>JAKIJQ010000004.1:4342500-5723081 GCA_023373905.1 Rhizoglyphus robini
TTTCTTCTTAACTTTTTTTTATAATTCAATTTTCGTCTGATACAGTTCATGATATTGTTCTTTGTGGTTAAATTGTTCAGAACTATGAGGATTTTGGTATGCCTGTCAGGAAATGAACAGATTGTCTTTCTATTAGTACATAATTTATAATAAAAAAGTGATCGTCACAAATTAACTCTAATTACCAAGTTTACGATTCTTCTGGTAACTTCTCAGACTGAACATCTCCATGAAAACTCCCAAGAATGTAACCTTATAATAGCAAGTTGATACTCGATTAGCAAAATATTGTCTCTACTGGACAGTATCTAGTGGACACATCTCCCAATTCAATTCAGAATTATTGCCTAAATGTTCAAGAAACTAGTGAAAAAACATTAGAAAGCATCATTACACTCGAGAAGATAGCAAAAAGGCCAATTTGGTGCACATGTCAACAAAGTGGCCATAAAAAAGCACAAACAAACAAAGAGGTGCATTTCGATTTCCATGTTTGATAATCGAATTTCGCTGCAAAGTGCAATGTCAAATGACTCGGTAGAATCGAAGAAATCGAATGATAATGGCCAAAGTGGTGCCGACAAACGTCGATAATAGATCGAGTGCAAATGTGAGCCAAGCAGGAGTGTGACAAATGTAGCGCTCACTCCTAATGGAAGCTTGCAGATGACAGCAATCCGTCTTTGGTGGCGAGTCACTTTGTCCGCAGAAACGTTTATTCGGCTTGACACTCGCAACGAATCAATCGATTTAAGTGATTTACTTTGCTCGGTGGCTCAATGGCGTGTTGAGCACCGCGAATCGATGTTCGAACGGAGATGACAAGGACCATTCCTAAATGGACCGTTCACAATTACCAATTTGGCTCATTACGATGGTCCTATAGAAGGCTTAATTGAGCACTCGCAGTAGCACAGTACGTCAAAGGCATATGTTAATTCTTCCTAATTGGCTTTATTAGATTAATAGATCGGTGGCCCATTAAGAGCGAAAGTGTATGTCAAACGGGGACGACCGTCCTTCTCAGGCCAGCAGCAAATTAGCAGTCCATCGCGACTAATTGTGCTCAATTTGTCCATTACATTGGCTGTATTAGGTTCGCTGTGCGCCACTTCAAAAGTCAGCCAATCAAATTGGCCGGGGGAGGGTGCAAGGTGTCCCGTGTGCAACCAGCCAATTGGCAAGCAAGTATATAGAGGCTGGGGAGATCGTTGCTGCACTGGACCAAGGAGGGCGCACTAATTCGCAGTTGCTGCCACTAAGGTCTCATCATTTGTGGTCATGTGTGCGATAATAACTTGACAATCGGTTGGGTTGCATTCAGTTGGCGTGTCAGTGTCTTTGTCGAATGCCGACTGGTGCTTGCTCTGACCTCACTTGATGCATTCTATTGGTGCTCGACTAGATGGAACAACTAACCGAGTTCGTGGCCAAGTCTTTTGTGGAGAGCAAACCACCACCTGTGATCGGCGAGGGCCAAAAGGAAGCCACTTGTTCGACGGCAACCATCAACGCAGCCCACATGATCTCCAATATTCTCTCCACAATGCCTCAAATGTCATCGTCTTCGACCCACTGGCCACTACCCTATCCGTTTCCTCTGTTTGGTGGCCAACCAGAACTAAGCGCATTTCACTCCAAGTTTGCAATCAACTCTATGGTGGAACGATTCAGCGAAATCCAACATCAACTGAATCGAACCCACCAATTGCATTACCCCGCTTCTATGTTATACCACAAGACATCTATGTTTCCCTTCCTACTGTCCGATGATTCGTCCAGTCTGATCAGAGACGAAGTCAATAAAGACAACAAAAATGGCAATTTGGGGACAATCGAGTCTAAGGAAAACAGTGACTCAGGTGAGTTTCATGCCATCCTCGCACAGCGATCCATTATGCAAATTGGTCCAATGCACTGCTGGTCACGTAGACAAACTATTGGCAAATCTGCCCAATACATGAGTTACGACTCTCGTGATTGGAACTGACTATGCACAATTTTATACCAAAAGCATCTCTCCGTGATTCAGTGACCAATGAATAGTTTAGAATAGCCTCACTTACCCGATAATTCCATTTATTGACAGAATAAATAAACAATTCAATGAGTGGAAAAGTGCATTAGAAGGTAAATTTGAATGAGATAAATGCAACACCAAAAAGCAAACCACCAAGAGAATACATTTTACTTGCCAATCAATTGAGGCAAATAACGAGAATAACGAGATTAATTTAGATTAGAGACGCGCCAATTTGAACCAACTCGGCAGTGGCACAGTCAAAAGGCCTCTAATCAAATGTAAACAACTGCCAGGCACAAATTCAATTGGCCCAAAGTGGTCTAATAAATTAATCAAATTACAATGCTTGCTTAGCGGAGACAAACATGCTCCAGCCATTAATGAGCGCAATCGAATTTGCATAAGCTAACCAATGTCAATCTAACCTAACCTCAATCACTTACTTGTTAGACCAAACTAATCAAAACGACGATAGTGTAAAGCGCGAGTCGCCATCATCGATGCTCGAAGACGAACTCAACGTGGCAGTTGATTCGATCGATTCGGTCCCATCGCCAACTCATTCCTCAGCCCTAGTGAGCAGTTCAATTTCCGGCGCCGGTCCTGAGAATCGGTCCCCAGTAGGTGCAAGTTCATCACCTCTGACAATGTCTGCTTCAATGATGATGTCTGGCTCGAACACCCTGAATAGTGTGAGCAGCAGCAGTAGCAGCACCAATGGTCCACTTGGATTGCACAGCAAGATCAAACAACGTCGCTCACGGACAAATTTCACACTGGAACAACTGAACGAGCTGGAACGACTCTTCGACGAGACACATTACCCAGACGCCTTCATGAGGGAAGAACTATCTCAACGTTTGGGCCTGTCGGAAGCCCGAGTTCAGGTACGAACCAGAAAAAACTAGTGAATAGTAGAGTTCCATTTCCTTGCTAGTGATCAAAGTGATCGGTGGTGTGCCACGCTGAAGTGCGATCGCTGATGACACTTGCAATTAGAGTAAGCCAACGGCTGACCACCGAGCGGTGATAGATGGGACATTTTATTGGAAGCAACATGACATCGAGTAATCTAATCAGAATTAGCAGTCTGACCAGATTGAACAGATCGCCACTGACTGGCCAATAGCCGTGGCTAGATCGGCATCCGATTAGAATCAATCTAAGTGGCACGCCAAATTGAAACAAATTGTCCACTGAGAGCTTTCACATTTAATTTACATTCGGTTAATGAAACGGCGATGGCACATTTGAATGAATCCAACTAGACTGTCCTCCGCACACACGGCGCACAACACCAATCCGAGACAATACAGGCCAAATGAAAACAAATGGCCATTTTAATAATCGAATTAGAACGAACTAGTTTGTGTTGATGCACTGCTCCATTATTGAATACAATGGTGGACGGTAATGAATTCAATTAGTGCAAGATTGATTAACACTTCGATGAAGTGCACAACTCGACCAGCTCGTGGCCATATGCAGATGCCAGTGGCCTTAGATCGAGTACTGCCTAATTAGATTAGCCTTTGTTGGCCTGTTAATTAATTAATTCAATGCGACTGCATTGCGACCATGATCACAATGATCACTTACTGGGATTGCTGTTCGCGCCACTCATGTGGCAATTGGGACAATTAGTTAATGAAATAATCGTTTCCAATGAGCTACACATTACGTAGTACGCACAAATGTATGCACGAGCTCCATGACACCAGCGCTAGCTAAGTTTGTCTCTATTGAGGCAATCAATCGAACTGAAGCATAAGGCACTGAGGCACAAGTGGCCCGTTGTTCGCCACCCGGACCAAAGCGCACTCGGCGGGCAAATGGCTCGGCATAGATTGAATAATCGCTCAATGAACGCATAATTGATCGTAATGGAAAGTTTAATAGCACGGGGAGAGGATCACTCAGTGGATCACTCACTGCCGCCAGACCGACTGCAAATCCATTGAGAAAAGTCAAACAAGTCAATCGAACAAATGGCCAACACAAACAGTGCAACCGAGCGATTGTCCCTTTTCGGTGGCATCTAATCCAATTAGACCACTGTCCTGCACATTCCATCTTGAGCCTGTCTGCAGACACTCACCGTCCGTGTAACATTTGAGTTGACATCGATTATCGCAGTTCGGTCCTTTGCACCGCTAATGCACAATCTATTCACAATGAAATGCACACTTTTCTCGTTGATCAATATGAATGCATCTGATAACTTTTGCCTCTGGGTCTAACTCAATCATAACACTTGTTTAGGTATGGTTCCAGAATCGACGAGCCAAATGTCGAAAGCACGAAAGTCAATTACAGAAAAGTACGTAAGTCTATGGACAGATGAGTTTTTCTAAGCAATCCTTTATCGCACAGCGGGTCTTGTGATGAGTCCCAGTTCGAATGAGTCTCGTATTAATTCATACCTCATGAGCAGCTGTCCCACTCCCCGACTGAGTTTGCTGTCAGGTCAATCTGAGTCGGAACACAGTCACCTCCGCCCGTATGGTCACTCACTCTCCGGGGCCACAGGGCCCACAAGTGCAATTCCTGGCCCGGCGGGTTTGTCTCCATTCACACCATTGACTGTGGCCCACTACATGCCTTACTTGAACGGCCTGAGTCAGATGGACCTCTTGCAGCAGTACGCGGCACTGGCAGCATCCACCGCACCTCTCGCCAGCTTCCGTTCAGCGCAACACTCTTCGGTGGGTTCCATTGGACAGCATTCGCAACTCTTCACCTCCTTCGGTGTACCCTCGGTTCTGAACACCGAGAGCTCTTTTACAGAGACACCAGACAAGTCAATCGAAGACAGGTGAGCAGCGTAGTGGACAGTTTGATTGATAACAATCATTGCTCCACTCTAGGAAATCAATGTGCAACGAGTGACTTTGGTTGATCGATGTTTATTGATGTTTGCAATAACGAGTACAACTAGCAATAAGATTGGTCACATTTCATCGAATCACTGTACAATTCCAATAAAACATAGAAAACATATAATACAAGTTTGAAATAAATAATTTCTTGAGTAAATGATAAAAGACACAGCAAAACTAGTATAATTAAATGGTAACGGGCTTACTGATTACTTGCTGGATAAACAATTCAAATACCAGACTAGATTATGAGCACAGACTGGCCTTCAGTGAAAATAATTTACAGTTTTGGAGCTGCTTTCTTATTGTTCCTTCTTCATCTTTTGTGCCGTCAAACGATAGATGATAGAATCTCGACCAGGATCGATGTTCCACATTGCAATCGAAACTCCAAAAACAGCAAGTAGTAGTATAATAGTGGTGAATCCGATTGTAGCAAATGCAGTATGGTAATCAGCATCATAAACATAAGCCAAATTGGGGTCTGTATCCTCCTTAGTTGCCTTTTGGTAGAAGATCCCAAATGATATTTTCCATAACGCATCCATCAAACGGCACAATGGGGATTTTCGTAAAAGAAATTAAGTAAATGAAAAATAATTGAATTAAAGTACCACTCGATTATAGTATATTAAATCAAATAAATAAGCGCGAAAATCACATAGTAGTCAATGGTGGAATCAATGCAGTGAGTTAGTAATTCTAATGCATCAGGAGAGTGATCAAATGTATTCGAACTCTCAGAGGTGTAATTCGTCAAAAGTGACATCGACTGCAGAGAAAATGGCAAAACTGCCTGCCATCTCTAATTGGAAAGCTATCAAGAGCATTATTCTACAATAGCACATGCATTATGAATATTAAAATCAATTGGCCAAATATAATATAATATCATTATTGAATCACAATTTCTCTAGTAAAAGCGATTTTTATAAATAAATAAAAAGGTTAAACCAAACAAATAAATCAGAAAGTAAAGAGATTATCATAATTAAAAATTTTCTAGTTTATTAAAAACTAATAAACTAATCCCTTAATCTCTACTTTCACTAAAAAAATATAAGTAATGGAAGCAAGGAAAATGTAGCGAAATAAAAGAAATTTAGCAATTTAAAAAAATAAAACTTACCGCTTGCCGAGCACCTCTTTTTAGAGAACGCAAATCTTGATCAACAATCGCCAAAATGACAACTTTATCAGTGACCAAATAACGAATAGTTTCGACAGCCTAAAAAATAAAATTAAAATAAAAATAAAAATAAAATCATATCAAGTATGTGCTATTTACTTTTTGAATTTTCAGCTGAAATTGACCAACAGAAATGTCATCAGCTTTAGGTGCGGAGATAAAATTGAACCACAGTGATAATCGTTGAGGCAACAGATTTTTCGATTTCAATTCTTTTAGCTAAGGATAAAGATTAAACTACATTAAAACTCATAAAATTCATAATTTAAAATATTACGTTTGTCAAATAAGAATTCAAAGAATGGATTTGGTCTTTTAATGAAATGTCATCTTTCTGGATATAAAAATTAGTTATTAATATAATTAATTAATTAAATAAAAGATAAACTGTACGTTTTTAAACAAGTCGACCATTTCTGCAAAAGAATTGTCATATTTGGAAAGCATCAAATTGGAAATCGACGAATATTGATTTTCGACATCAGAATTCTAATAAACATAATAATTTTGTTAATAAGTGTTGCGAGTTAATAAGTACTGATTGCATACATCATCCAAAGTAAAAACTTGAGTTGTCATTGATTGAAGTGAAATTGGAACGTGGAATGTGACTACGCTGAGAGGAATGTTGGCAAAGTTTTTGTATCCATAAAACCCATTCCAATTTGAAGGCTATTAAAAATGAGTTAATTTATTCTAATAGAAAAATCAAATAAACTACCTTTTCGGTTGAATATGCCAGACAGAGTGAAACAAATTTGGAGTAGTCCGAGTTCAAGAGTGGTTGACTTGTGTTTTGCAAGATTATTGACTCAGGCGAATAGAGAACTTCAAGATCTCCACTAGAGAAAGCGATATTGAATAAAGCGCATAGAACTGTGTATAAGAATGGAATTACGGTTAGTTGCTTTTGGTAATGGCAAATATGACGAACATTACCGATCACAATACGTATTCGAGCCATGGTCAAGATGAGACAACCGATGACCTGAACAGATGTCAAAAAAGCACAAACCAGACGAGTCTCGCGAGCAGAGTTAGTGTTGGCAAAATGCAGCCTTTTGCTGGGCGTTCATGCAACTGATGTATTCAGAAAAATGCAACTTGGCACGGAGAGACCCAAATTGACTGATTATGGTCTATCCAAATATAAAGTACTTACACAATTGTCGCTCGCTTGGGTGCAGTGCTTCTTTGAATTGCCCATTAGTGTCACTGCAAGTTTTTTTTGTCCATTCATCAATAGATGGCATAACAAACAGTTTTATATTATAAAATTTATAATCAACCAGGGTTCAACCATAAGAGTAAAATAACGCTATGTGAGTTGTTTGCAACGTCTAGTCACTAGACTCTAGTGAATAACAATTGCTGAATTTTGTTTTATTTAATAATTAAATATTACAGATCGAGTCTAAAATGATGGATTAAAACTTAGACGAACAGCAGCTCAGATAAACGCACAGAATTTATTGATTTTGAATTTCGTAAATTGGCTATTAAAGCAATAAACAATAAATTATTAAAAAGGAAATGAGAATTTATTAAATTATTATTGACTGGTAAGTTATAATTGGTCAAATGCCTTATTCTAACAAAATACTATTGAAAATGGCTTGAATGAAGCAATGCGCCTAAATTGTGTTTAATAATTCTCAAATTTCAGTCTATATAGAAATAAGTGACTTAAGTGACTTGCAGTGATTTATATGATAATAAATAAGTGTGAAGCGCTCATTGATCTAACGAGATCAATGATCGACGAGTTTAGGGTGGAACATCTTAAATTTCTCCAAACGATGATGAATGTGAACCGATGGAGATGTCGTCAGATCGGGACAAATCACTGCCAAATGACAAATGTTGTCACTCGATTGGCCAAGATTGTGAATGCAGTAAATGAGCAATTAGTGTGACAGTGCCGACAGCGTTCAATGATAGACAAACAATTTCACTAATTGGCCGGCGTGGAGCTAGGCTGTTGGTTATTTCTTGTACTTGTGGAAGACTTTTCTGGCAAATTATCAAGGTAACTCCAGATTGTTTCGGCAGTCTCGCCCGATTCGTCTGTTGTCGGTGGGGACGTGGTAGTTTTGAGATACATCAATGATGCTACCATGAAGGTGGCAATCGCACAAAGGATCAGTAGACAGCCCGAAACAAGAAGAATAATACCAAAGGCGTGTGTAAACCTGTGCTTGCCATTATTGTCACTTGGCTCGGTCTCTTGTTGGTCATTGAATGCGGTCAACATAACACCCGACAGTGTTAAGAACATGCCCAGGAACAGTCCCGCCAATGAGTAGTTGCAGATGGTTATAATTGACGGATAGCGAGGGTCACGTGTCACGATTGCCGTTCGAAATAGTTCGGGGGGCATTTTATCTGTGGCAATTGTGACAAATGAGGCACTACACAGCTACACTTGACCATTCGGCTCGCGTCAGCGAGACAGTGAGCATCACAAAGTTTGTTTCATTTCTTGAGACACTTGTCCACATTCGAACTCAGGTAGTTAGTAGGTTAGTTAACAAGTATAAAGCACCAAATCGAGCAAAGTTTTGTATCCTCACAATCTAAGGCTTTTCAACATTGGGCGGCTTCGATAGATCTAAAATAAGAACTAAAATACATTCCCGATATGAGTGCTGCGCATGCTTTCACACTTGCTGTGTCTCTGTTTACATCGAAATGCTTGCCCAAGATGCACAGAATGACTAGATGCCAAGAGGGAGACATCAACATCGGAGAAATTGCATTGGGCGATATAAAACATCATTGTGTGCATTGAGGCAAGAAAGTAGGGGCAGAACATCCTGGCACTTGATGAAATATTTTTCGACTTTATACAATGACAATCCTGGTCCTGTGACCATGTTTCCATTCTGCCACATCCCACGAGTGGCACATCACAGTTTCTCTTGTCCACAGTCCAACTTTGATTCAAGAAAACATTAAGCTAACATGAAAACAGAAGACTGGTGGCAGCAAAGTGAAGTTTCCAAGAATGAATCAAATGGAGCCAATCTGGTTAATTCATTTGCCAGCCAATCAATCATTGCTTTATTGATTTATCGAACAATTCTCTCAATGATGCAAACGAGCCATTGATGAACTCTACTCCATTTTGTATGGCGAATCATTTGGGAATGGTTCACTCATCACTGTGAGTTGTTTTGTTTGGTAGAGGCACAACGCGCACAGATGGCTGGTGATAGTGGCAAGTTGGTAACGTTTGCATCTTTTATCGTTGGGTCTCGTTATTGTCGAGGTTTGCAGGGCACGATGCTGTAAAATATTGCATTCTCGCTGACAGTACTCAACTATAAATACTCGTTTGGTGAGGCAATCGTGACAGCTCCTTAGTTTGGAGTCCTAACGCAGTTAACACAGTTGAGTATTTTGGCTGGCCAAACTGGAGCACCAAATTGAGGGAAATTCGAATTTGTCTTGGGAAGCGAGTATCACTCGTCATAATTTGTCTGCGTGTTGAATGGCAACAAGCGACTAATCGAACCTATTCCTCACAACTCAGTCGAGCCATTGTTGTCTGTTGCCTGAATGTGTGCACTCTTCTGTCACTTGCCTTTGCCGACCAACACCACCGACCAAGTTCCACTGAGCGAGAAAGTGCACTTTCCTTTGGCCGGCAGTATGATCACGATCAACTCGCATTCTGTCAATTCGCCTAGTGTCAAGCCGAAAGTAGACTCTCGACTCAAACTTCAGAAACAAGTCGTTTTCTACAAGATTGCATGTAATCACTGGCATTTATCCAAGTCCACCTTCCATTTCCTTCAGTTTCTCCTTACCGGTCCCTCTAAGTTTATGTTTGGTCTCTTCGCTAGGTCTGTGTTATCTGCTCGTGATTATTCTTCTGCTGACCTTCTTTATCGTTCGAGCTTACAAGTCGAAGTACCGGCTGGAAACGGACTGTCACATCTCGACCTGGATCGATACGGTCATAACAGTTCTCACTTTAACCGCCATACTGTTAGCTTCAATTTTGTTGGTAGCTTCTTTCAAGTATGTGTCTGAGAGTGAAAATCCGACCTATGAACAGCCAGTGATTTCATTGGACAAAACCGAGGACTTTATCCGACGCAACAGCCAACAGCAACAATTGCCAGTCTCCATTAACCGAACTCCTTCAGTAAGTTCGGGTTCATGGCTTAGTGCAGTTCGGAGTGAGGCGTACGAGTCACACCGGCGGATGTCAATGGTACCCCCAACCTCACCGAAGTGCAATGAAAACACCAAAGTGTCACTCAAACCAACTGAGCCATAGGAACATCTTTATTGAATTGAGGTAGACAGACTAGCTTGATACATTGATGCATTGACACATTGTTAAGAAGTTTGCTTTGCGGAAAGTGTGGCTGTCGCTAATTGTTTTTCTGGGAGTGTGCGTGACTGTCACTTGCGCACAAGTGGAGCAGCAATGCATTTTCAGTGGGAATAAGCACCACGCTTGGCAGTAGTTCAAAACTGATCCTCTTGTATGAAACAGTAAAGCTATTTGCTACTTCAGTGCTAATGTCTGTTTTGTATGGACGAACTTCTCCGCGATAATGGAAACTAACTAACTCAAACTGCAGACATGAGCAGTCAGCTGAGAGACCATAGCCGGACAAGAGGCAGCCACAGTCTCTACCTGATCTACATTCTTTTCGGTAATTTGGTTCCCAGTCCGTACACTAATCACCATGTTCTTCTTTGTAGCTGTGATATTCTTCCTTTTGCTCGTTGTATTGGCTTTCCTCGGTGTGGCTCTGGTATATCAACTGGGCCATGATGATACTCGAATGCAACTCTACCTTGAACACTATGGCCGCAACTGGCTCAGTGTATTGATTTTTCTCTTCACTGTGATCGCTTTGCTCATCGCATTCGTTTTGGTCTTGTTTTCTATTTATTTGCTCAAAGTGCACCAAAATACAAGTCAACCTGGAGATCTACCCTTAAGGAGGCACAGGAATAGAAATCGATCGTTCAAGGAGACCACCACAACAAATACGGTGACTCGAACCTGTGCCAATCAAGTTGGCCTCAAGTTGACACATCCCAAATTGCAGCGAAAGTGCTTGGTGGAGAACATTCACATGGAGAAGTCAATTACATTTCATTAGTTGTGACGACTTGACTATAGTGACTAGAGGCATTACCAATAAATGATCGGCACTAATGTTCGAATGGGTCTACTCGGAAATGGCCACAGCATTCAGCAGATTCGAGTTAGTGAATGCTTCTTCGTGTGGGAGCGACTTTCGACACGGCTCTGGCGCTCTCTTTGGCTCATTTAGCACTGGGAAAGTAAGCTTGCGATGGCTATGACTGCGAATATATCCCGACATGAGACAAATTAATACTGAACAGATCATCGTCGAGCCAAGGGTGATGATTGCGATGCGGAAGGCAGAAATAGAAGGCTTCAAAATGGCAACAATGTAGACAAAGGCAGTGGTCACCATGGTCAGGATGGAAAAAATCACTATGGCTATAATGAAAATACGGTCAGTAATGCAGCACAAGAATCTATTGAGGGTAACTTACTTTCGAGGTGCTTGGCTGGCACCACCAACATGCCAACGAAACCCTTCATGCTGGAACTGAGTGAGCACGGTTCACTCGAGTTCAACTAACTGATTTCTTTGATCAGTGAGTGTAATCAGCTGAATGGTTTGGTGGCACTGTCCCGTTCATCCATTGGGAGCATGTGCGCACAGGCCGATCCGCTAGTGAGAACAGACAGTGCATCGGCGTTCAAACGTCAGTACATGCACTCTATATATCGTACGTGCCAATTCCCAACAGCTCCAAATGGCACAATGTAAAGTGCACAATGCAAACACAAAACACTAAACGTTTTCTCTGTTCTACATTGTTACTGTCTGACGCGATTGTCTCTTCTCGCGGAACTTTCCGTGGAGTTATTCACTGCAACGATCTCTAACCCAAGCAGGTGCATTTGCAGTGGACAATTTAATTTAGATGTAATTCGAACGAGTTGCTCACAGCACTCTCCAGCACTGGCGCCAGTGGACCGAGCTAAATGCCATGGTCAGTGGCCATCCCCGTTATTATCAGTGCCACCTCATGAACTGGGCAAGGCATGTCTTGCAGTATCATAGTAACCTAGTGTGGACCATGGCAGAATGCACGTTCGCATGGCTTGTTAGCTACTGGCCAGGGATAATAATACCAATAAAAGCCACTGTACACAAGCCAACCAGATGAGATGAGCCTTTCTTGTTGGTGCGCTTGGACTGGTCACTGCAATGACACTTTCACTTGGCATCATTGTGGAATTCGAGGTGCACCACCATCAATTGTCCACTGGCAGAGAAGTCCGAGCAGACAAACAATCGATGGGTTGTTGTTCGGTTGGTTGGCTCGTTGCAAAGCGCCCATTGCCATTCCCACCAACACTTACCCACTTACTTGCGTGTTACCTATCTGATAGTGAATTCCAATAGCTCGTCTGACACGATTTGAAGCAAATTGCTGATGGACCGCAATCACAGTTGCCACTGACCAGTCTGGCATAAAGTAATCGCCACTCTGCACCTGTCTGTCTGTTCCACTTCAGAAGCACGTCACTCGCCCCGTTAAATAACGCAGTGCTGTTCCACTTGGACATTTGTTCCGATGGCCATAAATGTCACTTAATTATTTATTAATTGCTCGTAAATTATTCACTTGTTCAATTGCTCGTCTGGTTTGGTTTTAAACTTTGCAATGTCTCAGTGATTGGTGCATTCATTGTCGCCTTGGTGCAGGTGGGCTCGTCACAGTAGCCAGAAATCGAATCCATTGGTGTGCCAGCTCAGTTCAAGAAGGCCTAATGTTGAAGCCACCGAAAATAGTGATCACCAATATCGACGAGGATCCAATGATCAGAAGACAGCGTAAACGGAAGAAGATGACCGAAATTTGTGGTGAGTGAATGAGTTACAGAATATTGGACTCGGTTGACCAACCAGTTTGATGCCTTCCATTGGCTGATCTATTAGCTTTGAGTCAAAGCTTTTGACCCGAGAGCTAATGAAATTAGTTGGCAAGCATAACGACATTTGTTTTCTCTCTCCCACCACGGCTGTGTTGTGTTGGCAGCGGTGTGCAGCATATTGCTGGTCAATTGGATTATGGTAATCAGCAAATCCTGCTTCGTGTTTGGAATGCTGTCTGGCCTAATCACTTCTCTAATTACGGTAATGCAATACTGTCTGCTGGTCAAGACACACTACGCGATCCACTTCGGACCCAAGCAGAACCGACCGCACTACCGTGAACATATTTCCCTGGTGCAATCTGTGAGGTGGACACTCGGTCGCTTTGTAAAGTGTTCCACCTGTGTCCAAAATGGCCTACAAAACAAGATCGCCACTGTGCCCAGGTAGAAATCGGTCATTGGCCAGCACGGACCAATTGCACCAATCTCACGACTAAAGAGCAGAGAATGATCACGTTCGAAATACGTCTCAGTCCCACAAGCAGCCAATTGGTTGCAACTTGCAACCAACTCACAAACAAATGTCAAAGCCAAAGAGTAAAGAATAAACAATTTAATTATAATAATTTGGTGGTCCTGCCAATGACTACAGTCTAGTGCGTCTTTTGATGGCGACCAAATGGGTTAATGGACAGAATAAATAGAATAAATAAAGTGATGAGGTGATGATAGGATGCAAGCCAAAGAGCCCGAAACCGGCTAGTAGCCCTTGCCCTTGCCCTTTGATTTCTTCTTCGAACCCTTCTTGCCGTACTTGCTCTCTTTGTATTTCTTTTCGTCCATTCCCTTGTGCTTGTCGCCCTTCTTTGCCTTCTTGCCATACTTTCCCTTTTTCCACTTTCCTCCCTTGGAATTCTTCTTGTCCATGTATTTCTTGTGTCCTCCTGCGAAAGCAAACAAGCGATCAATTGAGTTGCACTTTCCAGCTTATGTGCCTGCCACTTACCTTTGCCCTCCTTCTTGTACTTCTTGCCCTTCTTCTTCTTGGCGAACCACTGAAATAAACAAGCGCAATTGATGAGATCACTCTAGCCACTTGGCTCAATCAAACCTTCTTGTCGTTTCCCTTCTTGTACTTTTTGCCCTTCTTGAAAGCGGACTTTTTCTTCCACTTCTTGAACTTCTTCTTCCAGTCCTTGTCCCTGTAAGCAAATTATGATCTAGCAGTGACAATCGCACCAAGTGATGATCATACCGCCAGTTGTTGTGATACTTCTTCTTGTCGCCCCATTCCACTTTGTGGTAGCTCTTCTTGAAGCCCTTCTTCTTGGCACCTTTGTCCTTATAATACTTGGTTCCCTTGTCACCGCCAGACTTCTTTTTACCGCTCTTCTTATGGTATCCGTACTTTTTGTTCTTCTTGAATCCGTCCTTCTTCTTACCCATCTTCTCCTTGCCTGAGGGAAAATTGTCCAGTGAAAGGTGTCCAATGGAAGCAATCACCACATACCGTATTTTTTGTACATGTGTCCTCCCTTGTGGTACTTCTTCTTGCCGCTCTTCTTCTTCTTCTTCTTGTAATCGGCTCCCTTGTAGAACTTTCCTTTCTTCCACTTTTCCTTCTCGTGCTTTCCACCCTTCTTTTTCTTCTTGGCACCACCCTTCTTGCTATACTTTTCTGCTTTTTTGCTGGACTTCTTTCCACCACCGTAACCGGAAGCAGCAGCTACCAAATCATGTTCGTAGTTCATAACAAACTTGTTGTTCTCATCGTCCAACAAGACAGATGTGCTTTTCTCATCGTTCTGGGTTTGGTCGGGCAACCGAAACGATTCAATGAGCACAATCAGGTTGATCAACCCGAAGAGGAGTATAATCTGAAATGGCGGGAGTAGGGCAGTAGTACAGCTGCCAGGGCACATTCACTGGAATACTTACATAAAGTCGCATTTTGGCTCAATGGCTCAACACCGATGGCTCAATGGCATTCTAGGCACAAGTAACACTGTTGAAATGGCTCGATCGACCAGGTAAGGCACTCGACTGTATTGGATCAGTGGCCAATCGAGGTTTATATACCTCGATCGGTGTGATCGAGCTCTCATTGAACTGATCTGCAGAAATGAGACAAATCGCACAATGACTGGAATCGGACAAGCAAAGACAATACCGAGGCGAGAGATTGTCGAGCCATACAATGGATAATGGGAAAATCGAAATCGAAAGTGACAAATAAACAAACAAATCGATCGAACGAGGCACAACAAAGTCACTTTAGCGGCACTTTCGGTGACTTACTCATTTACATTGTGCCACCGGTAGCAGGCGGCCAATTGCTCCAATGGCAATCAAGTGTGTTAAATTAAAGTCTGATTTGGCGCCAATCTGGCAGTGTCCGATCACCTCGGTTGACATTCTTCAATTATAACTCAATTACCGGCTCTATTTGTCGATCCATTACCGATCACAAAAGGCGACAGTTGTCTTTTGTCGCACTCGGATCAAATCAATCTCATGTGGTACACTTTCGATTTGTCGCTCGTTTAATCGAATTGCCATTTACATGGCAAAATGAGAGACAAATGTGGTGCAAGTTCAAATCAAATTGCAATCTCAATTCACAGTTATTAATTAGCAAGTAATGAACACTCACATGGCACCAACACAACACAACACCGTTCACTAGTGCAGACCACTTTGTGTTGGCAATAACCCATTTTGGGCTGTTTTGCTTCGGTCAAAGTCGGTCAAGTCAACCAAAGAGCCATATGGCAATATTGCACAAGGACTTGTGGCACATGTGCTGCACTGCAGTGCTGACCAACATCCATTCGGACTTGTGCACTCGTATCATTTGTGGTTAATTCATTGAGCGCCCTCATTCTGAATGAGTCATTCACAATGTCAACCATGCCCAACACTGCGCAAGAGGCACCTCGCTATACCTCGAAATAATTGTAATTGAAATCAGTCATTTTCGATTAATGAAAAAGTCTTGATCAACTTGAATTATACCTGAAGTTTATGATTTAACATTAACACCAATGGCATCTTAAGATTCTTAACAACTGCAAATTGTAATCTCGTAGCGAACATATCTATGGATACAGTATACAATACAGGATACAGTACTGAACCAATAAACAATATGATATTTTTGTGTTCTTCGTATAAAAATTAATTATTGATAATTGAGCATACTTGTGGTGGCAAAGAAAGTAGCATGTAATCAGATTTATCTTGCTCCAGACAGCATTTGTAGTTGAAAGATTTTATTTACCATTTTAAATTTAAAAGTCAAGTTCGTTTCAGATCGACAGCCGAGGCCTCGTTACAAATCCTTGATCGGTAGCTCAAGTCCATGGTCGCCGTATATGTTTAGCAACATTTATCAACATTTTGAAAAGCACAATCAACACTTACATCACATTTCTTTCATACAGTATGCATTGCAGAACAGTACCAATAATAAAAACTCAGTAAAATACAGCAGAAATTCTGCTGCAGAATAGTTTATGTCAATGTAAATTGCTCTTTAAATATTCCTCTAATCTAATTGCAAATGTCACTTGTCTTATCGAAGAATTGAAAAACCATAATGCCCTTGAAAATTAACAAATGAAATCCATGAAGTCCATCAATCACAAACGGATAAATGTATACTTTGGAATGAATAGATTTATTTATTTATTGAGCAGTCAGGTTGAACCTTACAGTGATGGTCCGCCTAGTGAGGATGACATCAGTTACAGTGACACTCACACTTCAATCTTCGTCGTCCGAGTCTGAAGATTCGTCGATCTCTTCTATGTTCTCAACATCTTCTCCAGCCTCGTCAGATGTTTTGTCAGTGCTGACTCCAAGTGCTCGAAGGGCAGCGTATGACTTGATATGGACGATGTTCTCCGAGAGATACTTGGTATAGTTCTTGATGGTCTTCTCCAGAATGTCTTTGGCCTCCTCCTTGTGGCCCTGTGCCAACTCAATCAAGCCTAGCTCCATGCTTGCTTGTGGCACAATATACTTCTCCTTTTCTTTGAACTGTTTCTCCCTGTAACCGGCAAAGGAACAAGTGGTAAGTCGTCAATGCAATCTCCCTCTGCTCAATCACTTACTCGCTAATGATAGTTTTGAAGCACTCGGTGGCTTCCTTGTATTTCTTGGAATGCTTTAGAAGTACTCCTTTGTAGAACATAGCAATGAAGTACTTATCTCGTTGAGCTGTAATCAAACAATGGTTATCCAGTGAATGCATTCGGTCAAACTCACCGGAGTCTTTGCTGTACTCATTCATTTCATCTTCCACAATTTTGAACCATTTCTCTAACAAGGCATCATTTCCATTGAGCAAATAGACATAGTTAATGTTGTACAACGATTCCTGTTAATAAATGCCCATTAGTCTATCTGAATATCACAGTTCAATAGTTATTTACCATGACAGGTAGGATCAAGGTTTTGCCTGTCTTGAAGAACTTCTGAGATTGAACTATGACGGCTTTCTCAAGGGTCATTGTTTTCCCAAGGTACCGAATTCGGAGTGTGGGCACAATCTCAAACAAGGCAGCTGCTTCGTCGAGCATCTTTTGATTTTTATCGAGTTTGCCCTTGGTATATCGGAATATGCCTTCCAGGAAAGTGACAATTGCTGGAGAATGCATTGTCTTTTCCCGCAACAATTGAGCGTACTTGATGGATTCGTCCCAATTGCACATGATTGCGTTAGTCCACATCAATTCCCAGTGCGACACCTTGTGGAACATTTCATTCTCTTTCTCGATGATGGCGTTGTACTGTTGGATAGCCTCGGGCAAGTTACCACTAGTTTGTACCAACTTGGTTTGTGCCACTTTGTACAGAACGCTCTGAAATCAATTATAAATTGATCACTTTGCCTGCACAATTGCCTCTTTCCCTCACCTTTGGGTATTGAGCTATTTTCTTGTCAATGGCCTTTTGCATGGCATCCACATTGGCCGGTCCAATACAGCCGTGCATCTCGATGTACAGCCAGTACATGGTGAGAATCAACTCACCGATCAAACTGTATATACCTGGCAACTCATAGGCCACAGCATTCAACTCAGTAAAGGCAACATCACGGACTCCTTTGAAACCCAAGAAGTTGACAAGTTTAAGTAGCTTTGGAGGCAAGAAACTGACGATCAAGTTGCGAATGCCTTTCTCCATTCGAATGCCGGCTTCAAAGTTGGCCTTCGAGATTGGGCTTTCCCATGTAGTTCGCTTCTCATAGATATCGCGGCATTTTCTGAAAAACATATCTCACTTGTTACAGTGTACTTGTTTGTGAGAATATACTTACGCGAGGATGTTCACTGAGATGCCGATGTGATACGCGATCTTTGCCAATTTTTTCATGTTGTGGCACTTGAGCAAACCCAGAATGGATTTGCACCCGGTCACAATGGCATAGGTGAGTTCGGCGTGTAACTCAAGGTCCGAGTACAAATCACCATAATTCTTTTTGGTCAGCATGTTGGTTATCTTCTTGAGTTTCTTCTTTCGCAGTTTGTTGCACTGCTTCAAACAACGTTGAGCCGATTTTTTCGCCTTTGTCATGTCATCCTACACTGAGATGGTCATTTGAATATTCCTCTACGATTGCTTCACTTACCGCATCCAAAGTAAGGCCTGCCTTCAACATAGACATCATTGCCTTGAGTGAGCTGTGGTAGAGACTTTTTTCGGCATTGGCATCAGCCAGCTGAATGACCAAGTCCAAGTCGTTGGACTCAAAGATGGTCACCAAATTGGCGAAGGACGAGTTGATGGACTCCTCGATAGAAGTCATGTCACTAGGCACGGGACAAGTCATCGTAAGTTTGGTTAGTTTGGCGCTATTCGGACAATATCACTCTGTCTTCCATCGAACCATCTAAATGCATTCTACTGAATGCATCAACGCTTCAATAAAGTTTGCTCTAATGTAACTTAGCGCATCTTAATTTACTACTGTAGCACTACTTATGTTGCACAATTTGATAAGGCAGAATAATTCATAAACAAGTGATGCGGCCAGAGGCAGAAAACAAACTTACATCGAGACTGAGTCGTTATTCGATTCCATTGCGACGGAGTTGAGATGAACTGCTGAACTGAAGGGAGAGATGAAGGTTTACGTTTGACGATAAGCGATATCTGCGACTGGTTGAGTACTGAGTGCCAACTGATGTGAGTTTCGAATGGCTAATTTGAATGGGGCAACAAGTCCAAACAAGCCGGTCGATGGTGAGACAGGTTTGTGCTCATGCAACAGGTCCGAACGAAGAGCTTTTATACACGAAAGACCACTTCACTCATCGGTCGCTTTCCTTATGTGTTTTCTCTTTCCCAACCTGTGCTGTGTGATCATAATAAAATAATTCTCGATGTGTTTGCGTGAAGAGATGAACGAGAAGAAAATAGAAATCGAGACGAGACCAGAGAACAACGGACAGTAAACAAAGGCTTCGGAGGAATGACGTTTGGGAGAGCAAATTGTCCCAGCCAGGCCGAAGGCAATGATTAGTTCCATTCTATTCGATTTTAATTATCACACCAGTGGAGTGGGCCAGTGCACTAGTGCACCGTTCACTGGCGCACACGCACACTCTCCATCCAACTGTCAAACTTTCCGCTATTTTTGTCTCTTGCCCACTGTTGCTGATGTAAGTGTCTGTCTGTCCTACCAGCGCTACTGGCAATGGTGATTAAGTGAAATTACAGGCCAACATCGACGGACCGAGTAGCACAATGCAGAACTCGCTTGAACAATGCACCGAATCTGACATGGGATCACAGGTCGCAGTGAGGCGCAGAATCGACCCCGATCTGACAGAATAATCAATGCCACTCAAAGAAAGTCCTTCTCTTTGCATTGGGCAACACTTCTTGTCTCAATTGGCACTAATGGCTCCTCTGTCGTCTGCCCAATTGTTTGATCCATTGGCGTGAAAGTTAATTTTATTTTAATTCACCCCGATTGCGTTGCGGCACTGCTGCTGCTGATGCCTCATGAGGTCTACTAACGACTCAACAATGGCCACGACAAATTGGCACTACAAATTGATTTGAGCCCGAATTTGGTGACCTTAATTAGCCGCTTGTCGATCCACGGCAAACGATCATATACACTTTTTCAGCTCTCTAGTGGTCAGCTCACACTAAGTGCATCTTAATGACACCGATGTAACACACTCATTATTTTCATTATACCTCAATTGACCCGCGAAACTCTTTCCAGTGAATAATCCCAAGGCCAACTCTCGGTAATCAATTAGATATGACTTCAAGAGAAACCATCTTTGCCATTAGTAGAATTTATGTGCGAATACTGTGACAAGATGCTGAGGAAAGGGTTGTCCGGTGACCACTGGCCAGTGGAGTGGTCTTATAGTCCACTGGACGAACTTATCAACCCGATCTGCTCGAATCGATTTCTATTTCGAGTCTGTCACAGTGGTCTGAGTGTTGTGAGTGAGTCTGGCCTGTTCTCGATTGGCCGATTAAATATAACAAGTTTTGCAAGCTCGAATGCCATTACTGCCATTACTGTCTCCGAAGTGGTCGTATCAAGCAGCCACACTAGCTTAATATAGCATCTCAATTGCCAGTTGGACAGCATCTTCATGACTAAACTGTCTTTTCCAATCGAATCTATTATTGCCATGTCTGTCATAGTTATCCCCACTGGTCCACGCACACATGCCCATTACATCACATTACGTTACATTGGCATATTTGCATCGACATCGATTTGCCTGACAACTGTTAGAGGTGAACAGGAGACAAAGCTATACTAATTGAAACACAATCAAATTTGAATCTTATATTAATTGCCAACACATTTAAATCATGATTGCCTTTTTGCAGTTGCACCAAGTGATTTGCTTGCCAGCACAATTACTAAACCTTGAGCTGCACCGGTGGGAAATTCAGATGGCATAGTGGGCTTTGTGCAATTGCAACGATGTTCTTTCCTTCAACGTCATCTTGGTCTAATGTCTGCCATGAGCTCAGTGAGTCACACATTACCAGTCACCAGCATCACTAATTGGCCAATCGATCGAGCATTAATTGCAACTGAATTATGCTCCATCTCGATGACGCAATTGGCTTTCGCGCTCGGTTTGACTTCTCTGTCAAGTCGACCTTGCAATGGCAAGGTACCTAATCCTAAGTCTCTCCACTGCCCAATGCACACTTTGGATCAAGTCGAATTTGTGCACTACTAATGGTAACACTACTAGTGGCCAAGTTACGCTTGATTGGTCTAATCCTTCAGCCACATTAGCAGTAATTGGCTCCATTAATTACGCCATTACCCGATGACGCCTTTTGCGTTTGTGTCGGATGTTTTGGCTGCACTCGATTGCCAGTGGAGCGACAAACAGAACTGTTTGAAGAAGGAGAACGATTCATTGTGCAGTCACGAAATGACCGAGGTGCTATTGCCAATTGGATTGCATTGTGCATGATGACCATCATTACGTTGCTCGATGCATTTTGTTCTATAAATACTCTTGCGACACAGGTCCAACCAGTGCACCTTGTTTTCTGTCTGGTGGGATCTATTTTTGCCCAGGCTAATAACCATAATGGATAGTTTCAATCGGACCGATGATGGCCCATAGGCAGTGAGAGCAATGAAAATACCTAGAATTAGTTCGATTCTTGTTCGGTGCGAAGAGGACAATGTTCGGTGTTTATTGAGGACTATTTACATTGATCGATGTACACAGGTCGAGCGACATCGTGCCCGGTGACCAATCAGCACTCAGCCGTGTGCACATTGTGCAGTATGAACCTGTACTGCTAATTACAAAGCAAGCAAATGTCAGGACAATGCGTCCACAGTTAAATAGTAATAAATAGTGATATAACAAATTGGAGGAAAACGACGAATGATTTGGCCAGGCAAGGAATCGATTGTAATACGAATGAGTGCGCCTGGGGAAGCAGTCGCCACTACAGCCCAACACAACGCACCATTGAGCAAGTACTTTTGGCTGTTTAGTAAATGGCATGATGAATCACGTAGTAATCGTGGTAACAAGCCAGGATGCATAATGGTTGACCGATGATCAGTGAGAACCATACGGAGATGTTTGCCCAAGTACCATTGAGAAAGCGAGAAACTAAAACGGCGAACGGCACCTGTAATACCATACCGAAGAAGGCCCAATAGCCAAACATTTTGAGCGGCACCGAAATGAGATATTCGTGGAAGAGGGCTGATGCCACAAAGACCACTGACATCACCACCATCTTTGAATAGCCTTTCTTAAGCAACGGAACGTATAAGTGTCGCACACACCAGTTGTGCACTGGAATGTTCCAATTCTTCCAGAAGTAGTCCACCGATTCGGCATTCCACCAGTCCTTGTAGAACTGACGGTCCCCAAAGCGGAGTACTTCGGCTGTCAAGTTGAGCATCGAATGAAAGAACACATAGAACCAAATCAGCCATATAACGTGATTAGGAATCTAGAACAATCCACATAGGAGTATAGCCATGTCGAATATGACACTTACCGCCAGCTTGAGAAGTCGTTCCAACATCTTGAAATAGTCCATGTCTTGCAATGGCTTTAGCGAGTTGTTAATCGTGGGCACCATCCATTGCTGGATCAAGGCCAGGTTGAGTTGCACTAAGAAAACCTAAATTTCGAGTTAGAGTCAAATTATAAGATCACCAGAAAAAAACATTACCACTTCGAACAATCGTTTTAGAAGAAATATTTTTCTTCTTCGTTCCGAGCGAGGAAAGTTGAGTTCATAGCAAAGTGTAGGCGCATAGAAAAAGTAAAAGATATTGGACAAGGTAATATTGTCCGGGTAGGTTACTAAAGACTGAGGGTCAAAGCCGTTTGGCATTCGGAAGCCATTCTGGAAGTCTCCGCTTTTGTGCCGCCGATGACTCATTTTCTTTTGATTCTCTCTGCACCAGTAGTTGACGTGGTGGTAGGAAAACATTTTAAGGAACAGAATCGAATAAGACAGACTTGATAGCGATGCAGACACCGGGTGGATCTGGATGGTGAACACAGACACCACAGGCATAAGAAGAATTCCGCTCAGATTGAGCACCGTTAAAAGAAATGCTTTCTGTGAGGATATTTGACACTGATCATAGTCAAAGTGAGAGATATAGTCAGTTAAACCTGAAAAAATCAATCAACCGAAATGACTTACTTTAATTAGCTTTAGTTCGATCAAGTACGAACATATGACAAACACGTGCAACAACACACACGACAAAATTGTCGGCCATATGGAAGTGTTGCCAAAGAAGGTGTATGCGATCTGAGAATAGTTGATCAGAATGCCGTACTTGATGAGGTTCTCCAATGCTACTCGCAGTGTTGCCAATACCTGTACGACAAACAACCGATTATTCCTTGAATTGATTTGATAATTTGTTTGTATTTTAAAAATAAAACTCAAGTAGTTATTTGGTATTCTTGTTCGACTTTATTTGTATTTGACAGGACTCGAGTAAACGATCTTGTCACTTATTACAGTTAGCATTACAAATATTTACTCACCAATAAGATGAGAGCAAGGTTGAAAAATCCACGAAAGTTGTTGAAACCGCTGGAGGAACTGAACAAAGAGTCGCGTTGGGAGTGAATTCTAAGTAGAAAAATAATATTAAATAATCTTTGCAAATAATGACAAACAATGAACAAGATCGTCACTAACCGATTCTTGTTGGACAGGACATGTATTAGGCCTAGATGGGTTAATTCACACAGTAGGACAACCACAAGGGTGATGTGGCCAGACAGGCGCCACCAATTGACATAAAATCTTACGGTCTGTCGGGCTGGCTCAGTCTGAGTATTTCGTACTGGTGATTGTCGTCGGTGAGACTTTTGGAGCGTTTCCTTTGTCGCACCACTGGTTTTCCTTGGTCAGCCATATTGGTGCAGTGCCAGCATCGATGAGAAATGGATATGGTATTGCTATGGTGATTTAGTCTGCTTGTTCACAGCACTGGTTCGTGTCACAAAGCAAGAAGCCAACAAGTGGCACTGTGTAGCGATAGAGCTCCGATCGGGCTCGAGTCAAAACAAAAAGTGCGATACAAACCAATATACGCTTTATATTCGGTCAGCATCCTAATCTGTTCGCCGTTCATCTCCGATAAGTGCAATATCAATTCTGTGCTAAGTACGCTTGATGTGGGCCAGACTTGGTGGCTTCATCAATCGCCGACGATTGGTCCATGCCATTGCCAGTCGCACGTCTTGTTATGCAAAGTGTTCGTACTAAACTGTGTTCGACTGCTCGCTCCACATTTGCCACTTTCCATATCTGCCAGATGCAATGGAATATTGTGACTGCGATAAGCTAATTCGATCATGTCTGCCTGGCCAGTCGTCTTTGTCAATGGTCATTCGATTCGTGTTGACTGGCCTCGAACTTGGCTGTCTCCCACGGTAGTGATTCGGTCTGGCTAAGAACGCTATCAACAAAGGAACTGTCACTTAATTAGCTGATTATCCACTAAGTTCGTACAGTGAGGCACATTGGCGGGAGGTACATTTGCAAAAATAGGGCTACTTGCCAATTGCTATAAATAGAAGCCATTGCTAGACTCTGTGCTTAGATCACATCTTTTCCGATAAGAAAGTTGCTTCGTTACACGTGATTCATTCAACTGGACAACCAAGCTAATCCTGCCTTATAGAAATAAATGCATTTGCCACTGGATATACTTTTAGTTGGTTTTAGTTCAGCCAAATCAAACTTTGCATTTGTTAATGGTCCATCCGAGTGACATTTTGAGTTCAGTGATAAATTTCAGTTCGGTCAGACTGGCTCGAAACAACACAGACAAGCACGTGTTTTGGGAGGTATCCAAGGAACATCAAATCCACCGAGTGCTTCGTATCACGATAATGTCAGTGCGCTGTTCGAGCATTAGCACGTTCGAGTACATTTGTCGATTGTCTTATCTCCTGAATGTAACTTTTCGACATTCGCATGCCTAACAAGTCTTGCATTTCTAACCACAAACGGTCGAAGCTAAGTCATCGTCAATAGATGGAGACAATGCAGCAATGGTCATTGATATTGTCTGACTTTGTCGTAACGGTATCGGCACTGTTCGATTGCTGTTCGCATTGTTAGCTTTACGCCAATTTACCTGTCGACTTGTCACATGTTCGCTGGGGATTGGACATGCAAATAGATTGAGCAGGTTAGGTGTGCACGCACAGCTTTGCCCTGGCAATGACAGCACCAGTGGCGGCGGCGGCATTATCCGTGTCCAGGAAACCGAGCTTCCACAGATAGACCGCTTTTGGTGGCAACGATGTGTGCCTCTCTGATGCAATGTGCATTCTTGCTGGTGTCGAGTCTCGAGACTGCACTGAGTTATGTGACGCCACTGTTGCCAGTGACCATTGCCCACTGATCACTCACTGACCAGCCTTTCAACATGTCAAACAAATTGACCAGATGGCAAAAGTTCAAAATGTGGACCTCAAGATCGTTTGGGTAAGTGTTTTATTGAAATAATTTGCAAACGGTAGTGATTGCATTTATAGCTGCACCTCGAGTTATACAATCAAAGATAATGATGATGCACCCAAGAGCGTGAATGGACAAACAAGAAAGGCCATTCATCCGAACCTCGATTCATCAAGCAAAGACAAATCAGACGACGATCTTATTGATGGCCGAGTATCAAACCAAGAGAACAAGCCCAACAGGAGAGAGCCTTCCGGTAGTGACCTCAACCAGACGGACCCAAACAAAAGCTCCCTTGAGCGCACTTTCTGTAAGATATATATTGGTCTATTGGCCTATCTCGACTGTGCTAACGATCATATTTATTGTACAGCCAAAGATGCAGAGGACATTCCTTTCATTGATGCTTCAGTTGTGAATATTCCACAAGCAGTCAAGTGACACTCTCACTGACAGGACCTCTAGTAGTCAGCTGGTTCACTGGGTTCACATGACACAGTCACTACTTATCACATTGCCATCGATTACCTTGCCATGTCAAAACATGTTGTTCAGTATTTATCAATTAACATAAGGTTTATTCCGTTTACCTTCCAAGATGCCAAAATGAACAGTTCGCAGTATCAATACCATAAAAATCATTTCACGTTAATTTATTTCAAATAAATCAAATGTTTTTTATTAAGCTAACAAAGAACTAAAAACAATTTTTACTGCTTGTGCCACGATGTTTATCAGTTTGTACGCATCAATATATTATATGTACAATTTCGTAATATACATTAAAATAACATAAACATTGATGAAAACAAATACTGAAATTGTTACGTCTTTAGGCAAATCAAATGACACAAATTAATTTTTCAATGGATATTATCTAGTATTCACTCTTTCAATGGCATTGAATGGATCAATGAATCATTATAAATGCAAAATTTCGGTAGCGTGGCTCCATCTGGAGTAAAGAAAACGCAATTTGCACAGTTAAGTCAAAGATAAATGGAGCGTGCAATGTCAGTCGATTGTTGCAAAAGGTGAATGGCGAATATTTGAATTGGACTATTAAGTGACTAAATATACTTTGTGGTGGCAAATGGTGCGATCATCAAGAGCGATCGATCTAATGGCAGGCAATCAAAGTGGAAAGCGCCATCGAGTGACATAACGAATGACAAATAGTGCGTTACGAGCCTGTCCAAATGTAAAGAGTGTTGCATCGATCGGGCAAATCGTGACATATCGACATTGACGAGTGGCAGCAGCAAAGCAAACACCATCACGAGTTGATTGGTGAATTCTATTAATATTCGCACTTGGCACGAGTACAAGAACACGAGAAGTTACGCTTTGGGTTTGATTCGATTCTCGCTACAGAATGCGCGTTGGGCGAGAATCGGAGAACGCATTCTCGCCTCTTGCTGAGTTGCGATTTGCCGCTAACCAAGCAACAAGCTCAAACTAAACAATGTGGAGCACTGGAAAAGTACTGCACTTTCTTATTGGCCAGCAAGGCAATAGTCTCGCAGTAAACAGAAGTCAATTCGCGGCCAATTCGATCGAGTCTGCAAGGAAGCCAAGGTGAGGGTCTGTTGAGAACATGATCGCGCAACACTTCATCCGGTCGCCTTCGTTGCGAGAAAAGCTAAACGACCGTTACGCGGGGGTCGAGTTGGCCACAGGTGAGTGGACCATCTTGAGGAGTACAGTCTAACCAGTGACTTGCTGTGACAGGCCTGGTCATCACCATCGTGGTCATCTTGGCCATCTTCTGCATCTCGACCATCACTGGCCGCTACTTGTTCTACATGCTGTTGACGGCCTTTGTCATCCTGCTGTTGTGCCTGGTGGCCATCTACTGGGTTTACCAGCAAAAGCGGCAACTCAGGCACTCGCAAATATCGCACCCATTATCGAAAGAAGACCTCTACGTGTACGGCATTCGATTTAACCCACTGGACGTAGGACTCAGTCCAGGACGTGTCACAATCTATTAGACAAGAGCTAATCTACAAGTGTGCCACTTGAGAAATGGGAATTTGCCCGGGCTGCATGTCGATCACGGAGGATGAGGCGACATTGAAATTGACTCGTTTGCCGTGCGACAGGTTGTTCAATAAGTCCCAACAATCTCACCCTGCAGTAATCGGTTTATCTTACCAAGCATCAACTCACCTGTACCTATTGGTCATTGCACAAGTAATCAACTCATCCGCGCACAAGTGCAAAACACAAACAATCGTGCCAGTGTCCTCTTGGACATATGGTCCAATTAATGCAAAATTGAACTTGCTATTGAGAATCACTCTAATGAAATGTACTCGAAACGCAATAAAGTCGACTGGTACTTTAAAGAATTGAGTAACTCTAACGTGACTTAGTGTGAATGATGGTGATAAGGGCAACAGGGAAAAAAGTCAATCGTATCATATTGATCTGCACGGGTACAAGGATGTCGATTGAGCACGATAAGCAGTCTTGAGGGGATATTGAGCTCGGCACAATGGCCACTATCATGTGACCAGCGCACCCCATCGTCGAGACCGATAGTGCACCATTGAAAGGATCGGTCTCTATAAAAGCAATCATCACAGAGACAGGTGTCAGTTGTTTTAGCAGTCTGGTCTTACAGAAACAAACTAAGACAAACTAGTTCACCATGAAATTCCTCGTTTTTGTTGCTCTTTTCGGTAATCAACCTTTGACCCTAGTGGGTACATAAGAGATCGTTAACCTAATATTCTAATTCTGCAGCTGTGGCTTTTGCCGCCACTAAGGATGATCTGGTCAAAGATGCCGATCGATTGAAAGGATTGGCTCAGACTGAAATCACCAAGCTCAAGAGCGAAGGAAAGACTCTTTTGGCTCATGAAGTCGAAATTCTCGAAAAAGAAATCATCAAGGTCGAAAAACAAGTCGAAGCTCTTCACCCAAACACCGAAGTAGGCAAAATCGGAGTCCATGCTCTCGATACCGTCCTCAAGGGTTTGGAGCACAAATTGGAAGCTGAACTGAAGAAGCTCAGTGGATCTTTCTATGACAACACCAAGGATACCTTGATTGCTGATGCTTCCCGATTGAGAAGTTTGGCTCAAACCGAGATTACCAAGCTTAAGAGCGAAGGAAAACACTTGTTGGCTGCTGAATTGCAAGTCCTCGACAACAGCTTGATTGCCGTAGAAAAGCAAGTTGAGAGCTTGCACCCAACAACCGAAGTCGGCAAGACCGCTCTCCAAGCTGCTGAAACCGTTCTCAAGAGTTTGGAATCTAAGCTCCAAGCCGAGCTTAAGAAGCTCAGTGGATCTTTCTACGACAACACCAAGGATACCTTGATTGCTGATGCTTCCCGATTGAAGGGTCTTGCCCAAACTGAAATCACCAAGCTCAAGAGCGAAGGCAAACACTTGTTGGCCGCTGAATTGCAAGTCCTCGAAAACAGTTTGATCACCCTCGAGAAACAAGTTGAAGCCTTGCACCCAAGCACTGAGGTCGGAAAGGTCGGTCTTGCCGCCTTGGAACACGTCCTCAAGGGTCTGGAAACCAAGTTGGATGCTGAACTTAAGAAGCTCAGTGGATCTTTCTACGACAACACTAAGGATACCTTGATTGCTGATGCTTCCCGATTGAAGGGTCTTGCCCAAACTGAAATCACCAAGCTCAAGAGCGAAGGCAAACACTTGTTGGCCGCTGAATTGCAAGTCCTCGAAAACAGTTTGATCACCCTCGAGAAACAAGTTGAAGCCTTGCACCCAAGCACTGAGGTCGGAAAGGTCGGTCTTGCCGCCTTGGAACACGTCCTCAAGGGTCTGGAAACCAAGTTGGATGCTGAACTTAAGAAGCTCAGTGGATCTTTCTACGACAACACTAAGGATACCTTGATTGCTGATGCTTCCCGATTGAAGGGTCTTGCCCAAACTGAAATCACCAAGCTCAAGAGCGAGGGCAAACACTTGTTGGCCGCTGAATTGCAAGTCCTCGAAAACAGTTTGATTACCCTTGAGAAACAAGTCGAAGCCTTGCACCCAAGCACTGAGGTCGGAAAGGTCGGTCTTGCCGCCCTGGAACATGTCCTCAAGGGTCTGGAAACTAAGTTGGATGCCGAACTTAAGAAGCTCAGTGGATCTTTCTTTGAAAGCACCAAAGAGCAACTTACTGCTGATGCTACCAAGTTGAAGAAGTTGGCTAATGACGAAATTAAGAAGCTCGAAGCTGAAGGAAAGAACACTTTGGCTAACGGACTGAAAGTTCTTGAGAAAGACATTGTCACCGTTGAAAAGCACCTCGAAAGTCTTCACCCAACCACTGAAGTCGGCAAAGTTGGTCTTCATGCCGTCGAAACTGTTCTTAAGGGTTTGGAAAGTAAGTTGGACGCTGAACTAAAGAAGCTCGGCGGTGCTTTCTACGACAACACCAAGGATACATTGATTGCTGATGCTTCCCGATTGAAGGGTCTTGCCCAAACTGAAATCACCAAGCTCAAGAGCGAGGGCAAACACTTGTTGGCCGCTGAATTGCAAGTCCTCGAAAACAGTTTGATTACTCTCGAGAAACAAGTCGAAGCTTTGCACCCAAGCACTGAGGTCGGAAAAGTCGGTCTTGCCGCCTTGGAACACGTCCTCAAGGGTCTAGAAACCAAGTTGGATGCTGAACTTAAGAAGCTCAGTGGATCTTTCTACGACAACACCAAGGATACCTTGATTGCTGATGCTTCCCGATTGAAGGGTCTTGCTCAAACTGAAATCACCAAGCTCAAGAGCGAAGGAAAGACTCTTTTGGCTCATGAAGTCGAAATCCTTGAGAAGGAAATCATCAAGGTCGAAAAACAAGTCGAAGCTCTTCACCCAAACACCGAAGTAGGCAAAATCGGAGTCCATGCTCTCGATACCGTCCTCAAGGGTTTGGAGCACAAATTGGAAGCTGAACTGAAGAAGCTCAGTGGCGCTTTCTACGACAACACCAAGGATACCTTGATTGCTGATGCTTCCCGATTGAGAAGTTTGGCTCAAACCGAGATTACCAAGCTTAAGAGCGAAGGAAAACACTTGTTGGCTGCTGAATTGCAAGTCCTCGACAACAGCTTGATTGCCGTAGAAAAGCAAGTTGAGAGCTTGCACCCAACCACCGAAGTCGGCAAGACTGCTCTCCAAGCTGCCGAAACCGTTCTCAAGAGTTTGGAATCTAAGCTCCAAGCCGAGCTGAAGAAACTCAGCGGCAATTAAGCTGCCAAACAAATTATTTTAATTTTGCACAAATGTTCCATTGAATTCTGCCTAATAAACTCTCGATTAAATCAGTGATCATAATCGTCTTTAATCATTGGATCATACTTAAGTACACCGACACAACCCAGAGTATATATAAAGACGTTTTATATAAATAATTACCTATTGAGACCAGTTGTTAGTTAGTGACTTCACTCTTATTTTTGAGACTTGTGTTTAACTCAATGTTTGTCGTCCAATTCCTTCTGATCGCACTTGCGTGCGCAAACTGGCATCGATGCCAAGTCCAGGCCGACATTCCAAAAAGAATCAATTTGTTCGACCGGTTTGTGGTAACTTCCTCTCATGAATGTATCTTATGAGTTCAGCATCTATCTATACCATTAGAGTGAGTACGATATAAGCTACGATCCCGCAGAAATTAAGGTCCGCGAAAACAATTTCCGAAAATCTGTTCAACTTATCGAAGAATACAATTCTCGAAATGAAAATGTTCTTTTGCAAGTTAACCATTTGGCCGATTTGGTATGAAAGCATAATAAAAAACATTAATTAGCGTTCATTTGCAGTCCGAACAAGAATACTCACAATGGCTTGGAAAGAATGACGTCTCCACATACTGGAATCGTTTAACCAACGTGAGTGATGTTCTAGAGGCCTCAGGTGTTACAAATGTTGATAATTTGTCACAACATGTGGACTGGAGAGTATCGGGTAAAGTAACTTCCATCAAAGCACAGGGAAAGTGTGGAGCCTGTTGGGCATTTGCCACAGTGGCCACGGTTGAGTCCGCGTACTTGATCAAAGAAAACAAGAGTCTAGATTTGTCGGAACAAGAACTGGTGGACTGTGCCTCCAACCAGAAGTACTACAACCAGGGCTGTGCCATGGGATTCAGTGATCAAGCCTTTGACTACATCCGCGACAATGGACTGGTTGAGGAGGCATTTTACCCTTACCATGCCAAGGTTAGCATATTCCTTGAATAACTCTTTGAAATGTATGTATTGCCATCAGGACCAAACATGCGACAATGCAACACTGCGCAGTCACACAAAATTTGGCATTCATTCGTACCAAATTGTGCCTTTCAACTCGTCTGACCTCGTAATAATGCAAGCAATCCACGATCACGGCCCTGTCTCAGCAGGCATCAATGCCGGCTCGAACATTTTCCGTTTTTACTCGTATGAACTAATAATTTTAACGATTCTCCCTAATTGACTCAATTGATTTGCGCAGGAAAGGAATTATCCGTGACGTAATGCCAGGAATGATCATTCCAAACCATGTTGTGGCAATCGTCGGTTATAACACCATAAATGATACAGATGTTTGGATCGTTCGCAACAGTTGGGGTACTCGTTGGGGAGATCATGGCTATGGCTACGTGGAACGACACCACAACCTGATGGGTATCAACAACTACGTCGTGTATCCTGTTCTCAAGTGATCTCCTATTCAGTTGTGGCGTAATTGATCTGTCCAGTGAGATTTAATAAATTACTGTTCATGTCCACTCAGGTCAAAACAGATCCGGCATGGTGAGTTGTCCTTATAAGCTTATAATTTTTAGCCTTATGGTACGATTGCTAAACACTTGAACAGTGCGTTCGGTGTGCAGTGCACCCGTTGACAGGTAATCTCAAGTGTTGATGCCGTCATGACAAGAACTATAATCCAAATCATTGAGTTATCCACAATCTCGAGTGATGATAAGTGCAAGACACTAGTGCCTTCATTAGATATATTTATATGATATATCAACATTCGATAATGCACAAGACTAAGCGTGGCATGACAATTTGATTATAAATCGTTAAGAATTGACTAATGTTTACTTATGAAAATAAAAAAGTAACACAAATTAATCAGTCAGTTGACAAATTGAAGTTCATAATTAGATTACTTAACTTTCTCTAAACTTTTCAGTTATTCTATTTTTAAATGTAATTTATTTCTTCACCGATAGATGGAGAGGCATACAACTAAAAAGTAATGAATTGGTAGTCTAAAACGGAAAATTCATTACGTTCAATGTAATACTACTTTAAGTTAAATTAAATATACCCAGGGTAAACGAACCAAAAATCAACCTAATCGACCACAACATCTGAAAATCACTCTAATGCTTAAGAATGCCCTGGTCCGCGTAGCACCGGTGAACTGTGATTGTACCAGAATGGCTCCCTGGCCGGATGTGCTGCAACAATTGAGTAAGGGCAGTAAGAACGATGTGGTAGCAGTGTGCACAGACTCCTGCCTGTCTGGATGGCTTCCATTAAAGGCTAACAAGCTGTAATAATAGTTCGTTTTCACGCTTTGTTAAGGGAAATGATCTCACTGGCAAGGTGTAGGACTGGTAGTGATTGCAATTAGTGTGACTGCACTGAATGGCCTGTCAAAAGCAAGCAACCACAGCAGCAGCAGCAGGCTTGCATTCCGTGCAGAGTGGCAAATGGAGTAGCGTGGCATTGTCTTAGCTATTTGTTTAGCTATCGCTTACCGTGCGCATTTCCATGAGCATGAAATCGACAACTGTCTTATTGGGCCATTGTGCCCTAATGCGGCCCATTCTGTGGCAGACACATTCGCCACACGAGAATGCAAAGTAAATAAATGATGCCATCGAGCCGATCGAGAGACCCCCCGGAGATGGTCTTTTGCCGGTGTTATTGCTGGTGGTGGTTGTGTTGGTTGTGGTGCGAGTACAAAGGCGCAGCACTGCAGTGGCGATCCCCATGGCTCGTCTGTCTCAATATTGGCTCTATCGATGTCTCGGTGAGAAAGGACGGCCGTCTGACCGCAAGTCTATTTGTGTCATATGTTTAGACACTCCTGTCCTCTGCACCAGTCATTACTCACCCGACAACTAGTTGATTGATCCATTTTAATTAATTTCCATGCTAATTGCAATACCACTCACCACGTGTGCTGACCACTACCACCGCTTCATTCGATTGGCCTTTGTCGCGCAATGAGATTAAATCGACTCAAGTTGGTGCGTGAACAGTAAATTAGATTATTCACACAGCCCGACAGCTTTGTCACATTTCCGCCACCAGTCAATTGGCAGTAATCGGCGCGCCAGTACACTAATCGCATGTCTACAAATACCACTGATGGCCGACAGTCGGTGTGACAAACAATGCCACCGAGTGGATTGTGGCACATTGGGCCTATGTCACAGGTACCGACTCGGCATTGCCACGGAGTGTCACACTAACTGCAACAGAAGCAATCCAAACCAATTGAGACCATCACCGATCCCACCTTGTGGTGCATTGCAATCAAATTGCCAATTGCAAGAAGTGTCCGACTGTTGGATGAAGTCTCGGTGTAAAGTGTTCCCTATTTGAAGTGCTAAGCGAGCGCTACTCCCTAGGATGAGCGTTTGATCGAGTGTCATAATGGCCAACTATGCACCACATCGATCGATGCATGTCTTGGCATGATTAATTGTCCGCTCGCCAATGGACATCTATTTTGGCAATGCGCATTGGCGCGCGCGGCATTTCTCCCAGACTTATTTGGCAGAGCTCATTTGAATGCCAAATGGAGGAACAAATTCGAAAGCTAATTGCCTAATCGGTCATTCGGCTAATTCAGCAATTACCACACCGAAGTGTTACTGATCATGTCACCGATAATCTAATGCCTTCCATCGAGACACAATCGACAGTTATCGGTCTGATCGTTCAGTGCTTGTTTAGTGCTCGTTCATCTCTCCACCGAGACAGTTCACACCGGTGGAATCGATCGTCCTCAGTTGAGCATCACCATACTCGATCTAATAATAAATCAAACCAATCGAAACTGGCAATGGCACTTGGCAGTGGGCCACACTATGTGATATCAACATCTGCGATATGTCGAGCTAATAAAAGTTTTCAATTTTAAAACGCTTTCCTTGTTTCAAATAGATTAAAGTGGCACAGAGCAAATATTTGCTCACACCATCTTGGAGGGAGCAATCATGCTGGAATAAACCATTACCAATACATTAGCAATTTATTTCGATAGATTCAATTTAGAATGCTGCAAATGGCGCCCAGCACTGACACCGACACTGCACAGCAACACAGTTGGTCAATTCGACTGGAGCGTACCAAATTGCAAATATAAATAGCACAGAATGGGCGCAGTGAGCAGAGAGCATCTAGTCGCGTCCAATTGAGCAGTCCAATTCGTGATTCGCTAATTGCTGGGGCGTTGACGCGATGAAATCGAAAGATCATGCCCATTCAGTCAAATCAAACAAGACCAAATTAATGACTTCTCCACCGAGAAGATGGCATTCGGTGCCGAGCGATTGCACTTGGCATGGTGCATGTCCTTGTGGCCTTATAGTGGCCCGAACACCGGTGCGGCGGGAAGCGATCATCGCTTGTGACGAGCATGAGCATGAGCACTCGTGCTGGCTAATAACTCGGCCATATCGATTCGATCAACGATTGCCTCTGAATAATTCTTCTTGATTAACGCTTTATGGCTTCGATTGATTCACTCACTGGCATTAATGTGGTCGTGACTTTTAATTGAATTAAACCGAGAATCAATTCAATCATTCATGACGCTATAAATAAGGCATTCAATTGGACCACGTTCAGGTGATAAGAATCTGCACTAAACAAATGGATTCTTTGGCAACTTGCACGAGGCATCATAAATTATGGTGCTAATTTGTCAAAACATTTCGTCTAATTTCTAATTAGAATTGCGGCATTGCCAATTTGGCTGTGCATTAAACGGAATTACGGCAATTTATAATATTTCATTGAGCATAATTTGTGGCTGGTGGCCATCAATCTTGCACTTCGGTCGTGCCTGCCTCCACACCGCCGTCAGACCATACGAGCTGCTTTCCATCGGTGGCATATTCGATGCTCAAATGCACAAACAGACAGATCCACTCGGTCGTGATTGCCAACCGATCGGTGTGCAGTGTAGGCCTGGCCCACTGACAACCAACACAGCCAGTCATTCCATTTGCAGTGCGAGCATCACTCTCGCCTCTGTGCCAGTTGCGCAACCGGTGATGGAGCCATCATTAATTACTGTCTGATTAGCACTGAATTCGTTTGTTCGTTCGCTCCAATTGCTCAAGCTCACCTCCAAATGTGCAATTGACTCTCATTTAGAGACTGGCCAGTGGATGTGATCACTTGCTTGATTGCTGCATCGGTGAAGTTTGTGCCATCTGGTCAGAACTCCTTAGTCAGTCATTACTTGAGCACTATTTGTGGCCATTTAGTGAATCGACTTGCAGAGAAAGTGCACCAAGGAGAAAGTGCATTGCCGACTGTTTGTTTATCTAGTGGACTAATGGCATTACCTCTTCTCAGCACCTAATGGTCACAGGTTTGGGTCGAGACAAAATTGCAGTAGCACAGAAGCACGACAAAGGCACTAATCAACGGTTAGGTGATCAGCTCACTCACGGACCTGAGAGTGCATATTAAAAGGTAATCAATTTAGTGGTGCTGCAGGTCGCAATGGGCACCTAAGAAACCGAACTGAGCCAAGCCGCTCGATCAAAGCCACTCGGTTCGCGCTCGATGCTAATCACAGACCGCGCTCGGGCAGAAGGAACAGAACGCGCAATTCAAGTGATGATTAGATGGCCACATTTTGGGTGCCCACACCGTAACCGTAACCTCTGGTTTGCATTAGTGCGCCAAACTAATGTGCTCACGTACTGCTGATTGCCATCGTCATTTGGCGATCGCTTGACAATGACAAACTCATGTCGTCGGTCATGCAACAGACTGGCAGTAATTGAAAAGGACATAGACAAATTGTTATGCACATTAATGACGACTAATGAGCGTAATCAAAAGTCGCAAATGATGGTCACATTGTCGAACAGTTTAGTCGTATTTAAATAATTGATCGTGATACGCTGCTGCCTGTCAGCCATGTGCACACTAATTTGCCCATTGGTATCACTTACTGGCGAACCCCTTGAGCTGAGCCAACACAAAGCGAAGCCATTTATGTAAATAGTGTCTCCATTCAAATTATACACCTGCAATCAGCAGCAGTGGTTGGTAGAAGCTACAATGGCCATCAATGGTCCACCAGTCTAGACTGGACCGACAAAACAAATAAACGCATGCCTGATGGAGATGCCAATTCGGTTGGGCGCACTTGATCACTGGCCACTGTCAACGGCAATGGCTAATTCGCTCATTAGGATATAGACAGACTAAGAAGACATCCTCGAGGACGCGCTTGACATTTCCAATTTGAATGGCAGCCAAGAAGGAGCTAATGCGAATGTGCGCTAATTATAATTTATGACTGGAAATGAGTTGGCCAAACGAATCAAAGCAATAACATTTGTAATCATTGCTAATTATGAGAAAGGCAATTAAAACAGTCGTCGCCGAAGACAAATAAAAGTGTAACTAGCTCACTTTATTGGCACTAAACACCACCAGAAGAAGTAATGGCTGGTGTGAATGCTCACTGCGAGCAGTTCACAAATGACGAGATAATTAACATATCAAGCTCCTTTCGTGGCGCCGTCTCACCGAAAGCGGGGGTGGCCAGGGGGTAAGGATAGCTCCAATGGCCTCACTGCCACCAGAACGACATTTACATAACAAAACGCGCCATTAAGGCTTTGCAGGGACAGATTGAACACATTGGCCACATTGGACACATTCGAGAGTGAACCGTCGGACGACACTTTTATGTGTTGCCGCCTTGGGCAGCGAAGTGTGCACTCGAACCATAGACCGAGCACCTTCTACAAACTAAACTTTACAGAGCCATAAATTTAATTGGCTAATTAATTAATCAACTGAGACTCTGAGTGAGGTGACTTGTCGCAAAGGACGTGCAATTATGGCCATTCAAATTAATAAACTCAAAGTGAGCCCAAATGAGCCATCGTAGATGCTTTAATTGTCAACTAAGCTGCGATCTTAGGTGGCGATAAAAAGCAAGTACAATTAGCAGTTCGTGGCCATGTGCAGTGAGACTGACTGGCAACAAAGGCGACTATATCTAAACGACCGGATATTATCGGACATTCGGGAACTTCTCGGTGAGTGGTGAGCAGTGAGCTGACAAGGCCAAGTGCACTCCATCCAGAGCTATTTGTGTCAAGTGCGACTAAGTGAGTAAATGCCAAATTAATTAGAGACTAATTCATTATAATGGCAAGCTGCAAGCTGGCCACTGGACAATTACACAATTGCCTTTTGAGTCAGTTGCATCCAACGGAGGATCCAAGGCGAGTGCAATCAATTGGGTCTTATCACTAGCACTAATCGGCCAATGTGTTAATCTTCACATGGCCCTAATTAGGGACTAGTGCTAGTGTGCACTGGCCTCTCATTAGCATGCATCAGGCTTCTGTTTCATTTGGCAAGTGTAATTGCCATTTAAATTTATGCAAATTAATAGATTACCATGCGATAGACTGAGAGACGCAATGACAATGGTCCGCTTAATACGCTCATAATGGCAGGCAGTAATTAAAAGAACATCATCTGCACGAATATAAATATAAATCAAAGCTAATATTGCAGCTTTCATAAATGGCACTTCGGTTAGCACAGACAGGTAGATGGCCCGATAAGTAGATAGCCAGATAATGGCGACTAAATTATGTGCATAAATGTGTTCATGTCGATAGACTGGCTATAATTACCAGTGAGCAACATTTCGGTGGCCACCAGTAATGGCACAGTCAACCCTGTGACTCACACTTGTCCCTCCGCGTGTCGCCAGCACTGCTCACTGACAAGATAGACTCGATTAGTGGCTGCTTCGATGCCATTCAGGCAAGTCCTTCCGACAAGTCACAGAAGTCAAGTGCAATGCTGCCGTTCGTTGGTCGCCCAATGGTCACATGCATATTTGAGCAAATTAATTGAATTAAACTATCCCAATTAAGAGGGGTTAATTATTACTTAAGGCACATTTGACTGCGATTAGACACATCGATCGAGTGAGGCTAGAGTGAGTGTCCTCATAAATCATCGATCACCACCTCGCGACGTACACTGCAACCGATTGCTGCCTGACTGCTTCCTCGCTATCAGGCTCAATTCATCACAGATCCCACTGGCGAAATGAGAAATGAAACCGTCCAGATGGACGCCAACCGAGGCAACTAGTGGCAAATGCAAATAAGATCAGCTTGGCCAATGTCCATTAGTACTATGGTCATTAGGTGCTCGATAATGGACTAAATGAATCTAATTGTGCCCAATGGTTGGCTCAGCACAAGATGGATCTGCCCAAAGTTCAAATTGGCCCTCTCGATAAGATTAGCAAGCCTATTTGGCCGAGCAGTATCGGATATAAATAAATTAACTGCCTGGATGTTCATAGTAATAATTAATAACGCGAATAATCGCCCTTTGACAGCGCATATTGCCTTTCTGATAAAGACTCAAGTGTTCGTTGGTTGGTCGGTCGGTGGGTATTCATTAGGACGAGTTCAAACGGATGAGGTGGTGCGAGCACCGCTGATCCTTCATGGTGGCAATGTCTTCGCCGATACCATCACACCGTACACATCGTGCTTTCTCTTGTCTGCCTGTACAATGCTCGTTTTGTGGTTGCACCAGGCGAATGTTACTCGGTGCAGGACGCATCTCGATCAACTTCACCATCTCACAGATTCGTATCAAGCAGGTTCATTGCTTTGGCTAATTAATTGGCTTGTCAGGCTGCTAACGAGAGCAAACCTTGCCCAAATTGGTGGTGCATTAGCTAGCTAATTTGATTACAATTCTGCTGGCAATTATCGCCACCACTGAGTATTTATGTACCAAAATAGGCAATCATTGAGCCAATGCATCACGTGCTATTTTGATATCATCAGTTGCAATGGTGTTGTTTATAGTAACTGGCATAAGTCGCTATGACAATACTAATTGGTAGAGCGACAATGAGTATTGACTGGAAGTCATTATGCAAATGACTCGATTGTCGTCATCCTGATTCCATTGGCTGCCAATTGGAATTAATACCACTGGACAATTAGCTTACACACAGACATGTGACGTCCGGCAGGCCAATTAATCGATCCACTGTTGGCTAATTAACAGGCATGTACATCGAACAGGGCGCGTGCGGTTGAGTCGATTAGACAGGCTAGTTTGATCATTTGTGCCCACTACTTGCATCAACGAGTCTTTCTGACTCCTCTTGGCCAATTCACTTGAAACAAAATGCAATCAAGAGAGGTAGTGGCACTATACCTAATTGATAATTGGCATGCATTAGTGCTGAAAGGCCGATTAGAGCAGCCAATTAATAATTGATAATTAAATATCGATGCTCTCGTGTCTCGTTCAAAAAGCTTAGTGATGGCGGCAAAGCCAAAATGACTCAGGTGGCACGTTCGGACAGTGCTTCGGATGGTTCCATGCAGATAATGGCTCCACTTTCCACACCTTGCTTGCAGATCGATAACTTGGCAGAGCTGAGATGTCAGCTCAACTTGACATCAAACTAAGGTGTGAACTTACACCGAACAGCCGGTTGTGTTCATTGAAACATTCGCCGTTCGACTTGTCCGGACGTGTCTGGCAACAAGGCTCTCCTCGGTAGACATCAATGCCGAGACAAGTGCAATGCAGTACGCCAAGTTGGTAATTAATGGGCACAACAATTAACTGTGATGCAGACAAATAATTGCTCGATAATAGAAAAGGTAATGCATGTAATAGAGGTAATGGTGGTAATGGCATTGCCAGTGGCTTCCCGATTGGTACAAACATAGTATCCACGGCGGATGTGCACGCAGTTGGCTCTCGAGTGCACATTTGCATGTCCACTGCCATAATTGGCACTGTTTAGTGTTGGCTCTAATTAATTGACAGCTTGTCTGTTCATTGCTTGTTCAACACTTGTTGCCCATACCGATCGACTTGATCGACTAGTTAATCGATGCATCCATTTGTCCATAATTAGATCGATGTTGGCGCATTTGTGAGCGATACCACTGGCGCTGTCAGTACACAAGTGGACTGCACACTGAGACACTATAGTAACTAGCAAGCGGTCACTGGCGACAACTGGCCACTTCAACTAGACAATCGATGTCCAACCAAGAACATGCCCGCGCCAGAGTGGCACTGAGCACACCAATTAGGCAATATCTGATGGGTCACATTAGTGTTAATCGAGACAAATTCCTGTGAGCCCCAACAAACATCGAATCAATTAAGCCATTCATAGTTCTATTTCGGGACCCTTCCATCATCACACCAGTTGAGGTGGAGTGTGAAAGATGTGTGCTCAAACCAGCCAATTGACATGCTTAGCGCATATTTCACGATTGCAAATTAATTCGATGATTTATTACCTGCAAATGTGGCTCATCGCGGCGCCACTAATGGTCACACTGTTTGTTGATGTTCGCCATTGGCAAGTGCACTGCAAACATATGCACACTCATCAGTGCAACCATTTAATGCCATACGGGCAAGTTGCATCGGAGCACATCATGCACCACAGTTTGGCCAGAGTTCATTTGCATTTAATTGATTGTCACATTGCTGTCTGTCCATTTACAGTGAGCACCGTTGATAGTTTGTGACCGATCCAGACAGCCACTCTCAATCTGCCATTGTCTACTATGACATTGACAATGCCGCATTGTACTAATATTTAGCTAATTAAATTAATTACTGGTCCTAGACAAAGCTAATTAGTTTTGCCACTGGCCAACTATGTCATTTTAATGTGAAAAGTCGACTCTGTGAGTGCACATTAACGGAAATACAGCTAAATAGAACAGGTTCGTGTGGAAAGATGCAAATTGAGGTGCGCGATAACCAAACGAGTCTAAGCAAGCAAATTGCAGTCTGCCACCATCTACAGACCAACAAGAAACAGGGCACAGATGAACATTAAGCATTTTCCACTAAATTAGTTAATGTTTGGTCAGTTACACCAATGTCACTGTCAGTGAGAACAGGTAAAGCGGATTAGTAGCAATCGATGGGCGTGGTGAGATGTGCTATAAAGAGGTGATGCGACAACTAATCGGACCATTAGACCGATTGCCTGTATAGGCTTACCCCAGATCATTGAATCCGATCACCGAGCAAGCAAGTCAACGAGTTGACTCTCCATGTGCATCCCTATCCAGTGGTGATGAGCAGGTTGAACGGCACAAAAAAGCAATTACCACTGCTAATAAGCTGCATTACTGGCCTGAGCTGTCGGTGATCTGGTCGAGACAAGCGCACAATGGAAACCCATCACGGCCAATCAAATGGTCAGAAATTAAGTTATTGAGAGCGTGAGTGAGAATCAAGTGGATCAAGACAGTGGAGTGGATCATGCCCATGCAACACAGCCCGAGCACACGAAATGGCCAAGTGCAAATTGGATTGCGTACTAATAGCGATCATGTGCGCAATCAAAGACCTCTCACTTGCAAGTGGCCTTTGCCATCTTGTTGGCTCAGTGGCATTCTGGTGCCACACGAATGGAATGATTGACGTGAGCTGTTTACATTACAACGGTAAAGTGCTCACTGACACGACAAGACCTGTCGGGACGTGAACAATGTGATGAACGTAATGCTAACTAGCTGCTGATTATTTATAGCCATTCAATTAGACACCATTCTGGGCGTTTGCCGAACTTGTCCGAATGCCTTCAGGATGATGTTGCCAATTAGTGAGCAGACAGAATTGCTCAATGGATAACAGTCCTGAACGATACTCACTCCATCTGTGACCGAGTTGGGTTTGCAAGATTGCACAATGACTCACTGAAACAAAGCAGCTCCACCGCAGTGGTCATTTGCATAAAAATTGCATTTGACCACTTTCCAGTTGGGTTCGATGGGCATCGTGGTCGGATCGAGCTATTAGTAAGCATAAATCTACCTCCCGGTGGCAGTCGCATTTGAACATCATTTGGAGGACGTTTCAATTATGCTTGTGGTGTTGTGTCATTTGCATGCACACTAATAGTGCCATCATTACTGCGTATTGCCTTTAATTGTTGCAGAATGCCAATTCTGGCAGCAACAGGCAACTGCAAACAGCCATTATCGGCGGAGTGTCACTTAGTGTGAGCTAAACACTATTAATTATCGCCTTTCGTTCCAAACAGACAAGCATCACATCACATCGGTGTGTAGGCGAGAGGACAAAGACACCATTTAGGCGTTTAATTATAGATTAGACATGCAGAATTTAATTAACAATTTTACGTGCCACTTGGCCTCTCTCTCTCTCTCTCTCTCTCTCTCTCTCTCTCTCGAGCGTTAACTGTTTTCTCACCTCATTATTAATAGCAGCCAAACACGCAGTGAGCGATGTCGAGTCAGTGACACTGTGACAAATTCGTCCCGAACACTTACCTTGTCCGCTTGTCCTTTCATGTCCCCTGTTGTCCCTGTGCCATCCTCTCCCTTTCGCCTGTCGTCCGAGAGCTGCAGGCAGTGATAATTAATTTCGGCGGCCAACAATTTATCGTCAACTGTTATCATGGCAAGTGGCCTTATTAGAGAAACGCAACCCACCGAGCCCATCGCCATCAGCAGCAGCACCACCACCACCACCACCACCAATGGCAATAGCATCGCTACCCTAGTAATGAATATTCAAATGCACATCGACCATTTGACACATTGTTGATTGGCAGTCTGTAAAGAAAATTTGTATTAATTAATTGCACTGCAAGCGGAAACACGGACTTAGTGGCGCGCAGGCAGACAGACAGTGGTCATGCCAGTCCACGATTAAAGCTCATTAATACTGTCATTAGTCGCACTAGCTGTCCATTGGTTGCATATTTATTATTGCACTTTATCTCCTCCAATCGGACTTCGCTAATTTGTGCCCTCACAATCGAATGAAGCGCACTGGCGTGTTATGGAAATATGTCCGAGCGCGATATTAGAATACAAAACGACTAATTTATGGCACAAATGAGACATTAACCAACAAGTGAGCAATGCCTCAACAGGGCAAATTAATTGAATGCAGTTGGAGTGGCAAGGGTGATTCAATGAAACACTGGCGTAATGATACAAATAAATTAGCTCTCAACAAGTCTCAACAAGTCTGCACAATGGCCACTTGTGCAGAGAGCTCATTTAGCCGAACAACACTCCGCAATCGATTCCTTGTGCGGCCAAGCCACTTTGGTGCAGTGAACATTCGCAGAATTACAGCAGATTTATGCTGCCTATGAGAGTTGTCGGTTGGACGAGAATAGAGCTGCTAGTGGATGGCTAGGTTTGCAAAGCCATTAAGCACTTGATGAGAGCAAGTAGCTGCAGATGAGCAACAGCTTGTGCTTGGAAGGGTTACGAGCCTGTGGCTGACACATAAATTCATTGCACCACTGGATGGAATGCTGCGATACCGCGGTGCCGGAAAGCAAACACTTGCCAAGTACGTCTTGCCAATTGCATAATCTAATGATTGGTGCGCCTGCTAATAGGCAAGTTTCAAGGCATACCACACCAGATAGGCCACTCAGCTGCTTTCATTTCACACTTTATGGCCATTTAGCGATTATTAATACATGCTGTTCCTCTTCAAGCAAATTTACAAGATGTGCTCGTAAAGTAAAGCTTGACAAAGGCAGAGACAATTTGTAATATAATCAGAGCAGGCAAGGGTAGTGAAACAAACGACCTAGTGAGATGCCATTGAGGCTGTGCATTGCGCGGGTCTGAGGCCAGGACGAGACTGCACAATGTACACATCACAGCCAGTCATTAGCAGTGCGTAAATTGTCTAATGAAATGGACTGACAAGTGTCGATCATAAAGATACGTGCCCGGTCTGAGCCATTGATCGGTGCAGGGTCTGGCACGGCCAACTCGACACCATAGATGTGCCAGAGCCGGCAACACCACAACATCACTGGTTGCGTGACAAGCACGCTCAACACTGACAATTTATGTGGCGCTTGCATAATGGATGGGCCATATTGGCATATTGCTGTGTTGTGCCAGCTCGTAAAGACAAACATTTGCACTGTCAGACAAACTGTCTGTGGCCAGTCACTGTGCAGCACTAATCTAATTATAATACGAGTAATTAATTGCGCTAATTGCTATGCTAATTCTGTTTTCAATTTGGCTGCTTTACACGCTCGATTGAGATAAAACTATATTTAGAGTGCATTGGACGGACTGCAGGGCAAGTCATCATGATAGAGTTATAAGCCAGTGGACCGTCACTGCAGAGTCAATTGGCACTAATGGCGCGATGCTCGTCGAATAGATTACCACTGATTGGCCACTAATGAACAAAGCAGCCATTTGCATAATCGAACAACTTCGGACGACCACTAGCCAGATGCCAGGGCCAATGGCTTCCCTGGGACAGCACTGATCGATCGGTATCAATGAAATGGACATGATAGATGGAAATCAATTTGTTCGAGACCTTTGCCTGGTGGCTTTGTCACTGGGCCAAGTGCAGGTTCGACTGGCTCAGCTTGGTGATCATTACTCACGTCCAAGCCCTGATCGTTTTGACAAGAGGTTTCATCCGCCAAATTAAGCCATAGTTAATCCTGCAGTGAGAGCGCATCACTTCGGCCGGTGTGCACACTCATCCAGTTGCCACACTGCCACACTCCCTGGCAAAGCTCACCAGTCAGGCTGCTATTAATCACAAATCGTTTATTACTATCAATAGCAAGACAGAGGCAAGAAACGCTGACAATCCAGGGGAAGCCATAAAATCGAACTGCAAACAGCGAGACAGCAATCAAAACATTTACATTTCGAATGCTAATTTATAATTAAACTGCTACACTCGACACACTGGTCAGGACTAGTGCAGTGACTGAAGTGACTGCACACACCACTACGCCACTGCTAGCATGCTCGCAACCAGTGAAATTTATTAATAGACAATTTGTTCTGAGAAGGTGAAGAGAATGCACACAGTGAAGAAGCCAATTTGCGAAGTGAGGCCTCTACTGAGCGAGATCATATCAATTGGCCAGAATATTAGCGAAATTAGCCATAAACCAGAAGATGCACGCTGCACTCCAAATGGCGATTACACCCTCGAGGTCTCCCGTTGTGTGCCATCCAATTGAGGCAAGTGAGGCCAACTATTTATTGCAATTGATTGGCTCTTTTAATTAATTGTCTCTATATGCTCTCGAGTGTTTCACTCCAAATGACTCGTAAAATGTAAATTAACACAAATGGCACAATGGCACGTCCAGATGCGCTGAGTGAGCCTGTCTAGTACATCACTAGTCTGTGGCGTTGTGAGGGCAATCACTCGCTGGGCAAGTCATTCAACAATGATTCGAGTGACTCTAATGCAGATTGGCTCAATACGGCGACATTACAGGGCATTTGATTGGCTAATTGACAAGTGGCCAAGTGTGCACCGAGCTGCTCGTTTCGATGGTAAACAAGGCGCGCCACTCAATCGCTATCGATTACGGACTTAACAATTCTATCAAGAATTGGTAAGTTTGGCCGAATTGCCTGCTCACTGTTTGACAAATGCTGATTGACATCTCAGTCAGATGGACGCTTTCCAAGCAGAAACACTCGTGCGTGCGTGTCTGTCTGTTTGTCTTTGTCTAATTAAACCTGGCTAATTCCAATGCAGATGCATTCAATTTTCCTGTTCGGCTCTTTATCGATGACATATCAACAGTGAAGATGTCAGTGGGCCAGAGACTCTCTCAGTGGGCTATCGCTTTCAACAATCGAAATGCGCATGAAGATTATCATAATTAATGGCAATGTGCACTTGAATCGTTAATTGCATCTAATAAGGAGAATTAAATTCGTCTTTATCGATCGATGTTTGCACTAGAACCAATCAGACTTGTGCCGCGAGCTATGAATTGGACCTACTGAATGAAGGCTCAAGTCTTGTGTCCAACCAAGGCGCACTCACAAAGTCACACCTGAAACGTAGTGAACTTTAATGAACGAGGTTAATTAGCATTGATGTTTGAAGAACAATGGAATTAAATTCAATTAATAACACCACTGCCCACACTGCCCACACGCCACTCACTCACTGTCGCTTGGCAAGGGACGAAATAAACTTGCTCAGAGCGAACAATCGCTGGTTGGTGAGAATGCATAGAAGAGCTCTGCGAGATGTAATTAATAAAGGTACAAGTGCCACCTATTGCAGATAGAGCACAATGGCCAGCACATGGGATCAATTAATTAAAGCCAACTAATATCGATGAATGGATGTAATTAGCAGAGGCAGCGAGCAATTAGTCCCAGGCAGGAGGCAATTATACGATAATTTGTTGGTTCGATCGCCATTAGTGGGCAGTGCTGCGAGGGTAATGTCAGATTTGTGCCAGCAACACTGACTAGCTAATCCATTGCACTCCTTCGAGATGGAACGCGGATACTGCGGACGAAGCAAGTGGCAAGCGTGGCCAGCTCGACAACGATCGGCCCACTGGCCACCGCTCGATTCTCGACTATTTTTAATTACTGCCGATAGATGAAGCGATTAGTACGGTGAGATAGGTCTGGATTAGTGAACACCACTGGGCCACCCAGAGAATGGTCGCAAATACAAAATGCAACATTGCAGTGTGCCCAGTTTGTCGTCGTGTTTGCCTTTGCTGTCACACTAAGCCGCTAGATTAGCAAGTGCACAATGAGACTGAATGAGACCTCACACAAAGTGACAGAGTGACCAGCAACTTGTTCGTTCGGCGGCTTTCATTCAGCCGTGGCCGCATTCCGCATTGGGCATAATTCAATTAGAGCTTGTTTGTTTAGTAGAAACAACACCGAGTCGGTACTCTGCCCGCCACTCACCACAGACCAATTAAATCGTTTCTAATTGAGTTCACTAATTCCAATTTAATTATTCCTTCCAACTGTTGCCAATCAGTAGCCGATCGCGCACCTTTCAAGTTCGGTGTGTGGTGACAAGTGGTGCGTAAAGAACTAGCTAACAAATACTCAATGAGTTCAATGAATATTTTTGGACACCGAAATATATATTTTATTTGCCATAGATTAGGGAGCAATTGAATTGGCCCAAGCGACACACTCCAAATTAAATGGCCCTTTACAATGTGACATGTTCAATAGGTTCCATCCAAATGGATCGCCGTAATTCGAGTGGCTCTGATGCGTCAAGTGGAAAACGTCAAACAGTCAAGTGGCAAAGTGTTTGGACAAATATTTGTGCCAATACAAACAGTGCAAATCGATTCGATCGGACAAAGCAGTCGACTCGGGCCCTTGATGTAAGCAATTACAGTTTGCAGATGGCGATACTCAATGAACAGAATAGGAAATGGTTCCAGGGTGGTGATGGTCACCGAGGCAATTTATCATGGTGACATCGATGTGTGTGTCCCTGAGAATGATTTGTTGAAAGTTTATTTAGCACCAAGAAAGTAATCGGTCAAGAGGCCAGTGACGAGCAATCGACCTTGTCCCGTCCGGATTGGTTCATTCACATTTAACAGTCAAGCCAGCTGGACTTGAGTTGTATCGAGTTTGAATACTCGTGAATACTTCACACTGACCAACGATCATTGAGACCGACTTGGCACCAATGGTGTCACAGTGTATTAGCAAAGGTAATTTACAGACCGTTTTAATTGCCCGTAAAGTGTCATAATGTTGAGGGCCAGCGAGAAAACATGCCAACACGACCACAACTGGCACTGTCGCCTCAACTCAGTCAATTGCCACACACGCACACAAGCTCGTGGTGGACATTGTGGTGAGCAAGTTCCAATTAGCCAGCAAAGTCCAGTTAGACGTCGACTAATTGAGTGAGTCAGTGCTCGTTCTAACCAATGAGTGCTTAATTACACACTCAATCATGCTGTTGCACGGCTGCTTTAAAATGGTCTCACTGATAGTTGTATTCGTTCGCACTAAAACAAAGGCACGCACATAAATTAGTCGAGTACGAAGGAAATGTGACCAAACGCGGCAATTTATCACTCAATGCCTAGTTGCACAAATGTTTGTAGAAGATTTCAAATTCGCTCGAACAAATTGCGTTTTGTCACTGACCGACCAATCGAGAGCAGTGCCGAATGACCCAAGTTAAGATCACTAGAATGGCATTTTGGTCACTGTGTATCGGTGAAATGGCCTCGTGTCTAATGGCCGTATGCTCTGCATTTGCTAGTGTCCAGTGCCAGATTTATTTGCCATTACGGAGATGGATATTGTTCGAGGCGTAATTTATTGCAATATGGCATCCACATTAGGCCAATAAATTACTGGCCTTATGGCTTGTTGGCAGGCAGACTAAAACAAAGCCAATTGAAGCTTAACGAGCTCTCCAAGACACGGATCGACCTGCAAATGGGCATATAAATTAGTGTCACAATTAAAAGTAAATAATCTGCATAATTAAATCGAGACAGCATTGCAGCAATGCCTTCTTCATTGATGCAAAGACATCCTTTGCTTATCTAATTTATTAGTACTAATTCAGTCGCAGTTTGTTTCACCAAATTGCCGACAAGTGATTCGATAAATCAGAGCGAATCGACGAAAATGGTTTCAATAATAAATATTTATTATATCTAATTAACGCATGATCACTAAATTGCGAATAAAGATCACTCTCAATCGAGTAAATGAGCCAAAGGGCAACAAGGAAGACAAGAGAGTGAGAGCTGACTGGTTGGGACCAATCGAGGCGTCTCTGTGGGTAGGCCATTTGTCTTGACGAGTGGTGCATCAATTACAGAGACCATAGTGACCAGCATAATTGTATTTATCGGTGCGACTTTATGCGACCTTTTCCAATGAAATAAATGCAATAAATTTCCATTTGTTTCGAACCTGTCTGTGACTCAGCATTGCTCACAGTAGTCACTTGCACGAACCAAAGTAAATATTGAAGGCCCTTCATCTAGATCACTATCTGAGTTGGCCTGCTGACAACAAAGGTATCAGTCGGGTGAGTAGTGGTCAGCTCACTGCGGGGTTCATTTGACACACAGCAGCTCGGTCAGTCGAACTGGCCAATCAAGTCAATAATAATCATCATTACTGCAGTATGGTCACCTCATGTCTTTAGTTAATTTACTACACCTCCACCTCTAAAACAAAAGTAACTCGTAAATTTTACTGACTCACTCATGTTCATTAACGTTAGCGGTCAAATGTAACTTACAGTGTCAGGCTGTCGGAATTATTGATTTAAAATTTATTTGAGGATACGGCCAACAGATGATCTACAATTCCAAATTGGTTTAATCGATTTTAGTTGGACTGTATTAAATTAATATTTATTAATACCATGGTACGAGAACATTGAAACATACCTGAAAATTGCAAGTACCATGTAAAATCATTCATTGTAGACTCAATGTAGAGGGTACCGAAAACAAAAAAAAATGTTTATCACAAACAAAAATGTGCATTGTTATCAACCATTCCCAACTTATCCACAAACGACGTAACATTGTTTGTTTGTCTGACATAACATAGGTTATAAGCCTAGACTGCCTAACACTAAACTTAACAAACTAATCAGCTAATTAAATTGCCTACTCGAGTTTCGATATGTTTCGTGTTTCCACAAATGTCTAATCGATGATCTGCAAGTGGTTGTTTGTGTGAATGGACCGAATCGTTCGGCTCATCTGGCTCATCGCACTTGACCACAAATCATTGGATGATTGCTCTTCGTTTATGGCTATCGACCTTCATTGAGCCGCAATTCTTTCATTTGCTTGGTTCTCTCAACTCACCACTCAAGTGATTATACGCTATTTCAGTGCAACTAAGTGTTTGTAGTGCGTCTTTATTTAATTAATCTTGCTATACTTTGCCTCACTTTACATCTTTATCAGTAAAAATATTCACACACGCTCACTTGGACAGTGAGATAAAGAGCTAGCAAGGCAAATTGTGTTGTATAAATTATATTTACTCTGCTAAAATGCCTCAGATACAGGCAACACCTTAAAATGTGCACTACAAATAATACGGATGATGATGAAGACGATAGTGCCATTGCTGCTCTGGTGCAATGTAATAGAATGTAATGCACAATACAAACGATACTAACGCCAATTACTTTTAATTTGGCAGATAGCTCGATGGCCACACTGAGGAGAGGCAGTCAGGCCGAAGAAGGAATTCTACAAAGTGAATGCTCAAGTGTCAAATGCAGCAGGTCATGCGACAAGAAGCCATAGATGGCTTAATGAATGGCGATAACGACCAGCCTCAACAGCCAAGACTAGGTGACTTATGCGAGCACTAACAAGCCGCACTTTGGACATTGCCAACCGATGGCAAGATAACGACTCGACACTACAGGCTTGCTCCTGCCTCCTCGACCATTCTAAATTGGCCCTAATTCTGACGATAAGGCGCGATCGACTTGTTCGGTCCATTTGAGCGATTTGAATAATGCGAACGGTGTCAACAGCATTGTGGCTGGCAATAATTATAATTAACCAGCAGAAGACCTGACGCTCTCTGATCGGACCAGATCTGCTGGTGATCGTAAATTATTAGCCACATTGCGTAACGCCATTGATTTCAATTGGCCGGGTTGTTAGTGACTCGGCACACTAACGAGCCTGTCAGGATGTTTGAACAACAAAAGGGCGTTTGTAATAATTTGCTCATGCATCTTTCATTATCCGTGCTTATCGTGGTTGGCATACCTCAATTTGATCTCCATTTGATGTGCTTGTTAAGTCTTTAAATGCGATTAGAGCCCAATTTGTTGGCGCAAAGCGAACCTTGTCCATTGGCAAGTGCCATTGCCACAATGATAGCCACACGTAGCAGATAATCTCACTCGTGTCTAGCTCGATTATTCAAATTAACTAATCACTCTTGACTTGCCTATTTCGGTGTTTGTCGATGTCTATTTTAGCTTCGGCAGCGATCGCCATTCGCGGCGGGCAAGTGGCCATCCCGAGCAGCCTCGATATGTTCGGTATCAGCGAGAGCATCAATCTTGTTCTCTCCTCGGCCTGACTGGCTCTATTATCCCGCAGTGGTCACAATCGAACTTAACAGATTGCCAATTTCATTGCCGCACTAATTTGATTATTGTGTTGGCAGATAAGCCAATAGATTGGCAATAATTTGCCTGCACACCCGTCACCGTCCATTGGCATAGGCTAATCGTACTTCTAATGGCACTGATCGATCTGAGCCGATTCAATTTGTACCAATTTAGCATCCGACCAGAACTGTCATTGTGCTCAATCTCAGCCAGAGTGCGCATTGGTCAAAATTAAAATAGAATTCAAATTGTAGGAATCGATGATCGATCGACTTTGCTCTTGCCTAATAAATTAGTCACTTGGTGCATGTGCGAGAAGTGGTCAGTCGATACTGGCAAATTTGAAGGCTCACTTACAGCTAGTGATCCTCAATTTCTGCTGGCCAGTGGGCATCATCCGGATTGAGTTCTTCCCCCATCATTCAGCGATCGCCTCACTTGATTTTGTCAGTCAATTAACGATGTTTCTCAATAGGGACAATTGTTCAATTGAAATGCGCATTAGTTCATGGTCAATGATCACTGACCAGTGGTCAGCTATCGGTCTGTTTTGTGATTGACCAGTTTCAGTGCGCTTGTCACTGGTTGTCAGTGGTAATCCTTTCTGCAAAGCGGAAGTGTAACCGACCGATTCCATTTGAACTGCTTCGGTCAGTGATTGCCCGACTTGCTGGGAAACTTCATCACTGGTGTGACTTGTCAATGTTGCCCGAGAGCATTTACTCACTCTGTTTACATCCACTGGTGCAACTTGTCCAGTGACGTGACGTGCGGTGACACATTTGAGTGACTCGCTGAAAGAAAACAATCGAACCTTATGTTTCGATATTTTTACTAAGCACTCATTCTGGCAGGTACACACTCGAACTGAAGGCCAGTGCTGACCTCACAGTTAGGCCCTGCCTGTCGAATCGACAGTGTCGATTCTATCTGGCAGGGAAGTGCGACAGAAGAAAAGCGCGCAACTGTCATGTTGGGCATGATTTACTTTTATTGACTGGCTCTCGGTGGTTCGGTGCTTTGTCTTAGTGTCATTAGCGACTATTTGGCTTTGTTTCTTAGTGGCACTCTTCTAATGAACTGCGGACCGAGTGGCAAGTCCCGCTGTGTTCGTAACTGGACACAAAGCTAAATGGAGCAGACAAGGTTGGCTTGAGGCACAATAATGCGAGCAATTCGAGCAATGTGACCAGTCACTAGTGCCGATCGACCATCGTGAGGCTCAATAGCCACTCGAGACAGTATTGTCTATGCATTTGCATGCTCAATATCTAATGACCATTTTGACAACTCTATATCGATTGCTTTGTTTTCTGCCGGGACAAGGTCTAGCTACTCTAGCAGGTCAATTGTGGCGCAGCACTTCATCAACTCCTTATTACCTGGCTTACACGCATCTAATGTGTTTCGGTGCTGCCAGACCGAGAGACAATGTGTCTGGACCATTGATATGTCACCTCGGTGACCAGTGGGCAAGTGTCACGAACCATGGGTTGTCTTTGTGTTCGCTCGATCGGCTGTGCATCAAGCCACAACACCAGCCGAGTTGCTTTGTGTAGCACGCCAATTCTTTGTTCGTGCACACAAAACGACCCAGAATTGACTGCCACAAACGGGTGTGACACTAGTGACATAATAATTTATGCAACACTTGCTCGGTCCTGTGATGACCAAACTCGGCAAAATCGACAATTTGAACGTGACCAAGAATGAATCCATTTAATTGACCTAGTGGATTCGTTGCACTATAGAACAAGTTGAGATAATATTACTGGGGATGTCTAGGTGCATCTAAGCAAACAAATGGAGCTGCTTTGTTTGTTCGGAGCACGATTAGCCTTGCCACCGAGCAAGACAAATGAGTCTCGATTGGTCGCATCGAGGCGCACCGTGTGAGACCGAATGATCGCTTACCTTCGATCGTTACAATGTTTGTTCTCGATGTTATTGACTGTCAGGCCACTTGGCAGTGTTGCCAATCGGTGTCAAATCAAGATGAATTATCTCCCGCTTTAGTAGCTTGGTAGCTTTGTTTTAGACCGTTCACCGAGAGATATTTGTGACCGCAGTGAGGGTAGCAGCAGCAGCAGCACTGCCTGAATTGAGTCAATTTGCTACCTGTTCAGTCTACAAATTGTCAATGCTTTGTGTGAGTGTCAGCTGTCTCCCAGTCTGGTGACAGTAATGTCGACTAAAGAGCTCTTCATTATATTCGCTGCAACTCGCCAGTCTGGCCGCATTGAATGGCGCAATTACGCGTGTTGCAGACTGCATTAGTTGCCATTGGCTTGGTCGACACAAGAGGCGTCACATGCAGCTCGTGTAAATGGCGAGCTAATAACGAGCACAATGGTCTGAAGTGCTCTGCTGCCACCGGCAATCGAAGCCAAATAAAACGCTTATTATTTGTTATTATTGCAGGGAAATTGATCTAGCCACAATGTCTGCCAGTCGGACAAACGGTCCTAGTAAAGTCTACAAGTCAACAATCACTGAGTACCATTTGATTAGCTACAATTCACCTTCCCAGTGCGGTGTCAATTGATTTGTCCCCCGGGAAGGCTTCAGCCCACAGAGAACCCATGTTTGCCTTTTCACAGTCCGATTGAGATGTCTGGGCCAGCTTTGTCACTCTAGGTCACCTTTGTTGCACGCTCCTTTGTCTGTCGAGTGTGTTTATGTGTGCGCTTTGTGTTGGTTGCTGCCTTTCTGAACAAACTGCCACTGATCCATTGTTGGACCACTGCATAAGCAAACAGACAGCACTTCTATTTACACTTTCGCTAGACCAACTGATTACCATTTCCAGTGATAAGCCTATTAGTGAACACCGATTTGCTTGGCACCGCTCCGCTACCGATCGGGTCATGTGAGCACCAAAGGATGATTCGCATCACCAGTTCTCTTCCATTCGGATAGCATCGTGTATCGGTTCGATTGGTGGCCAATCTACTTAGCCACAAACATTCAGGCTGCTCATCTCACCGTCACCTCTAATCGAGTACCACATTTGAATCAGTAAAAAGCGCTAAATTATTTTACAGCAAGCTTGATTGAAACTGTCATGGCCAACAAAGGACCGATTTTCCAGTAATTGAAGCCAAACAAGAGAAATGGTAGCATTTGCGCAGTTGCATTCACGGTAATGTAAACATTAATCAAGCTAATTTAGGAACAATCAGTGCAGATTGGATCTTGTGACAGCTCGGTCTGCCCCACACCACTGGCAAATTGTCACTCGGTGCCGCATTCTATTAATATTCATGGTAATCTGGCTTATTTTTATTGGATTAGCTTGGCCTTTCACACCGAACAAGGGACGGACACCGCTGGAACTGCGAGCCAATTGTCGTCGATGTCCGAGAGTGAGTGTGTATCGCTCGACACAAAGCACCGAAGCCATATGGCTTTCCCGACACAATAGCAATCTGCAGTGCTTGTGCAAGACAAATGCGGCAAATCAATTTGTTTGCCCTCACCGCTGCTCTATATAGTGCAACCTTGTCACAGCACTGTTCGGTTGGTTTTGTTCCATTCTGTAGACAATCACACAGCTTATTAAGCCATTGCCGTTCGGCACTCGATCGACAAAAGTGATCGTTTGTTAGGTCGAGGCAGAGTGCGTCAACGAATTAGATCATTACCGACTCAATTGATACTTTCCGGCCTGCCATCAGTGGCGAGACTTGGTCGGAGCAGAGTGCACCGCCGAGTCCAGACTGAGCGTGTTCGATTACGAGCTATCAACCGAATCTATTACCAAACTCATTACTATGGCTGCAGTGGCAACTCCTCGGAAGGACATTCAATCTGGCAGCATCCGAGTGACCAATCAAAGATCGATCCATTGACGAGCACTAGTGCGGCAGTGGTTCTCCTGTGCAGCTCACTTGATGGCTCCTCGCTGACCATCAATGAGTTAACGAGTGGCCAGTTTGTCCTATATAGTGCTGGTTCGAACGCTTACGACTCTCTTTCTCAGTCGATTAAGACATTTGCAGTCTGCTCCATTGCTCAAATACATTCTCATTGTGGCACAATAATATTTGCCATCCACTCAAGGATCAGCACAGCAATTATGCATTCTAAATGGATGCCAAAAATAAAAGCCAATTATTATGAATGGCTCGCTGCCAGGCAACGAGATTCAATTTTCGATCAATCGCCATGTGATTTGAAGCATAACGGATAAAAATAGGCTCTGATTGACTCCATTTCCTCTCGGCGCTCATTCCCTATGCGTGCAATACTTGACTGGGCCTCGCAGCGGACCACTGCACCACCGAAACGATGCTCTCCAGTCCCCAAAGTACCATCCTAATGTGAGCTCTAAGCGAGTAATCAAATTAATGGCCACATCCAGGCCACATTCAAATGGCTCCAATTGTTCGCCTTTTAATCAAACAACAAAGGCCACAGTGGCCCAACACCAGCAGTAACATTATCGTCGAGTAATGGCGATTACATTGTCTCAATTACGGACATTACTGCAATGCTGCCTTATTTGCCCAATCACTCGCACCCTTTGCTCGATCCATAATTGGCCATATTGCTGGCTGACACAATCGGTCATTTGAATGGCACCGACCATTGGCGCTGTTCGCTCTCAGCCAAATGTTTGTCCCTTCAAGTGCTTCGCGTTGAGGTCTCCAATTTGTTAAGTGCTCTTTGTGGTGACCGCAATTAGGCAACGGGACAAGCCAGGATGCGAGTGCACATTGCCCGAATGGGACCCATTACCGCTGATAGAGAGAAACGCGTTGCCTCTTCTTGATTAGTCACAAGTGGCAATCAAGCCATCACAAATGAACTTGTTACAACTATCGGACCAATCTGTCCTATTTGCCTATAACGAACACCAAATTGGACCGAGCAAGGTGACAAGTCTGTGGCAAAGACCAGATGTGTGTGCAACATGGCTATTTTCTGGCATTCTCACTGGTCCATTTAAGAAATGAAGCCTGCGATAATCCTCGAGTGGGCCTATTGTAGACTACCGTTGTGGTCCCTTGATTGCCATTGCTGCCAGTAGCACCGTAATTTGCTGTTTATATGACTTTTCAAGCAATAGTCACAGTTTAACGTATTTGCAATGTTTAATTCTGTCCATTAGCGCAGTGCATCGAAAGACCGTCAAATTGAATTGACCGAGTGGCCTGCCTGAACAAAGGCTGACCAATCAGTCGGACAATAGTTCGATTGTTGCAGTCACAATTAGCCAATTATACACGCTATCACCGAGGTTTATTGATTGGCCCAATTGGTCATGCTTGCCCACTAAACAAACAAACCTATGATCACTCGTTCGAATGGTTGCACTGTTTGCACTTCCAAGGATGCTCTTGCTTCTTTCTGTTCGATGTTTGCCTTGTTTATGGCCCATTCTTGTGTGTTCCATTGTGGGAAACCGATTGGTCGATGCCACGATTAGAGAAAGGGTTTGTAAGACATCGTTCTCATCATCGAAATAGTGTGCATCTTTCATAATTATACAACGAAATGAGGGCTCCACAAAATGTTACGATCAACTGGGCAACTGTTGTGAGACCATGATTGTGATGACTTCACTCAATGACAACTGGTCTCAACAAATGGTAATCTCTTAATTTAATAATCACAGTCATAAAGACACTGACAATGCAATTAGCAACACTGACGAATTATGTCTAATAATGTCTGCTTAAATAGTCGACATTACAGATGGCTAGACGGCCATGCAAATAGAATGGTTGTGAATTGGAAATGACAAATCAACACAGGTGCCAATTAAGTAAGGCACAATCGCTATTATTAGTCAGACGGGCACTAGTCCATCACGGAACCATTGCCCAATGAGAATTTCCCTCTCGGCTCACTCAATGACAATCTCTTTTCTCATTAGTCATTGTCCGACGAGTCATTTCTTTTATGCTCTCGGTTAATTAATCGATGGTCAATTGAATCAATTGATCCTTAATTCGATTCCTGTGAAAGTTATCCTCCATGTTAAGTTCACAGATTAGGCCTTTGGGTCAAACCAAATCAATTTAGCCTTGTTAAATCGTTAAATTGTTAAATCGGCCTCAATTGTGCGCACTAATTGTCAGTAAAGATGAGTGATGCTTGGTGTAATGTAATGGCAAGTCCTTGATCTGACATAGTTTGAAAGTTCTCTACTAAATGGCTAATCTGGGAATGCAATTGAATTGCCTGTGTCCGGGCCATAAAAGTACTCCCGTACAAGTTGTCAAATTGGCGTCTGGTAAGGCCAATGTTGGAGCTTATGTGTCGGTAATTGCGTCTCCAATTTGGCAATTCCTTGGTGAATCGGTTGGCTCAGATGGCTCAATGGTCATGGCTCGTTATAATTTGGCGATATTAGAGATATTGCAATTAGACTTGCCAATGCTACAAATTGCCACTAATGCCGTTGGTTACATGGCGTCAGGCTCATAAATAATTAAGCCAAAAGTAATGAAAATGTTTAGTGCCGCGTAATGCAATAAGTACGGACAATGGGTCTATGCTAATTAGACACTCGGTCAGTTGGTGCAACGACGATGGAAGCAATTAAAAATATTCAAACGCAAACAATGGCCAGTGTGGGATGCTATAGTTGGTGCACTGTTGTACACTGCAGTGCTGCTATGCTCGCTATATTTGCCCTCACCAAGATAATTACATCAGACATTATTAGCTGCATTAGCTGGTATTGTCTTGTGTGCGATGATGTCGATAATGGGCACGTTAGTTGGCCAGTGGAGGGCACTCGCACCACTGTGACCACTCTTGCGCCGAGCACATTGTTGCAGCACCAAAATAAACAGAATGAATATTCATGACTGGCCGGCATTAATGGCTCGCTCAGTTTAATGAATTTCGCCTTCTCTATGATTAACAAGTGATACAGTCTCATTACTAATATTGCAATTATCCACTTAATGATAATGTTGCTGTTGATGGTGCTGTCCACAACTGCCAGCTAATCTATATGGACACAATGCTCTGACACTGGCTTAGTGAGCTCACACGCCGACCAACCGTACACCTGAGCAGCACTTGACTAATCATCACTGTCTATTATTAGCGTTGAACACATCGGCTGATTTGGCAACTACAAACTGCACTCGGGTCAGATTGGATAACGACTTCGCTGGACTGGTAAAGCGATGGTGGCGTACCTCTGCCACTGGCCTCTCCGAAACTGTCAATTGATCCTTGCCAATCGAAGGGTGCACAGCCTAGGCTAAGGCGGTGAGAAGAACCCGCAGAAGACGATGGGCAAGTTAGTGAGTGAGTGAGCCAGTTAGTGCGAGTGGCAATTTGGGAGCCTGTCAAGAGTGAACACTGGCTTGGCATTCGCTATTTATTGTCTCGTTGTTTGTTCACTTTGTTGTCTGCCTGTGCATCATTACCAGCTTCATTAAGCTCATCACCAATCCACTTGGCCACTCGGCCGGGCATCTCCTAATCATACACTGACACAAGCTGGCTGGTTCACACTCTGTCTGTGAGCCAATCTTGCACGCCAGTCTGTGCTCAGTCATGAAATTAAATTATTGTGCTCAGTGCAGAGGAAACATTTGCATATTTTATTAATGCTAAGTGTCATGCCATATTTGCTGTAGTTAATTGCATTTTAAATAATAATGTTAGGGTGCACTCCACACTGGCTGCAGTGCAGCACATTGGTTCACATCCAATCTGCCAGTCTGCTATTAATAATTAGCTCACAGCTCTACTAACAACCAAGGCCTATCACCCAAGCATTTGCATTGCTCCGTTTGGCGTTGCTCGTTTGGACCGAGTGTGTGCAGCAATTAATGAAAGACATCGATGGGCAGGCATTATAGCATCGTAATGGCAGTCATTAACAATAGAGCACACCGAGTCAATCATGCTGCACGATTGCGAGCCACTAATGAAGAAGCCCTATGTGAGCCAGCACGATGATACGCCCGTCAAGTGTTGGATGGCGAGGACACTCGCGACCTTAGTGGCCGCCGATGCCACTTGTCAGTCAATCAATCGGTGGCCATTGTCTGGTTCGGGCCAATTAAGGCAGCCATTGTTGGCCCTGTTGCATGTTTACTTTCCAACCAGCATCGCACACAAGTGTCCAATTAACCCTGCTGTCAAGGTATAGCACGACTCACTACACCTTGCCTCGGCACTAGTGGCCATGATGGACATATTTATTAGAACCAATTGGACGCATTGCACGATGTCCATTCGTGCTGATGCTGCTGGCCGCTGCACTTCTTGTCTATAGGCTCGCCTTCCACTCCAATTGGGTTCACTTTGCAACGAGCTTGGTCAGTGTTGCGATTAATCGAGCGCGCAAGGCAACGATCGCATAATAAGCCAGTCCGGCAGTGTGCTCACTCAATGGCTGGTCTCGACTTGTTAGCTTGATTTATGTACTGCCAATTGGGCATATTCTGTCCTTTCATCTCGACAACATCTTTATTTATAAATGAGTTGGACAGTGAGTACTGCTCCACACAGCAGCATGCTCTACCATGTGTCATCGCAATATGCCAATATGGACAACTGACACTGTTCAGTGTTCACTAATCCGCGGTGAAACTTGTCAATGGAACAACACAACAGCTCAACAACACACAAGTACAACAGCACAACTAGACTGTGAGAGAACACTCAGAGTCATCGTGCACTGCACTGACTGCAGCCACTGGACACTACTGACGGACGGACAGAGTGATAATGTTATGAATGGAGGGACCGATCGGGCAGATGCAGTCGCTCGATTGATGTGCCATTAGGACTTGTTGTGTCCGTGTCAGGCGCGTTGCTATCGGTATTAATTAGCAAATGAATTTTAATGTGACACAGCCATTTGTACATTTGACCATTGCCTCACTCGAACAGACGTCCAAGCGCGGTCAGTAATGAAGTGCAATTAATGCTGCCTCTGCCTGTGTCACAATCTCTCTGGTAGATATGTCCGAGTCGTGCTGTGATCTAAGGAGTGGCCGACGATTATTTATTTATTTATTTATTAGCAAACATTCTCGGACGATGATGAGCACCATATTCCATTATTTACTTATTCACCACTGATAAAGTCAATAATTTACCTTGTGAGGCCATTTGTGGAAACCGACCGGAATGATGAACAGTAGTCGACAGAGGCAATTTGCATTTGGACCAATGAGCGACATGACCACCGGACATGTGGTCTATGGCCGGAACGGACTGAGCACAAGATCTGATGAACACTCGATGGCATTGCAGAGCCAAAGACTGGCCAGTACCAGTTGATGAGTGCAATTTATTGGCACCGATGGGTTTGCATTCAGTCGGAGTGAGAGAGCCTGCTGGCAGCAATATAGTGGCACCTGGCCATCTCGTAATAAATCCTACTCGGCGCTAATGCCTCGGTGTGTCACTAGCAGAGGCAATCCGGAGGATTCAATTAAATTATATGCACCCTGGCGGTGTGTTAAATTGTTATTACACAGACTGGAATGACATAAAGTTTAATTTAAATGAGTAAGTGGAGATTATTTATTGAGGTGTGCACTGTTCACTACACAGTGTACAGTGCCATTACAGTGCACTTATGTGCATTACTGTGTCACACTAGAGCTAGTGATCTCAGTAATGGACTCATTAAGATTCATCATTGCCATAATAGCGCCCGATTGCTTCATTCCTCAGTCTGGACTCATTCATAAGAACGCACTCATGAATGCAGCTCGGTCTGGTCGGTGTCATTGGGCAGAGATGCATCACCAGTGAGATGCCATCCAGTTAATAACATTCGCTAAATTTGAACTGTCAAACTGTTTGCATTGGCTTTAATAAATTAGTCACCGCATCGAGATGGAAATGTAGTAGATAGCTGCTGGCTCAATTAAGTGATCGAGGCAGTAGCGCGATGGTGTTTCGCTGTGGCACTGCAGTGGCACACAAGCCTTAATTAGCATCGATCGCTGCCGGCCAATGTCACTCCTGTCAGAGAGTCTCGCTTTGACCGCGCACGTCCCAGCCAGGTATTTGCTCGGAGAACCCATTTTGACACCGCATAAATGCATAGATGCACCTGTCTGTTGCCATTGGACAAAGTCAATTAGTCGATAAGTGCATTAGCAGTGAATGCAAACAGCCAGGTAATTCTCACTAATCACGGTCTTATCTCACCATTAATTAACAAACTGACCGTGTCCCTGGCTGACCTTTCTGTCACCAAGCATGCCAAACACTCATAATGTCACGTTTGTGTAACGCAACTGATAATTTGATGCTGCTGTCACAAAGTGTGCTTCTGCAAAATGAGACTACTTGATCATCTCGGGCGATGCCATGGAACAAGAGCGGAGAATAGGCAAGTGAGGGTATAGAGCAGATGTGATGTATCAATAATTTATTGCAATCAGCACAGTAATGGCTATATACAGTGGCAAATCAAAGTGGTCCAACAGCAACCCATGCAACAATGAATATGTACAGTGAAATATATGACCGAAGAGTTAAGTCGAATTGGAAGAGTTGACCGGGGTCGTGTCGGGCATCAGGCCCGCACTCATCGACTGGTACCACAAGTGATGCATGTTGGCGAACTTGATAGCAGCGTTAGCCTGTCCGTTTTCATGTTCCTGGTCGCTGGTGCTTTCCTCTTCATCCTCGAGGTCGATCTCCTCGTCGTCGTCGGAGTAATCTTTGTTGGCATTACCATTCTCCCCGTTGGTCATAGAACCTGAGCCCGACTCTTCGTCCTCTTGTTTTTGGCGTTTGTGTTTGGTGCGCCTGTTCTGGAACCAAACCTTCACCTGTGTCTCACTAAGCCCTAGGTGGTTGGCCAATTGTTTGCGTTCGTTGCCAACCACATAGTGGTTCTTTTCAAAGGCTTGCTCAAGCTTCAAAAGCTGACCAGGACTAAATGCGGTTCGAATGCGCTTGGGCTTTCGGAAAGGAGGCAGTAAAAAGGAGCCTAGGGGAGAGTCGAATGGCATCCCTAGAAGACCAATAAGATAAGTACGTTAGATTCGGTTGGAAACAGTGACGTGGGCTAGAGCAGTGACAGGAATGCGCAACCAGACGAGTAGAGAAAAGACATCTGACTTTGGCTGACTTTGCTGCGGTCGGCGATCGAGCCAGGCAAAGAGCCTCTTTCACACAGTTCGCCAGTGTCTACCGCAATCTAATCTGGGTCTCAATTAATTTCCATCTCGCCACGGCGATGTTAGACCAGCCATTTCGGGCATTTAGCATCTATCTAGTCTATTGGCACAGACACGAATACAAACTTGCAATATTTGTGTGATAATTATAATTTATTACTGGCTTAACTGTCAATTGGTGTGTTATCGCGCCAAGGACCATAATTTAATTACCAAACTAATTTGTGTTCGACTAATTCAGACGTTATTGCAAGCAGATAAGCGCAAATGGAGTGATAGGCCTTGTCGCATCGACACTTACCAGGAAAGCGTCCAGCAAATGGGTTCGCTCGCAAAAACCAAGGATAAAATGCCGCCGCCTGTTGATAGTCGGAAGGCATCGGTGGAAACTGGTGCGCTGATGATGCGGCTGCTGCCGCTGCTGCGGCGGCCACCATCATCGGGTGGTTGGGGTGGCCCAGGGGAGCTACTTGAGGCATCTGACCTGACGTCTGCTGAGGAATTGTGGGCATAGAGTGGTGACTGGCTGGCAGGCCCATCGGTCGGTTCAGAAATTGGCCAGACATGGCCGATAATGGGTTCGAGTTGGGCGAATGAGTGTTGGTCACTAACGAGAGTGGTGAGGGACTACGAAGTGGAGATCCATTGCCGATCGGCTGGTTGGCGGATGAGTTCGGCGTGGCCGACAAGGAGCCATTCGATAAAGGAGATACTGACTCTCGCAGGTGACAATGGTCCGGCGACCGTTGACCAGCACTGTTGGGACTGCCGTTTGACCTGCGGTCGTTTGCCAGGTCGGAGATATTATCGCTGAAGTGGCGCTTGATTGACTTGGCCAGCAGTTCGGTTTGGTTAATGTTGCTTTGGGCGTCGTTGTCCGAGTCGAATGTCTTTCGTTTTCCAACAATCGAGTCGATGCTGAATGAAAGCTTCGGCTTAGAAGCTTTCATATTGTCGCGAATAATGGGCGAGGCGGAGATTTGACCGATGTGTGGCACTGAAAGTTGAGGTGCCAAAGGCATCATTGCGAGTTGCACTGCTCAATGGTCCAAGTGACTGGACAGCGCTTAGCTGTTCTTTGGTTCTGTTGAATTAGGTAGGTGAACGGGGTCTGGTAAAGATTCGACGTGCACTGAACAAAACCAGACCAGAGCAATGAGATCAATTGAGGCTGCCAGTCGAACCAAGCACAGAATGTTATCAATGGAAACACGATATTGTCGCAAAGTGGTGAGTTAGCAGATAACCACAAATAGTGCCGAGGCGTCCGACGAAATGCACAAACAAAGAGATCGTTTCGATCAGTTGGCTGTTCAGCCGAACTTGATTAATAATAGTGAGCAATTAGTTGGCGTAGTTTGAATGTTACGCCTGAGATTAGCGCAATCGAATTAGTGGACTCGAGAAGAGACGGACGCGAGTGAGACAAACTGGATCGAGTCGAGGCGAACAACTGAGCCGGCCAGCGTAACGGAGAAGGCTTTTTGCTGCCACTCGATCCACTGCTAATTGCCACAGAACGAGTTTGCCTTTGGTAGTTCGTTGGAGCGAGCTTGTCTCCCGTTCCTCTACCATGCACCCCTGCCAGCCACACCGAGCCATTTCCCACCTTCCTACCCTCATTGCATCACCGTCCACCAAACTGCCCGCCTTCGCTCTCTTGATGCCTGCTCAGACAGTCGTCCGTGATTGGGCGATAAGCCTGGCAAGGCGTTCCTCCATTTTCCACTCTGTGTGTGCACTACCAAGGAAGCATCACATTGAGTCAGTGCAGAGTGGTGGCACATGGCCTTCCAGAGGTCCGGTGGTGTCCGTGTCGGGATGGTTGTTCTGCTGTGGTGAATGGAAAGCTCAAGCCAGTGCTGCCATGCCTCAAGCCTCACCAACATTTGCACATTCTGGCGCCACCATTGAGTCCTCCCCCCAGTGAGTTCTGCACTCGGTCTGGCTCACTAGCAGCTGTTCCTGCTCGTGAAGACAAACACTTGGTAGGACAAATTCAATTAAATGTAATCCAATTTAATTGTAACGCTTCTCAAATAGGCTAATCGTCATAATCACCACTTGTGAGAGCAAACAAGCACGACCGACCGATCTGCCATTGGATCATTGCCGGCCAATCGATCGATCCACTTATAGAACAATCAGTCCATCCCAACCGAACATGCAGATGCACCAGCAATGGGCCAACCAGCCTTACTTGTGCCCAACTCTCATTTGCCCTGAGCAAACATTCAAGTGGTCGGTGATCGCAAGATCTATTCCTGTCCACACTCGTGCGCTACTCGAACGGAATCGATCAATGAGCAGACTCGGATGAGTGGAGCAGTATGGCTAGTGATTGAGTGCAATGAGTGGACTATTAATCTATGGGAGAGGAATGTATTCATTCCCTAATTGGCTCACCTTCTAATTGGAACAAACAATGGCACTCCACCGTTCTTCTATCACACAAGAACAATTGGCAAACTGTCAGATCGTATCGATGGTCAGTTGAGTGATTGACGTGGCAGAGCCCACAACCGAATGCTCACAGCTAGCTAATTGTACCCTAGCCAATCGTTAATTAATAAGCCAAACATACAGTAATACTCTCTGCCTACTCTATAATTATACCAATCGATCCAATTGAGCAATATTGCTGTGGCTTTACCCTCTCCAGTGAAAAGCTCACACACTCGCCAAACAACTTGTTCTGAGCACGTGACGAGTCAGTCAATTAATTAATTGCCTCAACACTTACCAACGAATGTACTTACCGAGTGCACAATGTTGCTTGTCTGCAAACTTTCCACCATCGACGGTGAACTTATCGAGCAGTACTACAGTGCTCAATGGCTTCATTCACATTTGCTAGTGTGAAATGTATTCCATTGAAGGAGTCTTTAGTACTCGTTCACACCGATGGCACCATAAATCACAGCTTGCAAGAAGTCATCCCTGATTGCTCCAATGTCTTGTGTTTACGACAATATGTCATTCGGTACTAGTGACACCTCTCGGAGGCGACCATCACCATCATTTCCGTATTGTGAATCGAGTTCATTGGAAAAATAATTCAACCAGTTGCCCTGTGATGTGTTTGTGTTTGTTTGTGGCCAGTCGCCTCCCAACTGTGGAGGCTAAATTGAAAAGATTCAATTGCGGCCAGCGATTAATAAGAGAGAAAATTGATGGCTGCACAGGTCCGAGGCAAGTGTTTAATGGTCTTAATTGTAAAATCGTGTGTGCTGCATCGAGGTCTAACGATGTCTCACACTACCCTCCCATCTCGATTGGTCGTGCCACTTGTGCTGCTCTCCTTGCCAGACCTGAGACCGTTCACTACCAATTACTCGCTAAATGGACTGCTCTCCTTCTGTGTGCAATTAAGACAAACACTGACCAACAGGCAGATAATTAATTGCACGACTCACCTTAATGTTTATTCATACTCTGAATCAAAGGCCAAACGTGCTGCCGGGATCGTACTGATTTTGTCAGGTCGCTGCATGCGAGTCTTATTGACTCAGGACCATGTTCCACAAAGTGTCAATTTCCAAGTGCACGATCCATGGGCCGAACATATGTCCGAGAGGAAGCAATGAATTGAAATGCAGTATAAGTCGAGTTAGCAATGGCATCATTGGCCAATGACCATTACCGATCATTAATAGCAGCTCGGATCTAATTGAACCAGTTCGAGTCCGAAGTGGGTAATTGCAGGTTAGACCATCCGTTCGATCGGTAGTCGTTAATAGTGATATTATTGCCTGTCCGTATATTAATAGCTCATTACAGCTAATGACTGTCGATTTGCGATTTAATGAGCAAACAAATCGAACTATCCAGCAATAGAGCAATAGAGCCTAATTCTGTGGGCGCCATTGGAGGCGTAGAAGCAACAAGCAACAGGTAATTGCTTTCACGCCACCGAGTTGGTCCATTCACAGTCAGTAAATGGAGGCAATTGAATGTAAACTGTATTACAAACTATCTTCTATCGACCATCTAATGCGTACCGGACAGTGCTAAGAATGCAACTCGGCAATGGCACGATAAAGCGCGAACAAATTAGCAAGTCAATAGTGGCTAATAATAAACAAATTACCGATAATTATACCTTTTGGTGGGTTAATGCTGGCCAAAGCTGCCTGCTATGCGTTCACTGCTTGTTCTTGATTTATTGTGTACTAATTAATAATCGATTCAACTGGTCTAATTTATTTATGATAAACACTCGATTATGGTTCTTCTAGTGCATTCGATGGGACATTTGCTCATTAATGCACAAAGCATTGCACATCGTTGGCAAGTTCACTTTCCAATCAATTAGCAGCAGTGATAGCGAGCGGTCGTTTGATTGATCGTCCATTGGAGCAATCTTTCCGACTGGATGCATTGCCACAGGCTCTTGTCAATGCAATACTGTAGAACATTGCCTGAGCGTTGTCCTGTCAAATGAGCTGAACTTGGTTGAGTTAATTGCAATTGAACCAGTTCGGGCATTTATCATCTCGAGGTGTCAATTGAATTGAACTAGTCATTTCCAATTGTACATTAATTGTCTTACAACAGATAGCAGCAGTTATGCTATTCTATTCGCTCACTGAACTGTTCATATTGAACCTTATCGAAATGTGAATTTGTTCAGGCTGAAACACATCTGCTTTTAAACGATAATTGTTAGTGCCATTGTACTAACCAAATGGCAAATGCTAAAAGACGCACTTGCTCGAGTGCTATATTGCACCGAGTAGCATGAGCTAGTGATGCAGTGCCATTACTTTTATCGGTCTCTAGGCTATGGAAATGAGTATGATTTCAATTATCAATTGCGAGTGCTATTAAACCATTGTCGGATCTTGTAGGCAATATTTTGCTCATTGGTTGTGCACACATGGCTCACATTACTTGCTTAGTTAGACATATTTACAAAGCTAGTGCAACACTTTTGTGTCTGTTTATTTTTTGCTTGAGTGCGACACTAGTAGAGATGATAAAGTGGAAGCATTCGAGATCAAATTGTCAATTTACAATTGTTAATTCGCCAGTTAGCATTTCGACAGAGGCATAGCCAGAGCTTGTGATTGATTTACTTTGCAATGGCAGCGACATTCATTGCTTCATTGGTTAGATTCGCTGCTTCCTCAGCTGTCAATTGTGCCAATTGAGTGACTCGAGTTAGGGAAAGGCAAGCAGTGGTAATGTTTGTGTCGCGATGTGTTGTGTTAATCGTCTTCTTTCGTGATGTGTTGTCACTTGGCCACCGAAGACAATAGATCACATCGATGTGTTGCTTGCTTAGAACAATTGTTGGTTAGCCACTGTTAACTGTGAACAAATGCCGCATTACACCATAGAGCCCACTAATTAGTGTTGTGGTCACAAACCTAAGGTTGGTTGCTCAAATCTCTGCACTGTTGCTCGAGTAACCCTAATGTTTGCCAGTTAACCAGAGGAAGTTATGTCAGTGGGGCAGTGAATGTGCTCTAGTCTCCAGTGTCAACCGTCACCTCGTCAGTGCCAACCATGTCAAGTGTACTTACCAAGTCAGTCATTGCCTTCACTTGTGTTCTTCTCCTAGCATCTTTGCTTGTACTCTTCTTCGCTTTTCATGAAAGCTATCAAGCCGATGATCAATCGCAACTTATTGAGGAAACTTTGGACACAAGCATGGCTGAGCCATTTGTCGAGTTTCGTCATCACAACAACAGCGAAGTCAACACTTTACTGGTAAAATACGCGGAATACTATTCAAAATTGGCTCGTCACTACAGTATTGGTCACTCGGTTCGAAACAAAAGCATTTTGGCACTCGAAATCAGTGATAATCCCGGAATTCACGAGCCTGGAGAGCCAGAACTGAAATTAGTTGGCAACATTCATGGCAACGAAGTAGTTGGTCGCGAGCTTTTACTCTATTTGATTGAATATCTGCTCAAGAATTATCAAACCGATGATATTGTTCGTCAGCTCGTGGACAATGTACGACTTCACATTGTTCCTACTATTAATCCCGACGGTTACGAAGATGCCCAAGAAGGCGATTGTGATGGAGTAAAGGGTCGGGAGAATGCACATGAAATTGATCTAAATCGAAACTTTCCGGATCAGTTCTTACTCAACCTGGAACAGCCCTTAGAGCCAGAAACACAGAATGTGATCAACTGGACTTTAAGTTATCCGTTTGTGTTGTCTGCAGCACTGCATGGAGGCGCCCTGGTGGTGAACTATCCATATGACAACAATGAACGCTCTCTCAATCGTTACACCAAATCACCCGATGACCAAATCTTCCGACACATCGCCCTTCTTTACTCACAGGTAGTGACTTTCAATGTGTTTGCTAATGATCACTAATGACTGTCCCCTAGAACAACCCTGATATGAAAGAAGGCAAGTGTGCTGACCAATGCAGCACTGACTTTGTAGACCACTTCCCCCAAGGCATTACCAATGGAGCAGCTTGGTATCCAATTTCTGGTGGAATGCAGGACTGGAACTATGTCCAGGCCAACTGTTTCGAAATTACTATTGAACTAGGTTGCAGAAAATACCCTCCTTCTGACCAGCTGGATAAATATTGGAAAGCAAATATCGACTCAATCATCAGGCTAATCAATTCGGTTCACCTCGGCATTTGGGGATTTGTATTCGACCAACTAGGCAGGCCATTAGAAGGGGCGATTGTGTCAATAGCAGGAATCAACAAAAACGTATCTTCTTACAAGGCAGGCGATTACTGGCGTCTGCTTACCCCCAACGCCCACTACACAGTGACCGTATGGAAACAAGGATATATCCCTCAGAGTGAGTCTCTCTACATCGAGCAGAGTTATCAGTTAAACTTCACCTTACATCCATCACCATCAATACCTAATCCGCTGTCTTGAAGACCATTTAGTATCAATAAAGGATCAATTAGATGAGCTCAATTGAGGCCGATTTCTCAAGCATGCACCAATTGGGCTTTTCTATGTTTGTTTTGTTTTATCTGCTTGGTCATTCCATGGTTACTATGGTCAACTCAAAAGTGCACCAGCAGTATTAAGGCATATTCTGATGTTCTCACAAAAAGTACCATCAAAAAAATTAATTTTTCAATGTTCAGAAGATAATTTTGTTTTGGTTGGACAAACCGAATCGAGATGTCGAATGTAACGGGCATAGAACGTGTTTCGAGGAGTTTATAAACTTAACTTAATGAGCACAAAGTTTATCAATAAGGTGAAATAACATATTTTCAGTAGTTTAATATTTCCAATTATTTTACTAGTCATTTTCGAAAGCGGACACCCAAGTGAACGGTGGAAGACATGGAACGAGTTCATTTGCCAGTTTCTTGACAAAGATTTAACGGTGATTTAATGATTTAACGGAAATTTTCAAATCAACATGGAGTACCACTGCATTAATGAAAACAATGCAAAAAGTACTAAAGACTAAGGTGCTTTTGGATAGACAAAATCAAACATCTTATCAATTAATCTTTTAGCATTAAATTGTATATGTAATTTCGAATTATATCGAGAGGATAAAACACAAAAACGAGACAAATAAATGGAAGCCCCATTATGTTTATAATCACAGAACACAAAAATTGTATTGTTCTAACCCAATAGCTGTTTTGGGACAAACGTATTCAGTTCAAGATAGCAAAGCCGCGGAACGAGATATTTTTCAATGAGTTGCATAGATATTTCAATACTGTTCACTACAATAACCAGATTATACTTTGAGTGATGTTGGTGCGCTTGTTGATGACCTTTCAATCGATTTGAAGTATTCTTATTTTGAGAATCTGGATTGAGCTGAGTGCAAAAGTCATCGAATTTAATCGAATTAGCAATTGCGCCAAACATGGAGATTTGCTCTTTAGAACGACAATCAACAAAAACAAAATGATTTGAGCATTGGGCTTGATTGAGTGTTGCATTCTCCTCATTTAATTCATTGGATTTTTCAATCATTGTCACCAAGTCATCGAGATGAATACGAGGCAATCTGCAATACTTCTTCAGACCTTCGAGTGGCCATATACCTCTTTTGCTAATTGATTTTGGAGTAGCGCGAAAAAATTTCACCGAATTTCGTACACAACGATCTATATCAATCTGAGGCAAATCGCTGAATATAAGAATACAATCGTTAAAGGAAAAATCGAGTATTCGATCACGGAGTTGATGAAGTATTGCGAGACCAATAAATAAAGGAAATGAATCATTGCCTAAAAAGTAAATTGTCAATGGCGATACATGAAAAATTAAAATAAATACCTAAAATAAGTGTATCCCATAGTTGGACCACTTGGTATAAAGGTAAGATATGAGTGAACATTGTGAGGAACCAAGAAATAGCGTAGAGGTCAGGAACAAAACCTAATGAAGCAAAATGATTGCTCATTACTGGATCATGGAAAGTTGAAACAATTTGAAACAAAGCAAGATATTCTTGGATTGAAGAAGAATTATCTTTTTGGAAGAAACCATGTAAATACTTTTTTATAAAAAGGTGGAAACATGCAAACGCTTGAGGTTCATTGTTGAAATTGAGAATTAAAAATGGAGCTGCAAGAGAATCTAAACCTTGCCAGTAAACTTCGCCTTCTGATTCGTTATAAGCAAGCCAAGCTTTCAAAATACGAGTCAATTTCCTGTGACCTTCAGTTGAAGCAAGTAAGTCATTGTACTGATGACAACGAGGTATATCAACAGCTATTTGTCGATCAGTTGAGGTGTTGCTAATCTTGTCAATCTGTTCGTACAATAAACGATCAGACCAACGAACGTTAAGTAATGATGCCCATATTTGAGCTCGATAATGTGGACATATGTCAGTTTTCGATTCAAATATAAGTTGGTTTCTCAGGAATGGAAAGCCTTAAACATTGTACAAAAGTTTAAATAATGAAATGATACAAAGAAGGGCAATTACCTTTAAGAAGTGCTTTGAAAATCATCAATCGTTCGCATTGGTAGTCAAAATCAATTTCACGAATTGGTAAAGGTAACAAATCTGAATTGCACTTTTGTCCAGAGTCGTTGTTCAGAATGTCCGTGAAGAAAAACACTGGTGCAAAAATATTATTTGAAAGTTTCAATAAACGAGCATTTATAGTTTCCAGTGGTAGGGTTTTAAAATTCTTATTAGAAGGCAATTTTATGATTCGGAAATTCATTGTGTCTTTCAAGTTTAACATGTTAAGCTCAGATTCGATATTTTCAAAGTCATTTACTAAAGAATTGTCAAATTTGTCTTGAGTAGAGCATTCGTTTTCAAGGATAATCAATCGTGGAATGGAAAGTATGGGAGGCAACTTTTGTTTCTCCTTGTCAGCATCTTTTGTTGGATATGTAATGCACCACAAATAATAAAAGTCAAATATGTTCAAATATCGAGTTATTTCGAAATGTTCTTCGTCGGCAATTCCTGAGAGATTAGCATTGTCATTGGATCTAGAATACAAACAAAATATAAGACAGTACAGGTATTGTAATAAAAACATACCTCATAAAATGCGAAATCGGTTCATTCAATTCATGTTCGATAGGATCAGCAATCTGCAATATTTGCATCAAATCTTTAACTGAAAATCGATTCTCCGGACATGGTTGCAAGGTGGCAGAGAAAAATCGAAACCATTTATCTGATAAATCGCTTTTGCTGATACCCAGTTTAGTCAATATTTCTAAAGTACTTCCACAACTTGCTAATTCAAAGGCATCAGATGGAAACTTTTCCCAATGACTTGGAAACATGAAATATAGAAGCGATAAACCAAGAGACCAAATGTCACTTTTTCGAATTGGATTTGACATCAATAGTTGTTCGACAGGGAGAAAACGAGAATCGTCTAAAACCATTTAATATTATTCAAATATTATGAACAAACTAAGTTCAAACCTGGATAAATTAGGGATTGACAGAGTTGACCACAGTTGGTAATGAGGTTAAGCGGCCAATGAGCAAGTTTGAATTTGATGGAATCATTACCGGTGAATATAAATGCACTCGGGGTAATGAGACCGTGAACAGAACCAATCACATAGTGAAGATGATACAGAGCATATAATCCACATTTTGCCAAAGATTCGATGTCATTGAAAATCGAGGGTTTGCTTGATATATCACCAGAATAATGTTCAAACACTAGAGTTATCTTTTCTGTTAAAAAAACAAAACAAATTAACATTAAATAAAAATGCAAACAAATTAAACAAACCGTTTTTGCTTCGAATGCAGTCAAGATAAGTAGTCAGATAAGAAGAAGGCTTATTTGCTGTGTTAAAAGAAGAAACAAAAGATTGAAAATTGCCGACCATCTTGATTGAAGGCGGTGTGAGAGGTAATCCGTTGGTTCCGAATACATCGTTTTGAGTAGTGCTGCTCTCAAGTATATAAGTAGCCAGCTTGTAATTGCAAGTGAGCTTCATTTTGACAATTCGAGTCAGCGATATTAAAACGTATATTATTTGTCTTAATGACAATCAAAGTGGCATCAGAGTAAAATTGATCGCTGAACAGGACCAGCAACTTGCCATTGTCAACAACATATGATTAATGCCATTAGAGGCAAACATTTACCGCCTACTTTTGCAGTTGATATAAATAGATTACATTAATTCATCGTTGTACACTCGGACAGCATATCGCTTTGGTGTGATGTCAAGACGAACAATGTCTCTTGATTAAATGTTAAATTCGCGAATGATATCAATGAGGTGTTCAGTATTTGAGGTTCACATGTATAGCCAGAGAGGTGCAAATTTAGAGTGCCCCCAAGAAGTTATTGTCAATATGGATTGACCAAAACAAATGGTCTTGGGCAAATATGCCAATAACGAACAGTCGACAGAGGAGCGAAAGAGGCCATTCATAAAATAAGTGCTACTGCATTTGGCATAAACTGATTGGTCTTTTAGTAAAATTGAACTGAACACCTGAGAGTGCTGCTTGGACCGGGCTTGGACTTTTACCATCTTACCAAAACATCGGTACTATTCCAGACTTTTGCTCGGTCCGAAGCTTGTTTTTGCGATGGCCGGTAATAGCTCTTTCTTGGGAACGATTGTGTGGAATGGCAAGTTGTCATCTTGCATGACGTGTATTAAAGCGCGTCAATTTGGAAACTTCTTCATTAGTATCTATCTTTACTTGATCATATTGATTCTGTTGCTCCAAATGGTTTCATCGTTTGATTTGAAGCATGGCAATGAAAAGAACTATAACTTGTGCGAAAAGTGCAAAATTGTTGTGAACTCTTTCCAAGAAGTAAGTATCTTGTTATGAATTCAATTTAAATTAATATTATTTCTAGGGCCTTAGAAGGACATCAAGAGGTAAACACGAAGGTGGAGATGCTTACTGGGAAGAAAAGAAGTTAAACAATTATGCAAATAGCGAGATACGCCTTGCTGAAATTCAAGAAAGCTTGTGCCACGAAATTTCTTCAGGAAAAGATCAAGTAATTTGACAATTTATTAATCTCTACTTATTATTATTATTAATTAGTGTCATGGCTTTGCGGAAGAGTTCGAATCCGAAATCGAGGAATGGTTTTTTCAAGAAATTAAAAAGGAAAGACAAGAACAAAAGGAAGAAGGAAGTACTTTGTTTGAATATTTGTGCAATGGACTTGTCAAAGCTTGTTGTCCAGATGGACATTTTGGACCAGATTGCGTCCCTTGTCTCGGTTATCCAAACGATATTTGTTACAGCCGTGGTTACTGTTACGGTAATGGAACTCGTGAGGGCAATGGACACTGTGTCTGCTTCAAGCAATACAGTGGTCAAAACTGTGACCAATGTGCCAAGAATTATTTTTCATCTGGAATTGTTGAAAAAACGATAGGCCAAAAAACAGTGCAGTTACCCGAGAATTGTGACCGATGCGACCATTCATGTGCCTCTTCTTGTCATTCCAATGGGCCTAAGGGATGTCATGTTTGTCGAAAAGGCTACAACTGGGACCATGAAAATGGCTGTGTCGATGTGAACGAATGTTCCGAGTTGGAAACGAATCCTTGCCAAGAGAACACTTATTGCGCCAATACTGCAGGCTCCTTCAAGTGCTACCGTAAGTGTTTGCTTCAGTTTGTCAATCATTGCAGGAGTAGGACAGTTTCTGCTAAGTTATATCATCAACTGTGTCCCAATGCACTAACCCGTTTAAATCGTTCACCAGATTATATGTAAATATTCCATAGTGCTTCACTTATTTATTACATTTGTCATTAATTAATAATAAATTTATTTGCAATAACTATCGTTTCTCTTTCACAAGAATGCCATAAAGCCTGCAAAGGATGCGTTGCCTCTGGAGACGAATCGGTACGTTCTATCCAATGAACCCAAGTACTCATATTCCATTCTTTTGACAGTGCATCGAGTGCTTCGACGGCTATCAAATGACTGGTGGTAAATGTGTGCCTAAGGAAGACCATTGGTACTATTCATGGTCTCGTTATATTACCTACTTCTGCCTGGCGATAACCACTGTGATTATATCGCGAAGTAGTCATCTCATCGGTTGGATAATTGGTATTCTCACCACTTTGTACATTACAATCTACGAAATGGAGTTTAACCAAGGCAGTCTAATCAGTTCTTTTTTGAACAAAATACATCAACTAGTTAATTCTTGGTGATATTTTTTATTATTATTTTACTAATGAATTATTGATGATCGTTATGCAAATAAAATGTAAATATCGTATGTGCAAAAGTATAAGTCTGTACATTGGGATGGCATGACAAAGTAGCTTACTTGGTCCAGCTAACTTTAGGTATGTCATAGTGTTCGCTTAAGTTCTCAAGATGATTGTTGAACTCCTCAACTCGCTGTTTATGGGACTTGGTTGCTTTGTCCATGACACGAGTCAATTGGCGCTTTTCTTGTTGAGCAAGGAACTTCTTTTCTGCTTTGGTCATCCACGAATTAGGGCCTTCGCCTTGCTTAGGAGTATCATCTTGAGAATCCTTTTCTAGAGCATTCTCAACTGTCTCGCGTTGTTTTTCATCTTCCTTTAGTGTATTCTTCTTCTTTAACTTTTTGCTTTTCTTGCTGACACCAAGACTTTTGCTCTTCAACTTGAGCGATCCACCAGCGACAAAATCGTAATCAGACATGCTGCTGAGCAATCAGTCACGTAGACAATGTATAATTATCACAAAATGTGGGATCAGATGTAAATTGTAAATTGTTGCCAACTGAATAATGTTACATACACATGTATGTAAACATTGAGGTGACGTATTCAGAACAAAGCACAGGGAGGTAATGCTTCGAGCTTCAAGGTCAATCAGTAGATGACGTGAAAGCAAGAGAGAGTGTTGGTGGTCTGGTCGAGTGTGGTGAGAGAGTGCCGTTTGCCCCTGAAAGCGCCACTGTCAGCCAGTGCACAGTGCTCTGCTCACCACCCCAGCACGCTCCACAGAGGATGTGCCGTGAAGCAACTTGTTTGTTTGCATCGAGAGGACTGCACGAGTGTAGACTGCAGAGTGCATTCCATCTTGGATCCTATAGACTACAGTCACTACTATGTAGCCTTCAGTGGCACTTGTGTTCCTCTCTGTTGTGCGTCCTTCATGTTTGCTTCACACCGAGAATTGACCACCAGTTCCGCGTGCACCATTGACCCATTCCACCGGGGTGTAATAGCTCAATCTAAGTGTTCGATAATTACCAAATCGATTTGCAACTCAAAAACAACCACTCGCCTTCAATTTGCCTATACTGCTATATAATGCCTATTGAGGTACCTTCTAAGCTTTGGCTAAGGGCTAAATTTACTTTCTCTTTTATTTTTAGGAAGAGTCCTCTTTGTGACTTAACCATGGACCCAACTGAAAATTTTATCAAGCCTTGTCCAAATCCAGATGAATCGTTCACTTTTGCTGCCTCTAATAACTTACAAGAATATAACCCACAAACCGAAAGTGTCTACAACCCAAATGCCACCTTGAAGTTAACCGAGTCCGCCCCATTAAACGTAATTGAGGGAGCAAACATTCAAGCTGAGAAACCTTTAAGTGAATGTAGTTTGTATTCAAATCCCAACCCAAAATATACTGGCGACGCATTTAGTACTTGTTTTGAAACTTTTTCAAGGCAATTAAATAATATGCCAAACAACGCAAATATAACATCAAGTTTTCACAAAATGTACGGCTTAAATTATAACATGGCTGTTAAAAGTGATTCGACTGGGGATAACGAGAACATGGAAGCACGAAATTCTGTACTAGAAGCAATATTGGAAATTGAGTTTTGCAACATCCCTTTGCGCCAAGAAGTAGTCGATTTGTTAATATCCGAAGGTGATCCTAACTTTAAGAAGCCGTTAAAATATGAAGATTATATTCGAGTTGAATCTAGTCCAGTTTTACATAAACTGGAAAGTGAACGAATGGAAGAACTAAAAAATGCGTGTCTTATGCTGCGAAATCCCTACAAGCATGTAGTGCACAAGACCAATCAACTTGTTGACGCGGTGAAAGTCACCGAAGCTGCTATTCGTCGCTTGATTAAAATGTCGAAACGACTTTCTGCTTTCAATAAGCTTTCGCAGAACGATCAAATTTCTTTGCTGAAAGGCTCTATCATTGAAATGATGTGCATCCGAGCCACTACCAACTTTAATAGCGAGCACAACTTTTGGTATTTTATCGATGACAACAATCAAGGTCTCACTATGGTCTCACTCGATGTGCTGAAAAATGCCAACTGGATAAATTTTATGTCTCATAAAAATTTTGCCATCAAGTTTAATTCTCAATTTAAAAATGATCCCATGATTGCCGATTTGGTAAGTTTAATAATTTAAACATGGTATTTCCATTTAATTATTTTCATTTAGTTGACTGCAATTATTTTATTTCGTCCATCACGTGCATCTACTTCAAACCAAGAGCTAATACGGTAAAATAAATAAACTAATTTATTCTGTTTTAATGCTAATTTGTTGCATTTCAGGGATGAATTCTTAAATTATTGCTATTTGCTCAAACGCTACCTCTATGTAAATTCCAGTGGCGATAAATGCAAAGCTAAAAGTGCATATATTGCATTAATGCATCGCCTGGAGGAGCTTTATTATCTGGCTGAAGATATCGTTCGAATTTATCTGGATATGGATCCGGAAAATGCTGGGCCTTTGTTTGTGGAACTTTTTGACTTGAAATAATTCTATTTGGGACAAGATGGCATTTACATTGAATATACCTCTTTCATCGGGAAATGTAGTTATCTCTATATCACATTATGTGCAATTCTTAATCGGTTATAGCTTCCATTTCATTCATTGCAATTTGCAGTTAAACTGATTCTGTACATTAGCCTCTCATTGTCAGGTGTTATGCCTTTCAATAAATCAATCATAGCAACGAATTTATTTGTAACATCAGCACGGTAGCAATGTAAGCACAGTAAGCAATGATACAGAGGATGCCTGTCTTGAGTGTCAATCTCCAATTTGTGATATACAAAATGAAGATCAATGCCAGGATTGAGAGCACCAACGATAGGCAGACAAAGTACAACAAACTGTCCTCCAACGGGATGATGTAGTTGCCCAGTTCACTCAACTCTGAGCCATTTCGAACTGTGACCGTAAAGATTTGTATGAACCAAGGCAAGCCTAGACAGATAAGGATGTCAAAAATGTTTGAACCAATGGTGTGACAAATGGCCATGTCGGGAAGATGATATTTGCGTACTATGATGTACGAGGATATGAGTTCGGGTAGATTGGTACCCAGGGCCAGGATTGTCATGCCCGAAACTGCCTCGGGAAAGTTGAATGTATCCCCAATGAGAGACACCATCCACAGGTTAAAGTATGTCAAGGTTGCTATCCACACACAGCACATTAGGAAAGTAAGCACGAAATAGTTCTTGCTGGGCTTAGGAATGCTCAGCCGTACTATTGCCAGAAAGGGCATCAATAAATATTGAATGCATTTATTATCTTCCAGCAAATAACTATCTGGCTTCTTTCGAAATGGAATCAGCTCTCGGCTCAAATGTTTCTGCTTAGTGTCACCACTCACTGTTGATTGTTTCAGGGTGATTTTGTGTCGCCTGCTCAGCCGAATTGGTTTATCCATGTTGACCGCTTTGATGTTGGACCAAACGTATAGCGAGAATATGTACAACATATAGATGAAGATAAAAATGAGAGATTCGATACAGTCCACTGAGTTGTCCTTAATGCTCAAAATGAAAATTATGACCGTAATAGCGTAGAAGAGAAGGTCTCTCATCACTGGGAAGCAGTTTATGTTGGTTAGCGCGGACTTGTCTTCTACAAACAACACTGCTAATCCACAAATGCCTGGAATGGCGAGAGTGTTCACGATGGATGAGCCCACAATGGCACCAGTGCCAATGCTGCTTTCTGCCATGAACACACTGACAATGCTCGTAAAAAATTCGGGTGAAGAAGTGCCAAAGGCCATCAGAGTGGGACCAGATATGTTTGGCGAAATGTGAAACACCGAATTGAAGAACTGCAATGAACGAATGAAGTAGGAATCGATCACCACAGCCAGGAGCAAACAGAAATATACAAATATGCACAAGTGCACCACGAAACCTCCATTCAGACGCATTTGGTAACTCATGAAGTCACTCGGGAACGAGTTGACAAGGTTCAGTCGAAGTCTTGTGTGACTGCTCTCGTTCTGTGGAACGGGCAGGATTGGGTTGCTTTGATTGTGCACGATTTGTAGCACCAGGTCATCTGCACTGAGGAAATGGTGCACACTGTTGCCCAGGACCCCTGCTCCCACCAAACATAAACAAATGACTAGCCGAAGCATTTTGTTGCACCAAAGAGAATATTTGCATTGAGTCAAACTGGAGACAAACTCGGGACCAAATTAACCAAATATGATCGATATTGTATGCACTGAAACAGTTGCAATCGTGACTAACTTTGCCAGTGCGTGTTTAGACTTTCACTTGCAAGTGTTTATGTCCCCGAAAACAACAAAAAATTCCATTCACAAAGACCATTCGTTAGCAACCAAATCAGCTCGATTGCAACCAATCACCAATCGAATGGCCATCGATCACTTCGGGTTTAAGTTTGATAAGCAGAAAGTAAACATATCGACAAGTGACGCCGTGTCGTTCAAAGCTCGCATCTTCTGATCGATCGACGTGCAATGCATTGTGCACCCGATGAAGGGCTCAGTGATCTGTGATCAGTGATCAGCCAGTGACGGTGTGGTTGTGTTCGAGTTGACTGTTGGTTGTTTCGCAACAGAGTACTATGGCAAGGCGCCAGTGTTGCGTAACAAAATTTATTAGATCATTACAAATTAACAAGACTGGCCAGTGAAGCAAGTGAGAATGGTTCGACTCGAGTCGATTGCAGCTGGTCGGTCCGTGGTGAGTGCCGAGTCAGTGGACTGGTCACTGGTTCGAGTATTGCGCCACTCACCAGCCACCGACCGGTCATGCCTGGGTGTGTGCTTATGGTCGACCTTAGGATCGATCGACGAAGTGTTGTGCACTTGGAATCACAAACGAAGCCACTTCAAGGCCAGTCAGTGGGTACTCCACAATAAAGACAATAAATAGCAATAAGTGAACAATCGAAATAATAAATATACAAATAAATAAATAAATGGCTAAACAAAGTCGTAATCGTAGTTAATGAAAGTGATTGCTTCAAAACGGTTCATCACTTGACAAAAAATCGTCGCCGTCTATTGGAGACAATTTCCACCAAGGGTGGAGGAGTACTTGGCGGAGTAATGGGCACCACAGTGTTAGGTTCAGTAGGTTCAGGTGTATGACCAGCTCCGGTCCGAGAAGTGATGTTGAGGTGTGTTTGTCGATTGCCGTTCGAGCTATTGCTTCCACTCGAACAGCTGGAGGAAGAGCCTGAATCAGATGAACTTTGCGACATCGGGGAATAAATGCACTTATGGTTCTCCTTTTCGGCATGATCCTGACTGATGGAACTATCGTCCACCTTGGGGAAGGATAGCACTGGAATATTGTTGAGTAAGTGACTATTGCTCAGACTGGTGCGACTAGAGTAGCTAGCACTAGTTCGTCGCCGATTCGATATGGAAGGTGATGAGGCATTGCCGTTTGGAGATGAGTTTGGGCTTGAGACTTTTGGCGCAGATGAGGTCTTCAGAATGGGACGAACATGGCCATTGCTGGGGGTGCAGCTCACCGTGGTAGTCGTGTAGTAATAGCTGCCACTCGACGACTTGGACAAACTGGCACGATCACTATTGTTATTGCACGCTTTCACTACTATGTTGGCTCGCGATCGAATGTTGCCGTTCGGGGCATAAGACACCGACGACTTTGAGGCCTTCGATGCAAATGATTTACTTTCACTTGATCTACTTTGAGAGGAATCACATTGGACGACCGATCGACTAGGACCGTTCATTTGGTTGCCGTTGATCTCCACAGGGCAAACACTTTTCTTTAGCTGTATATTTTCGATAACATCTTTCTCCTCCCTCCTCCTCCTCCTCCTCCTCCTCCTCTTCTTCTTCTTCTTCTTCGTCTTCCTCTTCTTCGCCCTCTTCTTCTACTTCTTCATCCTCCTCCTCCTCCTCGACTTCTTCCACTTCTACCTCATCATCTTGGTCAGGTAGAGCATTTTTACAGGACGAGATCACTTTTGGTTCAATATTGGCATTTATCTGTGAGCTAGTGTCACTTTGTTGTACTTTTGTGGAGACCTTGCTCATGGGTGAATTCTTGGACGAAGGAATCGAGGCCGATTCCCGAATGGCATATTCTCGTTCGGTGCAAATGTCATTAGTATTGCTGTTACTATTATTGACCCCTCGTTCGTTGAGATAATTGTTACGAACGTACCGGTGGGAGGAAGACTGGTTGTACTCGTTATGGTTGCACAGATTGTTATAGCTGTAGTTATTCTCGTTGTTGCTGTACCCTCCACCAGGATTGTTGTCACCATCGTCGTCAAATTTTTTGTCAAACTTATTCACACCATTCAAATTGTAATTCTCGTTTTTATCGTCCGAATTTGCAGCTACAGCCATCGAAGGAAGACTCATCGAGCGAAGCTTATTCAAATCTTTAATGATCGGATAAGTGTTTGAGGGCTTGATCAACGAGATGTGGTAGTTGCACTGATTGACATTGTCCATATTGCACATTTGTGGCATGTCCTGGCACTGGAGATCGTTATTCTCATTGAAGTAACCGTTCTGTGAGCAATAGAATTGTGAACACGACTGTTCTCCTTTGCATTCCTTCTCGTTTGAATCCCTCCTTTGAGTATTGGCGAATTTTGTTATATTCAAATTTGCGCGATAAATATCTTGATTATCGTAAAGATTCATCGATAATCGTTCACGACTAGCTCGACTCTGGTTGAGAGCGTTCTCAGTAGACTTGTCCACTGGGTTCACTTGATCACAATCGTCATTATCGTCATTGCAGCATTCGTTCTCGTCGTTGGCCACACTTTTCTCCCACATATTTCTAAAAAGCAAAAAATGCTTAAATAAAGGAGCAAAATACAATAATATTATTAGTAACTTACGAGACACAGTACTGCGTGACGTTACGTTTGTTATCAATGTCGGTTGCATTTGGTTTCAAGGAGAGGTCATCGGCACAGGCGTTCATTTGAGTGACTAGAGACACATCTTTATTGGTGATATTGAGATTGAGGTTGCTCATCTTATTGACCACAGACTTTGACATCACTTCGTTGGCATTGTTGTTGCCGTTATTATGGAAATTGGCAAAATTGTTGGCCAACATATTTGATGAAACTACGTTTGCAGCATTATTCGAACGATTATTCATGTCCACATTTTTGCAAAAGACATTTTTAATTTTGTTGTTGTTGTCTGAGTAGTAACCCATCGACGTTTCATTGTTTTCGTTATTCGAATCTCGGTTTGCACTGATCAATTCCCAATCGTAAGGATCTTCGGGTTTGATGTTTCTTCTTTTGATGCTACGATCAAATATTGAATTTCTAAAATATAATTTATTAATATTGTTAATTGATGTTGAGAGATAGCTTACAATAGTTGATAATTTGGAGTGTCCGTGTAAGTTAAAGACTCAATGTGCTCGAGGAACTGCTTGAAGTCTTGTGGCAAATGTTTAAGCAATAATCGATGATCAAAAGTTGATTTCATTAAACCAACAGAATCCTTGTCTTTGATTTTTCTCCAAGGCAAAGATCCATTGACCATTTCAATAAGAACATAGAAGAGGGACCAAAGATCGTCGTGTCGGCCCATTTCTTTATTTTTGTGTGCATTTATAGACCTGGTGAGCAGTAAACAATAAATATACAGACAGCTGGCCAAATCATGAGAACTTACGCATATCGAACAGTTCCTCTAAAACCTAAAAGAAAAACAAACATTGAGAAAAGAAAACAAAAGCTGCCACAATTGATAAGAACCTGCTGCAACTCGAGGAGGTCTAACTTCGTTAGTATTGGAAATGACGTATTGACGAGCCAAGCCAAAATCGAGCATGTAAACCTTCTTGGAGCTGGTCTCACTACGACCCATTGCAAAGTTTGATGGTTTGACTAGAAACAAGACAAAAGACTTATAAACAACTCCGGCTCCGAGTTCACTTACTATCACGGTGGAGAAATCCAATTGAGTGAATGGCTTGAATGGAGTGCAGAATTTGTTGTGACAAACGAAGCGCTGTTGAAAGACTGAATGCAGGTTTCTGATTTATTTGGACCACCGAACGTCTCAACTCTGCCAAATTCTTGCCCAACATGGACATCACACAGTAGTTAAATCGCTCATTTCGTCCACAACCAATAAAGCGACAAACATTTGCGTTTGTGCTCTGAAGCTTCTTGAGCACTGCTACTTCCATTTTGAGCACCTATCATTCAAAAGAATTAGTTCAGTGACGCTCAACAAAGTCGAGTAGTCAAACAAAAAGCCCAACTAAGTGCTTTCACTCATCCTGGAACAGTGTTCCATCGGTCAACTTGCTTAAAGTGTCACCAATGATCGATTGGTTAAGATTAAACCATCAGATAAACAGTTTGTGACTAGAAAGCAGCGATATATCTCGTATACAAGCCCAAAAGTGAGGCAATTTAGCACAACCCATTCGGGAAGACTGTTTGACAGATGGCTGTCATAATTATAAGCCCAACCAATGAACTCAGCCAATTTGCCAATTGTCAGATTTACTTCTTAATCTCTTCAGATTGTTGAACCTTGTACTTCCATTCATTAATAGCCAATTAAAGCATCACATCCTGATGGAGATAGCGCCAGATTGTAATCTAATGGAATCTAGTGGAATATTCACGTATACTCCATCAAAGGCATTTTCGCCAGACAGAAGGCAATTTGAGACTAGCACAAGTCTTTGCCAAAATCTCCCTAACGCTACTGAATGCACGAACGACTGTTTGCCTAATTGCTATAAATATAAGGAAAGAAACAAGCAAATAACATCACAAGCTCACACATGTGCCACCTAAATTACGTCACATGATGAAGTGATCTCTCACAAGCACAAATTGGCAGAAAAATTAAAATAGAAAAACAAATTGCTATCAAAATATTGATTCTAATGAGCGTGTAGTCATTGGGTTGACACCAACAGTACGAAGATTGCTCCCAGGTATGGTAACTACAGCTATGACACTTACAAACAAACAAGCAATCTCGGATGCGATATTGGCCACAATACAACTCATGATACAATACCTGCTTTTGTTGCCGAGTTGATTCCACTTTAAGGGCGACGTGTTGTTGGCTTTGCATGTCAAGACATTCAAATATTTCGCCAAATCCTCCACCCCCAATACGTCGGACCACTCGCCATCGTTCCTTGACTACATGACCGGGTGACAGAAGCGATTGATGTGGATTGGCATTTGGCTCCATGGCTATAGGACGATGACTTAGGGCCTAGTAAATATAAATTCAATTTTAATATTATTTACTAGTAAAATAAAAGTAAAATGCACAAAAATATTACCTTGGTGGCAGAGAGCTTTCACTGTAGCTGAATTGAAATTTGTGCAAACATTTTCACTAATTAAAAATTATCGTGAATGGTAATTGTGATTTGAGAAAGATCATTTTGATTGAGATTGCACATTGTGATCACCGGGAAAGGTATTGATGCTTCATTGAGTTTAGTGAATTTAATGAAATGTAAATAGATGTGATGTGGAGAGTGCGGCTTTTGGATTGAGTTGGTGCCACTTAGTGGTAAGATGCAAATCGTTTGGTCTGCTTTCGAAGGCGACACAGAGCCAAAGCGAGCATGCTGTTGAATGAACCTAATTCAGAACTCGGTACTAATTAAAGAAGGCGTCAAGATGAGAGGAAAGGTTAGAAGAAAGCCCAACACTGAAAGTGCTTAGTGTGCGCCTCGATGCAAACACAGACAGCGGTGTAGGTGTTTGGATGGCTCCATCCGACCGATTCCACAGCACCACTATGTGTCTTATCGTTCGCTTCCCGTTCTTCCTCACTTGCTCTCGGTTGCCCTCGATGGATTCTCTCTGCTTGTAATGCACCGCCGACGGAATGAACCAGCACACAAACACGGGTGTACTCTGCAAAACATGACAGTTAGTTCAACTTAGTTGGCCATTCCGTTTGCTCGCAGCTGCTTCGCTCGCTGGGTGGCTAATCAAAACAAATCAATCGATTACCCTTGCGGGCCCAACTTACCACTCACTCAGGCGGAGAGGCCAACTGGAGAATAAGAAACGAGCAAATTGTCTGCGTTTCGCCTTCAGTCTCGATTGCGACTACCAGCAAGGCTTATGCAGAATTTGGCGAGTCAAGTCTCCGAGCGGGTTCTGCTTGTGAGGCATTGTGAGACCGAACTCTGAAACGGTCCCTATATAGAGGAACGGGGTGATATCACAGATCAACGAGGCACCAGCGCAATCGGGCTCATGCACTCCAACAACAGCCGAAATCGACTCATGACAACACAACGTTTGCTTGTCTGTTTGTTCGCTGCCTCTAGAGCTCTGATGTGCTAGTGGAGCAGTTAGTGCAACTGTGCTCAATGCACACGGGCACGTTCACCAAGAACAGTTAGCTGCATCGAGATGTTCGGACAACTAGCTGCAATCGGGACATGCAACCGACGAATAATACCTGTAGCCAACAATAGCTGCCAGTAGATTGCTACCAATTAACAGACAAGACAAGCCAAGCCAAACGGGAACGCAACCAATATTAATACGAACTCACTCCTAACTCGGACACTAGTCGCGCAGACGCGATAAGAAACGGGACATTTTCGGGCGAAGTCGGCCATCCAAACGAACGGTCGCTCAATGACTCAATCGAGTCTCTCTATCAATTACAACACTTCGGATGAGTCAAATTTATTTCGGTTCAAAATATGAAAATATGTAAGGCAAACTGGACGAACTCTGGTACAAGAACTGTTCGTTCAACAAACCAGATGGAATCGATATCAGATCTGGCAGTACCATCAAATTTAAGCCAACTGGCCCACTGTCCTCTTCACCATCCGACTGATCGGTGTTGCGCCATTGTGCAACTGCAAGAGGAGTGATAACATACACACAGTTCTCGCGGTAATCGATTGTCCTCACTACACCACAACCTAAACAGGTGGCACTCTTCGGAATTTGTTGAATCAGTTTCACAGATGATGATTTGTCAGCTTGCTTTTCTTTTTCCTTTTCTTCTTCAATGAAGGAATTGCACTCTTCGAGTTTAGATACTTCTGTGGAGTCTACATGGCCCAGAATGACCCAAGACGCGTTCAATAAGTCGTATATAAGATAAGGACAGATGCGTGGATTACTCATAAAGTGCACATACAAGTTTGCTAATGACAGTCTAAATAAAAATCAGTTAGGTTATATTGCCGAGATTAATTTAAAAGTATTACTTGGTGGGCTTCAACGAATAAAAAGGTAAATAAGAAATATCCGTCCAAAGAGTCGAGGCCAAATAGGATAGTTGAGTAATTTCCCGTCTTAGACCTGACGATCTGAAAGGTGACCATCTGAAAGTATCGGACACACAAGAGGAAGTATAGTAAAATCTAAAAGAGATCTCTTTCTGAATATCTTTCAAAGAATGAATATCGCGAGGAAGAATATTTCTCTTAAATTGCAATCCATCTAAACATTTAATTGAATTTAAGTTGGAAATAAAATCCTCGTTGTTGCTTTGAACTCGAACTAAATGTGTTGGTCGAGCAAAGTTGACAATCTTTAATAAAAGTTCCAAACCAAGGTCTTCAATCCATCCCATGGTGTTGATGAATAGTGGCTCAGTTGTTTTCGACTTAGAGAAATCTTCGATTAATTGATAAATCAAACTAATATACTTTGCGCCATAGTCAGATGGCGTAGTTGAGCCGAATATTTTGGACACAATCTTGCCTTGTTCTGTCAGAAGCAGTCTGTTGCTGGACAAAAACTTAAAACCCGGTGGAGAGAGAATACATTCATCAATTTTTATCAAACTTAGAATGCCACATGGCGCAAATTCCGTTTGACCAGGATCACACTCGAGGTAAAATGCTGAAGTTTTACTGTCACATGGTTTGCTGATATACCGATTGATTAAGTGGTGCACTAAGGATGACTTGCCACAGTTCGAAGCACCACAAACAAGCACAATATCACCAGGAGATATTTTCAAAGTGTCAAATATTTCATCCATATGATCATTTAGTTGGGAATAGATCAGATTAGTTTTTACAATCGAATCCAAAGAGAATTGACTAGATAGCGCCCAGTTCTGGTCGATTCGCGGATGTGTTTGTGTATGGACGCTTGACTTTAGTAAATATTCCAATACGAGTTTGTATTGGCAAACCGCATTTTGATCGATTTCCACTCTCAACAAAATTGATTGGCCCAAAAGAAGATTAGCTTCAGAAAAGGATAAAAATCGACCGTAGCTGTCAGTCAGTTCATTCTTAACAAAATCAAAATCACTTTGATCCAAATTAACTTCTTCGTTGTTAGGTACAAACTTGATTAGTGAATTGTAGTCGAAGCAGGTTGAAAGCTTTACTGTTTCCTGTAAACATCGAAACCCACCAACTTGTAATTGCCACTTTTTTGAATATCGAATCATTTTAATACGATAACATAAGTTCGGATGCATGACATAGCTCATGCTGAGGTCATTGATAAGAACGTAGTACACATTTTGGATGCTGGTTCGAATGGAAGATATTCGATCTGTAAACACTTCATTTTGAATTTCACTTTGTTTTCCATTTGTCGATATCAGCTCGGTGACTTGAAAGGAATTCATTTGACTACCATAGCGTTGCTTTCGTTTGAAATTTGGCGAAAGTTTGGTTCTCTTGTTTGCCATCATCAAATATATATACACAATTTAGAACAAAAGTCCAGGTAGAATAGCCTCTAATAGAATCGAATCGACTGAAACATTTATACTAATTTTCTCAACAGAAACACGTGACAGCTACATATGACTGACTGTGTAAGACTGACAAAGTGAGTCGAAATAGAACTTGTAGTCATTTGCAGAAATAGTCGATATAAACAAAAGAGCTTCTCTGGAACGTCAACTGTCACTGTCGATTATCAATGACACCGAATTACTTTACTTAATATTCGCTAATAATATTTAAGTCACTTTCAAATTTCTATTCTCACTTGAAGTTAAGGTTGACCGATTTAATTAAATCTGGTACCATATTATATCTATTCTCAATGTCCATCAACACTGCACTTTTCGGATTTCTTCTCTTGAACACTTCAGCTCTACTCTTTCTCTCAATTTACATCGTAAGCAATCACTTTGCATTACATTTGTTGCTAATTTTTGTTTGTGTATTTTCAAGGTGATCACTTTAAGTGATCTCGATTGTGACTATCTAAATCCGACACAATGCTCTGGAAAACTAAACAAAGTAACCAAAATTCATTAATGTTTATTATGTTAATTAATAATTATTTTGTTGTTCTCTTTCAGTGGATAATTCCTGAAGTGATTGCATTTGCTATAAATTATGTCATAATCGTTATAGCAAATCGGTGGATTTTAATGATAATAAATTTGCCTATGATTTTTTATATCGTCTATAGGTAAGAATAGAAAGAATCATCTTGATAATTATTTTTATAATTACATTTTGTTCTATTTGGCAGCTTTTTTGTTTCCGTTCCTCATGGCAGTATGGGATTTTATGATCCATCCGAAATACATCTTCGCGGAAACTTAAAAAAGCACATAAATATAGCATTTGTGCGTTTACTTTTCCATCTTGTTCACTTTTTCATATACCTCTATTTATTTATCATTGCTTTGCTCACCAGCACTTAGCTTTAATCTATTGAAATGTTTTTATTTCCACTCAAAGTTTTTTCATGGATTGGTGCATATGAATGAAAACTAGAAGTATTAAATTAGAATTAAGTCTTTTATGAACAAAGGAAATATTTTTATTAACTAATAAATTCACAGAAACCTCAAAATCACCTGCTGGTTATTTTTGATTATTAAATTATATTGATTTATTCAATTAATTTTAATATTATATTTTACTTAAATTACTTAAATTAACCGTACAAATTTCAAAAGTTAAGTTTCAAATATGTGAATTCCAACTTGGATTATTCCAACTTGGAATTTCCAAGCATTTTATTTTAAAATTGACTATTTTAACCTACTTGACATGTAGTAGAAATAGTGAACCCACGTGTTTACAGACAGTTTGCTCGGCCGATTGGTAACCACGTGAATTTGTTTGTTTGGTCTTTTTGTCTCAACTTCAAGAATGGCTGAAATTGTTCAGCAAGTGATTGAAAGTTCCATCCAGGATTTGTCCATCTTGGAGAAGTACAATCTATTTGACTCAAATGAAATCAAGACTATATTGAAGAAACGACGCGAATTTGAGTATAGATTACGTAAAGTGAAAAAGTCGAAAGATGACTTTCTTCGGTATATATCATATGAGGAGAGTTTACTAAAATTGATTAGGATTAGACGGGAGAAATCTGGTTTGGAGGTGTGTATGCTAAATAATTATCTCATGAAAAACATTAATTTCTTTATATCATAGATTGACAGAAACGAGGTCGAGAAAAGCATATTGGACCACATAAAAACTTTATTTGAGTTTGCTATCAACAAATTCAAATCAGACATCCCTTTATGGTTATCGTATATAAACTTTTGCAAGAACCAAAACCAACTTGATCACGTTTCTATAATATATTTTCGTATGCTTCAAATTCATAACAAGGACTGGCTCTGGCTTCAGTTTTCAAAATTTGAGTTTGAGCAAAAATCTTCATCAGAGACTGCTCGAAAAGTATTTTTAAAAGCCATAAATTTTCATTCCGACTCGAAGCAAATATGGCATGAATATTTTCGATTTGAGTTGTTGTATTGTTCCAAGATTCAAAAACGATTCAAGCTTCTTACGAATGGCGTTGAGAAAAGGTAAAAATTAATTTTATTAAACATCGAATCTAATAATTTATCTGTAGTGAAATTGAAGAACTGAACAGTAAACAATCAAATGATGCCGTTTGGAATGGACAGCTTGCTTCTATCGTCTACAAACATGCGGTCAACGTTTTCACTGACTTTGATTTTGCGGCGACTTTCATCCACATATGTTCTAATTTCCACCATGAAACAGTCAAAGAGGTGAAAAAGGATATTTTGGAGGACATAAACTTCAGATTTGGTTCTTGTGAAGATTACTGGAATTTAATTGCCATTGACAAGATGAACCATTACGAACAAACGATTCGATTTGGAACAGGCATTTCCGATTCCGAACAATTAAAGTTAAAACGAGATGCCGTTAGTGAAGTTATTTCGATTTACGAAACTGCTTGTAACAACTTTAATAACACCAAAATGTGGACTTTTTATATAAAATTTTGGTGAGTTTCGGAATTCATTTATGCACATTTCAAAATAATTATATCGTATTTATTTTTAGTCTTGAGGATTTGAAGAGCATTACTGATTCGAATATACTTGCTCAAAAGATTGCTGGGATTTTATTTACTGTTGATAAACTATGGAAAGCAGAAAAAGTCACCTATGAGGTTTTTCAGGAATGGATCAAACTGATGTATTCATGCAATAAAAAGGACACAAACACTATTCTGAAACTTCAAAAACTTTTACGGGAAGCAGCTGAAAAATGGCCTGACAACTTACAGGCTCATATTTTCATTGCTTGCATCAAGACTAAATTGCCTGATAAAAAGATTGATCGACAGGTAGAAAAGTTCTTTCAAGATTCATTGTTTAGAAAATTCAACAAAGTTGACAAACAAAACATGGATATGATTATTGATTTTTGGCAACTTTACCTTGATTGGTCTGTTCAAAACAAGGCCTCTTATCATCAGATAATGAAAATAGTCAGTGAACTAAACAATATCTGCATCTATGCTCCTAGAAAGATGTCCGAATATTTTAAATCCAAAGTTTTAGCTTTGTTTTACCACATGTTTGGTATTGAGAAAACTCGTTCATACTATGAGAAAAACAAAACAGTTTCCCCCATTTGCAAAAGTTTCAGCTATAAAATGATTGAGATCGAGAAACATTTTGCTGAAATGCAAGAAGAAGGATGTGACAATTTATCAGACAAAGTTACTACGGTCTACGAGGACTTGGTCCACCACTTTGCAAGTGGTGACATTGAAATATGGCTGGCATACATTCGGCATGTAATGGCTGTGGACACGGCCAAGGTCGGTGTTCTCTACGAGAAAGCACTCAAGTGCCTGAATCGATCCGAGTGTCACCAGTTTGTGCAGCAGTATTCGCTGCTCAGATCGATACCTCCACAGCAAATGGAATGTTAATTTGTTAATATAGCTTAAATAAAACAATTGATGCCTTTTAATTAGTGATGTGCACGTGGTGTACCTGAAATTGATGGATTGGACACAATTTTGTCCCCAAACTGTCCCTTCGATGCGGCAATGGCATTTGATGATAAGGCAGTGCACGCTCAATGGCCTTGCCTTGATACCTGCCACTGGATCGATGGAGGCAGTGGCAGGTACTGCTGACAATCGATCGACAGTCACTCAACCTTTGTTTGCAGTGGCAAGACAAATGTTAATATGACTGATCTGGGGCGAGTGATAGCTCGATGCCACCGGTGAATATTAGTGCACTTTGTTAGTAAATTCATTTGGAGCACATTGTCAATTGGTATTGATCATTGCTCACTTTCTCATTGCAAACTTGTCAGTGTTGTGGCTAATTTGGTTGTTAGGTAGACTCGTTTCGAATTGTCACTCGCGTTGACGCACTTTTACTATTAGAAATAATTTATTGCATTTATCTTACCGCGTTAGCCACTACCGACATTGGTCATATCAAAAATATTCTTCTAGGGCAGCATTATTGTGACCATCGTTCAAAATGAACTTCCTCAGTAGCATTTATTTGCTGCTATGGAAGAATTTCAAGCTCAAACTTCGCCATCCTTTGGTACTGCTCATGGAAATTGGTATGCCATGTCTGTTCAGCGCCATTCTTGCAGTAGTCCGAGTGGTGATCACATTCGACAGTATTGCCAACGTGACCACTTACCCGCCTTTGACTGTGGACAATTGGAATTCAATTGAACAGAAAACCATTCTTTATGCTCCGCAATCGCCTTTGACCGACTCAGTAATGACCATCTTTAAGAACACTTCGATTGCTGCTTTACAAGGTTAGTGGACTGAACTAATTACTAATGAGACAAGTGAACGGTTAATGGTGACAGTTATGCCGTTTGCGGATGAACATCAACTGATCAATCACTACGTGGAGGAGAATTCCGACATTATTGCATGTGGAATGGTGTTTCAACAACCGATTGATTCGCTCGACAAAGTCAATGTTAAAATCCGATTTCCTTTTGTGCCCAAGCAAAAGAGCGGGTTCAGTGTGAAGAAGATTGATCAGTTCACCTGGCAAACTGCACGTCTTTTCCCCATGTTCCAAGAGCCAGGTCCTCGATCTCATAACCAAATGGAAGGCGGCCCTCCAAATTACCGCGATGAGGGATTTCACTACGTACATCACCAGCTGAGCAAGTCAATCGCTCTGTACCACAACTCGAGCCTGAAGAACCGTTTCGAACACATTCGAGTGAACGTTCAACGGTTTCCCTACCCACCGTACGAGAATGACAAATTTCTGTTTGCGTTGCAATTCTTCTTTCCGCTCATTTTGATGCTCAGCTTTATCTATCCTTCGGTGAATTTAACCAAAAACATTGTTCTTGAGAAGGAGCAACGTCTGAAAGAGGCTATGAAGATGATGGGTTTGCAGGACTGGCTGCACTGGACTTCTTGGTTTGTAAATTCGCTCTTCTGGAACATGATCAGTCTTGCCATCATCACATGTTTGTTGTGCATGCATCTCAAGCCCAATTTGGCCATCATTAGTAAAAGTGATCCTGTTCTGGTGTTACTTTTCTTTGTGCTCTATACAATCTCTTCAATAATGTTCTGCTTCTTCATAAGCACTTTCTTCAATAAAGTAAGTGACCACTGGCAACTTAAGTGCCTGACTAACCCATTTGTAGGCAAACATTGCAGGTGTCATTGCTGGAGCTTTGTACTTTGCCACCTTCTTGCCCTATTTCCAGGTGAATATCAACTACCAGTAAGTAGTTTTTTTCTAGTGTTATAAGATCATCTAACGTTAAACATGTTGAACTTAGCGAATTAGACCTTCCGGTCAAGTTAGCCATAAGCTCGATATTCAACACGAACATGGCCATTGGGTGTATGATCATCTCAATGTGGGAGAGCGAGCATGTTGGTCTTCAATGGTGGAACTTGTTGGACACAGCCAGTCCTGATGACAACCTCACCTTCTTTCATGTGTTGCTCATGTTCGTAGTGGACTCGCTCGTCTACTTCTTGTTGGCTCTTTATATCCAGAACGTATTCCCAGGTGAGTACGGGCTGCCCAAGAAATGGTACTTCTTCGTCGACCCAGAATACTGGCAAACTGTGTTCGCTTCATCTGAAAAAACGGAAAACATTGAAATGAACGATTTAAAAAAACCAATGGACGAAAAGCCTAGTCGAGCAGGAGCAATTCGAATCGAGAACTTATCAAAATCATACGACAAAGGCAAAACTTATGCGGTGAGATCCCTCAACTTGGATATGGAACAGAATGAGATCACTGTTCTATTGGGACACAACGGAGCGGGTAAAGAAGACAATGGGTGATCCGCTTGGAACTAACTGTGATCATTTCTAGGCAAAACCACCTTGATGTCCATATTGTGCGGATTGATTCCACCTTCTTCAGGCTCGGTCAACGTTGGAAAAAGAGACTTAGTCAAAGACATAGACAAAATACGAAAGGATCTCGGTATATGTCCACAGTTTGATGTGCTGTTCGATCACCTGACTGTGGCGGAACATTTGTGGTTCTATTGTAAATTGAAGGACATCGATGACAAACAGATTGGACCTGAGATAGACAAGATGATCTCGCTGCTAGACCTCGAGCCGAAGCGTCACATGCGGGCATATACTTTGTCGGGAGGCATGAAGCGCAAACTCTCGGTTTGTTCTCAATTGATTACTTCAATGCATTAATCACTTGCTGCTCACAGGTTGGCATTGCTCTGGTAGGCGGGTCTAAGTTTGTGTTGCTGGATGAAGCCACCTCTGGAATGGATGTGTCCGCCAGAAGGTTTATCTGGGACTTGCTTATCAAGGAGAAGAGCAATCGAGTAATTCTGCTGTCAACTCACTTCATGGAGGAAGCAGACGTATGTTCATTCATTCATTAGTCTTATGATTGTTTCATTGTTTGCTTAGGTCTTAGGGGACAAGATTGCCATAGTGGAACAAGGCAGTCTCAAGTGTTTTGGCACGCCCATGGAACTGAAGAAACAGTTTGGTCTGGGTTACTTGCTCACTTTCGCCACCAAGGAGGAGAAGGTGAACACTCGTCTTCTCCACGACTTGATTCGCTCACATGTGAATCAGGCAAAGTTGCTTACTTCGGTGGGCACTGAAATCACCTACAGCATGCCTGAAAACGAAACAAACAAATTTGAAAAATTGTTCCAAACGATTGAACAAAACCTCGACAAACTTGGAGTGATCACTTACGGCATTTCGGTGACCACCATTGAGGAAGTCTTTCTCAGGTAAATCCAATCAGCAAGGTGTAAAGCTAAATTTGACTTCTCTCAGAGTTGGAGACTTTGCCAAACAAGGCACTGAACAGTTCAACACGTTCAACAACGCAGAAAACAATTCGGTGCTCGACCAAATCCGACCGAACTCACTGGCTGTCAATCACGGGTTGACTCACATATTTCAAATCTACTGGAGTCTGCTTGTAAAGAAGATTATCTACTTTGTGCGCAATCCGTTTTTGATCTTTGCTCAGTTTCCCCTGCCATCCCTACTGTTGGTAGTGTCTATCCTTACAGACCGAACTCAAATGGACCAGGCAATCAGTTCTCCTGCATTGGCCCTCTCCCTTCGACCATATAAAAGTCTTTATCTGTCAACTTTCCGAGACAATAATGAATCTTCATTGGAGTTATCTCGTCTCTATTCGGATCTCGTTCATACAAGTGGAGTACAAGTCAAACTGTTGGGTGAGTCGTAGACATCTGTGCCACTGGATCTAACCAATTTTACAGAACATGAATATGAGAATCAGACGAATCGTCGCTCTGTGGAGTACCTGAGTGACTATGGTCAGAGACACGAGGCCGAGTACAATTTGTACTACATGATGTCCGCTCGATTCGAGAAGGATGACGACGACCTGGTGCTTACTGGATTGTTCAACAACCAAGCTTACCACAGTAGTGCTGCCTCATTGGGTCTGATTGAGAACGTCCTGCTGAGATACTTGCTGTCCAATTCTCACTTTGAGTTAAACGTGTGGAACGAGCCTTTGCCCCGCAAACAGCGCGACACTTTGAATGCGCGCGAGTTTGACTCCACCGTTCAGGTGCAACTGGCTAACAGCATACTCTTCTCCACGTGCTTCCTCTTGGCCAGTTTTGTCATTCTGTTGGTCAAGGAAAAGGCGTCCAACTTTAAGCATATTCAGCAGATCAGTGGTTTGCACCTGTTCCAGTACTGGTCAAGTAACTTCATTCTCGACTACGCAGTCTACGTTACCTCCACTCTCATTATGGCCCTGGCCATATACTTGCTCAGGGTGGATGCCTTTCAGACTTTGCCTCAGTTAGGCTATCTCTCTTTGGCGTTCGCCGCCACGGGTCTGTCCGCACTGCCTTTCATATACATGTGCTCAGTTATCTTCTCTGACCCTTCTACTGCCTATGTTCGAGTGTCACTCTATATGTTGATCGCCGGCACGACCACATTCCTAATGGTACTCATTCTTCAAATTCCCGATTTCGACTTGATTGATGTGAGCAATCGTCTGGACGATATCTTCTCCTTTCTACTTCCGGTCTACACTTTGTCCATTGCTGTTTTCTCAATCTTTGAGAATTTCAAAGCCCAGGAATTCTGCTTGGGTAATATTACCTGGCTTAACACAACATACCGAGTTCAAGATTTCTGTGAGGGTCCACTCTCAGAAATATTTCCTCCATTGAGAGCTTGTTGCAAAGGTAAGTTATCAATGTTGATGTTAACAAAAGTGCAAAAGAGCGCTAACATTTGTAACATTTTTTCCAATTAGGCAATTGCAGTAAACCGTGTTTTAACTACGAAGAGAACTACTTGTCTTGGAACAAGCCTGGACTCGGGCAGTACCTCTTAGCTTTTGTTTGCCAGGCTGTACTCTTTTGGCTCGTGTTGACCATTCTAGAGTATGGAAAATTCAATTTAAAATCAATCAGTGGACTTTTTTCGCGTAAAACTTCAAACTACGAGGAGATTCAAGGCGATGAAGATGTACGGGCAGAAGAAGATCGAATCAGAAGAAGAAGTTTCTTCACTCTTGCTAAGACTGACTCGATGGTGGTGCAGAATTTGTCGAAAAAGTATGGCAACTTTTTAGCTGTGAATGATATCAGTTTCGGAGTGAAGAGGGCCGAGTGCTTTGGCATTTTAGGTGTGAATGGAGCCGGAAAAACAACAACCTTTAAGATGATCACGGGAGCAGAGAAGATTACCAATGGAGACATCATCATCAACGGGAACAATGTGAAGAATGGCATGAGTCGAATCTTCAAGGACATTGGCTACTGTCCTCAATTCGACGGACTGCTCGACCAATTGACTGGCCGGGAAACGCTGAGAATTGTTTCCCGAATTAGAGGAATCGAAGAAAGCTTAATTGAAAGACAAATCGACACCCTAAGCACTCTTCTCTTCTTCAGCAAGCACATCGATATGCAAGTGAGCAGCTACAGTGGAGGCACAAAAAGAAAACTCAGTTTTGCCATTGTAAGATCGTACTTTTCCATACGTCTCGCTAACCATAATCTCAGTCAATCATAGGCAATCCGTTGATTACTTTCCTGGACGAACCAACAACTGGCGTTGATCCCGTATCGCGTCGATGTCTCTGGAACGCCATTCAGTTGGTTCGAGCTGCGGGCTCTTCAGTTGCCTTGACTTCCCATTCTATGGAAGAGTGTGAGGCGCTTTGCAATCGTCTCTTTATTATGGTCAATGCCAAGATCTCCTGCATCGGAAGTCCACTCCATTTGAAGCAAAAATACGGCGCTGGTTATATTATTCAGGTGAAGCTCAAATCAACCAATTTGGAAAGCAATGAGAAAAGCCTCGCACAGGTGAGTAACTACCTGTGTTCACGCTGGCCAGCCTGTCGACTCGATTCCGGTCACAACAATTTGTTCACTTACCGAATTGAGACCAGCGACATCAAATTGAGTACTTTGTTCGGAGACATCGAGAGAGTGAAGGTCTCTTTGGACATCGAGGACTACTCCATTTGTCAGACCTCGCTCGAGCGAATTTTCCTCTCCTTTGCTCGAAAACAACGATCCATCGTATAGATCATCCAATGGGGCGCACTAGATGGCGAGCAGTTCGTCTGTGCAATAGCCAAACCACGTGCTGTTCCATCATTGCATTTCATCATATACTCAGTGAAGTGCCTCGTGTCGACTCTTGAGAGGTCTGTCTCGTTGGTGTGATGGCAATTTCGGTGGCCAATTAACGCCGCCAATGCCACTGCCGTAATGAGAAATCGATCGATTTGCTCAACTGTAAACGCTAATTAGCTTGTCTCATTACCCTTGCCACTAAGCTGTTGTGCCACAGGATTGATCGATTTGCCACTGCACTGCAGTCACATACCAACAAATATATTTATTTATTGATCTATTTACCTTTACTGACACTAATCGTGCTTTTGAGTGTTCTCGGTTGGTATTTAATTATTACTCCATTGGACCAATTGAACGCATTAAATGGTCAAATGTATTTGTGGCCCAGCGGCCATCTTGCCAAGCACCACCATTCATCATCTTCTCCAATGACAGTCATTAACATTTGTTTGCTCTGAGCTTGGTCCCTTCGATCGGTCAATTAGCGTCATTTTGGAAGCAATCGATTTATTAGCCGAATTTATTGACCGAGATTTGCAGTAGTCTTCAGACTCGTGGCAACATTACTCAATGTTGAATCTGCATCGTGCTTTCTAGTAGACAGTGTCTACATTGGTGGCCATAGTGTGACAGTATGGGCTGCACTGGCAGCATTCTTCATAAGCACTAATCGTCGGATTGGGCTGAGTCAAAGCAAGGGTTCCATTTGTGTGATCAGTGATCAGTGCCATTAGCGACCGCTCGACCCGTCACTGCCAACTCACTACTGATCAGTGCATTGGTAATGCTCACTGGACCACTGATTAGGGCTAGAGGCAGTTGCACTGCTTCTCCACCCCAAGCAAACAGTCCATGTGGCACACACGCGTCCGTTGTGATCCTGGAACGATGCGAGCCAGTTGAGTGTGACGAGTGTGGTCCTGTCGAGTCCCGAGTCGTTCTGCGAGCAGTTCGGTGGCTGAGTCAGTGACTCGGCCAGTGAGCCAGTCTCACTAGTCTCACAGCGCACTCAACGGGCCGGACTGTGTCGAACAGTCATTGGCTGCCGTGCTGCCGGGAAACTTGCGCACAGATGCAGGCGTTCTTGCAATTTTCGGTTTCGTCCACACGCCATTTAGCTGTCATTTATAGCTGGCCCACTAAGCCGATTGCGTTCAGTTGGTCTCGCACTTGGCCAGAGTTAGCTCGTTCGGGGCATCGACTGAGCGGTTGACCAGCGACTGGCGGGACTTGGTGCTGCTGACATTGTTTGTGAAGTGATCACTGCTGTGAAGTGCTATGTGTCACTTTGTTATTTGCTTTCGAATCGATTAGTGCAATCGTCACTATCAGCACCAAGTTGTCCCGATGGCGATGACAACTGCTTCATTCACTCGTTCGTTTGGCCTTTGATATCGCCTCTTCGCCAAATGCTCGTGTTGCACCCCCGAACAGCGCCCAATCTCGATCGCACACTCGTCGATATCGTCTTTCACCAGTCTGGCTTCTCCACATTTCTCACACCTCGGCCGCTATGTCCACTATGTTAGTGTAACCTGTTCCACATGAATCCATTGCTCAGTGCAAAAGTGCCAAAGTAATTTGTCTTCTCGCAATGTTTTGTTCGAATGTCTTTCATCTAAGTGAAAAATCGTAATTATTCCCGAGTGACTTCGATCATCAATTCTGGTATCAATAACTTGTTTGCTGTGTTTGTATTATGGAAGAGTCTACTTTAAGACCATTTGGCCTGATCATAACGTGTCATTGGACAATTAACGAATCAAATGGACGACACACATTGTTTGTTTAGACTTGTTTGATGCTCACTGGCGATAAGTTAAGTAAATCGACTTTTTCGACGGGTGTCCGCTGCACAATGTCCTTTACCGTCAGGTGGCTATCGAAACCCTGAGTGCTCGTCAATCTGTGATCAGAACCAGTGATTGAGACCGCTAAAAGCACCAGTGGCTCATCTGTTCAATGAAATGTGATGCCGTGTTTGTTTATCGAAAGTGCAAGTCCGCCTTACCCACCAGTCAACATGTGCGCCGTCTGTTTACTTTGAACATCGAGTTCGCGGGCCTCAAATGGCCACCCTCTACTGATGGCTGAAAGTTATCGCTAGTTCAGTGCCAAAATGTGCCAATCTCAGTTCTGACCGGCAATTATGTCAGACTAGCATCACCCTCACATCTCACCATGTTGCATAATGCAAGCAAAAGCGTCACATCCTTTATGGAGATCCTCTGGATGTCAACATATCGTCCAAAACGAACTTCCAATTGGACCAATCTATCCAGGAATAAGGTCATTCTCGGAATCTACTCGCGACCATCAAGGCTACACGCCTGGTGTCTCATAAAGCTTGCTGGCTTGCTGCATTTCCTCCAGACATGTCTTTCCTCTATTTTCCGGGTCCATGGGACAGCTAGTTTTATTGGAAGCAAACTTTTCTATTACCTCATCTTGCTGTGTTCGGTGGCCAAGCCACCGTGCAACTGTTTATTGCTCAACACTGCAGGTATGTCCCGTGATCTATGTCAGTGGTCATTAATCTCGATCGATGACGGTTGCACTATCTGCAATAACCGTCCTTTCAGTGACTCACATCATCTAATGTTCTCTCTATACTGTACTGTAGTATTTGATCGGAAACTTTGCTGGCAAACATTCTTTGTTGCTTTTATTGTTCTTTGATTTCATTACGGCACGACAATCAGCGACACAAGCGAATAACTCGAGTTCGCTTAGCAATAAATCGTTATTAGGCCATGTTCGCTGCTCAGTGAGATATCTTCCCGAATTCCGTCATCTGATTGCTGCACTTGCTATTCTTCTTGACACTTGGCACTACAGTGTAGACGGACAGTCTCTGTCAGATTGCTGCCAATAACTTATTTGCTTTCATTTGTCTTAATAAAGTGTATCACTTTGTATTATCGATGATAATGTGCACTACAAGCACCGGACGAGGTTAGAGTTATGTTTTAATTTACTTTTGATATATTCAGGCGGCGAGTGCCACACAGGTCAGCAAACAAAACAATTCACTAGAAGTTATTTGTCTTTCTCTTTGCATTTCAATTGACAAATCAATAGCCAGCCACTGAGACAGATTTATTACGAAACCGATTTCACTTGGCTTGAGTTCATTTAGCGTGCAGTCTTTCTAGTCTGTCATCGTTCTCGAGTTCGACCGTCATCCAGTAGTGCCCTCATCAACAGATATCGTCTAGTCGGAACCGACTGGTGGAGTGTTCAATAAACTGGACTTTGTCAACGTCCAGTGGTCGTCACCGTGCGTCCATTGCTCACTTGGTGTCCACTTGATCACTTTCTGGCGGCATCACTTTCTCCCTCAATAAATTATACGTTTCTTTGTGCCGGGACCGGACTGGCTACTATTGGCCTCATTATCATGCTCGCCTTAGTGAATCCTATTCGAATCCTTCCTCCTCGTCACTAGATTAATGTGCATGCGGCAATTTGTCTCGGCCCGATGTCGCTTTTTAATTTGTATCGATTCATTTTTGCCCTCTGCCATGTTGTCTTGTTTCTTGTTGCTTTCTTTCCCCTCGGCCGTCCTCCTCAATTGGCTTCTTTCATGCACGAGATGACATTGACACAGGCTTGCTTCTTTCTTTATTCCGCTCGTTACTTTAGCCAGTCGCCAAGTCGCCGTCAAGCTCTATGTCGCCAGGACGCTATTCAAATGGCATTCATATTTGGTCGGTTCGATCTAAATTTATAATTTATTTATTCCAATTGGACAAGTTTAATGGCATATCTGCCTTTGTTTGTTGGCACTGTCGCTTCGCTGAAAATGGCCAACTGCCGCAGAACGAAGGACATTAGTGCGGGCTCATAGGCAAATTGATTTAATTCAATTTGCGCTAGTCGAGCGCCACTGAGATGAAATGTGTCAAAATGTGGTCAGAATGTGTTGCCGATTGCTGTGAGCTTTGCAGCTGCCAAATTATAAAATGTGCAATCAAATCAAATTTACATCAAAACGGCGAATGTCGCAGTGTTTTAATAAAATTAATTTCCACCACTTAGCCCACTAAATGTGTCGAGTTGTTCCCTTCGGATTCGGGATGAGCCTGGTCCGAGTTGGGCGAGAATTTGTGCTCAGTGTCTTATTTACAAATGGAATCACAGAATTGACGATGCGTGCTGCTCGAATAAATTAACCACTGCTCTGACTGATTATCGATATTAGGTCGGCCTTTCCTGGCCTGACAGGCCCATGACACACCGCCAACCAAAATGTTACACTGCACTCTATCCAATCTCGGTGCCAAGAGCCAATGACTTATTCCCATCGCAATACACTAAGTGCGCTCCAAGTCTCCGATGACATTCTCTCCATCAGCGACCATAACCCCAATTAGACATTGCCGGTCCATTTACCCACCACTTGATGGCATGGTTGCCTTTTACCTTTGCAACCATGTGACCCGATCCACTGGCGAATGGATGGAGCCACATTTTGGTGGCTGGTCTTATTTGTGTTGTGCATCTATTCGTCAATTTGCATTTTGGTTCGGTTGTTAATTTGTTTCAGCAACGGCAACTGTATCATTGTCGGTGGCGGACAAAGGGACCGAGTCATGAGGAATATATTAGCTGTGCAGAGGCAATATGTCTGCCGATTGATGTAATGACGGGGCGCAATGGCGTTCACTTGTGAGCCACAAGAAAGCGAAACTTTCAGACTGGCTTTATCTCGACTGGCGGGTGGAAGGGGCTCCACTGGGCGACTCACTTAGCCAGTCACTCAGTCATGCATCGAATCAGTCACTCGATTGTGTCCCGTCGACTCAATATTCCTGCTACGCTTTCGGGATTTGTCTCAGCGTGAACTTTAATGAATCAAAGTATGTCGCCAAGTCTATCGAAGTATTGGTGTTCACTTTGGCCGCGAGAGGCAAATATTATAACTGGCAGTAATGTGTGCAATTTGCATAAACACTGATACACTTGTGCCCAACTGTAAGGCACTGCTCACAATGGCACTGGTGCCCTTTCGAACTTGCCGTTCAGCCATTTGTACTTGCCGTTGTGGTTTGAGCGATCGCTAATTTAAAACAACACTACAACCGACCCGATGGCTAAAGCTCTCACTATAGCCAACCACCACCAAATTCACCAACATCGAGTAATCCTATTCTCCCCATTAATGAGTCAATAAATCAGATTAATCACCAAAGGTACCACTTGCTAACTGCTTGTCATTGGCGAAGGTACTTTTCTTTGAAGACCATTCTGGGCCATGTGGACCACTGGCCGAGCAATTAAGTCTAATTTAATTAACCCATTCATTTAGAATGTATTGCCCTTCAGCAACTGTGTTTCGGGAGCGTGTCGATTAGCCAATTGCGTGGTTTGATTGCATTGATCGGCATGTCTGCCAAATGCGTTATTCTTGTAGTTGCATACATTAGGCACATGAGAATCATTATGCTCGCCACCGCCGACACGAACTCGAACATGAACTCACTTGGTGACATGTTTTCGGCATACCGATTGATTGGCCACTGTGCACATGGACTGGTCTTTCGTTCACAAGTGACCTGCTTCACTGTCCGATCATGGTCATTGATGTGTTGTATCTATATTGTATCTATGCCCCTGTCCATACCAGGTCCGTGATTTGCAACATTTGGGTCGTGATGTAGCATGATGTGGTGTGTATAATCTGGCGTGTCTGCGCCTCATTGGCAGACTCCTCAGTCTCTATTATCGATGCCAATTCGATGAAAATTCAATTTGGTCTCACCACCAGGCTGATGATTATCGATATTTTATTAGTGCCACGGCGCCCTGTCATATCGTTAGCCCGAGAGCAACTATTTATGACACGCAAATTGTCGCTATCGATTAGAGGAGTGGCAATTGTGTCTATTGTGTGCTTGTGGCGAGGCTCTTATTTAAATGTATTTGTCTTGCTTGCCGTATCAGCAGCCACTTCGGTGCCTTCTCGTCTCTCGGAACCTACATTTGTGGGTGCCGTTCGTGTCGGGTTCATGCTTCCCGTGGCCAATCGTCCACACTTCTAACGTGATAACGTGAGAAAACCTGCGACAAGCCAATCTGGCAACAATCAAGTTCGATCAATCTGCGCTCACGCACGCACACACATGATTGACTTTATTTAATTTGGCTCGCTTTAATCCAATTAAATTGCCGTTAATATGGCTGCCTTTTGCGAGCCACTCTCGACCCTTCCCCTCCACCGGTTTTTCGGAGCACTGCCTTGTAGGTCCTTGGCTCCACTGGCACAATTGTGCATTGTGCCATTAATTACTGGGCCATCACTTGGTCATTTGGGTGCTCACTTGGTGCCGAGTGCAGTCGAGTGCTCAACCCAATTGGAAAGCACTCTTCACTAATAGCAAGTGCACTTTGACTGGATCAAGGCTATTCATAAATATGTAATGCCTTGTTGAGTGCATCTTCTCACTGATCAGTGATCACTTGCATTGTTAGCCCTCATCGAACTATTTGCGCACATTGCGAGGCATTGCAACTCGATGGATAACAACTCAATCGATTAACTTGCCGAGCCAAAGTGCACAGGTGCATTGGCATTGCTAATTTGGCAATAGATTCTTTTCGTGTGATCGGTTCCTTTCGGCTGATTGTTGTAGACAAGCCTAACCTCAAATTATTCTATCCAAACTCATCCTTTGCAATTTGTTTTTATAGAAACCTCAGACCTGATCGGTCCTTACTTCACTCGCGAGCCACCTCACTCGGTCACCTTTTCCAACAAGTAAGTTTATTCATTGTTTTTTCAATGCACTTCATTGACAGTTCTTTTTTTGCAGCTCGGGAACAGTCATCTACTGCACTGCCAATGGAAGTCCTATGCCTAAAGTTAGTTGGGAAACCAATAACGAACAGACGATAAACGATCTCACAGGTAAGCTGATGGGTGACTTTATTGGTTGGTGCGCTGCACTAATCACTTTCCAGTTTTATTAAATTCATTTCAACTCATTATTGCCCTGGCGCTAAGTCTGTTGTGTGAAAGTCCAAATGAATTTAATTAAAACAAACAAAGAATTGAGTATGAAGTCAAGCATTTGGCCATTGAGTCAGTTTGCAGTTAGTTGAAGTCGAGAGCAAACTTTATTGAGAGTGACAGGCGAGCAGGAATGCGTCCAATGAAATAATAATCGAGATGATTTGATTTGATTATGTTTTAATAGGCTCGATCGATTTTTCAAAGCCAAATTGAAAGCACCAAACCGTGTTCACTTGCACAGTCAAACTGCAGAAGCAGAACTCGGCTAATGGCAATTTATTTCGATGACATTAGGCTGTTTATCTTTTGTTTTACTTGCAAACTTGTCAATCTTCATTTGAGCGCCCAGCGAACAGGCGTAATTTATGACCGACCAAGTGAGCGATACACAAATAATTACCAACACTGCAAATTAGATTTGCTCGATCGAGTTGTTCTTTACGGTGGGACATTGCACTGTTTGCATGTTTGGTAATCCATTCGAGGGTCACACTGCAGTGGCACATAAATATTCATTTGCTCAATAATTACCTCACAGCCCGGACCGGTGACATGAGAGCCTAGCCAGACCAAGCACGCAGTCCGATTGGAGATGCACTCAGTTGTGCTTCCTAATTACAATTGTGCTCCGAGTGGGCAAATCCCATTTGATGTCAAATTTAATTTAATTTGCGATAAATATTTAATATGTAAATGCGTGCAGACCGAATTAATAAACTGTGTAATTGAAATGTAAATATAATTTAAATAGGCCTCCTCTCTCCTCTCTTGTCATTTGTAATCTAATTTAAATCTATTACAGGCTTGCGTCACGTCCGTCACGACAACGCACTCTTCTTTGAACCCTTTGCAGCCGAAGATTACCGGCCCGACTACCACTCCAATGTTTACCGCTGCAGTGCGTCCAACTCGGTGGGCGTCGTCAAGAGTAGATATGTCCACGTGCGAGCTGGTGAGTGCATTCTATTGGTCATATTGCAAGCGTTCTCTATCTGGTCGCGCAAGCAACATATCAAATTAGTTGTCCCTGGTTGTGCTCGGTTTCTGTTTGAATTAGGCCTCCACGGCACTGTTGCCTTATTAGCAATGGCCTTTTGCGTTAATGGCCTTTCGATCACGAGCCGAGTTAGTGCGTTTGTCTTGAAACTTCTCTCGGATGATTTAGTTTGGTCCTGCTCGGTCGCTTATTCTAATGAGGTCCTTTCCTGGCCATAACGGTAATGGTCGATGTCTCTGTGTCTCTCAATGTGCGCATTAATATTCTGTTTATCTTCAGTGCTTTAAATAGTGTCTTAAAGTCCCTTTATGAAAATGAACAATCATTTATATAATCTTTTCTATTATATCGCACTTTAAAACTCACTGCATGCATGCATTGAGGGCTATTGTTTGCGATTGTGAAGTAGTGGCCCGCTGCCAGTCCACCGACACTTGCCGCCACCGATAACGTTCTAATGCACCGATAAGGTGCTTATGCAAATGTGCCATTGCCGTAATGCGATAATTCGAATTTATTAATTTGCTAATTAAGTAGCGCCAAACGCTTTGTTTACCAAACTGGCACATTTGCACTGATTCTCCGATGAACTGTGTCTGTTGGTTGCGTTGTTTCACTGGCGTACTGGTCAATCACTTTGCATTGTGACTGTTTCTCCGCTTAACAAGTTGAGCCGAGTAAATGCTTTGCTGGCACTTCTGCAGGGATGGTGTGCAATTGAATTCACTTCCCGGCAGCACATTTCAATCTATTTCAATCTATTTGAATGTTGTCTCAGTTTGGTCAACGCCTAATCTATAAATTATGCGCGTGTGGCAGGTTAATAAACAGCTTGGTTGGCTCGTTGATAAATGCTAACTTTGCATGGCACCGGTCGCTCTGTGGTGATGACTGCACTGGCGTTGGTCTCCATCTGAGCGAACATCGTCGTAATTAGTGCGGCAGTGAGTGCACCCTGAGACATATGCTTTCCACTTTACTCGGCGACTGGCGGGACCGAGCTGTGTCAACTGGCACTTGTGTCTATCACCGATGACACTTGGTAATTACATTGCCGTCTATGCTCACATTTCTGCAGTAGATCATATTTCCAAACTTTGTGGCTCTGTAAAACGGTGATTTATGGACCGTGCCAATTTGCTATTAGTGTTCAGTACGGACACTTGCTTGCACAAGCCATAATTTGACTCGATCATATATTTGGTTCGATACATTGGATCTGCTAATTAGCGATTGATACCGATTTGCTCGGTCCGATTTGGTTACATCGCTGCCAAGTAGGCATTAGCGTATCACTTTGATTTACAAGTGGCCAACGAAATGAGCAAGAATGTTACACAAGAAGAGAACCGAGAAGACCTGCCATTGAGTTAAGCTCTAAGACTGAAAATTAGATTGATTCCGCTCTATAGAGGAGACACAAGACAGAGGTCTTGTTAGAGGCGAACAAATTGCAATTATATTTAAATAGGCGAGAAACGACAAGACGCACTATGCTCACTCCTCAGTGCACCACTCGGTCGGTTTAATTTAATTATCATCCAAACAGATTGCTCTGCCTCGGTCTTGTGCCGAGATTGCATCGAATTTGATGCCACCAGGAGGGAGGCAGTGGTGAGCAAGCCACTTTGAATATCTCTGTCATCTCGCTCGATTTAAGCAAGCCAGTGTCCCAGTATAGATCATATTCAGAGTCCGAATTTCGGACGGCAGCATGTCTCAATCTCGTTGACTCTATTTCGATTAGCTCGTGTTGTACAATGTACAGAGCGCTATCGCACTGAACTGATTGAACCAATCACTTAGGTGCGATCTGTGAATGTCTTAATTGTTGGCGCACGCAATTATGGTCTATTAACTAGCTATATGACTCACTTGATATTTGCTTCTGACCCGGATTAGGCTCGATGACTAATTGAATTACTTTGCACCGCACACGGGCCAATTAAATTGGCTTAGCGTGTTAGTGTTATGGCACTCGTAAATTAGTTCCAATGGCCTGACAGTTATCAACTCAGCACACCGATCTGCAAGTTCGACTCGCTCATCGATTATCACCAGCAGCACTTTATTGCTTGAATGTACTTTTTATTTTCGCCAATGTCGCTGTGGCAGTTGGCAAGTGCAAGTCAAATGGAATTGAAACAGTCAAAGTTTACTTCAATTAATATGTCTAAGTTGAGAAACTCGGAGACGTACTCGAAGTGACCAATCACGGGCATTGATATTAATAATCGGCAGGCAGTGCATCTCGAACAGAGAGCCATTAATCATTGGCTGGTTTGTCTCAGTGTCGTGTTGCACAATGCCACCGTAAGCAGTGTTCTGTGCCAATTTGACTCATTAATTACACTTATGATATGTTTGCTTTGCCAAACAGTGGTGGCACAATCTGACCGGACCAGCACAGGCCACCACAGCACACTACCACTTACATCCATGTGCAATGCATGTTGTTAATTAATTACATTTGATCGTTCTGCTGTCTGACGCGTGTAAATTAAGGGTGAAATTTGTTTAGAGCCATAATTGTAATATTATTATGATTTATTGCGGTCTATTTATATTTATTAAGGCCTCTCCTTCTCCTTAGTCATATCTAAATGAGCCAAAGCCTGGCAATATTTTTCCGACTAAGTTTGCCGAAAGTTTCTGCAAATGTGTTGTGTTGTTTGGCCACTTTCGTTTTGCCATCCGAACCAAACGTTATGCTTTGATGAACATTGGCTGGCTGGAGCCGTGCAGCCGATTTGGTCCGAGTGGTTGCACGATTTGTTTCATCACTCGGTACAGTGTGCAGTGCCGAGATACAGTCTCGGGACAGCTTGTGTCTGTCACTTGATTAGAGCAAACTTTATTTGCTGCCAATAATTTGTCATCACTGGGCGCCACTTCCTTCCCACCAGTCCATTCGCTGGCTAATTAATTTATATCTGTCGATTAGCACTAATCTCGCTGAGTGATCGTCAGACTGACCAGGCCAGTCTCCAGTGCTGCAACGAACCTTGCCTATTTGGCCTATTTATTAGTTTGGTGTCGGTGTTGGCCCGCGATAAGGCTTCCTGCTACACTGGCCAGTGCTTCAGCAAATATTGCTCTAAAGTGGAATTTATTAAATTTGCCAAAACAAATCTCAAAGTGAACGATCTAGTTGGCCAGTGTTTGTATTCGCTCTGGCCGAACATGCACAAGAGTCCATTTGTGGGAGCTGGTGCACCACTCGGTCCACAGAGTGTTGTCCTATCTCTTCTATGGCATTGATCCTTGCTGGTCCGCTAATGAGCGAGTTGAGAATTTTCAAGTTTGATTACAACTCGTTACTTGACAATCCACTAGTGGCAGTAATGCGACTGCTTCTGTCTGTTATCAAGTGAGTCCACTTGGCGGAATTAATAACGCGTGTCGCTGAGAGCATTGCTCCATCCCGTTCACAGTGCCATTCCATCAGTGATTATTTCGATTATTTATTTCTATTTCAACTGTCTACTGACAAGCCAACCAATTGCGTCCTCAGACGACACTTGCTCCAATGGTGCACTGAAGCTTCTCTTTATTAATTGGTTGGCTCGTTAATTTCATTCAATATTTCTGTGTGCCATTTGTTGGTCGTTTTAATTAGACAGTTCTCTCCTAATTGGTAATTACCAATGTGAGCTAATTGCCTAATTAATAACCCAAATGCGGACAAGTAATGTGTTTGCTTGTTTTGTTGCCATTTTCGGTTCACTCGGTGCATGCTGGACACTGGATTTGATCACTGTTTGTCTTGCTTGTAATGTCTCCAATCACTGAGTGAGCCAGTGAGGCAATGTCACTTCTAATTTGCTGTCCTCGCATTTTTCCTGAAAGGACACTTGCCTGCATTGATTTACGCCAAAAAACGAAAGCAAGTTTGAGTGATTTCACTCGATGGCGAATTTATTGACTTATTTGAGTATAATTATAACACAAACAGGTTGATCTTGCAGTGACTGCAAGTGCAACTTGGTAACGATGATCGCTCGCACTAGCAAGGCGGCTTTCACTAGTCGATGCTAATCGTTGTCCGGTGTGGCTCGGTTGTGAGTGGCACTGAGTTGGCTCGCGACTGGGGCAATTATTTCTTGTCGAGTGAATTTTATGTGACTTTGAATCGTATCTTTGCACTGAGTCAGTCAATTTGTATCTGCTTGGCTTGTTATCGTCTTTGTGTGTATTTGAATGCGCCAAATGGGACAGTAAATAAATTTAAAATTTCAAATAGATCGTAGCATGAAATTGCCAATTTGTCCTATCTCTTGCTCTGTCCATTGTGTGCTGTTGGACATTATGTCCGCTTTTAGATGTTTCCTCGGCTGTGCATTAGTGCCACCAGACCGGGTCAGTGAGATTTGATTTGATTTGATTTATTCACGCTCGCAACTTTGCCAAGTGAATTTGATTTCGCTTGATAATTGCCAATCGAATGTGGAAATATGCAAGCACCATGAATGGCACAAATGAGGGGTTAGGGGCCAGTGTTGCTTGTCTGGCCATATGTCTTGCAAGGTATTATTAGTCGGCTAATGGTGGCCTTCTCAATTATCGACTCTGTGCACCATTTTGGCTATTAAATTTGCATTAAAGCTCATTGCCTTCTCGTTGTGTTGTTCTCATTCGACATTTCCACTGTTCCGCCATTTCGAGGTTTACTACAATCGCGCTTGTTTACTTTGCTCGTTCGCTCAAATGGATTCTGTTTTATCTGTGGGCCACTAATTTCGCTCCATTTGACGAATGCAGCCTTGTCTGTTGGCTCCATCCTCAATCGGGCATAAAGTTCGGTCTAATTCCATCCAGAAACAAGTGAAATGGCACATTTTACTTTAAATATTTAAATCTAATTGGCCTTTGACTGCTGCAAGTAGTCTTTGTAATTAATTTGCCATAACATTTGTCGCAATTTAAATTTGATAGTTTCCTTCCAATAGATCGAATTGTTCCATTTGGTCGTGTTCGGTGAAGGCGAATGAATGGCACTTTGAATTTGTTACTTCTCCGCTGTCCTTTTGCTGGCTCGATCACTAGCTGCACTGATCGTGTTTATCTTTGTGTTGGCTTATCTCCACCACCACCATCACAATTGAATTGGCATTGAATTACGCTTGCACTATCACCATTCACTAGTCTCTTTATTTGCTTTGCGTGATTAATTTCCAAATCGAGCCATCCAAGGAAGTAGTCACAATGATTGCCTCCTCCATTCAACTCGGGTTTGGTTAAGACTTATTGGCGTATTTAAATTAAATTGAGTCAAATTCAAGACCAGTTATGACGAGCTACTCTCTGGCAGACCATTGTGCAATGGTGCAGTGGTGCAGCAGTGATCACCGAACACCTAACTCGGCCCTGCTCGGTGTGGACATTGCTTTGCCGCACTAATGAGCTTTGCTCGATTGGCACCGATAATGGCCATTTGTTCGTGTTGTGCCATCCAGGCAGCAAGCTAATGTAAACAAAGGTAAAAGCGTCTAATGAATGGACACATTGGACAGGCAAGGAAGGCAATCAAATGGACAGATGATCGAATCGACGCGATAAATCATTCGGTTGGCGCTCTGTTTGTCCAGGCAGTCCACAGCGAGCTTATTTGTCCGTGTTGGCTTTAATTGTGCTGTTTGGTCGCAATTGGCACTGCAATGCAAACTCACCACGGCAATTAAGCTCAAGGTAATGGCTCTGATGATGATCTGATTGGAGGCCTTGCAATTGCTTCTTGCTGGCGTCAACGAATCGATCAAGTGCTCTGTAGATACAGTGCACCAGTGGTCTCCTGGCCCAGTCCACTGCCACTGTGACATGTTTCGTGTTTGGCCTGTCCACTTGAGCAGAATTCCATGAATATTTGTGAACCTAGGGCGAGTGGTGGTTGGTCTGGGCGTGCCAGCATTATTAACAATTGTTTGTGCACAATGTTCAGCAGAATCAGTATCAATTGCGTTCATTGAGCAACGATGTCAACGGAACATATTTCAAGTGCAGTAAGCATGTTACTTGACAGCGGCACATTTGAGTTCAAATTAATTTCTCTGCCTGAATATGTCAATAGGAATTTATCTAGCAAAGGCCATCTACTCGAGCTTATCGCTGATCTCCAGAGGCAGGGCACAATGTCACCATGCGAAAGGCGCACTCGGTCTCTGTTTGGTCTAAGTGAGCCAAATGGCCAGTCTAAGTGGCACAGTACTTTTGGACAGATTCCCCTGGATGCTCGTTAATAATATTACAAACAGCAATAGGCATGCAATGGAAGTCATAATTTAGGCTAACAACAGCAGCAGCAGCACCAGCCAATAATAGGCAAGCCTGTGTCGTCGAATCAGTTGTTAGCTTGTCGAGTCGTGCCTCTATCGGGCAACATCTCGAACAAGTGTCTCATCATTTTTCATGTCACAAACACAACTCCGCGCGTCAATTTGGCGTTCCATTTGCTTTGCTCGGGCAGGCTTACTCGATCAGACCACTTTGTGCCCATAAGTCCCACTGACTCAGTGACGGCGATGCCACTTGACTTGGAGTGTTTATAATTTTATTAAAGCACGTTTCGCTGTCGATGACTGGCCCGCCTTGACATGGCTCCTTATTAGCACTTGATTGGGAAGCAGTGAGAGGTCACTAACTAACTAATGGACTTCATTAACTCATTACCGTCATCTGAGCCATCGCCATTGGCCTATGCAGATTGTAATTGGTTTGTTCAATGGCTTTGGACAAGTGCGCACTTGGCAGCTATTAAATTTAAATCGATATTGGATTAGACTGCTACCGAGTGTCTGCACTTGTCAGACATGGAAACATTATCGCCTTTAAACGGTGGCTTGTTGTCAACAGAATGTTTGCATTACCGAATTGCACACCACAGACGTGCACTGCATCACTAATTGCCAGTCTGGCAAGTGTGATTTATGCCGAACCAGACGGTCCAGACCTGCACCAAGCGATCATTGCCACCGAGCCATTGCACATCGGTCTCTTTATTCATCGATTTGCTTCGGCCGCCCGAAATGTTTGATCCATTCGAATGAATTGCAATTAAATTTGTGATCGCATTTCAATAGAACGCATTGCTTGTTTGCATTGCCATTTGTGTCTGCCAGTGGCACTGGGTCAGTCTTATCGTGTCCGCACAAATTAAGTTATGAGTCGAATTAAAAGCTTACCAAAATGGTCACATTTGTGTCCACTCTCGGTTAGGCCTAGCCAGTCGCCTAAGCCCGGATTTCGTTTTGGCCGATCTTGCTAATGGCTTCTACTTGCTTCTACTGATCGTGTCCTTTGGCTCGACCAACCAAATGGCACCGAAAGTATCGACAGAGCGGCATTAAGTGACCAGACGTTTATTGCAATTAAATCTATATCGAACAGTCCACTCGGTAGTGCCATTGATCGACAGTTGGCCACACAGCTCGTCTCAATTAGTGCCCTTCTAGTGGCTTCCTTACTGCATAATCGCATCACTACTGGATGAGCCGACTTGAATGGCTACTGCACTAACCAGCTTATTACTGCTCTCTGCTCGGTTATCACCGTACGTGCACTCGCTTCTCAGCATTACTGATTCGATGTCATTACCGTTCGCATTTGATTTACATAATTACGGAATGATGACAAATTGCACTTGCTTACCATATTTCGTAGCTAATTAGACAAAGCAGGGCACCAAAAGCAGAGGTCAATTGCAAATGCGCAACTTGAAAAGCGCTTTCGCCCAAAAATTGTTCCTCTTCACCAGCAAAAGTCACAAGTCCGGCTGTCGTCACTAGATAAGTCTCTCGGTTTGGTTCAATGCATCTTCTGCATCCAAACGTGTCGAACCGTTTCCCTTGAGGCTTTGTTACTATCACAAAGTTGTTCATTGCTCAATTCCCATCGTGTCAAGTGTTATGTGTTAAGTGGATTTGCAATTTTTTAATTAAATTAAATTAAATTAAATCAAATTGTTGTCCCCACTTGTGGACACATTGCTAGCTGTGTGGAACGACTATTTTGCTGGTCAGGCTCAACTCTCCCAAAACGAAACTTCGGTTTTGTTTTCATTAATAGGACTGTCTCGTCGAAATTTGGCTTGACGAACTCGATCATAAATATAATCGACGAAAGGAACAGTCTGTCAATTAATTGCTTAATAAGACTCAACTTTTGTGTCAGTGAGCGAGAATGCAATGCAGGCAAGTTTCTGACAGTGTTCATTGGGCAAGCATTTATTATCACCAATTAATATCATTATTTGCTTTTTATCCAGAAGGCCATCGATGTCAATTGGACAATGTCGTTTTGAGTGGCATCAAGTGGAGGCAGTAATTCAATTTGCAAAATAAAATTTAAACCGTAACAGTTAATAGGATGATTTATTTAATGAACACAGGCAAATGACTGTACGAGGCACTGTGGAGTATGGGACACTGTGAGCTGATGTGTTCGCTCGCTCGGTCGTGGCAAGACCATTTGGCCAGTTATTATCACTGGTTCTGTAGGAGCGATCAATGGATGAGGCACCGAGGGCAGACATAGTCGAGTGGCGCAAATCCATTAATCTATCGGTTATTGCCATTAACACTGTGCTCATCAATTTAAGCGATTTTAATTTTCAATTTGGCCTGTGCCAGGGAGGGACCTGCTGTTTACTCCTTTGGCGCACTTGTCAGTAATTAGATTAGGCCTGAAATGAGTGTCACCGAGATGCGCCAAATGTGGAGATGTCCATTGGACTGATTGTCGATTTGCACTTGGCCATGTTGGTCTGCTTGCTTGGTGTCATTAGCAGGGAGCTAAGTCAGTGTTGTCTTGCAAATGAATGTAAACAGAACGGTTCAGCTGTCGTAATTAGTGCTCATTTGGAGCGGACTGTGAGCAGCAGCAGCAGGCACTCTCGGCATCTCGTCTCCCCTATATAGTCCTTATTAATATTTGTTCTCCTTCTTGATGGTGTTGCCCATTTGCTCGAAAGATCGCTCAGTGCACTGTCCAAAGTGTCCAATGAGTGCTTTGTCTAGAGTGTTCAATGTGTCCATTGTGCCAATCTGTCGTCTGTCTGTAGTCCTAATTTGTTTATTGCATTCTCTGCTTCCAGCATCAATGGGCAATCTAGTCCGGACGAGTTAATGTCGGCAATACTTTCTTAATTGACAATCGAATGTAATTTTAATTTTAAACTGCAACATTTGCTCCAATACGAGGTGTTGCCGTGCGAACTGGCAAATGTTCACTTCAACTGCCAGTAGCACATGCACACAGGCTATGTTACTCTCGATTTGTGCCTTCCAATTCTACTGATTTTTTACTTGTGCCTTCAATTATTTCTCGTTATTATTTTATTAAACTTCTTTGTCTTATTCTTCTGAATTCGAGCAACCCATAGCGAGAGAAAAGACAATCGAAATTGAAATTAAATTATTTTGCCGCCATTTGACAAATGTAAATTGAGTTTAATTTGGTCTGATAATTAAATTATTTCAAATTGATTTGATTGTCAATTAAAAGTAGATTCAATTTTCGAATCGATTTCGCACATGACACAATGTGTTGATTGCCAATCGATGGGCAAGCAATGAAATATTTAATGAAATATTAATATTGCAATTAGTACAGCCAGTGGGACTTTGTCAATTAGCAAACAGCGTCAATTGGTGTGAGTCGAGTGCCACATTGGCCATATTCACTAGGCCCTTAACAGCGCCATGCATAATCGATAGCGCCAACATTAAGTGCGAGATGCTTGCCACTTAGATGTTGTAACTTACTCGAGAGAGGGAGAAAGAGAACATCAGCAGAACTGGCGACAGACAAAGGCTCCGCACAGGCACAATTGCATTTGGTCTAATGTTTTCTCTAATTAAATTTGCCTTGCTCTTTGTGCACCAACGAATTTGTCGAACAAAGCGCGGCAACCGTCACAAGGCGAAGACAACGATTACTTGGCGAGATAATCATTAGACCAATTGGGCACATTGCAACGCACAAAGAGTCTGATCGAGACGATAAATTTACATTTCTGTTGGTTCGGTCTTAATGTACTTTAATTATGGATTGGCGCTAAATGTGCTGCGTCCTCAACTCGAAATTATCAGTCTCGGTTCAGTTTCAATTCTCAGGAGATCGATGCATCAAACTCGAGCAACTGGAGATGGCTCGGTCCCTAGTCGACTGTCCTGCTGCTTTCCGTTACGGCTATTGGCGGCGTTATAGATCTGGCTGGTCAATGCGATCGGTGATGGTCACAATGAGCTCGAATTCAATTCTCGCGGTTAGGTAGTGCCGAGAAAACGAGCTTGCTAATTGGTGCCGTCACCCTAATTGTCTCTGATTGGCCATTAACATCGAGCTCAACACTGCCACTACACGCCATTTATGAGTGAGTTCTGATTTGAGCAGACAGGCATAATTTATTAATTAACTGCACTATGTGAGTGAGTTGAATTTGTTACCAATGAATTTCGCATATCCCACTGGATTTCTTAGTGGAATGCTCTCTGTTGGGAATTAGTGTTTGCCACTCGATACGGAGCAGTTTGCTATCGCTCTCGGACTGGATAAGGCTTGCTGCTTGATTGATTATGCCATGCGATTGAGCCTGAAATGGTCGGCTTGAGGAGTAAATTAATTAGTGATGGCCAGATGGCAAGATGGCAAGTGCTCTGTGGTCTCTAACATTCTTTTTCTCTTGCAGTGGTGGAACAACGATTCGTGGTGGAAGTGTACGACGAGTTTGTCACTGCGGGCAATTCCGCTGTGCTTCGATGTCACATGCCAGCGTTTGTGCGCGACCTGCTGGAGATTGTCGCCTGGGTGGAAGGCTCCTCTAATTACATCTTCCCGGACAGTCACCCCAACTCAGGTAATTAGCCTGACTGACAGCAAATTAATTTGCACTAATGCCTAATGCATTCATTTCGATATTTGTTCTGACATTCGGCGACAATTACCAAATTACGTTCGTTATGAATTTTAATTGTCAACTTGCAACGAATTGCAGTTGGTTGAGATGTCTTTAGCTCTTCAGTAAAGACTTTACTGAGCATTTGCTACAGGCTTGCTTGTCATTGACAAGTTGTCAACAGTTTCCTATTGCAAAACCTTTAATTGTGCTGACAAGCGATACTCGAATGTCATTTGGCGTAATGAGAGATCCATTTATCCAAACTAATTAATTCATTTTTTCAGGCAACAAATATCGAATCCTGACCACTGGCGAGCTATACATTCAGGACGTGCAGCCTCAAGATGCATTGAAGAGTTTCCGATGCCAAGTGAAACACCGTCTGAGCAATGAGAAAATGTTGAGCTCCACATCTGGCCGCATCTTTGTCTCAGGTTGTTTTCTGCCGAGGTCTGCACAAATCGATCTAACCAACATTTCCACAGAGGTCTACACCAGTCAGGCACCTCGGATTGTTGATACCAAATCGATGGTAATAGCCGAGGAAGGCAAGTCTGTGGAGATAGGTTGTTTGGCACATGGCCATCCACCACCTATCTACACGTGGTTTCGCAATTCGGAAGTGCTTTCTGATCGAGCCTGGGACAACTCGTTTGATCTGGTGTCCAACTTTGTGCCCTCGCGAGTTCGTATTCTGCCTAACTCACTCTTCATTGAAAAAGTCTCTTCTTTGGACTCTGGCATTTACCGCTGCATTGTCAACAACAGTCTTGGGTCAGAAATAATCGAGACACAACTGATTGTACGATGTAAGTGTTATTATTTACTTATCTCGTACAGAACAATCCACAAATGCGCTTTAGCTTTCTTGAGCGGCATTCTTTTGGACGGGTCCAGAACCAATAAATCTTTGATGAACTTGCTGGCATATGGCGAGATCAATTCTGGCACCTCGTACTCGCACTTCTGGATGAGCTTTCGGGTTTGGCTACTGTTTGGTGTCACAAATGGAGGTTTACCCGCCAATAATTCGTATGCCAGCACTCCCAAGCACCATAGGTCGACCCGGTGATCGTAGGTCCGACCGAAGACGATTTCTGGGGCTAAATAGTCGAGAGTACCACACTGGGTCTGTCTTTGTGAGACAGATTTGACCGACCAGCCAAAATCCGACAACTTGATTTGGCCATCCTGGCTAAGCAAGATGTTCTCGGGTTTAATATCACGATGAATGACGTCGTTCTCGTGGCAGTACTCGAGTGCGTCGATCACTTGTTTGATAACTCGCGAAGCAAGTTGGTCGGGAAACTTGCCGAGCTTTTGCAGGACTCGAAACAGCTCGCCTTTTGGTGCGTATTCCAACACCAAGTAGACCCGATCCTGGTCGTAGAAGTAGTCGTACAGCTTGAGAATGTGTGCATGAGTCAATCGGGCCTGAATCTCAATTTCGCGCTTTAATTGTTTCTGCAGTTTCTGACTGACTATCTCGGCTTTGTTAAGCACCTTGAGTGCAACGATGAAGTTGTCAGCACGCACTCGGGCCACGTAGACGTTTCCGATCTTGCCTCTCGCCAATTTGCGCCCAATGTCGAAGCTTTTGATGGCAAATTGTTTTCTATGAGAAAGATCTGTAAATCCAATGTCTGACACACAACCGATCACAACTTACCTCATTTGGCCTTCCATAACTGAGCGAACTTTTGAATCTTCGGTGGTCATGATTTGTTGCAATCCTTTATTATATAGCTTATCTACACAACTTAACTATTTTCGAACTGCAAATGATTTGTCCTTTTAATGCAGAAGTGTGCATTGTTGCAAATGTCGTTAGTATAGCTAATATGTTTAATTACAAGAACTGCGATCGAATTACAATGGGACAAGTGAGAAAGAAAGCACATTTGGCTTAATTCGATTACCAACAATCAGTTTGGTGCACTTACCGAGTGAGACAATCTTGCGCTTTCTTCACTTTCTCAAATCGAATTAGCTACTGGCAAATGCAATTAAACACCACTTTGCAATACACTTCAAGTGACCATTCTAGTTGGGACCATCGTGCTGGACCAAGAAGCTTGTCTACTCGTCTGCCAGCACTGTACAGTGTGATGCTATCTCTCCAATATTCGTCGTGCATTGGGCAATTAGAAATGCATTGCAGTGAAGTTGGCGTGCTGGTTTGTGATTAATGACTAGCTTGCTTGATTGTGCGTTTCGACCATACAAATGTGAAACTGCTTACGAGTGATTTAGTTTCTGACGTCATGAATGTTTGATTAAATTATTTGAGTTGACCGGTCAGTGATGATTGACTCGATTTTAACTTTTTCTCACCAATTAAGCATTTAGTAACTGTCCACTGGTGATTATCTCCCTACAGCACCCTTAAATGTTCAGATTGGTCCTCCTGTGATCCGAGTAGATTTGGGCCATAGTTTGACGCTCAACTGTACAGTGAGCGGAGGTCCTGTTAAGTCGATCGAGTGGCTGCACAATGGCCGACCGGTGAGCGCCATTTCGAGTGGCAGCACGGCACTTCGAGTTCGACTTCTTTCCCGAGAAGTTTTGCACATCGGCAAGGTGACGCGCACCGACAAGGGCATGTACCAGTGCGTGGCCTTCAACGACTTCAACTCAGCTCAAGCCCAGGTGCAGCTTGAACTCGGAGGTGAGCACAGCGCCCTCATGGACGGACAGGCCTGGCCTAGATTGGTCAATCGGCCTGAGCGCGACTCAGGTCAGAGCGGATTCATACTTTACATTGTGGGACATGTGAGCTAACTGTAACTAACGCGACTTGCTTTGCAGACGACGCCCCACAGCTTTTATCTGTCTTCGCGGAACAAACTTTACAGCCTGGACAACCATTGACTTTGAAGGTAAGTGCCATTGGTATTCCATTAATTGTATACTCACATAATCGATGGCTTGCATTTATTAGCCCTCCATTAGGACCCATCTAGTTGGCATTGTAATCAATTTGGCATTAGCATATAGTGAGACTGCACTTGATTGATTGGAGTCTCTATTGAATCTTTGCGTACATTCATATTTGCATCGTTTCCACTTTGATTTATCGGTCTTTTATCGAACCAAAACACAGTGAGCGAACCAAATGGACCTTGTTTCAGTCTGTTTGTTCTTGTGGTTCTTTCTTTCTGAACGCCCCAGACGATGACGATTAATCTCGAATTAAGAGTTCAATCATCGGAGTGACCGATGATTGCTGTGATGATGGTAGTGTATGCCAATTGTATTGCAATTTAAAGCTATTTAACTCGACACCAAGTGTGATGGCCAACTTAAATTGCTGTTTGTCTGGTTGTATCTAAATTGACGTCGATTAGTGACATTCGACAAACGCTACTCGATACCACACTGACAGACTTAATTCGTTTTTAACAAGACAAACTTTTCATTTTTCAATTTAAATTAGCACTCAAAATTTGCAATTGCAAATGAAGGTTTGGTGATGATTTGGGAAGCTGTTTCGGTCAGGCATGATTGTCACTAGGGTTGGATCGATTTGCTAGTCAGCACTTGGGCAGAGGAACATATTTATTAAATTTTCCGTCGAATTGAATCGAATTGAAGGCTCGAATGTAAGTTATCTCATTAAAGTGTGCCTTGGTGTGCTCAATTCTCGCTCTAAGGCATAACCGACAATTGAGGCTCCAATCGGTAGGCAACAATCACAGTGTGCGTAACGTTGCTTGCCAGCAAATCTAATAACAAGCCGAGATGTATCGATTTAGTAATTTGCACTGCATTTTGATTTTCACCCAAATCGAATTGTATATTTGCTGCCACTTCACAGGCTGTGCACAGCCCAACTGAGCATACGTTTTTTTTGGGAGCTCAAATCACTTTCTAATTGCATTTTCTAATCGGTGCATTACATCAGTTTTGCACAGTCATGCAAATGAACAGCCAATTAAGCCTGCTCACCTTGCCGCTCTAACTGATTCAATCTGTTTTGACAGTGCATCGCGTCTGGCAACCCAATCCCACAAGTGATCTGGCATATTTACGACAACCTTCCCATTCCGGACCACATTGCTCGTTATCGGATCGGTGATTATGTGACCCGAGATTCCCTGCTTGTCAGCTATGTGAACATATCATCTGTCCTGCCCGAAGGTAACAAATGACCAGTTCAATCGACTTCTCACCAAAGACAACTTTCTAGATGGCGGACTATACACGTGCACTGCCACCAACGATGTCTCCGCGGTTCGTCACTCGGCACGGATCAACGTATTTGGGAAGCCAAGTTTGCGCCGAATGCCAAACATGACCGCGGTGGCAGGTGATAGCATTTCGATCACTTGTCCCGTCGGTGGATACCCGATCGATATGATCATCTGGGAAAGAGGTAATCCTCGATTGGACAGAATTCAGTGCCTCACTCGATGTTATTGCAGAAGGAGTACGTCTTCCATATAACCACCGTCAGAAAGTGTTCCCCAACGGCACCCTTACTGTAAACGAGCTTGAACGCGTCACTGACGAAGGCCTTTACACCTGCATTGCTCGCACCCGGGACGACCCTCGCTCCAGTGCCAAAACCTCGTTTTCCCTAAAAGTGCTTGGTAAGTGATGTCCGTTGAGCTACCTTGCACCTAGAGGTGCCAGAGGATGGAGAGGATGGAACAGTATCGGTTCGAGTGTTGCTCTGTGGATTGACTTTGCTTACTACTTTTGCTTGTCGCTTGTTAGTGAGCGTTCGGAATTACATAAATTGTACGGCAAACCAGGCAGACTGTAATGACACTCATGTTCAATTGACAGACGTGCTCGGAATGCGTTTGGCAAAGGCAATTTTAAATTTATCATGTTCTTTGGTTCGATGATAAATGTCCTGCGCGCTTCCGATGCCATCATGCAGTACCCTGTTCTGTGCATTCAAATGGGCAGGCAAGTGGAAAGGGCACAAAATTAATTTAAACTCAATAATTTGGAGCAAACAAACTGTCTGTGGTAATTCGTGTTGGCATTGGTCACTGGCAGATCAGTGCATCACTCGATCGACAGTTGCACTGCCGATTGCTGTGGCCCTCGTTGGAATGTTTAATTTCCAATTCCACTGCATAGTGCTTATGTTATGCTTAATTTAATTTAATTCGTCGAGCCCCGAGCAGAGGGAATGGAATTTTCTATTAATTTAAAATTCAAAATGCTCCTATCATTCAATCTTAAGTAAACATTGCCACTGATCCGGTCCGAGTGAACCAGGCCTGCAACGACATATTTGTGTTTGTATTTCTACAGTGGCACTTCGTTTTGAGCCACTTCCAAATGCGGTGGTGGTTCAACCGAACAGGTCAATCCATAATGCGATCAACCATTGAAATGATCGACACCAGCAGAGTAATCCATTAGCATATCGGTCGGTGTAGTGCACTGTCATCACTCCACATTGTCAGAGGCAATGCACATGAATGACACAAGTGAGGCCGGACTCGATAATGGCCAACGAGTGAATATTAATTTAAACATAATTTAATTTAATTTACTAATCGCAACCGTGATAAGCGAGTGAAATGACGCTACCAGGCGTAGTGCCATCCTGTGTGTACTGTCCCGGTGCAACTGGCACTCGTTATCTCACATCATTATGCACAGGAAAGTGAGAGAATTACCGTTGCGAGATAAGGCACTTGGTTAGCAGACCAATGCGACCAATTGAATTGGCCGCGGCTTGGGTGCGCTTGCCTTCTCATAGCAAGTGGCCATTGCACCAAACTGGCACGTCCAATTGGGCCGAACATGGTGCAGATTTATTGTTATGACACCGAATTGGCCGCCGATTGGTGATCGAGCACATTGTATCAATCGTTTGTGATTGCGCCAATTTATGGTTGTCTGCTCACTGCTACTTGACAGAGTTCACATTTATATCACTAGGCCTCGGTGCAATATACTGCCAGCATGACGATTCTTTATTGGCAACATGTAAACAAGTGCATAATCAAACACCAAGTAACGATATAATTTAATTTGTCTTCCATTTGCATTGCTGCACTGCGACCATAATTGTTGGACCAAAAGATGGTCATTCGAGTGGAGTCACTGGCAGACCGTGGTGGACAGACCCTTCTGAAGAGACGGCACTAATTGACACATCGAGCACTGTCCACTAATCAATAAGCCATTTGTGCCTCCGATCTTGGCTTGACTCCTTGCTGACAGGCTTAAATTGCACACTGGGCCAATGACTTTGATCGAGCACATCGGTCAGTTATCACTTATCAGCATATTGGACAGCTCCATTGTGGCACTCATTGGTGGCAGAGTTGGCGCCAACTTGGCTCTGATCTATCCCTTTAATGGAGGGTTGCGCTGGTTGAGCCGAGATGCCATCACTGGGTAGCCATCAATTAAGCCGGGTTTGCATATTTCCCATTAGAATGTCCACTGTGGCCACTGGACAGTGCTAATCGAGTTCTCGCTCGTGTTGTGCTCATTTTGGTTGGTTCGATCGAACGGTCTGGTGTCGGCTCGGGTGCTGTCGATCATTACAGTTATCTCCGATTGGGCAATTACAAGTGGCCGTACTTGGTGTTCGCAATGCACTACCAGATAATAACACAAATCGATGCTGCTCTATTATTAATGTGGCCTGTTCGATTCTTCTCCATTACACGGTGGCCGCACTTAGCCATCTCACACCGAGCAATGTCGTCGGCTCGTTATTAATTATGATTAAAGCAAATATATCGACATTGGCAGCTGCATTATCACTGGGCCATTATTAATAATAACGACAATAATGGCCACCGCGATGCAGTCGTAATTATCATTTTTCAACAAGCAAAGACAAACAGATTCTCGTGGCTGCTCTGCTGGCCCCAATGGCCAGACAATGCCAGTTAGCATCCCAAAAGAGGGTCTGGAATTTTCTAACAATTAATTTGCACACAAAGACAGCCTGCTGCGACAACGAGTGCCATCACTCGGTGATGAGTCTTTGCATGAGCTCTCTTCATTGCATCAGTACACAGAGTACAGCCCCATTAGGCAGACTAGCTCAGTGAATGTGCCGTCCAGTGTGGCTTGTAGCCAGTCGCCTATCGATTTCGTCCTCAGTGGATAATTAAAATTTTATATCGCACCGATTGAAGCATGCTTTGATGCATCGATGGCTAATGGTTCAATAGTTGACTTGGTCGCTTTGTTGATGAGACTCTTCGAGAGTTCTTCCACCTCGACCACAGACCACCGAGTACTCTGTGGTCTGGCTGGCTCGATCAGATCAATCGACTTACTGGGAAGCCATCAAGTTTCCGTTTATCGTTTAAACCTTCTTTATGTTTTTGCCTCTTTATCGTTCACGAATTTATTTAGTAATTCAGCGCCTCCGTTGGGCTATTGTCTTGGCCTGTCTAGTCTTTCCTCTTTCATGGCAAAATTTATGACTTTCTAATAGAATAACGACAAACTGAGAAATTGCTTTCACCACCAGTGCAGTCATATCGGCCAGTCGCGATAACTCCAATTTCGATAACGATTATTTATTATGTGTTATGCGAGTGCAATTGCAACTTTGTCTCGCCAGGCAAAGCACTTGGCCAATTAAGAGCAGACCCTTTAGTAGAGAAATACTGTCCAACGTAGCATGGACACTCACCACCCCCGGTGGTTTGCATTGGGATCGATCCAGTGACGAGCCGTGAGTGGATCAATCAAGACCTGTCTCTGTGTGTCACATTGGCACCTTACTCCACTAGTGAAAGGCAACTGTCAACTGAGAGGGTCGCACTTCGAACAAAAGATTAATTTGCCGCTAATTTGCCATTTGGCCAATCAGAGGGCAAGTGAAACTTTGTAAGTGGTTAATGAGTGAACTGACAAACATGCGCGCCACCACTGCACTTAGGCTCGGTTCGCCTGGGACAGTCATTAGTTATGCAAAGTTGTGAGTCGACTAGTCGGTGCCTTAATTGGACCTATTCTCGGTGACATCCACCGCTAATGTAAACAATTTTCTCCTTGGCAAAGTTTGCGTTTAATTGAGCAAGGCCAAATTGCCATGCTCGCTTTGGTGTCCGGCAGTGAAATGGCACACAGTCCGGTGGACCACCGAATGGCTTTCTCCTTTCCATTTGTGTTTACTCACAGATAAGCCATTGTCCATTGTGGCGATGGTGTTGCTTTGTCTGGCTGCTGCTGCTGCTTATTAATTATAATTGCTCCATTGCTGTATTTATTCTGTGTGCTCCATTCCTCTGCCTTTTCTCCAATTGTTGTGCCTAATCGAATAAACAAACATCGACCGAACAAGCACTGGCCTATCCACAATCATCGTCCAAACACACAACCCTACACCCAACACACTCATACACGCATACACACTCACTCACATCGGTTATTATTAATCGCCACATAAGGCTGCCTCACTGGTTCTATGTTAATGAGTGCTTTAGCTGGCCACAACTTTGCTCTTTGATGGCCATAAAATTGAAACGAAAAGATTTATTAACATAAATTGGATTATTCTTATATTAACAATAATTACTGACACAACAAAGCACAGCCATTTGGCGTATTAAAAATTAATTATCTGAAAAGGCAACATTTGGTGCTCTTGTGGTGGCTTGCTGGTCGAACAAACATACTGCCATACTGCCACTTGCCTCAATCACTGGACCCATTCTGGACGGACTGATTTATGCCGATGGAATGTAACCTGTTTGTGTGCTGTTTGTGTTTGTCTAGTGTCGGTTCTGTTCTTTTGCAAGTGCAGTAAATAATTCACACTCACATCTTTGCTTTGTACGTGGCAAACTTTTCCAGTGATTCGTTGTATATCGCTGACATAAAAGGGTGAGCAAGTGCACCTTGGCTTGTGCAAAGCACCAGCACCATCATCACATTTGCCGTCATGAGTGGCAAGAACCACAGCGAACAACAATGCAACTCATCTCATCAATGGCCACTCATTTGGCAGTAAAGTTGCCTAATTGATATTGAGAGAAAAGTTTTTAATTGTCGATTCCCTTAATGACGATGCTTAGTTGAGTGCACAAATTAAATTAAATAGCACACATTATTTTGCATAGGTCACTACAGAGGTTAAGTAGGTTATTCCAGCGGCGCTATTGCTATTTGGATCACCTGACACCGAATCGATGAGCTACTGATCGTTCTATCAGCTCCATGAAACTATACTCGACAAGAATTGCACTATGCATTTTTATATTAATTGTTTGCTCATTTCAGTTCGTCCTGTGATCGAGCCCTTCAAGTTTCCTAAGTCGCTTCATCAGTCACAACGTTACAATTTGCTGTGTACCGTGGTCAAAGGTGACCCTCCTATGAAGGTAATTTATTTGGGTCTTTAACTATTTTCCAATCAGTTGTTTTCTTTTTTGAGTTCAGATTGAATGGCACAAAGATGGCAAGAAATTGACAACAGGAATATTGGCCAAGACGAACATAATTCATGTGACCGAATATGCGGTGACGTTGGCCTTCGAAAGTGTACAACCAGAGCATCGAGGTAGGCCAAGAAAGTGACGCTCTGGTGCAATTAATTTTGCTCTCGCTCCAGGCAACTACACATGTGTGGCATCGAATGCTGCTGGTAGCAGCAGTCACAGTGCATCGATGATCATTCACGGTGAGTCGATTGGCAGTTGACATTTTACAGTTGACATCTCTTGGTGGACGACTATTCTATTAATTAATCGATTCTCTGTTTGGTCCTGTGTGTTTCACCTCACAGGGTCACTCACATTAGCTTTGGACATCGCCCTGGGAATTGTTCTGGTTTGGCGGTGGTGCAATAGTCACTACCACCAATTGATTAGTCTAATTGGTGAAATCTCTGGCCTGTGCATTCACTACAATTGAGCAATTTTAATTAAATCCGTTTTGTTGTAACCGACCCGATTGAACAGAATGGAAATTAATTTGCACAAATTTGCTTTTTGTCTTGTGTGTCAGAAGAAGGCAGTGCAAGTTTGTTTTTAATTATTCTAATAGTGCATGGGGCAGGCAGACAGTCAACAAATGCTCAATGCTGCAGTACAATATAATGCAGGCAAGTGACGAGTGTCAGTGGGTCGATTGTTAATTAAAACTGATCCACACTGACTCGCATTGTGGCCTTTTTTGCTAATTGCTCACTTGTCGAGCGACCAAAGAAAGGCTTTGTGTATGACCATGGCCAGACACCACTGAACCATCGAAGGTGGCTTTGTTCGCTTTGTGTGGCTTGATTTGCATTGCGTCTGGCTCGACACGTCCAACAGCAATCTTGCACATCATCGATAAAGGCCGATTGGCTCACTTGGATAAGCCTTTGTTCCACATTGTCCTCACATTGAGTGGTTGTGTTTGCCATGTCTGCACGCCCTCTGCTGGAACGATCTGCTCGGTGGACTGGGCTTGATTTGGCTTGTTGTAGTGATCCAATCTGTATCAAATACCCATTTGGCGAACAAACCAAACAACACAACACACTCGACACCACTCGGTTCGGTAGTTAGTCGGAGTGAAAGTTTTAAAGTTGGCCAAATCGAATTAGTGCAAATTGATTGTCTGCTGGGTGCAACAGTAAATGGAACAGTCTATCAGTGAACACACAGCCTCTGATTAGGTCTCACGAGACCTTCAGTTTTAGTTGTCCTCCTCACGGCACCGTCCGTTAGCGGACTTCTCAATTTGGCATAGTGTCTTTATGAGATGTATGCAAATGAGCCAAGCAAATTGGGCCTAATTTGCACATTCGCATCACTACACGCGGACATTATTGTCTATTGCACTCCGGTGGCCGAGTGTTTACTATTTGGTGTAGCAGCAAAGGGCGAGCAATGATGTAACACATCGATTCATCGATAGCATTAGTCGACTAATTGAATTAGCCACTAATGGCCAGTCTGGCTTGCTTTCCATTTGCTACCAATGGCTTGTTTAAGTTTAAACTGTGCCCATGTAATCCTGAGCGCACAGACAAATTTGCTGACATTTCCGTGCCATTCGCTATTTGTTTAGTGAACGGTACTGGTTGATTGATTTGTTTAGATTGGCACAAGTCTGCCCGGTAATACCGCGGCCGACTCTGTCCGACCGTGTCTGCATCACTCATCGTGATGATCTGTGCACAAATCAGCTACATCCACATGCAGCAAAATACATTGTACACCACTCAGTTGGACAAATATTTACATATCAATTTAATATACATTTAAGCCAAATTATGACGGCACCAATTGGCTCTATATCTTCTAATGGCTCTAATGCATCGAGCCATAATTGCATATTGGCCCACTCCTGGCTCAGTGTTCTTGCATCGGTTAATCGAATTATCTTTATCTTTCCTTTCTAGTGCCTCCTCGATGGCGAATCGAGCCAAGCGACACTAACGTGGTGAAGGGCAAGAACTCGATCATCGCTTGTGACACCGACGCCTACCCACAACCAATGATCACCTGGTCACGTGCTGAGGGTGAGCATTAGTGACTAGTTGGCATGACTCCTCTCACCCTTCATAATGCATGTCTCCCGAAATGTGTCCTAGTCCTGTCCCCATCTGTGAACAGTCTTTACTCCCCAAAACTCACCCTCACAGGACTTCATCGAGAGCTTCCATCGGACTTTAAGTCCATCAGTTCGAATGGCCATTTGCGACCATATGAGAACGGCTCACTGGCCATCCACAACGCTCACAAGTCGGACTCGGGTTTCTACATGTGCGCAGCTTCCAACGGAATCGGGCCAGGCATTAGTAAAGTTATTAAGATCACTGTCAACGGTGAGTCTAATTTATTGGTCTGCAAATTGCAATTAACATTCATGCCAGTGCCGGTCACTCTATTAGTGGTACACTAACCATGTACTAACCGTAATTTATGGCACCGAAGTGAACCCAATCATTACAAAGGTCCATCTGCTCGCGTTTATTTACTCAATTGGCTTATTGAAATTTGAATTTTACAACCCTGGCCAATTGGACACTTGACCATGGTAGCTACTATAGTAAATGTCCAATGGACTCTCAATAGATCTGCCAATAATTAATTGCATTGGCTTAATTGATTTGGGCTAATCTACCTGCACTAATTATAGCCCTTGCTGCTGACACTAATCGACATTACAGTGACTAATGCTGAACGTGTTTTCCAGTGGCTGCTCACTTCGAGACCAAATTCAGGACCGAAACGGTTCATCGGGGATTGGAGGCACGAATCAAGTGCGGCGCTGTTGGTGATAAGTAAGTTGATGGCCCATTAGTGACCGTTCACTGTCCCTCTACTGTGTCCTTCTGCCCACAGGCCAATCACCATATCATGGTTCAAAGATAAAGCTCCGTTCGTGGCCACCGAGGACAGTCGATATGACCTGATTGAAACCATCATGAGCGAGGGAATCAAATCGGAGCTACTAATCCGCAACTCTGACCGACGAGATGGTGGCTTGTACACCTGTCTCAGCTCAAACTCGTTCGGCCGAGACGACACCAACATCCAGTTGATCGTACAAGGTTCGTGTTTCAGTTTGACTCAATTTTTGATTGCTCTTACCTGCTGTTCGACCCACAGAACCACCAGATGCGCCAACCGACATCAAAGTGACCGAGCGAGACGGTCGGGCACTACGGCTGTCCTGGTCCACTCCGTATAGCGGCAACAGTCCTCTCACGCACTACGTGGTGCAACACAAACTGGAAAACGGTCAGTACATGTCACTTCTCTCGCCTTGTCTGCCATCGTACGCTTGTGAATGGACACTTGAGTGAAGGGTCTCGAACTTAATTTCTCAAGACACTTGTGCCAATTTAGAGTTAGATCACATAGCAGACAATATGAAAGGAAGTTCCGCCCAGGACAGGACCACAAACAGCGCAGTGCTCAATTATAGCTGAAATGGAATTAACTTTACAATTGGATGCAATCAAATGATCGCGCCTTGGCGTCACTCGTCAATAGCTCTAAATTGAGTGAAGAATTGACATCTCCATCGTTCATAAGCGCACTTGAATGGATCACTTTAATTGATCTGTGCATTTAACAATTCCGCAAATTGCTTTCGATGGCTGAGTGCAATCAGACTGGCCAATTGGCCTCTCGCGGTGTTCGATTCGTTTGTGGCGGTCAGCGAAATTGCATCTCCACCGCGGCGGAACTAACCGTCCCCTTTATTGACATGTGCCGTCGATGATAGGACGGCATGAAAGCCCGATGGCAAATTTGGTGCTAATCTAGTGTGCCATCTGGCAGAATGGACCTCACTGCATCATTGTATCACTTACTCGGCCATGTTTACTCGGCCGAGCACACAACCTAGAGAGGTAGCAAAAGCTACTTCACCCAAGACAGTCCGATCGGCAGTGAATTGTCAAGCCAATTCGATTACTTGCCAGTTTGGTGGGTAAATTAATTAAAAGTTGCTATAGACCAAATTAGTTCCGAGCAGGTCTGAGAGGGAAATCAAATTTGAAATCGAATTTATTGCTCTCCAATCGACTGTTTTCTTTGTGTGAAGTAAATTGTCTTGCCTTTGCGGCCTTTGTGCCGAGGAAAGTCACTTCCTTGGCTGCAGTTGGGCGCACTTTAAAGAAAGTGAACGCTAACTAAACGTTAGGAAAGTTGCATCAATGGACTTGGTTGAATTGTTCCTTGGTTGTATAGATCGCGCACTGCCATCGACCAATCGCCGATCGAATTGTTATCTGTGCCACTCATCCCACGAGCTGTCATAATTACACAAGTGACGGACTCGGTCTGACCACTGGTTATTTATTGCCTTACCCGTGCTCGCAGCACACTGGTCAGACTCAGTTCCACTTGCTCAATTAATCATCTCATTTGGCGAGCGCGTAATTTCCATCCGAATGGCCATTAGAGCAGTAATACTTTTATTGCACATCGTCTCGGTTATTATTTTTACAAATAAATCAAAGCCCAATTGATCGGCATTGATCGTCCTGTAGCTTGTCCAATGTCACTTGTATGGTGACGCACGTTGTGTCAGTGAGCGAGTCACTTCATTTGATTTCAAATTAATTTGTCCTACTGCGCACACAGACAAATGGTCGTCTCACTTTACCAACATTTCGGTTTTGGCTTCGGAGAATTCAGTCGCAATCATCGGTCTGTTGCCGGTCACTTCATACCAAGTGCGGATGTTCGCCATCAACAACTTGGGTCGAAGCGAGTCCAGCGATGTGATCACCGTACAGACTGCCGAGGAGACACCTGGTGGGCCCCCTCTGCACATCAAAGCAGTGGCGCTCAGTTCCACTTCAATTAAGGTAAGCCTAAGCCTTACAAATGTACCAATTTGGCTGCACTTGTTCTCCCTGGCTCAGTGCTCTGGTGCTTAAGTCTGGCCAAAGTGATTCATTTATTATTGTGTTAAGTCATTGTTTGTTTTAATTTTGTGATTTTACAAACCTAAAGTGTAAGCCTGATTAATTGGCCAATGACAGTCATGAATAAGGCAGATAATTAATGTTCTCACTGCTCAGATCAATTGGAAGCCTCCACGGAAAGAGATGCTCTACGGTGCCATTCGTGGTTACTACATCGGTTATCGTTCGATCCAGTCGGCGAGCGATTCATCCGGTCAAACGGACAACTTCGTCTTCAAGACCATCGAACTGAAGGGCAAGGAAATGGTTGAAGAGTGTGCCATCACCGAATTGAAACGAGCTTCCCGCTACGAGGTCATTGTGCAAGTGTTCAACTCAAAGGGAGCTGGTCCTACCTCGGAGCCAGTTTACGTGAAGACACTCGAGTTCGGTGGGTAGAGTCTGCTCTAGCGCAACTACTGACCAGACTACTTTGTCACAGACCCACCATTGGCACCCTCGTTGCATGTGTCCGAAGTGACCTTCAATTACGTTCGTCTTTCGTGGACCAACCTGGTAGACCAGATCGTGTCCGGTAAGAATGCGACCAGTCTTTTTTACTGGCCTTGTTGACGTGTTTCCTTGACAGGTTACATTCTTCATTTCAAGCGCGAGTCGAGTGACTGGGAAGAGCTTCGACTGTCGGATTCGACTTCGTTCATGCACGAGAACTTGCGCTGTGGTACTCGGTACCAATACTACTTGGTTGGCTTCAACTCGGCCGGTAAGGGCGATCCAAGTCAAGTGGTGTCCGCACGTACGGACGGGACATGTAAGTTGACTGCCTAATCTGATGTTCACTAATCTCCCAATGGTAATCGAATGGCACCATATGTCTGCTCAGTGACACAATCAGCTTGCTCTCGATCTAACTAATCCTTGTAAGGAGTGTGCCAATGGAGGGGCCAATTGGTACAAATGTTTGCTTGTCTGTTTGTGCCTGCTGTCTAATGCATTAATGTGTGATTGCCTGTTCGATACGATACGTGATATGCAAAATTGATTTGGTTGCCTGTATCGGCGCCTGTTGGCCTGCCACTTGCCAATATCGTTCGGTTGGCCATGTTGGTCATGATTTATCGATGTCAATTTCCGTTGCATATCAATTTTGCATTTTGCCACCAATTCCATTTTGCCATAGTTAATAATTTATATGGCCAGATATCGATAGATTTTAACACTTTCAGTGCTGAGAGACATTTATTGGGAATGGGGCCAGGGACCGGCTGATCTGTCCAGATCTAGAGGGCAATGATATATCTGTCGGATTGGTAATTTATTACTAATAGCATTTAAATTTGAATTTGCACGTCAACAAAGGCCAAATCGATGTAGGACAAGCTGCGAACATTACTTGCCGAATAAATAGGAATAAATAGGAACAAGCTGTATGGCATTGGAATAATTTTAAAGTGTACTAATAATGCGACCAATAAATTATGAGACCTTTGGCTCACAGAAGTACTTAATATGGCCTCTCATCCGTATGGTTTAATTCGAATCGAGTGCAAATTGCACTGTGCACTGTTGGCATATCATTAGCAACCGTACACTTATTATTATGGTCGAAGAAAGGCTCAGCCAGAGTCGGCTTCCTTTCCCCTTTCTCACAATTCACCAATTCAAATGGCGAACTGTCGTCTGGCCAGGCAGTGCCACAGTTGGCCAGGCCACTCCATCCTCACTCACTCGGATCGAGTCCATTGTGTGAAGGAATTCCTTTGACTGGCCGAATCAATTGAGTGAGTGAGTTTAATAAAATATAAATTGTCCCATCTTCATCAACAACAACGGGCATGGCAATAATAAGTGCATCTTCCAAATTACCATAGATATTGACTGACTGGTGGCACAAGGCACCACCGAGAGACAACACACCGAGGACCAGTACATCACTATGTGCCAGTGGAATGTCGCCCGACAGTCTCTATCCGTGCAATTGATTATTATTGCCAATCTATAATAAAGCACTCGGTTATAATTTGGACAAGACATCCAATAGGCTAGTCACTGGGCAATGGATATTTCCGAAGCAAATAATTGCGCTCTCTGCAATGTAATTGCCACCGTTATGCCAGTTAGCACTAAGCCATTGCCATCACCACTGCACTAATCGTGTAATTCAATTGTCGCTCGGTGTCTAGGACTGACCAATCTGTCCGATCCTGTCTAATCTTGTCTATTGTCACTCAGTGGCATTAAATCCGCTCGGGACTAGGGCGATTGATTCCCATCTCTTGTCGATATCTTCTCTAGCCACTGGTCAGTGGTCAGTTGTTAAGGTTATGCAAGGCCTATGTGACAGGCAAGGTGCGTGTGTCACTGCTGCTTCATTGTGCAATCAATTCAAATTGGTCAGTCGATGCGTTATCGAGTCAAATTTATGGGCAACAGATTTGTTAAATGTTTGCCACTTTGACTGGCGCCATGTCGTAAATCTCGAATCGAGTCGAGTCGCTATTTGGAAGTGCACTCTGAAGGGTCCATTCTGTCCGCTAATTTATTGCTTGGATGCAATTTAATTTTTGCTTTTATCGTTTCAGCACCCGTCGCTCCCGATAAGAACTCGCTGCTGTCGACCAACTCGACTTCGGCGACCATCTACCTCGACTCGTTCCACGACGGTAATGCATTAGCACATGACTTTTAATTTGCCACTGGTCTAATATCGTTTAACATGTTCGATCGGTGGGTCTATTTCAATTAACCGAACGGTGCCCCTCGCTGTGTAATGAAGGTGGTTGTAAAATATCCAATTTCCAAGTAATGTACAAGTCGGACCGATCTCATAATTGGACACCGCTTTCGCACTTGGCCCTGCCTGACCAGAAGCTTATTCCCCTTAACGACCTCTCACCGGGCAACAAATATCAACTTCGGATCACCGCATACAACGAGGCAGGCAGCACCGAGGCCGAGTATAACTTCATGACGCCTCTCGCTTCGTACCAAGGTAACAGTGCCACTCTGTCCACTCTGACTATCCTGACCACTAACACTGGTCATGTGTGGCTCGTTAATTATTAATTATTGTTCGATTACTGTCATTATCCATTGTGAAGTTAATGAGTTAACGAGCATTTTGTTTTCAATAAACTTTTGCAGAAGATGGTCCTGCAGTTTTAATGGGATCTCGTGCTCCCTCCTCAGTTCCATTCTACGCGGACATTTTGGTTGTGGTTCCTTCTGTCATATCGTTCGTGGTTGTGGTGGTGCTGCTTTCTTTGGTTTATATCATATTTACTCGTAAACCTCGACATCCTAACGACATCTATGGTTGGTTGTACTCTTTCGAGCATAAAGTAATAATTGTAATTTTTTGCCTAGGCAACTTTGATGGCGACAACAAATTGCAAAGCGAAACGAACGAATCAGTGATCATGGGCGACCTCGATCTGAACCACAACGGCAAGAAAGGAATCAATATGGAGAGCAAACTGCCAGGCTCGAACTGCCAAATGCCGTCCAGTCCCAATGTTGTCCATTTCCAAAGTCCGTACGCAATGACCAACATTGCTGACGAGGAACGTCTTCAGCTCAATCAAATGCGCGGATCGCCGCTTAAGTCGGTGAGTGTTCGGCATGCGAACAATGAGCAATCAGTAATGTGTCGATGCACTCAGTACAACCTGGACCACGATGGTATCTACGCCACAGTGAAACGCACTCCCAGACCGCCCCGTCCGGACGTGCACATCTACCAATACCCTCGTATGATATACAACACTTATAACCTCAAGTGACAGTCCCACCGGCATTGACCCCAGACCCAACCAGTGCATGTCACTTCCCTTGCATGACGCGAAATACTGTAGACATGACTGCCATCTAGTGGTAGTCATCTAGAGTAGAACACCAAGTAAGTTCCATTGGCTTATCCAGTGCTTAATAGCCCATCCCATGGACCCTGAAAGGGTATTAGCGGTTATATCAATTGTAACGACTGTTTCCTTTACAGATCGTGCCAACTTGCCACAAGATATGGTAAACCTCGACTCAGACTCGTTTGACTCATCACCCCACAACAGCAGCCACACGAACACTCTCAACAATACAACACAAGGCACAAATCCTTTGGGCCCTTGGCGGACAAATCCAGTGGTCCACTACGAAACCGAAATGACGCGCTTGAAGAAACTGCCAGACTCGTTTTACGGACACAACTTGTTCCATGACTCGACCCAAGCCTAGTCGCACCCTCACTTGTTACATGCTTTATTTTTCTAAGTTACCTTTGCCCTTTCCATGGAACGAGCTATTTTTTACGACTTCATTTTTTCATTTGATTGGTTCGCCTGATGAATCAACCAACTGATTGAACCTGTTGATGCTGTTGATCCGTGTCTGTTGCCAATCGGTTGTCTCTTCGGATGCCGACCATTGACGGAAAACAGCAAATTGTTTGGTTGTTCTACCAATGTTCAATGTCCTATAAATATAAATAATGAATGAATAATAAATGTTACTTTGCAATTGCATTGACTACTCTTGTCACTAGGTAGTACTACCATGCCTTGGTTACCACTCAAGTGTTAATCCTTTGCCACATACTAAATGTCTCCTTGCGGGTCAATGTCAATTGCACTCGATGGTGGCCCACTAGATAAGATGTTAATTGCTATTAGCTAATTAACTAAGCATACATCGATCGATGCACATTGTCAATAAAATGCACATTTATTGCTCACGATCGACTGCTATACGTCAGTAATGATGCATTTGCCTGTTAGTCAATTCACTCATTCTGGTCTTGTCGGTGTCATTCTTTTAATTTGCTTACTATTGCAAGTTGCAGTCAGTGGTGATCAGTGTGGCATTCGATCTTCTTCGTTTGCAAGTTTACACCAACACAATGACCGAATCGTGGGAGGCCATAAGTCTTTGGTAGGGTCGTGGCCTTGGACGGCTACAATTCTGCACCATGCAATACCAATGCGATTCTGTGGAGCTGCCCTGATCCATCCAGAGTGGGTGCTCACAGCTGCCCACTGCTTCAAGTTTGACTTCGGAGACAATGACTGGTATGTCGAGTTAGGCAAATACCAATCAGACAGGGAGGAAAGTTACTCACAATACCGAAATGTGATCAAAGTAAGAAACTCATTCTAATTGTTAACTCAAACTAACTGTACAATATTATCCATTTGGATAGATCATTAGACATCCCAAGTTTGACGACATTAACGGCTCGTACAATGACTTGGTTCTTCTCAAACTAAACAACACGGTGAACTACGACCTTGCCAACTATACAATCAACTCAGTGTGTCTGTCCGATTTTGCATTGTTAGAAAAGAATGTTCTGGACCAATGTGTGGTCATTGGCTGGGGAAATGAACACAAAGAAGGATCTTCCTCCGAACACCTCCGGGAAGTCAGACTGCCTTTGGTTAGTGTGGAGAAATGCTACGAGAAGCACCATTTCAAGTTTGACGCAAACACCCAAATCTGTGCTGGAGGACTTGCAGAAGGAGGCAAGGGAACTTGTTTCGGAGATTCGGGAGGACCGTTGCAGTGTCTAGTCCAAGGTAGATGGCACTTGGTTGGATTGACATCCTATGGCAAAGCATGTGCTCTTCCCCAAATTGCTGATGTCTTCACCAAGGTGGCTGCTTACCATGAATGGATTGAGAACACAATCGCTCTCAACTAGGCAACCAATAAAACGTTTCATTCATTTAAAATTCACTTAAATTAGTTAAACCAGTCTGGGCAATCTAATGTGAAATCAAATAGTCGAACTTGAAATATCTGTCCATTGATTGTTATTTCAGATACTTTGCATAGATGGTATTGGGATTATTAGGGTAATATCACCAGGTAAACCGGGTAAAAGGTAAAGTCCCTGTAGAAAATCTCTTTCCATTTGCCTCTACGATGTATTATAAGATATTTTTCTTAGTGTAAAAAGTAATCCTAATAGATCCATTGATCTGACTAAATTGCGATATTATCCACCAATTTTAGTTCAAATTGGAGTCTGTCGACACACACGTGCAATGTGAAATGCATTACATGCTAAGGTTGAACTGATGCGCCGCATTGCTCAAACATTAGGCTAATTAGCGACAGTCAATAATCACCAAAGTGATCACTTTCTATGTACAAGGATGGGGCGCTCCATTAGGCAATAATAATCAATGAAAGCCATAAATTCGCAAGTGCGGTTTGTGATTGTACCGGAAGAGGACTTAAGCCATCATGGACTCGACAGATGCTTGCCAAATGATGCGATGGAACTGGTTGAGGTGAGTTCTGTTTGGTCACACAGGCTTTACAGGTAATTAATTGACGAGATCTAATGAGATCGTTGTCAGAAATGTGCATTGCCAACTAATAAAACAATATAGAGTTGATGACAAGCGAACGCAACCACCAATCAAGAAAAGTAATCCTCAGCCAAATCACAAATGATGTTTGTTCACTACACAACTTCATTACTTGTTGATTTAACTTTGACCGGCCATAAAACTTAAGTAATGCATAGTAAGGGATTAACACCACCAACTAGTACTCATATAAAACCGAAATTGTTGATTCATAAAAACATATGTGCCTTACACAACCAATCTCGATCACATGCTGGAATCACAACCTGTCTCCCTTTAATATTACGATTTGACTGGTCAAGATTTGTTTAATTTGATTTGAAGTATTGGATTGAACCCAGACTGTGAGATCAATTTGGGAAATCAAATACGTTTGATTTTTTCGTGGTATGCTCAACGAAACATATTGGAAATCACGAGATGACCATGGAGGATTTACGCGTAAAGCTGATCTACACTGCTGTCGTATACTTTCTATTTCTCCAATTGGTGAGTGAACCGATTTGTGCTTGTTCCAACCAATCAATTCCAAAATGTATTCTAGGCATTGCGATACGGCATCTGTGGGCCTACTTTGTCTGATCTCAAGGACAATCTAGGCGTAAGCACCGACGATGTGTCCAAGTCCGTCTCAGTAATGTGCGTTGGCATCTGCATCGGCGCTATTTCCAGTAGGTCCACTTCGGTGACTCAACTACAATAATTAGTAAAACTTATCTTATTTTGTTCAGGCGGATTCATTTGCAAATATTTTTCACGTGAATTAATTTCCTTTGTGTTGGTGTTAGCAACGTCGTTACTAGTGGCCAGCATAACGTTTCTGAAACAATTCAGTCTATTTCTCGTGTGGAACTTGCTGGTAGGTATCACGTCGGGAGCGTCTATAAGCATTTGTGAATCATGGATTCTCGAAATTTGGGGAAGTCAGTGCGGGCCGTATATGCAGGCATTGCAGTTCTTTCGTGGACTGGGTTATATCATCGCACCTGTGTTATCCGATCCATTCTTGGCCTTGCGAGAAGAATCAACAGTAGAAAGCGAAGCGAACAATGTCACAATTACAAATGTCACTCTGTTCTATAACGAAACGATCACTCATCCGCATTATAACAGTAAAATTCGAACACCTTACCTCTTGAATGCGGCCATGTTGGCAGTGGGTGCCGTATTCCTCTTGTGTCTGTACATTTTCAAGCTGTTCCGAAAGAATGGACTCCCAAAAGGAATCTCCCAAATTGAAATCATTTCTAATTCGGCCATTTCGATTGCCGACTCGAAGAGTGTTCAATCAGTAGTGGTGCAAGACAAAAAAGGCGATGGACAGTCAGTGGTGGTTAGTCAACGAGCAAGGTATTTTGGCTACGCAATTGTGGTCATCTCCTCAGTGTTTTACTTGTTCTTCTACGAAGAAGTGATGGTCATCTTCTTACCGACTTTTGCCACACACCTCGAGGTAAAACTGTCAAAGAGTCAAGCTTCACTGTTAACCACATTCTTCAGTCTGTCAAATGTAATTGGTAAGGCGGTAGGCGTCTTGTTAGCACTGAAGATAAGTTACATCAAAATTCTATATATCAACCTTTCCATTATGATCAGTTCACTAGTGGTTATCATTCTGTATGCAAACACACATACCACGATTTTGTGGATTGGGGTGTGTATTCATGGTAAGTTCTTGTAATCAACACGAGATGGCGAATATGACATCATGTCGACGACTAATATTGATAAATGAATTCCATTTGCAGGAATCGGTCTGTCAAGCATTATCGCCTCGCTGTACACGTTGATGGAAAGTACCGTGCAGATGAGTCCCTTCATTTGTGGCATTCTCAACATGATGGGTACTGCTGGCAGTGTAATAATGCCCTTGATCATCGGTAAACACCTTGATATATTTCCGATGGCCCTCATGTTTGCCTGTTTGGTCTGTGCTGTGGTCTGTCTCACGCTCTTCTCAGTGATGCACCTTCTTTTGTGGAACAAAAACAAATTGATTTCTGTGAAGATGTGCGAGAAACAAGACACGCCTGGACACAACACTCGTAACACCAGTTCCTGACCAATTCAATCAATGGCATGATATGAGTTTACTTGAACTTTGTGAGTTCGATTCTAATGTGATTAATCACAACAATTGTTCTAAAACTTAAACTCGCCAATATAATATGTATCAATTAGGAACGAATATTTTATTAAATTTAATCGAATTTAATTTAATTGATTGGCTATGGATTAAACTTGCTAAATAGAGACAAGTTGAAGATATTTGTCGATTGAAGAATGTCAGAACAGTTGGACCAGTTCTTCGAAGATGAAGTGACTTTGTACTATTTACGCGACAGTAGAACACGATTAACTCACCTACTGAAGAATGTGGTCAGCTTTGAGCAACTCCGCCAGTCTATTCGAGAAGAAACCCGACTAATGACACTCCGTACCGGCAAGGATAATAACCGAGCATTGGGCTTCTTAGGCCTAGCACAAAGTTTTGACCAAATTGGAAAGGTAAAACAAGCAAAAACTTTACATTATTACAAACAGGTAAGTGGGCTCATTAATTGTTGTTATTAACTAACCGAGGCGCTGGGTCTTTCAAACCGGATTGCGATAACCACACAAGGCACTGTTAAATATGTCACTAGAGAAGGAGCCAGTGCATTTCGTGGAGAGTGTCCCGTATATTTGCTTGAAGATAGCGCTCAAGTTACAACGTTCAGGCAAATACCTTCCTGCTCTGAACAGCATTAATCAGGCGATCGAATTAGCAGGTGATAACAAGCACCGAGATTACTTTCCAATGCTGGCACCGCTAAAAATAGATTTGCAAATTAAATTACAACTATTTAACGAGGCTCGTCAAACACTGCAAGTTCTGATGCAATCGATGACCGATAGTGGTCATGCTAATAGGCTTCTCGATAATTACCGCATGATTCTGCTTAAACACACATCGGAACCGGCTCCGGAGGTCAGTACTAACACTAAGGAGGGGCATTGGGCCAATTGCTTTATTTGCACTTCATCACTTGGCTTTTGCAGATAATTCTGCCACTGGAGAGCGAACAAGAGGAAAGCGACTTGCTAGAACTGGACCAGAATTGCTTTATCGAGACAAGTCCGCTCAAGGGACGACACATGAAGTGTTCTGGTTCGATTCCATACGGCGCCTATCTCCTCAGGGAACGAGCCCTCAGTCTGGTCTACTACCCTCGATTTCTGCAGAACAGGTGCACTTTCTGCCACCAGTCGATAGAGAATTTCTTCTACCCCTGTAGACAGTGCAACCAAGTAGTTTTCTGCAACTCCAAATGCGAACGTCTATCCTTCTGTCGAGGGATTCATCGCTACGAGTGCGGAATGATCGACTTTGTCAAGCAGAACTGCATTGCATGGCACACTTATCGCTTGGTCTCGGTGATTGGTCTAGAAAGTGTGGCACAATTTTACCACGAAAAGAACGAATTGAACCGAAAAGAATTCACAATCGAGGATTTTCTGAAAGAGGAACGATTGTGCAAGAATCCTTTTGAAGAAATGAGCAAAGAGGACCAAATGCGTGTTTTCGCTATAATCGATTCATTTGTGGACCACCAGAAAGCCGAGGATACTGTCACCGAACGCGAAACTCTCCGCTGGGCTGTGAAAATTGTGATTCTAATCAATCAACAACAACGTAAGTAATACATCACTTAGACTGCTTTACATTGATTTTGCTTGCCTGTCTGTCCCCTCAAGATTATTTTGACAACATGGAAACTAATTGCTCTCTGCTTAATGACTTCTTCGTGGTGGTGCAAAGTGTGGCTATTCTGATGCGAAAGCTGTTGTTTAACGCATTTGGCTGGACTGAAATCGATCCCGTCGACATGAACACCAATCACTTGATTGCCAATTGCGTTTGCCTTGTCAGCTCGTTTATTAACCACAGCTGTGATTCGAACTGTTACTGGGACATTGGCCAAGCCGTGATTGCCATCTCAGCGGTAAGGTAAATAGCGAACATAACCCACCAAAACATGTCTAATTGAGTTTTCTAATTGGCCCTAAGCACGATCGAGCCAAACCACGAAATTACCATCTCGTACGGACAGAACGAATTTGATGACTTTCGACAACGACATCACCGACTGGCGGACTACAAATTCATCTGTGCTTGTGTTAGTTGTTTGCGAGATGTGCTCAAGTTGTTCTGTCTCAGTTGCACTAACTGCAAAGGACCTGTCTTTCCGCACGAACCAATTGAAGAAACTGAAGCTCCCACCAAGTGCATGCTCTGTGGCCAGCCGTATGAGCACTATCGGGCTGTTATGACAAGTGCTATCCGAGACAGGCTGCGACTCTTGTTCTTATGTCGATATGAGAACCAAGAGCTCAACAAAGATCAATGCGTGCAAAAGGTCCGCCAATTAATAAATGATCTACTTGCTCGAGTGCACGTGCAGAGTCAGCCATTGCAGCAATGCATCACTGCTGCTTGTAACTTCCTTGCACACAAAGGAATGGTTGAAGATGCGGTGCGAGTCGGTGCCGATTGGCTTGACACAATCGATTTGGAACACTCGTGGCGATATGACTTGCTCAAAGGGTATAGTTTTCTAGTTGAACACACGTTTTCTCACAGACAATCAATCATTCTTTCAACAGGGTCCTTCTGCTGGTCAGATGGCTCCAACTGGAAACAAGTGCTAAATCTCGTTCTGAACTGCAACACGATTATCACGGCTCCGTTTCAGATCGAGTGAGACGAGCACTGCAACTACTATGGAAAGATTTCCTAAAATCAGCAAAAAGCAATCAAAGTTTATATTTGATAATTGAATTTGTGGAAAATTCCGCATTTGTCCAATGAGAATTGAATTGGAATTCGAAGAGAAATAAATGGAAACAAACTGAACTGGACATAAAGTGATCTGCAGTGGCTAATAGAGCAGAATTGTGTCTGCTGGTGGTGCTGCAACTGATCGTGATTGCAACTTAGTGCAACGGTCCGCCATTAGTGCATGTTGTGAGTTGTACCGCCGAGGGCACTTTCTCTAGCACTGTCCTACACCAACACAGCTTGACAGGCAGTGTTTCCTTTTTAATTATTGCAGCCATTCTTTAATTACCCAAACAAAATGATCAATTGACTGCTAAGGTTCTACTCGATCGACTATCGGCAACGGAATACGGCAGTAGCACTGGCCACTGGCCAGACTTGACCGACCCAGCTTCATACAAATTGTGGTGCTAATTTTATGCGAGTGCCCGGTCAAATTGATTTCCATTGCCGATTATGACGCCAACAGACAAAGAACTGTTGATGCCACAGTGGCAGCAGTGCGCCAATTAGAGAACCGAGAGAGGGAATTAAATTAATTACGACCTATCGGACGTTATTATGGCGATTACGCTGAAGGCTTATTTATTCATTTGTTAGGTAAAGCAGGAGAAGGCAGAAGGCAGTGCAGTGGCAGACAGATTGATCGATCGAATTAGTATGTAGATTAATGCAAACAAACATGCCCCACGAGGGATGCGGCACTGCCACCGGCCACTGCTACTGCCACTGCCCACTGGCTACCGCTACTGCTAGATATATCGAGCAGTTACTAAACGATTATTACTAATTAATAACTCTACCGATTCTTACATTCTTACGCTCTGCCCGTGGATTTATTTCAAGACGGCTGCAGCGGAATAAGTGCGCCAGTGAGCGTTGCACTGCAATTTGGGCTTGTGCTCTCGCCGGCTGCTGCACATCAGCATCAGCTCAATCATACTCTAATAAGCACTTTTCGATTGGCGTCGTCCAGGTTGACGAACAAGTAGCCGCTAATAAGTTCTGCAATAAATAAATTCTTCGACTGCGGCTATAGAGAACATTTTATTGGCATCACTTATTGGCTTGCAGTCTGGCAACTCGTTTGACTCGTTCAATTGAAGCAAAACACTAACTGAGCTCTATTCGGCACAACTCCACACAGAATTCGATATGCTGCTTACCTTTGGTCGTTTGTCGTCTTCTTTTCTCATTTTTCAAATTGGATCAATCGTTGCCGTGTTGATTAAGAGTTCACAGTTTACTTTTAAAACTGAGTGCAAAAAAATTCACAGCAGACAGTGCGATTGGTGCCAGCCATAGTCCACTCAGTTCAGTCCAGGTTGACCGAATCCGATGGAAAGCAACGAGGAATCAAATCCCGACTGTGACCGGCACTGTGCCAACTGTAAGACTACCGTGACACCTTTGTGGCGCAAGTTCGGTCCGGTCAAGTTTCTTTGTAAGTGCCCAAACGTTGTTGATCACAGTGACACTGTACCAGGTTTGATTGATGTCTTCTTTGACGGCACTTTTCCGTTAAGGCAACGCATGTGGTTTGTACTTCAAAGTGAACGGTGATCACAGGCCGTACTATATGAGCAAGAACAAGCTCAATTCGACCGCGAAGAAGTCATTGCTACGGTGTGCCAACTGTGGAACCAACAAGACCACCATGTGGCGTAAGAACGGCGGCCTTCACGTTTGTAACGCGTGTGGTCTATATTTCCGCATCAATGGACACAACAGGTAGGTGTGCTTCAGAAACAAAACTTTAACGTCAAACCACTCCTCTCGCCATCAGACCAGTGACAATGCGCAAGGACATCATTCGAACAAGAAGAAGACGCGACACTGCCGCGTTTGAGATGCTTGACCCACTCGAAAACTGCAACAGTGCCATCAACGGACCGATCTCGTCTGAAATCAAACACGAGGACCTTTCCGAGTTCGAGAAGCACCCATACAAGATGATGCTCAATGTGAGGGAGCACTCGTTTGTGCTGACCAACAACAATACCGACAATCATCATCTGAGTCATTACGGCCATCAGCACATGTGCCACGACAGTCACCACGTTCATCAAACAGAAAACAGTTTGTCTTCGAGTCAGCTGATCAATGGTCAAATGGACACCTCCAACGGATACTACTGCCCGTTCTTCTAGCAATCAAACAAGGTAATCAATAAATACTATTCACATTTATACATGAGATTCAGACTGTACAATTGACTTTGGTACAAAACAGATCCATTCACAGAAGCGAACTGACCATGGACTAACAAAATAGAATCAGCAACAAGCAATGTACAACAGTAATAGAACATATGAATAAATAGAGACATGGTAACACGTTTGTGACTTGACTTGTGGAGCAGAACATTGTTTCCATAATACTGCTTGATTGATCGGTCGAGTGAAAAGAAGACACTCAACTCTCGATTGATATGTTCCATTGATTCGTCAGACCGTGACCAATTAGCGGAAACCACAATAAAATATGCAAATTCAACGCAATGATTTAGTAGATTGGCACTTGTTTACAGGTGGTCAGAACGGAATTGGGCCACGAAAATATGATTCGATTGGACCGTGTCCATTTGGTCGCTTTAGCAGGCACTCTCGAATTCATCAGACGAACTCGTACTGACTGGAACCACAGCTTGGCTCACTGAAAACGGCTGTGAAGGTTCATTTCGCTTTGCTTCCAACTCGGCTTGTCGGTGACGAAAGTTGAGAAATTCTTGTCTCAAAGCGGCGCATCTAGCTTCCATGTCCTCGATGGTCATGTTTCTTGGCATTCGATATGAATAATACTGAGGTTGACGATGAGCAATGGTGCCATAGATCTCAGTATCACTCAAAGGTCCTCTCCCGGTTGAGGCTGTTTGGTTGGAAGATGGCTCAATCAGTGCTCGGTGTGCTAATAAATTGCGCTCTCGTTGCCATGTCTGCCAATGGCGCCATCGCAATTGTTCTCTTCTCAATTTATCTATAAGTTCAGCGTCCATCGGAGAAGCTGAATCAAATTCGTAATTGTCATCAACGGACACATCAAGTGGCTCTATGATAGGCTCTCTGGCTCGAGCAGTCAACATCCTTGAATGACTTCCTTGAACTGGGTAATCGAACATCAGATTTACTTCTGAATGAGTTGGTGGTGATGGCAAATCTGGTGTCTTCACAGTTGATCCTGCTCTGTACGGCACTTGAAAAGGGTTATACATGGTCGAGGGCTCAGCTGATAATCCTGAACTGTGACTCGGCGAATCCAAAGACGGTTGAAGCAAGAGTGAAGACATAGTGCCACTGATGAAACCAGAACTGCCACGCGAAGGTTCCTTCAATTGAGAACTTATATCTTTTGAGGTTATCGAAGATTGAGTCGAGTGGGGCTTAGTTGAGGTAATTAGTGAGAGCTGCGATGTGTCTACAAACGAATGCGGAGAACGCCCATAGAAATGAGGTGTGATTTGACTTGTACTGCTCATGTGACTAGCTTCGTGTGACTGCTGCAATGGATAATGAAGATCTGATTGTTGATATGTTGCACTTTGGACAGGTTTGAGCTTTGAATCTCCGGTTTTGGAACCTGTGGCTTCTATGAACTTTAAAGGAGATGATCGATACTGACTGGGCACAGGGGTGGAGACTGGAGTACGAGTCCTTGGAGTATAGTGACCTGAAAGAGAATCTGATTAGATTGAAACACAAACAAACTTTGTTACCTTCGATGGTGTGCCGCAATGGAGAACCACGGCTAAGTAGATAACCACTGCGAACTTTTTCTACGGCTCCCAGAAGTTTATCTCGAGTGTACTCAAACTGCTCAGAAGACGAATCGCTCGAGGAAGTGGTGCTTAAGTCTTTCTTGGTTCGAGGCATTGATGAGGTAGGATGCACTGGCAAGGGACGACGAATCGGTTCGCGAGCTGTGGACGAAATAATTGGAATTGGTGAAGAAAGAAGAAGCTGACGAGAGACTGGCAAGTTCTGGTATGGGTTGAATCTGTTCTCTCGAGGTCGTCCTTCTGGGTATCGAATTAAGTTAGTCAAATTAGTCAGTGAATTCGAGTGGGCAATACAAACCGGCTGTACGTTGAGATTGTACTGGTGCTGAATCATAAATTGCTTCGGGAACAGATTCGAGAAGTGGGGCTCGAGACAAAGCACGACCAGCAAAGTGAGAGATTGAACGACCGATTGGGATAGTGGCACGCAGTGAAGAGTTGTCTTGGGTTGCACGGTAGAAAGGTTGAACCACTGAACGAGTAGGGAAGCCTTGCTGACTGGGTTGTTCATGAATAGGACGTAATGATGGTAATTCGCGCAGCTGGGAACTTAATCTGGAGGGTTCAAATCCTTTCGATTCTGATAAAGTGCTAGCTTGTCTGATTGAACTAAATTCTCGAGAAAAATTGCCAAATGATTGCGGAAAGGTGGAATCAAACCCGGTGGGAGAACTGGTCTGAAAGCGAGGATCCTGGGGCTGGTAGATCGAGGTCACTTGTCTTTGATGAAACGGCATTAATGTCTGGGGTCGTAGGGGTAGGGAGGAATGCAATGTTGATCGGACAAATTGAGACTTTGTACCGAATTCGGTTTCGGATGGCACTCGAGCGGTAGAGCCGGCGTACGAAAGTTGTGAGAATGGACGTCGCACTTGGCTTTGACCACTGCCGTCACTACGAAAACTGCCTCGGGCACTGGCTTGGTTGGACGGGGTGAGGTCGTAGTTGTGGGCAATTTGATCATTCTCCTTGGACTTGGCAAAGTGCGAATCGAAAGGTTGCACCAGACCGGATTCCACCGAGTATTGCAGGTTCTTCATAGCTCTTCGTCGTGGAGGGGGTACAGGCCGCTCATCAGACGACTGACCACCGGACCAGACGGGTCTGGTTGGATGGTCCTCATCCCGGAAACGCCAATAGTAGGCATCATCATGGTGCACGTCGGCGGAGGTTGAGAAAACCTGCTGCCCTTGAGACCGGGCATGTACGGAGGCCTGTGTACCAGAACGTCCGGCCATGATTCTGGAACCAAAGGCTGGTCGCTGCCAGTAGTCCCGGTAGTGGTCGTATTGGTCGTCGTAGTGCTGTTGTCGTAGGACGAGGCCATCATTCGGGGAATATCTTCGACAAAGAGTGAGCACAGAGGTAAGAAGGCAACGCAACACAACGAAAGGACGGGAACTGACACAAGCGGCAAAACGGCAACACAAACAAACAAACAAACAAACAAAAGGTGGTCTAATTAAATTCAATTGCACTAAAGTGGGACTATGGGCCAAATCACGCAAACACAGATTCATTGCTAGTAAATTGGCTATAAATCAAAACTAAATAATTCATAACCACTCGGTGATGGGTGTAGTGCTTGATCTAGTTCAAACTGGCAACCTAAAGCCGTCAGTTATACAATCAATGGCATTGCTGGCGAAGGAATGAATCTTTCTTGCTCGTAATTAATAACTGCTAATGATGATCGATTGAATGAAAACAAATCAATCATTGAATGTCATCGAAGGATCGCTTCATTAATGAGTCGGTTAATTGAGTGAAGGGCAAACGAAAATAGGCAAATGAAGGCACAAAACAAAGAACCGACAGACCAAGTCGAGGACATGTCGACAGAAAGGTTTGGACAGAGGACATGCGGACTAATACAAAGACATGCAAGCAGAGAGACAGCTTTGGATAGTGGAAGCTTACCAAGAAAGCCAACGGGCATTGAGAGGTTAGTCATGTACTCGGATGCTGTTCCGTACAAAAACAGTGTTAAAAGCGAACAGCCAGACACTGGCCAATAGATTACCTTCGGGCCGGTTTGGATCGAAGACTTCGAGTCTGTCGTGTCAGACGAGTTAACACAGGAATGAGGTTAGAATGGAAAGAATAGACAGAGATGAAGTGAGTCAGAGGGCAAAGTAAGTTAGTTTGATGCAAAGAATGCGTTTTGAGCTGGTGAACACGAAAGGAGATAATTGCCACAAAGCGTAATTAACTGCACTCGAATTGACTCTAAATTAAATTAACACTGTTGAAATGTTTAAATAAGCAATTGGCAAGTCGACTAGTTCACTTCACTGCAGAGCATTTCTATCAGTGCAAAACAAGTTGTTATGGCAAACACAATCCAGAGAAAGATGACGGAAATTTTTCGTGCTGCCAGATTGAAACTTAATTAGATAACTTTTTGGTTCACTTAATTTCAATTACTAGATACAGCAGGTCAACTCATCTTGTCTGACCTGCATTAATTTCAAGTGGCATTCGGTTGTCAATATGATACATACAATCAGAAAATTTTCTCGCATATTGGCCAATTTGTAAATGATCATTGAATACATATACGTACTGTTTAGAAGGCACTGGACTATCACTGTAAGAAGTGGTTCCGTTCACCGGACAAGTGACCATCATGTAGGCTGTTAATGAAATGTCGATTAGATTAGAATTAAGATGACGAGCAAAACTAACATTTTTCAATTTTCCTTCGTTTCTGTTTGTTGTGCGACTTGACCAGACAAATGGAACCGAGCACAAGCGCAATGAAGAAGCAAACACCACCAACAATGGATGCAGTCAAGGCATGGTTTCGATTTAGACTGTCGTCCATTCCTGGAAGGTTGACAATGTTGACAGTGATTCGTTCTTGTACTAGATAGGGTCAATCACTTACCGGTCAGGCTCACTTCAATCATTTCGCTCACTTCACCCACACCCAAAATGGAATAGGCCCATACCCGAAAGATATACCGAGAGTTTGACTCTAAATTTTTAACTATAAAACAAAAGTGAGTCGTGAGAGGGCATAAAAGTGCAATAGTCAAAGAGCACTTACAAAGATATGCGGTGTCGTACGGGATTGGGTCTGTGTATTGCCAGTTCTTGTCTGATGGACGAAATTCCACCCGGTAATAGGCAACGGCCACGGTTCGATTAAGAGGAGCCAACCAGGAAAGCACCCAACCCTGAGCCATCTTCTCTAAAGTAAGGTTTCGGGGAGCATCGGGTCTTGGACCTAAAAAACCGCAATTATATCAATTGACACGATGAGCTCGATTTGAACAAGTTTGATAGATCAAAGTAATTGTGATAATTAGACTGAGACAAACGAAGGAAGTAGTTTATCACCGTAGAGTACATCACGGGTGGATCGATAGACCCAAGCAAAAGTGCACACAAAACAAAGCATTCGAATGTATCGATGGCCATTATTGAGGTGGCCGGGCACAAGCACTGCGAGATGGCTCATTGATGCAAGTGGAGAACAACTTGGCAAATGTTGGTAGCTTCTTATTATTGAATGCACTGATGCATAGCAAAAAAGTGTTCTCCACTCATTGCTGCTCGGTCGAGTAAATTGTTCAGATCGACTGCATTGAAATGAATTCACGCAAATCGAGTGATAGGCAGCCAAAGCACAACAGCAAATATTCATCGCACTTTGGCTAAATGAAGCGATCACATGCACGGCATTGTGTTTGCAAGCAAAACATTTGCCAATTAGAGAGCAGTCAGTACTGTTCAGCAGTGCCACAGTGCCAATGTGGTGAGTTACATGTTCAATTAATTAATTCAAATTTAATTAAAACTGCTCAATATGGCGTCAGTTGTGTGCAGCTGGTGGTCTGGATAAGTGAGCCATTGAGCGTAAAGCAGAATGGCAACATTAGGCCAATTGAACTTTGTTTAAAATTCAAAGTAGCGCGAGTGATGCAGATAACATTGCACAGAAACGATATCGAATTGAGATGGAACCGGCAGACAAACGATTGACTCACCAACCAAAGGCAAATCAATACGCCAGGCAACATGCATGAAGAGTTTGTGGAGCAAGTAGAGCAATGCCATTAAGTGGTTCTGAGTAGAGACTTGTCACTACACACCCAAAGGCACGCTAATGAATTCGATGCAACTCGACGATCGACGGGCACCAACCGAGCCCAAATCCGATTTGTCCTAATGCTAGTGTTTGGCCAGTGCTCAGTTAGTGGCAACTTGTCACTAGCTAATTCGTCTGCTTTCGCTTGTGAATTTGCTCACTAATTTCCAGGCACAGTGATGCAGCAGCAGCGAAGCTAATAATTTAAATGACAACCAAACAAAGGCACTCTCGAGTGGAGAAGTGCGAGTGCAAGCACAACTGACCAGCACTGCTGACACCGAGACCAGTGTCCACTGGACAGTCAATTACGATGGGCCAGTTGTATCTCAACATTGCATCCATCTACCAAAGTGCGCTTTCTTCCCATAATTGTCGCACAGATCCTTCTCGTGGTGCTCATTCACTTGAAACAAAGCGAAATACAAATAAAAAATATTCCTCTGTGAATAGAAATTCAATTTTCGCAAACAAATTTTCCACAATTGAATGTTTAAAAGTTGGCAGATATGAATTTCCATATTCGATGAAGATTAGACGCTTTGGGGAGAAATCAACTCCCGACAATGCAACTGCCAACTTGACTCACACAGGCCTTGCCATACTTTGCTTGCCAGCTACGGGGGATAACTTGATTGCAGAACAGTAAACAAATCGAATTACCAAACAGCCGGGCTAGACATGTTCTACACTGTTTGTCTGATCAATTGAGAGCCATTTAGAGAGACAATCATGACCATACCTCACAAGCAAACTGCACTTCATGTCAATTTGCACCAAAAGGGTGCTCGGCCTGTAGAAAGGCAATCACACCAGCGGAGACAATGGGTCTATGCAAATCGCTTACTAACCTGATGGCTTCTGAACAGTAGGAATGTAAGTGGCTCCAGAGGCATCGGTTGGGTAAATCTTCTCTCCAAAACTCCACACTAAAAGAACACTTTTACATAAATCCTCGAATAGAATACATTACCCTTGGTAGTAGAACGAATGGACTGAGTGGGCAAGCCGGCACCAAGACGGTTCGAGGCATACACCTGGAACTCGTACTCAGTGTCCGATTGTAAGTTATAAAGAGTAAAGGTGCTTGTCGTTTCGGGTGGCGGCACGCGTATTGTCTTCCACTCAGCATCTCCTTGGTCCGAAATGCGATAGCTGAAAGCAAAAGATTCGGTTAACTGGTGCATGGGAATGGAGGCACAACCTGAGATGAAATGTCTGTTCGTATCCTCCGTTGTAGTTCGGCTCCCAATGTACAGTGGCGGCAAAGTAACTTGCGTTGACCGACAGTTTGGTGGGAGTGTGAGGCGTCGTATCTGCAAACACATGTTATTTCAGTTTGGTTTAGCCACAAAGACACTTACTGTTAACAATGAGTTGACTGGCGGCAACGATGGTGGCGATTTCATTCTCTACCACACACTCATATCGACCGTGGTCTTCCTTCTTCAACAACTTAATGGTCAAGTTGCCAGACCTTAGAGTGGAACGTTCGCGTGAGAGTTTGGATCCATCAGCCTTGGCAAAAAGTGATTAGTCGGGAAAAGCGTACAGAAGGTACTGAGGAAAGTAAAATTGCCATTCGCAGAATCGATGACAAATGAGAATTGAATTCAGTGGTCTGAGTGAGGGCGATTGGTTTGGTCAGCTTTCAGTTGGAATGCACAAATGACTCGAAATCAATTAAACAGAAATATTTGAACAATTCGACAGTCTTCCTGATAGACCAATGGCGAGTGTAAAACGCAAAAATAATGGAAAGTGCTCGGGCACTGGTGATTTATGACTTGTCCATACAATTGTGCTCTTAAGAGTGCACAAATCAACGTGATATATTGCAGTGGCCAGTGAAATTCGACTGTCCTCGCGATTAAAAACAGATTAATGGCCACAATAGGCTCGCGACGCGTTATCAAACACTGCGGTAACAATCTAGCAATCTGACAAACCAACGATCGAACAATGCAACCAAATTGGCCACACTGTCATCCCAGGGCGATCAATCTATTTTAAAGTGATTCAATGGACTAGTCACTAGCACGTCCTCAGTCACTGGATCACATCGAGATAATTGCATTATCGAATAAGGCCAAGTATGGCACACGACACATGTGCGCCTGTTGGGCCGACACCAATCAAAATTCAAAATTAAAAAACGAATTAACCAACTGAATCGTAACAAATCAAAAATGTCACCCAAAATTCGACACCGCGGCAGAAAGAAAGGCGTGTCCTATCATTGAAATCAAATTAGCTCGCCGCAATTCAAATGTGCCGATAAATAGAAAGCGGTGAACAGTGCTAATAAGGCAATGAAATCCAAATAAAGAGTCGTCATTTGAATAAATATTCCATTGCAATACAAATGGACAGTGACATCGACCGATGGCAGATGTGGAGGAGGCCTTCAAATTTGGCCAGTCTCAACTTGAAGCACTCTTTTAGGTACACCAGAAATATGAAAACTTACTTTGCGCCAGAAGATGTTTGGCTTTGGTTGTCCTGCACCATCACAAGGCAGCGACACTTCCTCGTTCACTGATCGTACGTAGACATCGTTCGACTTGGTGGTGAAGGTGGGTGGATCTGCAAGAGAATTCGACGTTAAAGATTAATCTGGACTGCTTACATATACAGTAAGTGAAGACGGTTATGAAATCTAGATCAGACAAGACCAACTCTCTATGATAAGTGTCTGCATGTTAGCCACCGGACATTCTATATATTGTAATTGCCATTTAACAATTCCACTCGATGCTTTTCCATTTTATTAGGAAACAAATTTAATGAAAACGGCCGTCGTTGGCGTGAATGGACAGAAGAGGCAACATGACCAGCAAAAAGCAAAACGTCGAGGTTCCACATGAAAACGTTCGGCCAAAATGGCTTGTGAGAAATAGCGTGGAGAGAACAATTGGCCAGCAATAGAGAGAATTCAATAAAATTTAAATTTAAATTAAATCGATTCGCTATAAACCACACAACACAGACTCGCACACAAACACATGTACACTACACCGAATGAATCTTTCTTGTGGATTCAATAAAGAGCCAATCGATAGGCTTTATGACTGTCACTCTATTTAGGCGACTCAATAAAATTGAGATTGAGCTTGGTTTTGTCTGCAGAGAACGGAACAATAAAATGAGCTTACCTCGAACAAGAACTTCCATTCCTTGAGATGGCTCTGAGGAGCCGTGAATGTTGTAGGCAGTGCAACGATAGATACCTTGGTGCTCGTGACTCACTCGGTTGAATAGAAGAGATCCATTGGTGAGTGTGACCACACCGGGATTGGAGTTAGGGTCAAAAGGCCGCCGGTCTTTTGTCCATGTGACCAGCTGGAAAGGAGGAGAGGCTTGAATGAAGCAACGGACGATACCCGACAGGCCAAAGGGCAAATACTGAATGGTGGGCGAATAGATCACTCGGGCTGGATCTGCGCAATGAATACAAAAACGTTAGTGAGGGTTAGTGACACTGTCGTGAGCGACACCAATTAATTATCAACTCGCTCGAATGTAACCTGGATCAAAAGAAATTGTTTGCATTCGATCAAAGCAATCAAGTGCAAAGATAATAAATCGAATTTGAGATTAATTAAACTGTGCTTGATTAATGAGGCATAAATGGCCGGTGAGGTACAGTGGCTGTTGGCTTGTTCATTAAGCAAGATAATCCACTTACATTCAATGTTGAGATATGCTTCGGCGGTCTCTGGCAGTCCAATTCCGTTGGACACCTCGCAAGTATACCGACCAGAATCCTCGGCGATGCTCGGGTTAATTAGAAGCATTCCATGCTTTATGGCCACTCGATTCTCCATCCACAGCAGGTGAGATATCTCGACTCCATTGTGGAACCATCGGTGAGTAACATTGGAGGGTAATGCTTTAGCTTCACAGATGAATTCCACACGATCACCTTCTAGTTTGGTCATGTTACGGGGCGGTAAAGTGATCACAGCTGGCCCAGCAATGATAATCTTGGTAGAGGTAGTGATGGAGCCCTCTCGGTTCCGACTAGTGCATCGGTATTCGCCAATGTCATTCAGTTGAATACTCGATATTCGAAGCTCGCTGGTCAGAATGTGCACGTTGGCACTGCTCTGGAGAGGTCGATTGTCCTAGGGCAACCGATGATTAGTGTCAAATCGAGTGCACTCAGCCAGACGAGTCACACTTACCTTGTACCAAACAATCTGTGGAGTAGGCGTGCCAATTGCCTCACATGGCAAGGTGATTGACTCGCCAACTTTGACGTAAATTACGTCCGGTGGCTTCAGTCGAAACTGTGGGGGTGCTGCCATGCAAGCAGAATAATTGAGATTATTAAACCACTGTCGATTAAATGGAATGCTTGCAGTAGAAATAGCCAAGTAATGGTACTGCCTGGTCAATTTATCATAGCACCAATTACAAGTAATGCTCTTGGTCGAAACACTAACCAATCGATCGATAGTGGCACAGACCGTCCAACAAATTGTTCCAATGGCATAGATGCACACGTGAGCTCACTAAATGGCCACCTGAATGGCCATATTGAGCCATCAAAGAGCAAAGTGCACTAATCAATCTGCCATTGATCCAGAATGCACATTTGCCACATTCCGATTGACATGAAATGTTCAAAGATATGCTTGAAACAATGTTCTAATGTGCTCGTCAATTGACCTATTTTAATAGCTGAACGATTAGCAATTAAAGTGACAAAGAGTGCAACTACCCAATCTTAATGAACAATACAAATTGCCTAATTATCAATTGGGTATTTGATCACGTTGTGATCTATTCTAATTGGCTTCTGTCTGTACGCCCAACAACAAGAAAAGTCCATTCCAATCTAGAGTTAATTAATTCCTTTAGTTTGCATCCGTTGTAATGGCATTTGAGTTGATTGAGGGCGAGCTCACCAGAAAAGTGCAAATGCAAATCAATAAATAAGGACAACCAAGCAACGAATTAGGCACAAATTGAGGCCAAATTGAATGGCATCGCATCAGGCGGACTAGCGAGGGATTTAGTGCTCAACGAGTGCCATTTGAATGCAATGCCCGTAGATTAGTGACGGCACTCGATTGTTTGCATTCATCAGACAAGCGGTGGCCCGACAATGATTGCGGCCACGATCGGTGAGCAGTGCCACGAGTAATCTCTCACCGGCACTACTTAACCAGGACAAGTTATTAATTTTCCAACAAAAATCATCGTTCCGTGGTGGCATTGCAAATTGAAATAGAAATCAAAATTAAACTTAGCCCATCATTTCGCGGAAGGAATTTGCCAAGTGAAAGGCCACAGATTGATCGAATGTTGCTGTCCTGTGCAGTCAATGAATCCAGTGGCACTCGGTACTGCTCGCCGACACTCGGTTCAATTTGGTGGCAATCAAAGTCGCAAGTAATTCGGCAATGTTCACAGTGCACAGTCACAACATATGCAATTACAATAAATTTCGCATTATGCCAGAGTTGGCCGATCAAATTCGATTCTGCAAACTCGTTGAGGCATTGGCATTGTAGTGCATACAGACAGACGGACAGGGACAAGCAGACAGAGACAAATATCGGGCGACATGATAAATGGGACATACCGAGCACGTCCAGATGCACCCACGTTCCGTTCTTGATCGGCTCGGGTGGACGGTTGAGGAAGAACACTTTGCATTCGTACCAGCCTTGGTCCGATTCGCGCACGTTGCTTAAGTTGAGCGAGGCCTGTCCGGTTAGACCGACGCGGCCTTCGTAGCCCTCACCAATATGAGGCGGATAGCCATCGTACCAGATGTAGATCGGGATCTTGATGCCTTGCTTCTCCCATTGAATGACGTATGGCACTCGAAACCCATCCGGGAAGTCGAACACGCATCGAAGGACCACGTTCTCGCCAAGATTGGCCGACGCCCGATATGGCTCGCCGCCACTGGAGCCTAGAGGGAAACGATTACGATTAATAGACCGATCGCGGATTGCCAACAAACGAATAACAATTAACGGCTCTGGGCAAGGGCTAATTGGCTATTGCCATGAACATTGAACACCAGTGAACAGTGCTCAACGCTCAACTGTTCACAACGAGTGCCACTTGAAATAATTCGATAAACCAAACAGAATTTCTAGACAAATAATGCTACAAGATTGGAATTTTAATTGCGGAAATTGTTTGCCAACTCGAATGGTCCGAGTTGGCACTGTTCTAGTAATAACGGTAATGGCTACATATCAAAGCTTGGGAGCGCTAAACGATCGTACAAAGTGAACATTTTTAAGTTTTAATTAAGTGCAAATAATCGCGAAGGCAACTCAATACAGAATCGTGCTTCCCATTCCGATGCACTCAATGAAAATGTCAAAGTCATTAAGTATCGAAGTACTACCAAATCAGATCGGGAAAGACTTGCATCACTAGACTGGCAATCACAAGATTGCGCTAATTGAGACTTGCCCCTGCCGATCCAATGGAGAGCATTCCACACTGAGCTATCATCTGCTTGTCTCGTACCGTATTAATTAATCAATCCACTCTAATCCAAATGGATATTTGCCTCGTTTCCAATGACACTTTTTCTATCGCCTTTGAAGGCAGTAAACAACCAATAAGCCAGTGACAATACAAATAGATCAAAGAGCAGCAGGACAACATTGACTATTGGCCAATGCGCAATTGAGACTTTCGATCTTCTGGCAAGTCAATAGAGTTGCCAGACTTGGCCATGTAGTGAAGGCACTAAGATGGTACAACCTACAGTGACGTAACTGTGCATTTAATTAAATTAATTAATCGCATTGGAGAACGACTAGGCCCCAGTCGAATTGAATGATAACACTTGGCAAGTAAATGCATTATAGCAGAAAATATTAATATAAATGGCAATCTCAATCTGGCAACATGTAAATAATTCAATTTGGCTAACCTAAGTGCACACCAATTGGCGAATGGAGGGAAGGGTTAGGCCAAGCAGTGGAAAACATTGCGCCGCAGACATGATTTACGAGATGAGGTGAGATGCCAACTTGACACCGAGCCTCAATGCGACTCGGCGAGACTGAGCCACCAAGTCAGCCAAACTTGGTGACAAACAATGAGGCGTTAATAGATTGAAACTGTGCCACTGCCTGCCCATTACCACATCGGCCTGATGGATTATGAGGTCTATGCGCCACTTGCCACTTACAACTGAGCAGACCACTGGCAACAAATGAGCAGTAATTTATGGACGGACAATGGCCCGATCAACATTGCCCAGTGGACAACGTCCAGTGGACATGCCAAGTGCCGACTCGACACTGTTCCTGCCAGATATGCAGCACTGAGGTGCTAATGCGCCGAATTAAATCGAAACAGATAAGAATAAATTTACAATCTGTTTGTGTGCCATCGAGATAGTGCAAATGGTCCACATAAATGACAGCACGCGAGTAGAATCTTAGACTGTTATTAGTGTGAGTTGACTCAACCACTCGAGCAGTGTTTCCCAATGAACCTCTGTGCCAGAAGAGACACCACAGGCAAACATGTGACCAGTCCGGTGGTCAGTGAGGAGTCACTGGCCGACCGAGCCATCACCCTACAAACAGCAACACCAACCGAACTTGTGATGCTAATGTTGGTTGCCTATCAATCTCTCACAGGTCCATCTCGATATCGAAACTTGATAACGACACTGGCAGGTTCGAACAAATAGATTTATGTGCCTTTGTTTGTCAGTTTTCTTACTAGTTCGTGCTTGCACTGACGATTAACTCACAGATGAATGTAGTAACTGTCCGATAATGGCACTCCAATGGTCTGTGCCATGGCAATAGCAAGTCTTTGGGGAGTTGAGCACTCACGGACCGGACTGAACTGACAAACAGCATTTGCATCGAACACAACTGGAAGCTGTTGATTGTGGCACTGGTGCTTGATTGCATCAGATAGAAAGAACCAGTCAGAGATTATCTCCAGTTAGAGCAAGTAATATTGCTCCCAACCGTTATTCATAGAGGCACTTGTCGACTTGTGACTGCTTTAATTGTCACACGCTACAATACAAAGAATTAAAAGTTTGCCGAGACGACATTACAGCAATGGAATCAATTTGCAGTCCGCACAAAAGACCATAATTTGTGGTGTGGTGCTGTGTTGTGTTTGTGTGTGTGTCGGTTCTGTTGGCAACACAAAGTGCAGACAGTCTCATTTTGGTAATAGGCCATTTTAGATTTGTCTTTGCCTAATCGTTTCCACAAAACGTCGATATATTCCAATCAAAGTAATCTCTCATTCTGCTTGCCTTAAAGTATCGTCAGCAGAATTGAGACCCAAACGACATTGTCAAATTGCACGTGTGATCCCGACTCGAATTGAATGGTGAGTTGGGCCGAAATTAAACTAGATAGTTTCGATGTGAGCAATGGTCCTGCCAGTAATAGTCACTAGGCAACCTATTAGGTCTGCTAATGAACAGGACAGCGACAGAGGAGATGGACCACTAGTCAACGCCCCATTACGAAGCAATCAGTAAACTAGCCTTGTGAAGCCAAACTGCAATCAGTAGAAGGATGCCCAACGACAATACAGGGTTGAAAAAAGCGCCAATATTACCCACAGAAGCAATTGGCGACAACAAACCGGGACAAACTAATAACTTGATTAACATAACGGTTGGCCAATGATTGCGATTAGTATTGCAATTATTCCAATTGGAATAGATCCTGTCCTATTGGAGAGGATCATTAGAAAAGTGCCACTGCACTGCAATGCCTTCAAATTGGCCAAATTAAAGTCAAGCTGTTCAAGCACTAAGTAACGTGCTGCTTGGGATGACTGGCAAGAGGCATAATTTAAAGTAGAAAGGCAAACCGAAGGTATCCATAGAGAAGCAATTAGGTAATGTGATTGGCACAGTGGCTCGTTAGACGGTTGGTCGGTTGCCTTTCAGTACTTGCACACTGGCCAGTGAGCCAGTACCAGACCAGCACTAGGACAGTTCACTAATGGCAAAAGTGAGTGCACATTAACGCGGAGGGATTTGCGCTATAATTGATTCGAGCAGATTAAATAGCTCATTTGAATAAAGCCAAGTGAAGTGATCGCAGTGAGCCACTGCGTCACATCGAGCTCACTTTTAAATGTCGCTTATTCATATTTAATGCGGTGCTTTAATTTAATCTCAATTAATTGACTAAATTTATGAACAAAATCACTGGTCTGCATAGAAGTGTCTGCAAGTATGACATTGGAGCAATTAGCATTAATCGATGCTGCCACTGGCACAGAACAAACATGTGCACCAAACGCCCTCCGTGTTAATTAATTCGCATTGGGCCCAATTGAACGATTGCCTCCACTCATATGGCGAGCAAATGTGCCATCGATGCCGTGCAAGTGAACACTAATAAATGGCGCCAATTTATTTGCCACCAGACAGGCACACCGAGACATCTGCTTGTGCCTGTTGGGATAAGATGGCTCATTCAGACAGGCATTCCACCGTGCCACCGAACTGATCTTGCCTAAAGGAATGACCAGCCGAACAGTGACAATACAAACAGACTTTAAAGTTTGTCAAGTGCTCTCAAGTGTCTCACTATCAAGCTAAACCGAACAGGATCAGACAAGGGAAATATTGATTTATGGAAAGTATAGATCGCCATCGTGCAGTGCAAATTAAAAAACACTTCGATTGGACACAACTGAGCTAAATATAGACATACGGACGTGGAGTGAGTGGTGAGCAGTGGCGAGCAGTGCCACTGGTGGTCCAACACTCAACTCAGTCCAACATATTATGTAGCAATGACAATTAGATCGTCATCAAACAATGTTGCCAACCAGAATAGAACGAGGTGGACATGAAGTTTGATGGCCGCCCTCACAACCATTTCCATTGGAGGATAAACACAGAAAAACTGAACTGATGAATGGACAATTGGCACAGATCGACACAAAGTGAGGCAAACGTCCGATTGAGGCAAGTAATCATAATTAGAGAAACAATTAGTGCCACCAGACACAGCCAGTGGCTAATAAAGTGAGAAAGTGAGGCTGCCGAATACCACTAATGGACAATGCATTAAGCCCGCAGAATATTGCAGTGAAGAGCATCCTTGTCCCGATCAAGGTTGTCCGATGGAAGCAATAAAGCAGACCATTCTAAACGCCACTGACTGGACACAATTAGTGCTCGCTTTAAATTAAAAGTGAACGAAAAGCGAAGAAATCGTTACAAATTAGCCATTTGTGAAGCGACCACCATAAAAGAAGATAAGTAGAATATATTGCAAATAGAGCAATTCCGATTGCACTATAGTCATAACGTGCGAGAGGCAAATTAGCTAACGGAAGGAGCACAATCCAGGCAAGTGCACAATGCTTGAACACTATTAATAAGGCACCGAAATAAATGGCAACCGATTTAAATAAGTCTGCTAGTCGGCAAGTTAATTAAGAAATCGGGTTAAGGAATGAGGCACACGCTGGTGAATGGGAAGCACTCCAACACATACCATTCTGCAAAATGGCCGATATTGTAATATCTTAATGCAAAGAGCACTTATTAGACCTGCGGCTTGTGTAACCAAATAGCTTATTAGCAAAGGTAATTATGATTGTTCGATAATTATATCCATCCAAATAGAGCAAACTCAGTGCAACCACGCCTAAGTGCAAAGTTTAAAACGAACCCTTTTGAATTGGGCACAATTAGTAACCGACAAAGAGGAATGGCCGAACGGACCGTCGATTCATTTGCCTTCGCAACCGATCGATGCATCAGATATGGCAACAATGGCCACTCTGTTGAGAGCATGCCAATACGTGATCACTGATCAGATATAGAACGGTGCCATTGGCCAATACTGACTGTGCCTGTGCAAATAGACTCACCGATAGACTCTCTACTGACACTGTGGCGCCAACAAATTGGACAAACAGACCAAACGACACAAAGGCATAGGAATAATAAATCGGATCGAAAAGCAAAACTGAAAGAATCAACTTGCCTGGACAAACTAGAACTCGGTACAAATCTATTAATAATACAAAAGTTACCAATTGAAATCGAAATGTTCACGACAATTGGCCATGAATTCGAGGAACAATTTGCGTTTGGAGAAGACCAATTTGGCATTAGCCATAGATGACTCTGTTGCCGCTTTGCAGAGCAAAGACCACTTGTCGTGTCAATGCCCAATTGGACACTCCAACTCTAATGGAATTGAAACTTGAAAATTAGTTTAACTTGCCCAAGACAAATCACCGATTCTTCAATTGGGCTGAGGACACACATTGAGTTCAACAAATAGTCAGCGGGGAAAGTGGACAGTGTGACTTGGATCGAAGCAAGTCCATTCCAGCCAACAATCAACACAACCGACGCTTCGGTCGAATAAAACATTTGCCCGACATAATGGAAATCTAAAAGGCTCCGGGTAGTACTCATCGATCCACTTCTTGGCACTGTCCGAGAAAAGACAGGCACCAATTTGGCCTGCTACCATCGAGCGAAGAGAGGAAAGCAAAGAATTAACCAATTGCGAAAGCAACTAATCTCAGTGAGAACGGTGGAGATTGTCTCGGCGGCCGATTTAGTGCCCTGCCGTCCATCTTGCCAAATCGAAACATATTGGCTAATTGATTTGCATTCTATCCAAACGGACCGGCACACAAAAAAGAGTAACTTTGTAACTGCACTCATTGTCAAGTCGACAGAGGAGAAGGAATCTAGATTAAAGTGAACGTTAACGGAAACGAGCTCTATTTGGCATAGTTGCTAGATTGCCTGATGCAGTGAAGTTAACTTTGAGAAGTAAGCAAAATTAGATTATGATTCTTGGTGAAATTAAATTTGTGCAAAACAACCAAATGAGGCAAACATTGAAATTAACTGTGGCTGGCAGAAATCGGAGTCAGTAGAGAGCAATTTGAATATAGATGTGATGCAGGCAAAGTGCTCATTATTATTGCCGAGTAAACAATATTGCCACCGAGTGGCACTGGCCAAATGGCAACGCTAACGAGGATCGCTTATTTGCCCGCAGACGACAAAGGACCGAGCAATCTTACTTTGGCCTGTGTCGCTTCGTCCTAGCAAATCGACTCGCCACAGAAAACGTGTTCTGAATGTCAAACGATCCACCGAATGAGTGAAACTTTTCAATTGAATCCAAGTCATTCGGTGCGAATGCATTCCAATTCGCACACAGATATCAGCCAGTTATTAATTAGAACTGCGCTCGAGTTATTCCAAATTGGCACAATTAGCTGGTCGCCATTAGTTCGGTAAGGTGCATTCAACATTGGCCCACCGGTCTGGGACAGTTTGGTCACACCGCTACAGCAATACATGTGCCACAGCCATAGAGCATTCCGGTAATAGTCGATACAGCCACAGAGAGCATGCAGAGTGCACTGTTTTAATGTTTCATTAGTGGGATCGAGCAACACTCGGCACCGATATAATTCACAGACACACAATAAAGCCGAATTTCGTGAGCCGTAGACGTAAAAAGTCACTTTAATGTTGCAAGCCGAAGCCGAGTGGCCATTGCAGACATACACATGCATGCCTGGCCAGTGACAAGGTGCCCAGCATATACCTGTACTTGTCGGTCCGATACTGAGCATTTAATCGACAGTGGCTAATTACCACCAAGCAAATAAACAAGACAAGCAGAGACTGTTTCTGTGCCAAAGTGATAGCACAAAGTGTATAGTTCTGAGATTAATTAACGTTTGTCGATTGCCTCATTACAATTGCCACTGACCAAACTCGTAAAGGCAAAAGCACAGCCATTGTTTGTTGCACTCAAGTTGGTGTCCGTGCAGAAAGTCATTGATTGGCACTGTCCAGGTTGGTTATCAACCACCAGTGGTCACCGACAAAAGCTATTATTTGCCAAATTATCGCCTTCCGAGGGACACACGCGAATTGAAATTTTAAATTGCAAATGCAAAGCAAAGCAAAGCAAAACAGTGATCTACAGGCTATGATTAAGTGGAAAGAACACAGTCAATCTCATTTTGGCTTTTCAATCTCAGCATTCACAGATAAAAGCGAATGCTACTTTAGAATACAAATCGAAACGAATATGCAAATAACCAAGGCGACCACTCGTGTTGCCTCGCTCGACTAAAGGAATAATCCAGGCCAACTGAGAGAGAGAGAGAGAGAGAGAGAGAGAGAGAGAGAGAGAGAGAGAGAGAGAGAGAGAGAGAGAGAGAGGGCGATCACTGGTCGGTGTGGTGCGAGGCAAGTCAGTACACACAAACGTTTGGATGCATCAATGTTTTGCATCATTTACGATACATTCGGTTCCATCGGTGCTGGGTCACACCAAGTCAATCGATAGCGCATCTAATGATGGAAATTGTTATTAATTTTCCCTTATCTGGCCGATTGTTGCCAATATTTAGATCGTTCATTACCGAGCGAAAGAAATGCAAATTGGCAATGGCGAGAATCTCATTATTTTCTAATCAATTGGTCCAATAGAAACATAATTTAGAAAATCAACTCGAGCTAAATTAGCAAAACAAAGAACTCATCAATCTAAAGCGAACCATAGAAAGTTTAGCACCGGGCCATGACACACTCGATTGGTGCTGTTCGCTTAATTAGCTCGATAATGCCTCACACGGCACCTTATACCCTAACACGACGATGCACGCCATTTACAAGCGGACATAACCAACGACATAGACCTTTCCACCGGTGGACCGACGACACTTTGGTCCTCTAACAAATACTCTAACTAAACAGATCAACAAGTTCAACTGCGTCAAAATGGAAAGGCAAAAGTCGAACGAGATCGATTTTCGTTTGTGTCAATAGAGAAGAATAATAATTAACGCGATGTTTCGTTTACCGGCAAGTCGATAACAAAGTACCTTCTGTAACACTGGTCGATTAAGAGGCTTACTATCAAGTTTGGTGGCAAATCTCATTAACGAATCGTTAATGCAAACACCAATTTATTAATTACTTCTCGGTGGCGGCAATTAAAGAACACGAGTAAACAAGTCAGATAACCAAAGCCGATTACGATCGGTTTTACACCAGACTGAGCCCCGATTCAATTGGCCAAATTCAATTTACACCGGACCAAAGAAGCATCTGCATCAACTCGAGTGAGACAAGATTAATTAATTAATTAGTGCACTTTAGAGTTAATTTAAATTGCATACAAGCCGCAATTAGGCGAGTCACGTTGTTGCAAGTTTGGCCCATCACAGTGCACTTCTAAGACTGGGTTGGACAATGTATGAGAGAAGCATGCAGTGTTAATTAATCTGAGCCAATTTGGCGTGAACAGTTCCGATGCAAGGACCGAGCCAACCCAGTGATGCCGAACACGAAGCACAACCGATTCGGACGGCATCGATCGCAATATGGAAATGGCACCAAGACATCGATCAATCACGGACCCGACCGAACCGAGTCATGAACCCACCAGACTGATCATTAGCCACACACGCAACCACACTACCCAAGTGAGACTTCAGTGTTTACAACAATACACACCAAACAATGGCACAGTGACTAAGTGTCCGATTGGAGACGAATAATTAATATTTCACCATAGAGGTGAGATAAATGGAAAAATTAATTAACGCCGTTACACTATTGGCACCATCGACACCGACATCGATGGTGCACCCTACAGTCGGCAATCAATGTCCAAACAATTGGACTAACCCGCCGTCCGGGAGAAAACCATTGCTCCGGAATTGGCCACTAGTCGACCAAGGATGGCCAGAGCCAAGATTAGCGCTGAATGGGGAAGCACTTGAGTGTGAAAATGAAATGAAATGATCGAAATTTAAAATAAACTTTCTAAATACGAGGAAATGAAACAGATCGAGATAGAAGAAATAAATTAGAAAAGGCATCTATCTGTTAATAACTGGCACCGTGACTAGCCAGATCACTCCAATGGACGACACATTAATTGAAAGCCAACATAGGCCTTACTGACACTCTCGGCCTGTCTGTGGTAATTTAATTAATTCTATATCACAACATTGAGGACAAATGGATTTTAAAGACTTTGCCTGGATTTATTGCCAAAAGGACAGACAGACGTTAGATGGAAAAGGCCGGATTCAAAGCACCAAATGGAACTAAACAATGGCAGATAGAAAGATTAGGCAAATGTTTTGACAGATGGACAGGCTGAAGGCATCAATAGTAATCGGGCACGTCCAATGATCGGTATAAATAGATCGAGACGACCAAGACCGACGACGACGACGACGACGACGAACAATATGACCGACCGTGTTTGTTTACAGATCGTTCACACAGAGATGCAAATGGAGAGGCCAATGTCAATGACACTCTCAATGGCTCGATGGCCATCAAATCATCAAACGTGCTCAATCGATTGGCGCAGTGAGGCAGTGCTGAGCAGTGGAGCAAGACACAACGTTTGCCATTCTGCGCTTCGCATGCAAATCGAACCGAGCCTGCAAAATGGCAAAGCAAGACTGCACCCAATCTGGCCGATGCGGTGTTGATTGGCCAATTGGACGAAACAATCGAAAAGGCCATTTTAATGAGCCACTCGGCGGTACACTATGGCTTGTTGTCTTTAGTCTCACTTGCCTCGGTAGTGAGCCGGGCTGACAACCTATTTCCACTTCCTGTCAATTCGGTGGCCGAATCCATTTGGCTGTTCTATATTTGTTCACAATAAAGGCAAACAATCATTTGGTGAGAATGGCACCGAGAAAGACAAGAATTACGAGAAGAACTATTTGGGTTTGTGTGAAGACAACTTTAACAAGTTTTTAATGTGAACCACGGCAAAGTGTCGAATAATAATGAGCCAAGTGGAGCGAGTGAGACTGAGGCCAGACTCGACTCTGTAAGATGTCATTAAAATTATGATTTCGACCCATCGCCAGTGAGCCAGTGAGGCCATTCCATTCAGTGGCTTAATGTTGCATTTATTAATGGATTGCAAATTGCAAATATCTCGTGTCGAACTATATTGATCAATGATCACTGCCATTGAACAAGCTGGCACCGAGTTCGTAAGGACACGCCACTACTCGACACCACAACTCACTGATTCGTTCTCGCCAAATTGGTCCACTTCAGTGCCAGTTCATTCCTAATTTAGTGCACCTTGTCTGGTGTGGTGTTTGTTTAACCTAGCCTAATAGGAGACAGTGAGTGGCGACACAACAAGCACGTCATGACATGACACTGCTCGCTGCTCACAATAGCAACTAGCAAATTCAAAATCAATACGCAACGGCGAACATAAATTCGATAAAACATCGCGCCCACCGTGGCAGCCATTAGCCATCGAGACAATCAACGCAACCTTAGAGACGACCCAGCCATACGCGTTTGGCAGATTTGCCAGTCACCCAGTCAAGAGAACAAACCAGATTGGTTCCGGACTAACATTGACTCGTGACACCACACAAACAAACCACTCTCACCGGTGAGAGGCTGACGATGGCACAAATGGAAATGTCCTCGGACAAATCGAGTAGATCGGCAAGTCAATGGCAAATTGAAACGCTCACGACAGCCAAAGGAACAAATTGCAAGTGTCACCGGTGACTGGGACTTCGAGAGCAATTTTATAACATTACGAGGGTAGGAGTGGACCAAAGTGCCAATTGTCATCGATCGGAGATGACCAAATTGACAGTCGGATAGTCGGCACCAGTGGGTAAGTTCGCGACTTGCCAGACTAATAAACATGTCACGTTCTCACTGAGAACTCAGATTCTGAGTCAGAACAGACCAGGATGGCAACCGAGCAGACTGAGCCGAGAGAATTTAAATTTGCGACTGCCATCATGGGTGCCGTGGAGGGCGATGTCACACTGATGGGTCTGTGCCTTATGGCTCACTGCGAACCAAGTGGGAAAATCAAATTAAAACTAATGACCAAATCACGATTGGTTCAACGATTAACGCGACCGATTTCGAGGCAAACGACTACAGACAGAAGCCAATTGGTTCATTTAAGAACATATTTCATTCTCAACGTCCAACTGGCCAACTTTGAATAGTTAATTGCATTTGTGCTCAAGCAGCAACATTCAACACACACAGTTCGACCAACTCTATTGTAAAACAGCAAATTCGGAGAAATATTGCCAATTGGCGGTGGTGCTCTACTAGCGCATAAGTAGATTTGTTGCAGACCGGAGAAATGAACTTTATTACCCATACTGTACAAAACCTTTTGTTGTAATAATGACATTGAGACACCTTCCTATTAGACAATGAAGAATTTGATCAAAGTGGCCAATTGGAAATTTGTCCTTACTGTGTTATGACACGCAATTTAGCGATGACCAAATTAGGCTACAAGACTTAACTGTCAAAATGCGCAATCGATCACAGTGGAAACAAATAAAGGTAAAAGTACGCAATTGATTTGGTCTGGGAAACGAAATTAGACGAACAAACATATACAATGACTCACAAATTAGTCAGGTAAAAGTCAAATTAGATAGTGAAAATGTTGTGATGAGAGTTGGAGGGTAAACGAATAGATCTCACAATTGTCAGTTGAAAGCGCTCAACGAAGCACAGCCAAGTGACATGTCAGTTGTCGATTTATTTGTCATTTGTAAACCAAACTTGCAGACAAACAAAACCATTTGGTTGTTTTGTTTGCTTTGAAATGTCATTCAAATCAATGTAGAGCAGTAACCAAAATCACAATGAATAGATCCCCGATCAAAGTATTAAAGCAACTACTAGAACAAAGCAGGTGGAGAAAGAACAAAATGAAGTAAAGTAGACCAAGAATAACAGAAAGTTTCACAAACATTAATCGAACAGAGTCAATGTTCGAATGTGAACCAAAATAGGTGTTGACAAACGGTAATTATATGGACTCATTAGCAGATCTAATCGAGACTGTTTCAGCACGCTAAACCAGCACTGTCAATCCAGTCGAACAATCAGAATCGCATCTCGTTAAACTTTACCGATGGTGCTTCGACAGTTGATCACAAATGGGCGAGACTGCTGAGGTGGGTTGCGCACATCGTGACTTGTCGGAGGGACGAATGCGATACAGAGCACTGTGAACAGTACTACGTGTGCAGCAACGAAATTGGGTCTCACTCGATCGTGCCTCGAGAACAATTGCACCAGTTTGGACACCTCACCTCACTTGCCCACGACGAGTCCTTGGCCAATTAACGAGTTCTAAATTTGATATTCTGGTCAACGGGCCCCTCAGCGATCGTGACAAAAAAGATGCTTAAATCACACAGAGCGATTTGCAAGAATCGGAATAAAACCAAGTTTGAGAAGAAAGCCTAGAGCGCTCGGTCGATCGACAGAGCCAAGCCAAGAAAGGTCATATAATGTGTCGCAAAACTATTAGTCTGAAAAATGCCGGTCATTATATAAACGGCTGGTCAGGCATAGATTGTCGATCCTCGATAGGTGTCCAGAGAGATGCCCTCAACTCCACATGTAGGCACAGAAACTCATCAATCAAAGCACGTCGACAGGAGAATAAAGGCACAAGGCGTGCATATTAACCGAGATTGACACTGCTACAAGACTGTCACTGACAGACTCGCTACAAACTGGCAACACTATTTGACTCGTATCGAAGCGCCACTTATTGCCTAATCCAGACACTGGCCAGACACGACTCTAAGCTTGTGGAGTGAGTACTGCACCACTATAGCCAAGCCAATAACCGGTAATGGCGCGTGTGTGCTGCCCTACAATTGACCCTTGGCAAAGGCAATCCGGATAATTATAAGTGCCTATTCATTGTCTCTAATTAGCTTTGGTAAAGGTCTTGGCCAGGTATGTGGTGGTGCATTGGTTCAAAAGCTATTTTTTGCTAGAGTGCCAACTTATCGACAATGGAGATCAAAATAAAGCGAGGCGAGAAGAATTGAACTCAATCAAAGATGCAATTACACTGGAGCACAAATGATAGACTCGATGCAAAGTAGCAATTCATGACCAGTAAATCAAAGGCAAAAGTGTAAAATGGTAATTTAAGTGGCACTGATTGAGATCACCAATTCAGCAAGACCGAGTCACTCATTTGGCGGCAAACAAGGCTTTCCTTTTAGCACTGTTCCACTGAGATGGCAACTAATTCGGTCGACTCTATTAGCGATCTCGACAATAATCAAGACCGGAGAGACACAAATTAGGTTTAGTTGCCTGTGAGCACTGAGCAGTAATGTAATGTGCACTGTAATGGGTGATGAGCAAAGTGATGGCCAATGTGTGGCGACGATATTAAAATCAAAACAAACTAATCGATCCACACTGGCACTATGCGAACACCAATTGGAACAGTGCGAGTGGCTATTTGCAGTGATGCCAGTCCAACATGAAGATGCCCGGACGGAGACACTTCGGACGGAGAGTTCATACAAGGCACCAGTGCCGGCCGGCCGAGAGGACTCTGCCAAATTGCATTCCTCTTTCGGTCTGAATGGAAAGCAACGCAATGGGCCATGCTTCCTCATGCAGTGAAATTTGTTTTAATTTGTGTGGAATCGAATTTTAATTGAATGCCAAAGCAAATATTGATAGAATGTAACATGCGATACAGAGTCATTGACTGGGCACAAGGCATCAGACAGAACACACACTCACACACTGGCTCTGCATGGTTAGTTTTTCTTAGATCACTGAGCAAACATTTCACCTTGAACGAGTGCAATCGGGTCCAATTGAAATCATCAAGTGAGAAGTGTCGTCAACAAGCGAGCTCGGCTGGCTTCAACGCGTTCCACGTTGAGCAAAGACTCTAATTAGTGAATGGGCGACATTTTAAATAATTTAACCGTGATTGCTACTAGATTGACACTAATCACAATGCGAGTGAGATGGTGGTGCAACTCCTTGGTGACTCAGTTGCCAACTAGCCCCATGCATCGAGTGACAAGCATCGAGGCATTCATCGGACAGCAAGGTCCTAATTAAGTTTCGCTTCGAACCAAATTAATCAAATTAAAAGTCGCATCTCAATGTGAATTATTCATAATTGTTTATCATTGCCAGGCGGACAATTCAATCGGCAAATGGCAAGTGCGAGTGAGTGAAGTGAAGCCAGTCCAAATATGCACACTTCCACATGCACTGATGCCTTATCGAGGAAGAGATGAAAAAATTACAAATAAAATGAAAAACGAAATAAAAGTGCTCCACCAGTGGGAATTTGGCTGATTGCGACCAGTGATGGCTGAGGAGCCATGCTGGAGTAATGTTTGTGCCTTTCTTGTGCCATGCCTAGTGCCACCAGACAGAGCTACACCAAAAGGAAGTTGCATGCTGCCTGACTGAGTGACTCGTGAATGAGTGAATGGTGCCAGTTGAATAAAACAATCGACAATTGGCCAATGACACAAAGCATGGCAACACTTCCGAGCTCAAATGCAAACGATCCAGTGGAAATTTGATTCACAGAGTAAGAAAAAAGCCATTTGCTGAATTGGGCATATTCAAATGATTCGCCTTGGCTAGAACACATATATGGCATACCAGCACTGCCCCATCTCAAGCAATAATTAAATCGAGTGGTGCACACCAAAGCCACCGAACCACAGTCGACAATCGACAATCAACAACCAAGTGAGCTCAATCAGCAAATTAAGTTAAACAAGCCACTAGTCCACTGTCATCATTATTCCTTTTCAGTCTAAATAAAATCGAATCCAAATTTTATCCAAAAAAAGAGCTATTCGGGTCTGTAAAGTCATCAAGCCAACAGTCAACTGTGCAATCGGGTAAGATTGACATTTGCGAGTGACTCGATATGTGAGCAACGATTGATCGGCGTGAGCTACACCTTGGAACTAGTGTTTGTATGCCACTGTGACATCCAATGGACCCACCGGTCACCAGCAAATCGGCAGCAGACAGGCGTTCCATAAAAGCATCGGACCGTGCAGACTCGTCGTCGAGTAAAAAAGGGAGCCAAAGTGGGCAATCTGTGCGCAATGGCAAATCCCTAATTTAAATTATCGACTCAGTTCACTATTATGTTTGCCTCACTGCCTCCACCTAAATGGCACTCTACTGGCTATAGAGTTAGAGATTAGAGAGATTAGATGGCGCCTTGCTTAATTGGACTTCTATTAATTAGCAATAGAAAGGCATAGTCAAGCGCAATTTAAAACATACAACAACAAACTGACAGAAGATAGAAGATGACACAAAGGATGACAAAAGCAATAATTCAATTAAGATAATCCTAACTATAATTATAAATTCGATTCCTCGAATGACAAATCAACGAGATATAGAGAATCAAATCAAATCAAAATTCAGACAAAACCAATCTAGTCTCGCCATTTGTCATTTAGAGACAGAATCGGGTTGAGTTGTCTTCTTGTATTGAATTAGGCGCAAATTTGAAAGCAACTGTTCCGAGCAAATCCTGAATTAATTAAGCCTCGGGAGAGCGGACTAATTAGGATTGACATATGAGGTATGACACAACAGGGAAATTGATGCAACTCAATGTGAAAATCGGCTCAATATGATAAATACTAGATGGACAAGCGTAATTCGGTGAGGTTCTGGGAAAATAGTTCTACTACCAATATGACGTTGGTGCTTAAGCAACGAGTGATGTGTTCAGTATAGAGACAAACACTGCCGAAGACAAGACCCAAGAGCGCTCGGTTTGATTCAATTGAGTGAGGATTCATATTTGATCGATTCCACATTGATGGAATGGCAGAGGGGCACCTATTATTACATGTATTGAATTAATAGGAATCAATTTAATTTGTCCATTAGGCGATCAGTGAAACAATACTCAGATAATGGAGAATCAACTCAGTGAGTGAATTTGTGCACAAAGCGATACAAAGCGAGCTGCGGCAAATGAAATTTGAATATTGCAATGCAAACACGAGACTGTGCAGATCATTACTCAATGTGCACGGAGGCAAAGACAATGGTCGGTGTAATGATAGTGCAGTCTGTCAATGCAACCTATCGATTGCATCTATCGCATAATCTATTTGCAAATTCGTTCTCATCACTGCGCCATTAGTTGGCTGGAGCACATCTGATCGCAGTGTGGCACTGTCCTATCGAGAAGGCACTAATCTGACATTATAAATCATAACCGACTGGCAGTGCATCGGCAAGTCAAGCCACGCACACTTCACGGCAGTTCTTTCCACCAAATCGGTGCCAACAAATCTTAGAACAAACCCGAGTCTCGAGGCCCACTAATCGATCTGAGTAGATTCGCTTTACTGTCACTCTTAGCTTCAGCTGCTCAAATAATGGTTCAATAAGAAAAGAAACCAGACTCAATGCACTTGGTCTGCGACAGTGACGTAAGGTATACCTCACAAGGGAAGGCGGGAATGACAGTTCCGTGGTGGACAAGGGGCCAAATGTGGCCAATTCAATTAATGCATCAACGAGCAATGTAATTAGCTTCGATTAGACAACTTATAAGAACGACCGCAATACTTCCGCACCACAAAAATCGAACCAACAGACGCCTGACGCGCCTTCAATCGGCAACTATCAATAGCTAATTGAGTTTGGCTCAATCTAATTTGGTGCAATAGAGTAATGCTGGTGTAGTTCTAGAGGAACGAACGGTACGACAAGAAATGAAAACTCGAACAAGACTGGGAAGAAAACAGAAAGCGAAAGCAGTTTGTGTTCGATTGTGTTGGGCCGCAAGTTAGTAAGCGGCACCTGCGGTAGGTCAAAGGGGCCTCAAAAGACCCCGAACACTCACATCCCATACCTCCTCCTTATCTAATCAACAACAAGTTCAATGGTCAGAGCTGGATGCACTTGACCTCAGTTGCGGCTGGATAGACTCCCTAATAGCAGGTGCAAAGCACACCTTGCCAATTAAAGCGAGGTGATTGAATGAACCCAGTCACGGCAAGGTCCTTGTCAAAACTGGAGGTCATGCCTGAGTTAAGCCTAAGTGAGCTTGAGGTGTCCGTCCAGATTCGGAGTGATGAAAGCGGCATAAAGCTGTGACATTCGAACCGACATACCATAATTTACATTGTGACAGTAGGGCAAGATTTTCACACGTTCGCCACTCGATCGAGTGAGGAGTTTAGAATGAGAGCAAGGAATGGCGGTTCAATGATTGCTCTGGCCGATCAAGTGAACATAACTAACAAGGGACACTTGACGCCTAGAGAAAGGCATTGGGACTCGTTAAGTGCCAATAAATTGCTAATAGATTGCTCAATGCTCTCCACCAAGCGAACGTTTTAATCGCATCGCCGAAGAAAGCATTGGAGCCAGTTTGCATTGCGATACATAAACATAACTGCAGATAATAAAGCGAAACACTAGCCAAAGTAAAGCAAGATTTAATTCAATTTGTCCCAGAAGAACAATCACGCGGACAGATTGACTGGGTAGAGCAGTAATTCACTTACTCGGCCATCATCCCAAGCGGTAGCTAACGTGGAGGCCAAATTGGCTCAGTGCAAACAGTGCCAAGTACGATTCCGTGCTCGTAGACAAGGTGGTTGTGGTGGTTCCGCCACCAGACTCGATCACAATCGATGTCCTGCTCAGAGTCGACCGGCCAAAGCACCACCGTGGAAGGCCGATAATGAGGTCCGAAAGCGAAAATGGAGACAATTTAGATGCGCCGCTCGATTGAGGCACAAATGTGTGAGGTCATTGTTGGCTCGACTCGATAATTAACCATAGACACGGCCATGTGACAGAAGCAATCGACGACTCGATTGCCATTGCGCCGATCGTGCAATGAATAATCGAATCGATCCATAACGAGCACGTTGGTCAAATAGAATTGGCCAATGATTGACCAAATGAGCAAGCAAAACTTTGCTTCTGTCTCGATTATGCAAAAGTAATGGCTCAACTTGATTACCGAGTAATAGTAGAGATACTAGATTAGAGCCAATCGATCATCAGCTAAGGAAGGTTCTGTCGAACACACTCGCTTTACACCGAATTGGCCAAACATAATTGCACCGAGCCGAACAAGTCATCATAGTTACATTGACCAATTCGGTAATTTGTAGCCACAAGAAAATCCGTCTGAATCATTGGTTCAATGGCGAGCCAGTGGCCAAGTGCCTATGGCCTACTCGAATGGTTCTATGACGTAGAGTTTGACTATTTCGATAAGCAATGGCCATCAATCTATGTTCTCGAACCAAATCAAACCAAAGAGCATGTAGCACACTGACCCAAGTTTACTTTAACCAGCAATCAATCACCTCTTTGAGAGCAGTTTTGTTGTACTATTGTGTCAATAGCCAAGTGGCATCACACAGGGTCGAGATAAGTGACAGAGGTCAATTGAGAGGCGATCGAGTGTGATGAACAAACAATTGACAGTGTTCGTGTGCATTAGTAGTCACTTGATTGCTGTGACATACGCACGTGTAACCCAGCTGGCATGGACATGGCAAGTCCTCCAATGACAACCTAATTGGCTTTAATGTGTTGCCCAGTAATGGTCACTGAGTGGACCCAAAGAGTGACATGTCACGAAATGAGACAATAACCAGGGCAAATGAATAAACATAAACACACGCGGAACATAATTGAAAGCCACGACCTAGCAGTCTTTTAATTATTAATAATCTAATTACTCGCTCGCTCAAGCAATCGTCCAAATTGTCACTTTGCATACGAGATTGACGCTTACTGCTCACTCTGACGTTCCAGAATGGACAAACACGGCCCGAAATAGAACACATGGCCAATGGTGAGTAAATAATTAATGACAAGCCAATTTGGCTACAATTAGCACGTTGCAACACTGTACCACTGGTCCCTGTGGATTGTTGGCGCTGCTAATTGTCCCAAGGTGGCATTTGCTTCAGATCGACAACTTGACCAAACAAGACAGATCACACATTTTCCGGCTCATTTGAACTTTCCCACCGAACATCGATAAACATCCTTGATGTGAATAAACAATCTGTTCCTCAAACACAGCCAATATTCAAATCCAAATAAATAAGCGAGCGAGAGGAATCAATGTCTGTCTTCGCATCAACACATGAGAATTGTTCATTGCAATCAATTAGTCAACGGCCAATTGACAATTGGCGTGCACAGCAGCAGTGTCATGAACGAGTGCTAGTGCAATCACAGATCTGATCCGGGTCCAAGCAGACAGGGTGACACACCCCCAGCAAACCATCAGTGGCAGATGCGTTAATGGCTAGTGGTCTGTGATAGTTCCGCGGAAATGCTCTAACCAAGGCGAGAATCAATTGTGGCAAACGTGCCAACATTTGAGCAGCACGCGACCCGCATTTGTTGGTTCGACATCAATTTGAACGACAAAAACACAGTCACGGAAAATTGAACGAAAGCCTGTCAGGAATGAGCGTACAAGCGACCAACCACCAGGACCATTGACACGCACTCTCGGACTCAATTTGTTGCCAGAAAGTGTCTCATTTGGGTGCCTTTGCAATTAATCGCTAACTGAGTGGTTACAATGTGCCGACGAGCGATCATGGGGGCAGCAATAAAAGCCAGACAAAATGTGTTCCAATCACACTGAAGCCAGCAAGGTCTGTGCTAAGCAGCAACGACGGTGACAGGACGGTAAGAGCTATTTGGCCGCACAAAACACATGGAGTGACGGTGCACAATGGTTGCTGGCCCTGTGCGAGCACATCAGATCTCATGTGTGTTGCATGGACCGAACTCCGACAGAGATCACGGTGCGTTAGGTAACAGAAAAGCCTAATAAGAAAATGCCTTGTCTGCTCACTAATTGGAGACCTCAAATGCTCAACTCGGCTTTGCCAACAAAGAGGTTCGGTTTTCACGTAATCAGAGATGGTCTTGCTCACAGACCTGTTTGCTGTTCGTGCCTAAGTGCATCGAATTAATTGAATTCTACCACCAAACAAATGACACACTTCTAATTGAATATTCCTCCAACCGTGCACTGACAAGTGGAATGAGCACATCATCTCGCTGCCAAACATGACATGCATCACTAGTCTGTTGTAGACGAAAGGACGTAGGGCACGTTGAGCTGGCAAAACAAACGCAAACTGACCTACGAGACAGATTGTCAATGATCATTAACACTTGACGAGCCAGCAGCAAGACAGTCTTCCAACACTGACATTTGCATGAAATAAAGTGCTTAAGGACAGACGCGGGTAACGTCCTCTATGAATGGCCCCTTTAGCTCAAATCTATTGATTTGACTAGATGATATTTGAAAGGTTACTTCTCCTTTAATATTTGACCGATTGTGGCATATTATAGCTTAAATTAAAGATAAATTGATTGGCTTTAACGGCATCAGAAAACATTTATGAAAATATTTTTTATTGAAAATATAGATCAAAAAATGTAAAAAAGTAGCATATTTTGAACACTTTAAGATGAACTCACGATCAGATAAGATAACATTTTTTAAAATGTTTTCTGTCCGCCAAATAGAGAATCTTATTACCTTTAATAAAAGCCCTGGTTCAACAAAATCGGACCAGTTTTGTAGGAGAAGAAACAAAAACAAAATGCAAAGGTCTTGATTTACAGGAGAAGGGAAAAACTAAAAGGTATGCATTGTCCGGTAGAGGGCAAATGCGAAAAGTGCATCCTCGAAATGTGGATTTTTTGTGACTTTTCGTCCGAATATTGTTCTAATTTTTTGTAAGATGATAGATAATGAGATAACCGATAACTTAAGATATTAAAATAATTTGAAATTTTTAACGAAAAATTGAGCCGCGACTTGCCTTAATTGCCAGCAAACGGAAACAATCGGTGAGAATGTGCACCGAGGTCATATTGATGTAATGGTATAGTTAATGCCATTAATAATGGCCAATGGTCAGTGCACAAGGGCACAATGTTCAAGAGCAGTTTATTTGTGAAATGACTAGCAACTTGTCCATTTGTCCGGCGGTAATGCTTGACCGATCGGTGGTGGAACACTGCCTCCCTACAATTCCGACAACTTATCGGACAGGAATTGTCCAAATGGCAAGTCGTAATTAAATTGAACTGTTCCAAATGGGACAATCGTAATTGACAGCATGGCAATATTGAATAATAGTTTAATGAGCAAAATATTTTAAGGAATTTTTCCAATTAATGTCGATCTAATCAGTGTAGAGCGAGATTGCAATTAATAGAATGGAAATATAGTGTAGAGTGTATATTAATGAAAACTATTAAATTCTTCAATCGGTTGGTCATCAATTATTGTGCCATCGACTGGTGGCATGGCATGCCGATGGACTCACTCTGTGCCACCGACATTTGTTTTGTTGCTTACTTCGGTGTCTGATGCCGATGGCCGCATATCCCGCCGAAACGGCCATTTATAAATTGACTTGGACTAAGTCGCACTTGGCTTGGCTTCGGTTACGGTACCCAGTGTCCAATGTGGCCAGCGAATCAATGTGCTCTAATATGGCGATGCATCGAAAACAAATTAAGCGAAAACAAAGCAAGCATGACCGTTCACGAGGACACGAGTGGACAGAATTGCTGATCGAACCACAAGCTAACCAAGCCGAGTAATTAATGGCTCCGTGTGACACCAGACTGGCCCGAGTGGAGAACACTTCCCGGTGTAGGCCAAGTCGGCAGACGACACTCATCCACAGTGACAGTCAAGTGATAGTCCGTGCTCCTCATGGCTACAGGCTATGCTCACTTGGCCCGATTGCCTATCGATTCGATTGGTAACCTTGGGGCACAATTTAAGGCACAGCTCGTGGCTATCGTGGAGATTTAATTGGCCTGCCAACTGAATGAAAGTTAGCGAACGTGCCCACTGCTCGAGCCAACTAGAGCAGATATGAGAGTCATTCAGGGCTCATTAGTACCGGTCAAATACCAGTGGGCTGGCCAGTGACAAGTGAGACAGCCAACTTCGAACCAAAATGTTCAAACGAATTGCCGTGTTCGGCGTGATGAGCTGAGGCCACACAACGAGGAATCAAGCAGAAACAAATGACGATTTATGGCGGCAATATTGTCGATCTATTAGCATAGATAAGCTCCGCTGACCGTACGTGCCGCCTCCAACCTGACTAATGTGTTGATGTTGAGCAGAGAGCAAGTACTCGAACTGATGTCGTGTAGCAAAGAGCAAGCCAGATTGGTTGCGAATGGGTCAGTGGTTAGAATCGAACTCGAATCAATCGATGCTGCATGCTGTTAGTCGGTCGGTCAGTGACAAATGAAAGAAGGCCAAACAGACCGAAACCGACATTAGCAGTGGTACTATTCTCAGGAATATATCACTGGGAATTAAAGTCCCTTAATCCAGCACATTAGATAAGGCGACAATGAGAACAGTGGCCAGTGGCATGTGAGATGACATCTAAGACAAGAAGCACAGCAGTGACAGCACTGACAACCAAAGCTGCAACTCCCATGTGGCACACCTGCCTGGCCAAATATCCCCTAAGGTTTGGCGATTGCGTTCGACAGTTGAGATGGCAGCCGAGTGGCCATTAGGTGGCACAAACAGGCAAACAGGCCAGCACGAATGCAACATAAACAGGCAGACTGATCGGAACTGGAGAAAGGAATTCGCTCGGTGAGAGGCAATATTAATATTTATGCGGCAGACAGATTGAGCCACTCGACAAGTCCATAAATTGTGCTCTAGGTGATCGGGCGCAGTGAGAACAAGCAAAAGCTTGTCGCAAACTAAGTGCTCTGTCTAATTATGCCAGAATTACAAGCTCGATCCAGTGGATCGAACTCGGTCAATAATGCACCGGTGACACTGGCAGACTGGCAACATGGCAGCGCTCACAACACTGCGACACGCGCAATCATCGGAGGTGCAAAGGAAGCAACCTGCCGAGTGGCTAATCTCCTCAGTGACACGAATCAAGTTCAAAGTTGAATTGCTATTCGAGTGGCTATTACAGACAACACCGAACCAACTAATGAAGTTGAGCTGCTAGTACACTACACGCTGGCACCTAATGATTATAAATGGAGGAGGAAGACAATGAGTGAAACAATGGGAGCCCGTTAAGCATAAAATATGATGATGGTAATGGAGATCTGCAATCACTGAGTGTAGATATCGAAGACCAGACCGACGAGCATCGCCACTGGTCTAATGAGGCAAGATTATGCACAGAACGCTAACTCGAGAAGAGCGAAGACAATTTGCCAACCTGGCCGTATCGCTAATTTAATTCGCACAAACATTCATGTATTGATAAGGCAGTTTAGGCGGACGGTGTGGTCAATATTGCCTGTCCATTTATCCATTCATTTAATCTGGCCATATCGCAACGGGCCATCCATTTAATCAACAACACTAATCAAGAGCAGAGTTTGCGGGCCGCAAGCCTCGAGCCAGTCATAAACTTGGCCATCCACTCAGGTGAGCTGAGTGCAGCAACTGGCAGGCAGAATGTAAACAGGCACAGGAATTCTTGATGTGGTGTGAGCAGTGAAATGCTGCCAGCTCCTGATGCTGATTCTCATTGAAACAGACTCACACAGCTCCATTACCGGTCGGAAAATAAACAAACCTCGCCTAGCCGCGACTGGTTTGCAGTGCGAACTTCGAACCTCGAACACGGACTTACCCTCTCGGGCAAAGGTAATACAAAAGTAGGCAAACAAGTGGCCGCTGTCCGGTAATGATTACATAAAGTGGCCTCGCTCGCCCTTGACACATTCCTTCGTTCTGTTCGTGGCCAGCTGAGAAGGAGTGCATTGTTTGCCTGGCCGCTACCATTTTGGTGCCCAATGGCACCTCGCTCAAGTGAACTGCACTGGCACTTGTCCGTGGCCGGCCAGATTTGAGGGAACAAGTGCGGCCACAAGCAATTCATCATGAACGGTGGATGCATTCTGCTGGCCAAGTGCTGATCGAGCAAGGATTATGCCACACTCGACAATCGACATTACTGCGAGATGATAAATCGAGGGACAACTTGCCAAAATGGCCTTAAGCCGGTCTGTCATCTCGATTGGAACACTTCACTCCTCCAATGGCTCGTTAGTCCACCAACCACTGGTCACTCAACTTCTCCAGCCGAGTGACCATTAAACAACACTAGTGATGGTGTCCCTCTCACGCACACAGCTGTACAGTGGCAAATGTTCACAATATGGAGCAAAGCTCGTCCATTTGTAAATTTAAACTTTTCAACTGGCAGCCAAGTGGACCAACGAGTTGTTCACGTTGATGGTACCGTGGTGTGGTAAGGCAACGTGCTTGGGTATCGCTCACGTACTGCTCGATGGCAATCAAATCACGCCGATCAAAATGTCACGACCGTCTGTCGAAGGCCGCATCTTGTCTGGTCGAACTGAGTCAACAATGAACACTGATCACTTCTTCATCGACAGATGCGGACTAGGCCATTGAGGGCATTCATTATGACCCAATGAATGAGAGGAAACAGGTAGGGAGATGAGGCGAAAGTGACCCAACGTGATAAATGCACAAACCAACAGATGCACGGCAAGCATAACTGACAATCGACAAGACAAGATGAGTGGCACATCAAACTGACAAACCAATAGAGCGGTGGAAAGAGTGATATGACCGTGATGGCACTTGCAAGGTTTGCTTGAAAACTCGACAGAGTTGCTCTTTCGCAGATGACCGAACGGACGTATGGTCCAAAGCATCGAACAGAGCGATAATGGAATGTAAATGTAATGGAGAACCGTAGTGTGGCCATTAGGTGATGATGCAGACTAATGGCACAAGTGTTCGCCTAAGTGATCGTGCTCGTAAATATCGAATGGACCATTACGATACGAGTCAATCGAGCTCAGGTGAAACCACTCTGGCAGGTAGCAAGAGTTGAATGAAGCAAGTGGCGGCATTGCTGTCAGTCTAGCAAATGCCACAAAACAAGTCTTCCATAAAAGATATGAACATGATTGCAGTGAGAGCAAATGATAGATCTACAAGCTCTATTGCCCGGTGGTGTAAGGAAATTATTGGCAGACATTAACACAGGCCCATAAATAATGCAGCACCAAAGTGCACTGGCCCCACACAGATTCGGCCCGATTACACATAAAGGTGCGCAAAGGTGCCGAAGACCAAAACAACCTGGCTAAACATTCTGCAAACGACGATACCCGAAACTGGGACACCGGACTGCAAGACAAGACCCAGTGCCAGTGACTGTAATTAATGCTCAAATTGTGGTGTACTGTCGATGATCGTGAGCGATTGATGGAAACATACGAGATCAAGTTACCAAATATGCAACCAAAGAGACTTGCATAGAAAAGCAAATAAACGAGAACGGGCAAGATTAATCATCGGGCTAACAAGATGAATGAGCCAAATGAACCAAAGTGCATTGGCCAATGGTTATGAATGGTCAAGCATCAAAAAGAGACCAGCTAGACAGGAGGTATATAGTAAAGGGTAGCAATGATGTTGGCAGGCTGAGGCAAACAATATCAGTTGAGCTGATAGACCTGTCCGCTAATTGGACCATGTTATCTGTGACATGGCGGTCAATTGGCTCAGCACCTCGTTTATGTAACGCGCAACACATTCACAAAATAAGTTTCGCTTTCACTGCACCATTAACGCCGAAGTCTGAAGTCATCGAAGCAATAAAAGTGACTCACCTTGGGCGATTGCAAACAATAGGCAAAGAATGACAGCCAAGAAGAGATAATGCAGACAGTGATGCACAGTATTGTGCGGCAATGCTGGACACAGGTCGTGATGATGCGACGAGAAGGCAGTGCACTGAGGTAAATGGAACAGGTGCCGGTGACTTGGTCGTTGATGGGTTCTTTCTCTATTCGGCTCAATCGGCCGTGAGGTGTCAAACAGAAGCAAAACAATTGAGCCTGCAGCTGACATTGCTCGATGGTCAGTGTCCATCTTGACGGGCCAAAGCACAGCAAAACATTAAAACAATTACCAGATCGAACTGGATCGAATTTTCCAAATGATGCAATGGCGAGTGGCGATATTACCAATAGAAGTGACATTCGTGGCGGGAAATCGATGAATAAGTGCACACAATGGCAGCACAGTGCTGTCCAACAGAGTGGCCACAAATAGAACGGTGAGACACAAGGCAACACTAATTCGAGAAGACTTGGCCCACACTGGTCACCGTTGATTGTTGAAAAATGGCGCGAAGTGATCGATGGCTGACAATCTAAAAGTTAGACGATCGAGGCACACGAGTCGACACGCCGACAATTTCCACGTCACACAGAAAGGTGAAAGGACCCTGCCAAAGAGACATTATAGCTCGACCGGCCAAGTCAGCCGACTAAGTTGGCAACCAGCGAAAGATCTCAGCTGACACTTGCATCCTTTGCCTGTAATCGATTATCTCAATTGGCACAATGACCACATTTCGATGAGTAGAAAAGAGACCATGTTTCCATTTAGCTGAGTCGTTCCAGACGAAGTCTTCCTCTGCTGGTCTCGATTCGCTTAAATGGGACTTCTTCGAGAAATCGAGAACGAGTCGCACTTAGAGGCCATTTGGTAAACTGCTGACAAGGCAGCGATGTGTGTATGTGTGTGTGTGTGGTCAAAGTTGACATGCATCCATTCATTATTCCTCTAATAAATATATGATATGATATGGAGGTACTTCGGCCCGCGGAACTTCATGCATAAGGCTGACAGGGTTCCGTTCAGAAAAAACTTTCAAATAAAACAACGTGGAGATTTTGTGGGCTTAAGTGTTTATGTGCAAAGATGTTGCAAAGACAAATGTAAAGCACGGAAAGCTATAAATCCATTTCCGATTGCCTGCTAGGGGCTCTCACTAGGCTTGCTTCTCGAGAGGCTATCGCACAAAGCGAATCTAATAAACGAACCAATGAAAGTAGCGGAACGATGGACGCTTATATAAATGAACTTAAACAAACATCTTAGTCACTTGAAATGATCGAAGAGTTTGAGCAAACAAATGGAAATCAAAGCGCTCAAATAAGCGAGTGGCTACAGTTGAATGGACCACTAAACCAGGACTGAAGAAGTTGGACCGAACTGGACTATAATGAACTTCATAAGCACAAGTTAATTAATGCTTGCTAATGTCAACACAGGGGTGCTGACCTGGGTGGTGTCGCTGACTAGAGGGGTAGTGACCATAGAAGCTTTGTACTGGTTGGCAGTTGCAGAGGAGACTGACGCTGGCTAGGTCAGTTGTCAACCCATTTGACGGGTTATGAGAAGCAGAGAAGATATCAATGAATCGTGACAGACAAAATAGCGGCCTTACACTGAAGGCGCCATCGAGCAACGATAGTTGTGATACTATTGAGCGTAATTATAGATTGGCGTTTGCAACTGTCATTAACTAACAGTAAACGTACAAAGAATCAACATGACAAGGTGAGAAGTAGATAATTTAATGCACTAATCGACGATTAATGAAATCGATGAGACAACTACACTATACAATGATAACAATTCCACTGTTGAGATCATATTCAGGCGACAAAATGAAAAGCTGTCAAGCATTGATGTGATAACAAACATGATGATGTCTTTGGAAAGGGACGAGGAAGTAGTGTGAAATAGATAAATGAACAGCTGACAAGATGGCACTGAACCTAGTGGCTCCACAAACAAACAGTGATCCAAATGAAGACGATTAAGAACGATTTGGCGAAAATGAGATAACTGCCTGACTTGTGTGACAGTTGGTGGATATGGCGGTCAAACAATACAAACGGTGGAAGTGACGGTTGATTAGAATGAGCACTAGTGCAGTTGTGTCCAGTGGAACACTCGTTCCAGGATCAGCACGAGGCTAGTGTTATGCCGATCAGATGGTCTCGACCAGTGCAGACTACTACTGGCAGGCAGAGGCACAGGCAAAGAAGCCGAAAAGAGCGCCAAAACAGACCGTCGCACGTTTGTCTCGGTGGGCATTGGACTGTGATCCGTACATGACTCGCTCACTGTCGGGAATGAGCAGCAGGAGTGCGCCCCACTCTTGAGAGTGCCAACCAACGTACCGCCAGCAAAACTACCCCACTGGGACGCACCAATACATCCACCGCGTACCTGCCCTTTCCAAACACTACCAATGAGGGCATCATCACTTCAACCCAACTTGCACTGTGCATTGCCTCTCAATGGTACTAAAGTAGACGACCATTTGTTGGCCTCTGTGTGCGCTGCTGCTACTACTGATAAGGCATGAGGAAGCAAATGACCGAGACTGGACTTCGCTGGGTGCGGGGGTGATAAACAGACTGGCCTGCCATCTCTTGAGACTGTTCTCATCGAATGGAGTAGATTACTTTCGATTCTTTTGAGGCGCCGGCATTGGTTTTGGTAAGTTACTCTCCTAGATGGAAACACTTCACCACCTTACATGAAAGAATTGTATGCATTTGGGAAGAAGCTGTGTATTGCAACTAGAATTGCATTACCAATCGGCAGATAATGGCTAATGATTCACAAAGCATGCAATACATTTTAAGAAATCAACATGTGAATTGGTGATTAATCACTGATTATAATGTCATTTATTGTCATTTACTTTTCAAAAGTGAATTCATCGCAAGCTGATGTAAAGTGAACTGTTAAACCCTTGGGGCAAAGCTCAAAAGACCAGTTCGGTGATCTGCTTAGTGCGATTGTCAACTTTGTAGTGGAACACGTTGAACTCAGCATACCGACGCGACTCGTGCACCTGTCGAAGAACAAATGGTTTGACGGTGTGTTCGGTGATCAACACGTATCCAGTGACATTCTCCTCCGATGAATAGTTGGAACTTGAGAAGACAGTAAGAATTCGTTTTCCGAACTGGTAGTGGTAGCCTTTGGGTTTGGTAAACCGAAACTGGTGACCTCGAATGATCATGTCTAGATTGTTCTCGGTCAGGAATAGATTGAGAGCCTCCTTGGTGAACCAACTGCAATGACCACCGCGTTTTCTGTTTCGGTAGAACAGCTTGCCTGGCCCTTTCTTTCTAAGCACTCGTTTCGGAATTGGGTCATTCCACAGAATCTCGTTCATGGCCAGATGTTGGTTGGAAGCATTTCGCGATGGCACTAAACTATGAGGCTTTCTCGATATGGCCATTATTTCCGCTATCCGCCAGGCACGATTTCGGTTTCTCTTCAAATCTTGACTCGGAATTCCGCCGTGACAGCAGAAAATACCTTTTCGTGCAGATGTTGCCGTGACAAGTGCCACGAGTGGGAGATAATTGAAGGTTCGATTAAATGAACGATAGATGAGAGGGGCAAGCGCATTAGCCACTTCTACGTGTATCTCTCCAAAGATATGATCGATCAAAGCTTGAAAAGCGTACTTCTTGTTGACCTTGGCCACCTCGTGGTTACCGCGCAACAATACGTACTTCCGGGGGTTGATTAACTTGCATGTGAACAGAAAGGTAGCCACCTCCACTCCTTTTGGTCCCCGATCCACATAGTCACCAAGAAAGATAAACTGATAACTGTCGTACTTGCGATTAGACAGGAAGTGTCGGTAGATGTAGTAAATGTCGTTCAAGTTTCCATGCAAGTCACCAAAGACAATAGTGTTGGAGTGGCAAGTGACAACCATGGGTTCGTCATGCAACACTTGTCGAACAACTTGCTGACATAAGACAGGAATAATATAGGCCAGACTGTCCCACAACTGGTCATCCATTATTTGTCGAGCCTCGCTGAATGCATTCTGGTCGGTGGTAAGATCGTAATAGTCGGACATATAGTCCACCATAAAGCTGTGCAACTTGTGTGCGTTCACTTCACGTTCAAGATAGTCTAGTCCCTGGTTGTTGGCCACGAGAAATCGTTCAGGGTCGTACACTGTGCCTGCCAACTTGGCCATATTGTGGTTGCTCATTTCACGAAGGACATCATTGTTGAACATTGTCTGATAATCGAATCCACTGTGCTCAGAGTTTTCCAACATTGATAGATTTGCTTCTTCTTGATGGCGTTCTCCAATCGAGTGCAAGTCCTGTGAATTAAATCTTGACCGTGCTTTGCGACAAAATGATCCATTCGGTTGTATTGGAGGTTTGACCATTTTGCGAGTGGCACTCCAATGCCAAGTCGATTTGGTTGAGCATTGACCATTCAAACGAGAACGACTTGGAGAATAATTCGAAAAGCCTGTGCGCAGACTTGTAGAGTTGCTTTGAGACTCGATCGACTGCGAACTGCTACATACCTCAGTGCTAGGCTCACTCTCACTCGAAGATAAGCTTGAAGGTGACTCACTCATTTTGTGGGACTCTTGTTAGCACTCATTTAAAAACTGAAGTTCTCTTTGACTTTGTCAAATGTAACTCACTGCCAGAGTGTGCAACAGTCATTTATCTCAAGTTGACCATTAACCCAATTAATTTACCAACAATTCACTTTCACTTCAATTCAGAATTATAGTTTGTTTTCTTAAATTACCACTAGATGTCGACAGTTTTTTCGAAAATAATTTCCCACAATTATTTTTAAATTTAATACATACAATGCAAACGTGAAAGTGAATTAAAGGAATTGTCGATTGTTAGATACTGATGTGGGTGTACGATGAAGCGGGAAAACCAAAATTTGCCACTTTGCTTTTCCATCAATTGTAACTCAACTCGACCATAACTCGAAAGTATCGTGAAAACTTGTCTTTGTCATTGCCGGCATTGGCGCCAACTTATATAAATTAAATTCAATATTAAGCAAATGAGTTAATCCAATGTGAAATAGGCTGTGGGTTGACGGCTTTAGACAAAATCAGTCTTAAGGATTGCAATGGGCTCGACAAGAGTCTTGTCTACTGGTGTAATATGTATAAATTCCATATGTGCCATATGTATAAATTCTATAGAATAGTAGAACAAATGTTCCAGTATTGATATTGGTCAATATGACTCAGATCGTCTTGTCTTCTTTCTATGCCTTAATGAAATTGCTCGAGTTTCCATATATACAGTCCGAATAGAATAAAACTGATTCTGATGAGAACCCAAACCCAAAAAGCCACTATGTAGTATGACTAGTCATGTTATGCTCGTAATGTATATGAGCAAGTCGAGCAGAAGTCAATTGGAGTTGAGTGTAGCTATAGTATCAATGGTATAATGAAGTTGATGCGATACATCGTTGGGTGCTCGTTGTTAGAACTTAACTCGACCATGGATAAACATCGAACTAACAATGCACTGCGGACAAGTTGTAGTTGAAAGCACTCGCAGATTGCTGATTAATGGATCGTTCGACTGGCCCCGTGGTGTGATTTCTCACATAGCACTAGCAAGTCAATCAACAGAAGTATATTCACAAGTGTTAACAATACGCGTGATCATTCAATTTAAAATGATGAAAACGCGCCAATGGCAATAACTTGGCCATCGATTCATCCAACTCACTGAATATATAGAAGCATAAAAATTGCATCGAGACCTCAAGAAAAGCGCCCAGTAACAAGTATTTTGTCTTTTAATTCTTGTAACGACATTTTATCTCTTCACAAATCCCATGTCGAATCATTTCATAGCGACACGCAGGCCACTCGCGAAGACAACGAGTGGTAAATTTTCTGTTGTCCGGGCGCAATTCTTTCACATGTCTTTGCTATCGCGATGCAACGGCCCTGCAGCCATTGATTGAGAAAGAGTGAGTCGGAGAAGGCTTTATTTGTGCTCTATCGATATCCATATCTGGCAAATAAATGGCTATATATGCGGTATATGCTAGACTGACAGTTTATTAGGATTGCATTAAATCTGACACCGAGACAGATATAGACCGAAGCACCGCACTGTACTGCACGGACCAGTGCATGGCTATTACACGGACACGATCATCACTCACGCGGATGACACCGGCAAACATGACCACTCGGCCCACAGGCAAGCCAACAACACAACCAGGCGCCTGCCACTGCCGAGTCAGTGCCGAGCAGACTAAGGCCAGTGAGAGGCCATTGCGAGGTCATTCCAGTCTGTCACAATGGCAACTCACCAGGACCGAGTGGTCGACTGACAGAGACCATGCGCACACTAGTGAAATTAATATTGTTGATTAAGCGATGCAGCTTGGTGCCGTTCCACCAGGCGAACACGTCCCGCGAGTCGCGATGGTCTGCGATGGCGCCTTTCTGTTCTTCCACTGGTCTGGCACGGGCACGGTGGATAGCTCTGACAGCAATGCTGCCACCAAGCACACTGCAAACAGTCGACGTCCAATGTAGTTCGTTGGCTCACCCTTCTCTCGGCCACCAAGAGCTCCATTCAAAGTTTATACTTGGCCTGGTCGTTCGGTTCAGTGTGCGCTTGGCTGCCATCCATTCACGCACGCACTTTCTTCCTTCATAATTCAACATTTAACGTGCAACAAAACGCCGAGTCCAAATTGCATTGGACACAATCAGCTGAGTTCCAGCCAAGTGCAATTTTTTGTTGTATTTGTGACCTGTGTGTGACCAGTGATTATCTCGATGCATGATGATCTGCGCTCTTAGTATTCACATATGAATGCGCTAGGCCGGTCCGGGTGCATGGTCTTCTTATTACATTGGTGTTTAAGTGTATTTATGTGAATTGTTCGCTCGTGTCAGGTCTTTTCCCTGTATGTTTGCATAAATGCAAATTCAACTGTGCTTAATTGCTGTGATTGTAGTGTCAACACAGACTCGATTATGACTCGAGCAGCAAACAAGCTTTATTTGCAGAATTGTCCTTGCAATTCGATTATATAATAAATTCGTTTTAAATTAAGTCTTCGTCGGAACATCGTCAGATGGGAGCAAGTCTAATCCCAGATGGCAGTGTGTCGCTAGCGTCAGTGTGTTTGTGTCTGTGTGCTTCTCCAGTATCTGCCAAACTCGAGTCGATTCAAATAATCGAAATCGAAAGTAATAATCGTAATTGCACTCGTAAGTGCACTCCACGCGACTCGGCGATGCTTGATCGACACTTTGTTCAGTGTCAGTAGTGAGCGATCACCTGCACTGGCCATCACCATCATCCAGCTTCACTACTGAATCATCTCTATTTAAATATTAACACCGTCGACAGCTTCATTGAGCGACTTGATAATTTTCGATTTCTGGTCTATGGCCAGAATTTGTTCATAGTGCAGTTCATCGAGTGGCCAACGACAAAAACACAAAGGCACTTCTCAATTTAAAATCGATATAAAGTATCAAAAGGCCATTATGGTGGCTGGTCACAATTAGCAGAGGGCGTTTTGCGTTTGGTGCAACACTCGACAGGGGCTAATGGCACTGAGGCAAAGAAGACAAAGTTGAAAATGAAATAATGAAGAGTCTCTTAAAGGCCACTCGGCTGTATTCAAATGTTCGCATCACACGCAAGACAAAGCGTGCCGGAACAATACTTATCAGCTCGCATTGGTTCTTTTGTGTGCCACACCAACAGCCAAGACGATCACCATTGTGGCAATTACTGTGTCCCTCGGTTTGCTCGCAATGGCCAATTGTACTCCTTGCCAGTGATTCTCACTTCGAAGCGGACCCCTACAACTTGAGTGAGACATTTGTGTGTTTGCTTTGTGAAATTTGTTCGTCTGCATCTTCACCGTGATCAAATCGAAGTCCTAATACTACGTACTACTTACCAAGCCGTCAGCCACTGCCAAACAGCGAACCTCAATTTGCATTGTCACAGCATTACCGTTGTTATCCTATTTACGCTGCACGATGGCTAATCTTATTATTGCCATTAACGTTACAGTAAAGGCTAACGAGCAAAAGTAGAACTCGTCTGTCGCTGTGCTAGTTGTCTCGCTAGCGATTGTACTTCGAACGATTGGAATTGTCATCCAACTGGAATGGTCTCTTTAATTATCGTTTGCAGCACTCTGTCCTTACTGGTCTAGTCAGCCTAGCACTCGATCATTACCAGAAAGCACTCTTGGTCTCGGTTCGTGAGCGACAGTTAATGCCCTCGAAAGGGCACCAAGCACGAGTTTGCAGGAATACTGGTCCGAATTAGTGGCGAATAAATTAATTAGATCTGGCTACAAATCGTCATACTGGAGCACGTCCATTTGGTTTAGAGCAATTAATTCAACGGACCCACTATTGTGGATGCGATGTTACTTTGATGGAACCACACCACCACACCAGTCGATTGCCTTTTGCTTCTACACCAATGCCTCACTTCGGCCTTTCTCGGCAAGACCAATGGGAAGGTTAGCGTGGATGTGCATTCTAGCCCTCAGTGGCACCAAGTGGCAATTAGCGCCCATCTCGCGAGGTTCCCATTAGTGGCACACCTCGCGGAGCCACTCAGCAATGTTGCTGCTCGTGAAGATTTCGCGCATAAAACACAAACTGACCAGGCATACCTCAAGACACCTCGGTCCATTGAGGATGTTCAAACCTTGGATTCCACATTCGCCACTCGCACTAAACTCAAGCCCATTTCTTCTCTGTTTGTGTGTAGTTTTTTCACTCTCAAGGCTCACTTGCGCATTTGGTAAGTACCTATCGAGTATGGTTCCCTTCCAACCTATCCTACCGCTAATTTATCTGACCAACTTGCCGAACTATCTACTAGACAGGTCTTTTGATGAAAGATTCTATTGAATTGCCTACAACATCTTGAGTTAACCAAAGTCATTGCATTTTATTTGTGCAAATACGGTCAGTCGGTCAGTATGAATATCAAGTGGAACATTTGAATTATTGCAGTGCACGCGTTCAAGTGTTCATTAGCATTGATGTCACCACAATAGGTGTGACAAAAGGAGGCAATAAAGAAATGTCGCTCTTGGAGCCAGTAAAATCGATGATATAAATATGACTTTAAAGAAACTGCCCCTGGCAATTGCTGCATCAAATGATTCATTCACGTCTCGCTCTATTTGTCGTTGCATCTATTTATTTATTGTGCTCTTACGCTCTTGAGAACATACCGCAGTGGAACTTGGCCAGTGCCATCACTGTCGGACTATGGTGCAATGCAATCAATTGGCGATGCACTCAACACTCGACAAGACAAATTCAAAACGAACTTTCATAAATAAAGTTAGATTGAGACCGCTTGTACCAAATTAGATGACAATTGCGAGGCTTAAATTAGCAATCGAGATGATGTACAGCCAACAAACGGCATTAGTAGTAGGCAAACAATTTCAGTTTGATTAGTTGCCTGGTGTGTTCGAGATGGTTGTCGAAAGGCAACCGATTGACTGTTTGCAGTGCCGAGTTAGCCAGTGAAGTGTAATGCGAACAAGTAGTGATCACAATAACGTCTTAGATGTGTCCTCTGTGCAGCTCACTGCTATTTACCTAGTCACATAGCTCAAATATTGACACAAGATTTACTCGCCTAATCTCGAGCCACTACCAGGCATTGGCTTCTATTGGCCTGACTATATTAATTCGATCAACTTCAACACGACTGACTCGGAATTATTTTGGTAATAGACACCAGAAAGCAGCAAACAAGGAAAATAATCAAGGCCAACAATGAGCAGTATACTTGCGATGCCACAATTGAATGGCCACTGGCCACCGCCAACAAATGACTTTAAAATTGAGTGGTGCACAAATTAGATTTGTTCACAAAACGCCGCAGAGTGCGGCTGAATCAGTGGATAAAAGGAGCCAAGTGTCGACGCTGTCCACTGCTGACAATGTGCACAAGTGCCTTTAATTGGATTCCTTGAGAGGAGGCACAACTAGAATGCATCGATACGGCAATTAGGACAGCATTGGTTTGTGGCCTGAATATACCCGTGAGTGTGCTGCGGTGGTGTCACTTAGTTGGCTTGCAAATGCAAATGTGTGCCAATTTATGAAGAGCACTCGCTCTGATCGGACAGAAGATCAATTCAATTAGCGTACTGTCTTTATGGCCTTCTAAATAATTAAAGTGCTCGTAAAAGTTATGTCAGTGGCAATGTCGCTTCTGGCTGCCTGCGCGACACCGAGCAGTCAATGGCAATGTGTGCCTGACAGAGATGGCTATAACAATATCATTAGGTCGTGTAGTGGTGACGATGCGCCAGTGGAGCAAATCAATTGGCTTGTCGAGTGGCGAGCGTGCTTTGTTTCGATGTTCCCTGCCAGTCACAGTAATTACCACCAAAAGCAAGACAGTGAAGCGAACTATTGAATGGCTACTGCTCTGCACTATTCTATGCTGACATAGGTCGAGTTAGCTTGCCCGAATCGACGTTCTTATTTGCACATTTGGCTGGCCTTGGCCACAACGACACCAAGACGGTCGTTGAAGAAGATGGATCGAGGGAGTAATAAAAATCTAATTTAATTTCGACGTTGTATTCTTCTTGGCCTGACATAATCGACAAACGACAAGCAAGTGTTCGATCGCACTACTCCTTACAGGGTGACTGTTTGGCTGTTCACTGTCCAACAAATTGGCACAGTTTCCTTTGGCCTCTTGTGCAAACATTAATCTCGGCAGACAAGGGCAAGGCAAGTGGATTCATGTCTTTGCATGGCTTGCCATGTTGGTCTGTGACTGTCCTAGCTTGTCCATGCCTATCTCGATTTGCATCGCTTATAAATAGCTCGTAAAGTCTGTTTGGGAGTTAAATAAAATTTAATGGACCAACTGGGCTCAGTTGTGCTAGGGCGATCACTAATTCGGAAGGCAATTGTCATAAAGCAGATCGCCATCTGATAAGAAATAGGAAATTGCGCTGCCAACTGTTTGGCTGCACTCAAGCAAAGATCGATTGGTGCTGTGGCGAGCACTCTGCAGTGAGCGCTCATTGTCTGTGAGCACATTCATCTGCCAATTATGAGACGAGCATGCTTCCACTGCGGCCAAATCACTTGCCCACTCGGATTTGGCTTAATTTATTCGTCTAATACAAACATGAACCGAACCAATGAATATTGGCTTGCTGGCCATTGTAATCCGCATTGAGGCAATACAAACATGACTGCATTAACCAAATGGCTTCGAAGAGCAATAAATTATTGATTTATCGCTGTCTGCGAGCGTTAGCCCAGTTAGGTGCGCACAACCAGAATTGGCTTGCCTCTTGGCAAATCTTGCTGTCAACTTGCATTCATTTGGTGCAACTAAATCATTTGATTGAATAAATTCTTTGAATATTTAGAGTCACTTTAAATGAGACCAAATTAATGATGATAACTTTCCATCAACAAATAGCGAACAACGAAACAATGAAGCATAGAATCGAGTGACGAAGGGCCAAATTGGACTAATTGTCCATGTTCGCATTGATGGACTTAATGGCACAGGCAAATTAATCGACCAAACCAAAGGTCCGCTCTCACTTGTTTGCATAAAGTCAATCTGGCAAGGAGTATGCCGCTTTGTTGATAGCTAGACAGCACCGACAAGACCACATTAGTGGAGCAATGTGATCTATGATCTACTCGGTGCTCTACACTCGATATGCACTAGTCGAGAGTATCCTTCTATAATGGTGCAGAGGTGCAGACATCAGGACGTGTTGGCTGGAACCAGTTTCATTAGTAGTGAATGCAAACATCGAAAGATACTTAGATAAATTGACCGAGCAATGTAGATAATAATCACTGAAATAATGGAAGGCTTGGAATTTGCACTAGTCATTAGTGGCACAGTTAGTCAAGCAGCCAGTCAGTACACTGTCCACAACCCTGTAGTGCACTCCGACCAGACAGACTCTGTGCTGCTTTCGTTCTGTCCCACCGAGTAACCTCTTAAGGCCACTTAAAGGCCACATTAAGCGGCCCATTGGCATCCTCGGTCTTATTAAGCGTTGTCTGACGGTCGGTGGAGTGGGCAGTAAGCAAGACTTAGCAAGTGTTGCCACTAGTGGGAGAGCTGGTCCAATTCAGCCGCTGCTCGCTAGTGTGGTCTGTTCTGATTGATCAGCAGTGCTGGTCAGTGGCACTCAATTGGCCGTTTAGTTTCGATTGTCTTACCAAATCGGATAACATCATCCATTATGGCAGCGCTTATTAATGGGCAGCTGAGCACAAGTTGGCTTCACTCGCCAGTCGACAATGTCTGTTTGTCTGTCGCTGTAGATTTATCGACTTTTACTTCCTTCTTGGTGCAAATTTCACTAATGCCAATCGATTTGTTATCCTTGCCTATTTGCTCGCAAGAAATTTCAGTAAAATTTCGAAAAAAACTCAAAATATTTCTGAACAAATGTCGTGATATATTTGACATATTAGTGGCACAGACAAATCAGCATCACACCACCAACTGCACTCACAAATTGTCGATATATAAATAAATAGATTACGGCTCGATAGTTAACAAGCACTGATTTGGACATGCCAGGCCAAACAAAGTATGAAAGACCGAGTTGACGGTTTTCTGGCAAATTGCTGACTGGGGAGCTAAAGCGTCACAGTCACTGTACAGCCAGGTATATCTCATAAGGCCAGCCAAATTAGCAACGAGCCAATGCCTCCACACCGAAACCGACTTAACTCGGCCCAAATTCGGCCTTCAACGGTTGAAGTTCAACCGAGCCATCTCGCCTTGTCTGACCGAATGCACACTGTCAAATGAGAAGTAATGCCGTAGCCAAAAATAGAATGCTCAAAACCATTAATTTGGCTTAAATTGACATAGAAAAATATTTAAATTAACAGACATAACATTACACTGCAAATTGAATCACACCGATCACTGACATCGCGAGGCCTTTATGATAATCATGGCCCATTCAATACGGTCTACTATGAAAGAACAGTAAAAGTAAGGCAACTTTTTAATTAAATTAAAACCAAAGTCGTTTGGTGCACAAGAAATGGAAAACAATTAGCAACGAGACCGAGTGCAGATATGGATGCGATCCAATTGGCAAGCGTAGGCCCCAATCTCCCAACCCGTCTTCCTTCTGGTTGGTTTATCGATTATTAATTTAGACTTACTGCCTTTCTAATGAACAGAAACAATGTGAAGCTGTGCAGTGTGCAGAGAGTGCTTTTGGTGTGACATATTGTCACTGAACAACCACCTCTCTTTGTAGTCCACTCAAGTGGCAATTAACTCAAAATGCATTGAAGAATTGTTCCATTGCACTGTTTGTAGGATGATCATATGCAAAGACGATGTTCAAATATTGAAAGATTACTTTGAAATGGCCATTGGAAAGATTTTGGCACACTGCATTAATTGAAATGTTTGCTTTGTCAAATTATTCAAGATAGATTTGATCCTTCTTTAGATGGCATACGATTAAAGACCTAAAGCTGATGATAAATAAATAGCTCACTTAGTGAGCATGGGAGCCGACTTTATCTTCTTAGCAAAGAGTGCATTCGATTATTAGTTCTATTGGGCAAAGCAGACCAAATTAAGTCATTACCAGACTAAACAAAAATGGCAACAGGGATAGCAATTTATTTATTTATTCTATTTAGCAAAAAGTATTTGCTTTTTTGACCGAAATGCAGTGCATTTATTACACCGACTGTCGCTAACCGACATATCAACAATCCAATCAATGGTAATTAAATATCATTCGGTTTCGCAGTTATATATCATCGTCTTTCGATTAAAAATTGTAATGTCAGCAATGACATTTCATTGTCACGGACATTCTCAACAATTCTCCCTTTGTTGTTATCTCGATTAGACAGACAGTGCAAGTGGAAACAAGTGAGGATATAATACAAACAAGAGAAAATGGAACGCAGGAACAAATTGCACCTGGAGATGATCACAATCTGGTCTAGATTGTTTGTACTTTGTTTTGGATTGCAAATCAATTTTGCCATTCGATTCAATCACAAGTGGTGGTGTCGTTCAGTGATCAGACCTGACGAGACGAACAGTTCACTGGCGCAATTGCAAAATTGCACCAAACAGATTGAGCTTTCGATCAGTGGTGATAGATAGGGCGAGAGCGTTTATAACACAAATCGAGCAAGACAAACAAGCCAAATTGCCTTACAAGCGTCACGAGAAAGTTCAATCGGGACCAAACAGTGCCGAACAAGCTAGCCAACAGACATGGAATCAATGGGAGCGTGACAAGCTCACATTGAATTGTCCTGGCATAGCACTTAAATGTACTACTTAAGTATGCGAATCAGCTGTGTTGTGATTATCAGTGCAGACTAACAGTCACTAACTTGTGTTGTCTCTGATGTGATTGAGATGCAAAGTAAACAACAACACTGGTAATTATGCAAATATTGATTCATTGCAGGCCTCTCACTTGGCCAATCACTTATCTGATTGTGGGTCGATTGCTGCTGCCAAACATGCGAATTATCAAATCAAAAAGATGCAGAGTTGAATTGATCCAATTGGGTCTGTCACAAGAGAGGAACTAATTAACATGGATCCAGTGTTACCGAGACGAACAGTTCCAACTGTGTCTTTTAACGCTGGTCTAATTGGAAATAAAATGCAAATCGAGCCATTGAGTGCACTTCAGTGATGCTACAGAAAGAATGGATGATGTGAGGGAATGAATGTATGGACCAGCACTGCACCGTGCCTCGAACGTACCTACATTGACACATGAACACATGAGCATATATTCATTCCCATTTGCATCGACACAAACTTTTGTCTGACTTTTGTTCATTTGCAAGTGAACAATGCGAAATTGTTCCACTCGCTTTGGATTTGGAACTACAGAGAGACAAAAGTGTAGAATTATCGGAATGGGAATTTATCAAATTAAAAAGTTTAATTTCCTCTCGGATTATTTTTGAATTCGCCACTTTGATATCTCATTTCCGAACGGCGAGTTGCCAATTAGGCAGCTTTGAACGACGATTGTGGCCAAACAGTAGTGCAAGAGTGGCTCCTCAATTGGTCCGAGTGCGAGGAGAGTCTTGTGTCGAGCATTAATTAATCATTCCAAATTGGAGACAACTTTTGAGCGATTATTTATTTATGAGACTCTGAAATGAGCCAAAATGGCCTCTACCGGGCCATGCACAAATGGCAATGAATGGACTCAATTGAGAATCTCACCATGGCGGAAAGTAAATATTAATTTGTGAATGCAAATTCGGCGAATGATTAATTGAGGCCATTGCTGGTGCATTAGGACAAGCATGCGGTAATCACACCAAGGCCTGCACCAAGCACTGGCAATCAACTGTTATCACATTTCACAATGCAAACAGTAAATAGAGAAGTCTCATAAATAATTAATCCAGTTAAATTATAATTTATAATTAATGAAACTTGCTATTTTCATGCCAATTGGCCGACCAGTTAGACAAGCCAGTGGTGCTATATGCTAGTAGAATTTATTAGCAGTCAAGTTTGATACATAAAAGTAAACATCTTAGAGACAACAGGATGGCAATGGCTCGTCTTCCATAGTGGCTCACTATGGACATTGTTCGGTTGTTGCGCAATGAGTTCATTTGCAGTTTAGGATGGTGTGGTTGTGCGTCTGGACGACCGAGAGCGCGGCGACTTGGAATGCTTGTTTGACTTGCGAGAACTTTTCGATCTTTTCGACTTGCGAGCACATTTTCCAGCATTTGCTTTGACTTTTGGCTTGTGGTAGATTATGAAGAAAAGACCCACAAATGCAGCCACCACAATAAGAAGTACGATTATGATTATCAACCAGAGATTGCGTTCGATCGATCCACTGTCACTCGGTCGCTCCCGACAAAACTTGGGCATTGGTAGTCCAGTGGCTGTGAGTGAACATGGCCAGTATCGGGGTCAACCGACTCGCTATACTGACAAACTTATTCGAACAGGTTCATTATCGAATTTCAATGAGTCCTAATGTTTGCGTAATGGAGAACACAACAGTAAATAGAGTTAGATACCGAATTGATATTACCAACCCAAAGTGCAAGTGCAAGTGGACAAATAATTAAAAGTGAGCCCGGTTATGGGACACGATGTAACAAGAGGAAAGCAAGCAGTGCAAACCGATACAGTGGTAGATAGAGTTACACACACAGTAACTTGCCTGTACTTCTGTGTGTGTCAATAAGGAAACAATACTGGCAAATGAGCTTAGCCAGCACTATTCACTGCTCACTAGGTTGAGTAACATAGACTGAACACAGCACCAGCAGACAAACGTCCACTGAATGGCCACTTCTTTCCGCCAGACGTGTATTTGCCTTCAAGCCGGTGGCTGCACAGAGATTCGGAACTTGGCACAAAATGCAGACTTGCAAATTTGCCTTTGTACGCGCCTTTGTATTGCCTCTCTTCCATTTGCTCTTGAAGAGTGCTCCAACTCGAACTTTACTCTCAAGCCCAAGTTGTTGTGTTTTGGATGAGACATGCAAACATCGATCAATCTAAGCAACGAAGCAGATTCATAAATGACCAGAGCAAAAGGTCACACTTGTAAGTGTTAGTTGTCAGTTCGATTCACCCAGAATTAAGTGCAAAATATTATTGGCCCTCATTAATCACCCTACAAGACCGAATGAGGACATTGAGAGTATTGAATAGAAAAATGCCTTGTACGGAGACGAGCGTGTTCATTTCTACTGTGGCCTGGCTAATTTACGAATTGCATTTTCATTGGAGCAAGTCAACCGGCGCGATTGTCAATAACGAGAGTTTATGGACCGATTGGTTGATGCGAAGGAAGATGCCATCTGCCAAAGGGACTAACCACAGTGACACATCGATCGAATTGCCAGTGGTAGCGAACATGTCAATGTCGTGTTGATTCATAATTTTAAAACACAAACAACTAAAGACAAAGATGACAGAACAAGGAGGCAATGTGGCCAATCTGGCCGAATTCATTAAATCTCTGTCTGATTGGCTTGACACTGCCGTCCGAGGATGCACTTGCCTCAACAGACAAAACTCGCTCAAAACAAACCGAGATCGAACCAAATCAAAGGCCAATCGAAGTGACAATCTGCTCTTATTAACTTTATTGGCTCTGTGCCGTGCACTGTCAAACAGAGCAAACACAGTTATCCAAATTATAATTTATAATTCACATCAATAGTAATAATGTAGTGCACGGACAAATAGGATAAGGAATAACTTGACAATTCAAAAAGGGAGCACAATGGTAACCTTGCAAATTACTCACATTTATGGCCACACTAGGCACACTACGGTCCCAGACGCTAAGCAGACGGACAAAGAAAAGCCATCCACCAATTGGCTAGCTTGGAATCGAATGACCAGACGGCGGGCGCAGTCACAAAGACAAAACCAAACTGCTCGAGCGCTTTCTTGCAGACAAAGCTAGTCAAGAGCGAGCGCATCGAAGTGTTGTGAAAGCGTTATTTCATTAGCGACCATAGGCAAAGTGTTCAATGCAGTTCGGAGCAGTTGGCCACAGTGGCACTTTGTTTATTTATTCTCGCCAATCCATTTGCTAGACATTAATATAATGTAATTTTGCCGTCCAACCCACGACAATAGAGGCAATAAGCTTTTAAATTAAATTGCTGCTGTTGCTTCATTCACCGCCAATGTGAGTAGAATTGCAAATGCTCCCCAATGAGGACTCGATTGTACACTCGAACGAATGTGCCGATGCGATGCTGTCCGTCCTGACGGTTCGATCCGCCAGCAGTCAGCACAAAGTGAATGAATCTATTGTGCCAAGATGACATTCTCATTCAACCCGTTACCATGTCAATTAGTCATTTCTAAGAGAAAAGCAATGCCGAGAAGTGACCCGTCAATTAACAAAATGCGATTACCTTGTCACTCAGATGTCCGACAGGAAAAGAGCTTTGTTTCTTGTTAGTCCATGTCCAAATAGTTAATTCACTTTGTGCTCAAGTTTTATATTCAAATGGACACAAATAAGCACTTCTAAATTTTTTATTCGAATTTCAATTGTTTATTTCATGTTTGATGGACCAAAATTATAGCATAACAATTATTCATAAAATATTCGTGCAGCAACAACAAACAGTTGTTTCAGTAGCAACTAGCAGTAGTCATTGATGCACCACATTTGACTCAAGTAATGCCACCAGCCAATGAACGACGACGTCATTCTATGATGCAAATATGTCGTAATGAGCTTATAATTACTTTCTGACTTATTAACCCTTTTGACCGTTTACATGAACCGAGGGCAATTGACTTCACGGAAAGATGGCAATTAACATCGTTTGAACGAAGCACCCAACAGCACTGATAATGTAAACAGCATTTAATCGCAATAATGACTTTGGTTGAACAGGAAAATTGTAAAATTAAATAACAATTGCAAAAGCAAATTAGGGAAAGTAAAATTAATGAGGCATGCCGAACAATCGGTTCGGCAGGGGACGGAAGGATACATGACTACCGCTAGTGGCAGTGCTCGTTGACATTGCTCTAATTGTATTCGGCGAGTTAATCATTGCACTGTGGCAATATGCAAATGTCACCACCGTGCAGTAATTAGAGTGAACTCACATTTACAAGTGCACTCGACCAGTTGGGAGAGACCATGTGCCCCAGATGATTGATCCTTAGCCAAATGTCCATTCATTCTAAACAATTATCGAACAAATTAAACGGTCTTGTTGTAACTGGAACAAGTGATTGCTTAAGTGCTGCATCATCACTTTGGCTAATGGCAAGCCTTTAGTGAGCATTCGATAAGGGCCAATTAAGACTAAAGAGACAGTCGATTCTTTGTATCATTGCAATTATGAAGGGATAGAATGGTGCACGTATTGGCTTGCCCAGTGGCACACAGGCCAGTCCGAATTAAGCTAGTGCCCGGACAACTATCTGAAATTAAATCTTGCACTGTTATCAGCGAACAAGGCGCGCGCTTATGTGGAAGGAGACAAGCAAAGACAAACAAAGTGAATGGAGAGCGATATCGCCTCTATTAGGCCGATAAATGTTTGCCTTGCCGTAACAAAAGCAGCTTTAATGGCAATAAATGAAGACATGTAAATAGTGGGCCAACAAAGGGATAGTCCTGGCAAATATCGAATCAAGCCAGAATGACCGAATCGATTTGGGCCAACATATTTGCTGGCCCGGCCGATCGTGCAGCACTTGCACTGCATTGCTATTGCCCCACTAATCGTGTCTTTCTTTCTACAGCATTGCCAAACGCACCGCAACGAATCTCAGCCAACTTGGGAGACAATGTGATCTTAAAGTGTGCCTTCGAATTTCCCGACAAACTTCAAACCCCATATGTGATACATTGGCTGAAGAACGGCCAGAAGTTGCCTATTTATATGTTTTACGACGGGTACCCGCCTCATCTTGGAGAAGGATACGAAGGTCGAGTATCGCTGCTAAACCAAGCAGAGGCCTCGCTCAACTTATCAAACGTCCGCGATACAGACCAGGGCTGGTACGAGTGTAAGGTCTTCTTCTTGGTGCAGCAAAACGACCAGGATGACAAGAACGGCACCTGGGTCTTACTCGAAGTCAACTGTAAGTAATTGCTCACAGACCAACTAAATTGGCTGCCAATCACTGATAGTGTTATATATAGACACTTTGCCACGATGTATCTTGTGCACGTAGTTTAATAACAACCCAAAGAGATCCACAAAACTAAGAGACAAGTGAGAGAAGAGCTTCACTTTGAGTATAAGTCAATTAGAAATATTTCCATCAGAAAAAATGATATTGCCAAGCAATTTAAGTTTACAGGTTTGACAGTAGCCAGATTTGGGAGGCAATTTCAATAAAATTAAAGCGCTAGCCTAATTACATTAGGCCAAATGTATTTCCAATCAACTAGCCCAGTCTGGACAGTGAACATGTGCACCGCATCCCGAGATAATAGGCAGATCGATAATGGCAATTAATAATTGATTGGTAGCCTGTCCGAGGCGGCATCAATGGCACACAGCACTGGAAGCGCCAAATATGAAATATTTCAAACTCTCTCAAGTGCTGCATCGGCCGGCCAGCCTAACGGACTTGATTGTTTTTGCAGCGAACCATAAATTACTCGCTTATCGGGCAAATAATTAATAATTGAACAATACATTGCACTGGCGAAATGTTAATTTGGTTCCAATATTTAGTCACATTATTGGCTGGCTAATCTGCTGTTAATAATTGATAACTTTATAATTCATTAATTATTCGGCGAGACGTCCGCAATGCAGTTTAAGATTGGCCCAGTTTGGCTAGACCACGATAGTTCCACTAACGAACTCGGTCCTTTGTTTGCAGCACCTCCACACTTCAAGGAAAAGCCTCCCGAAATGGTGTTTGTCAAGGCAGGCGAGTCGCTGACGGTGCACTGTCGAGCTCACGGAACGCCAACTCCTACAGTGGTCTGGCAGAAGGTAATATTCTAACGATGATCCTTGTCCCCTATATTGACCAGTGACTTGTAGGACAACTCTCTAGTGCAGTCCTCGGGCTCGGTGAGAGTGCACGGTGGCGAGTTGCACCTGAAGAGTATTTCTGAGACGGAGACTGGTACCTACGTGTGCATTGCCAAGAATCGGCAAGGCACACTGCAGACGAGCACTCGAGTTCTAATATCGAGTGCGGCAGAGATAGTCAACCCCCCTCGTAACACGACCGTACTCGAGAACAACCGAGTGGAGATGTCGTGTGGCGCCAAGGGAACGCCCTCCAACATCACCTATCGCTGGTACCATAAGGGAATTCTTACCAGTCAACTTTCATGGTTAGCACACCGAACCGAGATCAAGCCCGACGGTTCTCTCGTTATCAAATCGGCCACAGCTGAAGATTCGGGCAAGTTCACTTGTGATGCCACTAACGGGATTGGAGAACCCGACACTGCCTTTGCCTACTTGAGCGTTGAATGTAAGTTTACTACCGAGTAATAGTGAAGGCATGCCACATCAGACAAATGAGACTATACAACTGGGACTAGGAATGAGACAATTATTAATTGCTAATTTCACATGTATCGGCCAGTCTCCATTTGGCCATTGACAGATCAACCGATCAAACTGAGCTAGAGTGACGCAAAGTGAACCAAATGCAATTATAAATTCGTTAACGTTCGAAGCGTTTATAATTCAACAAAGAAATCGATCATAAATAATTCATAACTCAACAATGGGCCATCTTAGAAGCGGCAACATCTTGGCCAGCGAGAGTATTTTTGGTTGATTTAATTGTAATTTAATGCTCTTGTCCAAGCTAATGGGACACGACCGTTCAAGGTTTATAGGCAAATAGTACAGTAGTGGAGTGAGAGTGATATGTGTATCGCATGCGAATGGCACTAATGCGGTAATGTCCTTTCCCTAGACGCAGCACGAGTCACCTATTCGCCGGCACGCCAATACTTGCCACTAGGCCTGTCTGGCATTGTCAAGTGTTACATCCAAGCATCGCCTCCTTTGCAGTTCGCCACCTGGACTAAAGATCGTAGACCATTTGATCCATCTAATCAACCAAACGTCGAACTACTATCCAATGGATCCTTGTACTTCAGTCAGATCACTCACCAACACCAGGGATCATACCGTTGCACACCATACAATATCCAAGGAACAGGACAAAGTTCCAATTCGATGGAAGTAATCGTTAGAGGTAAGCCCAATTGACGCATTCGCTCTATCATTGCCAAACGCTGTTCGGTCACATACAACACACACCTAGCTATACATTTGCTAGACCCATTTGCACGTACATTCCAGCCAACATGAGGTGATTAAGCCACTTAGTCGGTGCAAGTAATTAATGCAAGTTATGCTCAATCCATTGATTGGCCACCAATAATAAATGACCGCTCGCTAATGACACTGCCAAGTGGCTTAATTGACTCGAGCTGAGCCTGCTGATGGCCACAGCAGGATTTGCCTCAGCCTTGGCAAGAGCACAAGCAGAGATAAGTCATAAGGAGAATGAGCGAACAGCGTCAAAATAGTCATTAACGCAATCGCCATCGAGCAGCGAATTGCAAATGGTGAGCCCGTTTCATTACGACAAGGATTAATCGGCAAGGAGGCAAACAATTAGAAAAGCAATATTCAAAGGCCAATTAATATTGACTCGCTCACTGGCTTGCCCTCTAATCGAGTTCATATTTGCCAGAGTAGAAATGAAAGCAACCAAATCAATCGAGTCTGCCATTACACTGGTCAATCTATTAACACGAGAGAATTCAATCGAAATTTACTGAGGAAAAGCTCTCATTGGGGACAGTGAAATGGTGAATGGTTCAGTGAAAGAGTGGCCAAGGGCAAACAATTGCAAGCAGATGAACATTGAGACAAATTAGACTGGACTCGATCAATCAGAGCAAATTAATTCCCTTTGAATTTTTCATCGACTGCCAATTTGATTTGTGACAGAGCAAATTCCTGCGCTTCTGTGGACATGTCTTGCAATAGATTATTGGCAAATTCGAGTGACAAATTCGAGTGCTTCTGTCGATACAGTAATTGCAAAATGCACAACGATAGAAAAGTCATCAGTGCGTGTACATGTTGGTCGGCTTGTATGTCATTATGGCCTGGCAGAATGGTTTGGTTCAATTTATTTTAATGCAATCACACGACAAGACAAAACAAAAATGGAAATGACACAAACTGCAAATAGAATACAAACGTTCGTGAGTGGAGTTTGTAAGGCCAATTAAGTGAGCCTAATTTAAACCGTGTCCCGTCCTGTGTCCTGTGTCGACTTGTCCTGTTCCGAGCAGTGCATGCACCAGTCAAGCAGTCAAATTGGCACTTATCAAAGCCAATGGACACATCGTAGAGAAGGACATCGACTTAACACGATTACTGCCCACCATCAGTCTCATTAATCACACATTCTAATGTAAGGTGTTGACATGACCAAATGGGTGCCAGTGGGCGAACACATCTACTGTTCCAGTGTGGAACACTAATTGCATGACAAATAGCCGATCTGTGCAATAATTACACTGTTCAGCAGCAAGGTCTGCGCCCCAGCAAGCAATACCGTCCTGTCCAAACAAGTTCCCCATTCACGATTTGTGAGTCGTGTCGCGCAGTGAAGTAAGCTCCAAACCAACTAACAAATGAATGCATGGAAAGAGTACAAACACAAAACAGAACTAATTATGATTAATCGGTTCGAGCAGTAACATTGAAGAGAGCATTGGCCACTAACCATCCAGCACAACACCGATCCAATGAGCATAGTCGAGTCTAATGGTAATTAATTTGAAAGCCATCACAAGAGAAGAAAGACAAGAAAGTGACATGGTAACCTAGCAAGTGTCAATAACCGATTCAGCGATAATCGGCAATTTAATTAGATTAAAAAGGTTCAATGTAATTGATCGAATTGGAAGAAGGAGCAAATGTTGCCAAGCAGCAACCATTACCGAGCCGATGTTTCGTTGCCTCGTTAGACCGTATTACGATCACTACGACCCATTCTCGTGGCTCCATTGACCAACATTAATGGCCACTCATGCCAACTTGAGTGTCGCGTTTCGGTTCAAGCGGGACTAAGTTATAATTTGCTCTAATCAGTTGGCTTCGGTCAATACAGTAGACAAACAAGAATTTAACTTTTACTGGCCAATCGTCTCGATTGGGTAACACATTTGATAGGCAAGGTTGGACCGACTTGGAAAATCACAGTTTAGTGCAGTTCGGTCTGTCCGACCAAGTTGGCCAGACGATATTGGACCAATGCATGGCCGACAAATGGACTAGTTTGAACGTGCACGTAGACCATCGATGTGTTGATATATAGTTCCTAATGGCGATAAGGCACAATTATAATAACAAAGCAATGAAGCAACCGTCATTGAAAATGCCAGTCACGTGTGCTGTCAAAAACTATGCGGCGTGGCACCGTTCAAGAGTGTGTAAATGAAAGTCCCAATAAGAGTGGCCATTAAGAAGAACATCCACTGCCGAGTGCACACTGGCCAATGCTTGATCTGATCGGCAAAGAGCATGCCAATACAACGGGTAAAATGTCAAACACTCACAAATTTGCCGTGGCCATACAGAAGCAGACATATTATATATGATATTATGCCACCAATTGGCAATATTACAGGCTAATATAATTGATAGGCTCAATTAGTTGATAAGGCAAAAGAAGAAACCTAGCAGACTTACCCGCTCGGCGACTTTATTAGTGAGACAATTGGCAGATGTGTTAAAGGGGAAACTCGTGAACAAAGCGGACAATGAGCGGTGAGCAAATAATCGAGTGAACCACTAATGGGCAACACTATAGTCGACTATACCCTGATTGAGATGGCACCCAGACGAGCTAGCTACTGTAGCCACGGCCACTCGGCCAGCACTGACTTGCCCATCGCGGCATTCGATTCGTATGCCAAAGCAGTGTAGCTGGATTAACATTTGGCCATCGATCGAACTGGTCCACAATGGACAACAATGTGCGCATTGCAGATTGGCCATCCTGCCACTGGCCGCTACTCGGACCTGACCAAGCCGATTGGAGAAGGCCATCGTCACCAATTGACACATTGCCTCTGCACAATGAACATTGAACATTGAACACATAAGACATTGACAAACACTGACACACTGTCATCTAATGGCTAATGGCTTCTGTGGTAAGATAATCAGCTCGTTATCGATTGATTTGCCTAATGCTTGTTCCGACATAACAATGTGACCGGTCGAAGCTAATCAAATGATCGAGATTCATTAAAAACTTTGCATTGCATGACATTAAGCAAGAAGATTAAATGAGATGAACAATTGGCAAGTCATATGACCAGTAGAGCGCCACGAGGCCACCCAGAGCCTGAGCACTGCACAAATTGGCATATTCTACTACTGATGCAGAGGCAGAGGCAAAGGGATTAGCTCTAATCTGACTGTGAAACCCTAGGAACCAATTAAAATAGCCAAACTGCAAACAACACACAAAGACTAAAGACTAAGCCAATACATTTAATTTGACGTTGCACCATTCATTGACAATTGGTCTGCCAATTGACACAATACGGTGATCCGAACGACAACAAAGTGAACTCCAATTGGTTATCAACTTGGCCTAGTTGGCAGACTGATGGTCAAACAAACCAATCGGTAATGAGTTCAATTCACGCAAAGTGCACCGCGAAGGCAATCAGTTAACGAACTAACTTGCCAACGATCGAAAGTTGGCTAAGGTCTGACTAACAAGCGACCACCACTAACCACAAATGATGACTTTGGCCAAGATTGGCGGCTCGCGGAAAGGGAAGTGGTCATCGATCGAGCCCTTTCTTACAGCTATTTATTGATCAGCAGTGCACTTGAGCAAACAAAGCGAGCCAACATACACCAGACTTGACCACAGTACAACAATTCGACCTAATTATGAAGCGAACCAGGCAAATTGAAGTACACAAATTGACAAAGCCTAAGTGATGCGAAATATTGCTTGCCCAAAGGGAAGACACACCAATGAAGTGACACAAAGGCAGAGTGCAGGAAAAGTTCACTTGCCCCCAAATAAGGAAACCACTGCGGACAAAGCACGAGCGCACAAAGGAGCCCTTTGATGATTATTCATTAGTGCCATTGGGAGAAGAATCGCTTTGCAGTGCAATCATTGTCAGTATTACCGTTAATGCACCCATTATGGACACATTAATCGTACAGTTCGGTCTCCACTGCTGCTGCTGCCTCTCAATCACACTGCCAATGTGTGATTATTAAAATCACTCCGAATAGATCTGTTCGTGTGTTAGATGGGTTTGCACTTGCGCCAGGCATAAGCCACCACAAGACCAATGATTAATTCATATTTGTCAGTGAACCGTTTGACAAATTCAATTTTGACAATGTAAATTAGGACGATAACTGTGACAGTCTCGGCTGAGACCGATCCGATGCTTATTATATGCTCCACAGAAATGACAAGCCAAACTGGGCATCAGTATTTAACCAACAAAAAATTTCATTATTTGCAAACCATAATTTAGCAGGCACACTTACTAGGATGCAATGCAAGTAAAGTGTACCAATGAAGATACCAACGGATAATTTCAATCTGCCAATGCAATGTATACTCTTTTCATAATGGATGCTGCACTGCAGTACACACCATTTAGATATTGGAAGCTATTTAGCCAAATGTATGTTCGCTATAAGTAGGCAAAGTATAAAATTTTTTCGATCCACTTCTGATCCCAAATCCCAATCGAATGTACGTTGATAGATTTGCGTGAACCATTCGGGCAAATGCATCGCCAGACTAACTTTTACGTTAATGGTGCTCGAGTGCTCATAATAATGGAGTCAATTCTGGCACAATGAAGTGCATTACATACCAAACGCCAAAATCGAGAATAGTCACAGAAAATAAAAGTAAATATACCTGCTGGATTAGTAACCAAAGGGTCCAATGTGCAAATTGCAATCGAGCAAATGTTCAAGCCAAGAAGACATCTTCAATAGTAACAAGGGAGTTATGTTTGTAAATGTAGTCGAGTGCACAAATTGGCAAGTGCAATCGAACGTTTCGCATGTAAATCCCACTTTGAACATGGTTAGATGGTGACAAATAGATAGAGCAGAGGAGCAATCTCTCAGTAACTCAATTGAGTGATTTCTCATTTAGCTACTTACATTGTATTTGCATATTCACACAAGAGCACTTGTTTACATTAGTCCGCAAACTAAGCAACTCAAGCACACGACTACAGCGACACACACAAATGACGGGACATGTTGCAACTATAGTGCACCCAGGATTCAGCATCAGCTGGCGTTACCTTTTCCACTAAGTTGTGCTCTTTGTTCCACCAACTAATGTCTTTATTTGTCTTTATTGTTTGCTTGCAGAACCACCACTGTTTAAGGTTAGGCCAGCAGAGTACTACGTGGCTTCGATGGATGAAGATGTGACCATGTCCTGTGAAGGAATGGGCCAGCCAAAGCCGACCATTGTTTGGAAACGGGTAATTGTGCGCCGATGAGCAAGTTCAACTTTTGCATTAGCTGCCTTTTCTTTGCTTAATACTAAACTTTACTGCACCGGGAGCATGTTTCTATTTAATTCGGAATTAAATTACTTTATTAGACTGTTCGTTTTGGCTGACCTATCGCGATGCTTTGCTTGTTTCATCTTGCAGTGCTAAGCTCAGTTAATTTAATTGCAGTTAGCTTACATTTTAGAGTGTACAATTAGGATGTTTTAATCTGGAAACGTTCAATGCTTGCTTTGCCATCTTCATTCCCCGTGAGTATTGCTTTGGTGCAGAATTGCTGTTTATTTAGTGCATTCGTTGGAGCAAGCAAACATTGGCTGTTCTGTTGTGTGCACACTTACATTTTAATTACTTTGCAGTTATTAGCGTTATTACCGCACGGTGGCACTATTTAATAATAGAGCCAAATTGCTTAGTGCTAAATTGAATTGAATTGAATTTCATGCATTATAACATAACATAACGTTTTGTAACGTCTTTTTCAGCTGGGCACCTCCAAACTGCCCAAAGACCGAACTTTCATCCGCAACGGCAACATCACCGTTAACAACTTGCGCAAGGAAGACTTTGGCAAGTACGAGTGCATTCTGAAGAACGAGATCGCCACCTTGGTTTCCCATACTGCTCTGCGAATGAACGGTCAGTACGATTACAGAATAGATCACTTAATTTAGTTTTTATTCGGCTTGTCAAGCAGTATATTTGGACTGGAATGTGCGTTCTCAGTGGCTATTACTGTCTGACAGGAGGCCAATTTGTGTGGCTACTACTTCAAACTGACCCAGTGATTACTAGCCAATTAATTCGGTATAATCTATAATTAGAGGGAAACAAAATGGCCTTGCCGATTTGACTTGTTTTGCATAATTCTATAAAATGGCCTCCCTCTAATCATGCACTATTAGCCGTAATTGCATAGCAGCATGACAGTTTCTTGGTGGAGAGCCTGACGATGGTCATGTAATCCAATATGCAACGGTATAATTACTATACTGTTCACATGGACGAGCTCATTTGCATGTCTAACATAAACGGACCGCATGAATGGCACCTTTGACCTATGTTTTTTTGTTTCAGGAACGACGCCTTACCCACCGACCAACGTGACCATCAACACAAGTGCCTCTGCGGCCACTGTCATGTGGCACCCGAACTTTGATGGCGGCCTGCCTCAACACTTCAGCATAAGGTCAGTTGTGAATCGACTATTGCTTTGCCATTAGTAATGGCATTACAAGTGGCATTAACTCTAGCGAGACATTTGTTATGCGTTTGGCAAAGGACACACACGATTAACTCGCTTGGTTGCTTCGATCGAATTAACATTGGTCCGATTGGACAATCGTGCTTTGTGCTGAACGGACAATTCGCACTGTGCCAATTACTGCCGGACAGTTAGCAAACTGTGCCAAAGTTGTGCTCAGTGGTACGTGATTAAGGGGGAGCAATTAAAAGTAGGACAAAAGAATTGTCCATATTAATAAGTTAATAACGGCACATCACCGACAATTAGATTATCGATTTAGCTATAAATCAAGAATATATTCATTTGTTTGCTTTCCTTTGAACCGAACAAGTTTGACACTAATTTGCTCTGCTACAAAAGTGCAGTATAGTGCAGCACTACGTTTGCAGTAGACACCAAAAGCACCAATCTAATTGTGCCTAATTTTCTTGATTAAGACAAATTTATTTTCCATTAAGACGAGTCGACTCAAGTCGGAATGGCAATCAGACCCACAAGAATGGCGATGTTTGATCGAAAGTAGCTAAACAATTAATGGCTGCTTGACTTGATGCGGGCGCGTTCATTGTGGAAGGTTCGGTCTGTGGTGAGACAAGTCGGAGGCAGACCTTGTCTCAGTGGACACAGTCCACAATCCACATCCTTTTGCCACTTGCCACTCGGCGGTGTCTCGATCGGTGCATAGATGTGTTCTAATTAAATAGTCTCATCGTGGCTCTATTTTGCCAAGTTGATCGTCTAGCTGGCTGTTTGTTCATGCGACACACTTAGTCCGACTAATGCCTCCACTTGGTCGCTCAGTCCGCTGGTACAATCGGCCACCAGTGCCCATTCAGATTGTGGCTCAGTGCGCTAATGAGCCAACTTATTGGCAATTATAACCGTTGTTTGTCTTCTTTCTCCTCCATTACTCTTTGGCGACCATTCTTAATTGATCCTTTGTCTAGTGTTTACTTTGCTCGCAACAACTTTATTACGTTGTACTTTTGATTAGGTTCGTTTGGTTCGATCGCCGATTGGCTTGTCATGTCGGCTTGTGGCCATAATTGACGGCATTAGCCCTCAATCCAAACTGGACATAACTCGATTCGAATTCACTCGAATTCAGTAGGATTGTATTGACCGTTTTATTGTCGGAAAAGTACGACTTTGGGCGAAGAGAGTACCTTGCAAGGTGGTCAGAAGTACGATTGGCAATGCAAGCTAACTCAATTTATCTTGGCCCAATTGAGAGCACTAAAGTGCGCTTTCTTGTTCTTCTGAGATTTAGCAGTGAGCTCAATGGTCAGTCCGCTGCTAGCTATTACTCACCTGTCCGTGCTCGGCTCTATTTCACCCTCGATGATTTCTAATTCTATGGACTCTCTTTATTGGCTCTACATTTTTAATAAAGCAATTCGCTTATTAAGAATTGCCGTGCTGCTCTTTGTTTCGACTGGACAGGCGGAATGGCGCCACTGAGCGTTATTCTAATTTGTGTGCATTCATATTCGGCAACAGCGAACGCCATTATCATGGCCATCATTATCGTTTATGGCATTAGCGAGTGCCATCAGCGGGCTACATCTTCATTGCTGTCGTTATGGCATGATTCATGTTCGCCTTTGAATTAACTAGACACTTTCTTTGTTGGCCTTCTCTTGTTTCCATTTGCTAACCTATCCGGCAGTGCTTCTCTTCTCAGTGAGAGCATTGCTTTAAACTGCCACTTAATAGATAACATAAGCAGCCTCTAATCGAACCAGATTACATCGAGCACATATTAATAGTACCCATCACATGCCTATGTCGATGCCTAATTCGCCCTCTTCGGCATCAATAATAATTATTCGCACACCACGGCTGGCACTTTTCAATCACATCACTCGGTCAGCAGTATGCTCCACAGTGCCCTAGGACAGTAAAGTGTCCTCTTCACTTTCGGTAATTGGCTTGGTTATCTTGCTGGTAAGGTACCTTGCTTGATTGTATTGCTTGAACTGAGTTCTCTCTTTTGGACTCTTTCGGCGACATCATATACGAGCACCGAGTGGGAGCAGACTGGCAAATCTGTTTGGCCATTTTGGCTAAGCAATCGGAAATGCACTTCTTGCCTGGCACAAGCTAACGAAGATAAATGATCGTCACTTTCGATACTGCTCGATGGCGGTGGCGGAGAATATTTCACTTTCGTTGGATAATGACTTTGCTTGGCTTGACTATTTCGACGTTTTCTCTGCGAAACGAAATCTTGCGATTTTGCAAGTGAGCATCCTTTTCGCTGATGCACCTCAATTGGGATAGTGATCGATCCGATTGATCATCGCTTGTCGGACAGAGCCGATTGCCCGGCCAATTAGGTGGTTATTAATTCGGTCTGATCTGTATGCCTTTGCATGGTCATTAGTGCGGCAATTAATCGCACTTTGGTGCTGTCTTGCATCGCCACAACAACCAACAGTATCGAGCTAAGCGGCTGTGTCTGATTTATGTGCGTCGATTTACATATTTGTCCGCTGACAAGTATTAATGGTGCGGGCCTTGTTGCCTGTGTCGGCTCGATGTTGCCTATGCTGGCTCTATCTAGCAGTTCATCTATTACCGAGTGCTGTCTTGCAGGCATTGCTTTTGTGTTGGCGGCAAGCAGCCAGTCAGAGCGCGAATAATGCGGCACACTTGCACAATTTGCTCTTTCTTATCGTTCGGTGCTTGTCTTGCAACCTAATGTCTGTCCGTAATGGAGCACAGTGCCATTGTTTTAGAATGTATCACTCGGCATGCACTCCGCTATATCACATTCATCACATATATATGCGATATCGCACCGAGCACATCTACACGCTTGATAAATTTTAATTCTGTTTATTTTATCATTTCTCGGTGTCTTTACCAACAGATATCGATTTGGCGAAGATGACGAGTCTGGGTGGAAGACAATGCGTGTACAGCCACCTGACTCAAAGGCCTTCTCCATCTATAACCTGCAGCAGGACACCGAGTACGAATTTCAAGTGTTCGCCACCAACCAACTGGGCAGAGGGCCTGGTTCGGATATCGTTCGAGCTAAGACTACCAACAGCAAAGCCGAGTCCAAAGAATCTAATGAACCTGGTGAGTAATGCCCGCATTGACATAGCAATAACTTGTGTGCTCCGTTGAGGCTCGATGGGCCGATCATTCTCCATCTGTCGGGGTTTCATTAGAGTTATAACTTGTTACCTGCGTCTCCAAATGTAATTGCTAATTAGAAATATGTTTTGAAGAGTCAAGTACTTCTGTTTGTGTCGACGCTTGACATTTGTAACAATAATAGGCAGTGTCTCCGAACTGTGTGTCGTTATGGTCACTTGAAATGCTATGCAGCAAAGTCGTCATTCAGTGGATTGTTTGTCACTTCATGTTCGTTATCTCTCTCAATTGAAGTCCATTCGGAAAGTTCCGTCGGTGAACTGGACTCCACTAAGGAGAATGATTTAGTGCTGGGTGTTAGTGACCAGTGCTGGGCATGATGATTGTTCCATCGGTCCATCTCTTCTGCTCGGCATTAATTAGCCTTGCACGCACTAATTGAGCCAACCGAATCATGCATGCTTTGTTGGTTTGTGTTAGTGCTCCGGATCGAGGAGAGCCACAAAGTTTCTCGATGCCGATTGTCATCAATTACCAAATCGGCCCGAACCGAGTCAGCAGGATTAGTGGTGGCATTGTGTGGGGCAACGGTGACGAATGACGCCACTTGGTCGTCTCACTATGCCGAATCAATAGGCTCATTTATGTTGCTGTCAGATCGCATCCAAAGTCCGTCCATAACTCGGTCTGAGCGGCTAAACTTGTCGTTATCTTGGCTTGGCCGAATCGATTGCGCGGACTTTCATGGCGAGTCGTTCCATTAGTGGAAAGTGATCATCGACCAAATCGTCAAATCCATTCAGCCTAGCTCATGCCTATTTGTGCATTTCATTAACTGGCTCTATCTCGATCTTTGCCCATTCGGAGCGGTCTTATTTAATCAAGCCTCTATGCATTCAGATTCGATGAGCAAATGCTAAATTAATTTGGCCACATTGCACCGCACTTTGTTGTGCAGTTATTAGTTTGCTCCATTTATTTATTTGCCATTGCCATTATGTGATGCACTGTGACGTACCGAATAAATTAGTCCAATGATTAGCATTTAAATGTAGCCGATAATGAAATTTGCAATTGTAAATGGTGCCACTGGCCGAATGGTTGCACTGCTTCCACTTGCTCGGTGTGTCATCGCCAACTTGTGCCAAGGTCTCACCTAAGCCTGTTTCAGTACCACCCGACCAATCGACCCAGTCGGAGACGACAAGTGCAGTTGCCACCGCTGACAGTCTAAACTTGCCCACAGTGCCGCCTGACACACCGCCCTCGATCGCCACTACGATACCATCCACCTCCGAGACCGGTCAACCTCGCAACATCAGCATTGAGAAGATGGCTCAGGGTTGGGTTGTTTCTTGGCTGCCTCCGTCCCAACCCGAAACCCAAGTTGCCTACTATACGGTGCAACACAAGGAAGGTGAAGGCGAGTGGGTTATGTCGGAGACTATTTCTAAGGACAACGCTTATCTCAGTAAGTAACTCGTAATTTTAAACATGAGGTAATATGGACTTTCTGGTCACAGTTAAAGAGTTGAAAACATCTGTCAAGTATACCATCAGGGTTTGGGCTTTCTCCATTCTTGGTGTAGGCAGCCCAAGTTCACCTCTAGAATACAAGATAGTTAGTAAGTATGACACTTGGACCATAGGACTCGATTGACCATAATTTGCAGACAACAACACCAACATGAAGGGACCTCGTGCGATCACCGCAGGCGTGGTGGGCAGTGTGCTCTTCTTCGTGGCCGCGATTATCTTGTCTGTGTGTACAGTGAAAATTTGCAACAAACGGAAACAACGCAAGGAGGAGAAGGGTAGGTGGATGGATGCGAGTGGATGTTGTACGGACATTAACTGTGTTGGCACTCCTGGTAGCGTACATGATGGTGACATGTCCGGTCATGGACGGAGTTAATGGAACGCACTCGCACCACGGCAGTCCCGTCACGTTAAAGCAGTAAGCTCACTTGCTCACTTCTCCTTTGCTCTGCTAAGTGTTCTTTGTTTCCCTTGCCAATGACATTTGCAGAATTGCTCAAGCCAGCAAGAAAGGTACGTCTCGCACTCTGTATTACAATATGGCACAGTTTGAGCTCACTTTGTTCTTTTGCAGACTTGCACAAGGCCGAATATCAAGTGTGATACCCGCAGTTTGGCAATGAACCAGTCCGATTGTTTTGTCTTTGCTTCTACCTGAATCAATTTGCACTTGCAATCGTCTTTTGGTCTGCCTGTTGTTTATAGGAAATTCGATTAAACTCAAGCCATGCCGAGAGCAGACATGACCTAAAATGGCCCACTGCCTAGTGACAATCAGCCTGTCTCAATTGAATTAGCCCATCGCAATCACTTCCTGGTCCAATCCACAGCAATAAAACTCAATTCGAGTCGTCCAAAAGTGAAGTGACCAGTGCTCTCTATTGTGCCCCTGTGTTCTGTTGTTAATTGCAGTTCTGTATAACTCAATTGGTCCTCACACCCTGCCACTGATTACCGACAAACGTGACCTTATCAGTTGGTCCACTCTACAAGCCCAAATCATCAACTCAACCATCTCTTGCCCAGCACCGAATCGAGCAGCAATTTACTGTCACATCAGTGCAATGTGTTCCTCTCTTATAACTTGTACATTTGTATGTAAATAGTTTTGTTTGTTTTCAGATCGGTTCGCTTGACAGCTACATCGTTGACGAGTTTATGGTCGATCTCACCTAGTGATCTTTTCTACCTGTGCACTATAGCATTCACCTTGTATGTATTGCATCATGTAAATAATGTCCACATCACTGTAAATATTGCCACTGTATATAGGAAGTGGACACATCAATGGCCTTTGTGTTCCTTCCCCTGTACGTAGTCCGCTCATTTTTTCTACCTGTCTTCAGTCCCTCATTTCGCTTTTCCTTCCGAGTCCGTTTCAGACCGGAGAGTCAAAGACAAAATAGTGAAATGTTCATAGGCAGCTCTGTTAGTGCTGACCAGTTGTGACCACTGTGACCAATGATCACATTGACCGCTTTTCTTTCTTCCTTCCTCACTTCTCGATGCCTTGTACCGAACTATCCTCATTGACAATGAGTCTGTACATATTCCCTCACCAGCTGTACGGTTCTGATTGTGTGCTATAATAAAATATATTCTGCCAATGATCAATTATTTTTATAAATCATATTTAACTGATCTCCCCAATGGCTTTGTATGACACTGGTCATAATCAACCCATTACTTGTCATGAGAATTTGCATCAAGTGTTGAGCGAAGCATTAGGGTGACCTGTAAGAAGACATTTGGCAACGGATCAACTGGCAGGATGGTCGATCGGTACATAAGCGCGCTCCAGTTGGCACATTCACTGAACAGTGGTCCATTACTGCATTAGATGGCATCGATTGATTATCTGCCAACAGTGGCACTGAGTTGTGAGCCCAACTGGCGCCATTCTGGCACTTTGCATGGTGTAGTGGCTTAATTAGAAGTATTGATTAATAACGGTTCGGGCAGTATCGCTTCACTGTAAAATGGTTGGCTGCACCCATGCCAATCGCTTGCACCAGCCATTGGATGCTGCTACAAAGAGAATGTCTGCTAGTGCAACATTAATTCCATCCCGTGCCAAGCCGAATGGACCGCTTGATGGCGACGAGCACAAAACAAACAGGCAGCATGGCACAGCACAATTCCTTCATTACTTCATATTAATCGAATCAAGCATGCATCATTACTCCTGATACTAATTGCATTGGGCGCCAATTCTCATGTCCACTGGCGTCATTATCGGTGGCCATGCATTATTTACCATTTTAAAATAAACTCACTCAATCGATATTTGCTTGTCAAACAGTGGGCTCCATTGGGCATTGCTCAGTCCGATGCGAATGTGAAATGCCGAGTGAACGTCCGATTGAGCAGTGCAAAGCAATTCTCTGACAAAGTGAATCCCAAGACAGACAACTTGGGGAGAAGTGAACCACTTTGTTCGCCAGTGCCATCTACAGCCGTACCGTTGGCACACCTTTCTCTGGTCCATTACCATCGGACATGCAAAGTGCAATCAGCCGAATCGGTAAAAAGCACAGCAGTGTCACTTCATTGACATGATATTGAACGCATTTGGAAGTATGCACTTGCACATGCACATGCCGGCGATTTCTGCAAGGACAATTGAATCTTCCCAAAATGGATCGAAATTGGTTGCCAACCAGCGGTTTGTTGTGCGGGTTCGGTTGTTGTGGCGACCAATGAACAGGTCCAGCTTTGCTTTCCAAGTGGCACTGCCAATTGTTCGCACTGCTTCTGGTATCTTGACTTGGTTACCACAGTGATTATTTTTAGATCTAACAAAGTAAGACCTTCAACTAAAGTACTTTATTTTGAAAATCAGCTAATTTTAGTTAGTCAATTGTCCGGTAAGTTTTGCCTGGTCGCTCATCTTCACTCATTCCAAATAAGATCCCACCATGGTCGTGCCTCGTACTATCAACATATTTTCTATCTTGATCGCCTTCGTCATTTTCGGCCTCATCTTTTACATCCTTAAGGCGGAAATAGACCAATCACTTGAGATTCTGTCCAGCTCGTACATGTCTGAGTACAAGTCCATCGTATCTCTACTGCTTTTGTTAGTTATCATGTTGGTTCTCTTGTTGTTGGCCATTACCTGCACTTATTCAAGGTTCTTGCAAATGCTTGGAGTCAGCGATCAGGTGGAGTTACAGCGCAACCAAATATTTTTCAATCTCATTCAGCTCAGCATTGACAACTTCATCGAGAACGGTGAAGATTCTCCGGATGCTATTTACGAAGCAAATCCGCCCGATTACAACAGTGTGGTGATCGAGACTGAGGATGGACCACAGACCAACAAGTTGAGCCACGATCAAAGCGAGGTGGACTCTTCTGAGCCACCACCGTCCTACGAAGTTGCCCTTACACGGAGTAATGAGCGAAGTGCTCTTCGGAGTGTGTCTTCCGAGTGTTGCATCACTTCCTGCCAGTTCAAGTGAGTCCGCATCACTGGTGCCTGGTTGGATCGAGTGAGTTATTGCGCAATCTCAAACAGAGAAGCCTCATCTCATCTACGGCAAGGGAATGAGCCAATTTAAAGTTGTCCCTTGCAGAGCTAATTTATTGACAGTGTCATGGCCGTAATAGCGAATGCATGTACATGAAGGCATTCACACCGAATGCATTTGCATACACTAATAAAGCATATACCACTGAACCACTCGGTCTGATCGGTCATAATTGCTGGATGGCTCACTTGCTTGTCTCCCCAGCGTGATGGTTTGTTTATGCAGCAACACTCATAAATGGTGTGGTAATGGGCGCACGATTGTTTTATTATTCACCAACAGTCCATAACGAGACAACATAAAGGCGGGTTCTGGTCATTTGGCCTATCGGACCGAGCACACATGCAAGCGACATTCGTTTCGGTTGGCACGATTTGCCATCGAAGTCCTATTCTCGATCAAACCACTGGCAACGAACAAATTAGTGAAGCATCGTCTACAGCAGTCCATTTATGGTTCATATAATTCCCAATCTATTTATCATAATTTCAGTAAACTTGTCCGACTAAATTGAGCCCTGACAGAAGGAGTGACAGTGCCGAGCGTGCCAATTCACTATAGGGTATACCGTCCATGCTTCAGTCAAGTCCGCATAAAATGGCCACCAACGGGCACACACTAACATGTCTAAATTGTCTTTGTCCCAGGGCAAACTCTTTCGCTTAACTCACTGAAGCAATTCGCTAGCATGATCAAAGTTTTTACTTGAATAAATAAACCCAAATCTTAATACTGCTTTGGCTTGCTTCTTTCATTTCTTGCAAATGCAATTCATGAGACTTGTTCGAACCTGTAGAATCTCTTTGTTTATCATACTTTTATCTAACTTTCACTCTACGAATGATAAGAACATTTGGAAAGATAGAAACAAATATTTCAAAATCCACTACCTAAATTGGAAATAATGCAACCATATTATTTCATTATTACGAACACGAGGATAATACACTTGTAAATAACACATGCCAATATACAAAACCTGTATAAATGGCAAAACAATGATGCAGGGAATTTAACTCAAGTAAACTAAATCCATTTACAAGTTTTTGTATTTTTTAGTTAGAAAAATTCATTGATTGATAAACTTAGTATCACTATTTCGAATAAAACAAACTCACAAATCAACTAGAATGTTTTTGATTGATTTTGCTCAAGGCTGCTTGGCTATTAAAAATGTTCAGTTTTGATTATTTTCCAGTAACATATGCGCTTTATTGTTTTTTTTGCTTCTTTAACTATGGTAAATTATAATGCATTTACACGCTACTGAATCTAAAAATTCCCCATTGCTAATTACATTAGTCACATATGCATTATTCAAACGAGGTAAATGCTTATTTAAAGTTGGTGATCAAATATATATAATGTAAAATCCTTGTTCAAAATATTGTTTTGAATCAAATGAATTTTTAGTAATGACAACAAAATCATGCGTTACATTAATCGACGCATATATAGATTGTTCCTATAATTAACTCTATGGTCAAACAAATCAAGCAAGGAAGTCTTGGTGCTAAAAAAAATTAGGCAATAATAGAACTGAAATTATTTGTGTCTATCCAAAATTGAATGAACACTAATGTCGATCAAAAAGGCACAATCTCGAGGACATCATCAAAGTGAATCGATGATGCATTTGTTAATTGACTACTCGAATGCTGTTTGCGCTGATTTGATATATTTTGTATTCAATTGCATCAAGTCAACCAGCAAGCACAATTTACAAAGCATTGTGTTAAGTTTAGAAATTAAAAGTTTGAACGAAAGAAAATTCATTAAAATTCATTAGCAACTCACTTTTCAATTAAATCAAGAGATCTTGAGGCCAACCGAACTGTGAGTGATTCGGTTAGTTATTAGTTAGTTGCGAGTGTCGCACAAAGAACATTTGCCTTGTAGCAATTAATGGAATGTGCAGTGCACGCTAAGTGTGACGCATGCAAAAGATGACTAAACTGCCACTGGCTAATGACAAACAGGTGCAAAGTTTGCACTGCAAGCGAGAGTCGTCTCTTTGGCGCCTCTTTTCCAAATCGGACAGATCAATGTGTGGTGGCAGTGGTTGTGATGGAAATGCTCCTTGTCTAATACCACTGCCTCCTCACTGACGCTTTCTTGTTTATTTACATGTGCGACTCTGTACATTGTACAATGTTCACATCTGGCTCCACAACTCTGGCACACCATTCATGCCGCCGGTATTACCAAATCACAGTGTGACCACTTGTAATCATTGCAATCTAGTGCCAACTCATTTTCCGCATCAAGTGGTGTCAAAAGCCATTCAATATCGGTCCATTGGCGTGCAAATGCACGTGCCCCCGTGCCACATGTTCGGTCTCTAACACTTGATGACACTTGATATTCAATTTTGTGAGTGATCTGTGATAGCAAGTTGTGTGTCGGTGAGTGTCCATTATGGTGGAAAACATATGGAGCCATCAATCACGATTTTCATGAACCATCTAGTACCTTCTGTGCAGAACTGATTGGTCTTTCCTTGTTCGCTTTGTGATTTTCCTCTCCGTAAGTACTGAACCCTTGAGGTCATATCTTATCAAGCATACCAGAAAGATAACTACTTTAGAAAGGTATCGGGAAATAACTAATCAAAATGATGGTTTGTTTCAATTAAGGCGACTGTTCAGATTGTCAACCGGTGCTCTATGCTTTATTTAAAATTGTCATCGTTTGTACTGGTGCACGATCGGTCTTTAGGAAAACTGGTTTCGAAACTGTTGCCTCACTAATGGCATACAATGATGCAATTAATTGACGACATTCGAAGGATGAATCATAAAGCGAGTTGTAGCTTGCATAAATATCGTTGATATTGTTGCTTGATGTCTAATCGATCCGATGTCCTGCACTGGACCACATTTAATTTAATGTTAACTTTCCACTGACTGTTCGCTGCTCTGTTCAATCCAGAGTGCCGCTTTGGTCTTTTTTATTGAACCCTTCACTGCTCTCAATTGTGATATCATAGTTTGAAGAATGAATTCAGAAAAGGTGCCAGAAACCACAAACGATGTGGCACAGAATGCTAACCATAAACTAAGCACCGGCTCATATCACTACTATGGCATCAGCTCGGTCAACAACAATGTGAGCAAGCATCATAAAAGGTTTCTATTGAATTGAACTGTACTGTATTTACTGTTCTCACACCTCTCATTGCCTCATCAACCATTTTTGTAGCCTTAATGCTACTGACGACGACAGTCTTGAAGAGCTGTTTAAGCCTGGTCAACAGTCGATCGAAAATTACAACCTCCGACTTGGTCATCAGCGAGTGAATGCCGCATTAGACAAAAATTTGGGCGAAAATAACGTAAAGGCTGGGATTGAACTATTCGCGAAAGTGAAGGATGAAGGCTTCATGGAAGCTGTCGCTTGGGCCGCCTGTCACGTCATTCGTGCCTCTCTTACCCTAGAGAAAGTAAGTGCCATGGCATGTTCATCGCAGACACTCACTACTAGTAGCGGCTACTAGTCTTTTGCACATTAGGTCTCGTCAAATTGTCTTTCAGACGTGAAGATTGATTTCGACTGGGCCAAATTAGCATTTTGGCTCTGTGATATTAATCTCGATATGGCCACAGACAGCTCGCATTTGTTCTAATGAATTAACACTTTGCCTTAACAGACTAAACGAAAAAGAACAGATAGATTCACATTCGTGCTTAGATTTGCATTAGGCCATGCATTATAGAAGACTAAGTGCGTTCAGTTAGATGTGCGAATATGCAAAGCAGTCGAGATTAGGTTTCGCTTATTAGCAGTGAAATTTAATTATTGCCACCAAGACAGACCGACAATGTCAATAGAGCAGCATTAATACTCCATGCCGTCTACATTGCAGTGGGACATATAATTCATTCTCTCCTCCCTTAGGTAGACATCGACCTGGCCCGAGAGTGTGTGCATCACTCTGCCAAAATGTGCAAAAAGTTGATGAAGAATTCGTTCTTTGAGAACATCTCCAAGTGGGTTGTGACACCTAATTACGACAAATACACCGATGGTATGTATTTTCCTTTCACTGACAACTCTCTCGAGGTTTGCTTTGCTCATTTCTTTTGCCTTCCCGGTTGACTCTTTCTTCCGCGTTCGGTGTTCGACGAGCCTGAGCACACTCTTGATGGGACTTGATTCGGTGTGATTAGGTGATTAGTGGTTCAGTGATTGATTGATTCGTTGCTCGTTCACAATCTTGACGGTGCGATCGACACTTGCCATAATGTGCCCAACTTATCGTTATAATTGCGGTATCGCTTCTTGATTACTTTTAATTTTGAACGGTTGCCCACATGATGCAGTGCCATTCGATCGCATTGACAGCTCCACTCGAATCGCTGTTCGGTCATCATTTGGCCAACTCGTCCACTGAAGCATTCACAATCGAATTTGGCCCGAAAAGTGTTCATGTCATGTATCACGAGTTGCGCTGATTAGTTTTGATTAGTTTGATTAATTGAATTAACTCGATTTTAATTACGATATATCGCTTTCTCGCCGGTAATCTAATCTGCGACAGCGAATGTCATTGCCTCGGTGGAGTGCATTAATTTGAATGTATGGAAATTAATGAATTCACTTGTCAGTAGATCATCAGAACGTATCGATTGGCGCCACAAGACACGTCAGGCCGATTCAGCGGTTCGATTTCAATTTGTGCCGTGATTGGCACAAGGGCTTTCTTTTGTTAGTGGCCACCTCTGCCTGCCTATGCAGTGCGGTATCGTTGCCATTGTGCCCCACTGCCAGTCAATGTTCCGTGTGAGTTGACATCGAAATAAATTATATTCTTCCCATGGGGCATTGAAAACTCAAGCAACTGCATCTGGCAAAGCATCAAAGAGTTGAAGGTCTCGTTTTGAGACCCTTATGTGCCCATTACAAATCTTTTTGCCATTTTGTCCATACACACCATTCTGTATACCTGTGGTCAAATCTAAAGGCAATCATCAAGGGTGGACACTTGGATTGGTTTATTTTCCGTTAGTTTAGTTTCTAATGATAATTCAGATTCCAAATATTGTCACAAGATTTAACTCGATTTATTTGCAAATATTTGTGGTTATATGTATGAATTTGCAAATCTTAAAGTTAGTAAATTCGTTGCTTAGTTGCAAGTCTTGCAACATGGTCAGTTTAGAGGAGACATTCGTGTCTAGGTTGCTATTTTATTGCAATTGTTTTCTAAGAATTGGCAATAGTAGTAGGCAATGGTCTTTGAAAACGATCATCACTCATTCGGTTGGTTGCTCGCTAGCCACAAATGTCGAAACGATTTGTCCTTTGTGATCACATTCTTCACTGGCACAAATTCCATCTCTTTAAAAAGTGCATTTTTGTAGTGATTTTTGCTATCCACTGGACATTGATGCGTCAAATGGTAAGATTGATTTTGCAGCATTGGCTCTGTTATATTGCCACCCTGGACAGCAGCAAGATTTATTGCTTGCTCGTTACATTTTAAAGTGAGCCAAAGCGTTTACCGCAACTGAACAATTCACATGGATTCGGCTAATTTGAAATCGATTGAACGACGCACCACGAGGCCACTTTGCACTTAGAAATACTGTTCAGTGGTGACCACTGGAAAGCATTGGTTATGGTCTCACTTTCCCTGTGCTAACGACCCTCTCAATTGTGTTTCAGTTGAAGTGTTCGCCCAGATGTACTTTGCCCAACAGTTTGCCTTGAACATCGCTCTACATGCAATGGAAACAAATAGTGTCTTCACCCTGATCAAGCTGGCCTACTACCTACGAGGCCTAGTGCGAACTTACAAGTAAGTGTACCAAGTAACTTTGTAAAGTGATAGTAGTAATTGGCATCAGGACTGGCATAAGATTCTTCTGTCGAATTGATGATCGGTGGTGTTTGCATTTGACAGACTGGTCCATTTTTGTGGCCGTGCGTGTGCCACCGAGATGGCTCGTCATTAGTCGGTCGTCAATTGATGCAAATGAGCCATTCTGGTGCCTATTTGCCTACTTGCACTCGGCCTTTTACTAATTTGCTCGATATCTTTTGATATGCCTTGCAACGAATGTTGGCAAATTAAAAAGAAACGCCACTGCTGGCAGGACGAGGAAGCTCGTGTTTACTACGAGGCCCACATGAGGTTTGCCAATGGAATCATCAACGTGGTGATCAGTCACACGCCACCCAAATTTCTGCGTATTATGAACTTCCTCGGCTACAAAGGCACCGAGTCTGTTGGTCTGAACGAGATGAATCGAGTGGCTTTTGAGATGAACGCGGGCATCACCAGCAAGATGACTCAACTGTGCCTCATCTACTACTGGGTCTACGCTAAGCCTCACGGCGAAAATATTCCCGACGACCTTTCGCTTTGCAAGAAACTAATCGAGGCAGAACTGAAACTTTTTCCGGAGGTAAGTTTGCTTGCTTTGTTTGCTTTGGTCGTAGTGCAAGGCCAGAGTTGTTTTGCTCTTGTCATCGAATTAATTCATTTTAAACGCCACCCAAGCCAAGTTGAGACATTGTCCATTGGCTAAAGCACAATTGCCAATTTGCATCGATGCCATTAGCGAGACAGTATCGTCCATGGTCTGTTTGCCCTAATGATGTTTTTCATTGTTCATTTTGCCCATGGAAATGGTCCTGCCAAAAGTTCTCAATTATTTATGCCTGGCTTGGTGATCGAATGTCTTTCTCGTTCGTCCAAGTGAGCAAGTTCCTGTTAAATTGTGTTGATACTCTGACCCTTTACCTGTTAAAGGTCATTGCAATTTATCGAATGAATGTACGAATTCTCTTAAGGTGGTCTCATGCAATCACACATGTGATTCGACCAATTAAGCCGTAATGGTTTCTCTGTCCTGAGTATCATACATTACCGAGCACTAATTGAGAGTGCATTTCTCTGGGAGCTTCTTCACCTGCCTTGATTGCACCCAAGTTCGTTTGTTCCATGGCTGCATTTGGCACTGAAAGTGGAGTTCTTTAGTGCTTACATGCACTCACTCGAGACTATACACTTTTTGTGATAAGAATTTCATAAATTAAAATTAAACTATGTATTATCTCGGTGAAGCATCTTGCGGGCCACAGTCTGACGCTCTTGAATTGGTGCAGGGCAAATGGCATTTTGGGCATGACTAGTGCAAACTTTAATTGGACTCATTCTCGTCTCGACTCAAGTGTGTTTTGTAGTAATGAATGAATTTGAATGGAAATGTGGTCCGGTTGCAATATGTCGATCATTAATTTAATGGAACCATATTCTTTTGACCTTAGAGCATGTTATACGGTTTGGCCAAAGCGAAAATTGAACAAATCAATGGCGACTTTGACATGGCGATCAAGACGTTGAATGAATTACTAGTTGCTCGAAACCTCGCTATTGCATTCAAGGCGTTTTACTTCGAACTGATTTGGTGCTACGCGATTAACTTGGATTGGGACAACTGCATTCGTTGTTCAGAGAAGATTCGGTCGAGCAAACACTCGCCCGTTTGCACTGCGTTCCTCAACGCGGTTTTTCGGTACGTGAAGGGCGTCGAGACCAACGACCAGGAGCTGCTCGACCAGGCAACGAAGGAATTCGAGTAAGTACCTTCTAATTAGTTGCTAACGCGCCAATTCAATCTCGTTTCCGCACTGAGCATCTCCCAACTGCTATTTTGCATAGAAACCGTGTCTCGCATTCTTTGGGTGTTCAATCATGCCAGCGATGCTTTTTGTCGAGATATTAATTACATGCCAGTGCCATATTCAATTGCATACAGTTAGCCGTGCCTATCACCCTAGTTGCGTTAAGTTACCAACAAAACCAATCTAGGGCTACGACAATCCTTTACTTTTGTTTGTCTTGTGCAAGTCTATTTGTTGACATGTTTTTTGGTCACTTTCAATGGCAAACAAGTTCCCAGTTGATCACAATCAATGCATTGTGGCTTTGTTGGTCTGTTGTGAGTGTAATGCATGTGTTCTTTTAGTAAGTACCGATTTTTCAGTAGCCACAGTGACATGTCCACTGAGTGTCCATCGCAAGTGCATCCTTACTGTGGTCATCTGCACGACGATTGTCCCCAAGTCAGTGGCATGTGTCCGTTTGATGTGGCACTTAAATACCGGAAGGGCCATTATTATTATTAATTCTTATTACTGCTGGCACACTCGTCACCACTCGGGATTGACCAAAGTCGCTGACTGGCCAAGTGGACTTAAATTCCCCTTGCTGCACTTTTTGCTAACAGTTTGGCGCTATTTTTCGCTTCAATTGGATGCGAAGGGAAAATTCTGTATATTCTCAACATTGTGAACTGGGCTTGGTATGCTTGGTTTTCTTGCTTCACTTCTTCCGCCTGTCCCTTAGTAGCTTCTGGCCGGCCCATTGCCATTGAGCCTGTGTACGGCATTACATTTGAGGGCCATTAGTCTTGTTTAAAATGTGCCTCTATTATTCGATTGTACTTTGCTGCTGGACACACTTTCATTTGCTTTTATTAATGACTTTAATACGGACGGCTATTAACAGGCTTTTAGTTAAATCATCGCTAGTGGTCACTGTCATTACTGCAGTGCTCATTGGGATATGTCCAAGCACAGAGTGCCAACCAGAATGGCATCATAGCTCCACACGCATTAAACACAACAAGCCCAATTTGTCTGCTCTTGTATTGATCACAAATTATATTTTGCTTTTCAATTTTCCCACACTAATAACGTTCAATTGACGAATCGGATTACAATTTGTCTGGATGGCCCAAATTGTTGGCGTGTGCAGAGTGATTCCCAGTCTGCGAATCCGTCACTTTGGCAAGACGATGACCACCGAGAAGGCAGCCTTGACTCACTCATTGTTGTACTTCAAGAAGGGCAAACGACTGGTCCTTCCGGTGATGGTAAGTGCCATTAATCGAGCTGCAAATCACTTATCTCGATCTGCATTAGGCGATGCTGTATGCTGGAAATTATCTCATGTTTATCCGGTCCGAGAAGCAGATCGACAAGTTGATGCAACGAGTAGAGAAATACATTCAACTGTACTCGCAGGAACAGGACATCGGTAAGGCCTGTCTGTCCACTGACTCATTTATATCAATCTATTACTGGGCCTTGACGTAGCAGGAAATTTCTATTTGCTCTTGGCATTGTGACTTTCACTTGACAGTGCCATTTGCCTGGGCCCCAGTGCTAACGTAATATATTTATCTTTCCATTTACTTGCAGAAACAGCAGAATGTCTGGACGACTACTTGGCAGCTCTCTTCTACCGAGGAGTACTTCTTCGTCTGAAGAAAAACTACCATGAAGCACGCGAGTGTTTTGATTTTATACTAACCGAGTAAGTGCAAAGTGGCACAATGCCCGAGTGCCAGTGGAGTGCAAGCAGTCGACTCGACACTTGATAACGCGTTCGGTGACAATCCATGGATTGCAGTTGAGGCATCACGCTCGACAGCGGTACCGTGTGTTGGAACTTGTATGACACCGTGCATCGCTCACGAGATATTGCCCATTTGTCCGCACGGATAAATGCTCTCTCAATGAAGATGGAGTTAGGCTCAGGCTCAGTGGCCATTGTGATAATGCGATAGGAACAGGTCTCGGTGTGGTTAAGTGCCTCGTTGGCTCCCAGCAGACAATGTTCTACACTGTGTGCGTTATTATCATATTTATTAGAACGCCATTGAGTCACATTTGCATAGCCAATTCGAATGACACTCTGCCGCGCGCTTGTTCGCCTCGGCGTGCTTTATCAGTGTGGCACGGTCTGGTAGCCGAAATAGAGTTGTGGCCAAGGAATAATTTGATTGGTGAGTAAGATGAATTGCTCGCCGTCTCATTATGAACATCATTCTGGTGGGACAGCGGCGAGTGCACTGTTTCCACTCTGTTGGCCTATGCCAATACCAACTGGGTAATGCATTAATATTTGCCCATTATTAGTATTGACATCGATGTCTTCGCTTGTCGAGTTCAGTACAGATTATTGTTACGTAGCATAATCTAATAAGGCAAACAGCATTGCTCCATTCAATAGAACAGTCCAATCGTATTGATGCTAGTTGAACACTCACCAGCACGGCCAAGGGCATTCATCCACTCGACGATGGCCATTGCTTGTTGTTGCTTGTTTTATTGCCTTTGTGGCCATTATCGTTATTGTCCCGAAGTGGTCCGTTCGCAGGCAAAGGGCCAGAATGGACTGACACTGCTGTGAGCGACCCTCTGCCGGCTTGGTGCCACCATGCGTGCCAATGAATGCTTGCTTATGAAAGCAGCTATTCTTCATTTTCATATGTTTCATTTGATGTTCGATTAATGTGTTCTATTTGAATTCGAATAGGAAATCGCGTATCGATTTGGAGTCTTCAATTGTTCCAATGGCAACACTGGAAATGGGTCTAATTGAGTTGGAAGAAGGCAACTATGATAATGCGAAGAAATGGCTCGACCATGCCGAGGACTTTAGCGGATATACGGCCGAGAATTTCGTCCATTTGAAGGCATACGCCGCCATCAGACGAATGGGATACAAGACAGACAAACAGAAGGAGGATAAAGAGAAGTGTATGTCATACCGGACAAACTGCAACTTTGCCTGTCAAGGCGACCATCGCCGAGCGGACATATGCAGTTGTTCAAACTTTGTCACTAATCCTTTCTTATTTGCCTGCCAGTGAACCGACACATCCTCAATTGGCTGCAGCTCCATGAAATCGATCTGAAGTCGTACCGCGAAATAATCGCTTCCAAATAGTTCATTTCACATTTTTATCTCGGCTCGTCACAGGCCAGCCCATTGGACCAAAAATCAGTGACCATCGGAAGTACTGGGCTGGCTCATCTGAAGCTTACTTGTGGTTACCATTTCTGTTATTCTGCTCAAGTCATTAAATGTTGTCCAATTAAATCTGATACATGTTAAATTTCATTATACTGGTATTTTGGTAAAATGAGAGTAACGTTGCCTTATGGAATTTTTAAGCATTGTCTTTTTTATCTCATTGAAAGATTATTAACTGAGATACTAACTGGGATAGCATCATATTCAAATTGCAACTAGTGATGACTGTGTTAATATGATGTATGAACCGATATCACAAGGTTTTGAACCTGTTAACCATATGAGTGAACAAATAAATTAGACTTGTTCTCAAAATAAAAGAAATCACTAGCTTCAGATGGTCAGGCGATTAGTAGATGTACTAAACAGAACAATCACATTCAATATAATAAAAGAGTCTAATATAATACAGTCTGTATTGTTACAGTTGCTTGGTTGCTCTATTTGTAGAGTTGATAAACTTTCTGATGATCCATTTGCCTCATATATCAGATATATGTTCAGACAATTTATACAATTTATTGATAAAAATCCCCTAACAATCAACAAATGAATGGCCCAACACAGACGATTGCAAATTGCAAAGCTCCAATCATTGTAGGTGCAATTCTCGTTTGACGATTAAAGTTTAATCATTAAACTATCCAAAAATGGCAATTCTTTATCGAAATCAAGTATATTCATTTACTTTAATGTTGCTAATCATAGAAATAGTAAAATTGCATTAATTTCTAACTGAAACAGTGTTCATTTAGACAGGCTGTCGAAGCAAGTTGGAATATTGATTAAATTTTTTCTTAATCGACATGTCAACGTAGTGTTCGCCGTCAAAGTCAATAATCAAACCACCAAGGATGCTTTTATCAACTTTAGACTGGACGATCAATTTCTTTCCTATAAATAAAACGTTTGCTTAAAATTCAATATAATTTTTTAATTTAAACCTTTAGCAAAAGATTGCAAGATGTCGTTTAGTTCTTTTTGACTTTCGGCGTCCAATTGCGAAGATGAAGTAACATTAACATTGACCTCTCCACGGGAAATAGCCATTGTTTTGTTGAAAGCACGAGCAACTGATGCGAAAAGCTTCATACGACCATTTTCTGCCAAAACAGTAATAAGGTTCAGAGTGAGTTCATCTAGATTAAGCTTTGCCGAAAGAGATTTTCCCAAAATATCGCGCTTTTGATTTGGCTATAAGGAAAGTGTCACAAAAAGAAGTTTAAGACGGCAAAATCAATTGCTCAAACCTTGATAAGTGGATTGATCAAAAATTCACGAAACTTGGCATCTTTCTGTTGTATTTCAAGCAAAGTCTTCAAGTTCTTGTCTACCTGGTCGAGCTTGTTTTTCTTGGACGCTGCCGAATAAAGGGCAGAAGCATAACGACCATCCACCCCAAACATTGGCACTGGTGGTTTGACCAGCTTTGAAGCACTCGCTTGGCTAGCCAAATGGCACTTGCCCAATTGAACCAATTCTCGGAGTTGAAGCAACGATTTTCCAGAAGCCATCTTGGAGCAGTTTATCGTGATTGACGCTTACAATAATACGGCAAGGATCACCTTAAATTCACCTCGCTCATACAGACAACCACATACTATTTCTACCCAACATGATCTCAACTCATGGCATTGGATATTTCTACCCAACTAACCATCTATTTCGCTTCAAACCGCGTGTTGTTGATGTTCAATTTGATCGCTTGTAACCGATCATTTCTTGGACAATTACAATTGCAATAGCTGACATTTTTTAGGCCAATCAACATCATCGGGTACATTTGGTATGGTCATTTGTGATAATGAAGTTTACTAATGAATGTTTTTACTTTCAGTTTCCTGTATTGCTAGAATCTATATTGTTCTGTCCGGTGACTCCTGTCCATCCATCTACCACGTGTTTTCAGTAACATCACAACAGTTTTGTTTTTTATCCATTAAGTTCGGAAAAATGGGAAAAAGGAATCTTGAAGAACAACAAAATGGCAATGGCGTGGCAGAGGTCTCGAAGAAGCATAGAAAATCCACTCAAGATCTTGAAGAAACCTTAGATGAAACGTTGAACGAGGAAGCTGAGGCAATCCCAAATGGCCTTCCAAAAACGCGACGTGATTTGATGGAACTGCCGTACGAAGATAAATTGGCTTATGTTTCGGTTATTGCGAATCCAATGGCTAATAAGAAATTGGCTAAGAAGCTGTTTAAATTGATGCGTAAAGCTGGCAAGCTATCACGTAAAACTTTGCTCCGAATCGGACTTAAGGATGTCCAATTGCGCTTACGTAAAGGTATGTTTTCTGTTTTATGCTAGGCTTTGACTACGAAAACTCTCATTCTGATAGGCGAACGCGGCTTGGTCATCTTTGCTGGAGATGTAACTCCAGTCGAAATCATGTGTCATTTGCCTGCTGTTTGCGAAGAAAAGGATATTCCGTACATGTATGTACCATTCCGAACAGATATATCCTCTGCCATTGGAATTAGAAGACCAGCCTTGATGGTGATGATAAAAAAGCATGATGACTATGCTGATCTTTATGATGAGTGTGAAGCTAAAATGAAAGAATCGCCTCCGCTCACTCAGTAATGACTAGCATGATTCTAGATACATTTATTTTTGTGTATCCTAATACCTTTGAAGCACCCTATTGTCATATAATACTATGACTAATCATTTACATACTTTTCTCCAAACTGACATTTATTAAATGTTTCTTTTTTACAAGTAAATGCATCTAAGGCAGACGTTTTTGTATAACAGGCGACATTCCATCTATATCACAGTGTGGACAATCAAATGAAATGATAAAATAGTCTTTAGATAGTTGGCAGCCAAGTTAATGCGACAAACTAGCTTTTGCTTTGATGCCAATGAGGTTTGTGGTTTGTTTATTCAGAGATGACTGGAAGACTAAGAAAATACTACAGTTTGTACTTGATTAATTGTTAGATAGGTGCTTCTAGTCTCGTCTATAACGCTCCAGTTGGGCCTTCAGTGATTGGATCAAGTTGTGCTTGCTCTGGTCGATGTCCAAAGCGGGTGCTTCTTTAGTATCATTGTTGTTGGCATCCACTTGTTCTTTTACGTCGTAATTCGGTTGGGTTTCTTTTGTTAAAACGTCCAAAAATTGTTTGAGCACATCTATGTTGAGTAACTCTATTTGTCCACTGGTCATGGCCAGCAAGGTTTCAATGGTCGCATTGTCCATAGCTAAATTGTTTGAGTCTTTCACGACTTTTTCCGCTTTGGGCAATGGACTTGGTTTTGCCTGGACTAAGGGCTCGTTGGTGTTTATCGTGGTCGAGGGAGCATTGGTCGATTTGGGGGGAGATGAGTATTGTTTCAGAAAACTAGTGTACGACCGATAGCTGCCTTTTTTGACATTTGTTTCTTGAAGCTTGAACGCCATTTTGCGAGAGGTAGTGTGAGTGAAGAGTGTGGTAATGCACGGAACCAGTGGAAACTATGTGTTCAGTGGAGCGCCAAACGCAATTACGAATTGCGTCCATTGGGTGGTCTTTATATGAGTTGATTGGCGCTTACGATGCCAGTCGATATCAAACAATCACGTGTACAGCTCACACAACTCTGACATCACTTTCCTTAACATCGGACTGTCCGGACACCTCGATCGTAGAGGCACTGACAGACGGACTCAGTTAACGTTGCAACACTGCTCGAACTCGATGCAATCACTGCGGTAGGAAATTCGCCAAACCGATGACTCATCACCTCTCTAGAGAGCTTTTTACAAATTTACACCATCAATATAATAATTACTAAAGTACAATGATACTACATAATAATGTCCGCAAGTGAAATATCGTACTACGCGTCTTTGTGAATCACTCTCCAGGGCAGAGCAACAAGTTAGCCCTGGTCGATTACCCCCTTGACAGCTCGTTGATTGTCATCTGGGGATTAGTTGGACAGGAATTTAGTGTTTTCTTCCAGGAAGGGTTCGGATCTGAGTAAGCATGTGTCATTAAGCCAATTATGACAAGTTTATTGCTTTAATTTGAAAGTTTATACCAGGAAAGATGCTCAAGACAAACAAGTGTATCAGTGATAAGAGCCAGCCATGATAATCGTGGATGGCGCCTTAGATCCAAGGCGACTATCAAGGACATCAGATTAAGACGTCCGGTCAACATTGAGTGTCGCATAATTTGTGGTTTAAACATTTAGTAAATGCTGCGCCAATAAATTCTTGCATTATCCCATTGGTCATTGAATGAAAAAAGTGTCAATAAATGATAATAACTATATATTTGCAAAGAATAACATCAATAAAACTGGTAAACTTAACAACAACACTCAACTGAATGGCAAATTCATTGTGGATAACTATGTCAATGTATACATATATGTATACGTATGTAATGAGTCAACCGGTATAAATGCTTCTGTTTGCTCATACTTAACTAACAGTGCAACAGGACAATTAGTGCAATCACTCTCATTTTCACTCGGAAGTGTTTTTCGATCTATGGGTCATTGAAGTCCACTTCTCAATGTATCTCACTACAGCTATGCTGCTCGCTTGTCGGGCACTTGACTCTTCTTATTTCTGTCAGTGACAGAATAGTTGTTGACAAAGTCTTTGTAAGTACGATAGCTGCTGGTAGTTCTGAAAGGCAACGGTCCTGCCACCATGTTTGACTTGGTCATTATTTTGTTGTTGATGTAAGACAGGCTTGTTCTTGGTTCTTCCGCATTGGAATCTGCATTTGATGCCAACACGGTGGACGTGTCTGCACCAGTAACGATAGACCAAGTTAGTGAAAGACAAAGACAAAGTAATTTTACCTTTAGCATTCGAATGGCTCTGCTCGCCATTTTGGTTCACTTCAGCTGTTTGTTTATCTTCTAGAATGTGTTCACTTTTATCGTTTTCTTTGGGGATAATGTCTGACGTACTGGTAAAGACTGGTGTGTTCGTCTCAACATGGTCCAGATAGTTTTGACTCTTGTTGCTGTCCTTGGGATTATTGTCCGACGTACAGACAGGTGAATTAGTCTCAGCATAGCCCGAGCCAGTTTCACTTTTGTCGTTGATTATTGGTTCAATGTGGACTGTGCTGGCATTGCTCTCACACTGATCGGAACTATCCTCTGAGTGAATCGACGCAGGAGGGGTTGGTGGTGCTTCCTTCAACAGAGGCTCGTCTTTCTTGGTCAACTGGTGGTGGTAACTGATTTGTTTGCCAAACTTTGGTATTTGAGCACTCACTCTATTCTCATTTGAATATCTGCTTCTGTGAACCATACCTGCAGAGACAGATCGGTTATAAAGTGGTACTTTATTGGGCAATGCATTTTGGTTCGAGGCACACAAAAAGCATTGACTCACTCCACAGAGTACCGAGTTATCCAGCTGACTTTGTAGCTGGTCAAGTTGATATGACTTGTCGGGCACATTCTCTGACAATTTTCTCAGTGACAAAAGTCTTTTTTCAAAGGAGCGATATTGGTTGAGCTTGTGAGGCAAGCGAAGTGTCTTCAGTTGTTCGCTCAGTTGATCAATCTCTTGTTCAAGTTTTTCTTGTGACATGTTGCCAAAGTGTGTTTGTTTTTTTCACTTCGATGTCAAGTGAGAAATTTAACCACTGCACCACTAACGGGTTGCATATCGGTGATTCAGGTGAGGGGTAAAAGAGCCTTTGCTTGGTTTGGTTTTGATTGGTACGACGTGCAGCTGTGATCACACTTTGGGTGTCAGAACGACATCTCCACGAAGGCACACACGTAGATTGATTGAGTCAATTATCACCATAACTACAGGAGCAGCCACTCAAGCTCTAAGAAATACTCAATGCGGTGCTTGTGTTGTGAGTGGAGCACTTTTCGTGGCATCCTTGCATTCGTTAGTGATCTGCCAAATTTGCGTAGTCGTCGGTGGCGAGGAGTGCATGGCCAAACTGACTGGCAATACAGAACAATTAACTTACTAGGTAGGATTGCCACAAATCGATATGTTGCTCGGCGAGAAGTGTCTCAGTCGACGATCAAAATAGACATTTCCACTCCATATCCGGGCTGGACGATGAGCTCAGCTAATTTGTCGATCGCATTCAATTCAAAATTGTCGATTGGCACCGAACTGAGTGATCCACTAGGCGACTGTAGTGATCGCTTTACCTTGTCGACCGTCATGCTCCTTCACTGGTGACTATATACTTTGTTCACTGCAGAGACAGCCGAGTAACTCGAGTGGCCACCACGAGATCGAGTGCCCGAGTTGTTCCGCCATTATAAATGGAACAGTGCAAGGGTATTCAATATTGAATGATTGAATTATAATTAGACTGATTATGAAGTGTGCCAATCTCGATTCAATTAGACATCAATTCTATTAGCTTATTATATTTAAAGGTTTGCTTTCGGTCGTTGTCTCGGAGCAAAACTGGAGAGACCCAAAGAATGGGTTTCATTTTATTTGACAGTGAAACTGTTGACTTGATTTGATTATATTAATATTAATATTAATATTAATTGCCTTTATTATATTCGTAGTGCGTTGCAGCGTATTTGCCTTCTCACTATTGCGTTATTCGATTAGTAAACAGTTTGCATAAGTTGAATTAATGTATTCATTGTTGCTCACAAAGGAGCTCATTCAAAAGTCGCGACAAAACTGCTCGGTGCAACTTTGTTTCGATTGACGGCAATCGGTTTCAAGTTTCTTTGCCTCTCAATCTATACAGGCAAGCCAATTTTCACTCAGCATACCAAAAATATATAATAGCATTCCAATTGGATCATTATTGTCTCAGTGGAAGGTCAAGTGGAGCAAACAAAGCAAATGCAGTCAAACTGAAGTGAGTTGTAATGACCGAAATAGTACCACTTTGGTCATAATCTGCACACGTCTGCACCACTCACATGTAAATCATCAGAGGGGCCAAATTAAATAACCGCACTGCCGCTTGCCTTTGGCCGCTTTGCCTTCTAATGAGAAAGCAAAAGTAATTAACGCCAAAGCAAAGAAGAGGCAATGAAGGCAAGTTTAAAAATTAATTAAAAGCTTGACTAGAGACTAGAAATAATAAAGTTGCAGTGCATTGAGCCGATGGCATTAGTGATCTACTCCAAGTCCGAGTCTCGGAGGCGATCACTTTCCACTACTCGACTTGAATGAATGTTTGCAGTTTGGGCCATTGGGACTGGTAGAGGATTGGCCTTGCCATAGCATTTCCTCAACCCTGTCTCAACTGGCATTATCTGGCCCGATTGGGAGTGCTGTTGACTGCAAACAAATCGATCTCCACACGATTAGTCATCGATTATTGGGCAACTGCTTCAGTGCTCAAGTGAGCCAGTCGGACAAAGGGTCTCGATTAGTGTCAGTGGGTGCATTGCAATGTATCAATCTGGCGTGACTTTAAAGTTCGGCCCCAGCGTTGCCACCATAATTGCACCTGCACTGGAGCGATACACAGCTCGAACCAGCAAATGGTGTGTGTCAGAAAAGAGCGCAACTGCAGCTAACACATGACCATGCCATTTAAATTGCCAGTATAATACATTATAATGGCAAATCAAATCGAACAGTGGTTAGATGTTAAATTTTCCTAACTGCAATTGGGCGATTCTGTTTGTTCGGTTTCAATTTGCATTGCACTATAGTGCTGTAGCAGTGCCATAAATCACGACAAATATGGAAAATTTAAATTCCGCACATGTGGCTCGTCAACTCGAATTAGCATGTCCAAACTGCTGCGGTCCACTCCACATCAATGCCTCTGTCGCCTTTCCTGATGCACATCGAAACTTTCTTGTGAGTTTTACATTTGATTCTATTATTCAATTCAAATGTGAATTAGTGCGATTGTCAACTATTTTTACCAGACATTTATATGTACCTTGTTTGTAGAATCTTGTGCAAATACGAACTGTGATTTATGAAACGGAGGAACAATTAATTATGAAATAGCTCCGATTAAGTGGCCACAAGCTAACAAACTAATTTGCATGTCGACCAGTGAAGGGTGATTTGATGGTGTGCGGCACTTGCAACTTTGGCAAGCTGCCAAGGAATGTACCATAAGAGGGCCAAAGGCAATTATGGCGTTATGTCACTTGTCGAGCAGTGTGGCATGTATGTTTATATTGGCATTGCTCTTGTTAGCACTGCCCCTGTTGACCGAACTGATCTGTCTCTAATTGGATCTTCACAGCCGATCTAATTAAAGTTGCCCACGTAAATCAAAACTCGTTGCATAAATCTTTGCGTGTCCTTTAATAATGAATGTCTCGTCTGTTGAGTCGTAAGTTGTAAATAATCCAACCGAACGGCCAATTGAATTGTTTTACTTTGTAAAGGATTTACATTTATCCGAAAAGTTTATCTGCCAACAAGCGTCATCAAAGGTTCTTTCATAATGACACTCGCATTGTGGCAGTGAGAGTGGCAATTGTATGGAGTTGGTGTGTCTTGTGAGCGGAGTGTCACACTGCTCATTGTGTCCATTGTACCGGTCTTGAGCTCATTAATTATGCCCTCGAATAATTTGCACAAGGCAAAGGTCGCACAGAACGCTAAATGGAGTGTACTTCTTGTGCGCCTAATGACGACGCCAATTGGCAGCCAATTAGCAAAATTAATATGAACTCCATTGGAGCCATTTCTAAGTATACTTCTGGAGGCAAGTTTGATTAATGCCAACATGGCACTGTCGAATGTGCCAAATTCCTGAAATGTTCGTCTCAGATTCCATGATGAAGGCCAACTTTCGATCGATTAGAGTTCAGTTTCTTTCACAACCCTCGAGTTGGATCGATTGATTAATTTGCAGTGGCAATTTAAATTGCTAACCTAAAGGCCTCAATGAGATCAGTAAAACAAGCGCGCCAAGCAGATGGCCAATCGATAAATGTGAGCTTTATGCAAATTTTATTATTTTTTTGCCAAGTTGGTCTTGAGTAAATTGGATTCATTAATCGACACTTCGAGTGAGTGCTCACTTGGAGCTATACGTTGATGGAGCCATTAGCGGTCATTAGAAGATAGTCCCTCTCAGTTTCTCAATCTCTCGCTCAGTGTGGGCACACCTTGTTAGCACTAGTGCCTGTATCGCTCTCTTATTGCCCAGTCCAATTAGTATTGGCGCCAATTTGGTGGCATTCGGTGACAGACGCATTTTGAGTTTAATTAAATTTGCTTGTTCGGTCATTTATTAGCCTCTTGAACTATTCTGGAACCAAATATGGAGGCGTCATTTAATCTCAAGTGGCAATTAAATTATTTAAATTTTATTGCCTATGTCTAGTTTTGATTGCGAGTACAGAACCGAGACGATCATTGTTTGTGACCAGTGTCAGGGGGTCGACTTGAACTGACAACAAGTTGACTTGGTTGGCGTGACAAATTAGCCTGTCGACGAGCATCGCAATTGCCGCTGTTTGTCTCGGTTATGTTGACTGTCATTAGCCCCGGTCGTTTGTGTGCCGCCAATTCATAATCGCACTCATTCATTCTTCCTTCGTCCGAATGAATTTCGCAAATTCTGTCTCGATTCTTTTCTTCTCTTCTCTTGACGATCGAGTACAATTGTCAATTGGTCCATTGGTGGCCCGAGTCAATCGACACATCCCTAAGGTTCACTAAAGTGCAGCAGTCGGCTGACAAGTGAGTTGTTCTGGTGATTCTGGTGGCGGCAACCACGGTTGGTCCAATTGTTGGCGGATTGTTGCCCAATGCAGTGAGGCCTTGTGCGCACTCCTCTATTCTATGCGTTCGACAGTGCTGGAGCACATCGCGAGGCGCGACTCGAGAGACAATCTCTTTCGGTTCTGTTCACTTCTCGTCTTTACACGCTCTCACATGCCGAGTCCGTTTCTTTGGTCGACGATTTTTGCCGATCGCTCACCACAATACGGTAATGGCGCGCCATTTAATTCACCCGACACATCCGATACTGCAACACATCCAACACATGCACAGCCGCCACTGGCCAACTTTGTTTCACTCGACTCATCTATTATTGTAACATTCGCAAACTTTGCCCATTACGTTTGGATTTGCCAACTTGCTTGAATCAACAAATTTGGATTCTTCGATCACTAAGTACGTGGTCACTGACCAATCTAATCTCAATTTGGAGCAAAGAAACTTTATTCAGCCAAATTCAACACATCTCAACTTTGTCGTTTGCATCAATCCACTGAATTGCAGTCCTGTGACACGTTTGTGGTTCTTTGATGCAGTGCGGGCAGTGAAATGTCACTTGGTGTTGTGTCTGTCACTGGTCTCTGGACTGGCCACTAAGTGTTCATGAGCGAATGTGTTGCATGTGTTCACTTGGAGCACCGAGAGACTTAAGTCAACATATCGTTGTCCTCAGTGTCAACATTGGCCAAAGATGTTCGCGTTGATCCACTTAGGCACTAATTGTGTTTGCGTGTTTCATCGTCCAGCAACTCAGCTCTAATTTCCTCCCGGTAAGTCCGTTCGTTTAAGCTCCCTCCTGTTGGTCAGCTTGTAAAGCTTGTAAGGCTTGTAGGTCTGTAAGTTATCTCCTTAGTTGTAAGTTTGTCTTGTCTTGTGAAGCCACTTTGCCACTGCATTGCTTTGTTTAGTGGTCGAATAATAACAAATCTGTTAGTGCTCGACTGCTCGTTCAGGGTGCTAGTCTAATTTTCTGCCTAACAAGAAAGTTCCATCCAGAAAATTTGAGTCCACTTTTCAATTATTAAATGCAAAGTGCTGCCAAGTCAACTCGCATGATTGAGGCTTTATTTCCAAGTGAAAGACCAATTTGGTAACAATGGCTGCAGGCCAAACCGATATGATGACAAAGGCGCTGCAATGTCAATAAATCAATATAAACAACTTTTTGATAGCATTCAAATTCGATTCTGCTTTTTGGCTACTTTGCATTAGAATATTTAATTAACTCGCATTTATTTTAGTATTATTTACTTCTAATGATGCCAAAGCAAACAGTAATTTGAGAAGTAAAGCAATCACAAGTGCAACACTACGCCAGCAGCAAGCAACACTGCCTCCACTCGCTCAGGTGAATCCGAATGCAGTCAATTTGTTCAAGTGACAGTCAGAGACAAGCTGTGCACTTTATTTACTAAAATCAATTTGCCAGTCGTTTAGACAAAGTGATTTTTTGTGGCAGACCACTTCATTGCGGAATGTCACTGCTAATTAAACAACTACCCGTGGTCAAATGTTCCGCTAATAGTCTATTACTGTTAATCAATCTATTAATGTGACTGACCAAATGTGTTGGAGTGCTTTCCAAAAAACACATCTTCACAGATACTAGACAGACTCCCCAAAGCAAGAATCGATATTTGTCTGTTTTCTAAAATTGATGATCTCAGCCAGTTTTGGTACATGTGTTGGACTAGATTTATTATCAAACTTACATTAAGTAATCTCGTAAATAATGGCGCGCACTGCAACACTGCACTCAGTAGTCTCACTTAATTAATGCAACATTTGCCTTCACAACAGTCCATAATTTGGTTGTGCAATTATGTTAATACTCTCATGTTGAAGACAATGCACCAAAGCCGCACTGCCGAGCACAAGACAATAAGACCGGAGAAGTGTCACCGAGAATGTAATCGAAATGAAACAATCGACCGAATGCATCACTGCGAACCGAACGTGCCTCGGTCGAATGCAATTGGCTCGAGTCGTACAATCCAAAATAGAAAGTGCAATGTTCCTCAGTGACACAGTTTAGATTGTCTCCGATGGGGTCCCACCAGCGGATATGCCCAGTAATTGACACAGCCAGTCAATGTGCTCGGTGTGTTGTTGCCACTGTCAGTCAATTAGTTTGCGAGAACTATTCATCGAGCAGAACTAAACAAACACACTGACGAAAAACATTATCGTCTTACTGGCAAATTGGCGTTAAACACTCGAACAAGGGATTTGTTTGCCTTGTGCATCACTCCGCCAGTGTCAGTCTGACTGATTGATTTACTTTAAAGTGCGCCACTTGCACTCACCCTATAGGGTATACTGAATGAGTGGGCCATTGCAAGTGAATTTGTATGCCGTTCACTTGACCCAGTCGGGTGTCTCCGCAGTTCACAACTTAAGTTTGTCACTTTATGTTGTGTCAATGAGACGAGTGGAATCAATGTTTACGTGTGCATGCATGTAGTGTCACTGAGATTTATATAATCGACTATCGATTCGGTATCAATGCAACGATCGATTCGTGCTAATGTTTTCGAGTGACACATTAGCATGGCACTGGTGTTTGCTCGTGCGTGGCATTGCCTTCTGTAGAGACGGGTTACACTCGAGTCTCTTTGACCAGACACAGGCAAGTTTATAGTTTCGATGGTGCAAATGACCATTGACAAAACTATCTTTATGGCTGATCACAGGGCAAACATATTTCGAGTCATTTGGCAAAGTCAAACAAAAAGTTTGATCGTTCTTCGGAATGATAATCAATCTGACCATAATATTACTAAAATATGCCAAGTGGCTCTAATAGATTGGGATGTCAATGGCCATTATTGTACAATACTGCAAATGGGCTCAATTATATACCATATAGGGCATGTTTGAAGACCTATAGAGCACGTTTTGTCTACAACTGACTCTACTAAGATTAATTGGGCCCATTTGTAAAGCTATGCTTGGAATTATGAAAAATGCGATCGAAAGCAGAGAACGGCTTTCAGTAGCACTCAAATTATTGAATTGAAGTTGAAAATGTGCCCAACGAGTGATGCTCAGTGGCCCAACATTGTGGCGGTTTGTTTATCTGTTTATGTGTGCGCTTGATTTATGGTTGTCCTAGCCAAGTCCGCATGGCAATAAACAAGGACCGATTGGCAATTGCACTTGCACACTCCAATAGATCACACACTTGACACGCCAATCACTTGGTGGGAATCAAACTGCAAATCGAACGAGAACACAATTACCCGTTCAAGTGTTGCCTCTTATTACGGAACAAGTGATCGCATAAGGATGTGGTCGGTGTTTTCGGTGACTCAGTGCAATTTCCAATTCGGATGATCCTCAGATAGTGAATTTGTCTATCACACAAGGCATCGACCACAAATCGAGTTAGACAAAGCACTGCGAGCATTCACAGCGATAATTGGAATAGGCATAGGCAAACACCGCCAAATGTGTCTGCACTCTTTTTTGCGGGCAAGAGACATGCCTCGACTGCTAAACTCGCTACTTCTGACCGTGTCAAATTCAATTTCATTCCCGACCAGATTTGAATGGCCCGTAGGTTAGTTGGCTTAGCGTTAGCTCTGGTGTGTTGCACCAAGTTGGCTTCGTTATCGCCTCTGTTGGCTCCATTTGTCAATTGAATTAGTGTTTACGTTGCATCGACCAAATTGGTCCCACTTGATTCGCACTTTTCACTTTTTAATTTGTTCCAAACTCGCCCTAATGAGTCTTTTCTACTGCCGAGTCAGAAATGAAATTGATTCGGGAAATCGAGCGCAGATATTGCGTTCATTTTCATTTCACTCATACCCATTCGATTACATTGTGATTTATTATTGATAGGTGCTCGGGACAGGGCACCACTTTGGACCAAAACGGGCACTGGGCTTGCAATCGATCCAAATCGAACAGATCTTATTGTCCAGTTGAGATTAATTACCCAGTCAGGTCCAAATTAGATTAGCAATGGTAAACTGTGCCACTGGGAAGAATTGCTGCCCAAATGGACGGCGTTGGTCTGCTCGGCACTAATTTCGATTTGGTGTCGACCGAGAAGTGGTCCTCTGCAACTATTACTTGTAGGCTGGCAGTGAGCCAGTGCGACAGCGCCCCTCTGCTATCATTTATTTAATGGCACAGTGCAAAGTAAATTGAATTAAAACAAACCAAAAACAACAAAACAACACCAACTGGGAAGGCTTTCTCTCGAATTTAAACTCAATCAAAAGCAATCAAAGTGGAGAAGATTTCTGATTGAAACATTTACATCACTCTCACATGGTCCATCCTGTTGTCCTTGCAGAGGCGAACTTTTCCATTGGCCTAATAGAATGTAATTTATTTATTTATTTATTGATACACTCAAGTTGCTTGTTAGCACTAGTCACTAGTACACAAGCACTTGTGTCCGTATACTTGCAATTGTAAGCCAGTCAGTCTGGTCCAATTTACAATTTCATTCAATTCACTGCCAACCGGACCATGTTTCTCTTGTTTCATTGGCTGAAAGGTTCCACTTGCTCATATTGTTTGCTAACCAATTTGCAAGCAAGTCCGCCAATGGCTATTTGGCACTGAAAGCAGCAGTCCAAAGTACAGCTCACACTTTTGCGCACTAATTGCCATCTGGCCTACCGAATCAATCCATTGGCCACCTCTAATGGCGTTGCGAACATGGCATAATGTCACTCGGGATAAACAAGACAAGCTAGTCAATAATAATAAATCTCAATTCGCATTTGACACATAAAAAGCGATGCTGCCCATGCATTCCCTCTACCAATTTGGCAGTCGAATATAGCAATTTTGTATTGTCTTTCCCTGTAATTTCCTATCCGGCAATTCAATTTGCTTATCTCACTCAATTACAAAGCACGCACTTTGTGTTGCCCGCCAGAGTGCCTTAATTGCAGACTTTCTGTTTAATTATAATAATTGATAAGCGATAATGGCTTCGATAGACGCCATTAAGTGGACTTGGTGAAAGTGTCACAGCAATGAGGACGGTTAATAGAGCCCATTACAGACTAAGCTCCATTTGGGGCTAAGCAGAACAAAGCTGCCGGTTGGAAAGTTCCAATTGTGCGAGTGAACGTGTCACAGTGTGAATGTGATCTGCTTGCTTAACCTGAAAGCAATCGACGTCTCACGGTACCAGTGGCCCACAAGTGCTCTCCACTTGGACAGTTTAAATTTAAACTTTATTGCCATTATAATTACCGATCGGAGGCTGTGATCAACTCGACCCTTCTATGGTACTCTCGATGCAATTACCCAACGGCAGAGAATACACAAGATTAAATAAACTTGCCCTTGTCCATTTGCCAATGTTCCAACGTACGTACATCAACATGCACTGGCAGCGAATTCGCTAATTTCAGTGCGACCCTTTTGGCGAGGCTTCCAAGTGGCACTTTGCCTTATGGTAGAATAATACATTTTTAAATAAGCCTTCTCGATATTGTTTGGTCTCGGTGAATGGGACTGTGTTGGCTTGAATAGCTAGCCAATGAATAGACTAATCGATCATCGGAATTATATTTTCCATCCAGAGATGAGTCTACAGTGAATTAATTCGGTCACCGCAAATAGGTGCAAATTGTCCGAGGCGCGTTTGTGTCCGAACGAGCCTCATTAATAATGTTGCTCGATTAACTAGTAACACTATGGAAATGGCAGCAATTGGCCGTCTTCCACATGGCCACCGTCCATGGGCACACGACCTTCCAGTTGGTCCTCAGTGCACTCCATACCGCCACACCAGTCGAACCCAAACGACTCACTATAAAATCGGTGGCATCACTTTGTGGCTGGCAGTGTTGTCCGAAGCAATAAGCGAACACAATAAAACAATGGCTCAATGAGTGCCAGTTTGGAGCATTATTAATAGCGAACCGATAACCAGATCGGAACATTGCCTTGCTGTCCAATAGTACCAGCGGCCAATATGTCTGACAGTGTAATTCGCACAATTACGATTGCCACTGCGAGCAAATAAATGCTGAACAGACGAGAACAGGCCAAGACACAATACCACCATGGCATAACAAAAAGCTCCCCAATACGAGAATGCATTCTGTGGGCGAACATAATGTACAATGTAATCATAAAAAATTATACAAATTTCATTTTATTAACTCATACATCATTTGCACTGGTACTATGTAACCGTCTATCATAGGCAAATGGAAACTAACAATGCGGCTATAATGATAAAGGCATTAATAGACAATCTCGATCTGTGTGGCCGCCAGACCAACTGATGGATCGAGGGAATGGCCAGTGGAGAAAGCAACCGTGAAACTGTCCAGCGTAATGTTCCATGTGTGAAATATGCGGCAAACAAATGGAATATTGCGAGACAAGACAAAACAAAACATCTTAGGATAGACGGACAATGATCAATTCATATAATAATGGTAATATATTACGAGGCATGTGTTAATGTACAGAATGTGCATCCTTTCGAGCTAGCTCATGCATATGTATACAATAATTAACCAAAATACAATTGTTACTATATAATTTTACAAATACAAATTAACAAAATTGGCATATATGCGAATCACACAAAATTCATTATAGAACGAGTCTGGTCCAGTGTATAAAAACCTTGTGCATTAGCAATAGCCCTTCCGTTTATCATAGACCTCACGAACAAGATTATTAAGTTCGAAAGCATCATAACCTATAATTGACTTGAGATCGCAGACGAACTTGTAGACGAAGCGCTTTCCGTGCACTTTGGCAATCATGTCGCCATCGTAATAATAACGCAGAGCGCGTGACAACTTTTCGTAGTTCATAGTAGGCTTATTTTTTCGCTGTCCCCATAATTGGGCGACCATCTCGGGATTACAAAGTTTAAATTCACTTTCATAACCGGTCCATTGAATAAAATCCCGGTAATCGGCGTCGGTGAGCAATTCAAGTAAAAACTGCCATAGCTGTATTTGGCCATTATTTCCAGATCGATTTCCAGGAGAAGAAACAGCAGCTGCGTTGGCATTGTGATTTTTAAGGCCCCCAATTAAGCGTTTATGCTGAATTGCTTCGCGTTGGATTGGCTTTTGTGAAGAGGAAGATTTGCTAAGCATTGGATTAGAAGAATTCTGTCTTTCTATATCATCTTCAGGGGAAATAGACAAATCATCGGACATATTCTCGTGAGGCTTTAATATGTCAATGATTTCTATTCGTTTGGTTTCATGGTTGATAACAAGTTTCAAGTTAATCAGCTCAGTTTGTTGTCTAGCGCCATCCACCAATTTACATTGTTCTATTATAGACACGTTGTCGAATAATTTGCTCCCTTGAAGGTAGAATTCAAATTCATCTAAACTATTGCCTTGGTCAATTGAATTTTGTTTCAAACACTCAAGCACTTGACCAGTGGTAGCTTCAATCTCAATTCCATCAATAGTGATGACACCATCAACGCCCGACTCCTCATCCTCAAATTCTTCATCATCCGAACCGAGAAGGTCTTCTATGTTTTCAAGAGTGAGATTATCGAGTTCTACTTTAGCCATCTTTGAAAAATCCGAAGAGGAATCGTTGAGGTTTACACGTTTTGCCATTCTGGTGAGATGGCTTGCTGTGACTAAAACCAAAACAAACAACACACAAAAGGCAATTGGCAATGATGGTGGGGGTCTCCACTGGTGCTAATGCTTTAACTGTTCACTCATTCAATTTCAATATTCAATCTAAATCAGCAAATCGAAGTCAAATGGAACAATCACAAACAAAACATAGAGCTGGCATGTGCTTCACACTCCAAAAGCGCACTCACAGTTGTGCGTTCATATAGGACGTGACGGTGGAAAGAATTTTTTCGTTCAACTTAACTTAAGTCAAGCATAATAATCGCTTAATATTTTGGTGTGAGTGATCTTTTCTTCTTGTGACCCAACAACAAATGATATTTTGTTGTTGAATTGTAGTGATGAATGCAGTCAGAGGAAGAAGATCAACTTCTGAGCAGAGGATAACTAACGAATTGTTTGTACACAGCGGGGCTAGTACAATGCGAGTGCGAACGGCGCAAGAGGAAGGCTGCACCACGCAAGTCATGCCAAATTCCGCTTTGAATGTGCGAATACAACTACATCCGGAGTGGCACTGATCTGCCCATATGCGGCAACCACTGGGTCGACGTCGCCATAATGCACACTGCCTTGGCCAAGTGAACACTACCGAGTGTGATTAGACCGTTCGGTTCGTTCTGGTCTCGTTTGTTGTTGATTGGATCCAGTTGTTGATTTGTTTTAGGACAATGACTAGCACCGATGCCTGATTGAGGAGACCCCAACACTGGCCGGGTTTCAGTTTCCGCCAATAATGCACAATTAATGACAGATCGATTGGCTATCCATTAATTTGACGTCGAGGGCAATCTATGTTGGATTAGTATTGATCAGCCACTCTCAGGCCAATCAACTCGGTTCCATTAAGTCCGGTCAAATTCTTCAAACTTTTGCATTCTGCTATTGTTTCGAGCATATTTTTGGCCAATTTCAGTTAGAAAACTAAGGAAGAAACATTAAATCTGCGGATAATTCATGGCAAATGGAAGGCAGCGAATTTCACAATTCACTACACTTGCAAGTGCTCCATGGTCTTGCTAAAGCAATTTAGAAGCTACTTTCGATAGAGCACGTAGAAGTGATCTGCATAATGGAACATCGCAATGGATGAATCAAGTGAAAAATGGTTGTGGCAATAGTAGGCCAGGTAGTGGCACAGAGGGGTTGCCAAATTAGATCGAGGTTCAATTAGGCGTGCCAGTGCAGCCTAATGAGATGCGGCACGATTGGTTGCTTGCAAGCCATGGCCAGTGTAAACACTTGTCGGCTAATGACGGGATTACCAACTCAAACGGCTTCACAAACGTTCGGAAATGGTCGATGTTGTCAGGAAGGCAACCAATTGGTCCATGCTGCCCAATCGGTTTTCCAATTGGTCAGCGGCCAGTAGGTTTGTGCACTTAGTAACCAAGCAGGCTCGGTTTGGACCAGTTGGCAGGCGATTAATTCTGCTCAACCTGTCAGCGATGCTAATTTGCTCTATTTGGTCGAGATAATTCACAACTTGAGTGGGACGGCACTATGACTTTCAGTTATTGTGATAACCACAGTCCGTTCCTGCTGACGCACTCAATTCAAACATATGGGATAATATTGACGCTTAATTGGCCACTTTCAATTAAACTCTACCGAGATAACTTCCGAGCTCAATGATCGATGTAGACCGAATCGATCTGTGCTTGCACTGACTCGAGCTAATGTTAATGTAATAAGCACTTGTTTGACTATTGAACAAATCGATAAGCAGACCTGTGCGGTGCGGTTGGTGGTAGATATCAATTCTTCAGAATTAAATTGGTTAACCATGGTCAGGTCAGTGAATGTGCCTCATTGCTAATGGTAGTAGCTGTACAAGAATGGCATGTGCGACAGTTTGCAGGAGCAATTCGACACACACGAGACTTGCAATATAGAGACTGGTACATTGATGGGATTCATCTAGAACGATCTTTGGATTGGTCCACTCGGGTGCAGTTGGACAATTCAGTGGCCAAAGGCGCCCAAGTTGATTCACTTGGTCGGACTTGTCAAATGGCATTACACAGACGGTGACTTTAGATGGATGTGCGCCTCATTGTGTGAACAGCCATTGATCAGTTGACCAGTGAGTCCATTGCCTTGCCAGTAATCCCACCGTGAAGTCTTCCAGAATAATCTACACTGCCTCTGTAGTGCTTGCATTAATTATTCCGCGGCACTACTCAGTACAGTCAGTGCTGCTTATTCAAATCGATTAATACCAAAATGGCCACATGATTTGCTCTTCAATTAAATCGAATATTTGGGTTATTTGTGTTGTTAGGAGCAAAGCAAATCATAAAATAATAATTTAGACGGTTCCGTACTTTCCACGCGTTGGATCTGACCAGAACAGCACTGATTGCCATTGATCGGTCTGCTGTGTCACTGCCAGTTACCTCAGACTGGCGTCAACTCGAGACAGCTGTCAAAAGATGTATTTAGTAAGTCTGACTCTATTGGACCATATCGAATGGGTTTAACAAATGGATGGAGGACACTTGCATGATGTGCTGGATTATACATCTTGAGTCATGTCTTTCAAGTAGTGTCACAGGTGATCCAAATGTCAACTTGGTTTGTTCCAGTTTATACATTTTAGCATTTAAAATGCATAAATTTTAATAAAATAAAGTCAGCAATATTTACAAATTTTCATTTTTTGCAGTGTCAAATTCAATGTTCTCTTCAAGCTAACCCGTCCTCGTCTTCGATCGAGTGGCAATGAACTAACCAGACACAACATGTCTTACAACAACCTCACCTTAATGCTCATTTCGATGGGCGAACTCACATGGCAGAACCATTCCACATTGAACACAGACTCTTCGGGGCAGTACAATCGACTGATCGAAATACTGCAACGTCTCAACGGAAGTAATCTTCCAAACCTCACTCACACCGAGCTGGTCGAAAGGTTCTTGAACGAATCGGAACAAGCTCACTTCGGATTCCAATCTTATTCGAACTTTGAGAACAAACTGGACGATTCTGAGCAGAATGAAGAGGAGCCTATTAGCTTGTGGATAACTATTTCACTATACGCTATTTATGCATTGATCTGTTTGCTCGGGGTGTGTGGCAATACTTTGGTTTGCTACGCGGTTGCTAGAAATCCAACCATGCACACCGTGACCAATGTGTTCATCGCCAACCTAGCTCTATCAGACATATTGTTATGTATCTTCGCAGTGCCATTCACGCCTCTATATCTGTTAGCATTCAAATCTTGGGTCTTTGGAACGGCACTTTGTCATTTGCTCCCATTTGCTCAAGGTAAAGTTTAAAACATAATTGCAATGACACAGTAACATTTGTTTCTGCAGGAGTATCGATCTACATTTCGGCATTCACTTTGATGTCGATCGCGATCGATCGTTACTTCGTTATCCTGTACCCATTCAAGTCCCGCATGCAAATGATGACATGTGTCTTCATTATCATTGCAATCTGGCTAACTACATCCGTCTTGACCTTTCCTTACGCTCACTTCATGCAATTGAGCCCAGGAGATCACATCGATCCGGATATAGGCAGTCGACCGATATATTGCGATGAGCGATGGCCCAACGAAGAAACTCGCAAAACGTTTGCCATCAGCACTACAATTCTTCAGTTTGTCATTCCATTCATCATCATCACGTTTTGTTACGTTCGAGTGTGCGGTAAACTGTGGGATCGAGCCAAGACCATTCCAGGTAGTGTGTCGGCTCGCCGGGAGGAACAAGAACGAGAACGAACTCGTAGGACCAATGGCATGCTCATTTCAATGGTGGTCATCTTCGTGGTTTCGTGGTTGCCACTGAACATTTACAATCTTCTAGTGGACTTCTACGCCGAGGCCAATTTATGGCAGTATCGCCATGTCATTTTTCTGTTTGTGCACGCGGCGGCCATGTCCTCAACTTGCTACAATCCTTTTCTTTACGCATGGCTTAACGAAAATTTCCGCAAAGAATTCAAGGAAATTTTGCCTTGTTGCGGCAAGCTTAAACGAACCTTATTCACTTCCACTTTAGTCGAGCTTCGACAGTCAAACTCGAGAAGATCGAGCTGTCCAAATTCGAGCAAAAGGTGTGTTAAGTTACACTTGACCGAACCAGACAAAGAGATAGGCAACTCTTTGGAGTGCCCTGAGAAGACCATCAGAGCACAAAGCGTCGACTTGGGCAAGGACCAGTCGAACCAAGCCAATTTGGTAAGGCAGGTGAGCCTCATTTTGAAAACGTCTTCCACTAATGGACCATTTCTTTGACAGTGTGTGAAGAGTGCAAGCTTCAAATGTGACGAACCGAACAGAACCGAGTGCAGCAATAGCAGTTCAGGTCAAATGGTCAGCCAGACTACAACAAGCAGTCAACTCAACTGTTCGCAAAATGGGGCGGAAAAGTGCGAGGTAATGCTCGAAATGGAGTTGATCTGTTAATTGGTTAACTCCAACTAGTCTATTGTGCTCACCAACTGAGAACCGATCAATGCAAATACAGTTGGAACACAAGAAGCAGCTGTATTGCTGCGATGTAAAGCGACTCAATTAATTATGACCAAGATAAATCAATAAAGTGTGCATAAAGTCTTGATTCGTTCAAATGGCAATTGACATCATGCAAATTCGTCAAACTGCCATGAGCAAATGCACATAGGCGAACATTAATATTAATTAATCACAAAACAATTAATATTAATATACAGCAAGGCAGAAGAGCAGATTTGATTGCAAGGAACTATTCCTAATGCTAATAATATTTTGAATAATAACACAAGTACAAACTTGATTAGCGCCCGCATTCAAATGAGATTAAACAGAATTTGGCTTGTCTTGCACAAGATTCAGATCAGAGCATACAGAGTTCACTATTCAAGTTCAAATATGCCCAATGCCACCACGACTGTACTATTAAATAATAGAGAACATCAAAATAAGGTCTTTTGCCATTCTATTGATCAAGATACTTGGAGAACAAAGCATTCAATAATTTATAATTGACATTGACATCAAAGTTACTCAAACGTAAGCTCAAATGTGTAAAACAAAATAACAAAACGTGTTTAATACGAAATTAAAAACAATACAATTAATGTATAATTATAAAATTAAAAACTTGCAATATACAATGGTATTTTTATTAATTTGTACGGCATTTGTAGAAAAGAAGATAAGCATTTGAAGTGACTACTTTTGATTCATTGATACTATCAACCGTGCAATCATCGAAATTTCGCCAGCCTATATAAGTTAAATGATATATAAGAAAAAGATATTTACAGAAATATACATACCTAGACTTCCATCGAACGACTTGGCATACGCCGTGTAATGTCCCATAAACGCATCACCCATGTGATTCACAACTGCGTAGAGGTCATAAATTGGCTTGACCTTTTGACCATCACAGCTGATGACATTGTCTCCATTTTGATACTTGCTTAGGTCTAATCCATTGACAGGGTATTTAACAAATTGACTAATTTTATCACGATAAATCACATTTCTCATCTTAAAACGTTTCAACTGTATCACAAGAATTGGAGGTAATCGCCAAAATGAAAGTTGCTTTGTAGCTTCGCGTAAATCTTTGCAATAAGGGCAGCGCCTACGAAAATATGATGGGTTTACTCAACATAAACAAATATACTGTAACTTACCAGCAATTTTGTGGCCCGAGAACTTCAGGTTCGTTAAACAGCTTAAGACAATCATCGAGAGTAATATCATTATCGCCAGAAGTGATTAATTCGTTAATAGTTTGACACTCAACATCTGATAGCTTAACAGAAATTTTTGGAGAAAAGTTTCTAAGGTCGATCCAATCGACTGACAAATAGAAAATGTTGTTCAGATCGATAACAGCATCGTTATTATACTCTGCCATTTTAAATAGTGCTCTCTTTTCGTCCATTAGTTCTTTTGAATTGGATTCATCCGAAGAATCATCTATCTTTTCATCTTGGCTATCGTTTTCCTCGTTTGAAGAATTTATAAGCGTGGAACTCTGAGAGTCTTCACTGATATCGGAATCATCGGAAACATAATCATCTGTTTCGCTGATAATAGGAGGAACAATTTCTATTTCTTCTGAATTTCGATTAGGACCATTAAAATTGGGAGTTCTTAATACAAATGGAGTCAAAACGTCGTTTGTGTGTAAAGTTGACGATTTAAAATAAATCAAATGAGGTATTAAACGATTATTATCAAAGATAGGTGGGCGTTTTTCGAATGAAAACAAATCGGTATGAAAAACAACAGATGAAATAGATCCATTGCTGAAATTTGCCCCAAAAGAGCTTTCGGATGAGGGGAGTCGATATGCGGACACGGAAAGACTAGCATATGAGCATAAAACTGAGCACAAATAGCTGTAAGTTAACATAGACTTCTTCACCGAAATAATAAAAGGTAACCCAACTCTATAAAAGAAATTTATCAATAGTAATTTGCAATAATTATTTGCTTATACCTAGAATTATGAAAGCCACTCATGAAGTTGATACTCGAAGAAATTTTAGCCAACGAACGCTGTAAACAAATCATTATAACAGCCATCATTTTAATATAATAAAAAATTACTTGAATGATGCACAATTCGATATATTCTTCATTTTCATCTTTAAATACTTCAAATAATAACAACGGTCGATTTCGAGTAGAGGAATCATTTGAAGAACTTCTGTAGTCGGCGAGTAGCCAGTTAGAGTTTAGAAATTTTGGAGGCATATGATCTTCTTGTTGCTGAACTAGTCGCATCTAAAATTATAAAAAATACTTAACATAAGAAATTATTTTTTAAATAAATAATACCGATCTTGTTGAAACATTTGTTCGTTGAGAAATTATATTCAGTAATTCGCTAACGGCAGAACTGTGAGGAAGATTTAGAGTAAAACGTGTCGAACTTTTGCACATTCCTGTGGGCTGATCGCGAGAAAAAAAAATAACTTCATATTTATTTTTAGGAGGTGGAATTGGCAATGGAACGTAAAGGAAAGGGTCGAACATGATACTTTTCTATCAATAAAAATAATAATTATATTCCAAGAAACAAAAATAAAAGAAAGGCTTACTTTAGCACAGTCAGGACAAGTGAGAATAGATTTAAATTGGCCATAAAAAAGATCAATCACAATTGAGTTATTAAAAAGTCGGTATTGTTTCCACATTTCGTCAGCCTTTTCTTTCAAAAGACCGTCAATATATGCACGTTTCTGTTCAGTAATGAAATCACTTTCATCAAATAATTCTTTCACGTCTTTGTCATTTTCTTTTTCTTGGTAATCAATTTTGGGCTTGTTTTTGTTTTGATTAAGATCTTCATGAATGGCATCAAGAAAAAACGACATAAATTCTTGTGCATCATGTTGATTAAAACCCATAAACATTGAGGTTATCTTCTCGCCAATTAAAGATTTCAATCTATTCGGAGAAAATGATGACTGCTTGCCCATCCACATTTGGTACAAAAATTGAGCAAAAGCTTTGACAATTACACCTCCAGTGCCCAGCGGATTTGTATGATTAATGTCCACAATATATTTGTTAGCTTAAAATTTAAAATTACTATATAATTGTAACTTAAGATAATTAAAACTTACAGAGAAAGTAATCCTTTAATGGACTAGTGTTTGACATACACTGAAGCACTGAATTCATGAAGCACGTATTTCCTAAATTGTCTAATCCTGTTAAGCCATAAAATTTGCCTCTTCCAAGACTAGCAGGAATAATAAGTTTCTCTAAAAATAACAAATAAATTAAAAAATTAAATTAAAAAACACCTCACCGTTAGGATCTTCGTATTTGACTAACATCATGTTATTTGGAGAATATTCATCAATCTTTATTGGTGTTTTTGCACATGGAGTCCATTTATTAGGTAGAAAGACTTTAGTAGGCGTATAATTAGGTAAATAGACTTTAGTAGACGTAGAAACATTTTTAGCGGTGTTAGTTGAAATTCCGATGGCACCCCATTGTGATTTTGTCGCCTTTTCAAGATGAATTTCAATGGATTTCTTCTTAATTTTATGATAACATTTATCAGGTACAACAGGGTGGCTAAATTGATGAATAAATCAATAACAAAAATAACATAAAAATAAAAATACCAACCGAAATGAGAGGGATAATTTATAGGCAAAATTAGACAAATTTTCTTTATTATGAAGAGAATTGAATTTTTCATCACTAGTTGCAAAAATTAAATCCATGGAATTAGTGTCAAATGAATGTTCCGAATCTTCAACTTCACTAATGTAAAGATATAATCTCATGAAATGCTCAAACTACAAAAAATACACATTAAATCAATATAAATAAATATATTTAAATGTCATTCAAACGAACCTCCGAATGATCAGTTTTAACATCTGTCAGCTTGAGGATTATGATTTGAACAGGGATCTTATCGTTTTCGGACATGTCATTGAAATTATCTTCACAACTATTAGAAAAGTTGCTAGATTTATTCTCAACAAATGGTTGGATTTGTAAATTGTAATCCAAGACAAGTTCACCACTGTCAGTATCGATTTCGACTTGGTTTTCATTAATGTCAAGCTTTAGTTCGTTTATACTGTCGTTGCTTTCTAAACATTCGTTTGTGTTGATATGTACTACAGATGTGTTGAGATTTTGAAGATCACTATTTTCATTTTCACATTTTAAATGCTTGTAATTGTCGCCAAACTCATCATATTCTATGTCTGATCGCGAATGATTAGCTAAACATGCTTCTTTGTGGCCATTCAATTTTGAAAAATCGCCATTAGGAGCAATACTAGAATTCTCAATTTGAACATCTTCACCTTCTGAAGACACGGGATGATTAGCTTCGAGTGTGGACTTTAAATTATTAGAACACAGAGAGGAGTTCGAATCAGAAGCCATGATGACTTCGTTTGAATTGTTTTCTACGTCTTTCTTCTCAATTATCATTGTTACTATATTATTTATTTATTTTTCAGATTAAATTTTCTTTTTTGTTCATGGATGCATTAGAAAGTTGCAAAGCTTCATATTAAACAAATATAGTACCAAAATATTGAGTTTACTAGCTGAGCCAATTTCTGTTGATTTGATTATTTGAAAATGGCAAATGCAGAACAAAGTAAATAATAAACAATCGAATAATCAATCGGTCACAGTAACTTTACTGAGAGTGATTGAGTTTACGAAACCGTATCTTAGTGATGGGCAAGTGGAATTATGAAGAAGTGCCAGGGATTGACCACATGGTCAACTCGGAACAATAGACAACTGCACCAAAAGAATCCGTCACAAAACGGCAAAATGAGAAGAAAATGCGCTGATGATGCTGCCGATTGTGGTCTGTTTGTGTCACTCATGCGCGCAACTGGTTCCATTGTTTTGTAGACTACACACACTCATGCGTTGGCTAGGTTGAAATAGGTTTCTAATCGATATTACTCAATGTACAGTTTGGTTCAAGCAAAAAAAGTGTATTGCATTTTGCCATTTATAATAAATTGATCGGAATCAATTCTGCATTGAGCAATCAGGCTTGACAATCTTAATCAACATAATATTATGCCCCAATGTTGATGAACGCTTTTGTTTTCGATTCATTTCTGTCATTCCCGCAGAAATCATAATCATAAAAATCATTAGAGTACACACTTTTACAAGCAACAAGTTTTATTGGTCTGCCTGAAAGAATTATTGCAATTAATATGCTTTATAATTTATATTGTGATTTTGTAGTGATCAGTGGCTCGAAAAGGCAAGCTAAATTTGTTAATTAAAATGGTAATAATTACATCTACGACTGTAAATCAATCATTTTGCATAAAATACATAATAGACATTAAGGGTTGGTGTTTTTGTATGGTCCATGACCAAGCAATAAGCTGCAGTTGGTTTATAGTGAACCATTAATTGATAGTGACTATATCAAAGTTGCACACCGAAATCAGTAGTAACTGAGTAGTTGTAGGTAGCACAGAGGCACTTGTGTGTGTTGTCACAGGAGACTATCCTTGCATATCACTTGTTTTGCATCTATTGACGTGGCGCCCATTGTACTTGTGCAGGCGATTTGATATAGCGAAGCACAACAAATCACACATATCGTTCAATGAGTGGAAATACCAGAACCTACAAAGGTGGCTTGGTCGGTGGTTGGTCAATTCCGCATCTATTCTGGCAGCATTGGCCACCGGCCAATTATATCATTTATTAACTCATTTTCATGTTTACATCTCTCATGTTTACACTCTTCGACCAGCGATCTTGACATAGCGACTGACAGTGGCACATATGAATGTTGGCTGTCGGCGACTTGTCGCAGTGCGCTACGTGCCTCATAGTCATGCAGTCAAGCCATAAACTGACATAAAAGTGTGCATTCGCTGGTAGACCGATCGGCGATTAGTCTGGCGGCCAGACTGGGCCGTTCGACAAACTGTTTTGTATCGATTTTATTTGTGACAACACACCACTCTGTTAAAGTTAATTCACTCGTCAACGTGTTCACCAATGTGTCCAATTCAGCAGATGGCAAACAATTTATATAATTTGAAATAAACAATTCGTCTGAATATAACAACTGAATCGTAAGCTCATTGGTTTGGCACTGGCTGCTGCGAAAACCTCTCCACAAGTCGTATCACAATGGCCGATCAAATGCCTGCTAATGATTACTCTACCAATACATTTGCCAATCACTCGATTATTGTCGGTGTCATTTTCTGACCAAGTATTTTTTGGGGTTTTTTATCTTTGTCAACAGCTCACTATTGTGAACGTATTTTGACTAATCCACTTCAAAACTTACAGCTAGACTGTACAATCAATTTGTTTTTGCAATTAAGCGATAGCACCTGTGCAATCAAATGCACTAACTGAAATCATTTGCCATTTGTTATTTGTCTTTTGAAGGCTTGATCTTTCTAAGATGGCTGCCCAACAAACGTACGATTTGTTCAACTATCTATTTCGGAATACGGCTTATCCACTGATTCAACATCATCTGCTTGGTCGTCGTTTGATGCCAAATGGACAATGGTCTTCAAGTAACCTCACTTTAAATGATCTCGACGATTATTGTCTGGCTCACATCTTTAAGTTCCTCACTTTCCGAGATCTTGTTCGCACTCGTTTTGTTTGCCGTCGGTTACACCATTCTGTAGGCGAATACTTGGACACACGGAAGCACTTTATCTACACTTGTGATCTTAACGGAGTGCAATTGCAAAATGGGTATTATAGTTTTAATTGGAACGCATTTGAGTTCGCATTACAACACATGCCAAATCTTCGTTCGTTAGCATTTGAGAAATGCTCGGTAATGAAGCACACTTTGGCCACTTGTTCACATGATATTTTCGAACGGATTTGCGCTCATCTTTACGAACTGAAGATGCTTCACATCACACGATCGTTGGCTATAACACCTCAAACTGTTTCTAATTTGATCGCTTCCTTCCCAGATCTAACTCATCTAAGTGTCAATATTTTTAGTGAAGACATTCTTGAGACCATTGTCAATGGATTCAAACATTTGAAATATCTTAACTTGGAAGAAAGCATACTCTATGATTATGCGCCGATATTGAAACGCATTGGACCTAATATAAAAACATTCATTGCCCCTGTAGATTTGAAAGACCAAAAATTGGAAATTCTGGAAGCCCTCTCTGAAGGTAATTTGTATTGTTTTAAATTAATTTAATTTAAAATAATTTAATTGTTTTAATAAAACTATTATTTTAGGACATGGAAAAAACTTGATACGGCTCGAGTTGAAAGTATGCATTCATGATTTAATTGCTGATGTCGAATTTTTTAATAAAATCGGCCAAGGATTGAAGCATTTGAAATGGTTTAAATGTGAACTCCGTTGTTCTAATCGAGAAACCACACGAAACATGACTGCGTCAGATGAAGACGAACAATCACCTCGACACACCAGCTTGGAATTGAACCAACACTCGATGGCTTCTATTTGTTCTTCTCATTATGAGCATCGACATGTTAATCTGATTCGTGGATTGAGTGCTTTGAAACATTTGCGAGTACTAATCCTACAAGAGAAAGATTACTTTGATGTAGAAAATCGCTGTACTATTTTGGACGATGAATCGATGCTCGAGATATTTCAATGCTGCTCTAAGCTAGAGATGCTCACAATTTCTTGTGCCATTCGACGTAACAAACGAAACTACCATCGCTATGAATTTGATTCAAAAGAAAATGTTCAGGAAGTTAATCGAATACTAAACCAAATATTTAACGAAAATAGATCTAGTCATACAAATTTGAAAACTGCTCAAGGACGTGATGTTCGATTGGCAAAGAAATTTCCTATATTTGATCGAAGCGAATCAATGTTTGGTGATATGTTCGAATGTGAATCCGATAACGAAGAACGTAGCTTGGACAGTGGAATTAGCGACATCCAATACCCGCATATAATTAGTGATAGTTGTTTGGCAAACATCGACACGCATCTTCCAAAGCTGCGAATATTGCAACTTCGGGGGATTCGATTGGGCCTCAAGTCAATGGAAGCAATCGTTAATTTGAAAAAACTCGAATGTCTTCGGTTGGATTCGATCACCTTCAATACAAACGAATCTGACGTGAATGATCATTTTACTGAATTCATTAGTCAAATGGCCACCGCCAATTTGAAGAGCAAAACTAACATCCGTATTACTAACATTCCTCTATGATATATTTACTATTATAATGAAACCAAAATTATTTTGCCTTGAGTATAATCAAATAAATTTAATAAAGTCGTTGGACAAAAATGTGGTAGTATTATAAAATGTAAAAAGAACTAAAACTCATCCACATAGACTGTGTAATAGACAATAAAAGGAAAGAGGAAAGCAAACACAACAAGCAAAGTCCGAAAAACAATACGTAAAAACTTAGAGAAAGAATTGCTAGGATTACTAGATCGAGGAGCAGAACAACATTTAGACAAAGAAGAATTTTCAGTGTTATCTCCAATCAGGTGTTTAAATTGACAGGCCAATTGTTCGATCTGAGTAAGAAAAAAACTACTTTGACGGCGAGTTGTGGAACATAAAATTCGCAGCAATATGGTTGGATCTGAATGCAGCTGGGATAAAGTCAAGCTTTTGTTGCCGAGAGATTGACGCCAAACATTCGATAAAGGGATATGCATTTCTCTGAACATTCGATGATCTACACCATGAGTCCAACGAATATTCTTTACAGTGATCTTCAGTAGTTCTGACCATTGGTGGATGTCATTTGTCAAGTTGTCCAAGTGTGAATTCTTTCCAGAAAATTCACTACAATCGCTGGTACTACTCAAACGAGTTGGCTCGCTGTTGGTCGAAGTTTCGCTTACGTTATGTTCTTCGCTTCTAAGTTCAAGCTTAAATAGCAATAAATTCATTTTGACTGCTGTGTAAGTAAAAAGAAATCGAGATTTGTCAGGATGATTGAAAGGATAAATCTGTTCGTAATACTCGTATAGCTCAGTGCCCATCTCGTGAATACGAAGGTAATCTTTGTACAATTTGGAAACATCATCCGAACTGACAGAATTGGTGCTAAAGTTGAGAATGCTTGATATGCTTATGTTTTTGTTGATAGTAGAAAATTCTTCAATATAAGCAGAGACGAATTCGTTCTTCAGTAAATTGAAAGACTTGAAATCAATTTTCTCTTTTGTTCTATTGGTGCATCGATTACAGAAACATTCGGAAATAAAATAACTTTGGAGCGCTTTATTTCGTTCCTTTTTCGAAATTGACATGTTTACTAAGTTTAAGGTTAAGTTTTGACCAGAATAGATGGGCTGTATAGCTCTTAATTGGATAATGGGGCCATAGAACACGACCGAACAGTTTGGAATACACGAATGACCATAGACAGCCACACTTGGCTCTAAAAAGAGACCATAGGCAATGGCATCGTCGCAAAAAAGACCAGTTATGGATTCGTCGCCAATGGGCATTGTATGCGACCAGAGTCGGACAAACATAGTCCATAGATTATATATCTTAAAATCATCAGAGATCAAAGGCACCAGATCTTCGCATTTACTAAATTCGGTGAACAAATTTAGAAACTGAATAATAGCAATCTCTTCAACGGATTCAAGTTCTCCCAGATGAATATCATTCAGAGATTTCTTCTGAACATCGTCTAAATCTGAATAGGTATCGGCTTGGTTGAATTTCAAATTGTTCTTATCACAAAAATTCTGAATGTGTTCAATTAGTTCGTCTTTAGAATTGTAAATTATTCTTGGAACTAAACTTTCAAATGTGATTTCCTCATGTGTTAAAGGATTGATGTAGGACTGATATGGTATTGATTCAGGATCCTTAAGTCGTAAATAAAGTCGGAGTAATAGTTTTGAAGGATTCGATAGGATTGAACTGTACTGAGCCAGAAAGGGACATTCGAGAATATGCATTGTCTTGAAGATACTTGGGCCGCGAGACGAGAGGCAAGAGTGACAAAAATATACTTGTTCGCAGTCCGAACAGCAACGCAAAGAGCGCTTAGAGCTAGATCGAAGGCATAAATCGCAAATTTGACCCTTCATCGGTTCGGTAATGATGTGCACAAATGGTTTACATGTGAGAATAATGTCGCCTGGTTTGTGGTTAGCTTCGTTGTGTTCCATCTGCAAACTCTCCACAGATTCGCGAGATGTCCCGGAAACCCAAGTTATTAGAGAAGAACGATCCATGATGATTGAAAATTTGATGAGTACTTCGCTTCTACAACAGTGCTTCAACCAAATTCGGAGAATAAACAAACTGAGAACCAATGACAAGCCCAATACTGACAACACACAGTATTAAAATAAAGACACCATATGAATTCAAGTTACAAATGGCAAAACATGCTTTAGAAAACTAAAGCAAATGCAGACCAACAAGAAACATATGATCTCACATGTGAGCACACAGACTGTCAACTGGAAATTAAAAGCTAGCGCTAGCAGCACGAGAAGTTCGAGCAACTACAACTACTGCTTTCAATGTTAATGCTGGGCATGTGCGGCATGCGGCACCATGCAAAGTTTACTCCTTTTGCCGCTTTGTCCAGCCAATGGTCCGGGCCTTATAGCTTATGTCTTAACCTATGTGTCTCGCTGCATCATGGTGCAAAGGTACCAGCAAGATCAGATAACCCTCTTGCTTTAGAAAAGTCAATAAATTATTGCCTTAAGCAACCTGAGTAATTTTTAAAGTCATTAAATGACAAATTGTTCGATCTTTTGTCTATAGGCAATGTCATCTAGAGCCTAAACGGAAGATAAATAAATTGTAAATTGTTTATTAGCAAAGTTAAAATATAAGCAACAATTGACTAGAGAATACACACAAAACAATACTGCAAACAATAAATATTACAAAGCATAGGAGTGGTCATTTTTGGACATTTCCATTTCAACGTCTTTATCGATCTTTCGGTTGACTGGAAGTGGAAAAAGCCACAACAAAATTGACATATAACCACAGGTTTGTTGCAACGTTTTCATTCGACCCTTCTTAGGACCTTTCTGGCCTTTGAGACGTTCAATATTGGTTTGGTCATTGAAAACACCTTGAACTTGGTCGCATAATACTGCAATGGAGAAAATACCGAATATAACTGAAGCCAAAATAAGCAACGCAATGTGAATGCTGAAAAGAAAGTGATAAATTTATTTGATATTAGATTAATGGATAACACTTACACTTTGACTGGGGTATTCACTTCGGCAAAAACAAACGACACCAAAATGCAAGCTAACGTGTAAACACTCCCGGCACCTAAAATGGTTCAATTATTTTTTGTAATTCCAATAATGCCAAAATCTTACAAGCATATGAAGTGAATTGTAGAAAATATTTTTGGTTATACTCCCCAACACAATTGTTTATCCTTAAAAAGACTGGTAAAATATAAAAAAAATATTAAAAGAAAACAAACCATGGGCAGTGATGGTCCATTTTGAGAATGCATCGACGACATATCTGACAGTGGTGCGCACGGGGAGGACGATATACCTGACAATGTCTGCAAAATGTCCATTCGAATTCGGTAGTGTAGTTTCGCCTAACAACTGCACTGTCCGACTTTTGATAAACTTTGTTGTTGACACTTGTCGGTAAAATATCTATAAATTATATTATCATACTATTGAAATTTGTCAAATTAGTAGGACATACATTCGATTTCACAAGGACTGGTGCATACACTGGATGAATCTTTTCCTTGATTTGGTATGGATAATTGTGTCTTATAGTCGACGATTCCAGGGTTTGAACATAAACACATGAGATGAGACCAAATCACCATAAAAAGAACCAACTGGTAACCTGCTGCAAGGATATAGAACCATGCTTGTTGGCTATATATCCAAATAAAAAATCTAAAATTAGTAACCAATTGAAGTTCATATTAGTAAGATTTTTACCCAACTCGATCGATGGAAAGCACATGGACCAAACAAACGTAATCAACATAACCAATGAGAAAATAAAGAAAAATGAAACAAAAATATCCAAAAGGATCACAACGACAAGCCATTTCGATAATGGTAGTTATAATAAATCTTCGAAGAATTATTAAACCACTGGCCAACAATAAAATCGACCATTTGTAACAATTTTGTTGCGAGATTGAAACCAATTTTAGTAAATTTGAAAATTCAAGTCTGCAATTGTCAAGCCAATGGAAAACATAACAATACACATAAACATTCTACTCACCACTATATAGTGTTGACCAATGCAAGTCAAACTAACTTAGTCTGGATTCACTACTATTTGATGTCTACATCTTCATTAATAGCAATCTTTCCGCTGAAATACATTGTTTAAACAATTGTTAGACCAGAAAGTACTACAGATAATTGAGGTCTTTTCTATAAGTAATTTTACACAACAGCACTTGTGATTGTTTCAATAAATATTGCGAAATGTTTATTTGTAACTTTATTTGTGGAAAAGTTCAAAATTCAAATGTAATCGTTCATCACAATCGATTGATCATCACCGGCTGGTCTGACTCTAAATCACTGGCTCTGTACAGTAGAGTCTGTACACGTTGTTCTATAAAAGCACAATTGCAGTTGCATATTTCGAATTGGATTTATTCGAACCGTTTTCTTTGTTTTATATTTAACTAAACAGTAAGTTTTGCAACTAATCATAATTTTGATTAATTAAATTTCTATCATTTTTCTAGATAAATAATAATGGCTGTTGAAGGTCTTCTTGCTGAAACTTCATTAATTAACAATTTTCGATTTCGTCAAGTTGAAAAACAACCCTTTCAGGGTTCCCAAGGAGCTGACAATAATCCTGTAACTATTAATTGAGTTTATTATTAATTGTTAGATGTTAGTAAATGTGTTATTTTGCTATTATTTTAGTTGTTTATTTAGTCTAGATTAATTACAATTTAAGTAGATATATAACTAATTGTTATTTGTCATTGGTTTGCTAATTCTTTTGTGGGTAAACAATTGTTTTTGTTCTCACAGAAGGGCGTACAAAAATCTGCGCAAGTCTCCACGACAAATCAAGATGTAAAATGTGACGATTCTATTGTTTCTGATATAGTAAAAGCAAGACAAATTATTCAATTATCGTTAGCTTCTGTGAGTAAACGATAACTTCGATTAATTCTATGCCAACCAACTTGGTCAATTGTCCTCGATCCAAATAATTATTTTATTTTCTTGTTTTATTTTATCTTTATATGATTGTTTATATTCTAGAGCGGTGATGGAGTTGCCCGTGCTTCCGAAGAGCGTGTTCAAAAACTCGAAACTCGCGTGGCTGAATTAGAAGAAAGTAATTAAACATATTAATTAAACTTAATAATCATTGTTTACACTTTATAGCCATTAAAAATTTGACCAACTTGGTCAACAGTTTAACTTTGACTCAGAAGAGCTCATCTCAACCTGCACCGGCTCCAACTAAAAAAGCACCCGCACCTGCATCTGCTTCTAAGCCTCAAGTTAAACCGGCTCCTGCTGATGACGATGATGATGTGGATCTATTTGGCTCCGACGATGACAATGATGAAGCCGATGCTCTTAGACAAAAACGATTGGATGAATATGCTCAAAAGAAAGCTAAAAGTTTGTTTTAATTTTTTCTCTTACTTTTACTTAACTGTATTTTATTTTATTATTTTTAGAGCCTGGCCCAATTGCCAAGTCTAGTGTTATCCTTGATGTCAAGCCGTGGGATGATGAGACTGATATGGAAGAGATACAACGACTAGTTCGCACCATCGAAATGGACGGTCTTGTTTGGGGAGCATGTATGTAACTATTGTTGTTATTCCATTGTTTATATGCATTTTTTAATCGATTTATAGCTAAACTTGTTCCACTTGCTTTTGGTATTAAGAAGCTTCAGATTGTATGCGTTATTGAAGATGAGAAGGTGTCTATTGATGAACTGTCTGAAAAGATTGAAGGATTTGAAGATCTTGTTCAATCAGTAGATATTGCCGCTTTCAACAAAATCTAAATGTTGATTTGATTTGAATTGAATTAATTATTTTTATTGTACTTTTAATGAAAATTACACTCAATTTTTATTAAGAAATTTGAATTTAATTTTAATTTTTTAATTTATTTGAAAGGTTCCTTTGCAAAACGTCTTTGCTTTACCGCCAATTTGAGCTCGATTTTCCACAATTAGACTTTGAACCAAACCACTTCTTTGAGACACTTGCTTTGCATAAAAAACGTTTATGTCATGTGTGTTTTGATAGACCTTTTTCCAATAAGGAACTAAAACTAAAACGATTACTCTTTAACTTTATTGCGAAGGAAGTGCATTTTTTTATACCTGTAAAAGAAGACCCAGTGACTGGATCTTCATTGATTCCGTTCCACGGTGTAAAATATCTCGACCAGAAGTGTACTTTGTCTTTGTACAGATTTGCTTTCTGTGAAACGATCACTCCTCTGACCATGCCGTTTGTGTCAACATTTAATAGTTTATTGAAATCTGGCTTGAATTGTGTTAGAATCTGTTCGCCATTGGTGCTCTCCACTACAAGCAGCAACTTCTTGGTTTCTTCCGACCACTGTACATCGACAAGTGAAGCACCACTCGTGCCAAGCACTTCCCTCTGTAACTTGTCAATCCATTTATTTCTTTGAACATCAAGCTTGATGGGTTCGTTGAGAGGAAAATTCAAAACTAGATTTTCTTTGTCCTTGCCACACTGAACATAAGTTTCAAATTTGGTACAAAACTTGAGTGGCTTCTCTTTCGCGATTTCAGCGTTGAATTGGTGTTGTTCATTGTATAGAATATGTGAAGCTGCCAAAGTGGCATGCCCGCAGAGTTTAACCTCTGTTGTCGGTGTAAACCACCGAATCAAAAATTGAGCACCATTGGTTTGTGTTTCGAGTACCTTAGACACAAACACAGTTTCACTTAGGTTGAATTGAGCTGCTATTCTTTGTTTGCTTTCGTCGCTAATATCGTTCTAAGGAATAAGAATGACAATGAACTTTATCAAATTAAATAATGAATTCAGTCGTTACATCATTGTTTAGTAGGACAACTGCTGCAGGGTTACCTGAAAATGGCTTCTCAGGGTCAACAAAAGCATCAACAATGTAAAAAGAAATTTGCATTGTGCTTCTCAATTTGATCATCAAATTTTGATGCTACAGTGCAGTTAGTCAATTATTAATGCATCAACTTGATGCCAACAAGCAGCCGATGGCATGATATAGCCGTAAGTAATTAGAAATTGAACGTTAGGTCTTATCGTCATTGACAAGATAATTGGTCGGTGAAATGTTTGCCATGGCAACTGCAGTGAATGATTAGATATTGAAAGCGCTTTTTGAACAAATATAAAATAGATTTATTCGATTATTCAACCAGTGTAAATGTGAGTAACAATCGAGCCAATCCGTGAAGTGTGCAAGTGAGCAAGTGTCAATAGGGGACAAGTTGCATTGCGAACAGAGAAAGAATAGTGCCCAAAAGTAGAAGCGTTGCAAATGGCTTTGAAGAGCTATTGCAGCCATCATAGTCACAGGTGAGAATACAACCCTAAAAAATGAGATCTACTATAAGTCTCAAGGACTCGATGTATTCACGAAGTACCTTGTAGATGTCTCCTTCGAATTTGAAGTTTCCACATTGGTTGTCCATGCTTTCCAGGGAGCAAGCTCGGATCACTAAATCCTCTCCCGTTGCCACTAGATAAATCAAAAGTCAAACAATAATTGATAATATTGATACTAATACCTTTCTTCCCTATCACTTTCACACAGAATCTAGCAGGAAAGACGCCAATATGATTCTGCTTTGGCACTTTGCAATTTTCAGAGTACTTAGTCATGGCGGGGTTGAACGGGTCATGGCAGTTTGTATCGGTCCAGTTTCGACTATCACAAATATAGCAACTAATGGAAGAACTTACTGTCTCCCAATAGCCGATTGTCACTCGAATGACATGTTAGCCAACAGACTTACCTTTTCGGACTCCAGCCATGCCTGTGCTTGGAATCATGTAGTTGATCGTAAACAGAAGAAATATTACTTTGTATGGGTTGCGGATGAGTATCAAACCAAGGCTCTTCATCGTGCATCAATAGGATTTATGGTAAGGGCTGAGTTGAGTTGAGGGTGTTGTTCAATAGGCAAATTTCATGGTGCTTAGGTTGCACAAGATAATCAGTGGAAATGACAGCACACAAACTTGATAAACATTCACTTGCTGGCAACTTGCTGGCATCGTATACCTAAAATATTGTTCGATATGTTCCACGATAAGCTTTTCAATTGTAGACTGAGGTAGAAGCACAATCTGGATACCGTCCTTGTAAATCGTACAAGCAAGCAAATTTCATTTGCAGGATTGGAATTCGATTCAAGAATTGATAGAGGCAAGTGAGTTTGAGCGCTGTGTATATATAGGAATGGTTCGTGCTGACCATTTGGCCTGCAATGACACTATATAGAGCACATGGTAAAGTTTGAAATAAGGTCCATTAGGACGAGCATCTTTCCAGTGCCTATATACCTGATTCGAATGCAGGATAGCGTGCCCATGTCAGAATTGAGGTCCTTTGCTTTACTGCATTAAATCACTCTCCGCCATAGAATTGTCGATCATTGACGTTTATGGACACTCTTGACATGCAAAGTATGTGACACCCGTGTCGTGTCGTCCAATCACGGTACGCCAATGATCTTTTCCGTAACCGATTGATCGAGCCCTCAAGTGGCAATTGCTGCCTTATAGTTATTTAGAATTCTAAAAAGTTTGAGAAATCTTCTCAATGACAGATGTCGCTAGTGGCGCAAAGGAGTCTGGTGTTGAACTTGATGTTGATGTTGAAAAAGCAAAACAAACGTGCAAATTCAATTTGCATCGATGATCAAATGTCTCATTATACCGGTGCAAATGCGTCTTTGGAAGTAGATTTTATCTTTTATTTTTTAAGGTAAGGCTTTTTAAAGCCATTCTTTGGTTATTATTAATTTATTATGAAATTCAATTGATGGGAGAACTTTTATTGGCAAACTTGATATGCTCAATTGACAACAAGCCGCATCTTCTTACATTTGATAAATTGACTTTTGTGATATACAGAATATTATTAGAGATGATGATTTATTTGTTTATTCATTATTTCATTCATTATTAAATTATATTTTTATAGATTGCTATGACTGCATGCATCAATATCTAAATGAATGCCTTGAATGGAGTAGAACTGGACCATCCAACTGGTTATAGTGTAATTCAGTAAATGATTCGTGTATTTATTTTGTTATTAATGTTTTTATTATAGGCATAGTTTATTTTACTTGGACTTTTCATTTGTTTATATTGTATAAAAACAGTACAACAATGTCTGTCAAAACAGAATCTAGCCTTGAAAATTTATCAAACCGAAAGACAAATTTAATTGTCAATTACCTGCCGCAAACGATAACGGACGAAAATTTTCGGGTTCTTTTTGCCAAACATGGCGATATTCGTTCGGCACGAATTATCCGCAATAAGACCACTGGCTATTCGTATGGCTTTGGTTTTGTAGATTATTTTAATACCGAAGATGCTGTTCGAGCAATCAAAAAATTGAATGGTTCTGTTCTTAATCATAAAAGGATTAAAGTCTCTTATGCACGACCATCAGGTGATGAAATCAAGAACGCTAATTTGTTTGTGTCAAACTTGCCTTTCGAATATACTGAGGATGATGTTCGATTGTTGTTCTCGAATCATGGCGAAATTATTCAATGTCGACTACTGGGAAACCGCGCTGGAACTGCTTTTGTTTTGTTCAATCTTCACGAACAAGCTAAAGAGGCCATGAGCTCACTCAACAACTATTCAATACCAGGAAGTTCGTTAAGAATCTCAATAAAATTTGCCGTCAATGAGGTAACTTTACTTTTTAAAACTTCACGTTTTGATTTTTATCATTTGCATCATATAGCAAAAGAAGTCTTTAAAACCAGAAAGAAATAATTATAATGGCAATAATATGGCACATACACTGAAAAGTCAAAAACGCCCATACTCAAGCCAAAATAATGATTACAATTATTCAACTTTTCCAAATAGCAAATATCCCGCCCAAAATTTTGAACCTTCTGGGCCAATTCGCAATACATCCCATCACAATCGTAATGATAGCGATAATCTTTAATTGCAAATCTGTTTCATGTTTTTGTATTTATTACCTAGGTTATAACCCTTTGTCGCACCAAGCACAATTTTATCCTCCCAGTCTCCTACCTGCAAATATGTCCTCAATGTATTCCAATTCAATGCATGGAGGCCAACCATACGTAAAGATGAATGATTATTGCCCTCTACCCAGTCACTTTAACGGCAACGAAAATGATAACGACGAACATATTTTATTTGTCTATAACATTGGCCCAGATACAAACGAATTTTATTTGGGACAGCTGTTCTCTAATTATGGCAAGGTTCTTCGTGTCAACGTGATTCGTCGTGGCAACTCTGGCGAAAGCCGTGGCTATGGCTTTGTAACAATGAAGTATTATCAAGATGCTGTGAACGCTATCAATGCATTGGACGGTCACAAATATGCCAACAACAAGCCATTGCAGGTTTCGTTCAAAAAGACTTAATTTTCGCACACTTCTCACAAGCTTGTTTCTATTGTATGTTTATTTATTTATTATGTTTATGTTTATGTATTTTCTGTATAGCTGATCGAATCACTGAGTCAAATCGATTCCGATAAATTATCTTTCTCTGAACTCAAATGAAAGCAAAGCGATTATTGTCTGTTCCACTTGCTTATTCGATTGTAGCAATGTCGCTGTGAGAGAGTGTCAATGCGCAGGTGCGTGCGCAACCAGCCAATCACATTGTGCCACAACAGACGAACGGCCCAAGGCACAGTGCATGCATTGTATTGGTTTGCCGACTGTCTTGGTATACGTACACTTGGTCAGTGATCGGTGATTTGTCTTTTAAAGCCATTCTCAATCTGTTCCTTTCTGGTCAACCAAACAGTCCACCTTTTATAGTCTCTTCAAAATGTATCTCTACGGCATAGCTGTGTTTATTCTTTTCTTGTCTCAATCAACCGAGGCATTACGCGAAGGACAATGCGAAGGTATGTTTGAATATATGTATATTTTTACCAAGTCTTCATTTCTTTTCATCAATCAACAGTTTGTGTTGGTGTTATGAACAAATTGATTTCTAAACTCGCTCCAGAAGAAAAACAAAATCCTCAGTTAATTGAAGAACGCTTTCGCGAGTTTTGTCTGGATGCCAAGAAATCTGAAAATCGTTTTGTAAGTACAAATATTGTTGCAAATATTGTTGAATATTTTATTATCGTTTTCTTTGATTAGTGTTATTACATCGGTGGATTAGAAGAATCAGCTACTAAAATTTTGGGTGAAATGTCTAAGCCCTTAAGTTGGGGAATGCCTGCTGACAAGGTTTGCGAAAAGCTCATGAAAAAGGACCCTCAAGTTTGCGAATTGCGATATGGTAATGTTCACCACTAATGTACCTTTTTATAATTAAATTATTTTCACTTGTAGAGAAAACAATTGATCTGAAAACTGTTGATCTCAAAAAGCTTAGAGTAAAAGACCTTAAGAAAATTCTGTCTGACTGGGACGAAGTATGTGATGGTTGCATCGAAAAGGCTGAATTCATTAATCGAATTGAGCTGTTAAAACCAAAGTATGTAAGAGAAGAATTGTGATTCAATATCTAGCCTGAGTGATGCAACTTTAGTAAGATTCAAGTTTCCTAGGTATTTTTATTATAACTCTTCTGTACATATTTATTGATATTTCCAATTGTATGATTGTTTTAATCTAAATGAATAAATTGTAACAATTTTATAATAGTTTTTTGAGTTTGTCTCCAGATTGTCAGTCAATAGAAAAGGCACGTGGTGATAATAGGAAATGGTTAGCTGTTCTCTTCCGTATTTTGGAAGAATATTTTAGTAATCACAATGTCCCCCGTAGAGAGTGTCTGTGTGCTCATATCACAACTTTTTTCAGGGTTACGTCTTTTGGCGCTAACATCGTTTGCTTCTCCATTCTGTTTGGTTGTCTTTGAGTTGACCCCATTCTGATGACAGTTACAGCAACAAGGCGGATTTGGTTTACCTACAACCATTAAGGATTCGTCGGTTGAATTCGAGACAAATTCAACTGCATATTCGTGTGACTTTAATGACGAATTGATCGATTCGTTTTCAGTTTCTTCTTCGTAAAGAGCTTCATCATCGTCTTCCGAGTCGAGTTCATCAACTTCATCATCACTCATGTCACATGTCAACAATTTAGAAGATAACTTGCCATCATTTTGATTCGAATTGAGTTTCTTTTCTTTACTCTCATCTTCATTTACTGCACTTTGATCACCGGTACTTTCGATACCATTGGCCTTTTTGCTGTCAAACCGTTTCAACTTTTTGGCTACATTTTGAGGACCTTCAATTTTGTTTCTAATTTCATCGGTTAGATCGATATATCTAAAAAATAGAATGACTAGATAGATATAGCCAGATTCAATGAATCGATAATACAAACCTTAATAATCTGATCTCGCGATTGCTAAGAACAATCTTTTTCTTATCATTATTAAACAATTTCATCTTCAAGTCAGTTAACTCAAGTTCGAATTTACGTTGTCGTTTGATTTGTTTAATTTCATCAGTGTTAATGTAGGTAAAGATAGACTCGTGTGTAAGTTGCTTGAATAAAGGCTCGTATTCAGGTCGAATTTGATCGCGCATCGTTCTATAGACACTAGGCAGCAAGGCATAAACGTCGGTCATGGCAAACTGTAACATTTCCTCGTTGAGTGGCCTTTTTTGCCAATACTTAAAATCTTTTCTGTAAATTTTATGAAGTTTGTCTTTTGTCTTTGGGTTGAGATTCGGTCCACCATATAAACTGCACAAAGTGTATAATGAAATGTATTTCGTTGGCTTGTAAGCAGGCTTGCCTGTTGATTGTTGTTGAAGAATTAGATGGGCAACTTGAGTATCGAATACATTGTTTAAAGTGATATTGAAGTTTTTATGCAGTGAAACACTATTATTACGAACATCATGAGCTATCTTTACTATTTGCTCAGACTCGAGCAGTTTACGCAGCCCTGAATCGAGCAAGTTACTATTTAGTAAAACATCAAACAAATACACCTTGGGAATAATGTTTCGATTCGATTCTGAATATCGGGAAAATTCCTTTGAGTGAATAAAGGCAATTTGGATGAGGGTTACTTCACCAGATGTGCCTAAGTTGATGCCTTCTAAATCCAGAGCAACTTCACTACAATTTTTGAACACATCGCTTATGACTTCTTCACATTCTTTGTTGGTTACTACGATTCTGGGTTTGATCAATTGCAGATCAATGCTGTCGTAAAAGCTGTCACTAGGCTGGTTTTGTAGTGAATCGTTGCTTTCATTTATATAATTTGTGTTGGCATTTCGTGAGTCAAATTGTAAATTATCAGAAACAATTTTTATTATTTGAGATCGAATTCGCTGGTTAAAACTTGGCATTTTTGAGGAAGTAGCATTTGAAGAAGAATTCGAATTTATACTTGGAGACTTCAAAAGAGGCATTTGACTAGACTCATTATGATTTTCATCGCTCGTTTTGACATCAACGTTCGGCCTTTGAATGCTTTCACTGAGAAGCATAAAATTAAAGTAAAATTGCAAGAGGTTGTCTTAATAGTCATATCTGTCATACCTGATTTTTGTAGAATTATCTTGAGATTCGTCAATCGAAGATGTTTTTGTGTTCGTTATTCTTTTTATGTCTCCTTTTTTCTCTCGAAGGGCTTGTTCTCTATCTACAGTTAAGCTGACCATGTTTCCTTGAACTAAAAACACACGAGAGTTCATATGCAAAAACGTGGTCAAGTCACTGGGTAATTTAACAAAATTATTCCATAATGGAGGTAACTTTTCTTTTGATTTGACTGTGGTAAATATGAAATCTATCGATATTTTGTTTGTATAATGATCTGTTAAACTGAAAAGAGTCTCTTCCAACTCAGTAACTAATTGTTGCATTAAGTATGGATCGAAAGTAATCTCTTCTGGCATTCTCTTAAGTGATTCATTTTGGCCATCTTTCTCGAGCTTATCGAGCACACATTTAAGAACAACATAGTCATCGCGAACTATAAAAGTGTCCGCGTGTGCGCATAAAAAATCTTTAAATTCTTTTACATTTTGACCAGAGACATGGCGTATTTCTGAAGAGGCCTGAGATCTATGGCCAAATAGACTTTTGAGTGGCACTTCGGCATTACCATAGGTAACAAGTTTGTCGGAAAAGAATTCAACGGTTTCCTTAGTGTAGTCACGAGCAGAGGGACCATTCTTACTGCTTGTTAACGGGGTTATGAAAACCTAAAATTAAGAAAACAATTATAATTGGCTGTATTCACTTGTTCAAAGATTACATTATCTCCTTCGATACTAAATAAAGAGGGAAACTGTGCAAGAAACTTCTTTAATCCCGATTGACTTCCACCAGCAATCTGACGCATTTCTTTAGTAAACCCTTTCGCACCAAATTGACATGATAAGTCATGAAGTGTTCTGGGTTGACCTTTGTCCATTAAGTGATCCAGAAAGAAAAGCAATGTTTCATCCCGAATCTTGTCGAAATCCGCCATTTTGACAAATATTTTTTTAAAAAATGCCTAAACGCATCAAAGTATGGCATTAAATGAAATTACAATTTCATTCATATTAGCTTGGTTTTATAGATAAATGGCACTTGTGTTGATAAAACTAAAACAGAAAAAATGGAAAGATAAGCCATGCTAAACAAAGTATATATAGGGTCGATAAATACGCAATATAAATCGACTTACGAACAAAAGTAGTCAAAGAAGACATTTATAAAAGAATAAATGTTGGTTACAACATGATCACAATATGATAAAAAACGATGAATATATTATAAGAAAATAAGCATTGAATAGTTCGGTAACTCTAAGTAACGGTCAGAAGCTTCATTCTGAGTAACTAAAAGCACAAAGGAACTTCGTATGGACAGTAAGATGCATCAGTGATGTATTCAGTGAGGACGGCGTCGTGTAAGGCAAATTGAGAAGGAAAACATTTAGATGACGCGATGCGGTGTGGCTTTGGTGAGAGTGGCTCGAATACCATTCATAATAAACACAAGGCAGAGGATGGTTGTGCTGGCCACTTGATTGCGGCTCAGATTGGCTCGGTTATCTTGCCTCAGCCATTCAGTCATTGGCTCGATGTCTGGCCAATTGAGGCAGAGGTACGCTAGCGGCTAGCTTACGGTTAGCTTATTACGAACTGGATGGAGGGATGAAGTTGCACCTTGGAGGACGAGTCCGACCTGCTCTTATGTCATCGTGGTCAGCACCGCCGAGCATTTGAGTCGATGCTGATGGCCGGTGTCATTGGAGGCAATCACCTCGACAAGTGTTGATCGGTGGTCATCGTCGGGCAAGGGACCCTGATCCAACACTCGAGTTAGATCTAACTCACTACGCTCAGCAATGCCACACATTCGGCATGCGGACACAAGCGAAACAACCAGTCGACATGTCTGCAGTGTCGACAGTCGCCAAGCAGACAACTATTAGTGTGCCCGTCCTTTACGAAGGGAACATATCTTCTTTTAGAGTTTCATTTCGAAGGATTAGTCGATACTAAAAGACACGTTCCGAGTCAGTTAACTAATTGTAATTGGGTTTACGCGATTTAATGAGATTGACCTTTATTGATTGGTATCACAAGTCAATTACAATCGAAAATGACATTGTTGAGAAATACTATTTGTCCATAGGGATGGGATTGTAAAATATTATCCAAATATTGATTGAGGTTTACTATTTACAAAACAACAACAACAACAAACGTAAAACTTATATGGCTGACTCCTTTTTCAGAATTGATTTGGTAGCGACTCCTTCGATAGAACTCATTCGAATCGCTTGTTGGTTGCGAGATGGGGTGTGACGATTTTCATGGTACGATTGAATTTCAGATGGGTTAGCTAAGTAACTGAATCCATTTGGAGGAACACGATGTCGGCCAGTATTTGTCGAAGGAAGACCAATGGCGTTTATATCTCCATGAATTTGTGCATTAGAAGAAGTTGATGTGGGAGAAGGCATGCCATGTACAAGCATTTTCGGAGTAGTGTTCACCGGGACTGTCCTTGAATCCTTGCTATCGATTATCGGAGATAAAAGTTTCTCTTCTTCGTTATGGTGTTTTTTGCCATTTTCGAAAGTTACTTTTGCTTCATAGTCATGACTAGATCTCTTACTTGGACAACAATCATCATTGCTCACACAAGCAAACACTGCAAAGATAATCGCCAAAATGATAAAAAAGGCACCAATGGAACCCAAAACAAGGGCCACAATGATAGGTGTTTGAAATTTGTTTTCTGGATTGTTTGAGCGGTAGTAAAATAATTCACTGAGGTAATTCGAAGATGAAGAACTTGTGGTTGTCAAAATGTAGATTACGATACCGGCAACCAAAAATATGACACTGAGGCATAGAAAAGTAGACGCGAGACTGCAAAAAATGCATTGCCTTCTGGAGCCATTCGAAACAGAGGAACGATTTGCTGTTTTGCTGGTGTTCATTGTTGGCGAGTTCAAGTGTTTCCTTCCAATTCAAAATCAATGACAACACTGATTCACCTAGACATATCTCGAATTGTGTTTGATTGATTGCAATGCCAAGTGCACCATCAGCGGTGGTTGATTGTTAACGGTGGCCAATTAGAACTAGACAGAGATGAGCAAAGCTGCACGTAGTGCTCAAATTGAAATGGAAAATAAGCGGTGAGATGAAATGCAGAATGGAGCAATGGAGAAGTGGCGAGTTGAATGGCTGCTCCAAGTGTGCCACTGAGAGAATTGGTTGGGCACGGCACCAAGAGAACGCCAAGTGAGCACCAAACACACCGAACACCGAAGACTTCATCAAGTGCACAGCTAATTTTAGTGCGCCACGAGCCGACAGTAGTGCCTGCAGTGCACTGTCTTGTGCCGGTCGCTTTGCCAACTTCGCGCACGTCTTCCTTGTTTTCGCGTTCACGGCTTGTTGGCCCAATCGGCACTCGGTTCTGTAACCACTGATCTCTCGGTCATACCACAGCTCGGCACCAAACAAACTATTTACCAGTCACCAGTGTGCTTCTTGACACTTGTTGGCCTTCTTTCTTTCTATTGTGACCCAACAGAGAACGAAAAGAACACATCCAATGACTCTCTGGTGACCGACTCGGTGAAATCATTTGTAGAGTTCACTGTGTGCACAGTGTAAACATTCCCGGAGAAGGACACAGCGCGACACATCTTCATTGATTGGCCATTACTCGGCAATAATTACTCGACCAGCATGAATATGTATGTGCGTGTGTAGAGCGATCATTTCCTCGGTACCAAGTCACCCTGGCCACCACATATCGTATCATGAGATTGTTCACACGTAACTGTAGAGTCGAGTTGTGGCGCACCAGACTGTCAAAGTGAATCACCAAAACAGACTGATCGAGTAACGATTACTCAACACAAATGTACAAATGAGCCATTCGTTAGAGCAGCATCATCTCGGCTCGGTGGTGAGAATGAACGTCGTCTCACCGGCAACCAGCCAGGTGTATTAACCCATAGGTAGGCTGCTCTGCTGAGGTTAATTAAAACCACAAACGCGCATCACTCTGTTTCATTTCTCTGCTCAGTTTCTTTGCATTGGCGCCACAATACGCTTGTTGATATCAGCTCGATCTTTTGCAGACAATTTAGTGTTCTCAATAAATATTACTTAAGAATGATACTTTCAACACGCAGTTACAGTGTCACCCGTCGATAGCTCAGTTGGTAGAGCGGAGGACTGTAGCTGTTACACTTGATAGTGATCCTTAGGTCGCTGGTTCAAATCCGGCTCGACGGAATATTTTTTTATTTTATATTGTTATCAAAGTTTTCGAAGTTTGCAGTGGGCGTTTTAGCTACTGCATTTCGATTTATTATGGGCAGATAAACCTGAGTCAGACAGATAGTTTATTATCGTAATTCACATTAATGTGTTGTTTATTGCTTGTTTCTCTCAGCTGATTGGTGCATTCTAAGCGGTTATCTATTTGTCATACCATCGTTCAGACAGAGCTCATTTCTCCTTGGTTTGGCAGTGCTCATTCGCCTATGCAGCTTCGTTCCAGTGTTGACATATCCTACTGTGATCGTTGATTATTATTTTTGTTCTACAATGTCTTCAATTTCGCATCGTCGCGTACTTCTACTGTCGAACTCGACTATGGCCGGCACCAAATACATGGAATGGGTCAAGGATTTAATCACCGATTTTCTGTCCGTATCCAAAGTTCGTCAGATTCTGTTCATCCCTTTTGCGGGAGTTTCAATCACTTGGGACAATTACGCTGAGATGGTTCAAAACGCTCTGCCCAACTTCAAGATTCAACCAATTCACAAGACTGACAATTTTGCAGAAGCTGTTAACAATGCCGAGGCAATCATGATTGGAGGTGGCAATACTTTTCACTTGCTGTACAAATTATATGAATATAAACTTTTGGATGTCATCCGGGATCGAGTTTTAGGACCGAACAAGATTCCTTACGTCGGCTGGTCAGCTGGTTCCAATGTGGCCGGTCCTGACATTGGCACAACCAACGATATGCCCATCATTTGGCCACCCAGTGATAAATCTCTCAATCTTGTGCCTTATAATCTGAACCCTCACTACAACGAATGGACACCACCGAATTTCAAGGGAGAAACTCGCATTGATAGACTTAACGAATGTGCACTTGTGAAGAAACGGCCAATTGTGGCATATTCGGAAGGTGTTGCCATCAAGGTCGATAATGGAAAGCATCAAGTGATTGCACCCAAATTACCAGACGAGTTCTTGCAAAGACAAGCAGACGAACGAGTGGTCAAGTTGTGGATTTTGAAGTCCGACAAGGCAGACATTGTCCCACTTGAGCTCAATACTGAATTGAGCGACAGAATCGACTCTCTTACAAAGTAAATGTTAATGAGGCTTTATTAAAATGAAATAAAATTGATCTATAAAGTAATTAAAATTAATTTAGTTCAGTCCATGTAGTGTCGATATTTAAAGGAAACAATCGTTTGCAAATTCTTATCAAGCTATAAATGAATACTATCTGTGATGTAAAATAGAATAGAACTAATCGTGCACCACTAATATACAAATTATTGTCAATAAATGAACAAAAACAAATCAGTCGAACGAATAAAAGATAAAATACAACAGAATCAACAGTAGATTCAGGCTGAAGCAAGCTATTTTCGTAGAATATTACTTCGTTCACCGCGACAATTTGGACAGAACCAACGTCCTTTAGGAATTGCTGTCAATGAGACGCACATAAAATGGAACCATTCGATCTTGCAAGTTGGATTATCGCAGCAGATCATTTCACCATAAGACACTTGTTCACATAGACAATAGGTTGGTTCGTCGGGATCGACACTACCATAGACCGCAGTTGGAGAATCGTTGTTGTAATTGTAGGAGTTCTTTCGTCGTTTTCCTTCATTTTTATGAGCACCCTTCATTCCTCGCTTATTAGCTCTTTTACCAGTGCTTGAGCGTTCAGTCGTAATAGGAGTTGATGAACGCTCATCACCACTACCTCCTCCATTAGAATCGGGATTTAAGTCTTTTTTATTACCGTGAGATCTCCGGGACGATCTCTTTCCGTTCCCATTCGAATGATTTGTAGAGTTTGGTTCTTTGCTATTATCTTTAGTTGTGGTAATAACAGTAGAAGTAGAAGCAGAAGTAGAAGCAGCAGCTGGAGCTACAACTGGATCTGAAGCCGAAGCCGAAGTTGAAGCTGGAGTAGAAACTAAAGCCGGAACATCAGTAGTAGAGCTATTATTACGTTCGTTATTGGAAGACTCTGGAACGGGAGGGTCGTTTGAATTTTGATTTGTGGTTGAGTTTGTAGTAGTTCCCCTTCCATTAATGGTACCGTTTAAGTTTGAGTATGAGTTTACTGGATTAGGGTTACTGGAAGAACTGGAAGAATGTGGTTGAGAGATATTTAGTGAGTTGCTTGCACCTCGACTTTGCGATTCTAATTGGCGTGTTCTTATGTCGATCTGGTCGACCATATTTTGAGCAAGGCCTATCTTATTGTCAGAGAGATTTTGTAGTTGTACCAACATTGTAAGAAAATTGTTAAGTTTTTTATTCTTTTCACCTTCTATAGTCTAAATTAATATAAATAAATCAATTAGTAAACTGATAACAACAATGAATACATACGTTTTGTAAATACTCTTTAAGAGTAGAATCTAAATTGTTGGCAATTTTAGTGCGTTGTATGTCTATCTCATGAATACGAGACATTATACGAGCAAGGTGGTTTGGTAAATTTTCAACCACATCGAGGTAGTGTTCAATGTACAAGATCGAGGCTTGATCCGGATTTTGAGTATGTACGCTGGACATTTTGAGTAAATGTTGAGCTCAAGTCAGAATAAAATGCTGAAGGTTTTGTTTAGGAGAAGTCAATGATGTTAAATCCAATATAGCGTTGTTTTGATTTACAGAGCATCACAATAAAATTATTGCTTCAATTCGTTATGAAAGCGGTTAATTGGAACAAAATGCAAATCGTTTTTTCTATGATCGATGAGTGGATGGAAGCGGTGGTCATGAAAATATCAAAACCAGTCAAATTCTACTCGAAACATGTTCTCAACTCGATGATGTCATCATCTTTCGACAATAAAAATATCTTCAAATTTAGACAAAACAATCATCTGTCCAGATTGTTTATAAAAACCAGCAAGAATGGAGGTAGAATCGATAGAATAGGCAAAGGAGCACAAAAAGTAACATAACTTGAAGTTCACATCACTGAGGACAAAACAAATCAAAACGTCTAGGCAGTCCATTTCGACAATTGAGCACACATTCATTGCTTTGTTGCTTCTGTCGAAATAGTCACCATTTTAGAAATGTAGACTCCTTCAAAGCGAACTTTCACCTGTCACCCTATCAACAGTTCATTCACTTTATACTACAGTCAAAATACTTTAGTTAGAGCAGAACAACTTTAAATCCAACTGGCCACGTCTCTAAATAAATTTTTTTAATTTACTATATTGTGACAATTGTATTTTGTATCATTCCAAAAGATTCTGTCTTCTATTTCATTAATATCCTTCTTCATTAAAATTTGTATAATTTGGATCCAACTACAACAGAACATTCTATTATTTAGTTATTGATTCTTAAATCCATGATTTGATTTGTATAATATTTCTATTTCTAAATGTAAACAATTTCCAACTGTATATAACGTCTTTTAAGCAGGGCATTTCGCACGTGAGTGATTGAATGACGTGTTTACTGGCTGTTTTTAGTGTTGAAATAACATTTCATTTGACGTTGCTCATCTGATTGTTTCTCATTCGCAGGTAATCATATTAATCCGTTTGTTTGTTTTTACTAATTTTGTTTATTGTTCAGGCTATTTTTGATTTGATCAATTTGTATCACCAAGTCCCACCATCTACTATTGAATAGTTGGTTCATTAATATCAATTGCCATGACTTCAACTGCCCCAAACGAACCTCAATTTGTTTCGAAGGGAAGCCCCGTTGGACCTTTGTCAGAAAATGGGGACTCTAGTGGCTTTCTTAACAACACTTCTACCTCACTTGGAATGGAACCTATGGGAGAACTCGATGGAACTATCAACAACTTAGCTATGAGTGCCAAGTATAACCTCACCCAAATGACTCCTAAGCAATTTTTGTTGGCTCGATGGTCGACCATGCAAAGTTGGGGATCTTTTATCGACACCAGTAAAATGGTTTTGCCTGTCTCTATTCAACAGTGGTCCAAAAGGCTTGTTTTCAACTTGAAGCACTTCCAAAGCAACTACTTTTGCGTCTTCTCAATCCTCTTTATTTATTGCATCCTCACATCTCCTTTGCTGTTGCTAGTTCTTGCTGCAGTATGTGCTGCCGGCTACATCATTACGCTCAAAAACGCTGAACGTCCTCTTAAAATATTTGGCCGCAAACTAAACCTCGGTCAGCAATATCTCGCCCTGTCGTTATGTTCGTTGCCCCTGCTGTACATTGTTGGCGCTGGTGGTGCTTTCTTTTGGGTGATTGGTGCCTCGCTTTTTGTGATCTCACTGCATGCCTCGGTTCATTCTGCCGAGAATGTTCCACCAAGTTCGCTTGCCGAACCATTTTCTTTTGACGTTCAAAGCGTATAAATTGAACAATGTCAAATGAACTGTTAATCAGCCGAACAAGTCAACTGACAACTGTCAATCACCCATTAATTTATTGCCATTTCTCGATATTGCTTATAAATTTGAAAAATTTATACACCAGTTACGATGTACATAAGAAATATGATAAATATGAATGTCACTCTGATTAATATCAATTTTGTATTAATTACTGGCGTGTTTTAATATTTTCATTTATACAACTGTCAATCACACTACAATATATTTTATCTTCTTTCTTGGTTTAGGCTTTACTGTGACTGGGCTGTCTGTAGCAGCTGTAGTGCTCGTCTGGATCGGGTATGTTGGCTTGCCTTTTGGCATGAGAGGCAACAAGAGAAGGAATTTGGGCGAATGCGACTTTGTTTGCAGCAACAGTTTGACCAAAGCGTCTATGTGCATTTGAAAGTCTGCATCATTTGAGCCATGTGATGGTTTGGAAGGAGCAGGCTCCGTGCTTGTGGCTGCTTCAGTGGTGAGACTGTTTTCGGTGTAATACTCCTGGTTGTCATAGCCTTGTGAGTTCGATTCTGTACTTGGCTCGGCTGTGGTCACCTTGGCTCTATGTTTGTAGTACACCAAAGGACCTAACTTGCTTACTTGAATCGAATTGACTCGAGTGCATTCTACACTGAGGAAAAACATACAAATTATTAGTGGACATACAACTAAAAGAATGAACCGTTGAGAGGCCATTTTGGCTTGCTTTGGTCACTGGATCACGATTGACCACAGAGAGATTGCTTTTATATTAGCCAGTGAGTGTGCACGTTTCCCTAGATCCACAATTGCATCTTGCTTTGCTTTCGCTGGTCATTTTATGGCCAATGAATCGACACAATTGTGTACCAGAAACAATTTTTTCCTTTTCGGTCAAATCGATATCTGCACAAATTTAAATAAAGCACAATTTATTGCAAGTGATTTACAAGAAATCGTCCATTTGTTTGCTCTCTTTGCGGACATTTGATTGTATGCTTCGAATAAACAGAAAAATGTTCGCCATGATGGCTACAAATAAAGAGATCACCACGATGAGGAAAATGTCACTCAGGTCGAAGATGACATCTTTGGTGACTAGTTGCACGGTCAACACGACAATGATTGCCATAAAAGGCAAGTTTAGCAAAATGAAGAAGACGACTAACTCTCTAATCCGAGCTCGGAGCACCACGAGCAAGCCTATGGAGAATAATACAAGACCTGGAAGGTTAACATATACTTAGCACTCAATGGACAAAGGATTAATCAGTGGAATTTGCTTACAAATGGCTCCCAGGGCCTGTGGCACTTTCCTCCAGTCGTACTCTGAGTAGTCGTAAATTGGTGAAGGCCACAACCATCGAGTAAGGCATACGAAGTACAGACCCGAGCTGGCCATAAAGCTCGTGCTGGTGATTAGGAAGTATTTGTAGAATGTTCCACACATGGTGAACTGGTGAGTTCGCCTCGGGGTAGACAACAAAGGACGCCCAATTCAGTGACAAGTCATTGGTCTGACAAGTACATCGCACGAGTGCTCAAACACAGACATATTCAGGTAAGCAGTGAAAACAATCTGTTACCGACCGCCATTAATTCGCTTCCTTCATTGCATCGTTAGATGAGAAATCGACCAGCAGAATCGTAAAACTATACCGAGCATGAATTCGTCATACGAATAATGGTTGGCAGTGAAATGCTCTTTCCGTCCTGCGGTGTGGCTAGATTGCTACTGCTCGAAGGCAGCCCAATTGCCTGTGACCGAGACAATTGTGCTCGGAGAGTCGCCGGCTTGCCACCTTGCCACTCTACCTACCCAACATGGTTACCAAACTGGTGATGAGCTAAGACAGCAACAACAAGCTTTGTCCCATAATTAGACCACACAACCAACCTATTAAGCTTTGCTTGTTCCATTCTGTTGAGCAAATATCAAACAAATACAAATGGCACCGAAGTGGAAAGAGCCTGCCGAATCGATATATGGTTATAACCAAGCTAACATTAATTCGATTCAATTTGCATGCCGCCACTGACTAGCCGACGGTCAACCGATACAAATGGATGCTCTGTGATGGGTAAACAAAGTACTTTTTTGGTTTGGCGGAGCCGTACAGCAAACATTAATTTATTCGCATAAATTAATAACTCCATTTAAGGAATCGATATTGCACTGGCATGTGCAGCGCGCTAATCAATGAGAGGCAATCAATCATCCAGGACTCTCAGCATTAAGTTAACCCCACTCAATAGAGTCAATTAGTCACTTTAACATGCAAGCAATTCCTGATTCGGTTGAGTTTGTCTTACCTGGATCCACTTCAATTTCCTCTCTTGGCAACATTATCGATTAAACATGTCAATTGGTGATTGCTTTTATGGCGCCGCTTGCAATAATAAAGTTTTCTTGCTACCGCTAAGTTGCGTAAACTTTAAAAGTCGCTTAAGTTTAGGTAAAAGTGAGAGCAGAATTGTTCGATTGGCGGTAAATATTTTGCTACATTGTGTATGAATGTGATTATCGACTTGCTGGTGTGTCCATTTGCAGCAGGAATACTCTATAGCGATAAACTCAATTGCCTATTTAGTGGTGACTATCAAAGTAATATTATTATACTGTCATTTGCGTGAATGTGACCGAGTTGGACATTTCGCAACAATTGAAAGTTCATTGAGCGAAAGTGCACCGCCGGCAGAGAAGCCAATGCGCCATGTAGGCAATAACAATAACAATTAATGTGATATAACATTTAGTGAGTCGATTATTTGTATATTACAAAATGCGACCGGCATCGAAGCGTATGTCAAAGCGGTGAACGGTATTTGTTTTCCCACTGTGCAAACATTCACATAGACAACTTCAATAGATGTCAGTTGAAAGTTGAATTTGGGTTAGTTTGCGGTTTGTGTCCTCCTTACGGTCACTGGTTTGGAGTACTAGAGACAAAATGAAGAGATCAATGGAAAGTGTCGATCAGGCTATCCACATTGTCATTGTTTTTTCGGTTGAAGTGCACCACAATAGACGAGTTGCCAGCAGCATTTTCCACTAGCGTCACTTCTTCGTTCGCATCTTTTGTTTGGTAGCTTGTTGAGGCCTGTGGCTCGAGGTCCTTGCCAATAGACTCAACATGAAACAATGTATTCTCTCCCTCATTCTCACTATCCAGAAGTTCTGTTTGAGAACCTGATTTGCCATGCGTTTTGATCGAAAACGGTTGGCCGTTGCGCAACGAATCGAATATTCCTCGCTTCTTGTTTTTCTTACTTAGATGTGGTTTTTCGCTTGAATCACCGTAACCTTCTAAAGCCTTCTTTAGACTTGGTGAAGACAGCAAATCTTTAGGCATATCACCGAATGATTCAAGATAACTCTGAGGAAGGTCACCATTAGCGGTTCTCCACACGGTAACATCTATAAAAGCACTCGTTTTAAGTGAAACAGATTTAAACCGTTATGAAAGTTACCTAAATTTTGTGTTGACTTGATTTCAAAGTCCAGATTGTCCACATTCAGCTGCACAGTTTCGGACGTCGAAGGGACATAGTTGCTGCCACACAAGCCACTACCTTCGTTGACAAAATCAATTGAGTCGTTTTGAACAGGGTTAGTTTGTTTTGCTTCTTCAAAATCGCGAAACTGGTCAAATTCTGATCCATTGGCACTACCATTGGCTCCATCCGTGGTGTAAGTTAGTGATTTACGCGCACTGCTTCTGTTGGTCGTCTCCTGGGTCGACCGAGTTTGCCGCAAACCGAACATGACGATGTAAATCAAGGTGTAAAGCATCGCCGAGCCAGCCGAGAATGATCCAAATATTACCATAAAAATGCCAACCATGACGTGCTTGTGTTGCACATACAGCATGACACCTTTGTATAAGGTTAGATTGTCTTGGTTAGATTTGAACGGTTAGTCAGTTACTTGCCTATTGATAAGATAGTGAATCCCACCACGAAAAGGCACGGAGTGAATAAACATAGGTTTTGCGAGGGGTCACTAGGTCGGGGGTCGTTATTGAACAGACGAACATGCCCTTCAGACATTGGCCCCGAGTTGATGTAGTTAAGAATATTTCGTCCAGTAGAGCGAACCTGACCGCTGGTGTGGTGCTCTATCACGTTGTTCTCCATATTGTCAGTGCTTTCCTCATGTTCGACCATACTGTTGGGCATTTGGTTCGATTCTACAGAATCTAACGTGCCGGTGGTTTGCAGTGAAGCACTCATTGAGCCAATTGACACATTGGGCACTGTCGATTGATGCAAATTCAGTTTAGTAATCTTGGGCGAAATATGCGCGCTGCCAGTGTTCAATAAAAGTGGTAATTGGTGCCCCAGAAAGCAAACTTATTGCATCAATGGTCAATACACATTGATTGTCCAACAACATGAACATATGCTCGCACTGGTTCCAGTAGACGCCAACCGAACAAGTCAAGTTCATTTGGCGCAAAGCTCCGTGCTTGCTTTAAAATGGGGAAAATTTGAAGATGAATTCCTCTTGGCCAATGATATATTGCTGGCTCCCGTTCACTTAGTCACCCTGGAAACCTGGCAGAAGAGCGAGCACAAATTGATTGACTTCGTTCTGTGCGCCTTAAAACTGTGCCGTCTCTTCGAGTCATAATTTAATGATCAGTGCCGCTGTGCGACAAGTTCGGTGTCCGTATTGATTGGCATCGACATCATTTTGTTCGGCCCAAAGGAACTAGCTATTGTGCCAAATGCAGATCCAACTATGACGTATCAATCGGTGGCGCTGCATGTCAATAGCGTGCCATCAGATGAACATTCACCTGGCTAATTGACTCATTTCACTAACGATTCCGTCAGCAAATATTTACGCTGCTATATTTTAACAAGAATCTGTATGCCTTTAGTGTTTCTTTGTGTCTCTTATGCCAGTTTTCATGTATTGAGGCAAAGCCTTAGTCAAACAAATGGCCAATTAATTCATAGCATGTCTTTACCAGACATAGAGTTGCATCATCACAGGTAATGTGCACAAACACAGCTTTGTTGAGTTAATCTTGGAGATCCATTGAATGTCGGCCTGTTACCGAATGGCATAATTCAATGAAAAGCATCGCCATTGTTATCGTTCATTTAGCAACTTCCGAAACTGCCATTACAGTTAAATTAGGACACTGGGGCTAGGGAAATGTTTCCAAGAATTTAAATATTTCCCGAGTAATTATTTACTTAGGGAAGGATGGCACAGTTTCAATTACAATAAAGTGAAACTGGGCTCAATTCAATTCCATCTTGGCTAGGCCAATCACAATAATGGACTAGTGCAGCAAAGTGGAGTGCACTTGTGAGCGTTATTACACTGAGCACAGCGAACCGTAATCAAACCGAGTCGAATCTAAATTAATTCAGAATCTATTAAATTAAGTTCAATCCAAGAGGGCACCGAATTGGCCAATGGCTAGTTATTTCTACACTATAAGCAAAGCGACCACAAAAGGCCATTCAGTACATTTCCGCACTAATTTGAATCTTTTCACAGCATTTACGGACAAGTGCTAACGAGTAATTAGCGCCAATACTGACAAGCATTATCGGTCTATTTGTGGGACATTTGCAAGTGTTTCTGCAAATCAGATTGTCATTGGTCGACTGCAATAAACTAAACTAATTATTGACTGGTGCACTCAAGGAAGAGAGTGCATCCACGTAGGCAATGGCGCAGATGGGCCGATGCGTCCGATCTCAGTGCTCAATTGCAAAAGTCCGTTCAATCGCACCTCAATGAGCAGATACTTGCACTGGACTTTGCTTGTCCGTAGCACTTGTGCCACTCGAGTGAGTGAACACATTGACACTGCTTGGCTGGCTAAATGATTCTGACTTGCAGGTTGATCTGGTTTAGGCATGTTCGGTCCTGATTCAGGGTCACTTTACACCATTCTCTTTCACTGATTGTGCCAATTGCTTCTTTCCATTTCAGCGAAATAATTAATTCTCGTCGACTTGATTAGCTTGTTTGGTTTTGCCACTCGACTCGATATTATATTTGCAATTTATAAAGTTTTGTTTAAGCACAGAGCCGAGCTGAAAGTGAAAACATTAGCGAAAAGATAGTGATAGAGAAAGTGAGTTTGCTCGAGAGTGTTGCCTTCGAGGGTAAACACGCAAGAGTATAGTGGAATTGTCAATACTGACTGCACTCGATTTCTTTGTCTGGTGAGTCTCTGGTCTGAACGAAGCATAAATAATTGATTGTGATTTGCCTTTCATGAGTGATCGAACGTATGCAAATGGAGTTTAATTGAATGGCGGATTAGCTCACAAATTGATTACATTTAGCTCGATCGTGTTCGAGTGGTTTCCTTTCCAACTATGCACATTGCACTGCACGGCCAAGTTGACGTTTGGTTGGCCGGACAGGTCAAGCACTCTGGCCTCGGCCGCCACGAATGGTCGCTTCTTGAACAGGCTGATAGTTGAGTTGACCAGCGAATGAGCTGTGCGCTGGCTTTGTTCTCTCACCAGGACGACGGTCTCCCTTCCTGGTCGATGGTTCACTTCTCTAGTGTGACAGCAACTTGCAAAACGTAGAAAAAATCGACGCGTGAGAGAACAAAAGTTTTGCTGTACAATTCCATTGTGAGTCCATCAAGAGGAAATTATGAATTCAACAAATATCGACAATCAGTGCTCGGTGGTAATTATGGCACCGTGCCAGTTTGACACTCTGCCCTTACACGTACTCACCCAAAAGTTGCGACTAATGAAGCAGTACACGATTGGGTTCACGAAACTGTGCGACATTGCCAGGATGTGGCACACCAAGTAGCCATACACGAAGAAGCGGTAGTCTCGTGCCGAGCGGATCTGCAGAAAGTTGTCCATGAATTCGACCAGCAGAGTAAATATTTGCAGGGGAAACCAACACAGGAAGAAGAGACACACGATGAGAAGCAAAATCTTGATGACCTGATGAAACCAGACAGGAGAGACGGTTAAAACTTGATTGGCACAACCTGTGCTCATTGGCCAACTGCCATGTTGCAATTGAACAAACATACTCCAGTCCAGACACATGCCTCCAGACATTTGGCACTTTACAAGTGACTCATTAATTATGAATTAATTGCACTTGAGTTCAATTTGAAAGGTTTCAATTCAATTCACATTACATTGCCTTTTTAAGGCCAAACTTTTGAACAAAATTGAAAAGGAAAACTATTTAAAACTATTTTTCAGCTCGATTGATTTGAGATAGCAAAACAAATTCGTTACATGCCGATCAAGGGATAAAGACTAATTGTGCACTTTACGCAACAACAAACAGACAAGCAAATTTGGTAGAAAATGTCACGCAGTTGGGCAATGAAGAAGCCTTTAGGACTAACCTCCAAAGTGAATATGGCAAGTTGACCAATTTGCCTAATTAGTTTGTAAAGGCAGACATTTGATTGTATTATCATTGATGGTGGGTCTTTAATTATTGCTGCAATGGAACTAATGAAAAAGACTAGAGCAGTGTTTGGTTACATATTTGGCCAGGGAATCTCGGTTTTCTTCGTTAATATAGGACAAGGATTAGTGAGTGCTGCCGCTAATAGGCTAGGCAGAGACTTTTTCGCTCAATTAGGCAGGCCAAAACAAAGTGAATCGATGTGTCTGTACAACAAACGCCACACAATTAGCACTCACTTTCTCCCTGGTAAGATTGTTGTTGTGATCTCGGGAATGGTGTGGATTTCCGGGAGCCACATGACGCCACACTTGATAACCAATGATCGAATAGACATAGACCAGAATAAGCAAAGGCAGTCCAAAGGCGCTCACAAACAGATAGATGGTGTATATCTTGGCGTACTGCTCCGGAAAGTTCTCCCGACAATCGAAAAGCGTTTCATTGCCAAACTGAAATGGAACCACTCGGGTGTAGATAAATTGGACACTTCCGGAACAGACTGCCATCAGCCAAATGACCAATATGGAAATAAGCTTCTTCTTGCGCCTGATTTGGCCACACTTGATTGATAGACATTTGTTGTTTGTACTGTCCAGTGGGTTAATGATGGCAAAGTACCTAACAAGCAAACAAAGCGTGATGTGCGCCAATTTGTTGGACTTACTACCTGTCAATTCCGATCACGGCCAACGTCCAAATGCTCACCAACACAGAACAGACCTGAGCAAAGTTCACCAGTGGACAGAGGAAGTGCGGAAAAATCCAACGGTTAAGGATGAAGCTGGTGTAGGTGAATGGAATGCACAACAAGGACATGACTATGTCCGACACGGACAGGTTGATTAAATACACGTACAGCTCGGAACAGATCTTGTCACACTGCACCAGAACTGCGATGGTCACGAAATTGAGCGCGAACGAGACCAAGGCAATGGTGCTGTACAAGCCAATAAGAATCACCTGGTGAGGCCAATAGTCGAGTGTCTCCAGCGAGGAATAGTCCTGCCCATTGACTTGCTCTTCTTCATTGCTCAGGTTGTGGCCACTCTGGTAGATTTTGACGATGTCCATCACGTCCGATGTGTTGTTCGTTGAATGGCAATACAATTATGAATCGATTTATAAATATAAAATTTGATTCGAATTGAGAAACATTCTTTAGAAAGGACAATGGCTTCTATTGAGTATTGGCGCCAAAATATTCCATAGAGTGTGGATTGGGTGAGTGCCGTTTGGTGCGATGTGACCAACTAATGTGCACTCAGATTGGGACTATCGCTCGAATCACTCTGCCCAGTGGAGCAACAAATAAGGCCGTCCTATATACGCGGTTAATTAGAGACGATGCTCGTAACTGCTAGTGGCAATGCATCCAATCGGCCAGGCCTAGCCTGTCCTGCATCCGCTGCCTCTATTCCAGAATGGCGTCACTCGCTATGATTGGCTCTATTCGAATATTCCACAACTCGCAAAACTTAAATTTAAATTTAAAACCATTGCCTCATGGACAATGCCAAACTAAGCATTCCATTACATCCTTAGTGAACGATGCGGGGCTACTTGAATAACAAATAGACTATTTGCCATTCCATTTGAGATTGCTTGCTCTCTCACACGTGTAGAATAAAGTTTGTAGTGTCGATTGCAATTTGGATTTATTGCTCCAAAATGAGATGACAGAGTATATTGTCACTTATGGTGCTGTAATTGATTCAACCGCGAGACAATGAGTCAAGGGCATCGTCATGGGACCAGTGAGTATATAAATCCACTTGTCGACCTGTGGGAGATAGATCTATCGCAACTCAATCGTGTCATTGCCAATGCGCGCAAAGACAATGAGCATCTAATCGAGCATTTATTTTTGTTTGTTTTGGCATGTAAATTGTTGAAAGCTTGCATGAAGCTTGTGGTGCAATAGACCAGTGGCATCAGCCACAAGAGGCAATCTGTCCAATCGACGAACCAGACATAAGTTATGGATGTAATGCAGTGCATGTGACGCGAATTGATGTGCTGTCGGTGGGACTGCTTCATAACAAATGGCCTTCTGGAAATGCTCGTCAGGCGGCTTACTCCGCGCTGTCCAGACAATCAACACTGACTAAGCTGTCCATTTGGCCCATAATCTCGCATCACTTCACCAGGGGTAACCGAACTGAATATTGACGAATACTTATACATTGGAGTAGTGTACTGATTGTGACCAAGGCGTAAATATTGCGGATAAGACTGGCAGCTATTTGTCATCTCCATTCTTGTCAAGCGACAAATTAGAGCAAATGCATTAACCGCATGTCTGTTCGGGCAAAGAGGACACTTTCCAGTGGAAGTGCAATTCGAGTTGATATCAATTTTAATCAAATTAATTACATCAATTTCGGTTATTGCCACAGACAACATCCAAGCAGAAGAGAAATGAGCCATATGAAGACTAGTTCTGTGCAATGCGTATGTCTCGGTCCACATGATGTACTGATCAGTCATTAAAGCAAAGTAAATTTGAACTGTTCCAATTACTGAGACAATGTACATACACAATGCATAAACAATGCTGCTGGCTGGGTGGTAGTAAGCCAAACCGATTTCCAACAACTTATGCAAATGACAGCAATTGAGTTCACTGATTTGCGATTCCGACAAAGCCGCGGCAAATCGGTAATAAGCAGATCTAATTAAGCCATTCCACATTGTTGACTACATTCGCCATTTAGTGACTAATTGCGGCAACATGCCGTTCAGTTAATTTGTGATGCGTTTAGTACTTTATGAGAAAAAAAAACATTTCTCGTTGTAATTGCTACAATCGAAGTTGTTCAGGTTGGCACGAATGCATTCTCGGTCACACCAGACGAACGCTATACATTGGTAACTCGGTAGTAACATCGAACATAGAGACGGCGGAATGAATGTGTTGATTGCTTGACAAGTCCACTAGGAAGAAAATAAGCAAAACATATTGAGGCAAATAAAACAAAAACACCGAACGAGATGCTAATGCATACGGTAATGGATTGCTCGAGTGATTGTCAGTCGCACCGTTATGCACTTCCACGAAAGTGTTCGTTAGTGTCACTTAGAGGTAGCAATCAATGAAGACCACTTGCAAGAAGCAAATTAATCTTGTAATGAATGCGAACACTTACCGTCGAGGCAAACTAATTAGTCAGCAACTTACCTCACTCATCGATTGTTGGCACGACGAATAAAAATCGAGCTTTTCTTCAAACTCGTTTGGAGGTTGTCTTTTTGATGTACATTTTTCAGATTTTGTTTATTTTAAGCAATTAATTAAATCACTGTCAAGGTATTTCTTTGAACGAGCGTCACTCGGTCCAGCAAAGTCATGTGCAATCATCGATAGCTTGCATTGTGCCAGTTGCGTAGTTGCAGTCAAGTCACGAATTCAGAATACTTCGCAAGTTTGTGAGTTTATTCCCAGTGCTCATTGCACAATCTACAAGTTTGCGACCATAAACCGTTTGACTTCATAAGTGCTATGGCCAGACCAAACCTAAATTTTGATTATTTGATTGTGTTCTTGGTGATTTTGTTTGTGAAGAATACTTGGCAATATGGTGACTTTTCCGACGAAGATTATGACCATCTTGACGAAGACTTCCCTAGTAAACAATTCGGCTACGCTCATGAAGATAAAGATAATGCAACCAAGTATGGGAAAGCCACTTTGACTGCTGACAAAATTCAAGACTATTTGTTAAGCCTACAATCGAAAGTTCTCAGTAACAACGATGTGCTCACAGTGAAAGAACGGCCACAGAAAGAACGACCACAGAAAGAACTGCCAAAGAAAGAATTACAGAAAGAACGGCCACAAAAAGAACGGCCACAGAAAGAATCACCTCAGAAAGAATTGTCACAGAAAGAACGGCCACAGAAAGAATTGCCACAGAGTGTACTGAAGACCGATAAGCCTGGACGAGCCACTGTAGACAAGTTGTCCAGTGATTCATTCGTTAACGTTCAGTCAGACCAGCCATACAATGCTCATTGGCACCAGAACACCTCGCCACCTGTAGCGAAGAGTAACAAGCCAAGTGTGCCTACTGTGAAACCAGAACATACAAATCCTCCCAGTGCTTATGATCGTTTTATGCAGGATGCTCCAAATCAGATGCAAATGTGGAATTGCGAATTCACAGCCAATCATGATTGTGGCATTGTAAATGACCTCTCAGTGGGAAAATATTTCCACTTGGAGAGTAAAAACTTTTTTCGAAACTTCAACTGGAAAAGTTGGTATTTAGTGTTGAATGCAAGCACGTTACCCAAAGAAGCAGTGGGCGCGCGTCTCATTACCCCTTACATGGACACTAAAAATGCTTCTCAAGGTATGTTCTAACATTAGACTAACCATTTGAATTACTGATGACACATTAATTATTAATGATATACTGATTTCAGGTTGCCTCAGCATGCAATACCTTACCATAGCCAGTGGAGTGGCAAGAGTAAATCTTTACCAACAAGATCAGGGCAATCAATGCATTTGGAACAGCGAGTCAAAATCAAGTTCATCAGATGCACCTGTGAATCATCAATTGGACTTTACCGTTGATTTGTTTCGTGGCAGTCCTCGATTTTTTCTAGAACTATACCTTGATTTGTCAGAGGCAGATGCGAAAAATACCGTTTTCGCTTTGGCAAATCTTCGACTTGCATACCGTCCATGTTTCAACGATAATTCTAACCAATGCAAACCCAAACCTGCAAAAAATGAGTATGAAGTGAGGATGCCATAATGAATATATCATATATGTTAAATGTATATTTTAATAATCAATCAACACAGTAACATTATTTGAATTTTGAACAATTATTTTTGCTATTTTTAACATGCAGTGTCTACCTCTATCGGGGACAAAACGAATCGCGCAGAATAATTTCTGAAATTGCTAAAAATCCCACTCGGTTTCGGTGATTATTGAAATTCGCTTCTATAAAGAAACGAGCAGGCTTTTCAGGTAATACATTTACTTTGATATGGGCATGGTGCCAACGTCCGGCGATTGACAATTTGTCGGACCACAGTGCTACGTTAACCTTGTCTTGTTTGATAACCAGAAATCGAGTGATTGCATTTCCAAAGACGATGTATTTGATTGTGAGACATATTGTTCTCAAGTGAGAATCCCAGGAAAAGTAAGGTGTAATCAATCGGGCACCGTTCTGCTTACAACTTGATGTATCCAAATAGAATAATCCTTGCTCGCCAAACAATTCATTACGCGGCAATAAGGTAAAGTTGACCGGCATGTTCGACTGGTTTCTGATGCCACAATGCTCTCCCGTGAACGAACATCGCCATTGCTCACCTGATCTAATTCTGACCACACTCACCAGCGGGTCGGGCCAAACAACACCGGGTGTGCCCAACAAAATAAGGCTCACCAACAGACGAACAACCCAATTTTCGGTCCGCATTTCGGTCTGACTTGGTCACAAGTTCAGCACCTCTTTCTATTCCTCGATGTTCGCTCACCTTAAGTCAATTCTGTAAACCGTTCTTGACAATTAATTTTGAGAACAAGAGCCAATTTGAACACTTCGCTATTAATAATGGTTAATACAGCACAAAACGAATTAACTGAACTGTAAAATTGATGACTTGGTTAGGTTTTATTGGATTACAAATTATGGACGACACTACAGGTGTGATCATTGATAGGGAAATGGTGTGCGAATTTGCATAGAACAATCATTTTATATAGGTAACAAATGTTGGACTGGTGACATTGGCAGCAGTGCCAAATTGGGTTAATGGTAACCCTTCGGAATGGGGTCAGTGGTGTCACTTGTGATTGCTCACTATGTTGGTGTCAGTTTGTTTGTGTTCTTGTCAAGTTCGGTGTTTAGTGCCTTGTCAATTAGACCAATCTGTTCTGTCACTAATGCAGTGAGCAACCAGTGAATGGGTAAACATTGAACGGTGCTATGTGAAGGTGTCAGATTGTGCAATGAGTGCAAGCAGAGAAAAGTGCTTTGCTACTGAATTATCTTCCGCTCCATGCAAAGCCATCACTGGTTGCTTTGTTGTGAGTATAGTAACTTTTTGCTTCTGTCCGAGTCTTGCGAGTCAAAGTTGATTGTCGGATTGCGTCGATGCATCGAGGGCCAAATGCACAGCAATTGATAGTTCTCGGATGGTGACCGTCGGGAAAGAGGATGCTTGCCTGATACTTCTCGATAGTTACGTAGAGTGGAGATGTCCTTCAATGACTGGAATCGTTTCCCGAACCGAGGTGGCTTCTTCATATCCACAAATTGACTTGTCTCGCATGGCCCCGTCAAGCGAGTCTCTGAAATAGGAATTAAGATGCAACTAATCGACATCAAGACAATATAACAAATCGCATAGAGACGAGACATTGTTTGGTGCTGGAAAGACGAGCAAATGGGCAATTTGTCAGTTCGGCGACCGATTCTACAATGGCCAGTCTGTCACTGGAGTCCAACTATAAATGGCAAGGGTTTCTTTCCAGACTCTCCTATCCTGAGCTACCTCACTGGTGTCCTTTGTGTCAAGACAAAGTCACGCTGAAGAAGGCGTCGGAAGAAGCGGTGCAAACAGTGCTAGAACATTGCCACACCTGACAGAGCGAGTCATTCCCGAGTGGCACTGGGCCTGTGCTTGATGAGTCCGGTTATTAGTGCATCCAGTTGATTGAGTAAGCCCAATTCAGTTTAAAGCGAACAAAAAGGGCAATTCGGTCAATTATTGATGTGCGCCAAAGGGATTAATTGAAATACACTGAAACAAATTAACTTATGACCCTCAAAATGGTACTGAACCGAACAGACAGCTCGTACATTATTGATGCCGGATGAAGGCAACTGCTAGTGCTACCAACAAGACCTATTGTCCAGAAGATATTAATAAACTATTGTGTCGTTAATCAACGGAAAGACAAAACAATTGAACGACAACGATGCTCACTCACTACCTTGTTCATCAATGTTAGTGCTCCCAATGGGCTGAAATCGATTGTGCCATGCACACTGTGCATTGCACAGTTACGATCTTTTTGGGTTATTATTAATACCCAACGAATGTCACTAGTGTTTTGACATTTCAAGTGACAAAAGACGTGTGAAGTGATCAAATGGCAAGAGAACTCACGGGGGCAAACAAGTGCCAACTAACTTGATTAAGTGAGCATCAATGATGACCAAACATTATGCCAATGATAAGCATCGACAGCTCAATCCTTGCCACAAGCAAACCTCGAGCGCGTCATCAATGGTCGATATGGTCATAAGGGACAAAGTGCAAATCTGGCCACTTGCCCAATCAATCGAGGTTGCCGTACAAGACGTGTCATATAAATGTATGAGTGGAGTGTTGCGCTCACCAAACTCGAGTGTGCACAATCGCGATTCAAGTGGACAGCTTTTGGTGCACGTAAGCAAGCCTAGTGATTAGGCCCAACGCTGACGACCGATCGAGTGGATCGTTAATGATCATTGTTCATTGGACACTCAATGCTTTATAATTAGCGCACTTAAAAGCCATTAACGTAAACTTTGATTAAAGCCTAGCTTTTTACGTTGTAGCCTTATCGGAGGCGTCGAGTGGCAAATAACTGGCCTGAGCTGATCTCGTCTATCGTCTCGGGTTTCCAACATTGTCTGTCTGAGTGCGGCTCGCAGTGCGGCTTTACTGGTCGTCGAAGTGTTTATTCGCCGATCATGTGGTGATTGATTAGTGCTGATTGGTGGTGACGAATCTGGTTAAAGTTGACTTGTCTGCCGCACAGCACACTATTGTTATACTCGAGCTGTGCTAAGTCGGTTCGAGTCTTGACGTAAGCTGTCACAAGTCGGTGCTAGTGCCACTAGTGCACTCCATTCCAATACACCGCCAATACACCAAATCGACCAATACATATAGCTAGCAATATAGCCACTTGTTTGTTTGTTCTCACTGCATCCTCGCCACTCATTGTCTCTCTGGCCATGATCCTCAATCTGGTAATTAAGCTGTTGCTGTACTTCTGTGCCATCTCGGGCACGATTATGTTCTTGCCGGGCAACATTCTTCTGGACATTAATCCAAAAGCATTTCACTCCTCGCTTCCCAAATCGCTGAGCAAGTACAATCCAATCGGGAGCACCAATGTATCTCTATTTGAACAAATAGGTCCTTTGGTTGGTCCTGAGTCGATTGCTGCATTCAAAGGAAAACTTGTCACCGGCTCTTCGGATGGTTACATATACGAAATTTCCTCGGACGAATCATACAAACCTTTAGTAAAGATCATCGAAAGCAAAGAATGCGAACAAAAACAAATCGGCAATAAGTGTGGTCGTCCTCTTGGCCTCAAGTTTGATTCAAAAGGTTCACTCTTTGTGGTGGAGCCATCGTTTGGAGTTTATAAGGTTGAAAATGTGTTCAGCGACAAACCAAAAGTGAGCCAAGTGTTCAATATAGAGCAAACAAGTGCTCTTGGTAAAGTGAGCACTTTCTTGGAAGATGTCGCAATCGAGGAGAGACCTAACCAGGGTCCGGTGTTGTACATTTCAGACGTTAGCACCAAGTTCTCACTGGATGAGTGCATTCTAGTTCTATTTGGATCGGAGAAAGGCAGAATCATTCGCTACGACACCGACTCCAAAAAGGTGGAAATCATTGCCGAGAACATGTTCTTTCCAAACGGTATAGAGATGAGTGCCAACAATGAAGCTGTTCTTTTCACTGAGACTGCTTCGAGAAATGTGTGGAGGTATAACCTGAAAGGTGCCAAGAAAGGAACTCTCAACAAAATAGTCACACAACTGCCTGGTGAGCCCGACAACATTCGAATCAGTGCCAATGGCAACTCTTTCTGGGTGGCCATCCTCAAGCCACGCACACTTCTCCGACCAACTGATTTCGATTACTACATCAAGAAGCCATTGCTTCGTAAACTTATGGGCCGAGTGGGATACTTGGTCGGAAGTGTAATAATCCCGGTTGGCAAAATGCTCAAACAAGACAACATTGTCGAATGGGGCTATTCGCTGCGAACAATGTCCATTATCTTTCCAACAATGTTTAGAAGTGATGGTGGCATGCTACTTGAAATAGACCTTGACGGAAATGTACTTAACAGTGTCTATTCAGACCAGGAAGATCTTGGTTTTATGTCTGAAGTGAGAGAGGTCCCATCTGGTCAGGCCAACCAACGAGTTTTTTATCTGGGCTCGTTCGCAATGCCATATCTGCGAAAGTTAGTAATCTCTAAGTAGTGCCATACTCAGCATTTTTCACTTAATTTGTCACAAAATAAATAAATAAAATCCTTTGTACCCAATTAAAAGAATATTTCTAATGTAGTCAATTTAGCAATTTGAAGATTAGAAACTATTTTTGAATAATATATGTCCAACAAAGTCCAACATTTCAAATTCATGTATTGCAAATAGAAATGAGTCAATGAACTTAATTAGTAAATATGTGAACTTTTAAGATGTCAACCTTGGCAATTGTTCAAAGCGGTTCAAGTTAATACGTCCTATTGCTCTTAAAGATTCGGCATTTATTTTCACAAAATATAGACAGACAATCAATACAAAAGTGGTGAAATGTAAAGGTGCATTTTATGGCGAAGAAAGCTTTCATTATCATTCGTAAACATAACAAAATTGAAGCATTATAATTGAATAAAAAATAAATATTTTCATATATGCATAACGGCGAGTAAATGGATATAAACGTAAAAATATTTCTTGAAAAAACGGGATGAATAGGCAGCAAGCCAAACTACAATTCATCGTTGGCATCATCCATTTTGGAAAGAAATTCAATGCATTGACTGATTGCTTTACAGCGTTCTTCAACGATGCGACTTGGATCACCACTACCTTTGGCACAGAACCAGTGAGATCGAATAAAAGAAGTTATCACATTTTCTCGCTGAAGTATTTCAACGATAGCATCAATTTTGTTAACGGGAAGACCTTTTGATTTACACAAATTGACAATTCGGAGAAGCAGCTGAAGATAGTATAGAAAGAAATCACGAATTACGTATTTGTTCATGAGCTTGGCTCGATTTCGAAGTTCAGTCTCGTTGACAGTCTTGTTCTTGGGGTCAATTGACTTGTTGACCAAAGCAAGTATAAATTCAATGTTCGTATCAAAATCAGCCAAATAATATTCTGTCTGATCGTGGAAAAAGTGATTCAGAGTAAGTTCGATTTTTTCGTTTGTTTCATTGTCAAGCAACATTTCGTTGACCAAATTAATAAAATTAGCCATCTTGCAAAAAGAAGTGCTTTGTGAAAGTGAAAATTGAATAATATGACTTACCTTTAGAGTTGGTTTAGTGATAAACTGATCCAATGGTCACATTAGTAGATCATATGGCAAAGTTCGACAATTAAGACACACATAACTTGCCCTCGAGAGCTGACAAATACCACCCAGGCCAAATGGGCAACTCAGATTAGATTTTGTGATTGCAAGGTCTCCGAGCACAGAAGATCGAATGCACGCTGAACACACACACACACAGCAACACAGCGCATTTATCAACACAATACTTTCACGCATGCGTGGCAATATTGTTAATTTAAAATTGAACCCGGGACATGCGCATTTGAAATGCACGTGATAGCAGTACTACGGCAAAATCGATGAATCCACTTACCTGATCCATGTCATCACTCTACTAACGAGTGAATGAAAAGAGTACAATAATTAGTTACTAGGGATGCACCTGCAAATAATCATTCGGACCAAAATGATATTTCATTCAAATATGCATTAGCTACACTTTTATTTTTCTTATTGGAAATTTTACTCTAGCCAGTCTCTACTGAGTCTACTCTATTATGATTTTTACTAACCTAATTGCCAATCTGGAACATTCAATCCGAGCAACAATCCTTGTCGGCTTACAGAATTTAAATAATATTTTTTTATTAAACTGAAGTGGACGCATGCCATAGCGTCCTCTACAAATATTTTATTAAAGTTTTCCATATATGATTGTTTGATTTGATAGAAGCAGCGCCAAGTGTCAAGTTCTCACTAAGAAAATGGTCTTAAGCACTGATAGAAAATTGATATATTTTTTTTAAATGAAAGACACAATTGAACGTTTAGTGATTATTCTATTTATTTCGATCGATTTGCATTCGATATGTATTGTCTGCGATTTTTCAATTGCAGTCGTACATAAGCTCAGTTCAATTCAACTCGTTCATTACACAAACTTCATTTTGATTCGATCTATTCGATTGTCCGTTAACTAATTAGTTTGTTTTCAGTAATCAGTATCGATGCTCTTCCACAACATCGATCAAGGCACAGTATGAGCCACGCATGCGCTTCACGTGTTCAATGTTTACACTTGTGCGAGTGCCCTACGAGTGACCCAATGCACCGGTTACCCAAGTTGATATCATTAAGCTTGTTTCCTTTGACCCCCTGGCTCTGAGGCAGTGATCAATAGCAGCAAATAGTCATCTTGTGGTACTTTAGCAGAACACCACCGCATATCTATATCCTTTTCGACCGTCCGCACTGGTGAGCAAACCAATAAACGAGCTATATCAAGTCCAGTTGACATCTACCAGTACCTGAGAAGATAATTGGTGGCTTGTGATAATTGGATTGTGCCCTGCAACCATCGCCACTACAAGTACATTGACAAGCTCCACTATAAAGTAGCTATTGGCGCCGGAAAGTGCTAATTTCACTCGATTCGCTGCAGTCGACGGACTTGAACGATAACTATCGAACTATTTATCAAACATTGGATCTGTGGAGCATTGCATTGCATCGGACCACAACTGAACTGATCTTCGAAGATGCTTTACAGGCTCAACTCGTTAGTGACGTGCGCTCATCTTGTTAATATCTATTCACCAGTATGAATTTGTGAATGGAACCTGTGCTCTATAAATAATTCCAAGGTGAGTGTTCTATTCCATTGTCTCATGTGAGTGACTTTGCTTTCTTTACAGATATTCACTATTGCTGTTTACTGGTGTGGGCATACTCACTATTAGTCAATCCTGTACAAGACAACAATTAACTTGAAAAAATTTGTCACTTTCTTCAGAAGAAAACTACTAGAAAAGCATCAATATGAACGAAATGAACACACTTTATTTCGATGATGCAGATCTCTCGGAAGACTTTTTTCAGAAACATGAAAAGGCTTTAAAAGGAACAGAAGAAAGATTTCTTAATGGCGACAATACTGACGACGAGGGATGGCGTAGCGAAGCTTTGGCTGTGATTGCAGATATCAAGCAATTCGTAAAACAAATTGATATCTCCACTGTTCTACCCTGTGATGAAAACGGAATTTATCTCAATTTGGAAACAAAGGAATGTGCCAGTTTGACAATTGAGCTCAGTTGTGCTGGTTTTCGGGTGTGCGGTTACCAGTTTGATACTCTTGTGAATGAAGACGACAAACCGATATTATCCACCGAAAGGAACAATGTGTTATCACTCAATGTTTACTACGAGACGCCTTATGCTCTGCTCGACTCAATATCACCTGCTTACCGAGATTCTTTCAGCAACGAGCTTGCTCAACGCCTCCAAGCACTATGCAAATAATTTTTAGCCAATTATTATACCTGAAGAATCAAGCCTCTTTTGTTCTGGTCTATCCTTCTAGAGCTTCACAGCCAATAGTCATTTATTGTTTTTGTCTAATTTTATGACAAATTCTTTGCTGTCAAGTAGCGCCATCCATTTCATTCCATAATTTTCTTGCTTTTTGTTCTATACAATTTTCAAAAGATTTCGCCGAATATTGTATTTAGAATCGGTCTACTCAATCGCTGTTGCAATCAATCGCACCAAAATATAAAAACCAAAGCCAAGAATGGCCGGTCAATTTACCGTTCACCTTGGTCAAATATTGCCCACAAAAGTATACACAATTTCTGTTTAGTACACTTTCAGTGCTGGCATTGTAACCATGGCGCATGCATGTTGCCTTCACAGAAAAACGATTGCCCAATAGAAGACGATAATGGATGCTCTTTATTGTACATTGTAAATAGTTTAATTGTTCGAATCAAAAAGGAAGCCAAATAAAGATTAAAGTTTGCTCTGTCCAATGCAATCTCAAACAGATCATCATAAATGTGTGACGCGCGATCACTTAGCAGTTATTGTGCGCTGTACTGTGCTGACGTCCATCAATACTGCAGTGCAGTGGCCATATCGCTTCGGGTGTGATTCAATGCAAACACGCCAGTACTGGAGATTACGGTTGATACCAATCTGTTTGGCTGATGACAGTCCTGGCTCGAACCTAAATCAAATATTCTGCATTTGACTATTTCTGTTTCGGATGTCATTACGAATTTGGTTCTTTTGGGTAAAAATGAAGTGCAGGCCTGTGCCTTACCTTGAGGACAACCACACGTGGAGAAACTATCTCGAAACCAAGCTCTACTCTGCTATATTCATTGGAGGACAAAGTGAAGTGTTGAGCGTGGCCGAGTGAGTAATAGTCCCAGCTGCATTAGTCCGAATTACATCTCTGCCCCTCCTAATCGAGCATTCAGGATTCTGTCTAGTGGCTAGTTTGACAAATGCGTCTTTGGACTTTTTAATTTAATTTCAATTGTTAAAGGCCAATTTGCAATGACTCTGTCACGGAGCCATTTATCTTGATATTCGGGGCTTATGGCGTCAGATAAGTAAACAGCGCTGGCACTAGTGAGCAAGCCAGTAGCTCACTAGCACTCGATTTCTTAGGAAGAAGTCTATTTCATTTATTACATTTTGCATTTGGCCAAGCTAAATTAATTAAGATAAACTAGACCGAATCGATTGCTGTTTGTCAAGAGGCAACAAAATAATTATGTTTCGCCCTATTTGTATTAATTCAGAATTGAAAGGCACTGCAATTGAATTTGTTCAAGGCAACTGAACCAACAGAATCGGTTCCGTTTCGCCTTCCATCAGAAAGGTTCGCTACGATTTGACTGGCTCCGTTATTTGAGTTATTAAATGAAGCCTTTCGTACCTGCCGAGGGAGATTGGTTCGGTCGAGTCTTGTCATCTTGTCATACGACGGACACATTTCTGTTCAAATTATCTAACCAACTCGCTTTGGCCAATTAGCAAATTAAGGCATTTGAAAGTATACTATAGTAAATAATTCAATATAAAGGGAAATGTTTTCAATTTTTAAATTTCAATATATTTTAGTGCATTTTATGTTGACTCAGTGATGGCAGCGTGAATGGAGGCAAATATGGCCACATTAAATTGGCGTCATTACTGCATTGTATTGAGACAAAGTGAGTAGTATCGAACAGTGGATCACGATAATGATCGTTCACGATTGATATGCTCTAATGACTAGTGCACTGGCAAATGGCTAATTTGGCCAGATATTCAATGCAGTGAAGCCTCCAATTGGTCCACTCCACACACATGTGATGCATCAGACGAGTGCACTCATTTAATGTGACATCATTAATCATAAATCAAAAGCATTGCCTCACTCACTCACTTTCATTGTGATCGTTCACTAATTGCCTCCAAATGTAACGTAACGATGAGATTGCCTCCGTTTTGCATAATATTGCACTGCAAATAATTGACATTGTTCCATTCCATTTGCTATGATTGCTGCAGGTGAAATAGAACAAAGACATCGGTAAGTGGACTTAATCGACTGTTAACCAATGCTGCAAGACCCATCAGCAAGTAATTCACCTGTACAGCGATGGTGCATCGACAAAGCGGGCTTCTGATAAAACCGCATCGATCGCTTGGCAAGTGCACTTTGCACTGGACCATTTCCAAATTGGACAAAAGTAATTGTCCATAGAACAGTTGCAAAGTTTGGATTTGCTTTGTCCGATTCAATTCAAGTTAGTGATTGGCTCTGCTGGGAACATAGCCAGCGAGTGGAATGTGGCACAAACTAGTGCAAACACAGACAAACTTGTGCCCAGCCATAATAGCTGTCCTCTCAATGTCTTGCAATTAGAAAAGCACAAATTAAATTACAAATTGCGGAGATAATGAGATTAGGCCGATATCACCTCAATTATTGATCTTATCGACTAGCTGGACAGTGGCACTCAGTGTCAGTATCCGTGCTGGACAGAGAAGGCCAATCTGTGAGAGATAATCGAACCAATACTAGTGAACCATGTTGCGGCAGATTAGTTCGGATGTCTTGTGAAGCAATTAATATCGACTCTCGTATCGATCTTAGAACGAAACATTGTACGGTTGGTTCAATTAGGCTCGAGAATTTAAAATTTGTAATGAAATGGCACAAAGGCACTGGCAATGGGGCAGTGAGCATTATTAATTTGCCAGTGTATCGATATGTGTAATATGTGCCGCTCAGATGGCCCGCCAAGCAGGACACAACAAGGCAGGAGGATGTACTGAGATCACTAATTAGAAGCATCTTCTTTGAAACACAATTTATCGGACCTCCAAATATTGGCACCGTGTCTCAATGGCATTATATAGTAACACCATCAATTACTAGAGAGCAAGTGTTTGCAACAAAGCCTTTATCGTGCCATAGATAAACATTACATTATTAAATTTGCCTGGAAGAAGGCAAACATGTTCAGTAAAAGGCATTAAAGTGAGTCAAGATACATAAATAATTAATAAAGTCAATTCCAAGCAAATGACATTATCTTATTAAAATGGCATATTAAATTTAAATCTATTAACCATGCAATATCCTAACTGTGTGTGTGTGTGTTTGTGCGGTCGTGTGGTGTCGTGTTGCCAGCAAGTGATTACTCCAAGGCTCAAAGTGTGCTCACATTATTTAAGCTAATTGTGTTTGCTTGTCTTTTAATTAAACATATTCCTTACAAATTAATCAAGTTAATTACATTCGTCGTTTGCATTGCAAATGACCCTCTTTCTCAATATGATGCTTTGCAATAGTTTCAATCGAACCCAATTGCCACCTCGGGGTGTTGCATTCGATTGTGTTCATTGCTAGTAAAGTCGGTCAATCGATTGAAAGAGCCTCAATTTGGTCAGTGAAGCGTCAACGGCAACAAATTGTCCCCATGGTGCAATGTTAATGTGCACACCAATTACTCGCAAAGTAGAACTTGGTACAATCAAATAGAGGCTGAGAATGGTTTGATTGAACAATTTGTAGAAAAGAAACGGTCTAATTGTGACTTGAAAGGCAATCATGTAGGTTCGATTAATTCCAACTGCCTCATTATGGATTGATTGTGTTGGTGCCACTTACTTTTCTGGATCACTTGGATCGATTGACAAGGCTTCTCTGAAAAGATACCAGAGTGTTGAGTAGCAACATTAATAATTCAGTATTGTTTGACAAGTGCCACAACCAACGGCGACAAAACTGGCCAACTGTCCAATGGCTGACTGATTGATCAAAAGAGTGGCACTTTTTGGAAGAATTCCTGTACAGAATGAATGTGTTGACTCGACCTTCACAACGGCTATTCACATGTTTGCAGGCTTAGGTGCTCACATGAATTGTCAACAGTTCTCGATCAGCATCAGACTTATTCGATGCCGAATAAAGTACCAACAGGGCACGTGGAAAGCGCACAAGTTGTAATGATTTCATTGCCCCACACTGATTAGCTCATTCCAGTGGCGTGCAATGACAACGAAAAGCTTTTAGAGATACTTTGCTGAGTCACTTGGAGATATGTAAATTATTAATGTCTTCTCGGCCTATTGGATCGCTCGTTTGAACCATTCATTTGGATTTGGGCCACTATTAAAGTTACGCTGTCCAGAATCTGGATTCCAGATGACGTGCAGACTTGACAAAATAATTAGCAGTTTTAAAGTGAAATTCAATCGAACAAGAGCTCAAGCAAGCCCATAACACATTTGTTATAGCTAATAACCAAGTATAGAATGTCCGTTCATAATGAGCCCGGTAGATGGTTACATTCACAAGTGACACTAACAATGGCCAGAAACATGCTACACGTGTGTCAGCCATGGCAAGTGCAACCTAACACTGACTAGTGAGCAGTCATTAATGAGAGAACAAGTTGCCAATATTGAATATCGATCGGAGAGGCTACTTGTGAATGTCAAATGTGATGGCTTAATTAAAACGATCCACCGACTCACCTTCCATCGAGTATCACTCAAACTATTTCTCAAGTTGGTGAGAACACTTAAAAAAGACCCACTCCAAGGAAAACAATGAACACAGTTGAGATTCAACAGAAGCTAGGGATACTTTAAGAATTGCCCATTGAACCAGTTAATTTGTCCATTGATAAGAGGTGCTGGGTCATTATCGATGTGGCGAGTGGCAATTACCAACCAAAACGAAATTCCACTACCAAGCGAAATTTTGTCGTGTTTTGTAATTTGAGGCAAACAAAATGTTGCTCGAGTGAAGCCAAAATTGACGATCAGCCGGTGGCCAATTAGCATTGGTTGAGTGAACCAAGCAGACGGTTATAATATATAGACACACGAGCAGTGGTTTGATTGGCACAAAGGTTGTCAAGTGAGACGTCTTTAAATGAAAGTGCCGCCAAACAAAGCAATTTGATTGTCATTAATTAATTTGGCTTTATTTCCATGCCACAATGTGATATATCGAACGGTGCCTGTGTAACCATTCAACTATTGCCGGTGAAGTTGCATCTCTATTGGAGCTGGCTTCTCTCTTCTCTGCCACCTCTGTCCCTCCACTCACTGCTCACTCTTCAGCAGCTTCTCTCCCGAGTCCCGACCATTCCAAGAGCAATCTTTAAGGTTTAGCACTCACTTGCCTAGTGATAGCCGACAGTTCGGGCACGATCAGTGCGATCACAGAGCGTGCACTGATCGAACGTTTCGCCAATTGCAAATTGTTTTGCCGGCAATTGGTTCCGTGCCGCTTTCTGTGCGAAGTGTTGCAATCGGACAATATATCCACACTAATTAACAAACAACGGTCATCAATCGATAAATCATTCATTTACTCAACTCGTATTTGCTTGGATGACTAATTTAGCAACAAAATATAATTTTTAGGTGTCAATCGTTTGATTGATCTAAATGAATGACACCGTGTAAGACATGGCAAGAAGAATTGAATAAAGTGCAATATCTCCTAGTTTCAAGTACGAACAAATTGGATTCAATCGAGTCCATTCAGTGGATCAGTGATGAAGCTGTCAAATGCAATTGCGCTCAGTTTAGTGGCATTCGAATCGAGCAGTGCCCAGCTCGATCAACTACCAGTCACCTCCAACTTGTGGCCCAACGCAACCAACGATTCGCACTTTATGTTGTTGACTGGGCTCGAAGGCAATCCCAACTTACACTCGAGTGAAACCGAGTCCGGCCAGTACCTGGTATGGCAGAATGGCCTCATTCTATGCCTGTTCTCACTCATCGTGATCGTCTCCCTGTGTGGCAATCTGTTGGTTTGTCGTACTTTGATGTCCCAACGCCGTCTGCGAGCAAACTCGACCAATGTGTTGATCGGTGTATTGGCCATATCAGACTTAATGATGACTACCTTTAATATTCCCTTCACGGTGGTTGACATGATCCTCAAGGATTGGATCTTCGGTCCGTTCTTTTGTACATTGGTCTCGTTCGTGCAGGCCAACTCAGTGTACGTGTCAAGTTTTACCATGGCTGTGATCGCGATTAATCGGTGGCGTGTCATTTACAAGTTCAAGCCTCAAGCAAACAGTTCGCACTCGCACTCACCGAGCAGCGCCTCCGCTAAACGTCGTCAGACCTTAGTGGCCAGCAAAGTGTCTTCTATAAACAAATGTTGTTGCTTTTCATCGAGGGTGTGTCAAAAGAATCAGTTAGAATTGGACTCAGAAATCAGCATGGAACTACAAACGGTAGAGAAACCTTCTGCCCCACAAGCCAAAGCCAAGTTCAAGTTGAAAGCCAACACTCGGCTAGCGTTGATAATCTTTGTCATTTGGCTGTTGGCAGCAGTGCACTCACTACCACACACTGTGTTCAACCGCGTCAAGACCATACGTGTAGTGAGCAAAATGCCCATTGGACCAGAGACCGACCAGGCGGGTCAAGCATTGAACATGCGAATTGTCTCTTTTAGGCGCTGCATTCCCGAGTTCCCCAAAGAACTTGGCAGCAATTTCAGTCTCTTCCTGACGCTGTTCACAACTACCACACAATATTTCATTCCGTTGTCCTGTGCGGGGGCAATCTACACCAGAATCGGGTTCACAATCATGTCTCAAGGGAAAGTGGGCGAGATGACTCGAGGCCGGGCAGAACAATTGACTCAAAAGAAACGACGCCGTCTCTTGATGTTGGTGCTGATAGTGGCGATCTTTGCCTTTTGCTGGCTTCCCTTCAACGTATACTACTTGCTGCTCGACTTTGGCATCACCAAGTCGACCAACTATGCGTCCTTCCTGATTTGCTTGTGGCTGGCAATGAGTTCCGTGTGCTACAATCCATTTGTTTACTGCTGGCTAAACGAACACTTTCAGCGAGAAGCCAAAACAGTGCTACAACGAATCAAGAGTTGTTTCACTTTCCACTGACCCTTAACTCAGAGACAAATGTTTTACCTGGTGACTCTAAAGTGCCACTGGTAGGCTGTATTTGTCCCAACACTTCAGTGTTGTGCCCCAATCACTAGCACTCAGGTCATAACACTCCTTCCATGGAAAGAAGTGCCCGCCCCAACTGTCTATGGAAGGAATTCTGAATTTCTTTCCTTGGAAAGAAATTTGATTGAAATTTCCTTTCATGGACAGAGCACACCAATCTTTGCATGGAAGGAAATATAAGATTTCTGACCATGGAAAGAATATTAGTTTCAATATTCCCACCAATGAATACACGATTAATGAACTTTTAATGACAATTTAATTTAAAAATAGATAAAAGAAATGAATCAATTACATAACATTTAGGCTTAAGTAGACTTATCTTCTTTCTTCGAACGAGATCGAGTATTTCGCTTCGAATTTTCACATCCATCTTGTCTCTTTCGTTTCAATGTTGATTTAGCTGCGATTGGTTGTTCAACCCGAACCTGTTTTGTCTGGTTGACTGAATTGACCTCAGGTAATGGTCCACCACTGTTATTTTCAGCGCTGCTAGCCGACATCAAAGTTTCACTAGTGAGTAGAATTGGGATTTGGTCTTTGGACTGCTCGACAGATTTTGTTCCACCACAATCACTCAAAGGTACACAAGTGATAGACGATTTGGATCGTTGTGATTGCGCTGGGCTTGATAACTTTGATGAGTCTTCTTTAGTTCCACAATTAGCAGAAGTCGAAGGAGCTTGCATGTCAAATTGGTTCGAGTTCAAGTTTTCATATTTGCCGGCAATTGTGTCAATCATAGACAGAGCAATCTTTTTTGATTTCAAATTTTTAACAGCCAATTTGCCAGCTCTGAAGTTTTTGTGTTGTCGGTGTATGTCCAAAATAGCATCCTTGTAATCAAAATATTGAGGACAGATAGCTGTCTTCTTGGGTATTGGTTTTGGGACAGGGGCAATCGTTGTAGTGAGCTTTTTCTTGGATTCCGATTCTTTCCGTTCATTCCTTTTCTTGATCATCCTAGAAACAATTAGAATTAATTAGTAATTACAACAAAAATGCACTGCTCTACTTACTTGTCCTGAGGAATGTCATCGATAGAAATCTCGTCCAAACTTTGAATTGTATCAGGATAGAGATCAAGAGGAATCAGAGTACTTTTTGCCCTGGTTGTAAATCGACTTTTGATCTTAACAGCCAACCAATTCTGTTCATAAAATTAAAATTTAATAAACTGGTAAATGCGAAAATAAAAATACACTTACGATAAGATCGAGATCAGTAGCGTCCGGTTCCTCACGAATAAATTCCTTAAATTGAGCACTCCAGTCGGGATATTCCGAAACAAATTTGCTTGCAACTTGAACCACAATATCAAGTGGCACCAAATACGGAAAAATGTGCAACAGTGGTGCAGCAATGCATCCAGTAACAGTTGTAGCAGCAGTGGTGAATTTTTTCGATTTAATCTTAACTTGGTTCAGCAATAGTTGTGGCTCTTTTTTAGGAGGAAATTTAAATTCCAATTTAGAAACATCAAACCGATCGAGTTCAACACATCGTTGCAATTCATCTGTAGAATAGCGATCCAAATTTGTTTCCGGTTTCAGATTCAAAACAAAGTAAATTGGATACTTAAAAGAATTAGCAGCCCTAATAAATGTGATCTTGAGTTTCCGGTCATTAATTTTGAAGTGGGCAGCATGTGACAACGGAGGTGATACCAATGGAGAAATCTCTTCATCATCTTCTTCGTCCGTTTCTTCATGATGATCCAGTTGATCAAAGTCCTCATCGTCATCATTTTCACGATCATCCTTTGCACTTTTATTAGGTTCAAAAAGCTGCTGTTTCGTAATTTCCTCCATTAGGTTAATCTTCTCGCGATAATTAATAGTTTGGCCATTACGTTTTTTCATCTCATTACTAAAGAGATAGCCAGAAAATTTCTCCTCACTGCTAACATCTAAAAGGCAAATAGAAAATTCAGATTATTTTTAAATTTAATTATTACCCGGAATAAATACCATTAACCAACAAGTTAGATATGTCCCAGTCCTTGAAATTATACAAAAAGAAATGTCGGATAATCTCAGAATCGGATGCCATGTCGAAAATTAAGTAAATTTTCACGGATTTAATCGAAGTAGCTGGAGAACGTGTGTAAACAGGACAGAAAGAAAAGGAACAGGAACATAGGTTAAGGTCAAAACAAAAGCCCGCATGTGCACGTGGTATGCCGAAGCCTGCAGTGCCAGCAGGCGCAGTTTTGCGCTGAAAGTGAAGGCCGATTACTGCCGATACTATCGATGACTTCGTACTTTTAGTGTTTACAGTCAGGCACCGACGGCCAGGCCTAGACCTAGAACTAGACCATAGTTTCTCATTTTTGTTTTGCGATAGAATTTATGATTGCTTTTGTGATTGTTTTTTGAGACAAGATCGCTTTTTTGTTTATTGAACATTAACAATGCCCCCATTTAAAAGTTTCCGAGCCAGAGCACTTCCTGAAATGAGTTTTAAGGAGTTTATTAAAAATTCTCCGTTTGAAAAACCTTTTCATGATTACGAATTAGCATCAACTCTGCCACCTCAAGGGGCTTCGTGTATTCCAGGCTGTAGTTTTACCTTTAAAGAACCATCAAAGTTTGAACGACATATTCAAACTGCTGTTCATGCTGTTATCTTTCTTGCGCACATTCAAAGGTATTAATAAATATTATTTTGTTTGCCTAAATTAATTTCATTCCGATTATAGTTTACTGGGGATAGACTGTCCTGGGTCAAGCAACCAAAGTCACTATTCCGATGAATCTGATTTTCACATGAATTCAGATCAATCTGAATCGTATTTTGATACTTTTCAATATGAACATGAAATCCCTTTTGATGAAACTACCGAAGATGACATTACTAATGTGCACTCAGATTCTCACATTGATTCATCCGGCTATTCGTCTAAATTCTTTGAAAACTTGCAGAAGAATTTAGATCTTGTCAATTACAACTATGTCAAGAGAATTTGTGACTCGATTTTGTTGGCATTGACCGAAACAAACATCACCATCGAAGCACTCACAAAAGTTTCTCAACGAATTTTGACGGAAGTTTTTGATCATCCTAAAGTTGGCATCGATAAGGACGTCATTGATAGCATTCAAAGGATTGCTTCTAGTAAGAATTTGATCGAGTCATACGTTAAGACAAAAGAAACTTTTGTTCAACCTGAGCCAATCGTTATAAATGGCATTGAAGTGGGTCAATACATAAGTATTAAGAAGCAGGCTGCCATTATGCTCAAGAATAAATCTCTTGTGCAGTCTATTATCAACGAGGAAAATCAAAACGAATATTCCGTAAAATCTGAATTCTACAACTCAGAATTGGCTTGTTGTAAAGAGAGAAGAGTTTTACTTTTGGGAAAGTTTCGAATTGAACTTGGAGCTGACGATTTTTCTGTGACAACAAGTGATCGTCAGTTTTTCATTTGTTATTGCAGTTTTACGAACATTCCGATCGAAGAGAGACTCAAGAGAAAAGACACTTTCCTTGTGGTTGTGGCCGGTAGAGATGAAATGGCCAAAGCAAACGCGTCTGTTGGAGATTTATTGGACAAACTGGTGAATGATCTTAAGGAGTTGGAGGAAGTTGGCATTCCTGTTACCATCGAATCTCGAAATGGCGTGAAACAATCGAAGATGATCAAATGTGCTTTATCAGCAGTGACCGGTGATAATAAAGGCGAAGTCGAACTGTTGGGACTCAAGAAAGGATTCTACAAAGGTAAAATGTTTTCTTGAATGCATTTAATAATTATTAACTAATATTTAATTCAATAAAGGTTTCATTTGTCGCCACTGCGGTACTGGACTTGACGAGATGCAAACTAAACTGGACGATTTCACCTTATTTAGTAACAAAGATATCGCCGAATACAAGGATGATGTAACTCGAGCTAAGGAAATGCATCAAAAGATGGAAGAAGCCGAAAAAGAGAACGGTGGTCAACTGAGCAAGTATATGCAAATGAAATACCGAATCCAAAGTAAATTTGGAGTTGTCACAGATTGCATTTTCAATACTCTTCTTGGCTTTACTATTTTTCTTAACACTCCTCCTGATGTAAGTCTAATGACACTTATTTGCATTTAATTAGTAATATATAAGTAATATATATTTTGGTTATAACCTAATTAGGTGTTGCATGACTTAGCTCAAGGATGCATTCCTCGCTTTTTGGATATTATTCTTCGAAAAACTATTTTTATGCACAATAACCGAAGATTGTCACTTGATGAGATCAAATCTCGATTGTGCGCATTTCCTTTCATAAATGGAAAGCTTCAAATGTCCATGAAGAAAAACAAAGCAGGCATTGAACAATTTCATTTTCACGCTAAGGCCGTTTTGGTTAGTAATATTGTACCAATGTTTGATATTTATATTTGTTTTTAATTTAGAAAGTAGAAGTTTTAGCCCGTCTTGAGGAAGTGTTTCATTCTTCTATGAAGCGAGATTTCAACAACATAGGATATATGTTGTTTCGAACTTTGTTTGATTTCTGTTCAATTGCGTTCAGTTTTTCAGTCGATAAAAGCCAATTGGAAAAGATGGATCGCAATGCCCAGAAACTTATTGAATATACTCGATTTGTTGCGAATGAAGATTTGTTGGATGAAGAGGAACTTGTCGGCGATGAAGACGAGGATATTACTGATTATGATCAAGATGACCGCCAAGTGGTGCAAAAAAGAAAAATACATCCTGTCTATTCGAAGGTATTAGATTTATTTATTTTCTTTATACAATAAAAACACTTATTTTCTTTCAGCTCCACACTCTTTTGCATTACAGTGAATTAACCCGAAGATATGGTCCTCTTGTTCTGTTCTCAACACTCAAGTATGAGAGGAAACACGTCTTTTTCAAGAATCTTGCTTCTATAATGCGAAACTACAAAAATCCATGTTTTACCTTCGCCAAACGTCATCAAATGTTCATGGTTCTCACTCTTGAGAAGACTAACTTTTTCCAGATGAATCTGTTTGAAGGTCTCACAGGTGAAGGAAGGATATCTTCTATCAAGGCTCAAGGCTTCGTCTCTGAAAGCACGCACAAACTTATGAGAACATTCGAATATTACATTCCTTCTCCATCTAAGAATGTTTTGCGCAAGCTTTTGATCTCTCGGGTCGAATACTGGATGCACATTAAGAAGATTTGGGTTGACAGCAGTCAGAACACCTTTGCAGAGGGCACTATTTACAAATTAGCTCCAAGAAGCAAACGAAATCCCATCGGGAACATCAACACTATTCGTGGAAGTGATTTCGAAAGCTTGGAGCCTTATAGTTCTGCTGGAGAGATGCATTCTATCAATATTCGACATTTGCATTACAGAAAAGATTTTATGTTTATCCCAGATCAAAATAGTATAAATTCGAATAAGAATTCTTCGAAAAAGCTAAAAGCTCAGGAAAGTGAGAATCGAATTCTCTTTCGTGGATTAATGTAAATTTCCTAGTTGTTAATATCATTTTCTACGTTTTTATTTTGTTCAAACATTAAATTTTGTTATAATTCTATGTAATTAATAAATCCTAACAATTCTGACTTAAATTTGTAATGTCTTTAATTCACTCCAAGGAAGGAATAAATGGAGATTTTTTTCTATCCGTGGAGAGAATTTTATTTCTCTGTCCATAGATAGATATTTTCATATATTCCATCCATGGAATGACATTTACGATTCACTCCATGGAAGGAAACAAAATTTCCTTGTATGGAAAGAAAAAGAAAATTTATTTCTACCTATGGCAGGAAAAAATAAATTTCCTTCCATGGAAATATCGTTTCAGTTTGAGTGGCTAGTAAGCGCCCACAGTGCCATACAACCAATTGACTGTCGAATTGAATTGGTGATAATTGCCGCCCAATAAGGAGCGAGAACATTCAAACCAAAGTGAAAAGTGTTTGTCGTTGAGTGCACGTGAGCACCAATCCCAATGGAAACGACAGATTCGTTATGATAAGTGACAATAAATCGGTTCAATTATGGCCTTCCAACATTCTTGGAGACAATAACCAATCCATTGTGCTGACAAGATCGAGCTGTATAACTAATTATAACGACAACAAAACCTTTGGTAATTGCGGTTTATGATTAATAGAGATGGCGTAGTTCGGTAATGTGATGTGTCAGGCAAAGTACGCTCCATCTTGGAAGGCATTCTCCTTCATCAATAAACAATGCAAAGTGCCATTAAGTCATTCAAATTGGATTAGAGTTGCACTCAAGCTTATCAGAAGCCAGTAACTATTTAGATAATTCAGTTGGGCATTGTGTCATGTGTCATGAGTGGAATGGCAAGACCAATCACTTTGATAGTAACATTCACCAGACCGAGTTGAGTGTGCAATTGACTTTTTTCTTAAATGCTGCTAAATCAGTGAAAATTCACTGTCAAGTTCAATTTTGAGTTTAATACATTAAGACACGTTTTGTGTTGGAATTAGTATCGTTCAAATGGCTCTCAACATGACATAAAGCTGAGACAGAAATGCTCTGCTGTGTAATACAGTGACTGTATACCATTGAATAATTCAGATAATATCAAAGTTTTGTCATCCACTTTCAATTGAGTTAACCAAGCAAGCCTAGAGTCGAGTAGTCATTTGTTGCGCATGTTAGATAAATGAGACAAAAGGAAAGTATTTATTGAGAATGAACAATGTTCACGTCCATGAATGAACTTACGAATATGAATGTATATGTTACAAATGGTGAATGAGCCAATGTGAACTATAAGTTCAGATATCTCTGGTACACACAGGGCAATTGGATAGTGAACATTCACACTTGTTCTGTTGCCAGCATGGTCTTTGGTACCGAGTGACTTGATTGATTGCATCCAGAGATTAAGATGTGCAGTGGAAGATTACCTGCACGTGAGACCGAATCGGTCTGATAAGTTGCACTTGGAGGGCCGGGACACAGGTCGGACAGTTCGAAGCGAGACTCGTCGAAACTGCTTCTGTCCGCGTACTTTCCTTCCGAGGCGTCAGCAAACTCATTTTTTGCCATCTTGCCGTTAGTCACGTTCGATTTCGTTTTGAATAGTCGACACTCGTACAGAACCATTAACAGCTTCCTGGCTTCGGTTCGAAAGTGCTCGTTCAGCCAGAAGTAGACGAACGGGTTATAACACACCGAACTCATCGCGAGCCAGTGACACTAGAGACAAAAAACAGAATGACTGCAGGCTGAGGGTGGACATTAGGCTATAGTCTAGCCGCTAGACAGAGCAGACCAGAATGGACTGGTGTGACCGCGGTACAGTGTCATTATACTCACCACCAGGAATATTCGTCCATTGCTTTCAATGAGGGAAAAGTCCTTCAACAGAAAGTAAACGTGAAAAGGAAGCCAGCAAAAGGCAAAGATAGACACAATCAATGCTAGCAACAGAATTCGGCGTCGTTTGTGGAGTAAAACTTCTTCTCTTCGTGAAATTTGCAAACTCTCCACCGATTCACGACCTAACGGTCTTGAAGGAACCAAGAGGGTCTGTTTGTTAGGACCCGAACATGTATTCGAGTAAGGCTGCTTGGGTTGTAGTCCTAGTCGGGATATGGTGAAGCCAATGCGTAAGTAGATTAGAGCCGAGATGACTGCAATGAAGCAAAGCAAATAGATTTGCATTGTAAATTATGTCTGAGGGCGTAGATGCTCAACACGATTGATGCAAAGTGGCATTATCTAATTAACCAGATCAAAAGTGGCCAGAATGAACCCTTCGATTAGTGTTCTCAATTGGCCAGTGCCCAGTGCCCTTACTGGCCTAATGCAGCGAGACATTATTTAAATTTATTTGTTTTCGCCTGTCAGAGCCAACAGTGACAAAGCTCACACTAACACTCATTGAGCATGGTTGAGTGCACCATGGTAATTCAACCAGATAATTTGCCCTACAGTTGCAATTGGCCTTTGCATTGTTTACAATTTACAATTGTTTACATTCCAAATTCGGTATAGACTCATCACATAGTGCAATAGCTTCCTGTCCTACCTGTCCTACTGCTTAATTCTTGTGATTAATCGAGACAATCATTTGACTTGACATCCAACAAATCGCATTAGCCCGTGGCAGATTGCAGAGCAAATCAACAATAATTTATGAGGCTAATCTATTAGGATGGACATGCATTAGGCTGCAGTAATGTCACTTTGCATCGAGTAGAACCTAGTGACTAAGTCGTAGTCATCCAAATTGGTCTTACCCAAAGGGACCAAGTATTGAGTGAGAAAAGCAAATAAAGTCAACGTCAACTCGGTGAATGGTTCTCGAGCACTGAGTCGACATCGACGGACCAATCGCGAACTGGTTGTGGACAAGAAAACCAGTTGGTTGTGCATGGCAAATGGGATCGAGTGTAGTAATGCCACCAGCCAGATGAATGCCAAAAGGAGGCACAAGTTTCGGGACAGACAAGCACTCGGCACAGGCGACTTGAGACTCTCCTTGGAGACAATCAGGTGCGGTGTAGTGCTTGAAGCACGCCGACTTGCAGGGGACAAATCAGACAAAATCACAGGTTCTAGAGCAGGACTTGAACTTCTCGGTCGGTGTGCCTTGAGGGGAGGTTGTTTGTGTTGGTTGTGGTAAACGAGGTAGTAACGATTGATTGCGATTGTCAGCATCGAAAAACTGGACACATACACACAGACTGCTTGCAAGAAAGGTACTAAAGAGCACATGTATTGACCAAAAACCCAGTCGCGCCACATAATGTCAATCACCGTAATAGGAATGTTGATGATGGTCATGAGAATATCAGAAAAGGCGAGGTTCGCAATGAGGTAGTTAGTCGAGTTTCTAGTGTACTTGCTCAGCGCAGTTTTGCAGACCAGAATGTTGCCACACAGAGACACCACCACGATTAGACCGTAGAAGAAAAGTATCAAGGTGCACCGAGAGACAAAGTCCACCAAATCAGAGAACCAGGCAGAAGTGACCACAGGTGATTTAAGAAAAGATGCCATCTCGGAAAAAGCTAAGCTGACCACTGGTCAGTGGTCATCGAAACACTCGGACTGACTGAAAGCAAGTGAGGCTGCACAAGTGAACCACACTTCTTAAGTAGACCATTCTTGGAAAGTGAGACCAGTTGGTGACGAACGTGTCGATGTGAATGACTTCTCCAGTGATGGATAATTGTGAAACATTGCCTATTGGTCCTAATCCACTCGTCGGCAACAGTTGCAATAGGTTCCGCAATAGTTTCTCGTAAAGGACAGCCTTGTCGGCTTGGATTAGCACTCGTCAAACGACATTGGTCATGGCACTTGCAAGTGCAACACCGTGGAATTGACATCGGCCAACTGTTCGAATGGACCACCGACTTGGCTGTACTTGTTTTGACATTTCAATTACGACAAACGTTCCCGCTAAGGCTTTAGGTTGGATAAAATAAATCGTTCAAAATATAAAATGCACTTTGACTATGCCAAGAATTGATTTGACATTTGAATCGGCTCACTTAGGTCCAATTGGAGCTAATCCGTCGAGTTGTAAGCAGACTGAGCGACAGTATTTATATTTCTATGGATTCACTGTGGACACAAGTCACTTAGTTAGTGTAGAAGTGGCCAAATCGAATTAATGTCATAACCTCGATGGAGCATCACTTGTAATTGCATTAGAACACAAAGCACTAAATATTGAAATCTAATTTGGCAAATCGAATTGCCTCCCATTGGCTCATCGTTGCACCAACACAAGAGGTGGCAAAGAGTTGACCAATTAACCGACTTGGTCGCGGAGGAAAACTGAAGCAAAGACTTGTGATGGAAAGAAACGTTAATTCGGTTAGCATTGGCGAGAGTGCACTAAGTGAGAGTAATTAAGATGTGTCACTGACATCGGTTTTCCCATTACAAATGAGGATCAGCAACAGTAATAGTAATTATGCGCTTAATTGGACAGCAAACCGAGAGCAACCAGGTTAGTGGCCATTGGCCAGTTCGGTGAACATCGTGTTGACATGCACGTGGCCAATCATGCCAAGTCAAATGAGATTGGCTCGATATTCAAATCGATTCGCAAATGAAGCAGTAAAAGACGACACAATTCTAGATGTTAATGAATGATGTGGAAATTGGCCGAAGTGCTCACTAATGGAATGGCAACGTTTTCCTGGTCGAGTTGAGTGGACAATTATAGTGGAGTCAATGTATGTTTGAGTGAATAAATCACGACTGGCCGAACGACTGGTCAACGATGACATCGATGCAATCGGCTTTGAATAAATTAGGTACGCACCCAGGGAGTACTTGCTGCCGACCAATTGGGAGCCAACCGGGATGGAAAAGCACGCAGCAAAATATGAAAAATTGACTTAATTTGCTTGGTGAAATGGACTGAATAAGCTGAGCTTGCTGCCGAGAGGAACACGTTATACCGGGACGAGGTAAGTCGACGGCTTCGGTGGGCGCCACTTGCTGCCTAAGTGCTGCATGGTCTCCATGTGGTTGGCCATGGCGCGAATGGCTCACTCGGCACCGTACCAACAAGACGCTGCCAAGCAGCACTGATGGAGCAGGCGCCCTTGCCGCTCTCGAAATGCTTCTTTAGCACATAATGGCAAATAGAAATAAATGAGCAGCGTAATGAAATGAGCAGACCATAATAAATAAGAAAAACAATACAAATATATTAGATTATAAAAGCAAATATGTGTAATCATCGAAAATGGCATCGCTGCCTAAATGCGACAGAATAATCGATACCGCCATTACCGACCGTGCAGGCCAGAGAGGCGAGACGCGAAAACTACTTAAGTGGATAAGTGGACAATGTAAATTCACTTTGGCCAGCCAAGTGACACGACCGGCAGTGTCCACTCGTGTCATGTGTCGGGCAAGACGAATTAATTTGCAAGGCTGTAGAGATGTCAATGCCGATCTAATGAAACTAATTAACAATGTTCTTTACTTCGGCTGGCACTTTGTTTACAAGCAAGCTACAAAGGTTCTTCCTCTTGTTCTCCTGGCTCCTGGAAGCGTTCGATCAATTTGTTGGTACTACCAGCCAGAATCACATTGGATGGCTTGTCGGGTGAGGCATCCTCCGCATCAGTCGACTCGAACATCTTCTTCATGTTCTTGATCATTCCTCCAGCTCCTCCATTTGCCTTGTCGTCGGTGCCTTGGGCTTTCTTCTCGAATTTCTCAATCAACCTATTGGTCTTAGTGGGAACAAGCCCTTTATCCTTGGCTTCCGCTTCCTTTGCGCGCCTCTCGAACTCCTTAATGATTCGGTTTGCCTCCAAAGGATTGCTCTCTGTGTGGTTCGCCATTTCTAATTGCGTTCGGTTAAAGGAAAGGGATAAGGAAGACAAAACAAACGAATTACATTAATTGCAATATTTGCTTTACTAATAAACACTTCATTAGTGGGGACACAAAAAAGGTGTCAATTGAAAACTGCATGCCAAATGTGACAAGGCATCGGTCGTACATTTTAATTAATTTGCATCCATAAATTGAGAATTCAATCGACGAAAGGGGTGATGAAAGTCGGTGACGAGGCCAAACCGAGACAAATGAGTCCATCTATAAATAGCTCAGTGGTGCATGCAAACAAAGCACACGCACTAATGGCTCACCAACAGACCCACTGACACTAATCATCAGGCGCTAATGACCGAGTGGACCGAACTGGTTCGATTGCATCAAGATGTGCTGCCGAGCCGAGAGTGGCAGATCGCACATTCAATTGAACCAACCAATTCGCTAATGGTGATCGCTGGTGCACTTACTGTCCTGCACTGTTTATATTGAAATGCAATGCAAATTTACCGAGTCACCACTGACCATTGGACCATTGCACCACCATCAAATTGGCAAGTTTGGTGCCAAATAGCCGTCAACCACTGGGCAACAGTGTCAATGCAAAGAGCGAAAGTGAAGACCAAACCGACCAGAATCGATTTACTCACGAGCGGGTGCAGTCTGTGGCACGTTTGGCTCCCAATTGGTCGTTATTGAATTAAGCAAGGTAAATTGAATCGAGAGTTCGAAAGCACCACATGAATACGATTCAGTGAGCGGCATTGACATTGCACAATGGCAAACCCAAGTCAAGCCACCGCGCAATGCACCATTAATGGTAGGCTGTCTATAGGCCTAGTCAGTTAAGCTCTTCTCATCACTAATTGAGAAAGACTCCATTAATCTGCTTGTAATAGAACACGACAATTACAAATTAATCATTAATTAGGGATGCACGTCAACGTTCAATCGTTTGTCGAAAACGATCTCGATCCAATAGTCCTTTGTGTCCTCTGCCAAAATGGAACTGCTGCCAACGAGTCAATGTTCCACAGTGATAAGGGGACTTCATTGAAAATTAATTAATCCCAAATTGGACAGAATGAAAAGTTTAATTTTTGAATGAAACTGCATATCTCATTTGAATAAGCCAGTCAGGACAGCAAATTCCGAGCCTAACGAGCAAGTTTCGTTAAGCACAACACAACAGGCCCGTCTCAATTCGGACCAAATTGGCAAACGTTCTTCTGATCGAGTGTTAATAGATCGATTGAGCAGCAATGCTCATTTACATAGCAACCGTGCCACTCGGCTCGTCCGAGGACAAATGCAAAGTAAATACTCGCGATGCGGACAGCACATCGATCAATCAAGCAGAACAAACACAACACAACAACACGATAGATCACTTGGCATTTTCAATTTGCCCCAACAGACAAGGAATTAATTTTACAATGAAGTGACGTTTTCAGTAATGTTGGTGGGACCTTCCAGGGCAACCCAAACAAGCAACACAACCGACCAGGACCAAACAAGCCAGCAGCCGAGCAACCTTAAACAATAATCCTGCTCGGCGAGGATTAACAAAACTGCAGTGATGATTTGCAATAAATCTCCATTAAACAAACTAGCAAACTGGGCAAAATGGCACCAATGGCACTGGAGCATAAATTCTTAGCAGTGAATCAACCTGTCGGGCTTGTCGATTCAATTTCATATTTGTTGTGTTGCCAAATCGAGTCCGATTGGAGACAAATAGAGCTTGAACCAAGAACAAATCGACTCGGGCTAAGCCAGAGGTACACAAACTCGTACCGGCACTAAGTTGAACAAATGAGCCGAACGTGGCACAAAGCAAAACAGATAATTACACGGTGACATTAGCACAATCGATTGCACAAGCCGCAATGGGCCAAGTCCACGGACGAGCACATCAATAATGGAAGTGATCAATTACTCGACAACAGAGGCCACAGATAAGTATCGATTATAATCGAACTGGCTCAATGTCGCTATCGATTGATGGGCCGGTAATAAACTATTGACAGTTGCAAGCAATGTAACCAATAATTCGTATAACCAATATGTAACCAGTTTCGTTTAACCAAATGAGACCGATTAGATCCGGTTAAACCAAGTCAAATGAGCCAAAAATAAAAGTAATATTGTCGGGCGTTTCAGTAGATAAGCTATGCCAAGCAGCGCAACACTTTCGGTCCATAAATCATAAATCGAGCGAGGTCAGCCAATTTGGTTGCTCGGTAAAGTCAAATCAAAAACGAAGAGACAAAAAGTGTGAGTTGAATGCTATTTATCTCTAAACACAAAGACAGTTCATTCAAAAAGAGTTTTATAGAGTTTGTAAATCAAACAAGCCAATGAATGAGTGCCGGTTAGGTAGAAACGAATCATCAGACCAACATAAAGTCGAACTCAATTCGACTCAGTGACTTTTGGGCTTCCCGATTGAACAGTCAAGCAGGGGAAAGCCACTGGCCAATTCAGATAATCAGGCAATGCTTCGAGTGCAGTACAGGTAACTCTCGGCAATGTTTTCTATCCAGACAGCATCGGTCTGGCTAGGCATCGATTATGAGACATAATGAAGTGTGCCCGTATTAGGGGTGTCATTAGATTGTAATAAAGCACGAGTGTCAATAGATGTGAGCAAACAAATTGCACTGCCATGCATGCGGGCAACTGAATATTGATTCGCTCCCGGTTCGACTTGTAGGCAAATAAACACATTCCAACTGCGAACAAGTCCAATATGCCACTGATCGCACACAGAATCAAATCAATCGGCATGACTGGCAAAGTGACGAGAATGAGCTTGTCGGAAATGAATTACTTTAACTGGGCTAAGGACAGCGCAAAAATGTGGCCCAACAGCGGACAAAAGTGTTGGCAAACAAAGAGAAACTGTCGCCAGTGCACACGTAATCCGGCAAAGGGCAAAAGAAGCCGATAAGGAGCTGTCATGGATAGATTGCTGTAAAACAGTGAGCAAATAAACGAACCAATAAGCAATTGATTCGTGTTGAAAGAGGTCCGAGCGATAGCAACAACAATCAAGTATTCGATCGACAAGCAGTGGCCACTTGATGGCACTTCAGTTTGACGCTAATTAGATACATTTGGTAAGGCACAAGTCAGAGAGGACCAAGCAAGGCCGCAAGGAACAAACAATTGCACAACGCAACACAACATGGTGCATACCTGGTTTGCCTGGTTCACTTAGTCCGAGTAGAGTTGTGAGCCGAGTGAAATTCACTTTCACACAATCGATCGTGAGCGTTCGAGGCAAGAGGCAGACGAAGTAATTGGAGGCATTGAATGCCAATCGGCATAAAGCAGCAGAGCACCAATGGTGTAGGCAATGAGCAGTGCAGAGATGTCAACTTAAATCAGCGCTGTCACCGTGCAGCCAAGGGAGAGGACAGTACTGTGTTGCTGTTTATTGCTTGGCTGCGATTAAAAACTGGCAATAACGGAAGGATGTGGGGATGTGAGTGTGGCCACTCGATAAAGTGCTGCAATGCTATTGCTGAGCAGAGCAATTACACCATGAACGGGGAATGACACAAAGGCAATCAATGGCCACATCACAGCCACGATATCTCACCACAGAATAATGACAGCCACCGAATGAGCTCCCTAATGAGTGACATGCAGACAGGAGCGATCAAATTGTACCGTTCTGGTGCACTGGAATGTGATGCCACCAATAGAGCACCAAATGTGGAGCTGCATGGTGAAGCCGTCAAATGAGAACTGGACCAGTCGAATGCTCAATCAAAATAGAACCACTGGCCAAACTTTCGAGAGGCAACTAATTAATCACCGGGCGACATTGAAAGCCAAGTGACGAGCAGTGAAAAGCGAACAGTCATTAAGTGCGTATCCTGGCGAGACAAACAGATTCACTCACTGTGGCGATCGCATTCCGAACAAAAGACTTGCCCTAATTGAGTCTGAGAGACCGAACGAACTCAAATTCAAGTGGTGACTCACTAGCGAGGTAACAGAGACGGTGGTTTGTTGGTTACACAAGAGAATCGATGACTCACTTTGACACTAACAAATTAGCAATCCGACCGAGTGAGGAAGCAAATCTCAAATGGCAACACGAAAAGAGTCCAATTAGTGACATTAGACAAAAGTACAACTGACAATACACTCATTGAAAAGTGTCCACTTGCAAACGAGGATATATGACTACAGAAATAAAAAAAAACATTTCGCCAATTGGTCGATTGACAAAAGTTGAATAGATGTAAAAGGATACATAAAGACAAAGCAGAATATATGCAACTTGATCAAGCAAAACAAACCTCTTACAAACGAACGTGTACAGTGTACACTTAGTGGTAAGGTCATTGATTGCCGATTGGCAAATTGATGATTAAGTGAACGCTCATTGCGCTGCTGCCTGAAAGGCAATCAAATTGCAGAGCCAGCAATCGAATCTCGCACGATGATAACCGGTGCACAAAACGGTGCAAAATTGCACATAAGCCATTAGAGACCGGAACTCGGTCACAACCCTGTCCACTACCTATCGGTAATTGCTGTAGTCAAGAATTACAAACAACATTGCGACAATAGAAAGCCTCAATCCGACTTTGCTTTGCGTGCCAATTAAGATAATGAAAGCTACCGATTGGATGTGGACTATAGTCAATGGAGCTGCCAGAAAGATGCAATGTTGCACTTTTAAATAATTGGAGCAATCTATTGCTATTTCCAAGTGAATTTTGAGCTGTCAAGGGAATGGTACGAATCGTGCCAAGTTTTCCGACAATTGTCAAGTAGGACGAGTCGAAATCAAACTAATCAAAGAAATGTTCAGCCGAGAAAAATAAATTTAAATAAAGTGAAGACAAACTTGTCACTGACAATAATCGGATCAAGACAATTGAAGTTGATCGCAATCGTACATTTGTTAGCGGGCCAATTAAACTGGGCATGTACAATGTATACAATGAAAACAAGTGGCAATTAATTAAAACAAATCGATCGTTATATAGCAATTGCCAATTGGTGTGTAGTGTACTGTGCAAGCACTCTCACCACCGACACTGACTGACTGGAGACAACCTGTTCATTGGTCTATTTGTCGATGACATTTTACCGGATGAGTGACTTGCCGTGAACGATTTGGCTCGCTGCAACTCACTCAGACAAATCAATCAGACCACACATGAATCGATATAGACACAACATTTGCCATGTGTGGTCCATCTGCAATGGTAAACAGTGTTTACTGAACATAAACACAAACACACGTGTCCAACAATGAACCGACCAATTGCAATGCACATGAAACATATGCACAAGACATGTCTAGTGCACTCCACCAATATGTTTGACCAACAGACAAAACAGTAATCCAACCGGTGATGAGTAGATGAAAGAGGACAAGTACCACTCATTATTGCTACGTACAAACAAACGAGACTTAACCGCAAACATAAAGTGCAAAAACGCAACATTTAACCAGTAACATGCATAATCAGATGGCGATACTTTCAAATTGTAATAATGCCTTTGTTAAATTGTATGGACATATCAAAGAGGGACATTAGGTTGCATTAGTCAGATATAACCAAAAATGGAGACATGCAAATCAGAGTGTTGGTAAAACTGACTTAGTGTCGAGTTAAAAATGCAAACTATGCGTCGAGAGAGCACAATCGGCGGGGCTCAATCAAAGATCGATAGTGTTTGTTTAGTATGAAACACTTGAGAAGAATGCTACTCTCAGAGTGTCAGGTAAGAATTGCCACAACGGTGAGCGGAGCAGGACACGAGCGAGTGAGAAAGCGCAAAAAACTTATCAGTGGCACAAAGGACGCTATCGAGTCGCATCGAGCCAATAGTGATTGGACATTGCTTTCCACCTGTGTAGACAAATCGGGATCGCTTTGAGATCCGAAGCAAATTGTTAATTATCAATTAAGAGATAAGACAGATCAACTAGTCTCAATGTCTTAAATAGTTGTGCATAATCTAAGAGGTCCATGAGGGGACAGAATTATCACAATTGAGACAAAGCACAGATTAGAAGTGTTACTGTGTCAGCGAGACACGTCAATCAATGACCATCGACTGGTCGAGGCATTAAAAGTATTTTATCGCAACTAACGCTAAAACCGAGAAATCGGCAGACAGCACCCTTACACAAAGCAAATCCTCGGCTTAGTTCTCAAAAGTTGCCAACAATTAATGAGGACAAATCTAAAACTGCCAATTAATTTCAAAGTGAATGGTTTGATTACCCAGTGCCAGTGCAAACAATGTGTCAATCGAATAAATAAATTATTCAATGTCAATTGTGCCGATTCTAATGTGTTCGTGATACAATAATGGATAAGTGGAAACCAAGACCCAAGTCCTTTCCGGAAATGAGTCCGGAACATCCCTCGGCTGCCGATCTTAATCAATTCTTTGACACCAGAGATACCGAGGTGGCCAGTTCTAGTTTACAACGAGACGAGTCCTTTGCTGAATCAACATATTCCGACTCTGATCGACCATTTCAACCGAAAATAAACAATTCCAGGCTTCTAAGAGCACGTGACTCTATTTTCATTACAAAAGAGCACATTAAAGATCATATGAGCCGCGAAGAAGAAGACGACGAAGACGAAGACGACCAAGACAATAATGAAGAAAGAGAACAAACGGAACAAGAAACAACGTTTGTTTTGGGACATTCCAATTTAAGAACCAACAACAATAATTCCATCAAACAACAAAAAAGCAGAATTTCTCAAGTTCGCTTTTCTAGCTTACCTAATGAAAATGAAGAGCACACAAATCCGGCGTTTGTTGACGATGATGGAAATGAAATGGACGATTTTGAAGAAGATCCAAAAAATGACAGTACGCAAAAACCGGAATGGCAGAAGAATGAAGATTGGGACAATCACTGGAATGCCAATAGTTCCGAAGACGATGATGAGTAAGTGCTACAAAATTGAACAAGTCAATTGGTAGTGATTAGGGTTCACACAAGTTGGGTAGAGAATAAAATAGTGGGCACAGTTGACACAAAATGTGGGAGCCAACTGATTGCAATTTGCAAAGTTGTACTCTTGACACGTTTCGGTCACGATATGAATGAGGTCACTTCTGCCAGTGGCCACAGCCGTCTTTTTGTCGGCGGCGTAATGGATGAGAAGAGTGGGAGAAAGAGCACGGAGGGCAGTTCACAGTTGTCCTTTGATTAGTTGGTCAATGCTCAACATGGTCCCGGGAGAGGCCTAGAGGAAACAGATCACTGCAGGCACATTGAGTCACGGCACTCGGCCAGTCTTTTCAGACAACAACTGTACCTACCCTCCAAGCGAAACAGAAAGAGCTGCCCTCCTTAAAGGACGTGATTGGCATCATTGACGGGTTTGAATTGAACGCGAAGGAACGATGCAAAGTTTATGATATTTTCTGCTTGTCGCGAGTAATACAAACTAATGGTTTCACTGTTTTTGCCAACAGAAGCGCGGTAGATTATGAAAAACCTTCTTGGGATACATTCGAATCACTTCCAATCGAAGATGTAGACGAAACCCTCAGCTCAGAATGGTCCAAGTTTTTCCTGAAACTATTTAAGTTGGTCTCTTACGGCATTACATTTGTTTTTGTACTTTTCTTTGGAGTTGTGGCCAAGTTGTCGATGCATCTTATTGCAAGTATGACACAGGTGAATAAGACAGTGGTTAACTGCAACAAGGACTTGCCAATGGAGGATCACGACAAGCGTTATCACAGCTTACTGGGACTCAATTCACCCGAACGATTCGCCTGGTTATGGGTGCTCTTCTTTGTGACGATAACTCCCGATCTGTTGACCTTCCTTCGCAGTCTGAAGATATGTCTTTTCAAACAGTATAAGATACCTGATAACTGGAGCATTTTTTTAGTGAGTAATTAATTAATAATTAATTATATTTCGATTATTTCAATTTTCCTCAACAATATTTTTCGATAGATATTCTCGACTCATAGCGCTGAAGTGATAGGAGTATCCTTATTTACTTATGTTGTATTACCTTCCATCGACGTGATCTCGGGCCTCATTTTTACAAACTGTCTTTTCTTATTGCCTTCCTTCTGCCTATTGATGTCTCGAAAGCGTTTGCAACAAAAATTACCAGAACCTGAAAGTGCACTACCAAAACAGGAAGAATCTGAAAGAGGTTTATTTTTCTATACATTGGCATTTTCATTGCAATTGATCGCATTAATCGCTTGGCCTTTTGTGCTTTATTATCGAGATTTGAAAAACTTTGAACCTGTATTTGGAAGATATAGTCCTCGAGATGAGACTAATTTCATGTGGATAACTCCCCTCTCGGGATTTTTAATATCTTTAGGTTACTGGGAGAATTTCATAACTGAAAATAGCACTTTCAAATTCATGAGAACTTTTGGTAAAATTAAGAAACTTCCTATTGTGAGCAAATACGCTGTTTATTTATACGTATCCATTTGGAAGTGTCTTCTCTCCTTGGCAATGTTGGTATTGATTCAAGGATTCGCAGCCTATTACCATGAGCATGACCTATCAGCTTCTTGGGCAACTATCCAGCAAGTTTTCTCAGATTTTACACTGGCATTTGGAACACACAACGTGGATCTAATACGCGAGAACTCAAAAGTTGATGGTAAGTGAGAAAGTGCAATCATCGATCATCATATTGTTGATCTTAACTTAACAATGTAATTTATAACAGACACACTGCACTATGAAGTCAATGGTTGGCCACCTATAATCATTGGTTTGATTCAGATTGGCTCGTCATTTTTGTGTTACCAAACTGTTTTGTTTGTATGCAAAATCTGCATTCAACCGTTTAGTTTTGCACTGCCAATCAACTTGATTTTGCCAGTCTCCGTTTCAGTAATGAATTTGATGGTGAATTATTATATGCATCAGCCTTGTGTTTTTTCCGATTTCCAAACATCGTTTGAGTACATTTTTTGGAACGTTCATTACAACTTATTTGACTTGAACAAACCATGGAACTACGCAATACTTATCTTATGGTTGATTACATTTGTATCACAAGTGATCACGACCAATCACATTTGGATATCTTCTAAGGAACGTCTCGCATCGATAGACCAGCTTTTTATTTTGCCATACTACACATCGGGAATTTTGGAGCAATCCATAATGTTGAATCGTCGCTTGGATGAAGAACTTTTCAGTGTGTTGATCAATAGCGATTCAAGTACGGAAGCAGGTAGAGGTACTGAGTTTGTCGATTCCGAGAGTATCATATCAGCTTCAGGAATTGATACCGGAAATAAGGCCGAAAAGATCCGAATTTATGCATGTGCTACTGTGTGGCACGAGACTTCAGACGAACTGGTACAAATGTTGAAATCTATCATGAGAGTGGACGAAGATCAGGCACAAAGAAGACTGGCCGTGAAGTGGCTCGGAGTGAAAGAGAGACAAGTAGACTACTATGAGTTTGAAAGTAAGTTATATTGGCTAAATTAAGTATAAATTAGTCTTATTTTTTGTCACAGCTCATCTCTTTGTTGATGACGCATTTATATATGGAAAGAGCATGACCGAGAATGACCGAATCATCAATGAGTACGTAAAGATTTTGATCGATGTTCTCAATGAGGCAGCAGAAAACGTGCACCAACGTGTGCTCAAAATAAAACCACCAAGAATCTTCATTACGCCTTATGGGGGCAGACTCGAATGGCGACTACCTGGGGGCACCAAGCTAATTGCTCATCTCAAGGACAAACTCAAGATTCGTCATCGAAAACGATGGTCACAAGTGAGTTGTTTTTTTTTAAATTTTTTATCCAATCAATTTTGTTTTAGGTGATGTACATGTATTATCTGCTCGGTTATAAAATATATGAAAAGGAGTCTGATCCGGAGATTAGAGCCAAAATTACTAACAATACCTTCATTCTTGCTTTGGACGGTGACATCAACTTTCGTCCAGAGGCAGTTCTACTTCTTGTTGATTTGATGCGCAAGAATAAAGGCCTCGGAGCTGCCTGCGGTCGAGTGCATCCCGTAGGAACAGGACCAATGGCTTGGTACCAAACATTCGAATATGCTATTTCCCATTGGCTACAAAAAGCAACCGAACACGTTTTTGGTTGTGTTCTTTGTAGTCCTGGTTGTTTTTCTTTGTTTCGAGCCTCTGCCTTAGTAGATATTAACGTAATGAACCGATACACTACTAAACCTTCCGAAGCCATTCACTATGTTCAGTACGATCAAGGTGAAGACCGTTGGTTGTGCACTCTCATGTTGCAACAAGGCTGGAGAGTGGAATATTCGGCAGCATCGGACTCCTACACTCACTGCCCGGAAGGATTTGGCGAATTTTATATTCAGCGAAGACGTTGGGCTCCTTCAACCATGGCCAATATCATTGACTTGCTGAGGAGCTATAAGCATACGGTGAAGAAGAACGACAACATATCGTCGCTGTACATGCTTTATCAGGCCTGTCTCATGTTGGGCACTATTCTCAGTCCTGGCACCATTTTCCTCATGTTGGTAGGAGCGGTCAACACTGCGTTTAGTCTTCGAACCGAAATTTCTTTTTATATAAACTTTTTCCCTGTTTTGGTTTTTGTGTTAGTTTGCTTCTTTTGCAAGACCGATATTCAAATCCTTGTGGCGCAAATATTGAGTACATTTTACGCAATGCTCATGTTGGCCGTTCTCACCAGTACGGCGATTGAAATCAAAAAAGAAACAATCTTCTCCCCTTCGGTCATATTCTTCGTAGGCATGCTAGTGGTTTTCGTTGTAGCCGCAGTTATTCATCCACAAGAGTTTACCTGCTTATTCCCAGCTCCAGTTTACATGTTAACCATTCCCTGCATGTATTTATTGTTGACCATCTACTCAATCATTAATTTAAACATCGTCACTTGGGGAACTCGAGAAACTCCTCAACAATTGACACCCCAGCAGCAACAAGAACAGCAAAAACAACAGGCACAAAAAAAGATTCGAATCTTTTGCTTGATTTGGGCAGTTATCTAAATCGATCTGCCAAGTGGGACTTTAATTGCATGTGTTGCACTTCTACCAAGAACGATGAAGAACTTTTTTATCTTCGGGACATAAAGGATTCGATCAACAAAGTGAACACAGACGTGTATGACATAAAAACTAGAATGGACACCCAAACTAAGGCTCGAGCTGAAATATTGAAACGAAGAAAATCAGTAATGGGCACTGCTTCCCGAACGGTCTCTTTCAATGACATTCTCGAGACTAGACCCTTGATCGATGAAATGATGGAAGATGAAGAGGAGCTGGAAGTGATCAACAGTATCGAGACCGCATTGAACCAAGAAAAAGAGGAAGAAAAGGCTGAAGAGTTTTCCATTGACAATCCTCCTTGGGTTAGGGACGAAGGACTGGCAAACGCCAAAACGGTTTCAATCAAGGCAGACGAACGCGATTTCTGGACTGCCTTCATTGGGAAGTACCTCAAACCGTTGGACGAGGACAAAGCACACCAAGAAAAAGTCAAGGCAGATTTGATTGATTTGCGTAACAAGGCGGTCTTCGCTTTTGGCATCATAAACATTATCTTCGTGTTGTTTGTCTACTTGTTGCAAATCAATAAGGATCTGTTTAGCATTACATTTCACATGAATCAACATGAAAATGGAAGCATTTATGATCCCGAAACCAACACTGAAAAGAAAACTTACACAGACACACCTGTGAACATGGATCCAATTGGTCTAGTACTGATTATCTTCTTTGGATCAATTCTCATCATTCAGTGCATTGGCATGTTTTTGCATCGCTTTGGCACTATTACCCATCTACTCGCATTCATCGACCTCAATTTCTTCCAAGTGAAAGAAGAAGACCTTCACGACGACAAAATTGTTGACCAAAATGCAGTGTCCATTGTAAGGTATATCATGAAGAACTATGACAACAAGGACGATGATGAACTCAACTTTAGCATGGAAAGACACTTCCAGAGACACTACTTGAAACTTCGGCCTGATAAAATAGGTTTGAATGGGACTAATTTGTTTGTACGTATTCTAATTCTGACTAATTCTTGATCAATTCCATTAGCCAAAGATCTTAATCTACCTCGTCGCAAGTCTACAGCGAATGCTTTATTGACTCGACAAAAGACCGCAAGACGAAAGTCAATTGCAGCCGACATGAGCATTAATTATTTGCGACAATTTCAACAAACCCATTCTCAGTTTATGAACAATGACAACGAGCCTGAGGTGATCACTCAGCTTGGTGAGTAATGCTCTACTACTAGATTGTTGCCTTCATGGTTTTGTCCATACAGAATTGGATCTACCGTGGATTAGCAGTGAGATGATCACCAGTAATGAGCATCATAGTGACGATGAGAACGACATTCCTCTGTTGGATGTGCGCACATTGTCAACTCATTTTGCACAAGGTGTCATACACGATGCAATGGCTTCTTTCCAACGACATCAGGCAGAAGGACCTGCCCGAGGTGAAACAAGCAACTCCTCGAGTGATTTCGACAGTGGCCACAGCGAAAATCAGAGTGACGAGGCAAACACTGTAGATGGTGCACCTAACGAGGTAGCCACTCTGGCTCCCAGTGACCAGGTGCACGATTTTCGGTCACAAGTAACTCGACTTTGATCATCGACCATTCCCTATTAGGTATTCCAATTTGAACTATCGATTGGCCTACTCACTCTGGCCAACGGCACTGTAATTGCTTAACGCTTTTAGTCATGTTTTATTTTCATATTTTAATGTTTTATTGTGCATTAAATGTTACATCTTCATTGACTGGTTCACAGATTCTTAAATGGCATCAAACAAGTTCATTCAAATGAGATGTGAAAATTCATGAATTATAGCCATAGCTAGAAAAACGAACACTTCATTGAGCTGTGAGTGCAATGTCAGTGCTAATTAAGTCAGATGAATCTGTATGAATAATTGTTTGTATTAATGCGTTGCCTGTAACCTCGGGACCAAAATCAAATTTATGTCCTTTGCCTGGCTAATACATGCCTCACTGCCTGTGAATACATCACCAAGGCATTACTATGAATAATAAATCTTTTCATTTGTGATGGAATTTTCTCTTGCCAGACTCACAAGTCACCGTATAATCTGGTGAAGTCTCATTTGATGAGCACTTAGTGACATTGGTAGGAAAACGCTCTTCGCTTGAGAAGCATTCGACTAAATTGCAATCATCTCTGTGACCATTCGATATTATAATAAGAACAATTTCTGCAGTGGCAATTCATGTTGAAATGGTCTGATGGGTAATACTGGCTAGCTATAACATCACTGGCTTACATCATATCCCGTTGACCATCCTTGTCAGTTAACTGAATCAATTCGTGCAATAATCGAATGAGTGTTCATCGAGTCTTTAATTATTAGACACGTGTGGCACGGAGTGTAATGCAAGTGCCATCGACAAACAGTGTACTCGTATGATGAGTACTCACACATGTAGTAGTGTCATCTCGGACCATTCATTAGTAGATATAATGAACGAATTTATCAATCGACACTCAAACTCGCATTAGCCAACTGTCAAATTCAAACTTTCCAACTAGCCATTGAACCTTAGTGCCTTTGGTTTGGTAACTTTGGTTTCATTATGCAAATGCACTCCAATTGGTGGTGATAATTTAATTAAATTTCCTCTTCGCCATTGATGTGGCGATCGAGTGCACGTTTATTGTTGCAAGTGTGGCAAGTCGTGTTGCAGTGCCAGATATGTGAGCCAAATCGAGCAATGTTTCGTTTGTCGAATTGTCAGAGAAAATTCCATTGCAGAATAATTAAATTGTGAGTGTAAATTCAAATTAGAATCGTTTGCATGAATTTGGAAATCGAATCGAAGTGAACGTGAATGGTCTAATCAGTGGATGATAGATGCAGTTTTGGATAGATCGGAATGGGCTGGTAGTTCGGCTTGAATAGAGTCCACACATATGTCGGATGGTGGCCATGGCCTGAGTTTCCTCCGCCCCCGGCACTCGGCAAAATGCTGTATCCAAGAGCAGCTAATTTGTTCAGCACACGTACAGGAGCATCCTCTACCTTGAACACAATAGATTTGCCATTCGGGTCGAAGTTGACCTTTGTGTCTTCATTCACCGCAATACGTTCCTTTTCACGTTGCACGAGGTAGTCAATCTTTTCTCGAATCTTATCAGCTTTTCCCTCATTGTTTTTCTCTTTGCACTCAGCCAATTTGGCTTCGTACTTGCGCATTATTTTTTCGTTCTTATCTGGTCTCTATTTGACAAAGCGAACATTAGAAATTTTATAACCCTTTAGGGGAGATACACTTACGCCAATGCCATGTTCACGTGACTCACGTCGACGTCGACGACGAGATATAGTCAACGAATTGTTAACACTTGTAGACAATTGTTCGTGCAAAACTGAATCTTCAGTAGATAGAGCAGTTGGCCCGTAGAGAACATCAGATGCAGATACTATCACGAATGACATCTTCGCTGATGACGTATCAAATGAATATATCAAAGAGAATTAACCAAACCACAATTTGAATATGACTGTGCAAGATGGATCTTTTTTGGTCACTTTATATAAACAAACTGGGATGGAGCAAACGGTACTCTTGAAAACGGCGTAGAACGATGATTGCTGTCAAGTTTGGTGTGAGTGCAATGCTCAGTGAGCAGTCGCCACTAGTCGGTCGTGTACTCACTTGTCAATGCTGCAAGCAGTTATTGACGTTATTACGTTGGCAACGAGACCTCGAACGAAGACATCCACTGGATGACTCATACCAGTGACGCTCAATTGAGTGCACTTGTCAAAGTGCGCGCGCGGCAACAAGTGCTTCGAAGGCAAACAAGTCGCGAGTCGCGACTTCGATCTATTCGCAGCATTTTCCTGTTTCTATTTGCTCTTGTCGATTGGATATAAACATTGCCAGAGGTGCACCGTAGTAGAAGCACTCTGTATGTCTGCTGACCATTATGCAACGACCGGTTGCTTGAAACGAACAACCACAACAAAGCGACTATCAACAAATTTCTCTCAAGTCATCGATAAGTACACTAAAACAAATGAATATTTTGAATTGATTAGCAATGTTTGGGACAATGCTCCAAGAGAGAAACAGCTGGAATTGCTTCCATGGCAATGCTCTGAGAGATCGATTTGAACTAATGACTCATCACACGTACTCGCTTTGAAACACAAATTGCATTGCCATGGCCATTCATGCTTCCCCAATTGACTCATCCATGGCGAAGAGTTATATTTTCCCATAGGTAACTTAGTTGCACACGACCAATGCAAACTGTTTGTACCTTTGGCGTCATCTAATCGCTTGCTCTATTATGGTCTAAGAAGTCCATTGAATTGGCATAAGTTAATGTACAAAATTAGTACTAAAAATTGCATTATACATGTAATCTATTGATTAGCAAATGAACCATTTTAATGCTAATGCAATGAGTTGCAATACAGTGAACTTTGCTTCCTTTGTGACAAGTCACCAATATAAATTGTCAACGAACTTCAACCGATGGAAATGTGCATTTTTGTTAATTCGTTATTTGTAGATTTATAATATATAAATTTTATATGGACATTAACCGGATAAGCTTGCATGCCATATAGCAGCACATGTTCACTATCTTTAGTTAAATTAATTTTTATCACTCAACAGAAAGTGATTCGAAAGTTCGAGTTTGTTCCGATTTAAAAAGGCTTTTGTAACTAACTATAGAGTGTAGCTTACGAACAAGGAATGGTTCGCCTTTAGAACAGTTTGGAAGTAAACTGTGATTCTCTATGTAAGCATGAGATGATGATGGGCTTGCAAGATAATATGAAAACATTCACAAGTATCACGACTTGTCCATAAATTGCCAGTAAACACATTACTTAAGTAATTGACACAAGATTAGTCGACCACTGAGAATGACGACTTTTCACTAGCACTGGCACAATAATCAAATTTTTATTTGAGAATTTGCGCTTTGTTGTGGAATAAATGACAATTTAGGCACAGAAGCAGAGTATATATTTGACTAAATTCATTGCAATTGTTTTGCAAATAACTTACAGTGCTGCACCGACGGACGAGATGACAAATGCCGAGAACGGCAATAAAACAAACAACGACAGACTCGTTCTTTGTCGCACTTATCATCTGCGAATCTATTAGCATATCATTAATGAATTTACGCACAATAGAATTTATACCGAATTTGTTTGTTTCAAATTGAGTTCAACGAATTTCTATTATTTCTAAGTTATTTGATTCGATTTGCATCATATTTACACTGAAAATTCATTTTGGTTCGTGAGCAAGTGCAAGGACTGTCTTTTAGTTAACTACCACTTTTGGTATATACGCTTAACTACATATACATCACTTCACTGGTAGTAACAATATCCAATTGAGATACCATGCAAGTTTAAGTTTAATGTGTATCATTCTCAATCGAAAGATGGCAGCTCTGTTCAACAATCTTGCACGTATTAAACGTCGTATTTGATAAATTAAAATACTGTGAACCTGCACAGTGTACAAAATTTTAGCAACAATTAGATAAACATATTGAACTGTAAATAAATTAATAAATGAAAAACTGTTTAAGCGCAGAGGAAGAAGGAAAAAATATATTTTGCAAAGTACACTCCGAATACCAGTGTGCACCTCGGCATTAACGAAGCTGTACCATTTTCGAAATAATACCACCAAGTGGTCTGAGCTTATTATTTATTAGTTTTATATCTGCTAAAATGTTTCATGGCTAGCCATACTCGTGTTTATATGAACTTTCAATTTCACGATGGGCAAATATTTCCACAAAGTCCACTTTAGCACACTCCAAATGTGTGCAATATTGCAAAATATTAAAATTAATTTGTAAGAAAACAAAACTGCTCTTAATTTGAAGATGTTTTGTAATATACATTAGAATTATTAATAAAGAGATAAGTGGGAGAGTCAGTTCCTTAATAAATATTCCCCTCGATCCTTGCAAAATTACTTTGTTAGGCCTAGACCTAGATATCTAGGTAACTCTACTAGTTTCAACAAGGACATTTCAAAAGCAAAAAATGGTAATAAATCAACAGATTCAACACTAAAGCCAAACATATTGCACTGAATGACTGTTTCAATCCCACTCAGATGGCAGCACTGTTATCCTTGCCAGACTTGCCTGTTGGTCACATGGCTTTAATGGAGATTTAGTTTCGATGTTTGCTTTTTCCAAGATTTGTGAATCAGTACCAGGTTCGGCATTGTTTGTGTTCACGGTTTGTCGTCCAATGATTTGTGATCCTTGGGCTAATATGTCCGCAAGCGTATGTTCTCGGCGAGTGGCCACTAAGGGATGTAAACGTTGGTGCTCTGCTGAATTGCTCCAGTTCAGGTTAGGGCCGTTAGGCACTGTTTTATCTAGTGATGGCGAGATCTGCTCGTAGATTGCATTCATCTGGTAGTGTGTATACAGCTGGTGCGGTAAGATGGACACCTGGCCCACGATGAAACGGTTGTCCACATCCAAAATGGTAGCCCTTCATGGTAAGTTGAATTCGCGCATAAATTAATCGCTATCGCTACAGCCATGTTTTAACTTACTCGAATGCGACGTGTCCTTTCATATTTAGCGGTGGCTGCCAAACTAGCAGTGCGTGCTTTTTGATTCGGTAATCGGAGTGGATGATGGCCGCACAGGGCAGTACATAGGTGCCTGGCAAATGGAATTATTCAATCATGCTAATCGATGCATTAGGTGCACTAAATGTGCACCACTGACACCACCTACCTCTGGCTTCCATCCATTTGCCAATTCGAGTGCCAGTGAGAGGGTCAACGGCCACGAGTAGAAATCCCCGAAAGGAAGAACCTCCAAGTTCGACTATGAGCGAGGGATTAGATCAGATCTCGGTATCAAATGGCACATGCTGCACACGATCATCCTCATACCTAGAATCGGTCGGTCGTCCTCAAAGTGGTTGCTCGACTGTATTAAATAGTACGGCGACTTGCTGTAGTTGCTCATGCGATAGTTCTCACTCTTGGGAACTACGCTGCTGCAGATACTCGAGAGAAAGACATTGTGGCCATGGACCATGTCCAAGACCAATAGACAACTCACCGAGAGAATTAAGTGAAGATGTCGCATGTTTGTGGTATTACCATTCAAGCAAGTTATAATTGCGTTAACACGATTGCTTCTAACTAAAGATTGGACCATCACAAGTCTTGTACAGAATTTAAATAGTCCCGAGCAACGAAAAGAGCAAGAAATGTATGTTCTCTGTCCAACTGGTGCATGCAGTTTGCAGAATTTACAAGACTAAATCGATGCTCTAAGCACTTTTGCACTCTCACCTTATGCAAACTTTGTAATTATTAATTAACTGTTGCTAATTAACTCTCGTGTGCTTTACTACTGTATTTAGTAATCGCAAAAATGTTGATACATTCACATTCTGTCCGGCACACGTCTTACCAAGTAAATAACCAATGACAATCCCAATTGTCGTTGTCTTTTATTTTCTTGTCTTCCTTGTTGCTGTGTTTGTTGTTTTGCACTTTTGATCTAACTCGCTTTAATTTCGGATTTGTTTTACTTGTCTGATTGTAAACTTCCATTAAGTACCATGGTACTTTAACACTCATACAATTCATCTATTGGCTAATAATGATTTATTAGCTGAATTATTGCTTGCTTTGCGTCGATCGAACGAAAACTCAAATACTTATAAAACAATCAGACGCAATATGTTACTTTTGATGATAGATGGCTGAGGGACTCGATCGAGTCGTACTCACAAGTCAGTTATATGGTCTTGTTGCACCGAGACATTGATTTACATTAATAATCAGGTAATAGTGCAAATTGTGCTTTCACCATGACTTGACAGTGTACACTCTGGTTACCTATGCACACCTGGTTAGCCTTGCTATTTTTGATTCGACATGACTTGGCCTAATGGACTGGTGATGGCTTGATAGACTAGGCTATGGACAATTTGCTTGTTGGTTTTTATACTTGTGTGAACTATTTGAGCATTCATCTCGAAGTAAATTTATTTTGATTGTAACTGTGAAGTGAACGCGTCATTTCGTCGGAATAGCGAAATCTATCGGCAACACTTAATTATAGTAATTGGCAATTAAACTGATGACGCTAATTATCAATCAAGCAATGCTTTGTGGTCCATGTTTGTGATGCTTCTTTTGGCATCGTTTCATGCAACGTCCCCAGTGAACGCTTTTCCTTGTTTGTCCTTCTGTCTGGCCAACTCAACCCAACTCAATTACAATGATCTGTGTGATCTAATGTTTCTCCAGTCTGTGTCGAGTTCGTCAAGTGTGCCACCTAGTCAGTTGTGCAATGGCTCCCAGCAAGTCATATCGAGCCAGACTGTCCCAAGGAATGCAATTTTTCTTTCAATTCTTTTTGGGGTTGCTCCTTCTTGTGTTGTTGGTTATCTGGACTCTCCTCTTGGCGGATGTGTCTCAAAGTGACGATTTAATTAACTTTGCACACGAGACAAAGCCAGCGACTTTAATTAGATTACCTGCCTCCAACTCGAGTGTCCATTTAGATGGGAACTATTTGTCACAAAGTGATTCCATCACAACCAAAGTGTTTCAAATCACTAACATTGCCATTCCTGAATTGTTTGTCTTAATTGCTCTTTTGGCTGTACCCTTGAACGACATTTATTGGTGTTCAATTTCTGGATTGGTGCTCTTTGTTTTTTGGATTCTCGACCATCAACGGTATCCGAACTTACTTGGATGGCGCCCTTCCAACTCGTTTGAAGTGTTATTTGTGATTGCACACGCTTTACACCTTATCGTTTGGACTCTTCTACTGGTCTACGGAGGACTTGTGGCTGCACAGTGGCGTCTCAAAAACAGAAAACTATCTCGGTCGCACTCGGTGAGGCCGGCAATGGTTCCAGTCCCCTGTCAGTTCGGAAACTACTGTGGCTATCTCTCACCGAACCAGTTGCCCGTCAGCAGCTATGTGGACGCTCCCCCTTATTACGACATAGTGCAGCCTCCGCCGACCTTCGAAACCATCCAAATTCGATCGACGCGAGCCATGTCCAATGTCAACTGAGCTTGTGATCGATTCATCCGGTCCACTGCAACGCCGCCAAGCATAATTGGCTTGTATTAATTAGGACTGTTCACCAATCACAACCATTGCTTGTAGTGCCACTCTGAGCGGAAATTGACAATTGAGCACAAATAAATCGAAACGGTCCTTACATCGGTGACCGAGTGACTTTGATAATCCTTTGCCATTGAGAGCATTGTTTGTCAGTGCAGCTACGGCCTGTTAGCCTGTTGGCCTATTGAATCTGTTGGCCAATTACTGCACCAAGCTACTCTGCTTCACTGCTTTGCGCTGTACTACACCGAGACAAGTTCGTCTTGCCAAAGCGTACTTTGAACATTTGAATTTGGCACGGTGCTGATGTGGAAATGGATACAATATTGATTAACGCTCATTCATTGGGCTGAAACACGAAGCCATACAAGTGGGAACGTACGGAGGCGACGTCTTTTCAATAATAAATTGACGGTCGCTCTTTTCATATTTCGATGTTTGCCTCCTCGAGTGCACTTTAAACTCAACGGACTTTGGCAAGCTATTCTAATTAATCCTTTACATTCTGGCTGGCTGCTGTTGCAAACAAGTTCCGATTGTTGCCTTTCCTCAGTGCAGATGGACTTGACTCGAACCGAGAGCGATCGTTCCACTTGTCACTCGGACACCAACAGGCACAATAGTCACTGCAACCGCCCTCGATTCGCACTCTGGCTTGTGCGCTCTGACTGTCACCATCGTACAAAGACAGAAATTGAAATTTAATATCGAAATCGATGACATTTCGATTTGGGGCAACATTCTTCAAAGCTAGCACTCGGTGCCTAGTGCCACTCAGCAACATTGCTAATTTAGTCAATGTTGTGCACTGACAACAAGGCATACTTGAGCTCATTAGGCGCGAAAAACAACAAACAAATTAGCACAAGCATAACTGGTGGATGATCGAGTTATGTCTGGCCACCGTGCCACTGGGCCAATCATAGCCGCACCGCACCGATCATAGACAGATCGATGACTTTGTTTGTTTACTCTTGTAGACTGAGCAATTGGCTCTGAGTCTGCAGTGCAGACTCTGCACTTGTCCTCAGTGTGTCTCCTTTTTGTCTTGCTCCTTCGGGGACGTCATTGGCGTCGGAATGCCGAGAGAAAGTGCCATAAACGACTTTAATAGTGTCATTGTCAGTGAAGTGTATTTGTTTTATTGTGCTTGTTCTATTTTCAGTGATGATACATTCCACTGCAGATGGCTCATAACAAATGTTTATTGACTTAATGACAATTAACAGGCATTTGTACAGATTTGGCACACCTCTCACCCTGTCCGGCATATTTCCAGCTCGTCTGTTGACCAGGCCACGTGTGACCAGTCTTCAAGTTGACGGTGCCTCTTGGACCGGGAATGGGAAAATGACACCTAATACAAGCTCAACCATGTTTCAATTCAATATTCAGGCTTTGTGGTGCCATTAGTTAGAGATTTGGCTACTTTCCATTGTACATCTGGTGTTGTGGCGCAGAGGGACAATGCAAATTATTATAAACGATTCCACATCGAGTCGAACCAACTTGGCGTCCACAAACTTTCCATCTGTCCTTGCGTCAGTGCTGTCTGCTGCCGGACATCTCAAAAGGTGAAGAGTCCTTTCGAATGTTCGGCTGGTGATTATTGACGTCCAAGTATTGTACGATCGGCAAGCTCGGGTGCGAATTGGATGAAGAACCATTCGATAGCTTTTCTGCTCGAATGCTGCTTGGGTGGCAGTGCAAATGGTTCTGGTGGTGGACCTGGTTGTTGTTGTTGTTCATTTGCTCGTTGTTGCCTTCCGATTGGCTGGTCGACATTTTCTATGTATACAAAAATGCGTAATTATAATTATCGCCATCACCAGGAGCGGGCAAATTATCATTAACATTAAAGATGTATGAATAATTCGGGCTTTGATATCGCAACTCGCCACGGCTGTCCCTTTCACTGACGCCTTGTTGGCCAATTTGTACTCTTTATGAATTATTCCTATCTCTGGGTAATTGTGCTCTGTCTGCCAGATAATGTTGCTTTATTATTATGTCCATGATTATTATTAATGGACCACCTTTTGTACTTGCACAAATCGAACCTAATTCTGAGGTGAGATTTCATTGAAACGTCTATTCAAGCAGTGGCACAGACGGTCATTCAACGTTGGTTAGGTGAAATGTGGCCACTGGCTAATGCACAAGCTAACACTTCAAACAGAACAAATATTCCAGTGCGAGAAAATGAAGTGCTATTCATGCATAATGGTTCGATAAATGCAAATCGACAATATCTGTTATGCCAATAAGGAATAAAGAGTGTTTGCTTTGAATGGACAAGCACTTGATTAGTGCTATTCATCGACCATAGCGAAACTTAGGCAAACTGGTGCAACGGCACAATTTGTAGATAGATGTCTCATCATGGCGAACTCAAAGTGGTTCAATATGAACACTCAAAGTGTCATTGACAGTGATCGTGATTAGAGAAGGCCAATGGCATTCTCTGCACTTCCATTGTCTTATATTTGCAATAGCTTCTGACTTTGGGCTTGTTGCAGTTCTTTTTTAATAGTCGAATTTAGTATCTCTTTTGATTGTTAAATTAATGTAACTGAAAATAATATCTTTCCGACTGAGTTAGTTGAGTAGTTACAATTTATCTATAATTCATTTGTGGCCTTAATTGTCACAGTGCTTCATTCTATATTTCACAACTTCATCGCTTCCTTGGCGCATTTAAAGGCAACGTGTAAATTGCCTTATGGCTTAATTACATGCATGAGAAATTAGCGAATCTCGACATAAAAAATTCATTGCAACACAAGCAAGTGAAGTGAAAGAGTAAAATGTCTTCACGTTTCAAGAAGGACATGTGCCCAAATAACATTGGCCAACGAACTGAAGTCACAATGGTTGATTGTCATGTTTGCCACTTTGTGGTCAATTGGGCCAATTTGGAATATGCCACCGAAGGGATTGCATAGAAATCTTACAACTGTTGTTCGGGATTAGTATGGTAATCCTTGGTTCTCGGTTTACTGCACACCAATGTGTGGTGCAGGGAGAATGTCTGAGTGGACTGTGGCTATGGCCTGTGAATATTACATTTCACCATGTTAATGGGCAAACAAAAAGAGGAACACAAGTGCAAAACAAGCAGCAAACATGTGCCCTTTGCCACATCATAGCGAGTCAATTGCAGATGCGGGCCATTCTCGGGTGGCATACAAACATAATTGACTTATTGCAAATCGAATTGCTGCTCTGAAGTGCGCTACAACCTGCACTGGCACAATTTGCCCACTACTCGATGCAGTCGTGCACGATCGAGTGAGCCATCCACTTTGCCATCAATTCAGTGCCGCCACTGCGAAATATTCAAAGTGCTTTCTGTCACTGCTCCATTCGAGTTTAATTTAAATTGCCAACTAATGCTTCCTTTCCGACACTAACGAGGCGCAATGCTGTCTCTGTTTGAAATTCGATTATTCGCACCGAGGCAAGTTGTCTTTGTTTGCTGTGTAGTCGATTTGTGCCTATTGCTCATTCATCGAATGGCACGATCATGCATCATTTTCAATATTTAATTACGCACTGTGATGGTTTAGGTATAATCATCTTACCGATAGATTTCTGCGTGTCTTGGAGTACGACGTGTATGTTTGATTTCCACTTTCATCTACCGTTTTACGTCCTTTTCTTTCTTCCAATGGAACTTCTTCGGTTATCGTTGTGTTGATTGATTCACAATTCTTGATTCGAGCCGAACATCGCCCGAGCACGTGGCACAGGTTTTTCTGCCAAAACATAATTATTAGTCACAAATGTTGCACTAATGAGCTGTCACGATGGTTTCTCTAACTTCTCGTCAGGCCAGCTAGGCGCAACTAAATTCATAATTGTTTAACAAATTAGTTATTTACCCGAAAATTTTGGCTCATGAAGCAGTACAACATGGGGTTTATTAAACCATGAGCCATTGACAATAAGTGTGTCACGAAAAAGGATGTGTAGAATATTGCAGCCGAAGAGTGAGACCGAGCCTGTAGAACGTTCGGCCAGAAGTATATCCACATATTAAATAACTGGATTGGAAGCCAACACACAAAGAAGAGGAATACGATTCGGATCAACATGTTGAGCACCTACGAAAGAAAGTGTATTGTATTGAAATATTTGTATTATCTGTGGACATTATAATCGATTTCCACCTATTTGACTTACTTTAAATTTCCGATTGTTTTGTTGTCGATCTCGAAAAGAGTCAGGATTGCCAGGTGTGACGTGTCTCATGATACGGTACGAGATTTTTGAGTACACAAACGATAGGATTAAGATAGGCAAGATGAATGTTATCACAAATATTGCCCCTGTGTAGATTTGTCCGTTGACATCGTGGGACCAGTTCTCAGTACAATGACACTGCATCTGGTTCAATCGTTTCCGCCGCTCGATTTTGGACACTAAAACCATAGGCAAACTGACCAAGGAACCAACCGACCAGATGAAACAGATGATCAACAACTTGTAAGACCGCAATTTGTGAAGTGAACAGAGTGGGTGAATGATCGCAAAGTATCTGAAAGGACAAATGACTCTCGTTAGTCGACACTTCTGGTCGGAATTAAACTTGCCACTTTGACTCCCTAAGTCAAGACTTTAATGAAGCGAATCTAATTAAGACTGCGCGTGGAAAGTTTGTTCTAAGTGTAATTGGCAGATTGAGTGACGAAACAGGCACATTTCAATTTATATCTGTTTGCAGATATACAATTATCGATTGAGAATTTAGTGAATTTTGCTAATAAGCAAAGTAAACGGACAAACGGATGAAAGAAAATGGGCAAGTTAACGAATATAGGCAAACATATGTCCTATATGGACAAATCTACTTTTCCACTCTGCCACGCTAATTGTGAGTGTGATTGTTCCATTGCTGTTTGCGTTGATCGTGCCCTGGCAAAAACTGAATTAAATTGCTCTGCATAAACTGTCGATTGCTCAAGCATTTGCATTTTTATAAAATTAAATTTAAATTTCAGTTCAATTATCGTTTCGGCAACAATGCAAGCCGATCTGTCTGGTTACGAGACTCGCTCGTATTTACATTTAAATTGTTAGATTTACACTGCACACAAATGAATCTTCAATGAGCACTTGAGTACTCCATTATGAATATTATTATTAGATATTGTAATCGATGTGAATTATGCAAAATGTTCATCCATCAATTGGCCAATCGAAAGGCGCCTAGTAATTACTCGATTTTAGATTCGGTGCAACTAATGACTAATCATTTTGAGTGTGTCTCTTTGATTGACATTCGAGCCGCAATCAAAGCGTCCCTCAATACACAAGGCAATTAGCACAAGTCTGACACGTTTAGCTTTGCCACCGACGAACTCACTGTGGTATGTTTAGATGTTTGTGTTTGGCGGTGACTTGAGTGTTATAATTGGTAGTTGACTATTCAGCTACCGTCATTGCCGCATACTTTATCCTAATGCCAATGATTCATGGCACAAAAATGGCATACCGAAAGAGACTAATGTGCAGTGTAGCTATCGTTCACCGGAACGTACTTTGCCCACAGTGCATTGCTCGCTTATTCAATTAGTTGTGTTCACTTTGGTGAAGACACAAATTGCGTTTGTTTTTGGCCAATGCAAAATTGTCTGTTGTAGCTAATGGCAAAACGGCAAGTTTAATTCAACTTTGCCTGCTGGCATTGCACTGGGTGTTTTGCTTAAAGACTCTTTACGTATGAAGTACTTTGCATCGAAAGTGGTTGCTTTAATATTAATATTAATGTCACTGTTGAGAGTGGCACAAGTAGCATGGTAGTAGTAGTTCTCGGGCAATCGAATGACGCCTTTTAATTGCATTGACTGTGGTAAATAGATTGCAATATTGCTCACTCTATTGCAAGTCATTTGTTAGGTGACCAAATTTTCTATTGGTAAGTGGCTTAACAGTGCCTGATGGTTCGAGTGAGCATTCAATACATTAGTACAGTGCCATCAAAGGCCATTGACAGTGCCATCGAAGGAGAGTGGCCAAAGACAAGTTTAACCGTCGCAATTGATCAAATTGTACTCATCGATCGAGAAATTGCTTTGTCCTCCGTCGAACGCATTATCAGACCGAAAGAGCACTTGGCGATTGTTTTTTTTATTCCTGGGCAAACTGATATGTACCAATCACTGCAAACATCAGTTCGAATTTTTAAATTAGACAGTGAAAACATTGTCAATGTGGTTTGCTAAAAGCGTTCTCGTTTGTCCAACGAAACAAAGTTTGTCGAAACAATGAACATTTAACGATTAATAATTTATACTACTAATGCTGGACAGTTGAGTTGTCAGTTTCGAAATAGTTCACGACTGTCAATGTTTGTATTGTTGGTGGTCAGTTGAGACAGGCTTATCATGTTTAGCCAATATGTTCACAAACTTGTCACAAACAAAGCCCTGCAAGCCAGCCAGTTGTGCTGTTGCTTTATTCAATTATTGAACATCTCTGTTCAATAGACTCTACTTTGACCGATTTGGTCAGATTACACTGTCTTCACGTGTGCCTCAGCCGTGAGTTTACTTGACAGTGCTTGTTCACTTAATGTTCAGTCCGACAGATTACGCCGAAAGGGTTTATTTTGTGCCATTGATGTTGTGCCACCAGTAGTGTCTAATTAATTCTGATGTGACTCCTTGTGACCTCTTTAATCGAATTATCCATTGCCTCAGCGAGTGTTGTCAATTGGCTTGCACCGACTGGTTTGTTGTCTGCCAATTGGGGAAATTTAATATTTCTTCATCAAAATTAATAACTACTTTGAAGTGGCACTAAATTCGAATTACCGAGAATTAATCTTTTTGGTCGAAATGCCATTGCTTTTTTGTTAGAGGCAAGGAATTGGCATGATTGTTTATTAGCTCTGGTTTGGGCCAATTTAATAACTGTACCGAACAGAGCGAACATAATATCGATATATTGACTTGCAAACGGACTGCATTGCATACATTCTCCATTGTACATCCCTCTCCCTATTGACCTGAATCTCTTTGTCATATTCTTTGGTATTGCTTGTGCCATTTTCGATGCTCGAAAGGGATTATCGGCCGAATAATAACATTTGCTGGTTGACAAGTCGCATATGATGGCACTAATCAGTGACTAATGGGCAAATGGTCAATTTATTCAATAATTGACATCTCGCCTCAGTGTATGTAACTGCATTTGAGGGCCAATTGCAGCTCGTTTGTGTCGATCACCCGATTGCTGGCTAGACAATAAATCAAGTATTCACTAACATCCGATTTATTGATATACATAGACAGTGTTCACTCGTCTGTTTTATATGGCTGATTTGCAATGGAAAGTTTTGTCTATTACGAGCTATTTAAATCGTATTGACTAGATTGAGTAGTGACTCACTGGTGGCCTTTGCCATTTCAAGTGCGTCATTGATAGTGTTGCAATGAATAAAAGAAGTTACTCACCTGTCGATGCCGATTACTGTTAGAGTCCACACACTAACAAAGACTGAGCAGATTTGAGCAAAGTTCACGATTGGACAGAGGAATTCCGGAAAGACCCATTCTTGGAACATCACTTGAGTGTAGGTGAAGGGAATGCAGAATAGAGACAAGCCAATGTCGGCCACCGACAGGTTGATCAAAAATTTGCTAAGCTCGTTGGAGATGGTTCGATCGCTTTTGGACAACACCCAAATGGTGACCGAGTTCAACAAAAACGAGAACAAAGCTGTGGCCGAGTACAGTGTCACCAGAAGGGCTTGCCAAGGCCAAAAGGCCATAAGTGCCAACGAATTACTTTGGGGTTGCTCGTCTTGGGTCGAGTACGACTCATTGCGGAATTGGTCTTGTTGAAGGAAATTAATTATATCTTGATTAGTTCGATTGAACTCTTCCACTTGTGATTTGCTTAAGTTTTGTATGATGCTAAGTGCCAACTCAGAAGTAAAACTGAATGGCTCGATAAGAACGGTTGGTTCCAAAGTAGGAAGCTCAGAAAGGTTGGTTGTGATGGTTGATTCGGCAATGGAGCAATTGTCGTTGGCACAAGAATTGGTCATAGTGACCAGATTGAGCACACTGAGGCAAACAGTTAGTGTGCACAGAGTGCACCGCAGTGACTGCACCCACTGCCACACGCCAAACTGCCGACCTAGCACTGGGCACATGGTGAGAACATGTTGACAGATTGAATCCTTCTTGGTGGCCACAATTAATGACGTCGACTTGGCCTAATCAATAATAGATGTCTTCCCGGAGTGCAATATATTGATCCGATTCTGCTCGACCTAAACGGACACAAGTTTCACTTGGTAGATGAATTAGTAATTTGGCGTTTTAATTAATTAACTTCATCTATTATTGAGTCACCACGAGCAGGTAGTGTGCACAGACAAGCAAATAAATCTTGTCTGGAGCAACCCTTGGAGGAAGGTGCATTATTGATGGCCTGTTAACATGTTGTCTCACTCGAGATTTAGTGCCGACAAGTGATGTCATCCGCACTTTATTGATCGCACTGCTGGAAGGATTCTTTGTTCGCTCCACAACTACTGTATAGTCAACTTGACTCCGAACAATTGGCACTGATCAAAGCGAACCAGTTGCGAAATGTTTGATCTCTTTGTTTTGTTCTGGCGGGGCAGACAGGCAATGATCAACCTGAGCACTTTTAATATATTGCCTTCATTTCTTTGTCAGCCACTCATTTGTGTCGCGTCAGTCTGCTGCCTCAACTGGTCACATCTTTGACCTTTCCATTTGCCAAATCCAATTGAACTCCTTCATTCTAATGGATCGATAAAGCAAAAGTATGACTATAATTCGGCGAGACCGGCAAGATGGCATTGAAAGGTTTCATTTGTGAATAGCCTGCATTCTAATGAATTGACTCACTTCAAAACATTTATTATTCATCTATGCATTTCCGAGTTGTAATTAACTTGGAATTTTCTGTAATTATAATAAATGATATTGTTAATCAGATTTTACTATTCAAATATTCAAAATGTTATGTCTCAATAGAGTCGATTTAAATTATTCCTAATAGAACATTTTGCAAATTAATTTTTTGGAATTTTAATTATGTCAATAATGAAGCTATAATAATGTGGAAGCATATTAAAATTTAATAAATACGAAATAAATCAAGCCGCCAAGAGGAAAACACTGCAGTGGAACGATTGAGGGTGGCACTGGTCGCAATTATACCACTTGCAGGACTGAACTCATTTGCATTAGAATGCATCATTACCGAGCTCAAGTGTGCCGACTTGGCAGTTGGTGAGTAGAGCTCTATCTTTGTCGGAAATGCTATTTTCCAATGCAGACCACAGGCTCGTTGGAATAATTATCGATTGTGCCACGACGTGGTTTGATCGAAGCGATGCCACTGGGCCACATTGATGACTACCGGGTCACTGCTTCTAATTGGCAAGTTCACTTTATTATCCGTTTTTAAATTGAGCATTTTGTCCGCGTTGAATCGATCGGAAGCACGAAGACAAGGAGTTGACATTCGCTCAGTAAGCGGTGGTCGGTGTTATCGCACCACTTGTTATGCACTACTCGGAAGTGTTTTGCTGTAGTCTTCTGTTATTGTAGTCATGAATGAGTCTCAATTTGATTGCTAACCAACTGACATTACATTGGTAAATGGACACACTCTGTGAGAGAATGGGCACATTTCCGCTGGAAATCTTTGAACGAATCCTAACAAGTAAATCAACCAGGGCAAATGTTTTCCATACTTAATTGCAACGATTCCACTCTTAGGTGACTTCAGTACAAATTCTTTGAACGCTTTCAGTGGCAAACTGCATTGAAAGCTTTCAAAGGGGGCTTTGCGGCAATGCATTTATTCGCTTACTCTCATCAATGAACGTTCTAAGCACATTTCAAGTGTTTACACTGAATGCTTTCCTCGAAATAACACAAAAAACAAAAATAATATTCAATCAATGGAATACCTGTTTTCACTTGTTGGTCGTTGAATGAGTCACGTTTCGAATTTTACTTATACGTCTTCTTGAAATTAAAGCACCAAAAAATAATAAACAGTTCAAATTGTATGAGTTGAGTCGATATTAATTCAATTCAAAGGGGGTCCAGTCAAGCAACACTTGTCAGTAAAGAAATTAATCGGATTTATAATTGTTGAGGCTTGAATTGAAATTAAAGTCCGTCAAATGTGTCTTTGGTGCTGATAAACGAGAAACTGTTCGACCATCAGGACATTGCAAGTGGGAATCTTTGTGTCCGTTGCAGTTGAGTGACTGAATAAATATGAGTCGTGCAAATTTGCTATTCGATGTTCTCGATCCGAGGATATAGACGAGACTAGAGGCGACTCGAAAGATGCCAGAGCAGCAGAGGAGTTGAGTCGGCACGCCGGATCAATATGGTAAAAGTAATTGAGCGAGACTGTCGAGTAAGCGACTGAGCACCGCCGAACCGACAATGCGCCACAAAACAGAGCAAGGGCAAGCATGTGGTGCACCCGAACAGGCCAATTGGAACAGTAGGCCAATGCCGCCACTCCCAGCCAGACCAACCGAGCTTGTCTCGTGCCTAATTTCAATATTTGAATTCGATTAGGCCATTAGTGGCCAAATATTATTTCACTCATCCCATTTCTAGCTTTCCGGTTCAATTGACCAAGCCCAATTATGACTTAAAAAACTCGAATCACATTTCTGCTAAACGACATGTAATCACTAGTTGATTCGCAAGCCATTTATTAGGCCTTTTAATTGACCACTGCAATTATCTCGGTAATTATCGTTATAGGTCGGAATAGTCTGGCTGGCACTAAAACAAATAGATTTGTTGGTTTTATTTTAAATTAATTTGCCAAATTGGGTGCTTTATTGAAATGGTTAGTATGGGTTTTGTGAAGTCGTTCTTGCAAGGTTCGTTTGTATAATTAGAGAATGGCGAGAGAGTTGTGCCTCAATGTAAATGTGAATGTGTGTGCTCAACAAGAACAAATGCTCACTAGGGCACACTGAAAGGCCTCGAAAGTGGTCGATTGCGTAAGGCAAAACAAACAACGACCCTCGATGTGCACCGAATGGGCGATATTCAATTAAAAAGTAATCCACTCGCGTTCGTCTCGTTAGTTTGCCTTTGAATGCGAAGTTCGTTTTGCCATTTGAATGATAGAAAAGAGGAGAATACTGGCCGAGTTAGATCGTCACCGATTAGTGCCTCACATGACAATTGTCTTTGTGTCACTGTGAATGCGAGATGCGCTGTCGAGATGAGCTACGGCACTAACCGACATTAGCACAATCTCGATCCGATTAAAGGCAGCAAACACTTGTAATGCTTGCACTGGTGTTGGCGAACTCTCAAAACAGGTTCGCAATTAAAAATGCACTTTGTCGGACCCACACGCAAAGTGTTCAAATGTGCAGCAACAATTCTGCGAAATTCGTTCACGACAAAGATAAGTTGGCTTAGTGAGATGTGCCGCCGTTATCGGCTGCTTATTGTATTGTTCTTCCCGGTGAAACGTTCTCAGTGTGGCGAGTTGTTTGCAAGCGGCGGCCAAGAGACAAGCCAATACATCACCACCAATTGCGGTCGACTTTTTGGAACAGTTTGAGCAAGTAAAGTCGATAATTAGAATATGCTCGTGGTGCACATTGCGAGATAAACAAGCAAACTGAGCGCTCCATTAACGCTAGACCAACTCGGTAGAAGGCATTAAACTTTAATTTGACTGTGCTCAATTAAGCACCAAACCTGACCATTTCTGGGACTAGATTTGCATGAATCTGGCCCTTTTCGCACATTAGCTTTATGATGGTTGTTGGCAAACGTTTCTTTTTATGGACGGGCAGATGCGTCTGTTGTCTCCTTTTAATGACCAACGGGTAATGGGCAACTTTAAAGTTACATTCGTATGAATAGCAAACAAGTCGCGAATTGCATTGCGCCGGCAGACAATCTGGCGATCGGAACGATTTAATTAAAACCAAATTGCCACATGCAAGTCATATTGCTGCCTGTTTGCGTCAACTGCCACACAAAATCGATGATGCGATTCGGCAGTTCGACACTGTTCTACACTGTTCGACAGTGTTATATAATATTGTATCATATTGGTTATTACTCAGTGTCTGTTCAGTTAAGCCAAGTGCAAACTCAGTTTAGCACTCTTAATATGTAATATGTGCACAAATTGTACATTGGCTGGGCTCAATCTCGGGAGAGTTGAGTGCATCACTTCGTTGCTAATGTCACTTTATATAATGCTCATTTTGCATTTTATATCCTGCCTCTTCACAATGTCAGTCCGGTTAGTGATGCAAAGGCACCTAAGTGGCATCATCATTGGGTGCTGTCACTTTCACTCAGATTGACTGCAATGAGATTATCCATTTTGTCTTAGGTTAATTGTGCAAGTTTTTATTTGCACGCGGAATCATACTACGATAAATCTATAAATCGAATTGTATGATTGAAAGAAGTCATCATCACGTTAATTCTCAATCTACTGTGGTTTGATGTTTGGTACTGCTGTGTGCCATGTTTTGTCTCGTCAAGGTTTTGATCGGCGATCACTGCTATTTTAGTTCGTACATAGCTGCCAAAATAGCACCAAGCAGGTTTGTTTGTATCCGGACTCCTGTTCGGCGGACCACTAATCTGCGGACAAGCCAACCAGGCAGACTGAGACCGAGGCAACACATCATAAATCATGTACTTTCTTGCATTTTTTGCTTACATTTTGTTTCACCGTAAAGACTATTAAATTTTTAATTTTGCAATTTTGTACTTTTTATTTACTCTAAACATCCACTGGGCCAAACACACAAAAACTGCCACTTCACAGGGTGGACAGTAAAAGAGACAAACACAGGCTAAATTATGTTTCTGGTTGGATAGTGCTCTTCCTGTACAGTTTCGGCAAGTTGTTCGTTTTTCTCTTTCCACTGGACTAATTTAACTAATTTAACGTTTATCGTCTGACTCATTGCCTCAGCCGAATATTTGGCAATTAATTTGGTTCGACATTTGCGCTTGGTCACTTTAATCGGTAATGTTTAGTTCCATTTGGACTAGTGCAATATTAATATTAATGGAATGAAGGTAGTAATTGAATATATTAATGGGACCGGAATCAAGTTGCAAAATGCAATTGGCCTACCGAGTGATGTGATCATTATTATTGCTGCAGCTCGAATGACATGGTCGAGGTGCAATTGGCAATATTGGTGGATGCACTTGTGGCCATTAAGCAACACCATTGCATCAAGTAATTATAATTATTTTCAGTCAATTCGCAAAGCTCAATTGCACCGTAATCCGATTAGTCACTTTTGCCAATTGTAGTTAGCCAACATTATTCACAATAATGACTGTTTGTATTATATTATTTTAAAATAGACTTAGCCGCACTTAGGAAAGCACCATTAGTGTATAAGCAGCCAAATGACCGAGTAGTCATAACGATGCAGTTCAATTAATCATTGTGTGCTCATTCCTTACATTTATTATTGCCACTCACTCGGTCTGGAGGAAACATGTGTGTCACGATGATTGTCTCTGTGGACTGTTTGGTCATAATGCAGACGGGATTAATTTGAATAAATTGAAAAATTAATCCCGTTTGTTCACACTTATGTGTTTGGCCAGCTAATTGGTCCATTTGTCCATAGTTTGGCCAAAAGAATGTTCTCCTTTGCACTTTGTTCGGTTTGCTAATTCGTTTAATCCGAGTCTTGCAATGGGACACAAATGCAGCCAACAGTCGTAATGAGTTTTGGCAACAACTCGATCTGACCAAATGTCCTTCGGTTTATGCAACGACTGAGAGCGTCATTATGCAGTGCTAATTGTCACTGCCACTGTGCACAATTGGTACAACCTAGTGCAGACACAGAACATGCTTTTTGAATTATGACCGAGACGGGCAAGCACTAAACAAGCACTCTGCAGGGGCACTTCTTCGAACTAGCTCAATCCACGAGATGGTGATCAATTGATGGTAATCACTTGCGCCACCAACATTCGTTTGGTGTATGAGTTCTTTTTGTTTGGCCTAAAGTGGCCATTCTCAGTTATATCAAGCCTATTCTCGTTGGCTTAGCTTAAGGTGAGATTATCAAACAGACATGGACAGACAGTGCATTTGGCAAATTGCCGTTTGCAATCGGTGGATTAAGCAGACATGCCCTACTGAGTGCTTGTCGCTCTCGTAAGGAATTCTCCACTGTCAGAGTTTAAATCGCATCTCGGAAAGTGCGTGCAAGAACACATCTCTCACGCACTCAGCCTAGCAACATGCACAAACTCAGTCTGCTTTACATTCAGAAATATCTGGTTGAGACAAGCAAGAAAGTCCAAATTTAGAATAACTCGAACGAAGCAATAAACTTTATCTAATGTTATTAGCCGCCTGTGAGTGCCATTATTCTCACTGGGACACACTATGTGCCCATGACTTTTATTGTTTTGTGGAAGGCTATCGATTGTTGAGCGATTGGCTCATTGCGCGATCATGCACCCTGTACAATGCAAAGTATATATTCGTTTAAAACAAGGATCATTTAATAGTTTGGCGAGTGTCTTGATTGAACTGATTTCGCAATGCATTGTTCTTTTATGGTTCGGTTAATAGTGCACAACCGAGCAAGCTTGTGAGGACAGATTCTCGAGAATGGTGACATTGGCATCTCAGTTCCCCTAATTTCATGCCACCTGTCAGTATACTGTACACTGTAGTTCTTCTCGACCAGACTATTTGGACAGTATTACTTTCCCAGTTGGGTGTGATTGCACAGATACAGCTTTAGATGGCGATATAATTTATCAATGTTGTGTTGCGTGCGAGGCCAACTGTGTCCGGTCAAAGCATTTGATTGATCAACGTAATGGACAGTTTGGGCTTGTAACATTGCACAGATTGCCAGAAGCACACAATGAGCGGTCATATGGAGTACAAGCCAACAATGGCAATCCGAATCATTATTCTCGCTGTCTTCTTCTTCCAATTGGTTCTTTCCAATACCACTTACGAGCCGTGTGGTAAGTTTACCGAAAGTTGATTTGATTTCTCATAGCAACTTTTATGAATCTGTTTTATGAATTTACTACTAAAATACATTAAAATGACCAGGAGAAATCGATCATTTGAACGAGTCATACGGCATCGTAAAATTGGACATCGACCATTGTCAGAATCAAGAAGACTGCTCTATTACCACAGGAAAAAACTTGAACATAAAATCATTAGCCTTTGTTCCAAGTGAGTGACCATTTGGGAGTTGTGTTTTTTTAAAAACCTGCTTTGTGTTCAAACAGAGGTGGACAGTGAATCAGTGAATTTGAAGGTTTTGGTGGGAAGTGATGGCGCAGACAATCCAGTGCAATTGCAGATGTCTGGTTTGCCTGAAAACGGCAATCTCTGCAAAATGACCGAGTCTTTCAAGATGCAAGACAATAAATGCCACGTTTCGCGGAACCAGAAGTACCTCTTGTTAGATTACAAATTCTTTATTCCGCGCCTCATGCCAACCGTAAGTCGGGTTAATGAAATGCAATCTCCATAATTGCACTTTGATTTGCTTTTCAGGGAAATGTGAACCTAACCTTTTTACTCACCGGCGACGACGATCTTCTCTCTTGTGCATTGGTTCGTGCCAACTTTATCGATTAAACCAATTAGGATGCTCCACACCGAAGGCAAGCTAATTCAATCGACCATTCCTTACTGATTTGTCATTACTCAATAAATCGATTGCATTTGTTCTCACAAGATGGCATGAGCTTGTGTCAAGTTTTAATGAATTTGTTCGAGTTGTAATCGGCAAATCGAATCTCGAAGTGGCAATAATTGCTAATCAAACTATTTGCTCGTCTCCGTGCACATTGATTGATTGCACCAACAGACTGGCTCTATTAGGAGATAATGTTTTGTCAACTATATAGTCAGGGGAACATTACTTGGCCAATTCGGCGAATGACGAATGGCGAACGAATGATTGTTGTGAGCCATTAAACCCTCCAGTGGTGACCGTAATGAATTGATTGCCTTCTAATTGCTGTTCTTGATCGGAAATGTGTTCGTGTCTGTCTCTGTTTGTATAGCTCACGATTGTCAGATCACAGTCCACCACCAATTGGGATCGCAGTGGTTCTGTGGCTAAGAGGCAAGAGAGTAACCAAGTGGCATAGTGGGGCTGGATCAGCAGTTGATCCGGTAGCGAGCGTTGATAGTCGCTGGTTGGTTGCACCAACTTTCACCCGAATGGACAAATGCTCATGCGTGTTAGTCCGGCTCATGCCTGTCCGTCTGTCCGTCTGCGCACGCGAATTTCTACCCGCTTAGTGTTCAACTCCTCAGTCAGCTGTCTGTGTTTGTTGTGTCTACGTTCGTGACACCGCCGCCACTGGCGACCTTGCCTCACCTTTGCCCGGTCCCAGCCAGTGAGACCAACTTACCAGATTCTCGGTTCAGTTTACCATCGATCGAACTATTTGCCTATCTGCCATACTGAGTCATAGATCAAACCGAATCGAGTCCTTTTTCAGTTGAAGCTAAACTGTGTCCAAGCAGCGTAACCAAGTGCTAATATTGTGCCCACTGGCCCGTCAAGATAAATCGATTATCTCTTGATTCATTCGCACACTTATTGGCACCAAAAGTCTCCATTTTCACTCAAGTAAGTCGACATCAGTTCATGTGATCACTTGTTCTGAATGCATACGAACTTCATCCGAATTGGTATTGCACCAACATGCTTTATTACTAAAGAGTCATTAGATGTGCTTGCTCGAGTTTTACTTTCAAGCATCCTTTTGGTAATTGATATATCTGTTCAAACACAAACACTATCACAGACGCTTGTTTATGCATCAGTAATGGCTTCGTTTCTCTCTCATGTCACTGACGGTAATGTTCTCATTTGCCATGCCAATACCACGAAAAGTATCATTAGAGTTAATTTCAGTACGCAACTCTTGTGACTATAACCGGCAATACATTCTGCCAACTGTTTGTTGTATTGTTTATATATGATAACGCCGGCGTTTGTTATTTCACTCATCGCTTTGTTGTGTTCAGAGTCAATTCGCTCTACTCCTTTGTTAGTTTTGTTTGTATTTGTTAAAATAATGAATCACGTAAAATCGAGTTGAATCTATTCACTGATTTATTATTGATTTTTGTTGAATTGTTTTATCAGCGTTTTAAACATTGTTCTATTGTCTCGTCTTAAATACCAAGAATGTTTGAAATTGTGCTTTCTAATCAATTGAACATGTCACATGTACGTTCGAATGCTTGAACTACTTTGATTACGAATAATGAATCGCCAATGTTTTACCTAAGCACCATTCACTAGACAGTGCCAATTTTCCAATCCGTCTTCAATTAATATACTTTGTCAAAGCAGGCTTTATCTTAATTCTTAATCTTCATTTCTGGGCTTTGTGCGTCGTGTGTCGCAAACATGACTTTATTCGTTTACGACATACTTCTTTGAGAAGGGATAATGTCGGATTAAGACCAATTAGTCTGGTCAGGGTAATTATTTGATGTGGCCATATCGCAGCTGGTCTGTCTAGGAAAGTGTCCTTTTCGCGTTGTTTTATGTTGTTGCCAAACAGACATGTCGTCACGTTAATTAATTTATTAATCGCCATTATCCTAGGAGCTTTTTTCCAGTGTATTATTGGTACTACCATCAATGGTACTTTTTATTGTCCTCACCTATTAGCGTTGATCATTTATGACAGTCTGTCACAGATAGTCTTTTATTACTTGACATAGTTTTTATTTATCGAATAGTTCAAGTCAAGTCACTACACTATTTAAATGTACTTCTGATCTATTCAAGAATATACAAAGTTACATTTTTTTAAATTTAATGTTTAATTCAATTTAATTGAAGTTTCTTTTACAATTCTTATATTTTATTTTTTAAATTGTTGTTATTTTCTATTTTGCTTTGCAAACATCTAATTTTATTTATGTCCTTGAATTAGATGTGCACAGAATGATCGCCTGAAAACAAACGAATTTGGCCAAAGTTAAATTTTATATCGCACCTGTAACCTGTGTGCTATCCTAATTGTATTCAATAAATCGACTAACTCGCCACTTCTCACTGTCAACTCTAATCTCCATTATTATCTGTAATCATCCGTCACAATTTATCTTGACATCATAAAGCATATATAAATACCCGAAACGATTATGTCACCCACTTATGCATATTAGTGCTCAAGTTGAAGTCAACTGACCACCGATTTCAAGTGTTTTTCCTCAGCTAATTTGGTTCGCTGTTTTTCAAATTATTTGCCTTTTAACCAATCTCCTGGAATGGTGTATAAACGTGTGTTCTGTAGAACTAATTACTTAAAATCTGTGTGCGATGTTGTTTCTTCCTTTTGGTTTGTCATTAAGTGCCAAGTTCCGTTTAGTCTCAAAAATCTTAAATGTCATCATGTAGATTCCTCTGTCATAACGCGGTCATTGTCGCATCTTCGATTGCTCATAATTGTCTGTACATTATTGCTTTGTCACTTTTCTAATGTTGGCGCAATACCTACTTCCCGTAATGCCCTATTTCGCCAATCACTAATCGATACTCGGATTCAAGATAATTTGACTTACTCAAATTTAAATCCAAATTTAAATCGAGTATTTAGACAAGCGAAACAATTGGAAAATCCCACTGTTTTTGAAGAACCAAGGGTGATCGTTGGTTTTAAATTAGAAGGCGATTCAACTAGTATAATTGATAATGGCTTGTATGTATTGCTTTGTTATGATCTTTGTTGTTTTGCTAATTATTATATTTCCTTATAGGTCGTATACGGTCAAAGAAAATGCAGAAGTTGAGATTCGCATGTTCGGAATTGATTTTTCAAAGTACGATGATCTAAATTTCTTAATTGGCTTCTCAAACGAGCCTCCTAATGCTGACGAAGTAACTTGTCATGTCCGTGGTCAATCTGTGGCTTCTGCCAAGATTGTGAACAAGCACACGGCTTTGGCCAAAATTAGTCTTGCCCGTGACCCTGATAACCTGCCTTACTTTCTTTGTTATGCTATCCCAAACATTTCGCCTACGAGGAATACTACTACCTACCATTATGCCAGTCAAGATGGCTCAGAGAGTTGGTTCAGAATCTATTCAGAAACTCAGCTCATGCCACTCTGGCTGCAGCTCATTCTTATTTTCGTTCTTCTTGCTATGTCTGGTCTATTTTCTGGTCTCAATTTGGGCCTTATGGCTCTGGATAAAAACGAACTTCAGGTATATTATGTTGTTTGCAACATTCGAAATTTCAATTTATATTTTTGTTTAGGTCATTGAGCGCTGTGGAACAGATTCCGAAAAATTTTGGTCGCGATCAATTTCGCCTGTTCGAAAAAGAGGAAATTATCTGCTTTGCACCCTACTGCTTGGAAATGTTTTGGTCAATTCCACCTTGACAATCTTGATGGACTCACTAACATCTGGAGTGTTTGCCGTAATAGTCTCTACTTTGGCAATTGTTATTTTTGGCGAAATCATACCACAGGCTTTATGCTCCCGCCATGGCCTAGCTGTTGGTGCCAAGACAATTTACATCACTTACCTTTTCATGGGGCTTACCTTTCCGTTATCTTACCCCATTTCATTGATTCTTGATAAGATTTTAGGTAAATTTGAATTAATGATGCTAGTTTTGTAGCATGTTTGGCAATTCTATTTATGCTCTAATGAACAGATTTGCCTAATAACTGCAGTTACTCTGACATTATATTTGACTATTTTTAATCATCTTTGATTTTGTTACAGGAGAAGAAATTGGCAATGTTTACGATAGAGAACGTTTAATGGAATATATTCGTGTGACCAAAGATTATAATCGCTTAGAAGCAGATGAGATGAACATTATTTCTGGAGCACTAAGATTTAAGAATATTCGCGTGGTGGACGTAATGACTCCTATCGACGATGTTTTCATGTTGCCTTACGATACAACGCTCAGTTTTGATACTTTAACTCTTATCAATAATTCGGGATATTCTCGAATTCCAGTTTTTGAAAATGAACGAGATAACGTCGTTGGAATTTTGCATGTGAAGGATTTGTCTCTCATCGACACCGATCACAACTTGCCTTTGAAAGTTGTGCTTGATTTCTACTCTCATCCTTTGTTTTCAGTTTTCGAAGATGTTACCCTTGACGTGATGCTTAACGAATTCAAAAAAGGTTAGCTTATTTTTTATTTTAATCGTACTAGTGATAATTAACTGACTTTATTGAAAAGGCAAATCACACATGGCAATGGTTCGTCGTGTTATCGATAATGGCGTTACTGATCCTTTCTATGAATTACTCGGTGTTGTGACACTTGAAGATATCATTGAGGAATTGATTCAAGCAGAAATCAATGACGAAACTGATGTTATTTGTAAGATTTGCTTTTTTATAATACGACTCGTGATTTTTGTTTTGTTTTATATTTAGCTGACAATCGACGCAAACAAAAGCGCAAAGAAGTGCAAGGCAAGCCGAATTATTTAGATTTTATTCGTTCCGGATTCAAGAAAGACGCTGAGCATGTCGATTATTACGAACACGTTGTTATTTCACCTCAACTTGCATTGGCAACTTTCCGTTTTCTTGCTTCTTGTAATGTTATCAAATTTATATATATTTTTATTAATTTAATTTAATTGTATTTTATTAGCTGTCGAACCTTTCCGTCCGGATTACTTATCAGAAGAAGTTCTTAAAATTCTTATGGCTAAGAATATTTATTTTGAAGCTAAAGGCGAAAATCGTAAACCAAACCTAAATGACATGTCTCCTGAGAATAAGCTTTATGTTCGAGGTGAACCAGCTGATTATTTCATCATGATTTTAGAAGGACGCGCACGAATTATTGTCACCAAAGAAAATCAAGAATATGACGCTGGACCTTTTTGCTGTTTTGGAATCAGTGCATTGGCAAATGCAACAGGTCTCACAAGCAACAGTTTTGATGCAAGATCTGAAGACCGACGTTCGCAAATAGACGAGCACTGTAAATTATTGATAATTTTATTCATTACATACAATTTACTAATTGATTCATTTTTAGTTTCAGCTGACAATAGTCCTAATGTTGCGTCGTCTCCTTTGAATGCAGCTGACTCAACTGGTAGCAATCCAAGCATGAATCCGGTCAAGGCACCAGAAGTTCACTTTGTACCCGATTTTACTTTGTTTTGCACCGAAAAGACTATTTACATGAAAGTTACGCGCAAACTGTACAACACTGCAATACGTACAACTGAGATCGAAAAGCAACGCACCAGCAGCATCAATAAGTCCCTGTCTGGAGTTGCTATTGGCAGTGACATAACTGACTATGACACTAGAATAAACATGGAACCACATGCCCTTTTGCCTAGAGAGCTAAAATCATCGCAATATTTGTTAGATACTGGCAGATTTCGAAAAATGAGCATGAGCACAAACTTACCAGAATCGAGATTATTTAACGATCCAAGTTCGTTAGAATCTTCTCAAAACAATATCGGTTCGGAGGATGACAAATTAGTTGTGAGCTTTCAAAACACAAAGGAAGGTTCCAAGCCACCCATCAATCCATCACATAAAGACAACTTAAAGCACAGCAAAAGTGTTCCTTCTGACTCGCTCTTAAAACGTTCTGATGCTGTTGACTTGCTTTCGGAAGTTCCTTCGGATCAATCATCACCTGAAGAACAAATCAAGATGATCTCACTTGCCAACGAGTCTCACAATAGTGATTCCAGTGAGATTAACCCGAAAGCCGGTAATGGCTCCTTATTGTTCAAGAGTAAAGTGGCCAATCCGGATCAGAAATCGAGCGATCTCGATGATCACGACGAAACATCTAAATTGATTTAACTTGTGAATGCATCAATCATTGGACGCATAATTGTTTAGGCACAATCATGCATCGATTCTACTAGACTGTTCGACTTGCCATTCTCTATTTGTTTTCTCAATTTCTTTTTAACTTTATTTTGGTCTTGTCAGCCTCAGTTACCTTGATTGCCATTTGATCAGTCTCGTTTTTACATTGAATGACGACTTTACTTTGAATATATTCATTTGCAATATTGTATATTTATTTATTACTTACGGCATCTATTATTTAATCACGAAGCTATTTTTGTAATTACGCCAGGTGCTTGCCTTAACCCGCCCCAGAGGCCAAATACTTTTAGCTCAATTTGTGCTTTCCATTCAGAGAAACTATCAAATGTTTTTATGTATAAATATATAGAATAAAACAAATATAATTGTTATTTTGACTAAATAAATCGAGTTAGCCAAATTTGGATTTAAATCGGCGCTATCAGCATATTGGACTAGAGTTTAGCTTTGAGTCGGTCGACGTCTGGCTCAAGGAAGTGTCGACGTCCGTCGTTTGGCAAGCGGAGGAAAGCGTGGCAAAATTGGTAGACCACCGAAGAAAATCGCATCTTATAGACCTTTCCTGCCAGACAGTAGTCTCGAACCATCATTGGCGGACAAGCGTCCACAATGTGATTGCAATCGTATGGCTTGGCTCCGTACATGCGACACCGTTCGAATGCTTGGTCGCACTTCTCCCGACGTTGCATTTCCAACTCGTACGGTGTGTACGGCCGTTCACAGAAGCACTGTTTGTTTTCGTTCACCTGTTTGAAGCCGGCGGGACATTTCATTCGATTTGCTTCATACTCCTTGCCCTTTGGAGGAAAGAACACGACGAAGAAATTGTCTTTTCCTTCCTTGCCGTCTTTTCCGTGCTGACTTCGACTCGGTTGCAATTCGGATTCTTCGTAGTCACATGGCCGAATGCACAAATAGTTGTCTCGGCTATCCTGGCTATCGATGGGACACTCTTTGGATCTCCATCCAAGCACTGTCGATGAATGCAAAACAAAGTTAGTTTCTCCACTGATCCAATACAAGCGGTACTTGCCTGTGCTCAACACCTGACACAACACAACACACTGAAACAAGTGGACACTTCGCATGGTGATGACGATGACCGACACTGGAACAAGTGGAAGGATCCGATTGTGTTATACTTGACTGTGCTGTCGAGTGCAAATTGATGACATTTCGCTTGAATTGTGGTTCGTTTTATATTTGATTTTTACTTGTGGCCTTTCAATTGTGTCCATTGACGAGTTGCGTCGAAACACACTAACCTCGATTGAGTAGCTACTATAGTGTCGATACACGAATAGTTTTGTTTCCGCGTTTACTGACTACCCTACTATGCGTATTTCCCTGCACTAAACAATACCGATGGTAAAAAGATAACCACCAGATGACCTCTCCTCGCCATTTCCTTTGGGACTTTTGATTCAAAGTTTATTAACACTTGACACTGCATTCTTGCTATTTGCTTGCCATGGAGTCCCGTTAGAAAGTAGCACTTGGTCTCAAGCACACTATAATGCTACTTGACTTGACAATGCCATTTGACATGCCTAGACAAATCAGCCGGTTCATAAGTGCTTGCCTGTAGCAAACATTCGAAATATGAGATAATGTTTTGTGATTGTGCCTCTTTATTGAGCCCAGTTGATCAATCCATATCAGTGGCTTTCCAACTGGCGCCAATTCTTTTCAGATAGAATCGTGTCATTTTGTAAGCAGAAAAACATGTCGCGGCCAACCATTAATCGAGATTGATTAGATTTGCCATTAATCGACCAAAGAATTAAGTTTGACTCGATTCTGGTGACAGTCGACTTTTCTAATCTCGATACTTTGGTGAGTGCATTGTGTGCAAAGTACATCATCACTAAGAGCTTTTGCTTTATCACTTTGATCTACTGACTCTTGTGCAGCTCAGTTGGTTATCGACTACAGCTATTTGAAGCAATCAACCTGTTGTGTCGGCACCAGCAAGTCGAGAACAACTCTTAGGCCAAGTGGCGATCACATTGGCGACAGAGAAACACACCATGTCACTAATCCGCAATGGTTGTAAAGCACTCACAATTGTCAGACATAGAATTATAATTCTTTATAACCACTCATCTAGTCAGTCGGCCGTTGTGCTTTTAACTGGCGAACAGTGCCATCACCTAGTCAATTAGTGGGACCACTGACAGAGAGCATATAAGCGAGAATGATCAACAAATAAAAAACAATGCCTTTTCATGGGACCGAACCGAGCAATAAGAAGGTGTTGCCACTACAACTGTTAGAAGACCTTTTATATTAGTCGCAGATGGTTCAACAAACCCTAGACGATGAGATCGCCACTGTCGCCAGCCGTTTATCGTCTGACAGACTGAATCGAGACACTTGTCTGCATGCTCTGGGTCTGGCCCACATTCACAATTGCCATTGACTAAGGCCAACCCATTACGAGCCCGATCTGTGGTTACTTAAAGGCCGACTCTGTCATTCCTCTGGCAGATCTCTTTTGCTCGCCATTCAAACAAGCTCGTGTCGGAACATCTCACTTCAATATATTGTAATTTAATTATCTTTTTAATCGTTTCAATCTCTTGAATTGTGTCTCTCGATCTTTCACCATCGCATGATGAGTCAAATCAATCGATTACATTTGTGCCACTTGCATTGGTTTGTGTTACTGTTCATAAGTGAGCTGTGTTCACCATCGCATAGTTTACCGACTTTGTCTGTTGATCGTACCAAAGGTCCAAGGTTTATTGACAGTGTTCAGTCTGAGTACGAACAGTGCTTTTTTCAGTCAGACAATGGTGCTAAATTGCTCAAGATACATTACGGTCAGTGCATGAGTACGAATGGACCAGATGGATGTTGCTTGGAGGGTCACTACAAACCAGGTATATGTCCTAACCTTGGACACATTTGCTGTACCAAACCAGACCCTGATTGTAGCAAAATGCGCAATAATAAAGGTTTGTTTGAACGAATGCTAGATCGATTGGGTTTTAATGATTTGTTTCATTTTAGATATTGCCAGACAAATGCTGAAACAGAGAAGAGAGCACTTTAAAACTTTTGCTAAAGAAAACTCAAAAGAAGAAATTCGTCAAAGTGACCAAACGCCACAAGTTGGTCTGCCGGGTACGCACTACCGCCCTGCACGTTCCAGCAGTAACAAACAAATTCGAGTCAATTTTGAAATCGTGGAAATGCCTGCTCAAATGCAACTGGACGCAGTTTCGTTTGTGGCCGATGCTCTTGATCGACACAAAGGCGACACAGACAAAGCGGCGTACTATTTGTGCCGAATGCTTGACCAGAAATACCCAGAACCGACCAACTGGGCGTGTGTCGTGGGCACTAATTTCAACTACTCGATCGAAGTGTTCCCGGGCAAGTACATGCTTTTCTACATCGGCAATACGAATCACATTCAGGTGATGGCGTTTGTGCCGAAGGCGCCAGAACAGAACCAATGAACGTCAGGTGGCCATCTCTACTGTCTGAGGTCTGTGGCAATTCAATTGCACTGCACCAGCAGGTGAGATCACAGCCTCCAGTTGGCCTCCGAGACAAACAAACCCGCGCGTGGAGCTGAAATTGTTGTGCCAGTGCCAGTCCAGTGTCCGTGCACACCATTCTAGTCTGTGTCTAATTAGATGTGCACTGTCTCTGTGGGGCTGTCTCGCCTGTTGGCCGCGTGTGACCACTGATTGGCCACTGTGCGCTGCACAGGTAAGCCACACACAGTTTGGTCTGTCTCCACTCGAGCCACATGCCATCTGACCGCGGGACAAACATGGGATTTGTGCAAGCAATAATTATTGTAATTCCTTTTGTGGCTATTCACTTATACTGCCACCCTGTACTATATGGCAATTACTTTGAATCATTTGTGCTCAAAGTGTCTTGATTTGCAATGTCCACTAAGAAGGAATGTATTTGGACCGATCACATGATGTACATTTCATAATGCAATCTCTTTTGACAGCGTTTAATACTTTATTGTACCATAATAAATACCGTCTTGATTATAAAACATCTCCCTAATATATTACACTCAAGTGATTTGGTCAATTCTCATTCTCACTAATCTTTCTATGTGCAGTTGATTTAGCTATTTTGGCAACCTAAATGCTTGGAAGAATAACCTTGAAAGTGCAATTGATAACAGGACAGTTCAATTAGTGTTTCTGGCACTTATTTGGTGCAAACTTCCTTTGGGTAGGAGCAGTGGTCTACAAAGTAAATTGGATTAATGCATGCACACAAAAGAGTCTTACATACCATAACCAGCCACACAAGGACAAGCATCTACGTAAGTATCTGCCTTCACCTGGGCGTTGGAACACTTCTCTCCAAGGATAGATTTTGGTTGGCACGAACGAATCTTTGTTTTTCGCTCCAATAGGCAACATCCGGATTGACAGTCGTGTGAATAGGTGCACATCTCTCCAAGTTCTCGATGAGTCTGTAAATAAGCATTCAAATCAAATATTGATTACTAAATAAATATTGTCAAGCAGTTTCAAGAATTTAAAAATTCGACATTCTTTATTCTTTATTATTTCAGTTACTTAGTTGCTTTGCTAGTTAATTAAATGTTCATGCCAAATTTACCAAAAATTGGGAAATCAATATTAATAAAAATTATTTTGCTTAATAGGCTTTTGCAAAGATTGAAAACAATCAAAATGGTTAGATAACACTTACTCTTCGTGGGCCTTCGTCAATAGGGTGTTGCATCATGTCGTCGTCCCATAAATCATCATCATTCTGAATCCATCTTTCTTTGGCATCCTTAAGGTCCTTATCCAATACCTGGAATGGCTTATTCTCTTGGTGGCTTGGTATTTCTGCATTGACCAGGATAACACTTAGGGCAGAGGTGAGCAGAGTCAACGCAAAACACACTAAAAATGAGTTTTTCATTTTGTTGTTTAGTCAAACAGAATCAATCACAGAATATGCGAAGAAGCGGTGGTTTCACTCCGGAGTGTGTATCACAGCTCTAATGGAGCACTGAGCACATCCGAGATGGCACGGCGGAAGATATCAAGGTAAAAAGGTGGATTCACTGATGCCAAGATGCGACAGTTGCATGCAGTTGTATTGTCCGATGGATCAAACTAAAGGCAGTGCTGGGAGGATTAAAGTGTGAGCATATCGATGAGCCGAGAAAGTGGACAAACCGATGGAAATGCATGCAAATGTTCACAAGCAAATGCAATCGACGCTGTGAATAGTAAGAACAGTTGCAAGGCGCTTTGAAGCAGACATTGAAAGCAAACTTGATTGCCACGATGATCGTGTCCAGTTGGGCGCTACGACGCCACAGCCATCGCATCCTTCGGTGAGAACTCGAGGCTACTCAAACCAGCCAGCGAGCTTGTCCGTCCGCTTTCGATCGACTCGTCTTTAACAATTTCAATGTGAGGTGACAGGTTGTCAGGACGAGTTCGAATGAATACTGTTCCGTCCATTTCACTATAGACATTCGTGCAGGGAAGTTATAATTACAATTTCCAATGGAATTGATTAAAGTTTATTAAATTAAATATTAATAGATTCAAATATATTCGATATAACATATAACATATAAGCAATATAAAAATATGTAAAGGTAGTTTAAATATCACAGTCAATAAATACATAAATAAAAAATAACAATATACGATGCTAACTAATATCACAAATAATTAATCAGGCGGATCTGGTTCTGGTTTTATTTTCTTGAACCATCGGTCGCAAACAGAAACAGTGACAGGGTTGCAAATATTACGAATGCCACTATTGGAATCCGTACGCCCAGCAATAGAGTACCAATTGTCTTGGAACAGGCTAAAGTCGATTGGATCGCAGTCAGACCACTTCATAGTTCCATCGACAGTTTCGTGCCCAATCAATGAAATTTCGTCTTCGCTCTCATCTTCGTCTAAGAGTTTTAATTCCTCTTCAACTTCCGACGAGGACCGAAGACATATGCAAAAGTTATGCTGATTGTGTAGACATGAACTAAGATGATTGTCGTTCTCTTCCAAAGAACGTTTCGATGACTTTTGTTGCAATTTAAAATGAGCAATGCATTTACAAACCGACTCCATGTACCTCTAAAATAATTGCAATAAAAAAATATAAATACAAAATAGTAATAAATATAAGCAAAATTACCATTATAGATTCGTCCAACTCGGTATTATAATAATTCTTGTTACCATGTTTGTTTTCATCAAAATTTGATTTCGAATTATCACTAGACAAAGTGTCATCAGATGGCCAGAAGTCTTGCATATATATGTCACCATTATTGATAAGAAAAGCAACCGTAAAGAAGTCATTGCTAGGCTTGTCAGAATTATATTTTCCCGGTAAAATTTGAATTCCAGTAATAAAAGAATTATTGTTCTCCATAACTGGGAAAATTGAATCTAGTTCTTTGGGCAAATTTAGATAAAACGGTTCATGCTCCATTATGGGTTGAATACAAGTTTTGCTATCAAATGTGTACAAACATGATCGTTCAGAATTTGAAGAGATAAGCAACATTTTTTGGTGTTCGCCCAAATAAACAAGTTTGGAGTAAAGCTTATTGGCTAAATTTGACGTAAACATGTGCTTGCACTGAAATAACTATAAAAAATCACAATAACATTTAATTTGAAAATTACATTACAAATACTTACGTTTTTGCGTGGGAATCGAATGTCGATAAAATTAATATTGAAATCAGAAGAAGTGACAAGTTGGTGTGCTTCCAATGGATTAACAAGAAAGGTTTGGAACATTTCGACTTGATTAAAATGGGTAAAGTGACTAGCTTTGATAATCGAGAGAGATGGCTTTTGAGCCCCATTCGGACTGATTCGAATGTCGCCCTGAAATATTTCGTTGTGAGTACCATAAAAATAAAGGAATGGATTCAAAGTTTTAGCCCACTCTACTCCAATCAAATTATTGGAATTATCACTTAAGTTTAAGTTCATGGCTCTCTCTATGGAAATTTTATTCTCTTCGATGTTCCATCGGTAAATTGTGCTATCATTTACAAACGAAGACAAAAATTCTTCAGACATATCCTCATTTCTGTCACAATAGTCAAGCAATGATTTCTCAAAAGGAAACAAAACACTAGAACTATTAATATCTTTCATCAAACGCAAGTGTTCATATTCTCCACTTTCATCGCAATATTTATACATTTTGAGAGATCTTTGACAATGTGCTATCGCATCCAAATCGCGATCGGTTTCGAATAATTTAATTTCCAAAACGTGGTCGGAAACCTTTGATTTGTCTAGTAATAAATGTTAGTTTAAAGCAAATCTCTTATATTAATGAGTTACCTTTGAAGTTCCAAATGTTGTCGGTATGAAAACAGAAAGGATTAGTTTGTGTACGTTGATTGGCGCTGAATAAGTGCGGATTATCCGAGTTGAAATCCTTCAGATCGTACTCAAAACGCTTTTGATCAATGTCAATTTTAAGACCATGTATTTGGTTTCGATGACAAGAAATTAGAATGTTTCGTTTAGAGGAAAAAGCAAGACAATTTCGACCTGCTTGTTTGTTATGTGTTCGCACTGAAGAAACGTAAAAAGGTAGCGTTGGCTTGTTTATTTTATAAATTAGCCGTTGATTTTTCCTATGTACTGTATTGTTGTACATTCCAATTCCTCCAAAGTCAGTGCTCAAATTAGGATCAATACGATTTGCCGAATTAAAAGAGGGATCACGTTGACTCAATGAATGCCAAACAGGGACCATATACGGGAAACGGGCTGACCAGTGGTTGTGGGTCATTTCAGACTACTCACAACCAGTCTACAAGAAAAAGATTTATCATAGAACCAACTAATTTGAAGCAGATGCTTGGGCATTTTTTGTGGTGATTTTGGAACAGTTCCATAAACAAAAATACACCAAAACTATAGTCCAAATAGCACTTTGTAGGACATGCTTCTTCTAATAACATCCCGCTAATAGATAGAAGCATGTTCTTTACTATTCACAAAGGACATGTCACGGATTGAAAATACATTTTCGTTACAAAGTTTTTATTACAACCATTTCGCCATTTTAGTAAACTCAATAGCAAAATAAAATTTTATTTTTCTCAAGGTATGATTATTAAAAATGATAACAAATCTAAATATTTTTAAGAAAAAAATAAACTAAAATCGTAACGCTGTTTATGAAATTTTATTTGAGTTTCAGTGACCCTTGATTTAATTTCTGAATTCGTTGATTACTTTGTTTGCGGCATGCGAAATTTCGCATTTACCAGTTTGCTTATTTAAATATTTTCTGTTTCACTTAAGATTCCTTTCCTTGAGATTTTGTTTGTCTACTGTTTGTCACTTGATCAAATAACTACCTGATTCAATTCATTAGAATGGACTCGTCACATAAAGAGAAACCAAGTAATCCGCTTAAACCTCAACCAATGGTATACATATGCGCTGGTTAGTTTGTTTCGATAATCGGTAAAATTGGGTTTTGATTTTATTCATTTTCATTTTATAGAATGTCATGCTGACAACGAGATCAAACTAAAGGATCCGATTCGGTGTCGGGAGTGTGGATACCGAATTATGTATAAGAAAAGAACAAAGAGACGTAAGACTATTTAATCTGCTTAATTCTTAATTACAGCTTTATCAATTTCTAGTTAATAGTGTTCGATGCTCGATAATGCAATGCCTAAAACAAGTTTCCATTACGCTTTTATCCGTCATTAAAAGGAATCATCTGTAATTAAATCAAATGTTATTTTATTACGACATTTCTTCCAACCTTCCATCATTTAATAAATGATTATCATAATACTAATAAAATGAAAAAAATGATGTTGCTTTAATAATGTTTTCAATCGAATATCAGAATCTCTAGTATCGGTACTTTGTAGAATAATCTTTAGGTGAAATAACTAAACCACGGCCTTTTCGAGCGCCTCTGTAGATTGTTTCGAGGATATCGATCATTTCCTGCTTATCTTCAAGGGCCCAGTTGATTTTGTTGTTATTACCAGTGCCCAAATCAATCATAATGTGCTTGTTTCGAAAAAAGAACATCACCGTGCAAGGGTCATAAAGTTCGTACATCTTATTGAAATCAGGTACCTCAGTGATATCAACCAAATAGATGATAGCGAAATTTTTCACTTTTTCAGCAATACCATAAAGCACTTCGTCCATTTTCATGCAGGTTGGGTCCCAGTCATGGCCAAAACGAATCACTACTACCCGGTCTTCCTCCGATAGAATGGCTTGATCCACTTGCCATCCATTGTGCAAATGTTGCAACATATAAGACATGACTGGCTTTGGTTCACTATGAGTCGAGTTATGCAAAAGAAAAAGTGAAAAATAAGAGGCTCTTTTGAAAGGTAAATTACTTTTCACAAATGGGGCCTTGTAGGTCTAAGCCTTAGACTCTAAGGGAAGATGAGCAAATAGAGTGTGGTCAAGTGGTTTACTAGAGCAAAACAGCACAAAAAGTTTCGTGACAAAACTACAAATGTCAACAAATTGTGAGTAGCAAAGGACGAATTTATTTTCATATCGATAGTATCGATAGATTGAAATTTAATTTTTTTTGGCGGCATTTGATATTATTTGAAAACATGATTATTTTTTATTAATTTTGATGATTAAAATTCATTTTAACAAATTCATTGAGATTTTTTTAAGCAATTTCAATTTAAAGGTTTAACTGAATATCTAAAAATATACTAATATATAAAGTACTAATATATCAACGATTAACGACTCAATTAGTTTCGACATTAGAAAGAACAGTCTCGATGAGGTCACACAACTGTTCATGTAAGTTAGCGGTTTGAATGCGAGTTGCAGCATGTTTCAACTTTTGATGCAACTCCTTGTCGTACAGCAACTTATTTACTGCATCCACCAGTTGGCTCGCCTCAAATTGGTAAGGATCAATTCGAGCTCCTAAACCAGTTTCTTCAAGTCTTTGTGCATTATCGAATTGGTCGGCAAACATAGGCATCACCACCATTGGCTTTCCTTCAACAAACGTTTCAGTAACAGTGTTGTTGCCTCCGTGTGTTATTACTGCATCCACCAAAGGAATTATCTCGGTTTGCGGCAAATATCGATTTCCCCACATGTTCGCGGCCAATTGATATTCGTTGTGGCAAGGCCCTTTTGACACGATGTATTTGTGAGGAGTTTTACTCAGCACTTGCACCAATCGATTCATGAGAGTCAAATCAACCGAACCCATCGACCCTAAAGAGAGATAAATCAATTTTCCACTGTATTTTCCACCAAGAGTGTCGGCCAAAAAGGTTCGTGGTACCAAGTCTTCAAGATTGACAGTTTGTTTGGCTTTGTTTTTGTTGAATACTTCAAGATTGAACCATGGCTTCTGTTTGATTTGGGGATAATTCAGTTCCTCAGGGTAACCATAGATAGTGAGTATTTGTGTTTGAGGCATCAATACGTCTTCGGGATATCGATCGAAGCCGATCTTCTGCAAAAGATCGTTAAATCTCTTCGAATAAAAGAACTCCTTTCGAATTTGATTGAAACTGTCCCATTGGTGTCTGCTGTCGTTCAACGGAAACCCTTCAAATTTGACGATTATTAGGGTTAAAACATAATTTAAGTGTCTGACAGTTACCTGATCCTCCAGGAGGAAGTTCTGGTTCGTCCAAGTAGAATAGTGGTGTAGTGCTGATGTGTTTGATCCATGGCTTGTTGGAATAAAATATCGCTGGCACTAAATAAATGCCATCCACCAGAATCAAGTCAGGATTGTACAAATGAATGGCTTCCTTAGCTGCTCGGTTTGTTTCGATGAAAGTCTTAATTCCTCCTTCCGAAAACATAAAGAAGTCAATAGCTTTCTTCAATTTTTCCTCTACCGGACCAGGGCCGATCACATCATTCTGTAAGAAGCCATGTGCCAAGGCTTCGCCAGGTTTAAGTTCGTCCAAAGATGAGTCAATTGAAAAAGTGTGTTCTTCAAAACCGAATGGCTTTAGCTTTCCGCTAAATGATTGGTCAATCAAGAAGATAACTCGGTTGCCGCGTTTAAGAAGAGGCAATGTTGTACCGGTGCATGCGTTCACATGGCCAACTGCACTGATTGGCACTACCAAAATGGTCAATGATTTCATGATTTGGTCGAAAATGCTAACAAATATCCTTATTGAACCTTTTATATAGAAACGGGTAATGCTATGAATCTTGCCGACAAAAATAATAATAAACTTGTGTGCATATCCTTTGAATAATTACCAATACCTTACCTATACCATTGGTCATTAGCTAACCAATTAGTGTAATTATCTTTACTCGTTGTTCATATAGCAAAGCTTTAAAATCGCTCTTTTAGTAATGATAAAATCAAAAATAAAATAAAATACAAAATGATATAACAAGAACCCTCAAGAAAATATTCACAAAATCGATTAGCAATGACTACAAAAGTTGTATCTCTATTAAATAGTCTACTTGTAATAATTAAAAAGCAATTAAGTCATTAAGCTCATAATCAATCATCAAATACATCCAAATCAGTAATTACAAATTGTCCGTGGAGAAATAAACGTCCAAATGAATGTTAGTTAGTTACCTTTATATAATGGAAAGCATTAATGTCTCAATTTGGAAAAATAAAAATTTTTCTTGTGTCCCAATTTTCGCTGTTCAATCGTCTGTCGTGTTTCCACTCGATTATTTGGATTGTTTCTGACTAAATCGTCTAAAATGTTGTTTGCCTTGGTCACGATCGTGCAGATATCATCATTGGAGTTATTTGTCATTGCACTAGCAAATGCCTTGGCAAATAAAGTACCAGACTGTTCATCTCGAACCGAGAGATAATCTAATAAAATTAACATTAGAAATGTCGCATTTAAGAAAAACAATTTATACAGTTCAATGTAGAAAATATCATGAGAATATCGCTAAATGATTGAACGGTTTTCACATTTTTTGAATTGCCCTTTTTCTCAAGCTGAATATCTGAGAAATAAGGATAAAATTAATTTTCAGGCAAACAACCCAGACGAAATTACCATTTTGTGACCGACAACAGTTAAAAATAAAGACTTTTGGCTTATCAATTAAATGTTGACATTGTTCATTACTGAAGAAATCCAATATTTCTTCATAACTAATATATTCGGCGTCCGAGGTGACCACGTGATCTGAAATGCCATGTGACATGATGATAGACACAAAGATGTCGTGTTTCTTCAATTCTTCATCTTTAGATTTTTCTTTTAATAAATCTATAAATTGTTTTTGACCTAAATCTTCTTTAACAATTACGTCGTAGTTAAGTTTTTCAAAAAGTGACTTAAACATCCCAACATCTTTCTCTGACCCTTCACGTGGATCACAGTGGATAAACTTCTTATTGTTAATTATCAAACATATGCCAGGTTTGTCTGACACAATCGGATAAGCATCTTTATCTGTTGTGTACGGAATAAATGATAAATAAGTGTGATAAAGCGCGTACAATTATTACTTAAACAACGAATGTATTGATCCAAAATGTCACAATTACACAAAGTGCGTAATATATTGGAAAATTTTTCGAAAGAGGGAGATTCACGCCGTTTCAAATCGATAATAAGATTCTTTTTCTTATTATCTTCAGTCTCTGTGTTTTCTTTCTAAATAAAAATTATACAGTATATGTCAAAAAGAATCAATAGATACATACTTTCATATATTCGATATACTCACTGGGGAAAATGTTTGATTTGTTGAGTTCATCCCAGAATTTTGAATTCAATTCAAATTGTCCAATGATTTTATTAATATTTTCAATCAAAATATCTGCTCTTTTTTGATCCATTTTAAAGAAAAATATGAAGACAATAAAGAAGTATCAATTTATAAACTCCTACAACAACGCAATGAATCGATTGGTACATTGATTGTGTCACAGTGTCACAGTCACACATCAACAGATTTGTTTTGGGAAAATAATTAGCCTTTGCGAGCATAGAACGTACTCTGTGAAACATTCATCACATGTTCTAAAGCAAAATATTTTTGTTTTACATGTGTTTTGTGTGTGTGTGTTTCAAATTTCTGTTTTCTTGTTTAAGAATTCTTAAGAAGGAAAAAATTTCAACCAAAATGCTATTTTTCTCTAGATGGAATCGAATTAGCCATTTGTTCATATGTCCAAACACTGTGCGACAATGTTCACAATATCTGAATAAACTCAATAATCACGAGCAAATTACAAGATTGGAAAAATCCAGTGAAGACATCGCTTCTTATGTTCGCTTTAATAGAGAGATTAATCGAGCCAACTTTGAAGATTACAATACTTTCTACTCAACGAGTTCCAATCCGGATAAATCTGAGCACGATCTTGAAGCAGTACGACTTCGAATTGCGCAAATATGTGCTGAGTATGAATATTTTTCGTATACGAGCATGAGGGTACCTTCGTCAATATCTTTAGATGATATGCGAAATCTGTTAAAGATGTCACCTGAAGGTAGACAAGTGTATTTTATCAAGTCTTACTTTAGAGACACTGTCAAAGTCAGGGACAATGTCAAAAAGATTGTCAAGAGAAATCGAAAACTTGAATGTACTGCAAATGACGCTCGTGAATTTGTGCAAGGATGCTTTTCTGTCAATGGTAATGTAGTGTAACTTTAAAAACTAAAAATGATTATGTTATTTTATTATTTTTTAGATGATCTTCAATATGGTCTTTGGAAGAATTCTTTATTTTCTAGAATAAAAAGCGATGGGCATCGTCAAAGAATTCAAGTATCAATAAATGCAGTTCTTTGGGGTCAAATTTTAGCATTTGATTGGTCATTTCCAGTTCATTTACTTGATGAGGATCAAAAAGTTGCTTCAACTTTAACTGAAGTGAACGGGACATTAGTCAACCCATATATTAATGAACGCTCATTTCGAGGTTTGTGCTTGAAGATTTTCAAGTTATGCAATCATAACAATAAGAACAGCTTTTTGGGTGACACTCCATTTAATATAGTCCATTTCAACATGAATTGCAATTCCACATTGTACAAGTATTTCGAAGAAGCTTTTCATAACTCATCAGTGGACAAACAATTTTTAAAGCTTACCTCTCACTCTTATCTACAAGAATTTTATAATAAAAAAATTATTTATATTAATCCACACGCTGAGAAAACACTCGACAATGAAGATATGTTGTGTGAAAAAGACATTGTTTTTATATTCAATCCTTATACCGAACTAATTGGATTGAAACCTAATGTTTTGAAACAAATATTTCTTTTGAAAGAACAAAATGAACATGTTCAAAATGTCCACTTTCGTCGTTTGCCTATTCACAAATTAACTAAGAATAATGGTCATATAGTACTTTCTCATTATATTTTATGTCTCCGAGATGTTCTTGGAGGCGCCAGTTGGACGGAAGCTGCGAAAAAACGAATTCCAAGAAAATATCTTTTATCTGATACATCACTGGCGTAACAAAAGACAACATTAAAACACACTTTAAATTATTTATTATGGGTTATTTTTTAAAATTGAATACAATCATTCAATGATTGATAAAAATCATTTCACAATGGAATGGAAATTCAAATAAAATTTGAATTTTTAAAACTTGATGGCCATTTACACCCACATTGGGCATTGTCTATTGCGACAACAAAAACAACCTCCTAAACAAAACAAGTGGATTGTCAAACAATCTCGTGGTTACGACGTGGTAGTTCTTTCATTATACATTCAAGTTCTCTTAATATAAACTGTGAATTGTCAAGCAGATCAAATCAGTCCTAAATATGAGCGAAAAATTAGTAGAAGAGATGGTTACTTACCAACAATTATTGTGTGACTCACTGGTCAACGAGAATGACAAGTACAACACTTTTAACGAACAGGTCAACCTCAATGTCGTTGTCTCTGATTTGGAGAAGTATATGCGCAAACTGAAATATCTTCAAAAAGAAATGGTTACTTTGAGCGAACAAAGCGGAAATCTAAAGAAACGGGCTCAACATTTGCAATTTCTTCGTCAACAGGAGGATGAACGGTTTGCAAACGAAATGGATCGAGTCAAACAAATGGAACAATCGTTAAAGCCAGTAAAGCCAATCACAAAGAGCTGATTTAATTTTTTCTCTTGACACTTTATTGTGATATGATTACATAAATTTGCTCTATGAGCTGTCAATAAACAATTACTTTATACTACAGAGTTTGTCCATGGTTAAAAAGCCTTCAGCAATCGTAAAGTCCGCATTGCTTTGCCAACCTTTGTTTGGTGGTTTTTATCTTTGATTTTACTTCTTTTTGAAACACATGCTGTGAAAATGACTTCGATTTTTCGAAAGCTTCATTGGGACTACATTCGAAATAACCATCAAAGTGTATCGTTTACCTTGTTCGTCTACTTAATTTTCAGTGGATCTCTTTTCGTCCAACGATGGTTTATCTATTGGTGCACCAACATATACCTTATTCAAGCCCGAGCTTGTGGCCAAGTACTCAATTTTCACTGTGCTTTCATCTTGGTTTTAGTTCTACGCAAAACGATCACTATTTTTCGTGCATTTGGTCTTGGTAGATACCTTCCGCTGGATCATTACGTATACTTTCACAAATTAACTGGTTGGTCCATTGCTCTATTCAGCGCGTGGCATACCTTGGCTCATTTGTGCAACTTATGGGCAATCAGCAAGGTGACAACCATTCATTACCTAAGTCTTTTATTTTCGCCATATCTTGGCATTGGCTGGATTGGTGGATTGGCATGTCTCAGCGGTTGGCTTCTTTGCTTGGTTCTCACCTTAATGCTTGTCCTCTCAATGAATTTTATTCGACGTTCAGGCAAATTCGAGGTTAGTCCCACAATCAATTTAAAAAATACAATTAACACTTTTGAATTAAAATAGGTCTTTTACTACTCGCATAAGTTGTACATTCTTTTCTTTGTATTTTTGTTTATTCATGCTCCCTAACTGCTGGAAATGGCTTGCAATTCCGATGACCCTTTACTGCATTGAATGCATTTCTCGGACATTCAAAACCAAAAAGGACCAACATGGCCTGACATACATAATGGAAGGAACCTTACTGCCATCCCGAGTTATTCGTCTAATAATCCACAAGCCGATCTATTTCACTTTCAATCCTGGCGACTTTGTCTATGTGATGGTTCCCTGTATTACTCGTCACGAATGGCATCCAATTACGATCAGTTCTGCCCCTGAAGAAGAGTGTAAGTTATTGTACATGAAAACATTTTAATTCAAAATTATTCTTGCAGACATTACCATCCATATTAGAGCTGTTGGTGAATGGACGAATCGATTGTATGACTACTTCGAGCATTCTCAAACCATGACTCTAAAGGACGCTTTGAAAAATCTGAGAACTTCAGATGCTGACTGCGATATTAGTAATCCCTCAAATGGGCCGATCCCAATAGAATCAAAGACTTTTCAAAAAGAACATATAGAAGCAATGACAAGTGCTTTTACCAGTCTAAGTAAACGAACCATGATTTTACCTATTCCTGAAGATTGTGATGAAAATGGTTGTAACCGAAAACCACGCAAATTGAAGTCAAATAGCATTAATGAAATAGATTCAACAACAATTGACATGGAATTGTCCGAAATCACTAAAAACAGCAATGAACAAATCAAGTCAAACGAAAATAATACGTTTTCCTTGATCGAAGCATACCAAAATTTCACCAAAGAGGTACATTCAAATGCTGTTTTCCTCAACAAACCCTTAAAGATCCACTTGGATGGTCCTTATGGAGCACCTTCTTCCAACATATTTCAAACGGAACATGCAGTTCTAATCGCTACCGGAATCGGTGTAACACCTTTTGCCAGTATCCTTCAAAGCATCATCTATCGGCATACCGAGAAGAAGCGTAACTGTCCAAAATGCGAACACTCCTGGACAGAGAAGGTGCCATCACAGCGAATTATGAGTCTTCGAAAAGTGGACTTCATGTGGATCAATCGGGATCACTCAAGTTTCGAATGGTTTGTCGAGAAATTAGCTAATTTGAAACAACAACAGATTTCGATGTCCGGTGAAGACAATGATCACCAGTTCCTGGACATTCACATGTATGTGACCGGCAAGGACACGGAAGAAGACAAGAATATTTCCATCAAAAAGAAGTACGGAAACACTTTGAACTGGCAATCGGGAAGACCTGATTGGCACCAACTGTTCACTCAGTTTCGCAAAGAAAGTCGAGGAAAGGTAACAGTGTTCTATTGCGGCCGTCCGGACTTGGGCACGACTCTGCGAAGCATGTGCAGTGAGTTCAATTTCAGTTTCAAAAAAGAAGTCTTCTAAAGTTACCTTATTTAAATATCTAACCTACATGTTATATCACATAATCTAATCCATTGACGAAAGTGTCATGTATTGAAAACAATTAAATTTTAAAAATATTCTTTAAAATAAAATCTTTTTAAACTGATTGATTAAACAATTCAAAAATCTAGTTCAATCAACCTAAAAATTGAAACTATTCAACACTTGAGATCGAAACTTATTACTTGGCATGAATTGCTTGAATTTGAATAATGCTAAATTTACTGTTATTAAATTTAGAGAAAATATCATACATAAACAATATTCAAATACAAGTGTTTATCTATCAACTTCACCGAAAACTATATCGAGTGTTCCTATGATAGCAACAATGTCAGCTAGCAAAAGGCCACGACCAATGTGGTCAAGTGCGGCAAGATGAGCAAATCCTGGTGCCTTGATCTTGCATCGATAAGGCCTTGAAGACCCATCACTTACAAAGAAAAGACCGAATTCACCTTTAGGAGCTTCAATTGCAGTATAAGTGGTGCCAGCGGGGACATTGTAGCCTTCGGAAAAAAGCTTAAAGTGATGGATCAATGCTTCCATTGAAGTCTTCATTTCTGAGCGACTTGGAGGAACGACCTTGTTATCGTCAACCTTGATCTCTCCATGTGGCATTGTATTGAGCGCTTGATTTATGATTCGAATCGATTGGCGCATTTCATGAATACGGCATAAATATCTGAATAAACAAATCATAAGCAAAATGATTTCCTACAAAAATTATTTAGTTACCTGTCATAGCAGTCACCATTAGTTCCAATTGGAATATCAAAATCAAATTCATCATATGAATCGTATGGTTGAGTCTTTCGCAAATCCCATTTGATACCACTACCACGAAGCATCACGCCGCTAAATCCCCAGTTGAGAGAATCTTCTGCAGAGACGATTCCGATATCAACTGTACGATCTTTCCAAATACGATTTTCGGTAAGCAAATCTTCAACTTCATCGATTCGTTGAACAAAGTTTTCAGCCCATTTCCAAATGTCATCCATAAGTCCAATAGGCAAGTCCTGTGAAACACCGCCAGGCCGAACATAAGCAGCATGCATACGAGCACCGCTAACTCTTTCATAAAATTCCATTAACTAAATGAGAAATAAATTAATAATAATAAAATTTGGTAATACAAAAATCTTCACCTTTTCGCGTTCTTCAAAAAGCCAAAAGAAAGGAGTCAAAGCACCAACATCAAGAGCGTGAGTTCCAATTGCCATTAAATGATTAAGAATGCGAGTAATTTCACCAAACAATACTAAAAATCACAAAATAAATGAATATGAATAATACTTGTTGGTATACCTCGTATGTATTGAGCTCTTTTTGGCGCTTGAATACCCAAAAGTCTTTCAATAGCAAGAGAGTAACACTGCTCATTTGCCATCATCGAAACATAATCGAGTCGATCCATGTAAGGCAAAGCTTGTGTGTAAGTTTTGTATTCAATTAGTTTCTCAGTTCCTCGATGCAAAAGACCAATATGTGGATCAGCTCGAAGAACATACTCGCCACGAAGTTCAAGGACAAGCCGTAAGACACCGTGAGCGGCAGGATGTTGTGGACCGAAATTTATCACGATATTGCGAACATGCATTTCAGGGGCGTCTTTCTTAACATTCGTAGAGATGTAATGATGATAGTCATTTTCTGGATCATTAGGAACCAAGTAGGCTTCCTCTTCAAACTGTTTAAAGTATTGCTTGTCAGGATACCATTTCTTTGTATACCTTCGTTGTTCGTTGGGGTTGATTACAGCCGCCAGTGAAGCAAAAATTGGGTTGTCATTCTTGGCCACATTAGGAAGGTTGCGTAAGGTCGGAGTTAGTCTGGTCAACACCTTTGACACATTCAACATTTTCAACAATATCGAGTTTACACAATTAAGTAAATTGAATATCAATTTCAATTATAGAAATAAACACGCGAATGGATAGACCACACAATCGTCCACACGACCAAAGCATAACAGAAAAACAGATGACCTACCAAAAGACTGCAGCACAACACAACACAACTTTGTAACTAGTGTGTAAATAGTCACCGAAGCATTCGAATAATTCGATTCTGTAAACTGAATTTGCATTCCAAATGAATATGAATGCATTATTCTATACATTCACAACTAGAATTAAATTTAAAATCTTCGTGCAAATTGTGAATCAATAACAAAGAGTCAAAACATTGACTTACAATAATTTTTAAATTTAATACTTCTAAACTAAACAAATGACCATTCAAATAGCCTATTTTCATATTTTCAGACTGTAAATTTTTTTATTTGCCATTAAAGATTTGTTTGGAGGATAATTTACAATTAGCAATTGAATTGAATTTTTAATTCATTCAAAGAATCAAGGGTCACCTCTGAGCCACCGCAAACAATAATAACGATTGGACCGTCTCGGTTGTTGTGATTGAAATCGAGATTGTTGACCTTATCAAAGATTGTCTCATGCTCTTCTTCGTCGTTATTCAAAATTCGTGCAATCATTCCTTTGTAAAGAGCGGAAAGTGCAGTACCGCACGCAGTTCCAACTAAAAATCGATGATCATTGGCAAACTTAATACAGGATTCAACTGCATCTTGGTCATTAACCAATCGAGACAAAATTGGCGGTTTGCTTTCTTTGAAATCTTTCAATATTTGGTCGCACACCTGGTTGGCACTTAAACAAGTCACCATAGAAGTAATTTGGTCCAACCTTGTTGGTTCGCCACCTGCTTTCACTGCTAAATTAAAAGAATCATTGCCAACAGGTTCCATGACCAAAATTTTAGTTTTTTCTTGCCAGTTGTGCCTCCTAGCTCCTTCAACCAAACCACAAACCAGTCCACCACCTCCACATGAAGTGACAATGATTGAAGGTACCGCTGAACCTAGATCGTTTGCAATTTCGTCGACCATCGTTGAATGACCTTGCCTGCAATAGAATTAACAAAATAAATTGACCTGAAGGATGAGATCCGCAATATACTGTACCAGAGCACAGGGTGGTCAAACGGATGTATCAAATAGGATTTAGCTGAGTTGGTGGTCAATTTGATAGCTTGATTGTTCGCATCTTCCCAATAATCACCACAAACTTCCAATGTGGCTCCAAAGCTCCTAATTCTATCACAAACATCGCTAGGCGTACCACGAGTGACTACAATATGACATGACATTAGTAACTGCATTGCCGCATATGCAGTGGCAAGACCCGCATTTCCTCCAGAAGAGCAAACCACTTCGGTGTAACCCTTCGATTGAGCCTGTAAATGATGTGATCAATGATTGGTCAATTTTTCTTTCACTGACACACTTACGTATTTGCATAGTGATGAGATCCCCCTCTGTTTGAAACTACCCGATGGCTGACAGTTTTCCAATTTGAGAAAAACCTTACGTCCAGAGGAAAATTTGCGAAGTGGCACACTCTCGATTAAGGGGGTGCGCACATAAATCTGCTCGTTGACGGGATATGTTTGCTTTCCCATTTCAAAGTCAAATGAAGTAACTTATGTAAGACAATTCGCTCGAATGGTGCACATTCACCCTAACAGCTCGGTTAATATGCACAAGTTGACTGATATCGAGATCGTAAAGTAATGCTTAACAGATAACAATTAGACCACGCGATACGGCACCCCAACCGGTCGAACCATAGTCTTAGCCAGTCTGTTATTTCTAAACATACATCCGACATAAATCAATGTTCGAACCGAAACACTCCCAGCAAAGATTATTTTGTCGCCACTGTAGCAATCTCGAGATATGACACTTCGAGTCCAACATTGAAGCCAAACACTTCAACTGAGATCGTTCCCTTCACTACCTCTGAATACTATCTTCTCCTCAATGTACATTGTGAGTATCGAATCGATGCAGATGGCACTTAAACAATCACGAGTTGTTTTCATTGGTGCAAAGATGAATATGCCTAGCAAAGCAATGTGACTGACGCAAATCGATTTAGTTGTATTCTTATAAGTCTATAATCGGGTTATCCATTGAGACAAGTGACAATTCGATTGTGAATCGCTTCAAATGGATGTCCAATGTCTTCACGTCTTGGCGAACTTTTGCATTTAGTCTAACGAGTACAGCTTTATATCTCAACTTTGAATCCGTACACCAAATCTCTTTCGAGAAGGAATCGATCGAATTGCGGTAGAGATAATGTCAATGGCAAAAGAGTTCAATTTATCACTTTGTAGTTGAATCCTGTGGTTGCGTATAAAACGAAATCATTTCGAAGGACAGAAATTATTTTTAAGTTCAAGTGAAACGCAATACCAAAAGTATAGATAAATGCTTATAGCATCGTACTGCATTCAAGTGAAATGGCAACAATCTTTTCAATAGTTTCATCGCCACAAATAAACTTGTAGTAATTAATATTTAATAATCAATGTTCAAATTTAATATAATGTGTGTATTACGGTAATGCAAAAAAGAAATAATTTTACATTTATACATTAGTAATATTATATTACATACCCGGCTAGCTTGAAATCTTTTCAGTATAATTTTTCTTAGTCGGAAATATTTTTAATTCATGTTGTACTTATCGACAGCATCAACGAATAATTTTTTGGTTTTTTCACAAAGTTTACTCAATTCATCAAATCCATTTATGAGAGCATCATACGCGTTTAGTCCATTTTTGGTTTGTATTTGCAGCTGAAAATATTCTTCGCTTGGATGAGGAATTGAGTAGCCACAGAATTCGACATTTTTATTTTCCAGGATTTGACTTCTAATAGAAATAAGAATTAAGTAAAATTCAAATTAACTTTATTAAATTTAAGTACTGAAGAAGCTTACCTCAAAACATTTGCCAGTGTGTGATCTTCGTTGAAGAATTTAAACGTGGCACACGATTGTTCCTCGTTGATATAGACCACTTCGAAATTATCTGCGTTCATTTTTGTTATTGAAGACTTTAATTTTGAAAATGTCTTGTTCAAAACAAATTGCTAAATGTGCTATGAACACGTGACAAGCAGAGGCTATTTTTAATAAATAAAATTGTTAGGTAGAAATAGTGGAAATGGTTTGTTCAAAATAGAGGGAAAATAAGATTCCAACCACAAACTACGTTTATCAAAATATGTCAATTTGATGAACATCTGATTGGTCTGCTTCGTATTTCTGTTAATTTTATTATTTTAATTAGATTGATAATGAAAGACAAGATATTGAGTTAGGTTTACTCATTTTGTGATAGTTCTATTCAAATTTGCACGTAATTTATGAATGACCACTTGATTGTGTGAGCATCCCTCCACTCACCCTCGACTCATCATTCAAGTCAGTCGCGCTTGTTTGTTGTCAAATGAATCCATTTTCCAGACATTCACCTTTCTGTGGACATCTTTCCTCTACTATCTTCTAATAATATTGTTTGCTCTACGCCCAATGTCCCCATAGAGGGGCTCCTCGTCTCGCTACTGTGTATTAACGTTTTTTGACTTGTGCACAGTTCTAAAAAACTCAAAATGCCCGGATATCTAGAATATATCATTGTAGAAAATTTCAAATCCTATCAGGGTCGTCAACGAATTGGCCCATTGAAACAATTTACAGCAGTGATCGGCCCTAATGGATCTGGCAAGTCTAACTTTATGGATGCCATCAGTTTTGTTTTGGGCGAGAAAACTGCTAATCTGCGTGTAAAAAAGCTTTCGGAACTAATTCATGGCGCTTCGATTGGTCGTCCTGTCAGTAACAATGCATCGGTTCAATTAATCTACAGAGATGCCGACACTGGCCGAATAACTAACTTTACTCGGCTTGTGCAAGGATCAAGTTCGGAATATCGCATTGATGAGGCTACTGCAACTAAACAAGAATATGCTGAAAGACTTGAAAAACTTGGTGTCAACATAAAAGCCAAAAATTTTCTTGTTTATCAAGGCGCAGTTGAGTCAATTGCAATGAAGAATCCCAAGGAGATAACATCTTTATTCGAGGAGATTTCTCGCAGTAATGAGTACAAAGATGATTATGTAAACAAAAAAGTTCTCATGGATCGATCTGAAGAAGAGCTGCATCACATGTATATGAAAAAGAAAGGTATTGCTGCTGAGAAGAAAGAAGCACAAGGAGAGATAAATGAAGCCAAGAAATATCAAAATTTAAAAGAAGAACTCGGTCGTGTTCAAATCGAGTTGCAACTTTTCAAATTGTACAACATTCAGGAGGAAATTGACCAACTTCAGATCGACATGGAACGAAAGCGCAAAGAAATGGAAAAGCAACTTAAATCTAAGGAAAAAATTGACAATGATATTAAGGAGAAACGATCTAATTTAGCTCGAATTACTAAAGAACTTCAAAACATTGACCGTAAAATCCGAGACGTTGAATTAAATCTCAACAAAAAGAGACCAACTTATATAAAAGCCAAAGAAAATGCCTCTCATATAGAGAAAAAGTTGGAAACAGCTAAAAAGTCTAAAGCATCTGCTTTGAAGGCTCATACAAATCATCAGAGTACTATCAAAGATCTCGAGGATGAGTTAGCTAAAGTAATTGACAAACAAGATGAATTTGAGGCAAAGCTCGAAAAAGAGAAAGAAATGTTTAAAGTCAATGTTGAAATGGAAGAGTCTCAACGCAAAGAGTACAACCGTCTTAAAGAAAAAGTTACCAAAAAGTCTATTTCTATTATGAAGGATCTCGATTCTGAAGAACGAGAACAAAAAGCCGACCAGGATAGATACGACAACGAACTCCGAAAGAAAAACAACATTGATTCAAGAATTCAACTACTAACCGCCAACTATGACGAGAACTCAAAGCGAATTGATAAACTTAAAGATAACATTGAATCATCTGAACAGCAGCTTACAGAGTTATCAAAAAAGAAAGTTGAAATCGAAGAAGTTGTAAATTCTGCGAAAGATCAAGTGGAAAAGATTACCAATAAGCTAGAAGAGATCAATAGCGAATTAGGAGACGCCAAAGTGGACAGACACGAAACTGAACGTAGAAATAAAAAGGCAGAAGTGGTTGAGAATTTAAAGAAGCTTTATCCTGGTGTTTATGATCGATTGTTGAATCTTTGCAAACCGATTCACAAACGATACAATATTTCGGTGACGAAGGTCATGGGCAAAAATATGAACGCTATAGTTGTGGACACTGAGAGAACCGGGCGCTCGTGCATTCAATACTTGAAAGAGCAAATGCTTGAACCTGAGACATTTTTGCCACTTGACTACATCGAAGTAAAAGCAGTAAAGGAAAGATTACGAAACATTCAAAATCCTAAAGGTGTTAAACTTCTCTATGACGTGATTAAATACGACCCACCCTCTATCAAAAAAGCAGTTCTTTATGCGACCAATAATTCACTAGTTTGTGAAACAGCCGAAGATGCTAATTTGGTGGCTTTTGATCTTGGTGATGGCCAAAGATATGATGCAGTCTCACTTGATGGCACTTTTTACCAGAAATGTGGATTTATCTCGGGTGGTAGCGCAGATTTGGAAAAGAGAGCACGTCGTTGGGATGAAAAGGAGTTACATGCTTTGAAATACCAAAAAGAGAAGCTTTCTGATGATCTTAAAGAACAATTGAAACGCACGCGTAAGGAAAGTGAATTGATGATGCACAACAGTCAACTCAAAGGTATCGACACGCGAATCAAGTACTCGAAGAACGATAAGTCACAGACTGAAAAGAATAACGAAGAAATCACTCGGGAAATTCAAACTCATCGAGAAAGTTTAACTGAATTTGATCCTGTTTTGAATGAAATATCCGAAAGAATGGCCAAGAGAGATGTCCAGATAAAGTACTTACGACAGCAAATGAACACCGTGGAAGATGCTATATTTACCGACTTTTGCGTTCAACTTGGCGTGGACAATATTCGACAATACGAGGAAAGGCAGAATGAAGCCACTCAAGAAAATGAGCGTAGTCGTTTGCAAATTGAAAATGAAAAGAATTCGGTTTCTTCGCGGTTGTCTTACGAGAAGAGTAAAAATACTCGTGAAAATGTAGAACGATGGGAACGTGTAGTTAAAGAAGAAGAAGACAATTTGCAAAAGGTAAGTTGTAAATAAGTATTTTGTACTGAAACTAATTCTTTTTATTAGGCAAAAGATACTGAAAAACGCGAAATGCAAGCCATTGAAGAGGAGATGAAGAAAGTGGAACAACTAAAAAATGATAAAATTTCTAAGAAAACCGAGTGCGATAATGTAGAAGATGAAATTACCGAAATCAAACGTGGTTTATCATCCGTGCAGCGAGAGTTGTCTTCTTCGCAAAAGTTTTTGATGACTATCGAATGCAAACTTGAATCTCGAAAATCAGATCGTCATTCAGTTCTCATTCACTGCAAGATGGAATGCATAAACTTGCCGCTTGCTTCTGGAAATTTATCAGAACTTACTGCAGGCCCTTCCAGAGCTAATGCTAATGGCGAAACCAACGGCAATGACCAAATGGACGATGACGATGACGACGGACCATCGACTCAGCGAAGTTATGAGAATGATGGTGCTCTCAAACCTGATTTTGGCATTCTCAAAAGTAATCTCAAGAATATAACTGATCCTGAGCAAATTAAGAAAAAAGAACAAGAATATCAAACGGAAATCAATTCTAAGTTGGAAATTTTACAAAAGATTCAAGCGCCTAATTTAAGAGCGATTGACCGCCTTGAAGACGTGAAGAATCTACTAAAAAACACAGACCAAGAAGTCAATAATTTACGACTTGCGTCGAAGAAATCAAAACTTTCTTTCGAAGAAGTGAAACGGGCTAGATTAAAGGAATTTAATCAATGCTTTGAGAGTGTTGCCCAACGGGTAGATTCTATATACAAAGCTCTGACAAACAATGCATCTGCACAAGCTTTTCTTGTTCCTGAAAATCCTGAGGAGCCTTACTTGGAAGGCATCAATTACAACTGTGTGGCACCAGGTAAACGTTTCCAACCTATGAGCAATCTTTCTGGTGGTGAAAAGACTGTTGCTGCCTTGGCTCTTCTATTTGCTATCCATTCCTACAAACCTGCCCCATTCTTCATTCTTGATGAAGTAGATGCTGCTTTGGACAACACTAACATTAGCAAGGTGGGCCGCTTCATTCGGGAAAAGACCGACTCTGCCTTCCAATGCATTGTCATCTCACTAAAAGAAGAGTTTTATGGACATGCGGCCTCTTTAGTGGGAGTTGCTCCCAATCCTGGCGACTGCACCATCAGTCAGATATTCACCATCGACCTAACACAATTCCCCGAGTAGATTAGACTCATTCGTCATCTAAAGAATACCACATTTATCATGCATCAGATAGATCATAATTACATAACTTTACCTTTTATTCCCATTACATACTTATTTATATTTATATCAATAAAACGATTTTCAAACTAAAATTCAGCTCATTTATCAGATCAACACAAACACGATTAAATAGATATATTTATAAATTTATTATATTTATGTGCGCATTTTGCAAGCCAAACATATTTGAATTTAAAAAGTCAAAAGGCTAAAGTGCGCCATGCTAGTCCAATTGGTTATTATCTAGAGTTATCAAGTGCTTGTACAATTGTGAATGAAGGGATTAAAGCGACATTGATTGAGATGATTGCACTCGGCGAGGAGTCGAGTTGAGTACGCAAATGGCGGGTTTAATGATCACATTTGCATTGGTTACCACTATGAAAGGGGACAAGTGACCCCACAGAGGGTCAATTGCACTGGCCAATTACGGGGTCTAGTAAATAATCTTCGGAGGCAATAATTGTTATCACAAATAAAACATTCTACTTTAAGATAAATCAAAGAAATAGCTTTTGTTAGAGGGTAAAGGGTTCAATCATCTCTAAACAAAAAATCTTCGATATCGTTGAGGTCAAATTCACCATCAGACAGAAATTGTCTTAAATTGTTAACATCCATAAAGAGAGACTGCTATGGCAAAAAGAAATTAGTGGGAACAAAATGAAACCAAGCATTACCAAAAGTGCAGCATAGTCTTCCACTTGTCCATTGCCACCTTTGAGACGACGACGGTCCGAAGGCATAGGAAGATCAGCTTTGCGCCCATCCGGATATTCATGCTTGTAAAAACATGCACCTTCGAAGGGACATTTGCCCTGACCTTGCTTGAAGTATTTGCAGTGCTGTTTACTATGTAAACAAATAAACAAACACGGTCAGTATGACAATTGTGTGAGTAATTTAAATTACTGAACAAAAGTGAAAATACCTTAGAGCATCTTTGTATTCATTGATCAACTTGGTTTTCTCCTCTTTGTCGTCGTAGAAATATACGCTGGGAATAACAAAATCAGACTTGATACGGCACTGAGGACAGCCTCGTTTGTTCTTCTTGTCAAAGTTTGAATTTCGCCAGGTGCGTATGCATTCGATGCAGTAAACGTGAAGACAGTTTTCAAGTATACCAAACCGTGCAACTTTTCGAGTTTCTTTTTCCATTACCACATCTAAACAAATTCCACATGCCAGGTCTTTGCTTCGTTGATATGCAAAAGATTCTTCCATATTCTTTTCGTGCTCTTGTATACATTCCTAAAAAAGTATCAATCAATACACTAATATAATAGTTTAATATTTATTTGTACCAGTCGATGTTGTTCTCTTTGAGCTTCGTTAAACGGATGCAAAGAATAAAAACTACACAAATCACACCAACTTCCATGAATATTGTTGCATTTGGGAGTGACACAGTAGCCATTGCTTTCGTAAAAAGTGCATAATTCTTTTGCTGACAATTCGACATCTACATTAGATTGACTTGACGACGCAACTGACGCGACCGATGCATATGATTTTACCACATCTGAATTGCAATTTGTATATTGCGTAAAGTTATCGTTGCAAGTTGTCGTCGGAAAAACAGAACTATTGATGGTTTCGTCAGTATAAAAAGATTCGCACAGGGAATCACTTTCTGTGTAGTTTTCATCAGGTGCAAATGCCGAATAGTCCACATTTTCGTCCTCTTGATTGGAATTGGCTTCGTTCACAATCTCAAAAATCGATTTGTGTGTCTTGTTGCAATTCTCGCCATTGATGCAGTTCGATCGAAGATAAAAGAGACAAACCTCATCGGGAATTGGAATTGAATTGTCAGAATCGTGCGAATACATGCAACCATCGCCAAAGTTACATATGCCCTGGGCATAATAACTTAATGGAAATTAGAATAATGTAAAAAAACATTAACATTTCTTACCGACAAAGAAGTTGCTTCGACATATTTTTTAATCCTGAATTAGGATTGCTGGTAAGATAAAAATAAATATTAGTATGAAGTAATGTACTTTTCTTATTAAGATAGTATAAATGCCCGAAGTAATTCGAATGGAAAACGTTCCACGTACAACAATTTGATCAATCGTATGAAGCTAAATTTTACGAGCCACAAACGTAAGGCAATCGAATCAGCTCTAAATGTAGTCTCGATTTGAGATATAAAGTGCATCTGTGTGTACAAGCAGCAGTGTCACTTACTATGGGTGTATACTTCTGCCGAGACGATGGAACTCGATAAGTATACTATAGAGACGGGACCGGTTCACAACTTGGCAGGTGGACGAACAGAAACGATGTCGGCAAGGACCCTGGTCCACCTCCAACGGTAAACCTTGGACCGGGGTCAAGCTCGTGTCCGGGCAAGTCAAACACACAACAAAACGCAATAGAACCACTGTGCAAGTGTAGCGAGAGGCAACATAAACAAAACCCAGCAAGGCATGACCAAACTGTATGCTTTTGTAGAGGTCTCTCACTCACAGTATTACTGTAGCACTACTGACTCACTGCAAACAATGCGCACTTTCTGACATCTGGCGGATTTGAGTCAAATAGCATTTGTGCTGCATTATTTGCACTTGGCAGACGAGTTCCACTACGTGTAATCCACTTGTTCGGTCTATCTCAAAGTGGCTCTTCCTTCTGAAGTTCTCCAAGTGAGCTTAATGGAGACTTTATTTATTTATTTATTAATTTTTTTAGGTTACACAATTGATTTAACATTAACGTTGATTTGGAGTAATTTTCAATAAACACTGATGGTCCAATCAGTGATGGACATAGTGAAAATCATTTGATTATATGCTTGGGTTAATTTTTGTTGTTTTGTTGATTAGCATTAGTGTTTAGAAAAACAAGTATATACCTAAAATACAGAATCTAAAGTTATTTATATTCGGATAACGAATAATTACTAAATTTTAATAATTAAAAACCAATTTTACAAACAATTAAAAATTTTGTAAAAATGAAACTCCTAATTGCGCACTACTTAAAGATGATCAAATGGGTATTCGATCATCGAATTTCGATGTGACTTACTGAGTCAGACTTAGTAAAGGTCACAAACATTCGATATATTCGATGCATTGCTAATTCATTGATTTGAACTTTGGTAGTATTTTGGGCCAACTATTTCAACACCAATGTAACAGTAGCGCGAACCAATGGCAATAGGTGCAGTGTGTACTTCGTTCAACGGTCTGATCTTGGTCCTGTAGCGATGTTGTTTATAATAATTTGAGCCATCCCATTTGGACATCAAACAACATCGATTGTAGGCACAAGCAAGCATAGATTGAGATATATCTGTCCTATGTGCATTGCATTAATGTCTTCATTTATTGCATATTCTATTCTAACTTAATTCTCAGTAATTGTGCCCTTTCCACTTAAAATAACTTGTTTTATTTGATTGCGTCATTTTGGCGTTTTGACTTGTTGAAAGATGGAATCGTTGATACCCATTATCAACAAACTGCAAGATGTGTTTAGCACAATTGGAGCTGAATCTATTCAATTGCCTCAAATTATTGTAGTTGGGGCCCAGTCCTCTGGCAAATCATCAGTGCTCGAGTCCATCGTTGGTCGTGATTTTCTCCCCCGTGGTGCTGGTATTGTCACCAGAAGACCATTAATTTTGCAACTTCAACATGTTGACAAAGATGATAAAACTTCTCGTGATGCTTCAGAAGGTATATAATGTTATTTTTACTTATCCCAATGTTTTATTAATAAAATTTTAATTAAGGTACTTTAAACCTCGAAGAATGGGGCAAATTTCTTCATACCAAGAACAAGGTCTACTCAGATTTTGAGGATGTCCGAAAAGAAATAGAAGCTGAGACTGAAAGAATGGGTGGAACCAACAAAGGGATTTCACCTGAGCCAATTAATCTCAAAATTTATTCTCATAGAGTTGTTAATTTGACTCTTGTGGATCTTCCTGGTATCACCAAAGTGCCTGTTGGTGACCAACCTTTGGATATCGAGCATCAAATTAAAGAACTCATCCTCAAGTACATTTCGAATCCAAATTCGATTATTTTGGCTGTCACGCCTGCTAATACTGATTTTGCCACTTCGGAAGCTTTGAAGCTTGCCCGCGAAGTGGACAAAGATGGAAGGAGAACTTTAGCAGTCGTTACCAAACTTGACTTGATGGATGCAGGCACTGATGCTATTGATGTGCTATGTGGACGTGTGATTCCTGTCAAATTGGGAATTATTGGATGCGTAAATCGTTCCCAACAGGACATTATCAACAAGAAAAGCATTGATGATGCTTTGAAGGATGAAATCAGCTTTTTACAGAGAAAATATCCTTCGATGGCCAATCGTAATGGAACTCCATACTTAGCCAAGACTTTGAATCGAGTATGAATCGAGTTATGTGTTTGTGCAATTGACTCACTTAATATTATTCTTAGCTTTTGATGCATCACATTCGAGACTGTCTTCCTGAACTTAAAACTCGCGTCAATTTGATGATTTCTCAATTCCAATCAGTCCTTAATTCATATGGCATGGCCATTGATGACAAGGTAAGTGCTTATATCAAATCAAATCGAATCTAATAACTATTAACTAATTACTATTTGTGTAATTTTAACTTCTTTGTGCTTACTCACTTATCACGCATCATTCATTTAATTTCATCCATTCATTGGTCCCATTGTCATTTCATGTCATTGTTTCATTAACATTAGGATTTATCGATTAGAGTAATGATTGCTTTATCTAATTTGTAATTTTGTACTGATTTGTATCTTTTATAGGGCCAAACGTTGCTTCAAATTATCACTAAGTTTGCCTCATCTTATTGTTCGACCATAGAAGGAACAGCCAACAATATTGAGACTGCTGAATTATGCGGTGGTGCTCGTATTTGTTACATTTTTCACGAAACTTTTTTTCGCACTCTCAGTTCGATAGACCCACTTGGTGGTCTTTCGACTCTCGATATTTTAACTGCTATTCGAAATGCTACAGTATGTATTTATATTGGAGTCATTATTAATTAACCAATATGGTTTTAGGGTACTAGACCTGCTTTATTTATTCCTGAAGTTTCTTTTGAGTTGCTCGTTAAAAGGCAAATTCGTCGTCTTGAAGAACCTAGTCTGCGATGTGTTGAATTAGTTCATGAAGAAATGCAACGTATTATTCAACACTGCGGAACAGAAGTCCAGCAAGAAATGCTTCGGTTTCCTAAACTTCATGAGCGGATTATCGACGTCGTGACCCAATTATTACGTCGTCGTTTACCACCAACTAATACGATGGTGGAAAATTTAGTTCAAATTGAACTTGCATATATCAACACGAAACATCCCGACTTTCATGATGCACATTTAGTGGGAGAACTTTTTAAAAAGAGAGAAGACTTTGTCATTGTCTCAAAGAATGACAGTCAAGTTCAGCTTTCCGGAGCCAAGGCTAACTCTGGCTTTCAGCAGAAATTTAAATCTTATCTTCCAAACAGCAACTCGAAGGAAGAGTCGGCCTCATCTGATGGCGACAATTTAATCACAAATAGCATCCAGAACAACATTGGTTCCCCAATGAAACCTGTCAATCTTCTTCCGGAAGTGGTAAGCTGACGACTTAATTTATCTTTGTATTTATCGCTTTATATCTTTTTAGCCTCCTAACGCAAATATTCGCAAGTTATCTCCAAAAGAAGAACACGACTGTCAAGTGATAGAGCGTTTGATCCGCTCTTACTATATGATAATTCGCAAGAACATTCAAGATTCCGTCCCAAAGGCGATTATGCACTTTTTAGTCAATTTTATCAAGGATAACTTGCAGTCAGAGCTTGTCACTCATCTATACAAGCACGATCATTTTGATTCTCTTTTGAAAGAATCCGAACAAATTGCTCTTCGACGTCAAGAAGCGTCAGAAATGTTAAAGGTAACGACAACTATATACTTTAACTATTTATTGAATGTATTCTATTATTACAGGCTTTGCAAAGGGCCAATATTATTATTGGAGAAATTAGAGAGACTCATATTTGGTAACTCAACACATACGAAGCGAAATGTACCAATCATTTTATATATATATTTTATTATTATAATTAGGATCACTGAATTATATGATATGTATAATTAGCGTTTTGTACAATTCGAGATGATCCCATGTAAATTTAGTCGTCTTATTTATTCGATTAACAATTATAGCGTAATTTTCCAATTATTATGGTCCATTTTGGCCAAAAACAAGCAAGCACAAGTGGTCACTGGTGGTAGCAACCCAAGCAAATTGTACTTAAAGGCCACTTTTGCTGAACCAATAAAGTAATGAATTGAATTAATTGTACTCGAGTAATGAAAGATTCATTCTTTGCACTAGAACTTTTATGCTCTGTAACTGAAAGAATCATTCACAGATGTGATTCCGTCAGCTGTCAGTCAGCCGTGTTGTCGTTGTCGGACAGCTTGGCACCGTATTTATTGTGCTTGTTTATCATTTTGTTACTAGTGTTATATAACTCATTAGTTCATACCAAACAACGATGACAATCATGCAGATTGTTTGGTGATGGATTACACGCGAATGTTACCTTTTGATTGTACTGGTCATTCGATCTCGCCTAAATAATTGTAATTGAAATTATTTCTTTTAAAAATGGTTGATAATACCCGAGCACTGCTATGGCAAGGATTTTTCTGTCTTGCCATGTTTGTGTCCACATTTATTTGCTATCTATTGCCTATAATCATCTTTTCACGTCGAAATCGGCGGCTACAAGGAAATGAGTTTGCAACAGAAGAGGATTTTACTCTTCCTCATCACTGGAGCAATGTTAATTTGACTAATCAACTAAAGAAGTATCGCCTCAAAAGATTACTCTCATACTGTAATTGTGTTTCCGCTGGTGTCTTTCTTGGTGTCTGTTTTCTTAATTTGATTCCGTGTGTTGAGGATGAATTTGCGAAATTGATTAAAGATTATGATTCCCTCAGACGCATTGTTGGAACATTTCCGCTTGGACAATTCACCGTTATTTGTGGACTCTTTTTTGTGCTTATTCTTGAATCACTGTTATCTGGTTGTTTTAAAACTACCAAAGAAACACAGCCTATCAACAGCTCAACAGTTCCAATTCTCTACCTTGACGAAGAATCGGTATGCTGCCTCGTACTATTTACATTTCATTTGATTTGGCGTTATTTCCATATGGCAGAATGAGCAAAGGCTCGATATTAACGATGAGCTCAGCTATGACCAAGAAGAATTGCTGTTATCAAACGAAACGACTGAAGAAGTCAAACCAAATGGACGCAGAGCAAATCAGCCTCAAAATGGAATGAATGGACACAGAAGTTTGAACGAGCGATCTAGGAGGCAAGATGATCTTTTCAGTGACACTCAGCACGGCCACGGTCATTCACACTTTAGTGCTGATTTGTTCCAAGATAGGCCTGATTCGATGTTGTCTTTCTTCATACTTATGTTTGCCACTAGCATTCACTCATTATTTGAAGGTGCCATTTCGATTTTGGCTTATTTGAAAGGACTCACGAATGTTTTTGTTGTACAGGTCTTGCTCTCGGTTTGCAGTCGGACATATCGAATGCAATTCACCTCTTCATAGGCATAATCTTACACGAATGTTTGGTGGCAGTAGCCCTTGGCCTCAATGCTGTTCGTCTTCAGCAACAAAACATCAATCTATTGATGCACGTCAAATTTGCATTTCTCTTCTCATTAACTATTCCTGTTGGAAATATTTTTGGAATATTATTGGGTTACACGCCTGGTCACATTGGTCGATTCATATCAGCTATATTCCAAGGCTTTGCAGCAGGCACCTTTATTCATGTCACTTTTCTCGAACTGATTCCCGAAGAGTTGTTATCTTCAGAATGTGATACTAAGGAAGATGAATTGGCCAAGTTGATTAGCGACAATCAGACAGATGATAATGTCGTGGTCGATGCAAACACAAACGTTCCAGCTGAGGCAAGTGATTCAATTGAGCCAGAAACAAGCCAACCTGACCACAGACACAATCACAACTCAGGATCGAGCCTTTCCGAATTGAGTCATACGCACCATGGCAACACCAAATTGCGCAAGATTATGTTGCTTTTGCTCGGATTCATTATCATGACCCTTGTGCCTTTTCTATTCAACGAATGATCGCTCAATCAAAGTCAAATATGCGGTAAACCGGCTTATTTATGTTTGTACAGAAGTTTCGATTTGTATTTATTTCAGTAAATCATTATTTTATTGAATAATTAATTATAATTTTTGTCATCTTTTTAGTAAATTATTTATACAAATTAATGAGCTGTGTAAAGCTTAGCAAGAGAAAGTCAGTTCATTTGCAAATGCAGATAATGGCGGAGTTGTATGTTGCCAAGTGGCCATTAATTGGATTAGATTTGATTTTCTTCAACTCGATGATGGATGCTTGTCCACTAGTAATTAATGTCTGTGAGACGGCTCCCTCGCCGACATATGGCCATATATAGGCTAATGGCCAGTCTTCGTTGAATTGAGTCACTCTCTGTAGGTCAAACTTCAATGCTGATTAGTCAATGGGAAATGGTTGCCAGACATATTTGCAGAGGGCAGATTTGCATAAAGTGAGCGCACTCTTCGGTGCACATGCAAAGGTTGCTTATTTGACATGGGCCGTATTGACTATGCCGTTCAATGGTCGGTGGTGATCAACAGGAGTCCATCTCGGAAATATTGCATTCAGTCACACTCGGCACACTTCCTAGATTGTCTTGTGACCGCGATCTCTGAGTGTGCTTGTGTGCATGCATTATAATACTGAACGGTGTTCGTGATTTTGAAACTATCTCGAATGGCATCTTTATTGGACCAGTGTTTGGTCGTGAACCACGTCGATATATCTTCGGATTGAGGGAATCTAAAAATATTTCAGCCCGACTAGTCCAGTGGAATGGGAGAGTGAAGCAGGTTTCTCTTTCGTTTGATAAGATCACAGCCACAAGTACAGTCTTCCATTCCAGTGATCCATCGTCTTCACTATTTCTGTCCGTGCCAAATCAGACTGATCGAACAAAATCAGTTGTCCCTCTAAGCACGGCTTTCAGTCGTCCTCTGGACAGTTTCAATGGCAAACATGTCGAACAGTCTAATGCGATTGGTAATTCTTGTGGTGTTTTGTCACTTGGCTGCTTCTCAGAAGCAGGAAGAGCAAATTCATTGTCCTGGTTTCAAGCCAACTGAAATCTGTGAGTATTATCAATTGGTTCTATTGAATGAACCATTCAAAAACGATTCTCTCCACAGCGTTCCCCACTCCTTACATCTCCCCACAAGACCGCGCTGCTAGGTGCAAAGCACTCTTCTCTCGGTACAATACTACCGGAACTGCAAACTCAGCCTTTGTGGGCCAAAACACTTACCACAATCCCTGCAAGGTAGAATGTGGTCTTTGTGTGGAAGACGAACTGCCAGATGAGAAAGAAGAAGTCAATGTCAAACGTTCATATCCGCCTCATATCTCGCTCAAGGACTCAATTGTCAAGTGTGTCGACGAAGTGGAAATTTATGAGCAGTACATGCCAGACGGTGTGAGATGTGGTCCTTTCCATGTTAGTGAACTTATTGAGTATTTATTAGAGTAGCCAAGTACTTTGCTACTTTACTATCCGTTTTGCCATTAACTAACCCCTTAATCTCTCAGATGTGCGAAAATTCGTGTTGCGTGGACAAGCCTGAGTTGTTTCCTAATTCAAAGAAACTTCGTAAGAAGCTTGCTGCACAAGCACTCGAAGTGAACACATTTTCTCAAAAGATTCCAGCCGAATGGACGAAACCTTTGACCTGTGAAGAGGAAGGTTTCTTCCAGAACCCGAACGACTGCCACAAATTCTACCGTTGTTACACGGCCGGTGCCAGAGGTGGCTTCTCGCGCACTTTGTTTGATTGCAACCCTAGCACTTTGGTGTTCGATCCAACATACAAAGTTTGTGTCGCACAAGACGAAGATGGCTACAATGACATTTGCGGTGTACTGGCTGGTCCCGAGTCTGGTGATTATTAGGCCCTGAAAGGATTCCAATGGCTATGTGACCTATAGAGTGTGTGACTGTGCCATAGAGATCGATTTATTCCATATTGAAGTATTACCACTTTGGTGGACAACTGTGAATATGTATAAAGTGTGTGCCTTTTATTTTCAATTGTACATTGATGCTAGTAGTAGATCATGCGTGATATCGCAGAGTGTGGTCGCTTTCTGATGAGCCATTTACGCAATTCTTCTAGTGCCAAAATTAACACGAAAAAGGGGAGCCCTAAAAACCACCAGAATGTTCTAAAGGAGGATATCTTGAGACAAAGGTTACCAAATGAGTGCGACTTACTTGAGAGGATACATTCGGATGTTGTACTGGAACGGGGTGTAGTATGACAGAAACACTACCAAGACAAGCTGAAGAAAGATGGAAAAGTTTACCATCACATTGCTGTGCCAATTAAAGGTTAAAGGTTAGTGGTAAATGTTACCACAATGGGACACAATGGTGTGCCATAATATTTGCGGCTACCTAAATAAAGTGCAAAGGCACGAATCTCTACGAGTTCGACAGGCAAACAAGACAGCTGTCCGAGTGATGACTACTGTGATGAAATAAACTGTGTGGCAGACGTATTCCAGTTCGGATCGTTGTAGATATGACTGCAACCAGGAAGATAATCAATTGCATCTTAATCGACTGTAACAATTTGTATTACCCATTCTTGGCCATAACTGTCCTCAAAGTCATTCACTGCCGGCGAGTACCATTGTTTGCGGGAGAAGAGCACATTTTGCAACCAAAATCCGTTCTCGGCAAGTACTACGATATAAGCGAAACAACCCGACATGAACTGAATTGTGCCATAGAAAAATAGGGACACTAAAATGGTTCTATTGGAATGAAATATAATATCAAAAGAATTAAAAGTACTGTCCACACAAAGCTTACTCCAAGTTGATCACTTTGTCCTTTCGCATGTGTCGAGGGTAACCTTTCATGACATGAGTTTCTGCATTCTCATATCCGAGTGCAATTGGTGGCAAGTTGTCGGTGAAAAGGTCAATCGCTAAAATGGTGATGGAAGAGGTCATCTGAGGGATGGACATTGTTAGGTAGAGCAGGTAAGGATACAATTCCGCGGGCTTAGATGACAAAGTATAGCACAGCGATTTTTTAATGTTTTCGAACAGAACTCGACCCTCTTCGATGCCGTGTACAATCGACGAGAAGTTGTCGTCCAGAAGAATAATGTCCGAGCTACGCTTTGTGATGTCACTTCCATATTGACCAAGTGATATGCGAACATGTGATCGATCGAAGATTGACACATCCGAAGTGCCAACACCGGTCATGGCCACGATCGACCTGCACTGGCGACAACAGTTCACAATTCGAAGTTTGTCTTCAGGTGAAATACGCGCAAAGACAATGTCGTTATTGGAGGAAATTACATTGCGCAAATGGCTGTCCTTCATACTGGCCAGATCGTATCCAGTGAAGATGTTCGAAGGGAGACCTGAAAAAGACAGACTGAAGTGAAAGACAATTAGTGACGGCTGGTGAGTGATCCAAAGTAACCTCAACGTTTCCTCGATATTTAAGTGTGTGGCATGTTTGTGTAAGACAATTCCAGCTGTTTCTGCAATCGAGAGTGCTGTTGCAGGATGATCTGCTGTGATCATTACTACTTTGATTCCCGCTCTTCGGCACTTGAAGATTGCCTCTGGAACGGATAATCTGATCGGGTTCTGAAGGGCAACCAAGCCCAAAAATTGTAATTCCATCTCTTGGTTTTCTAAAATTCGGTTGAATTTGGTTATGTCGAGCCGGCCATTCAGTTTGACATAATCGCTTTTACGTTCGGTGATCACTTGTGCCACTGCTATAAGTGAGGTCAATGAAGGGACTTTATTCTATTTAACACTGACCAATGAGTCGATGTTTCTCTTTGCCGAGTTTGTTGCACAGAGATAAAAGATGGCTTTTGTGCGAATCACTAAATCGCTTTAGCCCATCCCCAGTAAGAATGAGATTAGAACCGTAGATCAACGATTCTGGCTCTCCTTTGATGCAAATCAGCAATTGGTCATCGGGTTGTTCGTACACTTTGAAGGAACACTTGTTAGCCGAATTGAAGGACATCTCCAATGAGCGTTCAAATTTGCTTTGGTATCCTTGCAAATCTTCAACGAATGCTTCCATATATTTCAACAAAGCTACTTCCGATGGTTTACCGATTGTGTTCCTAGAGTAATAGAACATTTTATTCATTCCTATTGACCTTTATTGGCACTATTGCATTAATCAAAGCACCTTTTGAATGGAGACAAGTCGGGCTCATCGTCGGCGGAGAATTGGGCAAACAAGCACAATGAACAGGCTCGTACAAACGAATTGAATGGTTCCTTCAGTTCAGTGCCTAATTTCAAATTAATCAACTTAACGATTAGTATCGGTTCAATGCATCATTTCAATCAATCAATATTGATTATAGGTTTACTTTTGTAGTCGCGCATGAACTCATACGAAGCCATTAGTTGATTGTCGATCCAGATTTGAGCTACAATCATTCGATTCTGAGTGATTACTCCTGTCTTGTTGGTGCAAATGATTGTAGTGGTGCCCAGTGTTTCCAGTGACTCGATATTCTTAATATAGCAACTCTTGCTGGCCAGTTCTTTTGCGAGTTGAGCTTTGGCCACATTGAATGTAGGCAACAAGGCTTCGGTGATGACACCAACGTAGAGTGCAATAAAGAACATTACCGATTGTAGCCAGGTATAGCCAAAAAAGAGTGAACTTACTGCATTCGAAGACAGTTCAACATTAATCATTTGCTCTATTTTAAGAGTAAAAATCAAGCACTTACTTGCGTAGGTGGCACTGATTGATATGGCGATGATCGACAGATAGTGCAGGGACACCTTTAACTCGACCGTCAATGGGTTCAAGTTGTGTCTCTTGGTTTGGTTGCTTTGGATAACAGGTTCACAATTGAGTCGACTGGCAGATAGGTAATACTGACGTGTTCGGGTCACGATGCCCTTTCCATGACCTGCACATTCTCACTGATTATCCACTTCAATTCATTCAAAGATTACCGCTAAAAATAAATGAACCACGGAAGACAATGTCTCCAGTGTGGAACAGTCGGTCGGGTGAGTCGTAGAGTCGAGTATAGTATCGTTTCTCTCGTTCGGTCAACATGTCCATGTTTACTCGAACTCCAGCACACTCGACTAACTTAATGTCGGCACATATTTCGTCGCCTTGTCGGAAGATTACTAAATCGCCTACGACCACATGTTCTTGGAACACTTCTTGAGGAACACCATCACGGATGACAGTGGTATAACGAGACAGGTACTCACGACCACTTTCGAGGTAGTACTCGCATTTGGCTTCCATGTAATACGAGAAGATTCCGAACGCAAACACAAATGCAATTAATCCACCGCCAATGTAAAGCTGACAAGTGAATTGTAACAATCGAACAATTGTTTATTGTGTAAAGAAATTTGTTACTTACATTGTCTGGTTTAACTTCAAGATCATGTTCCACCAAATAAACCTCTGTTAAGTAAACCACAATACACAAAGCAGCAGCAAACCACAAGGGGCCATTGTGAATTCCAATTAGATTCTTGAGCAACTTGAGGAATTCACTTTGTTTTCGTCGGCGTTCCGTGATATTGACTCCCTTGTCTTCCAATCTGGTTCTGGCTTCATCTTCGTCCAAACCCTAAAATAATTTAAATATCGATTGTTTTCATTCTAACATACACTCCATCGCGTACATATTTGATGTTTGTGTCAAGATTCTGTTCAATCTCTTCAGGGGAAAGAAACAAATCACTCTGAATCGAGCTGAGAATGTGCTCTTCTGGCATGTTTTCGGTGAGAATCGTTCACTAGTGAAGACATTGCCACTTGTCAAACTTACCGTTCCACTACTTTACTTTATAAGACTGGGACAGGATGAGTAAGCACTTTCGATGCACTTGCCAGATACCATCCATGCAACCAATGACGTATGGTGTATTGCATTTTCGCTAAATAGATTCATTCTGTGAGTACTATGTTTTCAATAATTTCATCATATAATTTATTATTAGGCTGTGAGTCACTAGTGAAGCTCCGGGAATGGCAATGCAAATGTTCCACAGTGGAGTCTTTATTCGAATGTTTTTCCACATTTGTTTGTCTGTTAAACTAGACAATACCAACAATATATATGATAATCTTAAGTCATTGTCTGGCAATTTGATTTGTCAATTTTAAATTAAAATAATTGCCATGTCATTTGCAGATTGGCTAACACATTTCAAATTTCGTTTTCAACATAAACCAATAATATTGGTCCAATATATTCTTGGTAGACCTTTCCTGTTAAAATAGCGTTCAGACCAATTGTCAATTTCGCGAAGTGCGTGCATTTGCTACTAAATTTTTGTGTTATTATTGTTTTTAGCGGTCTCTGTGAGGCATTTCTTTATGTACTATTTAATCAATTATTTGTAGGATTTCGATTTGCTTTAGTATTTACCAAACTGCTCAACACTCGAAATGGCCAACAAAAGCCATGTTTTTCAATTGCCTGGCGTGCAAATCACGTTCTTGTACTTACCATCTCTGGACCTCTACGTTATTACCGATGCAAAAGGATTTGGTCAGAACTGGGTTCGAGTAACTTATTATCGTAAAATCTATGATACGAATCTATTAATGGGAATTGACAATGACGATGTCTTTACTTCGATTGCTCGACACTTTTCAGAAAAAATTGTAAAGAAAAAATTGTCCAACTTAGGCGAAGAATTGACGTCGGTAGATGAAATCAATCTGACTTTTAGTATTTCGTTGCGCAATAAAGACCCAAAAATTGTACGATTAATAAAGGAAGAATTTGATAAAGAATTGTTCCATTGAGGCATATTATCTGAAAATTTGAATGTAAACTTGTACAGATCACTTTATTGATTCTCTCGTTATATCAAAAGATATTTCGTGTTGTAGATCATTGCTTAATTAAAATGTTTATTTTTTATATTTTTATAATATTCAATTAATTTATTTGAAATATATCTTCATATATTTAAACATTTATTTTCCTTCACCACTAATGTGGTTCACATAATGTGAATCACATTGTTTGAATTACTTTGTTTGTGAATGGTGCACTTTAATACTGTTGCGGTCTATTGACAGTTCATATGACTGTCCCCGTATATGATAAACACGAAACCAGACCAATCTGGGTAAATCTACCAAAATGGCCGATTACAATTTGGAAGCATTTAACGAGAGCAGCAATGATGCCTCCAACTTGATGAAGGGCGATTACTTTTTCAGTGAGGATAGCAATTTAATATCTGGTGAATCGTCTAATGCCAAATTGTAAGTTTTTCATAATTTCGATGGTTTGGTTAAACAAACTCTTTTTTAGATTTGACATAGCCGATGAAAACAGTGTCAACAACACAATAAATGCTTCTGAGGATAACGATCAAAGTCAGGACTGTAATGGAAACATTTCTCACAATTGTTATTGTGGAAAGGAACGAAATCTTGAGGTTGTGGAGTTGCAGTGCGCCAAATGTCTTCGATGGTGTCACGAAGCTTGCATTACCATAAAAATTGATAAAGTAATTCAGTTTATGACCTCGTACACATTCTTCTGTAAATTATGTTCACCAAATCAAATGGAGACTTTTGTCAAACGACAGACAAGTAATTTTTATTATTGTTGCACCTTATCAACATAATAATTATTGTTTCAATTAATAGATTTCTCTCAAGTATGTCAAACGGCATTGGCTAATTTAATGCGCAAATTCAGTAGTGAAAACAGAATTGCATTTTCCAAAGACAAGGAGATTATTCCCTTTATCGAAGCCCATTGGGATATAATGACAACGATGCCACGGCGAGTGAAGAATACTTGGCATACTACAGTATTGAAAACTATGTCTAAAGACAGCGAAACTTTCATGTGTGACAATCGCGATCCTGATGATATTTTGTTTGCTTTAAGATCTATGGATTTGTACAAAATTGCGCCCAACTACGAAAACGTTAAATATCACGGCTTGATTACAAATGATAACAGTCAGAATGGCTTCAACAATGGATCAGTCGGCTCAAGTGTTTTTCGTTCTTCTAGAGGCGTAAAGAAAAAGGTGAACAGTTTATATCAAGAAGGCAGCGGAGAATTGTCACATTTGAGTAAACGACAAAAGTCAGAGTTAACTCAACCAAAACTTCCATCAAGTGGATTTCCTAGTGAATATCCCTACAACAAGGACACGTATCGTTACTTTTTAGCAGAACCTGATATTAATGGTCCTGGTAAAAAGGAATATGAAGATTCTCAGGATTATGGAGCGGGCAAACCAATTCCTGCTTGGTTGTTTCGAAGGCTAATGCCTGAAAAAATGGCTTTATCTTTGCATGATCGAGCACCTCAGCTTAAAGTATTGGACGATAGGAGGACCGTTATTGGCGAGAAAGGATACTCGTCTGTGAGAGCTACGAGTGGGGTCACCAGAGGAATTTGGTACTACGAAGTTAAGATTAACGAGATGCCCGACAATAGTGCCACTCGCATTGGTTGGTCTCAGGAATTAGCAAATCTTCAAACTCCACTAGGCTATGACAAATTTGGATACTCTTGGCGATCTCGTAAAGGTACCAAATTTCACGAAAGTATAGGTGAGTTTAAAGTCCTTCTGTCGCTTTCGTATAATTTTATTTACTTTTATTAGGTCGGCATTATGCCGAAGAAGGATTTGGAGTGGGAGACGTACTTGGTTGTTTGATTGATCTACCTCATGAGATGAACGATATGAAATGGAATGAAGTAATCAAGTATGATTATCGCCCTTTTTTGCCGAAAACATACAAAGACCAGCCTTTAATTAAATTCAAATCTTTTCATTATTTTGAGGAAAAGGATGAAGTTGCAAAAGCAGCCAAAGAATTGACTCCACTGAAAGGTTCAAAAATAGTTTTCTATAAAAATGGTCAAAAAATAGGAACTGCATTTGAGAATATCTACAATGGAGTATATTATCCTGCAGCTGGTGTGTTCAAGAACATTTCCATTACTTTTAATTTTGGACCTAATTTTGAATGTGCCCCAACTGACTCTGAATATGGATCTCGTTATCGTGGAATGAATGAGGCAATTTTCGAACATCAAATAGAGCAAACTTTAGCTGATGTACTCTATTTGGTTGAAAACGAATCACAATTGACACTGGAAAATTTTTACAGCAACTATAATAAATCAACATGAGAATTATGATTCTCGTAATTATAATAATGTAAAGTTATTTTCAAATCTCCATTGTATATTTTAAAGATATTGTAGTTATTTCTGAAATATATTTCCTATACAATAAATATGTATCATCATGTAATATCACCAGCAGTGATGCAATTTTATTCCCCATAAAGAAGAGTGTCAGATGCGCGCACAAAACAAAGTTGGCCTAACTACACAAAAATATGTAATTTACAATTTTTTATCACTATTTACACCTAAGAGAGCGGAACATGTTTGTTTGCTTTTGCCATTTGGGCATGTGTTGACGGTTGAGTAAGGTTGGTTGTGACACCACTTTTGGCGCTCTTTTGCATGTTAATGTTTTGATCTCGATAGAGTTGTTTCAAAATCACTTTTTTCAAGATGATCATCAATTGCGAAGCTGCAGTTTGCATTCCCAGCCAGTCGCTTCGTTTTTATCGGGCTAAAGTTGGTGTTGGTCATGATGTGGTGAGCGAGTCCTACTTTTTAGTGGTGGTCCGTGCAAGTCAACGGGACCGTTTTCAACTGATCAACTCGAATGTGAAAATACTACGTGCATCTTTTGAGTTCAAAATTCCAAATCGCTATGTAATGCTTCGAGATTGTAACGAAAATTTACTTCAATCGCTTAAATCTTTAGTTCGCAAAATTATTGTTAACCAAAGGCCTATTCCGAAGCTGCCAAGCATTGACCGAATATATCAACTAAAGCCTTCGCAAGCTAGTTTCACTTCAATCGGTTCTTCAAAAGCCGATCTTAAAAAACTTACAAATAAGTATTTGAAAACAATCGAGTTATCTGCATTAAAAAAGATTCCAACTGAAATATGGGCATTGAGATGCTTAGCGATTTTGAAACTAACCGAGTGTAACATTAAACGAATTCCACGAGAAATGCATTTGTTGAATGAATCACTTTCGTGTCTGATTTTAAGTCGTAACCAAATAGATGAGATCCCAATGTGGTTTTGCAAACGAATGCAATGCCTGAAAACACTCGATCTTAGTTGGAACAACTTGAAAAATATTCCTTTTGAGATCGTATTACTCAAGACCTGTAAATCATATAATTTTAGTCACAACTCCATTACAAGTTTGCCTAATACGTTTTCGATGAAAATATTTGGCGGTACAGTTTATGATAAAATTGACTTCTCATACAACAATTTGCACTATCTACACGCAAACGAAAATAAACTTATAAACCAGCAAACGCAATTTCACTCAGAAATTGATTTATCTCACAACAAGTTTAATCAAGACTTTGATCTAGCTGAAAAATTGAATGAACGTGTTAGAAGAAATAACATAAATTCGCTTTTCAATTTAGCTTTGGAGAAAATTTTAGGACACCAACGTTTGTTCAGCAAAATGTTTGTCGATACTTTTACGCCTAAGCCAATCTACAAAACACTTCAAGAAAATATTTTTCTATGTTTTCGGTGTAAACAACTCCAAACTAGTCTTGGTCATTACATTCTCAACTCTGCAGATTTTCCAATTCAAAACTTTACTGGAAAATTTACAATAGATTTCAGTACTAGAGATTTGAGAATTTTATATTTATTTTGTAAGTCATGCAAATCTTCTATGGATAAGTCGTAATTTTAAATATTGAATGTCTGTCAAAAGAAGTTTTGAGTCTTCGGAAAAAATAAAATAGACAATTTATGCAAGCTATCTATTTGTTTATTTTCATTTCGGAAAGAGTAAATACAGATTCGTGCTTAGTAAACATTGTTTACAAAGTGACTAAACAAAGATTCGTGACTATTTTGCAAACGTGGCGAACAGTGTGTTCCACCTAGAGCAGAGGCTTAATATCTGGTTCGATATTGTTAGGTTCAACATTAGGAGCGTAACGTTTGATTGGTACACCTTCTTTGTTAACAAGAAACTTGGTAAAGTTCCACTTAATACCGTCAAATCCAAGAATTCCGCCTTGTTTCGATTTGAGCCATTTGTATAGCGGAATAGCGTTGTCACCTAAAAAACACAAATTAACCAATAATTAAAAAATAAACAAGAGATACCGTTAACGTCAATCTTGGAGTACATATCGAAGCGAACTCCCTTCTTCTTGATAAATTCCTTTATATCCACATCACAGCCAGGCTCTTGTTCACCAAATTGATTGCACGGAAAAGCGGCAATGCGAAGACCCTGGCTTTCGTACTTGTCATACAGTTCATTCAACTGCTTGTAATTTGACTTTGTAAAACCACAGTTAGTGGCTACATTAACCACAATCGTTGGCTTTCCTTGGTATTTGTCCAACGAAACCTAATTTAATTTAATTTTAAAAATTTATTATTACTCAAATACAAACATTTTCATAATGGTACCTGGTTTCCATCAATGTCAGTAACGGTAAAATCGTACAAACTTTTCTTAGATTTCCAATCGTCTTGAGTAGACATGCTTCGTGTAGAAATTTCTGATAAAACAAAAGGTTTCCAAAATCTAGTAGAGGCAATATTTAAACAGTGTTTACTGACGAGGAGTCGTCCGCGAACTAAAATGAGTTCCATCAGTGCTGGTAATTGGTATAACTGCCGAACAAGTAATCAATAAGGTGGTGACAACATAACGTAACCTTGGGCACATGGAGTGTTAGCTTAAAATAGAAGGCTAAATGGAAACGTCAATGAATGACAAAAGGTGGTTTGCAATGGCAATGGCAATGAGTATACAATCATAGGTACGACAGGCAGAAGTGCACTATGTACTTTCAGACTTTCAGACCTGTACTGGCAATAAATAAACAAACTTTTTTGGGAAGATGTACTAATAACAGTGGCCACTTAGTCTACTACTACTATTTGTCAGGGAGATGAAAAATTAATTGTACGAAAGAAACTAAATTGTTAGGCAAACCTGTAAGTAATAGGCGAGCAAAGCAATAGTACCCGAAAATTAAGAAAAAAATGAATGTCACAAACCTTGAAAATGTACAGCGAACGAAATGAAAGTCAAAATAAAAAAATGTCAAATCTGTCCGTCAAAACAAACAGAGACACTGTTTCAGAGTGCGAATGTGTCGCCACTGAGGTGTAAATAGTGGTCAGAATTGCAAGTTCTGTCCGTATGTCTGTGTGGTTTCAACATTGTTTTCACCTTGCAACTCCATTTAGTGACCGGGCCCATTTACATTGCTCATCTAATTTGTCAACCCGAATATGATCTATCTATCTCGATGGCTTCGAATGTATAAGAAATGTTAGCAATGAAAATGACAGTTCTATGACAAACACATAGTCGTCTTGTGGATGTTTGGTTGATTAACCTAGGAGATGCATTCACTGAATGAAGCCTCGATTTGTCATGCTAACAGCTTCATTGGATATTTTGCTCGATTGACTGTGTTGTTTATTTGTTACTGCTCTATATCAATGATCATGTGTCGTCTATAGCCAAGCCCTCTTCATTCTACTTATTTGAATTATATTTATCTGTTGAATGTCAATTATATTATTTTTTGTTTTATTATTCCCCTTGTGTATCCAATAATAATATCTATCAGGACTAATGTCCCTTGAAAAGCTAAGCGAGCAACAGCTGACCCGACAGCCAGAAGAAGTATTTGACATCCTCTGCAAGCTGGGTGCGTTTATTGTGACACTTTTCTGACAGCTGATTGACATAATAATTCTTTCATTAGGCGAAGGTTCTTATGGGTCAGTTTTCAAGGCACTCCATAAGGAGTCTGGTCAGATTCTTGCAATTAAGCAAGTTCCTGTCGAGAGTGATTTAGGTAATAATCGCTGATAATTTCTCGGATTATTGCTTATTGGACTTATTATAGGGGAAATCATAAAGGAAATATCTATTATGCAACAATGCGACAGCCAATATGTGGTCCGTTACTTTGGTAGTTACTTTAAAGGTAACCAAACTCAAAATCTATATTTGTGAATAATGACGTGGTCATTTTATGACATTAGGATCTGATCTATGGATTGTGATGGAGTATTGTGGAGGAGGATCTGTCAGCGACATTATGCGACTACGGAAGAAAACTCTGACAGAGGATGAGATATCCACCATTTTGAAGGATACTCTGATGGGTTTAGAGTACTTGCATGAACGCAGAAAAATTCATCGCGACATCAAAGCTGGAAACATCCTGCTAAATAATGAAGGACATGCCAAGCTAGGTACTTTTTGTGTCGTTTTTTGGCTTGCTGGGATTTACTAAATATTTTTTTTGTTTAGCTGATTTTGGTGTTGCTGGTCAATTGACCGACACTATGGCCAAGCGCAACACTGTTATCGGGACTCCCTTTTGGATGGCTCCTGAAGTGATTCAAGAGATTGGCTATGATTGTCTCGCTGACATTTGGAGCTTAGGAATAACTGCCCTTGAAATGGCAGAAGGAAAGCCACCTTATGGTGATATACATCCAATGCGTGCCATCTTTATGATTCCTACCAAACCGCCTCCATCCTTTCGTGAACCTGACCGATGGTCAGCTGAATTTATTGATTTTGTGCAAAGGTGTTTGGTCAAAAACCCTGAACAAAGAGCCGTTTCGAGTGATCTATTGCTTCATGACTTTATAAAACGTGCTCCTTCAGTTTCATATTTACAAAAAATTATTCAAGAAGCTAAAGAAATTCAACAAAATCAACAAACAAACCTTTGCTTTGTAAGTCTTGTCTGATAATTATACAAGGATCTAATGTATTTTTGTTCTTTCAGTCCAATTTTAGTGATAACTTGAATAACGCTACAATGGTCTCAAACAAAGATATGACATTACGAACGAGCTCAATTTCTCAAGATGGGACGCTGTCCAACGATTTGAATGCTTTGTCTGATTCCAACTCAAGTACGACGCGAACTAATACTACAAATTCAACTTCAGATGTGGAATCTGACTTAGGAACTCTGATTATTAATGATGAGACCGATGATGAGGATTCCGATAAAACTTTGAAACCTGCTTTTTTGCAACACTTTGAACTTAAAGAAAATATGGTTTGTTTGTTTTTTGTTCAGAGATTGTTTTTTATCTTTTTTTTGTAGCAAAAAGCTAAATCAGCTGAAATTGCAGATGGAACATTGCTCGAATACCAGATTTCGCCTGAGAATGGTTTAAATAACAATAGTGCCAATGGCAATGTTGGCAACGAAAATTCGTTTCTGCAAATGATTGCCACCCAAGCAAACAATGATGCAGCATTGAACTCAATCAATAACAATCCACTATCGAAATCAATAATGCTGGAGGGGGATTTTGAATTTTTGCGGTACCTTAGTTTGGATGAACTGAGATCGAGAATGTCAAATCTCGATTTAGAAATGGAAGAAGAAATTGAAGAGCTTAGGCGAAGATATGCTGCCAAAAGACAACCCATTCTCGATGCGATGGATTCGAAAAAGAAACGCCAGCAAAACTTTTAGATTTGCAACGAAGAGCTTTGTCCGAATCATGCTTTCTCATTCTTCGTAATATTCCATTGAATGAATTGCTTTGACACTAGTCAATCTTGCAAATGGCTTATTCGAAATACCTAAATGCCTTATATCCATTTTGAGCTCTCTTTCACTCTCCATCGACTCACAATCACAATCGACAACACTCTATTAAATGCCTTAAGTATTTCTTATATACCAATTCTATTTTGTTAGAAGTATTTTATTTTCAATATATTAAATCGATTTTATTTGTTTAATTTGCTGTTTTAAATCATTGCAATTGAATTGACAATGTCGAATTGTCTGTTTTCTCATTTTCTAATTAATTTTTATTTTAATTGTAAAAGTTCTACCAGAACCAAATTTTATATTTAAGCATTAATCAAGGTTTATTATTTGGTTGTTTTCTTTCACCCATATAATGTGTTTAGATTGTTTCGGTAGCCGTAAAAAGCAATCAAAGAACAACGAATTAAAGCGTTCTCCTCGAGGTGGCCCGAATGGATTGCCTGCTCCAAACGAAAAGCAAGAAAATTCTGGTACAGCTGCTCGAGTAGTATCAAGCCCGTCACGAGTAAAAACTTGTGAACTGACTGTGATCTACGAGATTCCATCGAAATACCACTCGGATGTCAATGATATTATCGCCGCCAATGGCTATGAACTTGGAGATGAACTAGGTAAAGGCAGCTATGCTACGGTCTACAAAGTGCGCCGAACTAAGGATAACAAACTGATGGCGTGCAAAATGTTGCGAGTGGATCCTAAACGTCGTTCGTCCAATCAGTCCGTCAAGAACGAATTGTTCATTCTGGAACGCATTAACCATCCTAACATCATCAAACTGTATCAACACTTCATTGTGGACAAGATTGAGACAAAGTATCGCTACGTGTACATCTTCATGCAACTGGCTGAAGGAAATTCACTCTCGATCTACATGCGAAATGTGGAATTCGGCTTGCCAGAAGTAGTATGCAAGAGAATGTTCGCTCAAATGGTGTCTGCCTTAAACCACATGCACCAGAAGGGAATTGCGCACCGTGACCTCAAGATGGGAAACGTGCTTCTCAATAAAAATCTTGACTGTCTGATCACTGATTTTGGCCTCAGTCGGGTGGCGTATCGACCTTCAAAGGGAGGCACAATCATGGCGAATAACTTTTGCGGCACCGTTCACTACATGGCACCCGAGATTATTCTGACCAAGAAGTACCATGTGGAGTATAATCCGTTCGTTGCAGATATTTGGGCTTTGGGGGTGGTTCTGTACTGCATCATTAACCGAGGTTATCCGTTTGGAGAGAACGCCACCATAGTGGAGCAACAGATGAGTCACAAGATTCGATGGAATAAAAGGAAATGCTTTGAGCCTGGCAAAGACATCATTGACCTTCTCTACAAATTGCTAGATCCGAACGTAGAGAAGCGAATCAAAATGAACAAACTGATGGCACATCGGTGGATTGCTGACCAGGTGCGACAGGTCGAGGACTCCATCAATAGCGACTCTACCGCCTCCAAAAAGTCCCCAAACGATTCTTCTTCTAAAGGTGGAACTAGCTAAGCTTCTTAGCACAAAACCAAGCATATCAAGTGACTAATTGGACTAACAAATGAACTTAACACATTAATAAAATAAACAGTTAATAAAATTTTAATGCAAAATTGTAAAACATTGTATCAAAATAAAACAGACACATTAAACAGAAAAATTCATTAATATCGAACTATTAATATCACAGGTAATTCAAATCACTTTGTTCTAACTCCGCTGCTCTGAAGAACACGACTGAATGCTCACCGGAAGACTATATTGTTGATCGAGACCCACGTAGCAATCGCTGAGAAGGTAAAGAGAATAGAGAATGCGTTGATCACTGTTATGTCGATTCAATGGCGTTCGGAATTGTAAGGCTAAGTGAGTACTGTGTGACGATTGAATGACTGGAACTCTGGACATCGTTACCAGCTCTGCTCGCTCTTGCACACCTAGAACCAAAAACCATGATTCCGATTTTGGCTTGGGAAAACGAGGACAGAAAGCCTTTTGACTTCGAATATGACTTTGTGGCTGACCGGGAAGCTTCTTTCGATGAAATCGACACTGAATCAAATAGTCGGTGTCTTGCTTCAAGTTAAGCCAGTTGATGTCTTTAGCTGATTTGAATATTTGGTCATTCGAGATAGACCATTTGGCTGGTCGATCTTGGTCGGAATTCGCCTCGGTGAGATAGATCTCCTCTAATTCTATCAAAGGTAACTGCAAAAGTGATTTGAGCAGTCGGTCAATGATACGGTTGTGAATTTGATATGGTGAGAACAAATTGCGAAGAGAACGTAGTGGGCTGTTTGCATTTGAGTGTACAACATTCACAAGGTAAGCTATCGAAGCTAACTCAGAAGGAATTTGGTCTAGGTTGGACAACATAGAAGTATTTTTGTTTTGAAGATCGTCATAAAACTGCGTGGCATCGTTCAAATCGTTGTCTGTGTTTGCTTGTGGAGTGCTATCGGTTTCAATTAACATGACCAACTGGTTCGTGTGCTGCCAGGAGCACTGGAGAATACATTGCTGAAGGCTTATGATGTTAAGAGTAGTGGGTAAAGAACCATTAATGGCAGATATATCAATCATGGCTTGCATTATTCGAATGGCGTTGTCGAGTACCGTCTTCAAATCTGTGTAATAATCCACAATCGGCAAAGGCAATCGACTGCAATGGGCTTGGATCAACAAATTTGCCTTTGTATGTGGTGATTCCATAGAGCGTCTACTTAATTTAATTGGACAACGATGGGAAAGATCTTCATTGAGAAATTCTTCGTTATGACGAACAGGCAATGGCGCGTACTCTGTGGCTTGAGTCAATAAATCTAGCACATCGCGCAGAGTTAAGTAGGGCAATTGTTGTTGATTGAAATCGTTTTGTAATGCTCCTAAAGCATCTTGGAACATTCTAACAGTACCGTGACTCAGATAATAGAAAGAGCAAATTTTGCCCAATGGAGTTGCAACTAATTTTTGTTGACTTTTTGGGCTATTTACTTCCTCTACTTGATCATTGTCTTGCCCATCTTCCAAATCAAAGCAACGTACACAGTAATCGTCTTCTAATGTCTTCACACACTTATCGATAAATTCTGAAAGAAATTTAACAACCACAGTATTAATTGCCAACTCTGAACGGAGAATGTCCTCTTGAGAACCAATTTCGGAGAGATCAACACCATAATAAGATGGATTTTTGAATATTCTGTGATAAAGATAAGTGGAAGAAAGATACTCCATGGCTTCGTGTTTCGATTGAACTGTCCCTGCCGATATTTCTGCATTGAGGTGGTCAGGAAATACTTCAAGTAGATGCGACTCCACTGGAAATGGCTCGTAGAGAAACTTTTTGTAATACTCCTTCTTGATGTCGTGAACGAAAAGAATTGCTACTGCTGAGTTGTCAAATTGAGGTCGACCAGCTCGACCGATCATCTGCAAAACATCTGTTATGGGAAAGTCCACATAGCGACCCTTCTTTCCATCAAAGAACTCGGTGCCCTTGATAATGACCTAAAAACAAAAAATAATAAAAATGATAATTGATAACTTTCGAAGGTAAATGTAAACATACAGCATGAGCCGGCAAGTTAACTCCCCAGGCAAGCGTTGCAGTAGTGACCAATATTTGGATTTTTTGAGTTGCAAACAATTCCTCAACCAATTTGCGATCACCCTCTCGAAGACCGGCATGATGCATTCCGATGCCGAAACTAAGAGTATGCTTCAAATGAGAGTCACTGACACATTCCAAAGTGTTATCTAGTTCTTCTGTAGTGATTCGAAGACATTGAAGACCGTAAGAATCACTTGCAATCAAAGTAATGAGGTCCATGGCAGTGAGGCGAGTTTGTCGACGAGAAGACACAAAAATTATAACGGGCTTCTCAGGAGAAAACTTTTTGATTGCTCGGAAAGCAGGCTTGTTCATTGATGCCATTCGAGGACAGTAATGCTTGCCAGAAAAGCCTGTAACGTGGACTTCAATTGGAACAGGACGGACAGAAGGACTGAAATTATAAAGTCCCACTTTATGAATTGAAAGCCAAGCAGCAAGATCCTGTGCATTTGCAACGGCAGTGGATAAGCCGACAATACGAATATTGTCGCCTGTTCGACGGCAGATGAAGTTAGCCCGAGAGACAATCATTTCTAGTACGGGTCCTCTATCTTCACCAAGTAGATGAATTTCGTCAATTATAACTAACGCAACTTCGCGAACATAACTTCTCGACGGCCAACCTCGACTAACACCATCCCATTTTTCGGGAGTCGTTACAATCACATCAGCAGAAGTAATACTGCCAATATCAGGTGTCACATCACCAGTAAGTTCAACCACTCTGCGACCCATGTTTCGTTCAATCTTAATTTTCCAGTCGTCAACACGTTCCCTTACAAGTGCCTTCAAGGGAGCAATATAAACTGTCTTGGCGCCGGGTTTAGTGTTGAACACTCTAAATAATGCAATCTCAGCAGCAATTGTCTTGCCAGAGCCAGTTGGAGCACCCAGAAGTACGTTCTTATCGGTGTGGTAAAGTGTATGAAATATTTGCGTTTGAATTGGGTTGAAATGCGTGAAACCATACATCGATTGGTAAAGTTCGTTCTGCAAAGCACTTACTGGAAGTGGCATAAGATCCAGAAGTTGAGTGTTTGGTAAATGTTTATCGGGCAAAAGAATGTTTTCGCACGAAACTGGGATTTCGACTTTCGTACCCAGCCAATATTCAAAAGTGCAATGAATCAGGTATTGTTGTTGCAAGTATGAAGCATCTAACAGAGGAATTGTGAAGACATAGTGTTGCACCTCTTCTTTAATTACTTGCTTCTTGGTGAACCGACCCAATTCGGCATGATAAATGTGGTTTTGATTCATGTCGGCGAGCCATATCCAGAATATCTGGCCAGTTTTGCCATGCAATTTATCATCCCAGATAAAGTCTGGCTTCACATCTATATAAACAGTAAGAATAGTTCGAGTGATGGGTTTCACAGTAGCAGTGATGTCCACATAAGGAACCATGCGGGCATATCGTTTCACAACAGGTCCATATTTTTTGTGGCGGATGAGATCTCCAATTTCTTCTGGTCTCATCTCTCGCAAATCATATAAGCTGATAACATTGTCGTAAGTCAAATTGGAAAGTTTTTCTAAAATTTCATTAGGAATTTCTGAGTCGAACTGACGCAAAGGAGTATCAAAATACCAAAGTTGCTTCTCAAACATGAGAGATGTTTTAAGAAAATTTTCTGCCAAAAGTGGCCATCCTCGTTTGATTACATATTCAAATAACCCCCGAGTAAGGCGAGATGCATTCTGTACAAAATATATTTATAAAACCAATCATAAAAAATTAAAAAGGAGTTTCTCACCTGAAGAATGTACATCAAGTCGGAAGACAAGGAGTGGCATTCACTTTTTGCGCCACTAATGGCTGCTTGCATCAAAATGTTCACTTTTGTGTGTGTGTTGGTCAATTCACCTTTTGTTTTGTACACACAATTGTACCTCAAATTGTCCAGATCCTTAATCTCATCGTCACGACACTAAAAAATAAAAGTGAGAATGGACATTGGCCAATGTGCTCATTACCCTAAGTTGTTCGAACTCGTGAGCTTTTGAAAGCATGTCAATGATGCCACCACAATCCAACGTTTCTTTCAAAGTTTTGTTAATTTCTTCAATTGTCTCGTGTTGAATGTAAAAATGAGAAGCAATTCGGCCAAGATGAGTTGAGTCAAGCAGACCTTCCGTGTCAGCATTGTAGCGCACCATTTCTGTTCGATCAAGTATTTCGGCCGATTTTCTAATCAAACCGTACATGTGGTCAATGATAATCGATTGATCGAGGGAAGCGTAAGTGGTCAATCCATATTCTAATGGGTTCTTTTGCATTCGAATATATGCGTAGGTGTACTTGAGCCACTCGACTGCCTCAGAAATGTTGCTAACTGTGCCTAGGACTATTTCAGCATTGAGGTTATCAGTCAAACGCTTCAAGAATCGACTCTCGATCGGGAGCTGGTTAGTTAGCATGCTAAGGTAGTGTGCCAATTTAGCGTGGACAGTAATGATGGTTGCCTCGCCGTCCGTGTCAAATTGAGGACGACCTGCTCGACCAAATATTTGCATGACATCAAGCATGTCAATGTCCACCATGTGGCCGTGTGATGGATCGTAATATTCAGTGCCACGAATAATCACAGCATGTGCAGGCAAATTGACTCCCCAAGCAAGCGTGGAAGTACAAACCAAAACCTTGATAACTCCGGCACCGAATAGCTTCTCGACTACGTTTCGTTCGGTTCTTGGCATTCCAGCGTGGTGCATACCAATTCCGTTATCGAGAAATTTGCTTAAATTGCGATAACGGGCTCTATTGATCATCTTGTCAGAGCCTATAAGACGAGTAGTGTCTTTTTGAAAAATAACTCTTACTCTTTCATCCTTGTCCATTGCGACACGATCAAGAAGGTAACAGGCCACTTGATTAGTTGCATTTCGAGAATGGACAAATACCATTACTTGATGTTCTCTCAGCAGTATTTCTTTGGCCTTATCAAATGTAATCTCGTCCATATCGGCGTTGAGTTGATTCTTGTTATTCGACTTGCAACCAATGAACGTTTTCATCAACGGCACTGGACGAAATCTTTCATCGAAAACAAACAAACCTTTGAATAAATCAACATGGAGAAATTGAGCAACATCGATATAATTTGGCAAAGTGGCAGACAAGCCCACTAAACGAATGCACTTCTGAGCCTGCTCTACATAACGAATTGTTCGGGCAACTAAAGTTTCGAGGACATGACCACGGTCGGATTGAAGTAAATGAACTTCATCAATGATAATTAGCCGAACTAGATCCAAAAGCTGAACGTCGCCTACTGATTTTCGAGTCACAATATCCCACTTTTCAGGAGTTACTACCAACATTTGAGTTTCCATTATTTCTTTGCTAGTCATTTGCATATCGCCAGTTAGTTCACGAACTTTAACTCCAAATGGTTGAAGTCGACGACCAAAAGTGGCCGTCATTTCGGCACATAAAGCTTTCATCGGAGCAATGTAAACTATTTTAAATTGTTCGTGTTTGATACAATTGGGAGTGCCATCCACAGAGTATGATCGTAGAATGTTCAGAATTGATAACATGGCAATGTTTGTTTTACCCGCACCTGTTGGGGCACAGATCAACATGTTTTGATTATCGGTTAGGTAAGCAGTTTGGAATACAGTGGATTGAATTAAGTTAAGACTGGTAAAACCCTCGAATCCAATTCGACAGAAATCGTCCGTATCTTTAATTTCAATACGTTGAAACTTCTTCAAAAACTCCTTTGTTTGTTCATTACTTGACATAACAGGAATAACAAATTCGTCATGAGTTCTATATTCATTCTTCTGAAAGCCTTCAGGAAGCAATAGTTTGGTTTCAGCAATGTAAGAAGCTGATGTTTTAATATTTTGATATAGATCAAACACAAATGGATAATTTTCCACTGGTTGTGCTGTTCGAAGATTTTCTTCCATGTGAGGTTGAAATGCTTCTCGAAGGGAAGCTTTAAGATTATTTTCCCTCATCTTCTCCAAGTCCTGCAAAGTCAACTTTTCGGTTCCATTCTGAATATCATTGTTAACATTTTTCTGAACTTTGTTTATTTCCTTTGTATATTTCTTCTCAATTTTGCGCATCTCTTTTTTTAATACTTTTTCCTTTTCGGTATGGACGACAATAGATGGCCTAAGATTAGAACCATCTCCTTTAGCTTGACACACCATTTTCCACAAATTTTCTGCTCGTTGCATTGTATTAGCACCTTTTGAGTTATTTGATGACCGATTGTCGTTGTTGACATTCTGAGAAATAACAGCGTTCGATTTCAATATATTAGGTTTGTAGAATGTGATTAACTTAGTAATCAATGATGCGGAATCCTCTCCAAGTAAGTTAGTTAACTCAATGCCTAAATTGTCATCAGGTTTGTTCTCAATGATCCAGTTGAGAATTGTGTTAAATAATTCTTCATGATTCAAATAGTAAGAATCTTCATGATTAGAATTGTACATTGATATAAAGTTGGAAAGTTCAGAAAAAAGCAATGTAATTGCATCCTCAGTAGATTGTTGTAAAGAATAATCATTTGATTCAATTTGTTGAATTGGTTGCTTTTCGGTAAACTTATTTGAATTTTGAAAATCTGTATTTACGTTCAAATTGCTGAACTCTTTTGACAAAACCGTATTACCATGGCTGAGTAGATTTTGAAAAATAAATTCTGAGTTTAGATAATCAAAGTTGAATTTTTCAAAATTCGTTGAAGACTCGTCAATTAGCTTAAGGTCTTCTCCATTCATAGGAAAATAGGCATCGTTTTCAAAAGGATCAACATGATCTATGTTTATGTCGTTCTTGACTAATTCTTGTTCTAATAAGCTGAACCAATCCTGATCAGTATGTTCCTGCATTTCCACATCACAGGCAGCTTTCCTTATCATAGAAGGGTAATAGAAAACAGTATTGAGAAAGTTTTGGTCCATCAATTTAAGAAGCTCTATGGCAGCAGAACATATTCGTTCAAGGATTTGATTATTTAAGCTGTCTGAACAAAAAATGTATTCAAAAATAGAATAATTTAAACTAAAATTGGCCATATTTATGCTTGAACTATGGTTGGCATGCTGGTTAGACAAATTGTTCAGGTTTGATGAGTCGTAAATTGTCCATAAAAGATAGACAGCTGCTTTCTCTATGATGTGTTGGTTTGTAGATTTATCAATCAGATTGAGAAACTGAGACACTGAAAAAATAAGCTCTTTGAGAAGAAAATCATAATTTTTGATACTGTCGATATCGTTGCTAGCTTGTCGCTTAACGGAAGAAACGATTGAAATGTTGTCCAGATCGAGATCGGTAGTGTTTTGACAAGCCCAAGACTCAGTTTGTGAAAAATTAGTCGAGGAATCAATCACATCACATCCTATCTCATCGAAAAAATCCTGTCGACCTCGAAGATGTTCAACGATCTGTTCAAAGCGAGGTAAAAGTGATTCTTGTGTAGCCCTTTCCAGTTTGATCTCGATCTCTTTTGATCTAGTAAAGCCGCCATTATAAATCTTGCAATCATTTCGAAACGATAAACTCCCAGGCTTGTTTCCATTCATTTCTGCTTGTTTCTTTCTTCCCTGACATTGTCTAAGAAAGCAAGCAAAACTTTCGTTCTTCAAATCCATCTTCGCAATCAAGACTGGTAAAATGATTGTCACTTAAAAATAAAGGGTTGTTAAAAGGGATGATGTTCCTATTCGGAACTAAGCTAGAATCAGAGCAGTGATGCGGTGCCAAGTTGATCATAGCATATTGCAGTGCAAGCACATTTGCCACAATCAACAATCGTCAGATGAACGTTTTTCTGCTTCTGCTGCTGTTGGCAAATCGTCTGTGCACTATTTCTACGGTAAGAGTGCCTATAGTCTGTTGCTTCGCTAATATATCATCTAATTGAGATGTTCAGTTTGATTGACTTTGATTTTACCAACAAATTAACTTTATTATATAAGTTGATTAAATATAATTTAGTAAATCGTTGATAATATCCCAATTCGAAAAATGTATTTTTATCGAAATTATTTAAGTTGCTTTTGTCTTTTGGGTAGAAATAGTTTTCTTTTGTTGACAAATTCATTCCGCTGGTAAAACAGCTTTCAGCTTGTTAGTACTTTGGCGACTTGGGTCAATTGGCGATTTTTGAAGCAACCATGTCTACTTTGGCATTACCCGAAGGATGGAAACGGGAAGAGACGAAACGGTCGAATGGACTTTCTTCTGGAAAGATTGAAGTGTGCTACATTAGTCCAACAGGAAAGAAAATCAAAATCAAAAGCAGAGCTATCGCAATATCTTGGCAGTACCATCGATCTGACTACTTTTGATTTTCGAACTGGCAGAATCAATTCGAACTTGATTCGAAAAGCTAAGAATCGTCGATCTGGCCTCTATGATTATCGCAGTTTAAAGATGGACCAGTCGTTGGTGGCACCAATCCGACAAACCCCCTCATTTTTCAAAAAGCCTGTCTTCGTTGTGTCCACTCAACCAAACTCAACTGTATACAACTATCAGCAAATAACAGATTACTACAAGAAGACCAATATGACCAATTCAATCGATGCAAAGTCCGATACTAGTGAGAAACCGTACCAAGTATTTTGGCAAAAGCGACTTCAAGGCTTTCGAGCATCGGCTAATTATACCGAGGAAATTGACAATTTCCAATTGCCCCCCAACATGAAAGCTTTCATGGCCTCTTTATCTGATAAAGATACTTTACTTCGAAGTGTCGCTGCCTCTTTGCACATCAACATGCAAACAATTCGTGGTCAGGAAAAACATGTCTTACAGAAGAAAAATGAAATTTCAGAAGAAAATGGCAATTCACCTCGAAATCCAGTTGCCTTCGTGAATCCTCACCAACCACTAATTATTTCCACCACAATCACTGAGGATGACATTCGACGCCAAGAGGAATTAGTCCAAGAGACTCGTCAAAAGCTGACATCCGCCATTCAAGATCTCTACTGTTAATAATCAATATTTGTAATATCCCACCTTGTAGCATATATGAACAATTCATTTACACCTACCCCATTGAATTATAAATTTCACCATTTTTATTGATTTCTAATTTCACAATTTCCTTTAATTAATTACTATTATTTAATTAAAATTCATTCACGATTTTCAATTCTTTTGTTATTGTTTGTTAAATATTTAAATTTGTTTCTACGAGTGTTTGCCTTATGGTTTGATCAATAAGTGTTATGAAATCTCTCCTCAGATCTCTCCCTAATCAGTAGCACTCGAGGAGTAGTATTCGAGTTGGTATCGAATGTCTGCGGTCTAACCACAGAAAAGAGCACCATGGTATCAATAGGCTTGTTTGTAGAGGCTCTCGAGAGGGTGAGTCACTGGATATGGCGCTGAAGCAATTGGCTTCGTGTTGAATGTATTGCCTGAAAGTGAACATCCACGAGAATGTGTTATATAGTGATCCAACACGTAGCCAAAATGGTTAGGCCTGGCCATCTGGGTCGTGGTAAGTTGGCTCGATGCTTACTGGAACAACCGTTAGTAGTGCAAACCAGATTGCCCCTCAAGCCGGGGCATAGCCCAGCCCCACCGGTGAGTGTGTGCGCAGTTCACGCCAGTCAAGTCTTGGCGGCAGCACTGTCACTGGCGCTCATCCCTTCCAAAAGCGCACTGTACTCGCATATAAATGGCCCGATAATCGCCGCTACTGTTCGTTCCCATCTGGCTTATTTTACCTCGTTTCCTCCTTTACTGAAGTGTCATCTAACGCCACTTTCCAAATTGGTTCAATATACCTTGCTGAATTCATTTGTTTACCTATTTGTGTAAGTCATCATGTCTGAGACCGAAGCTCAAGCTCCAACCACTCAAGAAGTGGAGAATGCCGACAAGGAAAATGTCAATGCGACTGAGACTGTGGCCGAAACAAAGAATGACCAGGAAACCAAGGAGAATATAGAGACCAAGGAAAATGTGAATGGAGAGATCGGATTCAAGTGGGAAGAAGCAAAATCCGTGTATGATTTCACTGTTAAGGATATCGATGGAAATGAGGTGCTCTACTTTACTTTACTCGCTTGTTCGCTAACTTTTTTTGTTTTTATTTGTTTCAGGTTTCGTTGTCCAAGTATCAAGGAAAACCCACTTTGATTGTGAACGTTGCATCCAATTGCGGATTTACTAAGAGCAACTACAATCAACTGAATGAACTCTATGACAAGTACGAGGGTCAAGGACTTCGAATTGCCGCTTTTCCGTGCAACCAGTTTATGAATCAAGAATCTGCATGCGAGGTTGACATTAAGAATTTTGCCGAAAAGAACAATGTCAAATTTGACATGTATTCGAAGATTGCTGTGAATGGTATGTTTAATAAACTTATATATTTATAACGACCAATTTTGACGAGCTCGATTATATTCCATATGTTACAGGTTCCGATGCCGTTCCTCTTTATCGCTGGCTCAAGAGTAAGCAGAAGGGTATTCTTGGCACTACCTCGATTAAATGGAACTTTACTAAGTTTTTGATTGACAAAGATGGCATTCCGATTAAGCGATATGCTCCTACTACTGCACCAAATTCCATTGAACCAGATATCAAAAGCTTGGTTGCTTAAGTTGCGAAAGCCAAACACTATACCGAGATTAATTTCTTTCTTTGATTGAATTTTCTTTATTTTATAATCTCGGCTTTTAAAGCTACATACCAATTTTGCTTGTTTTATCTCCATTTAATCTTGTCCTGGACATACTCACTTGTCAGTGCACTACCTGGCTGCTGGCACTTTACTATCACACTTTACTTTACCGTTTACACAAAAGTTTTTTATTTACTTTATTTTTTATTTGATTTTACTATCAACGGACCGAATGTATTAAATAAAATAAAGTTCAATCATGATCATTTTATGATCATTGTTAATAAATGAATAAAATGTTTTGACTCACAATGGTGAGTTTGTTTACAAATAGCCCGAGAGGGGCAGACAGCTGACTGCCTTGAAGCAAAAGTGTGCTTTGTTGAGCGCGCCAGTACTCACTTGACTGAGTTACTACAAATCTACATGTGACTATGAGTGCACCACGGGCACAACTCGAGTCACTACTTAAGCGTCTTATGGCCCTTTTGACTCGTCAAGCTGTCGTCTTCTCTTTTGTGATTCTCAATCTAGTTCTAGGGCAGCTAACCAATGACCAAGTGCATTCTCGACCAAGCGCGAACGTCGACAGCATCTACGTATTTAATGCAACAGATATTAATGGAAAAGACGTAAGTTTTGTTGCAAATTGTCTGTTATTATTTATGATGAAAGCATTTTACATTTCATTAGGTTAGCTTTGAAAAATATCGCAGCTACGTTCTGCTGGTTGTCAATGTTGCTTCCGAGTGTGGTCTCACCGAAACCAACTACCGACAACTGAATGAACTGTATACTCGTTATATGAGCAAAGGACTTCAAATTGCCGCATTTCCTTGCAATCAATTTGCCGGCCAAGAACCGGGCGACGAGGTGGCTATTAAACAATTTGTTGCCAAGCAAAACGTGCAGTTCGATGTCTACACCAAAGTGGATGTCAATGGTTAGTCAGTCAATATTAATTGCCGTTATACATTGTAAATTAATGCAATGTTTCTGTAAACTCCTATAGGCGAGAACACACATGCAATCTTTAAATGGCTTAAATCCAAACTTAGTGGAATCCTATTTACCGAGGCTATAAAGTGGAATTTTACCAAATTCCTTATTGACTGTTATGGGCAACCAGTCAAACGATATGGCCCCTTAGATGAGCCTAAAGACATTGAGTCTGATCTTATAGAAGAACTCGAAAGGAGGACTCATATGTTAGGACACACACCGTCTGATCAGAATGATAGAAAGTTTAATGATCCTAAAGAAAACCATTCGACAGATGAATTATGATTTATCATTGATTATCATAAATTATCAATTAGTTTTTAATATAGTGTATAATAAACTTCGTTTATTATTAATTGGCTAACGTATTAAATGATTTTCGGCATTTATCATAACCTTAGTTATTTTGGTTTCATAGATTCTTTTTCATTGTACGCACACTCGTGACGAGTCGTGAGTCAGTCTATTGCCACACGAGTGAGCATCTTGGAACATTTTAAATGCGACACATCTCATTGTGGATGTTTGTACGGAAATCGACACAAAAAAATTGTTAACATTGACCAATAACAATCAAAATGTCCGAAGTCACCGGTCTAAGCAAGTCGAAAAGTGTTTGTGTCATGTTGGTCGTGATTGGCTGCTTCGCTATACTTTGGCCCAAGTTATTCTACCCCATGATTCTGTGCGGATTGAATTGGGGAAACGATGCAAAGTACTCCATGGAGAGGACAGGTTTGTTAAATATTAAATATAATTTTGATTGTTTAATATTTTAATGTATTTAATTCTTTCAGTTAGCGAGCAAATGTTGCCTCCAAAAGTCAGAGAAGCCATGAGAGCAAATCCAATGAGAGATTCGATCAAAGTTCAGAGACTACCAGGACGGGTATTGTCATTTGATTTTGTTTTTTTGAATGAGTTTTGGTTGATTCATTTCATCATGGTTGCTTTAGCCAGAATTTTACACTGGACATCGTGCTGGAATTCATGGTCACATCCAGAAAAGTACCACTTCCGCCTCCTCGATGAATTTAATGCTGCCTGTGTTCACTATCATCATAGTCATCGTTTTTATTTTCACCATGCTCAAGGTATGACAATCATTCTGAGTTGTGTCAGTCTGAAAGTGCTAAGTGTTTATATCTTTAAAGATGTCGTTTAGCAACGAAAATTCAGAACAAAGTAAATCTTTATCATGCAAATATCCTCGAAACGCATTTAACTCAGAATCAGATATTGCACGTAATAAAACATCAAAATCAACATTACAACCGCGAAATCGACCTTTTCAAGTACCTCAACCAAATTATAGTTTGGCCTTTGCTAAGCATGGCCGTAAACATGGCAAGATAAACCAGATATATTAATCATTATCTTATTATTTTGATATTTTATTTTTAGTAATGGAATCCCTTATCACAGACATGGAAACGTTTCGTGATCATTTGAAGCAGGCGGAGGTTTGCATGTGTAAGATAAAAAAGTATGAGTCTGCAAAAAAGGCAGCGGAAAAATGTTTGAATGTTCCAGATTTAGAGGTACATGAAAAAGACCAAGAAAAAGATAAACTAGAAAAAACAGAATCTCCCGAACCTAAAATTGAAAGCAAAATTGAAGAGACTTTTGAGGTTGGCGAGGACGAGCAAAAAATGACTTGCTCAAATGAAGGAGAGGAAAGTGGAATTGAGGATGAGGTAGTTCATGAGCTTTTGTTTGTTTTTTACTGACCATTTCGTTTTTGAACAGATTGATCAAACTGAAGAAAGTAACAAAGAGAATGCAATCGATCTAATTGATTTGGAACAACCAAAAGAAAAGGACGCAAAAGTGAAGAATCGCAAATCGAAAGTTAAATTTGCTCACATTGAAAATGAAAATGTTGATTTCTCTAAAGACAATGAGAATGAAGATAATATTTGTGAACAGTTTCATGAATCATTGGATGAACGTTTTCTGCACAAATGGAATCAAGAAATGGAACGATTGGTTCACTTGAAAGACGAATAATTCCTTAAACCTACATTTTGCTTAATGAAATGGGCATAATAATTAATAGTAGTGTGCTTTTATTATCGCATAATAATAATTCAATTTCCGTAATTTAGCACCTATTATATTATTTAATAATCTATATTGTTCATTTTTAAATCATAATTATTATTGGTCTGAAAGAATGGTCTCAATTTGCGAGCAACAGTCCAGCAAACGGCGATAACATTGGTACTTTTTCTGATGATAATCAGAATTGGACTGGCGCGGTTTGAACACACGAACTTGTTCCTTAAATCCGTCTGAGTCGGTCTTCAAATCACTAAGTAATTCAATTAACTGTTGTCGATTTCCATTTTGGTTAATTTTTGATGCAGTAAAAGCAATTACAGAGGCACCGACAAGCATCAAGTCCGCTTCTCCGGCAGAGAAAGTAACCAACTCCACTCCCAAAATGTCAGAATGCAGTTGCAAGTAAAGATCGTTTTTGGCCAAACCTCCTGTGACGATAATCTTTCGAATCGTCTCAGAGTTTTTCTCAATTTCCTCAATAATAAATCGTGTTTCATAGGCAATTGCTTCCACCGTAGCTACATACAAGTCAAGTAAAGAAGTCCTCTCTAGAGTGAAGCCATAAATTGCACCTTTTAAATGAGGATTCGCTATTGGAGACCTATTTCCATGGAAAGTGGGATTCACAATAACAGAAGTTCGGTGGTCCAAGTCTTTCAACTGAAGTTGTTTATTCAGATCAGAGATAATTTGAGATATGCTTGAGGGCATTATTTCATTGAAGTATGATTTGATCACATGTTCGATTAGTTTGCCTGTTGCACTTTGTCCAGCTTCACGAAGGTAATAGCCAGGAATGATTGCATCAAAGTAAGGTCCCCAAACGCCTTTGGTAGCTGAATGGCTTTTGTTTAGTACCATATGACAGGTAGACGTGCCAGAAATCATGCAAAACACATTTTCGTATAGATCACTCGCACAACCTCCATCGGCAGTGAGGCGATTGCCGAAAATCAACATTGAAATGACACCAGCATGAGCGTCAATAAGTGAACTTGATAATGAGACAGATTCAATGTTTTGGAATGTTGGTTCCTCTGAAAAATTTGAATCCAACTTCTTTAGCAGTAGCAACACTTAAAGACGCAACACGAATTCCGGGTATTACAACGGAATTGCCAATTCGCTCTTTCAGAGATTCATTCCAAGTCATTCCTGAAATAAACATATTATAATATTATTAAGATTGTTTCAATTATCAAATCAATGGTGATAATAGTACCAATTTGATCAAAAAGATCATCTCTCCATCTGCAATTCTTAGAATCATATCCCCATTTACAGGTGACACAGCAAAGAGAACGAGAAAATGATTGTGGAGTGCCAAAATATTGAGAACATCGATAAGTCATCCAATCTGAAAGTTCCATGAATGCTTGAGCGGAATCAAAACGAACTCGATCATTCCTGAATAGCCAAAGTAATTTTGCTAGTGAAAACTCAGGTGAACAAGTGCCCCCGAATTGATTCAGTACTTCATGGCCGCTTTGGTTGATGATTTTTGCTTCGTTTTTAGCTCTGTGATCCATCCACATAATGACATCAAGATTGTCATAACTTGTTGTATCTCCAAATTTATCATTGACAATTACTAGGGAACAGGTGGCAGAAAAAGCAACTGCATCGATAGGAAAACTTTTTGCTGAATTCACAGAACTCAGACCAGATTGTTGCAAACATTGCGAGACACATTTGCAAAATGCAGACCAAATTTCCTCGGTGCTTTGTTCATAGAAATCTTTTCGTTTGTTATAGATCGTCACTGGTTCGGTGGCTACAGCAAGTGGCTTAGTTTTGAGAACATTTTCAGGTCCGTATTCAATTATTGCTACACGCACACTACCCGAGCCAATATCACAACAAAGTGTCTTCATTGTGAGCCTGCAAGAATAATAAAGTTTATTAGAACAAAATTACATTTCGTAATTAATAATAAATACTTGAGAAATGTTTACTATTTCAATGATAAGTTATCATTGCACACTTTGCATCAAGTGATCATGGCGTGAACTTCACGCATTTAGTCAGTGCCAGTGGCACAATTAGAGTTATCCCTCAAATTAATCACTTCAATGGCATCATTAGTGTCATGTGAGTGTTGCGTGATTCGACTAAACAACATGCATAGATCAATCTTCAATTGCTCAAAACATTAGCATTCATTTTGATAGCATTGTCCATTGCCAATCGCAAACTGGAACAGAAGCCATTGCAGGAAAGTTTTCTAGCGGTTCTTTGTTTACATGTGAGATTTATGGAAAAATGCTATTTTTCAGCATAAACAAAGTACACACTACACAGCCAATATGACCACTTTTAAATGAACTTTTACTCCCATTTCTTTTGTCTCATTTCTTTGAAGTCTTTGAACAGTTAATTGTGTTATACATCTAAGTGGTGGCGTTCATTTGTTAGTATCAATATTGTGTCTTGTTTTCTTTATTTGCCTGTTACAGATGGCCTTTTGCTAAACCGCGTCTTCGTACATCTATTTTTCCGCTTTCAAGAACATTTTATAGCTACTTACTGATTTTAAGCGTTTCATCATTTAACAATGTCAAGTAACTCCTTGATTCTATTTCGTCAGGTATTTCTATTCTATTGCATCATCTACTTGCACTTTTATAACAAATGGTTTTTTATTTTAGTTATTTGACCGAGTTTCCTGTACCTACACCTACCTGTTGGCATGTAACAAGACTCGAGCTGCTATCTTGATTGACCCAGTCAAAGAACTTATTGACCGTGATCTTTTACTGATCAAACAACTAGATCTTAAGGTAAAGTATTAAATAATTATTATAAGGTAACTTGAATACTTTTATTTGAAATTTGAAATTAATAGTAATCCTTGCAGTTGAAATTTGTGGCCAATACTCACGTTCATGCTGATCATATTACTGGAAGTGGTGAAATAAAAAATCGACTCAAATCTGACAATGTCAAAAGTATCATTTCACTTTTGAGCGGTGCCAAAGCGGACATTTATGTGAAGGATGACGATGTTATCGAATGCGGTCAGAATGTGAAACTTAAAGTGCTCACAACTCCTGGTTTGTTTGTTTGTTAGGTAATCTATGAGCTCAACTAATTATGTTTATATGGTTAAGGTCATACCAATGGATGCGTGTCTTATTACGGTCCTGACGAGGAGTTTGTTTTTACTGGAGATGCTCTCTTGATTCGTGGTTGTGGGCGGACTGACTTCCAACAAGGTATGTGCTACTTTGGTGTCGAATGTTCTTCCCTGCTTGATATATAAATTAATATATTATTGCTAAATCACAAACATTTTTAGGTGACTCGGGTCAACTATACGATTCCATTCACCAAAAACTTTATAATCTTTCTGGCCAGTGTTCAGTCTATCCTGCTCACGACTATAAAGGTTTCTTGGCTTATACATATTTTTTCTACTGAATCTAAAATTTATATTTTAGGCAATTTAGTATCTACAATTGACGAGGAAAAACGTTACAACCCCAGATTGACCAAATCTCGTATAGAGTTTATAAAACTAATGAAAGATTTAAAACTTGATCTTCCAAAAATGATAGGTGCAAAAATGGTTTGCATTTCTTTCAATAATTTTTTAAAATTATTTTGATAGATATTGCTGTTCCACAAAAATCTTGTCTGTGGTATCTAAATGAGAAATGTACATCTTCATGCTTTTCAATTAATTCAAACTTGATTTGTTTAATTATCTGTTGCTCATTATACTAGTCTAGTACGTATTCTTGATTCAACTCGGATTTTATACCAAAATATCCCTCATTCATAGAACGAATTACTTTTTATATATTTTTATTTATTTATTGGACGAGGATTATATTATATTAGAAACTGTAATAAGTTATAACATATATGGTAGGATGTTTGTAATATGTTTGTATTTTATTTTGGCACTGCGAAAAAGTGATTTTTTGCCACATTTTGGTCGGAAGTTGTGATTACTTCAGACAAAGAAATTAGCTAAAGCGAATCTCATTTGCATCGCCAGTGATGTCATCCCCATCCAAATGCGAATTTCCATCTGCTTTGCATCAAAACTGGTTTACGTAAATTGGACTAATTCGGCATACTTATTAGTACCTGCCTGGCGACCGCTGGCCATCGAATTTGCTAATGGAACTAAGCAGTCAACACTTCGGTTTCATTGCTATAAATCTGAATTGAAATGCCAAATTCTGCACCATAGTCGAATGTTAGTTAATAATTCACACGTACTTTGCTAATAGGGTTATCAATTCTGGTACAGTGCTCTGTGTGTCTTTCCGGTTGTTTTCTTGTTTTTCTCTTGGGTTTGGTTTGGTGATCTGTTTTTTCAAATGATAAATAATGGGCTAATGCACTAATTGACGCCACCCAAACCAGTTCAGGGCGAATGGAATTCTTTGTCCGTTGCAAAATTATTATGCAATGTTAGTCTCGATTACCAACTAGAGTTTTGAGTTTTCATTTTGAGAAGAAATGACGTTTTAATTTAAAAATAAACAACTAAAGGTGACAAAGGAATGCAAGGAGTGAATGGGACCAGTTCGAGACCAGTTTTAATTTAGATTTCATTATTTTTTTTGTCATGACTTTTTGACAAAGACAGTCGTCGATCGGTGCCTTGAAATGATGCACACTTAGCATTCAAATTCACCTTCGTAACGATTCGCCTTGCCGGCGAGACAACGCGCTCAACGATGACCCTGTTGGAGTGTCTTGCAGATGGCCTCTATCTGACAATTGTGAGTGAATCGGTCTATCTGTTGGCCACTGCTTACTTCTCACTTCATCACCTCCTTCGTTTATTTATAGTGCAATGGCGTAAATCTCAACATTGGCTAATTGAATTAGTTGTTCTGGTTTATGTTATTCTTTACAGCTAATTTATAAATCTGCTTTATTGTTATGAAGTTGGTGCCTTATCGTGCAGTGGAGAGTCTGTGCTTTGAAAACCGTTGGTTAATATTTCATTGCAATTACGCTGTCTTGGACCACTTCCACCGGACCAAATGACGCTGGGCCATCCTTGCGCGTGTTACCATTGTGAGCCAATCGAATAGCATTTTAATTCAATTATCCACTTGTGTTTCTCTGCTTAACCTATGATTTATGTATCAACCTCACTGCTTCGGTGCCATTTACATATAAATACAAGTGCCTCTCACCAGGTTTGTCCTATTCCTGTTCAAAATCTTAGAGAATCACTATCCAACTTTGCCCGTGTCTCGGACTCAAACTGCTTATCGAATTTTTGATTGACTAACCTTCTTGAATTTTGTCAAAAATGCGTTCGAAATCTTCTTTTTCGAGTGGTCAAGTCCACACTAACCTTTCACCCAATTTGTTTTTTCACTGGCACGTGTCGATTTGTTGCAAGTTGTTGCTTTTCTGTGCAGTTCTAGTCTTCATCGGTCAACTGCAAGGTTTCACTCAATCGGCAAGTAATTCTTTCATTTCTGCTGTCAAAGCTGACAACGATTGCAGAGATTACGACATCATCAAGCCACCCCGGTTCGGCAAGCGGGAGGCATACCTCGACAAGTATCGTTCCTCGGACCGTTGCAACGAACGCAAGCGGAAGGACGGCAATTCCAACCGTCAACGATTGGTGATGACCTTAATTTCAACTCTACAAAAGAATGCTAACTTTCAACCTTGGATGTCAACTCGCTTAATGAAACTGGCCAAGTCTGGTCCGGCCAATGAAAATCTGGAGAACATTATCAACTCGATCATGTCCAGTCATGCTGGCGAACGAGGCAAACCTCTTGTTGATCAGGAGATCGAGAAGGTGACCAGCAGGCAGTCGATCACAAGTCTGAGAAATAGCAAGCGAATGGGTCCAATCGATGACAGGGCTAAACTGGACAGTGAGAGTATAACTGACCTAACTCAAAATGGCTTTTTTGGGACATTTCCCGACTCACAGGAGTATTCCCAAATGACACCTCACGACTTTGTGGCGTACTTCAACTATTTGGTCAACTCAAAGCCGAGAAAGTGACCCTTTTGAGTTCCAGTCCACCAGCCGAACTGCAGTGGCCCGCTCCAGTGATCGCATTAATTCTTTAGCGATTCTAACTCTCAACCTGTCCACAAAGTGAACCCAACCAAAGCACCATTGAATCACAATTCGCTTGCATAACATTGCATATTAGTCTCAGTACAAATCACTATGATAGATGCTATATTTTTGTTGAGCAAACCATTTGACAATTTAAATGATCGAATCTATTGAGCGCCATAACAATAAATTCACAAATATATTCCGATAATGTGGTCTGTATTGGTAATGCAGTTAATGGCATTTCACAATAAAGCACTCGCACAATAACTGTTCAATGGCTCGTAATGGTCCTTTCGACATCGATTGCACTCGAGGTCGACCGTAATGAGTGCCACTCGTAATGGCCAAGGGAAAGGTACATTCTGAGAGCAATCGATTGAGCGTCAGCTGCATCCACTGACCAATGGCCACTGTCGTTATCGTTGCATGTAGTCAGTCTGTCTGTAGACAGTCTCGGCAAGTGACAGTTTGAAAACAGTTGAAGGAAAACCACTGCTAAATGAACTCCACACTGAGATGACCCGAGAAGAGGTCGTAAAGGACAGTGCATTGTCCCATAATGTTGACCCAAATTCGGCCTCTTCAACTGGACTTCGTTCGTGGCTCGAGCTCTCATCGTCAGGTTTGTGAAGTGTTTAGATTTGTGCGTTCAAGCCAAATAAAGGTTCAGTCCGAGCGATGTCTTGCCACAAATCAATGCACAGCCGTGCACTAGTGCAGATGCACATCGCACATCTCGATTTCATCGCATTCTATTTACATCAATGCCATCAATGAAATTCACACTCACTCAGTGACCATTCATCATCGACCACTTACCTCCATTGGTTTATTGAATTTATGTAAAATACCTTCAACTGTTCGTCTCGACCCACTCTAACCGTCTTTGTTGTCTGCATTTGGCGCCAATTTCTCGGTCCGTTGACTCGGTACGGAATATTGCAAAATTGATCGGTTTAATTGTTTGTGAGTCAACTGTGCGTTTATTTAGATCAGTTGCCTCACTCGGCATTATTCAAAGGCAAACAAAGACTTATTTCGCTCGAATTGGTAAACTAAACCCAATTTGATCGATTGTTTGTCTGCAAGATGGCCAAGCCACCCAGAAAGGCCAATAAGCAGTGTGTTAATTGAAAATCCACTCGACGATACAAAATCGTTTCTTCCCGGAAGCGTTTACTTGATTGGTCGGAAGTGAGCCCATTGCACCGAACACGATGGCACGCGCTTGGAGTGGTGCCAGCCAAATGGGCCTGGTGGCATTCCTACTAGTCTGTGTTGCTCTCGGTATGTACATTGTCTCAGATATACTCACCGTGTCACCACAGTGTCATCTCAGTCGAATATTATAATGCCTGCTTGTGATTTGCATCTAGATGAACTTGACACGGCCAAATCAGCCAAACGACCCAAGACAAGTTGTGACATCAAAGTGATGGACAAGTGCGCTGCCACCATCTTTGTGTTTGGCAAGCGTTCGGTCTATTTGCCGAAAAATGAGGCTGAAATGGTGCCACACTGCCAGTGAGTTCGCTTGTTTGACTTTTCTTATTTGCAAATTTATTAATTTTGCCATTTGCAATGCGCAAACAATTTGTCACTCGTGTTTGGTCGTGAAGGGAAGAGTTCGATGCTGAGACTTGTGTAAAGTCGTACGCACGCAAGTGTTTGGAACCATTCCCCAGACAAGTGGTCGGCGTCTTACTTCACGGTAAGTGGCCCTTTGCCAATGGCCAGACGAGTGGTCATATGCCATAAGGCCTAGCGGAAGTGTAAAGTGTTAATACAAACATGCCTTGCTTTCCTCAGGCGCTTCTCAAGTGATCCATTCTCGATGCAAACAAAAGGGAGTGAAAGGTAGGCTACCAAATGTCGTTCTGAAATAATGTTGCTAATTAGTTGACATTAATCACGGCACAGAGTATCTCTCGCACAAGGATTGCATCGGACGCACCATCGAAGAACTACACGACTGCATGGACCAACTGGTGTTGGGACTCAACGAAATCACTAGCAAACCAGTAGATGACAGAATTCCTTTGGCGTGTTGTTCCTTTGCCCGTTACCAACATTGCTCAGTGCAACCGATTCAACAAAAGTGTAAGGATAACCCTAAAGCAGTGGAATACATTAGTGTGAGGATGATTAAAGGTATGCTTGCTTGTCCATATGACACACGTATCTCTAATTGACACTACTAATCCATTTGGGCAGGTTATGCCAGCGAAGTGCTCGATCTTGCCTGCCAAAATTTCGAATGGGAAGGTGAGAGATGCTCCAAGTTGAACGTGCCTGATGGTGGTCTATCCTACCGTGAGGGTCGCATCGTCCACACTGCCGAAGCAAATATCACTCTGAAGAGCAAAAGTGCCTCTTTGCTGCCTTCCTTCATTAGCATCTTCACCAAACTATGAGCCATATGCCAATCTAAAAGTTCATTCCAGTGGTGCATGTTCATTTAGTTCAACCGACATGTCATATGTAAATAGTTTGTTCGTTTCCACTGTAAATAATTCAGGATATAATTTTTTATGCAAACAGTTCATTTAAAACTAAACATTTTATACAAAAGATAAACACTCGTTTTGGTTAATGAAGGCGCGATTGACGGTTCACTTTGGCACATATATTTTTTAAAATAAAGAATATGGTTGAGATCGATTGTGCGGTGGCTATTTAATCTTTTGAGTAAATTGATGAAACAGTACGGCATAAGAGTAGATGACCACAACAAGGTGCGCTATGAAACTTTTGTTCAGTTCAATTTGGCCCAACAAAGTGAACGTAGCTGCTTTACTGAGCAATCCCTGTGTTACGAAGTTAACCTAGCAAATGAAATTAGTCAAGCGGTCAAATCAATGCAAACAAACCTCCTCAAAGAATTTGGTGCTTCTCTCCTCAGGCTTTGTGTTGAGCACATATTCGTAAAGAATGGACTTGGTTGAGCAAGAATGTTCGTGCACATCGGTAAATTCTTTCAGGCCGTAAAATAGAAAAAGTGCCATGACAAAAGCAAGTCCAAACAAGGACATGAACTGAATGTTTTCTACCCCGCCATTTTTCAAAGTGTCCAAAATTTGACTGACAAAATAGATAATACCCACAAAGAAAAAGCCTATGTAGACCACAATGTAGAATGCAAATACTCGATCGATGTTTCGCACAGTTTTTAAAATGTTTTGGTACCTAAGAAGAACAAGGTTATCAATCATAAAAAGAATTGAATGTTGCAAAATTATACCAAGTTTTGACTATTTCGATATCGTCCACATCAGGATGTTCGCCATTGTCGATGAGGTTGCTGATATAAAGATTCAAATGTTTGATCTTGTACTGAATAGCCCAGACCAAAGAGAGAAGCAAAATGGCATCGGAAGCAAAAAAGAAGAGTGCATAGATAGAAATAATCTCGCTGATTCGTTCCCTCCACTGGGTATAGCCTTCTGGATTTGTGTCAGTGTATGCCTGAACGACACTGAACGTTAAGAAGGCGTAGTAAACCAACAGTAGGGCGGCCAATATGTGTGACAGCACCAACAGAAAGGAAAACTTCAATCGATAACACTTTAAGGTCGAAATGTTGTCGGTAAACAGAGCTTGGTATTTGGCACTATCCGATAATGGCCAATAATCGAGCAAATTGCTTAAGACTTCCATTATTGATGGACGATTAAGCCAAATAATGTCCAAAGCGACCACTCCAGCAAGTATATAGGAAAGCATGAAAAGATCTTTAATTAAATCGTCATTTAGATGTTTCAATGTAAACATGTGCACCGCCAATCGGCAAATCCAAAAAACCAAAATCGAGTGGGCAACGATGGAGATACAGCAAGTGTAGATCTGTGCAAAGGGCAAACATGAAAATGGGCACTTTCACAAATACCGATATAATCTCGGCCATCATTTACACATTACCTTCATACCCCTCGATGTCATAAATTTGTGCACATTCTTGTGTGCCTTACTGAAACAGAAGTTGAGTGGACAGCCGATGAAGATGTACGGAATTATAATCGAAAATATTATTTGATAGAATTCTTCTTCTAGACTTGCTTTTCGGTTGCCTTTCTTTCCATTTTCAGTGCAATTCTGATCGATTTCAATCGAGGTTCCGTTTGTACCCTTGGACAAAGTGGCCTCTCCATCTAAAGGTTGGCACTCTTCCTGCTTCATTCGATCCATTTCAATAGAATTTTCCGTGTCTTCCATGCTTAGTGTGATTCAAATAACGATTGGAATGGCTAAATATGGGCACAACTTGGAAAGTTACGAACAAATTAAAGATGAACACTTGCAAATCACATTTCCTATTTGCATGACCAATTTTGTGCGATTCGATTCGGTGATTTCACTTGGCAGTGATTATTAATGATACAAAGACAAATAACACAAAACAGTGTCAAACAATTTAGTTCATTCCGTGGCTGATTCAGAAATTTTCTGTCAGAAAATGATTGTGCAAATTGTGAATTGAGCTGGAAAGAAAATAAAATTGAGAAATTTCAATTTTAAGAATGTTGCAAGGTCATAAACATTGACTTTTAAGAATAATTACCAATATGTCCTTAATAAAAACTCTTAATTTCAGGCTGAAATTTCCAGCTATTTAGGAAGTAACCAAATGATGCAACATGTAATGCGGGTCAAAAAGGTTGTACATGCTCAACAACACAGGCTGTTACACAGCAGATGGGCCCAAGTAAAATACTCATAAAGTACGTATACAACGCGTACCACAACAATCACTAATTTGAAAACAATCCACGCATGTTATAATCAAAAGTTATGAATTATACAACTTCAAAATGCAATTCAACGCGAGTACATGACAGAACAGACCACTCGCTCTACGTACATGTTGCTTAAACAATATTGTGACGCTCAAATGAGAAAGCATTTTGTTAACGAAGAATGAACTGTGGTCACATGTGTCATCTTTGGCAAGAGACTCTTGCAAATTTCAACGGCAATAGGTCAATGTAATGCAATACAAATACTAAAGTGCAGTGGCGAAAGCGAGACCAGGACGTGACACCAGTTGAAATGCTTTTACCATGTAGCAGTATGACAACGCTCAGTGCAGTGCACTCCAGTGAAGACTTCGCTTTGTAAACAAATTTAACCCAAAACAACTGTACAAATTTCCACAGATGGCGTATTGGTAGAAATTCTCACTACAAAGGTATGTCACAAAGTGCATTCCACTCTAGATCTAGTCTAGTACTTTTGCATTTATCTGTTGTTGGCTTCATAAAAGTGCCTCTATTGATCATTCCTGTTTTGGTGATTGCAATGCAAAGTGCATTGAGACTATTAGTTAAATAGGAAATAGTGACTCGTTTGTTTATTTGTTTTGAGATATTGAGGTGTTATGACAAACACCAAACGTTCGCAAAGAGCCCATTCATTCAACCCCAGTACGGTACACGCAACTGTAATGTATATTGAGCCAAAAGCCTCATTGTATGGTGATAACTTAACAAGTCTCAAACAGTGCTACTGCACCAACATTAGGAAGACAAACATTTTCTCAATCCAGCCAGTGTATCTTTCTCCTCTATTTGTCTAATTGCTTTATATTTGAATCTGTCCGATAGCTTCGATATATTTACGCGAATTTGCATTGGAATGTTTAATTTGTAAATGTATTTTTCCATTTATTAGTATTTGAGTTACTTGTTAGTAACGGCTCGTTGAGGCTGTACTTTGTCCGCCTGTTAAAGAAATGTGTAGAGCGGTCAAGCTGGAAACTATTTTGTTCAGTCTATTGGTACCTGACAATTAGGTTAATTCGAGCGAACTACTACTACTCAGTTCGAATTGAACTAGAGGGGCAATTGGCGCCGAGAAAGGAATGCTTCTAGTCATTCTATCAGATTGCCACTTGTTTACACACAGGTCGGTTTGTACAATACAATGACAGATTGAGCTTTGGGAGAAGTTGCCACTGCTGAGACGATGTCTGACACTAGCACTTAGGCCTGTGCTACTGCATAGATCGATCCAATGCAGCCATGGCAAACCCTGCCGAGTTGACTATTGATATTTCGGTAGGCGGTGACTGTGAGGCAACAATTTGTCGAGCAACGCAAATATTGACTCAATTGGTCGCTCTGTGCGCACTAATTAAATGAAACAATCTGTCTGCCTGCAAACCGCCTAATAACCCGTTATTAGTGTAGTCCGATCAGGATATTCGGTGCTGAACAACTTTTTGCTCGACCAAACGTAATTTGCAAGCACACCGGCCAAAGTACCGGATCACTGTTTTTGTTTGCAATTCTTTTACCCTTGCTCGTCCTTTCTAGTCCACTCGCCACATCGATCCATCAGTGAGACTGGCTAATTAGTCCTCTTTGAAATAAAGCCATTCCCTGCAAGACTGGCAGTGATCAATGAGACCGAGTGGGTACTGTTTGCCACAGTTTTTGTGGTGCACTTCAGCCGCAATTTGCCCCAAAACGTGCCATTTTGAGTGAATGCAATTGGCGCGGGTGCTGGACCACGGCCAACTAACTAACTAACTAATTAGTGAGTGTCAGTTGATTAAAGGCACGTCTCCCACCACCGAATCATGTTTTTGCACCAAATTTAAATGACATTCACACTTGCCCACTGACCAATGGCCACTGGTCGTCGTTTTATCCTCACTCGTAATTGTTTTCATTTCCATGCAGATTTGCTCAATTGCGAGTAGTCATTTGTGCACAGACTGCAGTTCACATCTAATTGTGGCGGAATGAGTCGAACGGGCGCAAACTGACAAGCCAGCAATTTGCTCTTATCTTGCATTCTCAAATGTCACAGGACGGAATATGTTTTTGACAAGTGAGCTTTGCATTCCGCATCACTCCAATCAGCACTCTGTCAATGTTCTCTGATTGCAATTTCGATTAGGGCCACTTTGATATTTGCATTGCCATTGCCATTGCCACTGACCAGTGGCCGTGCACAAATGCAAATGACCGAATGTGTCGGTAATGTGTGCCATTTCATGCATAACTAGCTGCAGCCATATACATTGGCCCGCTGGCTCATTTATCTTGCTCACACAAGCAGAGGCAAAGCACACAATTCGGCCGAATGGATCAAACGGACCAACTGGTTCGACTGCCAATTATTACTGCCGTCATTGGTGATTAATTTGGCCACACTGCACGGCAGTGATGAGTGGCCTTTATTGATTTCGATTGTCGTTAATATTTATTAATAACAGTCAAATGGCTAGTCAAGGCGGAACTTGTCTCAGCTCCTCAAATCTACTGACTGACTGCAGTGAAATCAATTAGCAAATTATTTATTGTGATCGCTTCACTTGCTGGCAAATATTTCCACAATTAATTGCCTTTGTCCTTTCGTGATTGAATGTTCCATTCGAGTCAGTCCTACTGTGTAAATGTTTGCTTCGGTTTGTTTTGCTGACTCACTGTCGATTTATGTTTGAAACATGAATTATTGCCATTCGAGTGTTGTCCCATTAAGCATCGCATTTATTACCTTCCCCACTCTCTTCGATGTCACAGTATGTAGCCATGTTTGGGCTCATCTTCGAATGCTTTCTAAGCGAATCTATTTGCGCTCTAATTGAGACCATTTCAAGCAGGACACATTAGCACTGATTCATTATAGTCCTCTCCATTGCACAATGTGGACTCACTTTTGTCATCGGCAAGTGGCACTCGAATAATTAGTTTAATTCGATCGGTGGCATTTGCATAGTGCACAAATCACAGTGCCACATTGCCACATCAAACTAAACACTTGCAAGTCTGTCTGTCCCCACTCGCAACTTTCTATTGTTTGATTGGCAAAGTTTAAAACGAATTTCTTTGTCGCATTACTTAACGCCCAGTGGATCTATTTTACTATGCAGGTCTTGAGTGATCACTTCGAAGTGCACTACAATATATCCATGTGGAATTCATCTACTCGGTGCGGTGGCGAAGAGTGGAAATGTTAACATTACAATAGTGAACGCTTCCGCCTGCCGAGCCAGTCTGGCCCACAATCGACCATAGACATCTCCATTAAGAGTGTAATTAATTATTACCCAACGAAATATCTGGCTTGATTAATTGGCAAAATTAATCTTCACTTTTCAATTGTCTGTGAAGCGAGTCGATTTAAATTGCAATCTAAGCCAAGCATCGGATTGATCGTTAATTTGTTTAATTGAACTAATAATACCAGTGCCTGGTGGCAAGTGGGTCTGGTTGGTCGTTCAATCCAGTGCTGGTAGTATATGTCGATAATAGGGCCATAACTAGTCCGACAATTATTAGAGGCAGAATGCCAAAATCGTTATTTAATTTTGCAAATAACATCTCCGAAGGCACCAGCGCAAAGTTCATTAGGAATTTAAATCGAATAATGTGCACTCGTTGGCGCGAATGTGCTTAATTTGAATTTGGAATCCAATTATGACAAATTGACAATTTTACTTTGCAATTGTCCTTTTGAAGAATTGGATGCAATTCGCTGTGCTCGTTGGCTTGTTTGCCAAGCGGTGACTCTGGTGACTTGCATCTTTATTAATATTTACTCGGTAGCTCGTAATCATTTTGATCATTGTGTTTACTATTGTAGGCTATTGTTTACTATTGTGTCTAGTCAGTAGTGTTCAATGCTGGGCATTGCTCACTCCAGTGCACCAGTGCAATGGCTGCTTGTTTGCATAGGCAAATGGTGATGTAGATATATTCAAATGATGCACTGCACTTAGGGGTTCATTTATTGCTTTTTAATGAGTTCGGTAATTACTGCAACGTCTTGGGTATGTGTGCTACCATTTTGGTCCATTGAGATCGTCATCTGTGGATTGTAGTAATGTTGCCACTCTGTTGCCTTATTGCATTGCGAAATGGCCACTTTGCTCAGTTGGCATCATTACAGTTAAATGGAAAATTATGATTGTTCCATTCTGGTGAGCATTGCATTGCCACTTGGTGCTTTGTTTCGAGCTCGACTAATGGCGACATTTAACATCCATTGGGGCAGCCAGCACTACGTGCTCCCAATAAACAACATAACGATGCTATCAATAATGATGGACCCACAGCAGCATGTCCCCATTGGCCAAATTGAATCTAATCCACCAGAAATATGTTGAGCCTTACAGATTGACTCTATTGCATGCTTTGATTTGCCGTCGGGCTCTTATTGAGCCTAAAAGTTTCACTTTCTCTTGTTCCGTTTTATTTTCACTGTAAAACAGGTCAAGATCGATCGAATAGTTTGAGAGCCAATGGAAATGTGTTCTTGTTGCTGTAATGAAGTAACTCACACTGACAGTCACTGAGGCTCATAATTGCGCTAATGGCAACAGTACCGGAACAAGAAGTGCCATTCGCACCATTGAGGAAAGTTTGTGCGAGGCGAGCTAAATCAAGCGGGCAACTATCAATAGTTACATTGTTTTCCAATATCCATTTGGTAATTCCATTAGTGTTGGTCACATTTGAACTTTCCTCACAATTGGTAATCGTGTGTTGGCAAGCAGACGAATGATTAAACATATACTTTGTCCGAATGGATTCGGAAATAGTGCAGTGTGGAGCAGTGTGCATTGGCTACTAACCCCAGTGTACGTGTACAATGTGAACTGTATAATTTTGCCCATCAAATTCTTTCTTTGATCGGCGTCTTATCGTTTGGCTCGAGTTTACCTTCGATGAGCAAATAGTTTGTGCATTGCATTTTTCATTTTTCAATTAGTGACCGATTATCTGGCCAAGTTGAGACAATACCACAGCAGTGCGACTGGCCCAGGCTGTGTCAGTCCGAAGCGGAACAAGCAAAAGAGCAAGTGCCAATCGATCACGGCCAATCTGGCTGACAATGATCGTTCACGAGTGAGGCATTGAGGCATTGACATATTTATTTGCAAGTGCAAGTGCACACTGCATCCTTCCTTTATTGCCTTCACTCTCGATTCCGTCTGTTTGTTCGAAATTAAAAAGCACATGCCACAATGGAGAAAAGGACTTCACGCAAAGATTTCATGATACATTTCGCTTGTGAGCGATACGTTCGCGGCAAAGATGCCATTGCTCGTAAAGTTTGATGAGCACGATAATAAGATGAATGCGAAATATCGACGCTAGTGATGGCGCCTACTGATGTCTCGCTGGCGGGCGCACTTGAGCGATCACTCAACGGCTCGACTGGGACTTTGCCAAATTGGCCCATTTGGTCTCATACGACCGATTATTAAAATGTCCAAGGCAGCAACCTATCTGCAAGTCCAATTTGCTATTGGCGAGAATTTTTCACAGTTCAAGTATACTTTCTAATCCTGTGCGTGCTTTGAATCGAATCGGGCACAGTCTGCCAATTGCAGCTCGATCTTTGTCAAAGCTGACAGTCTCTGTTTGTCTGTTTGTTCGGTCACTGTTCCCATCATGCCTATTGTGCAATGTCTCGCCAGATGAATCAGTTCCTCTCCATTTGGCACCATTTTGGTTCTAGGTGTTAATTCGCCAATAAATTCAATGCCATTGGCTCATATATCTCACACCAGATCGCGACTAATGCAACGGGGTTTCGTGTTGTGTGCGAAACATTAGAGCAGCCCGAATTGGGCTGTCAGTTAATATTGATGATTGTTCGATGTAGAGAAAGTAATTATTTCAATGGTTCAATTGCTTCCTTTCCAATAAATCAGGCCGCTTCCATTGCATCACCGTAAATCGATTCTTCGATGCGTGCTGACTTGAGGATGGAAAATCATTGCCAAGTGCGTGCATACAGACCATACAATAAAGCTGTTTGCTTGCAGTGCTTTCCACTGTTAATTGACTTTGATTTATTCTGTTTACAGTGCCACATTTGGTCTACTTGTCTTTGAACGTTTAACTGAAAGCCGTACTTAGTGCTATAGTGTAATAGACTGAGATGTGAGTGTTAGCTGGCAATTATAACGAATCTCGAGCAAAATGTGAATTTGTTTCGTAGCCACTTGGTGCAATCAACGAAAGTCAATATGGGCTAATGTGCCATTTTGGACTACCGAATTACTGTTTTACTTATTTACATTGCGTTCGGTAATCAAATGAAAATTGATATCATAGAAATAAGAGACAGTCACAAGACTCAACACAACACTTACGACTTATCCAATTTGAAATTACTCGTTCGGACTCTTACGAGTGGCTTTTTGACAAGCGAACATCGAGTAATGTTGTCCCGCTTTGACTAACCGGAGATTGAAAGTTTTGCAAGTCTTCCTGTTTAAGGTAAATTAATGAGCATTGTTCAATGATCATTGCACAACTATTCTAGCACCAATTATGAGAACAGTTGGGAAAGCATATCTGTTTCATAATTGTGACCGTGAATAATTGAGGTAATGGCGACAATTAGATCAAGTAAAATAGATTTATTTATATATAATAATTATTAACAAAGTAACTCGTTGATGCATTTATAGTGTGGCGCAGACAGATTTGTGCGGGCAACGATGAGAGGGCCCAATGAGCCAGTGAGGTATGTACAGAGCATCAGAGCATCGTTTCGCACAGAGGTATGGTCTGTCCGGGTTTGGCACTGGCCAGTTGAGTGACGCCGTTCCGGTCGGTGATGGCCACCTTGAGTCCGTCCCGGCCGGCCGGCTCAGTCCTGCTAATCCTCTCCGTGAGCGGACTCGAGTCTGAGGTTCGCAAACTAGTCGCTGACTCTAAATCCGGCTGATTGTCGGGCTGTTTGCTTTGATCACTGTTGTTTACCGATTGCTTTCTCCCCCTGGTGGTTGTCGCTTTCGACACAGACAAAGTAGCTGAGTTCTCTACAATGCGACGAATAAATATTTGTTGAAAGGTCTCGCGAAACGCACGCGACATGCCACAGTAGATGGCAAAGTTGAGTGGGTACGAAATTATGATAAAGAAATTGGTTAATATTATGGTCATGTTGAGAAGTCGGTCTGAGACCAGCTCCAGCTCGAAGAGGTTCTCGGTAACGTGCACCGCAGTGGTCACCGCCAGGGGAATTTCCACGATCAAAAACACCGTGACCACAACTATGAGCATGAAGGTGGTTGAGTTGGCGTCTCTGCCACTGCCAAGGCCTCTGTTTCCTTTGCGTGCCTCAATGCAAATGCTTCGTCGCGACACATTCTCGTTGATGATCACTTGGTCGTTACCATTGCTGATCGATTGGTTGCGCCCTTGGCCGTTTTTCAATAGAGGACTGCTTCCTGGTCCGCATTTGCTGGCATTGTTCTTCAAGAACAACTTATTCCGAGTGATTTCTGCTCGCTTTAGCGCACTGTACAAAAGGACGTTGAAGATGACCAGGGCAAGACAAGGTCCGATGTGGACAAATATGATGCGAAACATGAAGTAACTGACAAAGTAGATATCTTCCGCCAGAATCACCCAATCAGAATTGACGAACAGGCAGGCCTGCTGGCTCAGGATCACATTGGCTGCCGTGTTTGGTGTCAGATTGGCCGACTGTGGTTCCACAGGCACAATAATGTTCTCGTAATGGCTCTCGAAGAAACGCAACAGCTGGTGCACAAAGGCCAATACAAATATTGTTCCGATGACCTTGCCGACGCGCTTGTTCGTGCACCAGATTTTGGCCACAGTGGGGTGACATATGTAGATGTATCTGAGAATGGACAAAATTGACTTGGCACGTCATCGCCGAATGGTGGAAATTACCTTTGACAGGCCAACAAGAGAGTGCACCAAATAGAGGCGGTGTGAAAGAACGCTGGCAGGATATCGCTCATATAGCTGTACAGGTTGCACAAGATCGAGGGGTGCAGGTAGTGAGCGTAGTGACCAAGGGTGTACATGTAGAAATACCACGGCACCGGAAAGACTAAGGTCAACAGATCAGCCACTGCCATTGCCAGGAGAACTAGGTTGGTCGGTGTTCTCATGTCGGGCCTGGACAGGACCAGCACGATCATGATATTGGCCACCACCGTGATGAGAAAGAAGACCGGCGTGATGTAGCCAAAGAGAACCACCACGTATTGGACGGGCAATCCACGAGTGACGTTGAGCAGAGGCAGCTGACACGGATTGAGTTAGCCTCCATCACCATCTCTGACTGTACTTACCTCGAGCTGGCCATTGAAGATGTCTTCTTGGTCTATGGTCAGGTTAGTGGAGTTATAAGACATGAGGAAGAACTTGGCGCGAGGGGAAATTTCATAGGAAAGGTGAGTACAGCTATGCCGTGCACCACTGGCAAATGGCAGAACCAAGACGGTGCCCGGTCGGAATGGTCAGTGCTTTCAGTCGGTCTCAACTCGGTTCTGTTCATCGACCGTGACCAGACAGACCGAGCTAATTTGGCGGAACACTCGACCCACTGGGCACAGACCTTTCACGGGCACGTTAATTTATCTGACCTAACGGCTTGGCCAGAAGCGGGTCATTTGTTGCATCGTGCTGAGATGACAGTTAGCTGTGTTGATCCATTCATTATGTCTCACTTGGTCTGGTCAAATTAGATCACATTCTGTTGCCCACTGAACAGCCACAATGGCGGTAATCGAATCTGCACAATGCAAACAGAGGCTAGTGAGACTCGCCTGTGAATCCATGGCACTATAAATCAACGGCAATAACAATAACGATAATTAATTAGTTTCACTGTGAAACTCGGGATCGACAATTTAGCGTTGGTAAGAGAGCGGAGAGCGGGAGTAATTTATTGAAACAACACTGACAGACACAGAGATTACATAAGTGGGTGATGGCGGCTCAGTGATAGGTAGATCGACATTGGAGAATAAATTAGTTCAGTGTCGAGTATAAATAATTAAGCGACAAACTTGGCCTAATGAGCAATGGCTACTGCACTGACGGCTTGGCCGAATTGTGCGAAATGGACGATCACCGGACACGGACATGACATGGACACGATCACAGATGACTCACTGTGGACGAATGTATCACAATGTGATTGTGCTCTGAGAGGGCCATAGCTGCACTTGGTCTCGCTAATGGTGGTGCACCAGCCTTCGAGTTCACCGTTGTCGCGAACCCACTAGTCCGAATCAATCTCGATGCGAGTCTGCTGAGAGGCCACCGAATGTGGCTCCTTTTTACTGACTCGGTCTGTCGCACTGGTCGATGCTAATGACGATATTGGACAAAAAGTGAAATGACAAAATTTGTGCCCGGTTTGAACGGTCTCCAACGGTCTTGGGTCTGCCTCTCTGCAATTGCCCAATTTGGATTGCATTCGTCTAGCAGTCTTCTCTCTCCAAATCCGTTTGCAGAGTTGATCCTGCAAGTGCGCTATATGTAGTGCTGCTCTTCCTGGCTTGCCCCTTCCCTCAATTTGGCCAGTGGCGCACCACCACAGTGGCTGTGCACTTCATCTCACAGCGACCATTACCTCAGTGTCGTTCCATCAAACGGTGACAATTCCATTTGGGCTAATTAAAAATTTATCAATGCACCAATTGGTGCTGCTGAGGTTAATCGCACTTGTAGCACCAACTGCAACAACGAAACACATCATGGGCCATTTAGGCACTTCTGATCCTGCCTCGGTAAAAGCTACTCGTTCGACGCTGTAGAACAATTCTGTTCGAACAATAGTTTGGTCCATCAGGACGGCTTGTCAAGCCATCACTTGGAATATTTAATTTGCACTTGTGTCCGTATTGAAGTAAATCTCATTTGCCAACGAATGGACAGTGACAGACAGATTAACAGAAAGTCCCCATTGTGAGCGCGCATCATTCGATATTCATAAAGGCAATTAATTACTGCCACATTAGGTTCAAGACATTAGGCAACAGACCGAGCCACTAGAGTGTATTCCGGAGTACGGAGTCCGGACTGGACAGTACTGAATTATGGCACGTCCTTTGGTCATAGTGGAGCCCAATTTGCGTACACAAATTCGATTTCGAATGGCCCGATCTGGCGAACGAGTGCACATGCAACCTTTTCAATGGATTGCATGCTTCCAATTACGGTGCCAATGAGTGCACCATCAGACAAAACAAAGCCTCATTTAGACTAAACGAAATTGCCTTTATGATTGTGGCCCGCACATATATTAGGTCGTCTTTGTCTGCCGAATAATTATAATGTTATTAAAATTAGCATTATTGCTACTTGCCACCACACGAGGCGAATTTATTACACTAAAATTATTATTAATATCTATACATTGTAGATTGGGCCATCCAATTCGGTTTATAACATCTTTCTTTACTGATATGGTTGGGTTCATTCGAAGTGCACTGCACAATGTTGCAACGGCTATCTTGTGGGCAATTTGCTACTTTGTTGGTGGCTCATTCAACGCAAATGGCTTGTCGGACGAGTACTCACATACGTATGATCGGTCCAATATCGGCCCGATATAGTCCGCACTGTAGTTGGCCATATAGTGGATCAATTAGACAAGCAATTCGATCGAGTTAGGCGTGCAGTCAACTTTACATGACCATGTTGGCTCACTGATTTGTCCAATGGTGTCCAATCATAACGATAATTAACGCTTGCAATTGCAAGGACATTATTGTCAGTTGGACATCAATTTTGACTGCGATTAACATTGCCGCTCATGCCAACTTAGAGTCAATTACTCGCTTGTCATGAAGTGAACATATTCTCCTCTCAACGGACCAGACATGAGACTCGCCCGACTCGATTCTGCATAGGAAACGTCACCTTGAAATTGAACTCACTCAGAATTGGTAATTACCAAAATAGCGATCGAATTAGCGCTGACCAAAGCGAAACTGTGCAATCAAGCACGGTGGGCTAGTTGGAAATGTCGATCGTGGTTGCACAAGCCTTACGACAGGCTCACTTTACCGCCTCACTGGCAATGTCACCACACTCTACACTGACAATTGCCTTCCCGTCCAACTGGCCCAATTGGTGTTATTACGTTGTCGAGTGGTGAATGCTATTTCCGACAATGACTTGTTGGTGTCACAAAACAACAAAAGAGTCAAAGGTCTCCTCGAAAAGACAGATCGGTGTGTGCACCGAGCTACTGCAATAGTCTACTGCAGTATGTGGCGAGACAATAATCTGCTCGGTCAAGAGTAGTTAACATCTTTCATTAGTGACAGTTATCTACGTTCGGTCAATCGTTTGAGACAAGTGTCATTCATTAGGATGGCCAATGGATTCTTTTGACAGTGCACTCGTGTGCCAGAGTGTTTATTTTAAATTGCCACCACTCAAATTGGTGTTATCAATGTTTGGCCAAGCCAGGCCGAGCTCACCAGAATCGGCCACAGAGGCATAAATTTCTACTGACAGTTGGAGTCATCATCGGAATGTCTGTGTGTCCGCCTCTTAACTCAATTACTGTCATCGCGCCATTGGTATTGTTATTCCGATTGCATTCGAACATAAATCTACTTAGATAAACACATGAACATAATCGTTATTGTTAAAAAAAAATGCTCGAGGTAAGCAATGCTGTCCTCGGTATCGTTCGGCCCAATCGATAAGACATTACATACATCGGCGCGGTGTTCATCATCATGCTTGCCATCATCCCATCGCCATCCTCACTATCCCCACCGTCAGCATCGTCTCCATCATGGACAGCATCAGTGCTCACTCTGTCAAGTGCGAATGAGTAATGTTTTTAATTGTCTAATTCAATTACACATTGTATGGTGACTGAATGGAATTAGTCTAAGTGGTTTTCATATAACGACATTATAATAAAACTAATTATCGCCATGCAGATGACAACACGGTGACAAGTAAATAAGTGCGCCCCGATGACTTCACTTGCATTGGCGGTAGCATGTTAGCATATGTTGGCGATAGTGCCGAGTGTTGTGTGGTAGCCCAGTGTGCCTTCACAGTGAACCGACAAAGATTGGGAACAAAAGCTGCTGAGTGTAGTGCAGAAGTGTTGTCAGCGGGACCCGAATTGAATTTGCATCTCGATATCTGTGCACTGTTTAGACAGTGAATGTATGCAAATGGTACTCATACCGTCAAGACCAACAATTCGTACCCCAAAGGTGGCCGTCACAAGTGTGGCAAAGCAACAAAATGAATGTGTCTAATCGAATTTATAGTCAAACTGCAACGTGTGCAAGTGCCACTTTCTTCTGGACCAAGTGTTGCCTCACCCGACAAGTATCCAACTGGAACCTTTGGGTGTTATGGCTAATTTGTTTGATTGAGCTCGGCCACGGACAACGCAGAGTTTGGCCATACTCGGGTGGCGAACAGGCCATCGCGTTCCGTCCCATCTACTTTGTTGAGCCACATCACATGTCGCCAGTGATCATCGATGAAGTGTCACTTCGCTCAGTCCCCAATGACTTTCGTAAGTTTATCAGTCTGTTCAGTTGAATTAGGGTTGAGGTTAATTCGTGAGATGTGACCAGTCTAACGGATCACAATCAATCTTCAAATAGCTATCGGTTGCTTAGCGATTCGTTCCATCGAACTAAGCGTGTCACTAATTTGTAAGCAAGCTAATTAGTTGAGATTAACTTTTGGAAATTTTCCTTAATCTTTGTTATTGATTGCCGGCTGTAAGCAAACTTTTGACAGCGTCCAGTGCCAGTTGTGTGTATTGCTGACTTAGTATCTTTACTTACTTGCAGGTCCGAGTGGATTCAATTTGCGTGCTTCCAGTGGAACGACTTCTGAGAGTTTACCCGAATTAGGCACATCGTGGATGGCTCAACATGCACCAGTAGCGAGAGGACAGTATCGATCAATCAATGCACGTAACAGTAATCCAGCTAAAGCGCCATTATCTCCTCAAGCGTTTTTCCCATCATCTGTTCAGCGACAATTGCCACTCTTATCAGTAGCAAAGCCGTCTTTGTCTTCTCGCGATGCAATGACAGCATCTGTCGTGCCACAAGCCAAACAAACAGTGGACCATCCGAACACAAACCACCATGCTACTGCTTCTGTGGCCGTCGACAACAGACAGATTGATCGTTTGTCCCAACAGCCACAACAAACTTTTCAATCGGTAACAAGCGAAAATATCGACAAAGTGGAGACAATCGGGGATGTGAACCACAGAATGGTGCACAAACAGGGCGACAGTGCCAATCAAGCTCGACGAATAAGCAAGAGGAAGTTGGAACAATATGATCACTCGCTTGAGTCTCCAGTTGAATCACACCAGGACAGCACGACAACCGACTCGATGGCAACAATTAGCACGCGTCCCAATAAACAGACTAATGATTCGATTGCATGGAATGGCCAACGGAATGACTCTCTAAATATTTTGTCTACTGGTGCACTGAAGGGGACAAACGAATCGAATTATGCTAATGAGAATACTAAGCAGACTGAGAATGCACACAAAGACAACAAACCAGATTCGATAGATGATGCGAAAGACAATCAGAACAAAGGGGAGGATTACAAAGACAACCAAACTGGAACATCGATTGCTGTTGCCGCCGATCAAAAACAGCCGCACTATTTCGCGTACCAAAAGGGAATTGACTCGAATGATACGCTCAAAGCACAACTAAAGACCATGTCTACCAAGGACACCGCCACGGTCTTTGGAGACCAGCGAGAAGACGAACAGGACAATAATAACGAACATGAAGATTCGGAGCAAAGTGACACTGACTCCAATGACTCGACTGATGAAGATCAGCCCGAAGAAGACTCGAAGATTAACCATTATTCCTCGTCAATTCCAGAGACAGTAAAAACAAAAGAGAAGAAACAAAGTCTCCGCTCATTAGTTTCAAAAGTAAGTCACTTGGCACAGTAAACCTTTCTCTAGTCGGGTGCCTCTTTTCGATCGGAAAGCAATTGCGATTGCTTTAATTATTATTGACTCAGCGCACGCTGCACTAATTAGAATAACAAGACGCTTGTGCGAATGGCAACATGTTTTGTTCCATTAAACACGAGTCCACTGATCGGTGATCATCAGTACTCACAAAGGGTTATCACTCGCCATTTCGATTGTCGCTGCATTTGAGTGACTTGCCGGCATCGCTCACTGCCACACTCCGACCCACTCTTGGCTCTTAGCTATTTCTAATTTGAGCGGCAAGTTAATTTTAATTAAATTCCCGAATTCTAATTTGCCTCGGTTTGCAGTGGCATTTGCCTGTGCCCGACTGCTGTTGCATTAAATTAATTGCTTTCGACATCGATCCGGTCCGTAATCTATACTTTTAAAATGTCACCATGAGATAAATTATTAAGTGCTCCCACACTGGATCACTCACATTGATTGCAATCCATACGACAAAATCAATCGAATTGACTTGGAAAAATCGCTTGACCCAATTAGTAGTCAATTTTACTGAAAGGCCATCTGGCCCAAATTTTCTAAATACTGCTAAAAAGTATAAAAAGTTTAAATAAGATTGATCCCTTTTGCTGGGTTCTGTTCTCACATTGGTCGGACACTCGCTCCTACTTTAGCAACAACAAAATGCACCACCATTGTGAGAGAATCAAGAAAGTAACATTGTCAATACCTTTGTGTGCTTATTACCAGCTTATTAGCGGCCATGTTACGCTTCTACCGATCTGGCAGGTCTTTATGTTTTCAAAATTAATAACTCAACTCTTGTTTTGTCGTTTTAGTTGGCTTGTTATTCTGTGAAGAGTTCTCACAAGTCACTTGTCTTATTACTTTTTGCTATACATCCAGCATCACAATCGATTTCTGGGTGTAAACTTGTGAGAAGATTTATTTATTATTAGTGTTTTCAAAATATTAACAATTGTCTTAGATGTGCGGGCAAAAATTAATTATTGATGCTTTTAATTAGTAAAATGGTGGAAATGTAATTATTTTAAATTGTTCCGATCTAATTGAAAGCGAACACATTGTTCGATTGGTGTCAAGTGGTTCCAATTAAAGCCAAGTCAGCAGGCCATGCAGCAATCGAATGAGCAAGTGCTTTTGCAATAGCGCCCATTTGATAGATTGCCACCGATGGCATTTCGCCTTTAAACAAATACATTCATTGGCAGGCCTTACAGCCAATTGGTAATTAGACTCGGTAATTACTCGTGTTGCATCTGGCAATTAGTTGCATAATGGAAAGCAGTAATTTCCACTGGATTGATCATTATTTCCATTTGCAGGGATATTCTAACCGTGACCGAGGCTTTGGTTTCATTAAAGCCTGGGCTTGGGATCGAGCCGAAAACTACCGGGTGAAGGAGGACCGCCACCGAGACCGAGACAGAAAGTCCCAACAATTGGGTCAGTCTAATTGGAAGAAAATTTAAATGCGACACCACACGATCGCCTTACTGGGCCTGATGTGCAGTGTCGCACTGATAGTACAGTTTGGCCATGGCCGCACCGGCTACACTCGGACTCGTCCACCGGGTATCATCGAAAGAAGCAAAACAAATCAGTGCACTGCCGAGTGGAACAGTGAGCACTTATTGCCAAATAATTACACTTATTGTTATACCTCCTCGAGTGGGCCAATCTATTTTGTATCAGTGCAGAGGGCACTTTTCACTTTTGAAATATTTATTATCACTCTCAATAGTCGCTCTCTGTCTCTTCGCTAATAAACCTGCTCGGGCCAAGTGTGTAAGTCTCTCCACTCGAGTTGAAGCACTTCGCTACTACAAGCACGACCGAAACTTTCATTTCGCTCTTCACCAGTGTCCGTTGGTGTCCTATTCAGCTGGTGCGTTTCCTCCTCAATGGCCATTGGCCACCGATCGAACAAGTAGCTTAATTCAATTAGACTCTTCTCTAATTGCAATTTCTATTAAATCGCGCCTTGTAATAGTTCATCTATTGATGACTAGGTGAATGTGTGGGCGAAGTTTTCTCAAGTGACCCACCGAAATTATGTCAATTCCTACTTGCGTAAACTCTCCTCAATTGACATCGCTGCCAATCTACCATGGTATATAGAGACTTGCTTGGCCTTTGCCGGAATTTCAAATCGGTATTGTTGCTCAAACCAACGACAAACCTGACCGTGACTCTCTCAATAACAGGAAAAGTCCTAGTGGAAAGGTATTCGAATTAATTAGTGAACAAAGGGAAAGTTAACTTTAAAGGACACGCGTCAAATACTGCCTGGCACGTTCGCTGATCACCACACTGACTAACATGTTTCGCTTGTCATATCCCAATGTTTGCATTCTTCATTTGCTGATTATCATGTCCCATATCAAATAAGTACGTTTGCTCGTAAGTTATTTGTGTTCTTTTGACCGAGCCGTACTCGATCGGTTTCACCTGTCTGGTAAAGGTATACCGGCATTGGTTGGCCATCGGCAAAAGGGACACAGTCAGACATGGCTAATGGACTGCAAGTTGCAGTCAAGGTGGCACCCGACGGTAAACAAGCGTAGCTGTTTGGACAGAACACTCAAATCAGTGCTCTCTAATCAAATTACACTCTACCAGCCGAGTCTATTTGTCTGGCCTTGTTTGGTCGTCATTGGCAGTGGAGCAGCATCGGCAGCCACTACTAACACGATCGTCACCTCCGTGCTGGCTCACTTCTACTCACGCAACGATTCTTGTTTGCACCAAACAGAATTAGTCCGTCTGGCCCAAATGGAGGTGGTCATTAATTATGCGAGCCAACTTACATCATCGTGTGCAAGCAGCCACCGAGCGAGTGGTGACGTTGTCCAGTGGGGAGCACTTCAATCGGGTAAAACATCTTCATCACGCTCGTGGATGCAATCATAATCACAATTTCCACCAATTTCCACTCGGCCACTTCTTATCTCGCAATTTGCCACTTGCACTCTTTCGTGTACGTACGTGTTGGTAGTTGTTGGCACCAGCAGGGGCAATCGATCATTACCATGTTAATTACCAATTAACTGGCTAAGTTGTTATGATCATCCCGCCTTGTTCTCTTGTGAGCTCATATTTCCTCACTGCCGCCAGTCAATTAGTAAATTCCAAATTGATTCGATTGGTCAAATTGTTTGCCTTTGCAATGACTTCCACTTCCCTCATAGAGCACAGTGGGTTTCACTTGAAATGACACGAGCACTTGTTCGTTCGTTTATATTCGATCACATTGCCCGCATTGGTTTGTGCAATCGATGATAAGTGGCGATTGTGTTCACTAGCACTGTCACAGACTGACTCTTTGCTCGCAATGCGATCCATGGATGCTTCTTATCGTGCTGTCTCGATTAGAATAGTGTGACTAGTGAAGTCTCGTCATATTTATGAACAGTTTGGCCTCTAACAACTAAGAAGTAGCTCGTCATTTGCAAGCGAACTCAAGCCGAGCACTGGTATCCTCAGTTTCCTGGTTGGTAGTGGACTGACACTCACAAGTGCTCTAGCTAGTGACAAAACATTTGACTGTGCCCTCTCGCCACCAACAGATGCAAAATGTTTGCCTTTCACACACTTGGCGCCTTCATAATTTTGATCAACTTGGCCTCTTTCTCAATTGGAACTCTGGCAGTGCCATCTGTAGCGCTGGAAAGTGTCACGCCGAGTGATGTCAATGGGAGCACTGTTGTCACTGAAGTGACTGTCACCAGTGCCACTCTAACTGACCGTAACACAACAAGTCCAGATGTCAACTCTACGGATCAGCTGGTCGAGAAGTTGGAGTTTAACCTGACAACCACCACCATCAGCACTACGACTATTTCAGCTTACAGTAAAGTGTTTTACATATTCTTGGCTTAACCAACCTTTAATTTTTGTATTTTCAGATAGCTACGAACAATCGATCAAATGCAAGTCCAAGTCGGAAATATATTCAAATTGTTCGAACAGTTGTCCTGCCAGTTGTGAAGACCCAACCCGAAAACCTTGCCGTAATTACTGTTGGAATGGTTGTGAATGTGCACCGGGATATGTGAAGAATCACCGATGGCAATGCATTCCCGTGGAGGACTGTCCTAGTAAGATTCCATTTCTTAGTTAAAATCAATTGATTTTGTTTGTCCAGAATGTGGTTCAAACGAGCATTATCGCAACTGTGGTTCGAACTGTGAGCCAACATGTGACACCTACCAGAATGTTCCTGTCTATTGCAGCAATCGAGCAAGCTGCAAACGAGGTTGCTTCTGTGATTATGGATTCGTTCGGGACATGGACAAGAATGGCACTTGTGTTCCCATTGCCGAATGTCGTGAGTGACAGTTGTTAGTGTCATTTGTCGGCTCACTTGTTTGCCTTGCAGCTCAAAAGTGCGGTCCCAACGAATACTGGGACGTGAATGGCGAGCCATGCATTCGCTCCCAGGACAACCCAAGACCAAAATGTCTTTTTGAAATTTCTAAGCCCAGTTGTGTGTGTAACACTGGATACAAACTAAATTCCGAGAACAAGCTTTGCGAGCCTATTTCGCCAATTGGTAAGTCATTTAGATGGTGCCAGCATTTTAATAGTAAATAACTTTGTATCGCCTATAGCGGATAAGTTAGAAGCTAAATGCAGCTTGAACGAGACTTATTCGCACTGTGACTCGGAATGCGCCCGGAACTGTCACGATGACAACAAACGCCAAATGTGTCCGACCATTTGTCACCGAGGCTGTTTCTGCAAGGAAGGTTTCCGAAGAGAGAACTCGGGTAGATGTGTCTTGCCTGACGATTGTACTTCTTGGGGAGGCTATGGCACTCCGGTCTTTGTGGTGTGACCAATCAATACCACTCGCCTTTATTATCCTTGAGCACACGCCGAATAATATTTATCTGTGACACTTTGCCAAATAACAACATTAAACTCAATTCTACAAAAACATTGATAACTAAATAACTAATTCAAACTTACCAGTTGGGATGTGATTGTGATGCGATGATTTTGGTTATTTATTGACTTGAGCAGAGTTAAGATTGCTATAATGTGTGGCCAAGTGGAATGGCTATTTGGGGTTTCAGTCAAATGTTAGACGATGCTTATTGCAGCGAAATTCACCAATTCGTCAATTGATCAAAATTTCCATTTCAAAAATCCAGTCAAGTGAGACGCGATGTGCCCAAATGATACATGCTTCATTTGGCAAAACTAATGATTATAATTATGTCTACAATTAGACACCAATGATATTGCATCTCACCAAAATCACTTGCCAATGTTATATATACTTTATTTTTAATAATTTCTCCTATCACAAATAAGACTTGAAGTGCAACTCGAAATTTAAGCTTAAATCTAAGCAAACTTTGTCGCCATCTACCGAGAACTTTTAAAAATATCTTATTTAAAAATATATTATTTTTACTTCACCATTTTGTATCCTTCACAAGTGATTGTCGGAAACATGAAAATAATTAGGTAATAAATGGACAATGACACTCGAAAATGTTGGAATGCAAATGTCGATTGAGAGATAAGTTAGTGCACAGCAAAATGACCTAATGAAGACATTCAGACAGAGGACGAGTGGACAATTTGCAATTTGGCTTGTCCTGTATCGATATCTTGTCTGGCTTTTATTGCCATTTGGTTCTCTGTAGTGGTGAGCACTTTCCGACTATGTAAATGGCCTTTGAATCGAATGCTAATTAAGTGCAGTTGTCTTGTCGTCGCACATTTCTCTCGATCGATGTTTTATCTATAACAATTGTCTAAATGATGTCTATTTATAAATGATCACACCGAAATGAGTGATTTGAATATTTCTACAATTGCAATTTAGCGTCCACCCTCGCTGGACCAATGGAGACAATCATTGTTAGTATTTGATAGTGTCCGCGCAAGCAAAGGCATCAATTAGCTAATGGCGATAATTGAATGCACAAGTGCAGTGCACATTTGAATAGAACATTCGGTCTGCGGTAATGAGTGATCGATAAGAGACCTATTAAACTGGCCAACTGCCAGTCAGTGGCCTTTTAATAATAAAGACATAAGAAAGTGACTGGCTCACAGTTAATTGTCAGTCGAATGTCCTGTTTGTCAACCCACCAGTCGCGCCTGCATGCCGGTTATCCATCAAAGCTAAGATCAAAGTGCCGACTCGAAGCTCTTTATCTGGCCAATTGACAGTGACCATTCTGCCTGCTCTTACAATTATACTTCTCATTATCTGTGGCTTATTTCTGTCGAATTACAAGGTGACCAATTCACTTGATCATTTGCGTTAATTATCGTGGAGGAGAGATGTTTGCCATTATGAACTTGTTGCATTCGAATTAGTCAACGCACGACAGGATATATGCAAACCGAGTGTAACACCGCCAATTAATTAACTTGTTGTGGATTTATCCAACTCACTGACCAATTAATTAGCCGGCATACTCAAAGTGATCGAATGAGTTTGCTTTTGGTGTGTTTATCGAGTGCCACCAAGACGAATCAAGCTGTCCATTGTACTGACAAGTGTGAATTCATTGTGCCGCATTTCAATCATTCTTTCGTTTTTCTTTTCATAAATGAAAACTGTAAGCGTCAGAGTTTATTAAATTATTTATTCAAGCGTCGTTCATGTCGAACATATTAGAATTGCTATGAAATAGCTCAATATAAACAAACAAATAATTAACTCGACTATAAATCGGAAATGCAAATTAAAAACTTACAATAACACAAAAAAGTGAGTTCGTTTTGAATTGCATTGAGGGAATATAAATTTTTGTTATTGTTTTTGTTTGATTTTCAAAATTAATCTTTCAACCAAGATCCATTGCAACTAAAATGTTGTTCATTTGTCACTTTGTTCAATTATAATTATCTGTTCTACGAATATCCTAAGTATGGTTACATAAAGTTAGCGGATTAGTCATTAAATTCGTACAATTTGAACCAAGAAACATTTAAGTTCAAACAATCTGATCATATTGTATCGACCAATTTTCATCGAAGAATCCGAATGGAAGATTTGGTAATTATGGCCAATCTACAAATCTATAGTTTCAACATATTTTTTAACAAAAGACCTGTTGTCCATGTAACTAGTCCACTACAGCTCTGCATAATAGCCCTTCACAATTATGTTTATGCTTGTGTTTTCGTCATCAGACAAAGATAAAAAGAAATTTATTTAGGAAATGTCAATTTAATTTGTGATAAATTGAGTCGATAAAAGTATTTTGAAAAATAGATTTTTCATCATGAATGTGTTCCTTTAAATTATTCTCCGCCAAATATACCAGATTGATTCGAGATAAATATGATTGATTCAAATTTCTCATTTGAATTATAGTGAGAACACGTCACCAATTGAAATAAACAATTAGCAAGCAATTGCTGGACTGAAAATAGGCAGACAGTTAAGTGTCGAGTGCAATGGTAAGTTGAGTCATTCAATTAGCCGCCAAGCAGTGATGTCATATTGACAGTCATAAGGCTTGTGCTTAAGTCACTAGTTGTGAACACTCTCCACTTTGTGTGTCGATATTATCGGTCATTATGAGTTGCACAGATTTGCATGAGAAATGCTAATTCCTCATCAATTACGGCGATCAATTCATTGAAAGCAAATTAATAAGCTTGATGGGAGTCGGTTTGAATTAGCACCGATTGAGAACTCTTTCGACAGCAAGCAATCATTACTGATCAGTAATGAGCGATTATTTGACTCACTTCACTGATGAGTACGACATTGGACTCACTCGGCTAGCATTGGACACAGGTCGTTTGTATTCGATTAACTAATTGCTGCATTGGCCAGAGGAAGTGGCCAAGTGTTTATGTTGCAGTGCCACTTTTCAGCAACACTCCAAATGGTTTTAGTGTCAATGGTAGAGATCAACTAAAATGGAAAGGCAATTCAATTGTGAGCAAACAGATCGTAAATTAGCAGTCAATTGGAGTCATTTGTCGGTATCACTGAGCTGTATTAATTGTTCCCATAGGCCACTGAGTGGACACACGCGCCCAAGTGGATCAAGTGGCACTAATCGATATGGTAATGAATTACTGGACAGACTTGCATTGTTGTTTGCAGTCATGGGACCATTGTGAACAGTGTACACTGCATAGCATAGCGAACTGCACTAATTAGAACGACTCACTTGTCAGTAATGACCACTAGTCACCAGTAGATATGATCGCTACATTTGGCTACTTCGTATTACGAGACATATCTCAATGTGGCAAGGCAATGACAAGCACATAACCGTGCACATCCTATTGTGCAATCGTTAATTAGAGAGATAACTTTTATTGCCACTTTATTTATAAATCAATTTGCATTTGTACTACCGAGGACAGGCGTGAGCATGTCTTATCAGTCTGGCAGCAATTAAATTGACCATTCGAATAAAGTCATTTGGTTGGTTTATTTATTCGATTACTTTCGAATGTGAGAAAAGCGATCAAACTTTAATGACAATTGAGTGGAGAGTTCAACGTTTGGCTTGGAGTTTATAATTAACGATAACGACACAGACCAAACGAACGATAAGTGGTCCAGTTCGGACATGGCACTTAATGCACATTCTCGGGTCAAACAGATGCCGACTCCGATAGTGAACTGACTTGGGTGAAATGCACAATGATTAGGACCGACCGGATCGATCGATACAGTGCCGTTCGATGGCAATCCCACCACAATCTGCTCCCAGCTCGGTATTCAGATTGACCCGGTCTATGATATACTCGATAGATGAGAACACTCTTAGATGTATTGAGCACAGAAACGGTGTGTCAATCAACCTGTCGGACCGACTCGGTCAATTACAATGTGATCACTGACCACAATTATAATTCGATTACAATTGGAAGGCTTCAAATTGCACTCGATTAATCACAATTCAATGTTAAGGCCACTCGGCGCACTCAGTCGTGCTAGTCCACTAGCGGCAAACTAATTAATCCAGGCTAATTAATTCAAGGTTTCCTGTAATCTGAGATGGCAATTCGATTAATTTAATTGACTTTTAATTAGATTTGCCAGGCAATCAAGCAATTTGGTATTGATGGTGAATACAAACGCACACGAGCGTACGCTAACTACTTGTTGAAAGGACACTACCGCAAGTGTTGGTCTACTTTGGTCGGTCCGATCGTTGCTCGGAGGCTCTAAGTGGTCAGTGATTTGGCACCTCTCACCCAGCCAGTGCACATTTCGTATCACCGAAAAGCTTTCGAACGAGCCACGATGCTCACTGGCCAGTGCGGCCGACTAATGAAATCTTTATTTCATTTCTGTCGGCTCATCAGCGATGTGAGGCGAGTTAATACGAGTGAATATAATTAAATTAACCTTCTATTCGTTTCTACCCTACAGCAAGTAGGTAATTGCTGTTTGCCGAATTAAGTGGCTCTCGGTACACTCGGCCAGACTGCATGCATCTACTCGAGTCGAGGTGGACAAATTTGCAGACACTTGGCCAATCAGATGGTGCTGCAGCAAAGGTGTTTGCTGTGAATCCTGTGAGCGGCAAATTAGCTACTTCTCGATATCGACGCAAAGTTCATTAGCAAAAAGCACTTTTTATGGTAAAAATTAGCTTAATTGACAGTGTACAGATAAGCACTGAGACTGCGACAACCGACTGCGAGATAGCAACAGTCGAAATGTCGTAAAACTAGCTGCCAGTATGATGGGCCCAACGCAATAGCTCTAGAGTCTAAACGGTTTGCCGCCCGGCTCGGAACGGCGCTAATTGATTGATAGCACTCGCGTTCGGCTACTGCACTCGCTACTGGTCCACTGGCAAATGCGCGCACCAAACCAATGTGACTAACTGTTGGCCAACATGGCTGCTGTCCACTTACCTGTGCCATTAGTGTCTGGCCGATTCTTTCTTTTCGCCACTTGATTCTTCTCTTGTTGCTCGTCTGTGCATTGCCGAATCAAGGTTGCTTTCAGACAGAGGATCGCTTTGAATATGAAGCTAATTAATGAGCTAATTAAAAGCGAGTCTAATTAGTGTCCAATGCTGTGACTAACGTGTCTACGCACCTTCATTTGCTGGTCACAACCAGTACCGTGAATTGTCTTGCCAAATGGCTCAAAGGACAATGCTAATGGACACAGCGAGGTACAGAGCTAGTTGTCATTGGTTGATCGTCGATTATGCAACACAAGACGCAAACACCAATAGAAATCGAACACAATTAGCAGCGAGCAGACAAATTGGTCAATTTACACACCGCGCCATAAATAAAACAGACTCCCTGCTAATGAGCAAATGTGCCGGCGCGAATAATGTTCGAATAAAGCTCGACGTTTATTGCAATCAATTTACAAAGTACAACGATTAGTGCCCAACGGCTTGATCGAACTTCTCAACACTCGTTTATCGTTTCAATTTACATATTTGAGCGAACCCCGGAGGCAGTGTTCTCTCGCTAACGACCGTTGTTTGTCTGTTCGTTAATTTTTAATTAGTCCAAAGGTACAAATTAAATTAACTTTACAATTGATTAAGGACTAAAGAGAATAAATAAATAAATATCGAGTGATGGCCAGACGATGCTCAGCAGAGGATCTCGTTAGCGGTATCCTTTGAGTGCACTCCAGTGGTCTCATTTGGCCAGCAATGTTCGGTGCGCGTTGCTCTGTCCTTTGAAGTGCGAACTGTACATGCTCGACGAGGGCGCCATCGTGAAACTCCCACTAGACAGATACACCCCATTGGACACTGAAGAGGATGAAGGCAACGATGAGGCGGAAGAAGAAGACGAGGCAGAAGATGATGAGACCAAAGGACGTAGTGAGGGCATTTTCTTGTCCTCTAGATGATAATTGCCGCCCGATGAGACCGTGTGACCTGAATGGCCCATTCCGACGTGTTTCTCTCGCTTGTGCTTGGTCCGTCTGTTCTGGAACCACACTTTAATCTGTGTCTCGGACAGGTTGAGATCACGAGCCAGTTGTTTACGCTCACAACCGACCACGTATCGGTTCTTCTCAAAGATCTCCTCGAGTCTTAAAAGTTGGCCAGGCGAGAATGCTGTTCGAATGCGTTTTGGCTTTCGAAACATGCTCGAGAGGTGATATGCCGCTGCTGCTGCTGCTGAGGAATTGCTCACAGGCGATGGTCCATTCGAGTCACCAGTGGTCGCCAGTGGAGAGTGGAGAGGGTTCGTGGTGGCGCTGGTTGGACTGCTGCCTGTTAGCAGCAGATTCGACTTGCTCTTCACCAACAGATCGTAATCTGGCAATGGAACATTAGTGAGTGAGTACTCAAGCATTGGCCACTCGATCGCTATCTGCCAACGGACAGATTCAATTATGCAAATAGCCCTCATTATCGAGTGGCGAATAAGACAAATGCGTTCGGCTGCCATTTTCAATGTCATTGCATCAATTAATTCGTTCAGTACCGCACAAACACACACCATACACAGACATAGCACACACTCACACACCGAGCGAGATAATTAAAAATTAAAGCTAATTTAGGCGAATTATAATTAGCATAGATTGTTAGCATAGCATGAAAGAGATAAACCGAGTGAAATATTCGATAGGCCACAGTCAAGCAGCAAGTGCACCCGAATTATGGAAATAATTAGTGAGCGAGGGAAACAGTTGGCGGTGGCAGTGCCGCAGTGAACGCACGCACGGCTATGTCGGAATTGGCCCGATGACATGTCAAGATGCTCCTTTCGGGCAACTTGTCATATTCGCCGCTGTCTCGTTGCCTGCTAATTAGCCTCACAATTAATTTTTAATTAGAATTACAATAATGATCGAGACAGCACAACAACACCATCACACCAGCAGCCATTCAGCGAGCTCAAGCACAACTACACTTTCGTTTCGAAACGAACGAACGCGATAAATTTAAATTGGTCCGCTCGACGCCAATTCTGGACGCACTCCCAATTGGCCACAAACGCCACTCGAGGCACGGTGGATCCACCATCCATGGAGAAGCCTTGGCAGTGGCCGAGTTTGGCTGCAATTACAATGAACGTTCAATATGGGAAAGTTCACTTGATTAGCAATGCCCCCTAATTGTGGACAATCAATTGCTAGGTGGCCCGATGATTGGACCAATTATGGCTGTGCACAATAATCGACATGAGCTTGGAACCAGAAGAATCGGTCTGGAGCCATTAGATGTGCCTACACACCACACGGGCCATCATTAAGTGTCAATCGTTTAATGTGAATTAAGCCAAAACTAGTGACGAACGAACAAACGAATCGACCGTTCGATCACTAATAGCCAGAAGTAATTGCCAAATTATCGCTCATTGTCTTTATTTAATTATCCAGTGATAATGAGTTTTTAATTAGTTCTATTCATTGTTATCACTGGCACCATTGTACCGGGCATTACACTCAAATGGACCTTCTAAATAAAGCCTATTATTGACTTCATTTGTCGGTAATTTGCTTTTAATTATGGCCAATCAAATTGCCGATAAACAACAAAATGATTTTCGTTAGAGAATCATTGAGGAACAGCCCGATCCAAAATGTTTGGTTCATTCACAAAAATTTAATCTATTATTATCTGCAATGTAATCAATATGAAACATTTCTGGTGTCAACAGTGTCAGGTAAAAATGACAGATATTGCAGTGAATTGTCATATGAGCTTGTTTAATAATATAAGACAAATGTGTTTGCTAATTTGTGTTACAGAATGGAGGCAGTTGGCAAGTGTTGCGATGCCAGAGGCATCAACAGTAGTCACCTGGCTGCAGTGTAATTAACATTTTTGAAGGGCCAAATTTAATTAAGTGCATTCGATAAGCGAGCCAATTGCCACATATTTTGACAGAGAGCGGTGGCAGCAGTGCCACCGAACAGTCTATTTATAGCTATCGTCATCATAATAGGTAATTAGCTTGTAATTGAATAATCATTCAATCTGCCAAGGAATTAGCTATTAGTTTGTTTGGCAAATAAATTTAATTACGTGCACACAAACACTGCACCAGGTATGGCATTATGCGGGCCCTTAATAGGATAACAACGTAATGGCAAACAATAAATTGAATTATCAAATGCATATTAAATATAAATTAATATAAGCAAACACGGTCAGTGGCCAGTACTGCCCCACCAGCAGGACATGCTTGCTCACAACAACGACAGCTAGCACACAGCTCGATCGATGGCACTAATAGCCGAGGTGCAGCCAATTAGGAGCAGGTAATCTTGCCTATGCCAATTGCAGTTGACAAGCACCAGTGGAAAGAAGCACTGACCAGTGCCTCACTCAAGTGTTAACTGACCATTAATCCAATGCGGCACAATCGAACCGAACCGATTAATTGGACAACCCACCAATGGTCGGCAATTTGGATCGCGCCCGTTGAGCGGCGGCTTATGTGCTCAATCACACAGCATTGAGTGGAACTGCTCGAGTCCAAACGAATCAATCAGTTGATGCAAGCACAAGTGTATAATTAACCAAGTGGTGTTTAGTGGCGGAGTGTAGCGTGTGTGCCATTGCTGGCACTGTTGCGTCTATTGGTGGTAATCGAGCCAGAACAATATTAACGCACATGGCAATACTAATTTTATTGCCGACCACGTTTAGTATGAATATTGGCTGGCTTGTTAATTTGTGCCGCATTAAGGCGATAAGTAAATAGCTGTCGGTAATTGATGCATTGCCGTAATATGGCTAATATGGCCAACCAATGGCAGTAATGGCTGTGTCGGGGGCAGTTAATCAAAATTGTAAATGGCCACATTTGCACATCAACTCACTTTGTCTGCCAGCGAGCGACGTCGACTATAGTACTAGATAGTCTCGGGTACAATGGATTAATCGCAAATAAATGAATCGACTGACTTCATTCCAATTACATCTTTCTATGGCGCCCATTAGTGGTGGCAGTGCAATTTGCAAATGGCCAATTGGCCATCCATTCGGGCCTATGCTAATTTGTTGAGTAAACTTGCCACCACAATTAAATAAATTAGAATGCAATTAAATTTAATTATTTCTAATTCAATTATAATTGCCTATTCAAATATATTGTGACGTTTCAATTAAGCACACACAAAGATAATTTATTGCCTTCGTACCTAATTTAATTTAATTTGACAATTTTCAAACAGACAGACAGGCAAAATTAATATATTCTTAACAAAGCACTCTAATTAGGCTAATTAGCCAAATTGGAATCGACACTGAACGATGCCAAGATGGATTGGCCCATGAGCCATGCTGCTTCTGAATCTGGCATGGTGTGCGCCGGAGCTCGCACGAGGATCGCATCGCTGAATGATAGCACCCATCTCCAGCCTCAGCGAATGACATCGTCACTATCTCGATCTGTCCATTCGAATGATCAGGTCAATTAAAAATTTGCCTTCCAATGGCGTGATAGGACAGCGATAAGTTCGGTTACTGGCACGGTTCCATTCGAATTTGCCGGACAGTTTCGAATATTCGGCTCATTAATTGAATTGATAATTAAGCAATCGTTTGACCTCGCCGAGTGTCGATAGTGGCCAATTAAGTGTTATCGCCTTGACGATCACTATAAATATTGCTACCACTGGTAATGAGAGATCAGTGCAACAGATTGCGCGCTTTAGATTCTAAGGATCCCAATTATGCACGATTTGAATAATTAATTTGTGCTCAATTCAGCTGAGAGACAAATCAATTTGCGGCCAGACAGACTACAACAGTCGGTTCGTGCCAAAGAGGTATAAATCACTTCGATTAGTTCGAATTAAGATATTTGCCCTGACCGGATAGTCATTCGATTGGACCGATCGGTTTCGATTAGATTGTGGAGTAGCACTGCACAATCAAACCTGCCAACGGTAATTTACAATTGACTGTTTAGCACGCCACTTGAATGCATCGCGCAATTTGACAATTTGCTCGATAATCTACCAAATTATAATGCACCGAGTTGATCGTAATGGACAGATAACTTTGCAACGAGATGTAAACTAAATTGCGCGAAGCACAAAGCAACGCAAACGTGGTAATTGTAAAGGGTCGATCGACAGTGCCGAGTAATTCCATCTCGTGCCGGCCAATGAGCGACAAACGAGTGATGCAAAGGTAGAACCGATATGGGCAAGGCTGATCGGTGATCACTAGCCAGTAATACTTAGCATATTTCATAGTTTGCCAAGATTAATTAGTACCACTCACCACTCACCTCGGTACACATGTTTGTGCGCAATTGGCAGAGATGTCCAATTAGCAGTAATTGCCTCTCTAAGCGAACTTTTCGCTGCATCAATGTTTCGCAAACTTTGTCTCCTATTTGGTCGATAATCGAGTTTCGAGTTTCGCAAGCAAATTCAAATTATAACTGCGATAATAAGACACCTTCGATTATTGTCACTACGATCGGTGGCTAATATCGTCATCCTGCACTGCACTTTATTACTGACTAATTGGCATTGGACCAACGACACAATCAACTTGACAATTAACGCCTCGTATACTGTAAGCTTTATTTGAAAATAAATTTGATTCATTTCAAATGACGCAAGCACTTCGTTAGTGAGCCTATGTGTTCTTTATAAATGAGACTCGCTAATGACAAAACCAAACGGATCATTTAGCCAACAAGGATAGGCGCCTGCTCTGCATTACAATCTGACCAATCAGAATGTTTGGATGAGTCAAATAAGGCAGGTGAACAATGCTGAGCATATGTCAAGACTCAAGAGAACCTTACACTGCACTGGAAACAGCAGTCAAAGTGAACTCGCCTGCAGTGGTACTGTTAGGCAGGCAATTAGCGGAGTTATCCAACATTTCCGATCGAAACACTTATGCGCGTACGATTAATTACCAATCGATGCAATGGCAGACAAAGGCGAGTAGGCAACACTAATGGAAGCTAATAAAACAAAGGCGATGTCAATATTTGCCATCCATTGGCTAATTAGAATGGAGCGCGCATCTGTTGCCCTGAACGTGCCATATTGCGGATTAGCAGACTAAATATTGACAGATCGCCTTCGATAACACTAGATAAGGCAGTGGTATGTACCACGATCTATCCGCATTGACATTGCATTTTGCCATTGGCACTGAACTTTGTCAGATGGAAAAGCACAACCGAATCCACAGCATCCAGTCCATTACTTACCACAGTAAGGGGGATAAAAGCTGGAACCGTTCATCGAAGCTGTAACTGATTGAGAACCATAAATTTGTTGTGAAAAGCCAGACCTTGTTAAGGCTGACTGACCATTAGTTGCATGATCGACAGACTTTTCTAGTGATGAATATAGAGAAGTTTGGGTGGAGGGATAACTGCCTGGTGAGGTGGCTCGAGTCTGATCTGTTGGCCCACTCGAACCACTGCAATTGAAGAAAGAGTCGGCATGTGGATGCACTCCCAGGTAATGATCGCTCCGAAGTGAATTACTCGGTGCCACTTGACTAGAATCTTTATCATTTTCATTCGAACATCTTTGACTGCTTTCTTCTGGAACAGTCTCTTCAAATCTGTCATTTTTGTTAGTAAACTGTTCAGAAATGTCACTGTGACTGCTTTGGACTGGTAGTCTGTCATTGGAATAAGCCTTCAGTGATTCCAAATATCGTTCTTGGTAAAAGGAAGAGTTCTGTATATATAAATTGGCATAGTAGGCCAACAGTTGGTCGTGCTGCCTTTGATCGCCCAGTTTAGCCCCAGTGTCTGAGTTGTTGCTCAGATGAGGATATAGGTAGTGATTCAGTTGCTTGAGTGGGAATGTATGACTGTACAACTGCTGATAGTAGACTTGGATTCTTTTCAAATCGATCAGGTGGTTACTACTCCACGGCTCGGCACCAGAATCGGTCTCGGCTACTTCCTTTGCCGACTCAGTAGACTTGGTGTTACCAACCAGAGCGTCGATGCTGAACGAGTGATGAGGTCTGAATGGAGCGACTAATCGTTCCTTGGCTAAGTCATTTCTGTTTGGCGATATGGCCCGAGGAGAGGTCGTCGGGGTGGAGAGTCTTGTGTTTGTCTTAGTGTGGTCATCGCTAATATCGTCGCCACTTGTGGACAAACTCGAGCCGTGTTGATTGCCTTCCTGAGCATACTCGGTAGACATAATCGATGAGGTCAAAGCACACGGCATTTGCTCGCGCTCCACTTGCAATTTTCACAAACACTATTGCACTGATTCGCCGGCTTTGCTCTTGGTTGGCTTAATAAACACAATCTACACAGATTAAAATATTTTTTGAGACCACACAATTTTCCGTCTATCGATTGAGCTATGGACTGAATGGACAAGGTGAACAACGGGTGCCTTGCACTGACACGCGAGAAGTTCAGGGTGTCCCGGTCAGTTCGGTGTAATCACGGCGGCACCTCAAGCCTGAATGCCGCGATCGGCGTCTGAGGCAAATGACAATCTATGCTGTCTTCTTGTGCCAGGCTATTATCATCACGGACAGCGTTTCCCTCTCGTGTCGGTGGTTGTTTGCCTTCAGCACTGCCTCTACCATCGAATGCAAACTCCTCTCCAACCACTACCGCTCGAATCGAACTTGACAAACGCTAACGAAACTATTTCCCAAACATGTTTGCGCGCTAATTTGCTAATGAATTTGTTAATTACTTAGGAAATTAATTAACTAATTAAATAATTAATTATTGCCCAAAATAGTTGGGCTCTGCCGTGGAAACACGGGCCAATAGACAGACCATAAATGGAGCGACTAACACTGCCACCAACCCAGCCGATCCATTCCGAGCCAATGCAAATGGCCAATTGGCTGTACGTGCCACTGGTGACTAGTGAATGGTCTGAGACATTCCTGCACTCGGCCAGAATTAATTAAAGATGCCATTGCTGAGCAATGCAGTGGCAGGCTAACACAATTCATTGCCACTCGACAAGACAGCTTCATTTGAATGCACTCTCTCTCTCTCTCTGCCTGATATCCACATTAATTGAGTTAAGTAACACCAAACTGTCATTAATTGTCCAATTGAACTTATCACTAATTATGGAGTCATTAATTATTTGTCTAATTGAAATTCAATGCTCACCTACAATTAGCGATAATTCGAGTGGATGACTTTTTAGTGAGTCAAGTCGACTTCGATTGAACAAGTGACAAGGTTCAAAGTAAACTTTGTAAAAATCAATTAACACAGAAGACGAGTTGTGTCAAATTAGAGCACCGATTAGTGCTTGGTGATAGTTAATTGGCTGATTAATTCAAATTCTTCCCACCATGCACGTCAGCGAGTAAATGGGACAGGTAATTAACAGTTTCCTGTTTGCCTTTTGACACCTTTCTGCTTGGACACAAACGACACTGGAGTGTTGCAAATTCCTCTTGTAGATCATATGATCGGCTCAATCTGCAAGCGAACAATCTATTGTGCAAACAGATCACTTTGAAAGACCTTAATTCGCCTCAGGCCAATATGTGATCACTGTAATACGATTATATCAATGCAAATGTTCATTTGATGTGGCCCAGTGAAGCTGGGTTATACATTTGGCTTGCCTTGACTGCAGTGATGACAACTTGGCGGTGTTGTGTCGATTAATGGTTTGCGAGACATCGTTAATATGTTCATTATGAGTGGACCAAATGGCGTGTGACAGAGCCAATCGGCCATCATTGGTGGTGTCGTTGGCTTGCCAGACTCAGCCTTCCACAGTACTCGGGTGCACTCTGCCAAATGGCTGAGTGAGTTACCAACAATTGAGACTGAGTTGGCTGCAGCTGTGGCAGTTTAATCAAGTTCACGTCACTGCATAGCTAATTAATTAATTAATTAATTAGAAAGTAATTTAATTACAAACGCTAATTTATTAAGCAAACTCAATTGGTGCCTGTGGTGCCTGTTACTCGCCTAGTTGAAGCCACTGAAGAAGAGTACAATCAAACTGGAGCAAACTTGAGCCACTAAGTAGTTCCATTTGGAAAGTCGGCCGAGTCGAGTCGCCCCACAAAGGGTTAATTCGCCTCCTACGATAGCACTAATTGACTCGGCACACTTCTGTTCGATTCGAACGGTTCATTATCGATTCTCATGTTCACTGCTCAATGATCGACTTACCAATAATTAATTAGTTGACAGCATGACTTATTGCATATGCCTTGCCTTTCAAATAGGATAATTACTGACAAGCTGCGAACACAAACAAACCAAAAACATTGACTGTCGAGAGATTTATGAGACTAATGGTTAATGAAGATCAGAGATGTGCCAAATGACGCTTTTGCTTAAGCACAAATCAGTTGAGTACCAAATTGAATCTATTGCAGACAATTAGTCATTTCAGTAATGAACACATTAAACTTTATGCATCAATCACATTCGCCCAAGTAATGGGAGAATGATTGGCTCACCCTTGCGCTACGATTGCTTGCAACAATTGTCCGAACAGCAAATGAGCAGCGAGAATTGGCGCTTTGCAAATGTCAGTAGCAAGGAACGTGTCATAATTCTTGTTTACAAGTGGCAAATTACATTTGAATGCAAACCACTTGTTATGTGATTCGATCGAGACCATTGTGCACCGATTGTTGTTGCGTTAATTGCAATTGAGGGTCATTCTAATTAGTGATCTTAGTATGGATTGTGCTGCCACTGTTCGCTATTTCAAAATAGTTATTGTTGCAATGAACTTCAAATTGTCCACTTGATTAGCATTAATTAGCGAAGCCAATCAACGGCGCAGATCACTTGGCCACTTGTGTCTTGTTGCATGGTTGAGAATCAGTTCGGGCGGACTGCTAGTGTAATTCATTATGCAATTAAAATTACTATAATTGGCACAGAGTGAGAACATCTCGAGTGAGGCGATAAGGTAAGGCATTAATTAATTTGTTCAAAGAGTGTTTAATTCAATTTATACATTCAACAATCTTCCAACAAACTGGCAATTATAAAATTCCCAAAGTGACTCCCACAGGAACACACTCTTTGCGAGTAACCCAATTAGATTGCATTCCAATTAGTTCGTCATTGGGAAAATATCGATTTGCTCGGCACAGCACTTTATCGAGTCAATCAGGCAATATGCAAAGGTCATCAATAATCTGTTCACTCAACTCAAATTGTAACATTTCATATTTAATTGTACCCTTTTGGGATAAGTTGCATGTTTCTAAATCCATTATAGTCTAAGACAACAATTGGAAAATAAGTTTAATTTGATTTTATTCAAAAATATCTATAAAATTACATTCAATTTGCTTGTACAGTGTACAATGTACACCAATTCATACAGCATTTATTCACAAAAGGCAGTTTACGATACAACACAATGTCAATATATTGAACGCATTGGTTTAATGTTGATAATTTAATTGACCATTTCATACTTTCAAATCAAATAAAATTGACCAAATTAATTAAATCAATAATTCTTAACCATTGTAACTCTAGAGTTATAGATCTATAATAATAAAAATAAAATTAAAATTCAATTTTGAAAATAAATTTATTTCTTACTCGGAAGATGGCAGCACTGCACAGAAAAATATTATGAATTCCAAATACATTTACTATAACAGTGATCATTGACTCATTGGAAATATATAAAAAACATATGTTGAGAAGCTATCATAATGTGTTAAAAATGGAAAATTGTCTCAAATAGCAATCCTTAAGAAGGGTACTATAATAATGTTTCCGTCACGACAGGTCTAAACTCTTTGTGGCAATTTCCACGGAATATCAAATTAAGAATCACCACACTTCGCTGGAAAGTTAGATGTGCTTGGTAATTAGATCAACAAGCTCAATTCAATTTGATATTTTTCCAATGCTATTGACAATATTGTCTGCTATTTGAATGGAGTTGTAATTTATTAATGAATCAGTACATGTTTGCAAACAAGCCATCCAGATTTGACATGAAGAGATGAGTGTGGTGTACATGTTGACGAAGCACTGCCATTAATTCGGCCAGATGTGTGCCTCTCATATGTCGCTAATTGACGATGTGTTTACGGTGGCGTGCAAGTGGGCAGAGGACGAGTTGAAATTTAAAGTTATTCGAGATAAGACACAGGAAGAGGTAATAAATTGCAAATTGAGTGCGCGATTGCACTGTAAATGACGCCAATGAGAGTGAGCACTGCGAGAAGACATTGCTCGTCTTGTAACAGGACAAATACATTAAGCCCTTACTTAGCTGCCTCATCGGACGCTACACGGTCTTAACATGGCCCTTAATTAGACTAACGATCCGAAACAAGTGACAAGCCACCCATCGAAGTGCAGTCGTTTCCTTCCACCAAGTGCTTTGTTTGTTTGCATTTTAAAGCGAACAATCATTTACTCTCTTGCCAGTGTTGTCACTGCCGGGGCTGACTGGGGTTTCGCTGGTGTGACACTGTTCTCAATGCTGTGAGTGCTTCGAGTTAGAGTTTAATTATTTTGACGTTACCAAGGCACGACCGAGAGCGGACCAAGGTACTGACAGTGAGAAGAGCACGGACAATTCATTCGATCGAGCCACAATGAGCCCAATGTTCCAGTTGGCATCAGAATCTAATGCAATGAACACAATGAGCAAATGGAAAATTAATTTGTCTTCTCGTCACTCGATTCACTTTGCCAGTGATGGCTGTAGCCATTTTGTCTTGCGACAAAATATATTTCAAACTCAAATAAATTTCTACTTCTTAATGGCCCACTAGTGTAGAAAAGCGAGAAGCTAAAATAGACCAGAAGAATCGGAACTGGCAAATGGAGTGCACACTTGTGAGACTGATGCCACCGGTCTGGTGCATTGTTTTATCCTCAGTCGATGTACTTGTATGGCTATATATGACAATAGGACTAGCACCGATCAGAGAGAAAGTATTTAACACACTTTATTATTGTTATCGTTGTTGATCTGGGAATTTTATAGATTTTGTCATCAATGCAGCTATCGATGCGAGATATATGCGGAGACATGCCTGTGCGACTTGTTCGCAATAAGATTGCCATTGTGATGTGCTGATCATGGCCACCGATAATGATGATGACAAGCCCGATGATCTAAATGATGCTCCACCGAGAACCATCACCACCGATCACCACTGGAACAAATGAATAAGGCAAACCAGCCACCGTGGCGAACATTTGCACGTTGGAATTATCATTAGGAAGACATCATTATCAGCGTTCAGTTACTTCGACCCGTTCTCCTCGCTGCATTGCAAAATCGACCAAGGAAACGATGTCGCTAAATGAGAGAGCCAACATTCGAGAATAGAGCAGACTGCATTAGTGCAAGACAAAGTATCACTTGATCGCGCACCGAACACATCAACACAACCATACGCTATTGCCCACTGACGTGTCACTCCGATGGCGAGACAAACCAGACAAACACACAACTGCACCAAACAGAATTGCAATTTGAAAACAGCACACAAACATTTGCGATTCGTTTGAAGACGCGCCAAAAGCAAGTTCTGCTTCAATTGAATTGTCTCACTTGAATCGGTCGGTATTTGGTGGCGAGTGGACTAGTGTGAGTGTTTCGCAAAGATCGGTTTGTTTGTGGCATATCGATTGAGTGGTCACACCATGCGACCTCACTTAACTCGCCCAGCACTAATCGATACCTGGTTGGCTCATTGCAACCTAATGGTATGGCCGAGTGCTTCTCTCTGATGACTGACCACTGGCCATCTTTGCAAGCACCGCACTCCACTTGGCACAGCACTCCAAGCACACTTAGGCGACCACTTTGGTACAAATGTAGATGATAAATTGTGGAAACACTGCACACAGATCAGATCGAATGAAGCGAGGATATATGCCATCTTGGCCGAGCTGGCCATATTGCCCAGTCCGACTGGCAATATGCAAATTTGCAAAATGCGACTCGGACACAAAATTGTTGAGAATTTGGAGGGACAAGTTTGTTCACTCATGAGCCAGTATTTGTTTTGCATTACCGCTCGGCGGAACACATATGATTACTATTAATAAAGCAAAGCAATGCCATTCCATTGGTCCATTGTGTTGGTATGCTTGTCTTAGTGAGCCACTACTGGTCTTATTTATCATATTTAAAATATTTATATTGCCTTGCATCAAATATTTATATTAATGTGGACAAATATGCCATTCCATCGCAACCAATGCCTTATTTACTTATTATTAGTACCATCAATGATTCATTCCCATTTTCACTCTGGCCTGAGACTGGTGCTGGACCAGAGAGATGAGAGCCAGTCTAAGTGCCAATTGTTGGACTCGCCGGGGTCGCTCTTGATCCAGTGTTTGTGCAGTCAGCAAGCACTAACTGGAGCAACACTTCGGCACACTTCACTCGAGCACGGTAACTGTCACCGAGCCATTGAATCATACAAAATTAATAACAAAACATAAATCTAATTTTACATTTTAGCATTTGAATTTTAATTAAACTCAATCCTTATTTGCACTACTCGAAGACTTAAGCCTTTCTGGCGAATAGGCAATTTTAATTGAAATTCTTGTCCATTGCCAAATTGGCTTGTATGAAAGGCATCGTTGCGCCAATGGCCCATAGGTTTGGCCCATCGTCTGCATATCCACTCGGAGATCTCGTCTCATTTGGTTGTTTTAATCAGTGCTTCTAGTCGAGTCAGGAGAGCACCGTGTGGCGTGTGCCACTGCCACACATGTCCGCCGGTACCGTTCAACACGCCAGTCAGCAGACAACAGTCGACCCACAACAGTGCATCGACCATTGAGAAAGGCTGTGTTTGGTGTTGTGTCGTGTCGATCGTGTTGGTCCATTCACTAAGATGTCTGTTCTCCATTCTGTTGGTTGCATGTTTGTACTTAAGACGCCCACTTGACGTTACTTTTGCCAGTAACTCGGCATCTGTTCTAGTGTCAACTCACGTCGGAATTAGCACCAACACGCAACACCATCCAAGTATGAAGGCATCCTTTGTGAGAGATAATCGAGCAGGCTCGGATCACTGTCACTCGTGTCATCAACGAATTGAATCGTCTCAGTGAGTTGTGATGTGACATGTTCATAGTTTCGACATCCACTTTTTGTTTGCTCTTCATTTCGCATCGCACTTCTCATCGCATCGCTTGATGGGCCAATCAGCACCTTCAGTGAGAACTCTTTCGAGAATGTCAATTAAGCAATTTCACCGGTGAACGACGATGGGCAAAATAGTTTACGAGACGACACTTTTGGTGTGCAGTTCGTGCGTGATCTTCACCGGGACCGTGTCCGCAGTGTTGCTAATGCTGGCCTGGCCTAATGACCGAATACTCGGCCTGAGCACCCGCATGGTGATCGGCGTAAGTCTCCATTTGGCCAGTTGGCCATTTCTGCCTAATGTGACCATTTGTGATAACTTTAAATTTCACTCGACACGACACTTGCTTGCCATTTAACAAGTCTGTGGTAGATTGTGGTCATAGATCATCCCGAAGCGAGCTAAGATAACAGGACAGCAGCAGTGAAGATAATATAAAATATTAATACAAATTACACGGAACACTGTTCAGTGGACAGTGATCCTCGCAGTACAAGCCATTTGTCGTGTCTATTGTGGACTGCAAATGGCACACAGTCAAATGTTTCCACAATAAATTAGCACTTCTCGGTGGGACACATGGACCGAATGTCTGTGGCCATGTCTCGGCGGGCACAAGACATGACCGACCTGTCACCGTTCAAGTGCAATTAACAAAGGTTAAGCAACGATCCGACCCACAGATTAGTGCCGACTAATGGCTCGCTGGGCCTCACATTAGTGCTCGGCACAATTGCCAATTGGCACTGTCTTGTGTCGTCTTCAAAGTGTTCCCTCACAGCATCACGCTCACGACTTTCCGACTTTGTCGCCCTTTCGAGCCCTAATAATGGCCAATTGCAGCGTTATTAGCGATATGGCCAGATTTAGTATTGCAGCACAAATGTAAAGCAATATTAGCTTAGTGCAAAGACAGTTTTACTTTAGCAAGAATATTACCAGCAATATTTCTGAGAATAGATTAAATAATTCATTATAAAATTGTTATAAATTTGCTCAATTGCTGTAGTTTTTGTTTGAAGTGCGGTAATTGGGTTACTTAAGCCCGACTATTAGCCTGGTGGAGAGTAGATTACCAGCAACAATAATGTATCAATTGGTCAGTGTTGCAACAAACGACACACGGACAGAGTTGGTAAAATGCAAAGCGGCAATAAAACAGTGGCAGTGAGGAATAATCTCGCCGAAATTGCATTCATCACCGGCAAGTTGGGCTTGACTGTCCCGACCGCTCGATCTGTTTCTAATGTCGAGACCGTGCTGGGCCAGTGCAGCGGTGCAGTGCACAGTATGCGCCACTGTCTCAATTATCTGCCTGTTCCGAACACAATTTTGAAGTCTCCTCAATTCAAAAAGTTTAATCTAACACATAGCCACCATGGTGGCAATCTATTGGCCGTAATGCATATCAGAGCCTATCTTGCCGCCTATCTCTCAGTCTAAATCTTGATGTCGAATGGTAGCAAAGGCCATGCAAGTCAGCCAAAATGAGAAGATTTATTAAGAAGCGACAATGGCGGCACAGCCAAGTCGGAATTCATAACCTATTGGGCAAAATGATTCGGTGACAGGCACACAACCGTGCACTGGTTTTGTCTTTATTAATCGAAGTAATGATTGCATTGCAAACAGGGCAACAGTGCAACCAGCCACTGGGCCAGCACAAGCTTACATGCCATCACCCCTGGACCATTTCGGCCATTCACAAAGTTACAGTCAAGTGAAGAAATGAGCCACAGATAAAATCTTTTTGTTGTTAGCTTAGCGCCATAAATATTCATGCCGATCAGAAACACTGCCAACACAAACACGGCACCAAGCAAGGGACAAGCAAAATTATTGAAATGCCATCGAAGAAGCACAAATGGAAAGTGCAAAACAAAACAAAGATGACATAATTCGAACCAATTTCAGACATCGAGCATAATTCGAACAGACATTGCACAACCACTAGTGCTGGTACTCGGCCACAGCACTTGCACCCTCTCGGCTCTTCTGTTAGAGCCCACTTTGGTTGGCATGTGTCCAGACTGGGCGCCCTAGCAACCTTTTAAATGTGCCTACCAACCTGTGATTAGCATGAAAGCACATAGAGAAATGAATTGTAAATTAAATCAAACTGTTCGTAGATTATCGCGAATAAATCAGGTTAACACTGTTCAAGTGGGAATTATCATTTCAAATTAGTCTGTTGCCTTTGTGTGAACATGCCGAGTGGTAAGAACATTATACACGTTGCCCTGCGCCTTCAATCAGCACTCAACGTGAAGCAAATATGTTTTACATAAAAAGGCTATTTATTCCTTACATTACGCGAGTAGATCAAATTTCCCACTGCCATTCCATTAGTGTGTCACTTTGTTTGCGTTGAGCAATAATTATCAATTGAATGGCGTGCAGAGAAGCTGCTCGAGTGGGGCGGAAAAGTGCACTAAACAAATGTGCAAATGTCGATTGACAGACGGACGGAGGGAGCAGTGAGACTTAGTGAGATGCAACGAGAGCAGTCCGCCATGGACAATGACCACCGATCACTGGGTAGTGTGCTGCTGATGGCCATGACGAGTGAGGACCGGATTGTTTGGGCCAATCAAGCCGAGAGGACAATTTGTTGGTGATTTGTATTGCTTGGCCAGTGGTTCACTGGTTCACTCGTTGGCTGGTGGCTTTGTATGCCACCGAGTGCTCATTCTGGCCGATTGCATGCGTTTGTGGACACGAATCGGAGTGGCAGTGAGTAATCTGAGAATAGCTCTCTCTAGTGGTGGCTGTGGCCTGTCTACCAGCCAAAGTCATCATTCATTGAGCGTTATTGTGCACGACAAAAGAGTGCCATAATGAGGCCTTTGTTCACTTGTTCACTTGTCTTGCACCACGGTCCATGGTTCAAATGGCAAAGTTTCCCTTTGCTGGTGATGATCCCAAAGACATTCAATCTGGCCACTAGCTCCTTCACTCGACATGGTCGTGGTGGTAGATAGATAGATTCGGTGCCGTTTGTCGATCGTTTGTTGTTGTTCGGTGCCTTCAATTGGCTCGGTCATTCAAGTGACTGTGATTTTACAAAAGGCAAACAAATCACGCGCCATAACAAAACCGAGCACAACAAGAAGCTACAACACAATCGAACACAAGCCAGGCAGCACGAATCACTTGGCTCGATCACTGGTCTGTCTATTTCCATTTGGCAATTTTCACTCGTGTATTAGCCAAATAGTGCTACTGCGGTCGTCTTTATCCTGCTTGGAGGATAATTTAGAACGAGACCAAATAAGAATTATCACCAAACAGAGAGATCAGACACAGCCCGTTCACTGCCTCAATGCGTTCCATTCTGTTGGGCCATTCTTCGTGTGCACTGCAACAAGAGAATTATTTTTAAAGGAAGGAAGGAAGATAAATTAAATTTGATGTCTTTCTTGGCTGGCGAGCCAAATTGAAAAACCATTGCTAACACTAAAGGGTGCCTCACAGTGCGGACTGCACTAGTACCCATTGGTAACTTCGCCAGTCCTCACTAGGCACTGCACAAACAATATTATTCGATTAATAAATAAATCCAATATTGCCTAATGCCATTCAGCCTTAATTAAAATTTGAATTTGTCTCGAGCAAATCACACACAAATGCAAACTCGAATAAATCATGTACCGAAATGAAGTGTCATTTGCATTTTGCAATTCGAAATGAATTACACAAATTGAACCGAGAAATATAAATTATGCAAATAAACAAGCTGAATTGGACCAATGACTTAATCGGGCCGTGTCCTCATTGCAAATCGATTTATTACCAAACGATGCGGCGAGCTTATGTCGGATTAGGTGCATTTGTGACCATTGCTTACAATGCTTAATGGTCGGCCACAATAACCCTTCCACTCGACCAACCATAGTCGGTACTGTCCTTTACCAATATATAATTGATAATTTGCCATTAATGTGTGGAGTGATGCGCAAATTGGACAAAACTCATACGACCAACTGGCAATCCAACTTTTCATTGTCCACACATTAGACGAGCTCTCGTCAGGGCAAAGGTAATTTGGCAGAAGTAATTTGCATGGCACTAAATGGTTGTTCAATGCAGTGCGCCACACGGAGATGTTGAAATTTGCTTTAAATTGAACCGATTAGAGTGGATAATAAATATAATAAATATCGATGGCTCGCTGGCTTATGTGGCGCACTAAGTCTGTACCGAGCCACGGACAAATTAATGGAGAATATGTCGGGCACAGGCCAGAATTAGTGCATCAGTAGAGGAATGTCTGGCCAAAGTAAGTGTCGGAAATATTTGCAGAGATGAAGTGCCACTGAGAGGAGAGAAAGTCAGTGCGGCCGAAGCAGTGCGCCAAATGATGCCGAATTATAAATGATGCCATGCTCGGTTATGATCGGCATCGTCATTGGCCAAACGTAATCATTACCGCTCTATGATTGCCATTGCATTCTTCTGATCGACAGATTAATTACGCTCGAGAAACAAGCAAACGGTCGCGAGATTAATCGTCGATAAGTTTAATTAAAGTGCAAATTCTCAGATCAAACTGGATAGTCACTGCGGACGAGCTTTGTAAAGTGCACTGCCGCACACAAGACGATTTTTCATGTGCTCAATTAACTGTTCCGTGAGTGTCCCAATTGGACAGAGCACATCAGCAACAGCACAAATCGGCACTGGCTTTGGACAAATCTATCAGCCACTCGCACTCCCACTCCGATTGTAATTTGATTTCATTCCACGCGAACATCACAACATTGATCATTGCATTAGCGCTTCATTTAAATTTAAATTTGCGGTTTCCATTGCTTTTCCTTTGCGTGAGGCTAATTCAGCCCGATATTCGAACGATGGCGAATTTGCATTTATTAAGAACAACTCAGGCCACAATTGGCCAATGCGAAACGAGCGAGTCAAGGCGGCAATCAATAATTACTGCCAAGTGAGCGCGCTGTCGGTTGTATCATTTTGCAATTTACAATTATGCTAATGAGCTAATTTCATTTGGCACAAATCAACTCGACCAATCACTTTGTTCACCGCCGAGCTGATTATAAATTTTAATTTCGTTATGCGCTATTGTGGCCACGTTCATGCTTATCACCACTTGAATAGGTCCGAAAGATACTTTGTCAGCAGCAAATCTACTCGGTCGATGTGTTGAGCCAATCAATGCCATGCATGGTGAGCGGTTTGTAAGAAAAGCCGTACAGCGAAGCCCACTGCCAGACAAATTGGCGCCCAACTGGAGAGGGCACGGTTCCCATTATCTGGCCTTAACCCTTCATTTGGAGTGATTTGATTGACTCCTCACATTCGATTCGCTTGTCTAATGCGTAACGCGTCTCATTTGAGTGCCATTTGTTATACATTTGTAATACATTTGTTACACTTTGGCCCACTCGGCAGATTCGTCACCGTTTGCCTGTCTTCTTGTGACCAATTTAGTGAACGCAAACAGCACAATTCAATTGGCTCGCCAATCCAACAATCAGCAGCAACAGTGACACAGCAATAATCTCAAATCGATACGAATCGACCGACTCATTTATGCCAGGCTGGCTTGTATCGATTAATTTGCCTCTCGATGCGCCACAAACACTCGCCGAGTGATATTAAAAATAAATATTATTGTTCGATTCGATTCATTCGGCAATCGTTCCATTCGCAAGTAATTACTGGCCAATTCAAATTGAACAGATTATCATTTTGCTCTGTTTCTTTGTCTCAATTCAGTTCGATGGCACTTTCTATTTATTTTGTTGTAGTCCAGTTACTTATTGCCAATGAATGAGTGAGACCTTGTGTTGTGTCCTGTCACTTGTGCAGCTTTACAAATGGATAACTAGTTAACTAACTAGTCCCACTTGACTTGCCATCTTTGATCGAGCCAATTGTGACAATTCACTCTTCCAGACGGTGACAACAGACTCATTGAGTGGCGGCACAACTTTTACAAAGGAAACGAACTTTTAAATCACTTACTGACCAGTGAACACTTCTAATAGCTCTAATTGACTTCACTCACTGTTTAGCATTACATTTGGGTCTGTCCAAATATTTCATAAGGCAATTTGTGTAGCCAAACACTAGTCAGACTAGTCCGTGCTGGGGACAAGTCAAACAAAGCATGTAAACAGAGAAAGTGGTTGAGGGCAATTAGGGCGTAATTAGTTTAGTGGCACAGAGAGCGTTTTTGTTATGATTTCGCAATGACCATCACGATCAGTGGCGGGGCACTTTGTTACAAGAGCACAATGATCCATTCAATCCGTCAGTATGAACAATGATCGCTTTAAATTATTTAACAAAGGCTGTACCATGTGCTGCACTGTGAACGCGTTAAATCCAAATTTGCTGTTTCTCCCAGCGACACTTTGGTCAGACGGTCGATGAACATTTGTCACTTGTGAGTTCTGCTGGCAGAGTGACCAAGGCCGATTGCTCATTCGGAACACGTAACGCCAGAGAAATAGAAACTGCAGATAGAATTATTAGCAGCCGAAATGTATAGCCGTGGTGAATGGTGTATGATGTTGGGCGAATGAGACGATCGAGGGCCAGCCAGCCACCATTGACTATGGACTGTGGTGTGTGTGTCACAGTAATTTATTGACATGACACGCACACAGATTATGAGCGAGCAATGGACATTGTAGTAGACAGCTCACTGCTGCCCACCAGACTGACCACGCCGGCCACTCATTTATTTATTGCCGACAAACAGGACCAATTTGTATTAGAATAAATTTCAATAAATTAGCTTGATCTGCCCAATCCATTCTTCGATGCATGAATCCGTCTGGTGCGACACCGTACTCGGTCACTGGGCACCGGGACGACAAGTTCAATTCAATTACCACCAAGTGGTGCACAAGCGGCACAATTAAAATTGGACGCCACGCCGACAAGTTTAATAATTCATTCGGCACTATAAATTAGTTTGCGTGTTTGTACGGTAATTACGACTTACATTATCCATGGCCACCGATCAGACCAGAATTAGAGGGAGCACAATCGAATAAGTGAAATTAGATTAAATCTTTACCGACAAGGCACAAAAAGAGCGATGAGTCCATCGCTGGCATGGCATTGGGACCATTGCCATGTCATCGCAAATTATCTAATGAAAACATATGAACAAGATGCCAGTGATAAGACTTGGATATTAAATAGATATTAAATAATGCCACTTTGTGCTGACTTCCTTCTACACATAACGTTCATACCGAAAGTGACCAACATTTTAATTAAAAGTGGCCCAGCGAGTGAGTAGACATACAAATTAGCCGGAACGGTCGAGCAACAAAGTGAATTCGATCGAGCTGTGTGCAGTGTCGATGCCACCGCAGTGACCAATGGCTAATTGTCAGTAATGGTCACATCGATGTGTTCATTCTTGGAGCTGTCGGCAATGAACAAATACATCAGGGCACACAATGCATGTATCACAATGGTCGTTATTAATGTGCCTATTAATAACATTAATATTACTAAACTGGTCAGCCAATTGCTGCACCGAGCGGCATAGTACAGCTAACGAGACAGATCATGGATCGATTTGAATTAATTCGCATTTAATTGCAGCTCTGTGTCATCATCGTGGCCATCTTCAGCGTGGGCTTCGTGGGCACCATTGCCGAATCGATTCGCGCCCTCCTTATCTACGCATGTCTGCTCATTCTCTTTCCGGTGAGCGTCCTCTTGGTGGAGATCATCCTGAGGGTATCGTCGGTGTCGCCTGTGGCGGTCGCGGTGCCACCGACCCAGTCGCTCTCAACCGCAGCGCCAATCACCCCCAAGTCCACCTTGATATTCTCCAACTCGTTCACGTCGAACTCAGTGGGTCATGCCCCGCTACCCGCCTCGTCCTCAGTTTCATACTCGGAGCGCAACTTTTCACTAAATTCAATTTCCGTTTCCCCCTCTCCGCCACTTTATGCCTTATTACCCTCGCCTTCGTTGGTGCAGCCAGCCAATTCAGCCAAATTTAATTTATCAACGCAGCCCCAATTGCCGCTCACCAGTTCGCCATTGCCCACCGACTTTTATCTGCTCTTCAAAGATGGCTATCTCGACACCGGGCCAAGTGAATTGAGCAAGCAAGTGAAAGCTTCAACCAGTGTGAACAATGCCACTGACCTGAGCACCGGCACCGGTCACACTCAGCCGAAGAGCACATTTCTCAAAGCAACTCGCAACTTTTGGTCGGACATCTTGACGACCTCATTAAGTCCTCGGGTAGAAACTTTGGTGGAATATGTTCTAATTGGCATGTTGGCCTTTGTCTTGATCCAGATCGGGATTGCGTACCTTTTGGCATCGGAAATACGGACACTTCGTTCCGAGTTGGCGATGCTTGCATCCATGCAGTTCAACAAAAGAAGTTCCGATCTAGATGAGGAGGAAGTGCCCAATTTGTTGGCGGACCAACCGCAGACAAACTTGGTGCAGTTTGACAAAGAACTGATAGACTATTGCGAGTTGCAGTGTTTCGACTCGGTTCAGTCGCAATTGCCTTTGACTTGCCCAGCCAGCAGCGATTGTTCAGCCAACTTTGCATCAGACTTTTGTCTGCTCACTTTCCAGCAGTCGATGCCGTTAGTTCAAGTTCACACCAATCCAGACTCGACACCGACGGTAGCGGCGATAGCAACCGAGCCAGCCAATTCATTTAATTCTAATTATGTGAACGTAATTATTGATGAAACATTAGCTAACAAGCCAACTCAATTTGCATCCTCCATGTCGTCCTCGGCGCTAACGACCAGAACTAATCGCCGCAGCCGACTTGGCTCTTTTCGGGTGACGTTTGATTCGGCGCCAGAATACTTCGAGTCCAATACGGAATCGTACGGCGAGACCGTCCTGGCACCAGCCACCGTCGACGTACCCAATCAGTGTCAGCAGCAGCAGCCTGAGCAACACTATCAGTCCTGATCGGCAATTAGCACAGCCAACTCGATACACGAGCTTAATTCGATCTCGATTGATGGCTGATGGCGCAAAACAATTACCGCTCCATCGGAGGTAGGCCGACCTTGCCTGGCCGGACGCACTTGATGCAGTTCGAGAGCATCCCATTTGTCGTTGCTGCAGCCTTAATGAAGCGAAACGCCTCGCATAATTGACCGATAATACTAATCATCCGATGGTGAGACCCGACTTGCTTGCCCATCTCTACTTACTGTGGTACGCTCGTTCGGTAATTAATTCCCGACCATTTCGATTCGATCCGAGTGCACTACAACACAACAACACTATTGCAAATTGGCACACCAACACAACCAAACGGCTACGATAATGTACACGAAGAGGCCAATGGAGAGGACAGCGAAAGCGAGCCAAAGCTCGCAATAATCGAGAGCAAATTAAATTAAATCGAGACTCACTCGGGGAGAGAAATTAATTGTGGAAAAAGTGGTCAATTTGATTGAAGAACCACAAAAAAAACAAATGGAGACGCCAGCGGAGGAAGATAAAAGGCAAGCGACAGACAAATTGGCATTTTAATTTGGCAAAAAGCCTGCTCGGGCCAAATGCGCGGCACAGCCAATTGAAAAGCTATCGATCGGCGAAAATTGGCACAAGACAACAGGGACAGAGCAGCAGTGATCCAACAACAATGTCCAGAGATGGTCAGCCAATTAAGACTGATCGAGTGGCCATTTGAATTCGATGCGGCACTGACTCGGCCCAGGGTTGTCACCCATGGCAGCAAAACTGTACGGCCAGCATGGATGATTGTACTGAACCGTGTAAATATCACAATCTAATTACCGAACAATAAATGCAGTTCACTTCCCATGTTTGCCTTATCAATTAAGCTTGCACTGGTAATGAAGCAGTGAGTCACCGGATGACAGGTACGTCTGTTAATGTGCTCACAGTGTGCACTGTGCTAATTACAGTGGCTAATTGACTATCAAATGCAAACAAGCAACACAAGTTAGCAGAAGGCAGTTCATAATTCATTGTGAATTAAGCGAACGCTTGGTCTGTGATGCATTGGAATTAGCTTAATTTAGAATTAATTAAAATTAAACTCAAGTAAAACGAGTCACAGTCAGTGGAGGGAAATATCTAAATTAATTGAGAATTATCTCGTAATGGCCGAATCAATTGGCAAATGAGCCAAGTGAAAGCTAGTACGGAGTCAAGCGGGGCCAAACAGCATCCATTAATCATCGGCTGGCGCGGTCGAATTCATCTCTGCAAATGTATTCTTTGTGGATCGCTCTGCTCCATTACAACTCGCTATGGGCACATTCACCAAATGGTCGCCCTGATTGTGTTGCCCGTGTTGGCTCACATCGAAACATTAGCAAGAAAATAACTTTTTAATTGTGCCATTGATTGGCCCTGACAATCATATCCTCGCCAATGGACAGTGTCTCCACTGGACACACTACCAGTCGGGTTTGGCAATACAAAGGACAGTTCGATACTGCACCGAACAAGGATCTGTGTTGTACTGTTTGGCCAGTGTATTTGTCCAGCCAGGGCCAAACTGTTAAATAAGCTCAATTGGCGCGAGTGCATCAATTTGAATAAATTAATTTCTAATTAGATTCGACATTAATTTGTCTGGAAACAGTCTCGGTGGAAAGGAATGTCAAATTTACATCGAATAGGTTCGGTGCAAGTGAGCCAAGAAGAACAAGCAGGTCGCAGTGTCTCACATGTTTGTCGGACGAACGCTCACACTCGGGTAAATGGAAGAGAGAAGGCCAAAGGAAACAAAGTGCAATTGGTCCAATCCAAACATAGCCGAATAATTTAATCATGGCACACAAACAAGCCATCAGTGAGTATGATTCAAATTCAAATGATTCGCATTAGAAATGGCCGAGAAAGTGCCAACTCACCGAAATACAATTCAAAATGCATCTCCGCTGCCTCAGTGGCAATTGAGAGAAATTGATTACAAAGGCAAAGAATTGACAGAGAAAGCAGAAAGGAGACACAATTAAAAGAATTATCAGATTAAATTAGTGATGCATTCGTGCCTGAGACGGTCTAGGTCGCAACAAAGAAGACACGGCACTGCACTCTAAGCCAACTGGATACTGCCCGAATGGAGGGAGCACCTAATTTGGCAAAAGTCGATATTGTCTCGCAATGAACCACCGATCGGCACCTCTATTCGAGTCAATTGGACTCCATTTGGTGGCAACCGAGCCCGACTGGAATTGCGGCCTGAGAAGCATCGATTAGACCAAAGGACTCAAGTCGGCAAAGACACTTTATTTGGTGTCCTTTCAAATAGACACAAACAAAATTGAAAGGTAATTAAGGATTCGGGAGAGGAAAGGAAATTCAATTCAATTAGTTGGCCACATTGGCGACAAAGCTAACCAACATAACCTTTCCATTTGGCTTGGAACAATTCGATTTCGATTGAAAACTTAGGTGCACAAGTCGGATGGCGAGAAAAGAAAATTTAACTTTGTTGGTCGATTAGAGAAAATATATTTTACCTCTCAGAGAATCGAGTCGAGTTGAGTCGAGCGGGCCAGACAGCCAATGTCGGTAATTGCACTTTGCTCTAATACAGTTCCATCTAAAGATTGATCGAACCTATCTGTTCAATTTGCTGCTATGAAAGGCGGTGAAAGGCAAATCGCAAGGCTCGAACACAAGTATCAATCATACCTCGATTGGGTTAATTAATAATTTAACTTGGCCAAAGTGAGAGAAGGAAATGAGAAAGAATTGATTGAACAGATTGAAAGATGTACTCACTTTAGGTGGAGTTGAACGATCAGTTCATTGGGTGCAGTTGGCAAATTGATTGCGAAACGGTACGTGAGGCAATTGAATCCAACTGGCCAGACGGAGTCCATCAATGCTGGATCGCCACTAAAGCACATTAGTAACTTTAACACAAGCCACACTGACCAGTCAGTGACCATACCGCCATATGGCACACCACTTGTGGTGATCCTGCTCATAAACAACATGACACCTTGCCCGAAGCAGTCCTTTCCTGTGCATAATTTCGCATAAAGTCGCATGTGCAACATTATGGATTGTCATCTGTGAGTAATAGTGACGAACGTCGAATCGGAATTGGTTTATTGTTGGCCATATTCACGGAACAATTCGTCTTACTCGCTGTTCCGTTCTGGCATAACTGCACGGGAAAATGATCAAAACCGCACGATGATAAAGTGAAACTTTGCCAAAAGATTAAGAGGAATGCTGTGAAGCGAAAATTTCAATATTCCTCTTGATGGAATTACATTGTTTGTGGGTTATGGCTTTTTGAATGGATGCAAGTTGTATTGTTTTAAATTGTGCCATTCGCTTACCATTCCGAGCACACAACCCCGCTCGGCCTAATGATATTGTGATTGCAGATTTGAGATGGAGAAAAGTTGAAAGCTTTAATTTATCGATTTGTTGCTGGCCCAATGCTGACAGCACTGGTGCTGGCTGGGTCCTGTGCCACCGGCAGACATGCAGACAGGCACCAATCATGTCTTGTGGCTGATTATTCCGTTTGCCAGCAAATTATACATTCAAATTATGCGCCGAAAGGAGCAAAGTTTAGTGCCATCTGCAAATAGGGAACTTTGTCCAAATAATGCATTGGATTACCATTGGCACTCTGCAATTGTCAATTGGGCCCGCTAATTCGCTGTTTGTCGATCCTTTGCAACATGGGCTCTAATTGCAATAGATCGGCCCGAATAGGAGATGTCACCGAGACATACCAGTACAAGTGAAAGTATTGCTCAGTGAGAGATGTAAACATGAACAAGACAAAGTGAGAGAGTGTACTGAGTTGCGATGGGCTCGGTGATTGCGTCCATTTGTTTGATCGATTTGTTTGCATTTAAAGTGTTCACATTCAATCATATTCGATGTGTGTGCAGCACATTTAGAAATGCATTACTGCCCATTGAGATGCGCTTGACGTACAACTGACCCGAGATGGCCGTTCTCTTGGTCCAATCAAGTTGCTTAATCGATTCCATTTGTGAAAGAGATCATCTAGCAAATCAATCCGAGGAAGAAGGCAATTTTTTAATAATTACACACAAGACACTTCGCTAGCAATTGATGGCACTGCGGCACTTGTCATTGTAACATTGTCACTGAGGGCCAGTGTTGCTCGAGTCCCATTGCGGACTAATTCATTTTGACATTTTACGCTTGCTGACTATGACAATCGAGAGAAAGCCAAAGGACATAGCCCACTGAGAAGTGAGTGACTCTGCCTGGGTGACTTGCTCCACTGGCCACTTCGATAGGGCCGAGTCACCGAGAGTCTGTTTGGTCTTGAGTTGATCTCGAAGCAGCACTGCCGAGCACCGAGCCAGTGGCTCGCAATAAATGAGTCTATTCAAGCAACTATCATTTAGTACTCCAAACCAGTAGCCGAGTGAGCTCTTAATTTATTTATAAAATTATTAATATTTATATTATTTATATTCCATTGGCTGAATCATATAGCGAGTTATTACAGTGCGATGAGTTTGTGAACAGTTCAAACATGCAGCTAACTACACTTTTACATCTCGCCACTTGGCACAGAGAAAGGATCGCTTCAATAGAGATAATGCATAAGGACAGAGCTGATCAATAGAAGGTTCGAGTGGACTGGAGTAATGGAGGCATTGAGTGCACTGAAATGTCAATTAGACAAGTGCCCGACACTTCATGCACGCCTACCGACTGAGTTCGAGGCGCCAGGATTGAGTGCTAACACGTGACGAAAGTTCGGGTTCATCATCGGCGCGAACTTGGCAGAGCACTTCTCCTCGCAGTGATGCTCCTTGGCACGCAATCGGTTCTCCAGTTCTTGAGCCAAAGTCTCGTAGTTCATGAAGCCCATCTTGACCAGTTCCTTAAGGTCGTCAACGGAACAACGAAAGTATATCAGCGATCGGGGAAATTGGTTGTTTCCTGTAACCACGAAACTGGATGATTCGGGACAAGTCCTCAAGTATTGTCGAATGTAGCCGATCGTGATTGATTGGTTCACGTTGAGCGCCTCGATAAAGCGATCCAAATAGACAATGTCGCCTTGGATGTCTTCACAACTGATTGGCAGTCGATCAGTCTTGACAAGCTCTCGGGAATTGGCATTGATGAAGTCAGACCAGCGCTTGTCAAGGGAGGCGATCTGATTGTCCCTCGCAAATCGATACACCTGACTGTGGTTGTCCAGTTGAATCAAGTTGGAAATCTTGGGCTCAATTTGATTGTGCACGAGTTCAATATCCAAAAAAGTGACTCCAAGTCTCCAAACGAGAAAGCCAACTTCGAGACTTTGAATATCGTTAAAGGCCTGACCACCGATGTAGAAGAACTTGAGGAAAATTTTGAAAGCCTGTTTAAAACGATCATCGGTGCAACCGCTTGCAGTGGTAGGCTCGACAGAAGGCAAAACTGTGGAATTCTCGAGTTCGGTCCGCTTCGATAGATTAAGCAAGTCGGAAATGTCATTTATCACGATCGGCGCGTTATTGATGTTCTTTAGCGCGGAGATTGCTGCCTCCAATTTAGGGCTGATTGATTCGATCACAACGAGATGGGCCGGTGTTAGGTCGCCGCAAAGAGAGAAAATTATGTCTTGATTCTTTGAATTCATATAGAACGTTTCGAGATGGCGAAAGTTGAGAGAGCGCTTCTCGAGGTCACGTTTCGAGTTAGATTCTAGGCAAAGCAAATGCAAATTAGTCACTTTAAAGTTGGCAGACAAATAGTTAACATTCCACTGGGACTGCAACCAATTGGACCAGTGGGCAGACTATGCACTGACCTTGCTGACAGAGCGCCAAATCGAATGCCGGTTGGTCTCTGGGCGGAAGTGCCACAAAAGTGGACGGTTGACTTCGGATGAGGCTAGGTCTGAATGGGTGCCCGAAGAATGGCGGGGTTTGGCGTTGAAAAGGACCGACTGGAGGTTGTGCTGAATTCGGACCGGCAGGAATCATATGGGGAAAGTTCGAATTAGCGGGCAACTGGTTTGGGTTTGAATCAGGATGAGTGATAACTTCATTTTTTGAAATGATAGTCTTCTTTGTCTCTTGTTGGACTGGTTGTTCGACTTCATTTTGTAGAACATTTTCTGACTTGTCCTGGTTAGCACGAAGCGGATCATCGAGAGCTTGATTTGGTGCCTGAGTGGTCTCACTGTAAAGTATTCTAGTCAGTAAAGACATATCGATGCAGTAGTCGATCATACATACCATGACACAGAGACCACCAACAGGAAAAGAACGGCCAAGGGAATGAGATTCATTTTGAAACAAAAGTCTCGAGTACGAACAAAGAGGCAGATGAGATCGAAACGATTACATCGAAGTGGACCATCTCCATCGATCGATTGCCATTTATATGAACAAAGTGGCATCAAATCGAAGCTCCGACTCGGAACTAATCGGTGGCCATTTATGGAATCGAACTATCGTCGAATAACAAAACAAGAGACACAATGGGATTCAATTAATTGCACTAAACAGGACACGAGAGAATTCAATTTCGACTAGACTTACATTGGCCAACTCTAACTGGACAGAACGGATGTTTTACTGCTGCTTTGGCGATGGCCAATCGATCCACTTCGGATAACATCGCACAGTATCACACACTCGGTCAGAGAAGTGTGACTTTGTGCATATTGCAATTTGAATGATTTACTTGAATGTTACAGATAGAGTGTTGCCATTAATCATTAATCAACTGATCAATCTATTACAAGGTAAGTTCAATCAAAATCTATATCAAAGCACGTCAAAAGCTAGCCAAACTGACCCGAAATGATTATAATTATTATTGTCGTTACATTGCCATTGTTGCCAGTCTCTGATTGACATGTCATATTCCAGTGGCAGAGAGCAAATTGTGCTCTTGATGGTGCTAATTAAGCACAACGCCACTTTCATTACCGTCCATTAGTGCACAGTGTTTCACAAACCGAGTGACAACAATCTTCATTGTTCGCACAACTGAGCGGAAGATGTTCGCCTTGTTGACATTGGCCAGCGACAAAGTCGAGGTGGAAGTGCATGAGTTGAGGCTCACTGTCAGTGTCCATTTGTGCCAGGCGACAACAGAAGCAAGCAATTATGATCGATAAACTTCCGTTCCAAGTGGCAATCGACTGCTCCATTGTTGGCATAACAAGTGACTCATTGCCTAAACATTACAACTGCATCTTTCCATAACTTACCACTTGACAACTAGTTGCAACCTGTTTTGTCTCGAATCTGTAAGGTTAGGTCACAGGTTAAGTATCGTTTACAATTTATGCAGACTCGGCACCCAATCAACCACTTTCTTAACGAGTCAGCATTATGGTTCTCACTCGGATACTCGGAGTTCGAAACGAACTCTACGAATTGTAAATTTTACGATTTTACTGGCAAGGATGGCAATTAACTGATTGGCCACAGTGTTTGCATTGATTGCATAATAGAAGGCATTCGTGGAAAATCCAACCAAAAACGATTCGGCAATCAATCAATAAAGTCTCTAGGAATATTCCCCTTAATTTGCATTAGCGCAAAACATGTTTCATTGGTGTTGAAAAAAAATGTCAAATGATCGTAAACTCATAAATTAAATTGCTGCTAAAAAGCAAAAATAAATAAGATAATTTACAAAAAGTGATGATGCACAAGTACTAATTAGTTGGCTAACTGGTGAATGGTAAACAAGACTCGTGACGCAGTGGGCAAGCAAATGAGAGATTAGGTGGATTGATGAGCTATTGGATGAGATGCCAGTAACTTAATAATAAGTACGTTACAGCCCCAAATCAAGGATGTATCCAAAATCAGGTGACCAGCGGCAGTTCGGGTGTTTGGGAATTACACCACTCTAGAATGCACTCAAGCATGCTTTCCAGCAATTAATTGGTAGCCATTTGTAGTTTCGACGATAAACCAGAGACATCAACAATCACCGACAAAGTCATTCGTCAACACAAATGACAAACAAATAAGTAAAAGAGAAGCAAATCAAATTGCCTCAATTCAATAGAAGGTTCAATTTACTGAGTCAAGCATAACCGATTGCGTTGATTCCATCGCTATTAATAGAAGTCACTATTAACATATGCAAAGTAACATTGGACCGAAAGCCTAAGATCACGGTGAAGGCCTTCCGTTCTCTCCTCGAGCCACCTCTTTATCTCGCTTCTGTATGTGCAGAGCATTCTTCTAATCTTTCTTTTGACAGAAAGCACTTTCGCGAAGTGTCACCGTCGAAGAACTACTGGAGTGCAGGTAGAGAGATGGTCAGTGACTATAAAAGTCAGTCATCTTAGCCAGTGACCAACACCAATCATTGCAACTTACACACATCCACAATTGCAAAACTAAGCCAAGAAAAATGAAAATCTTTTCAATTGCCTTTTTGCTTGTGCTCATTCTCTCGGCCCTGGTTTGCACCTCTATGGCTCAGTGGCGTGGTGGATTCAGAGGTGGACGTGGATTCCGAGGTGGTGGATTCCGTCGTGGTGGATTCGGACGTGGAGGTTTTCGTGGTGGCTTCCGAAGAGGATGGAGAGGCTGATCTAGCAAGTACAACCCGGTGACCAGCTCACGATATTAAACAATTGGCGATATCAATCACAGCTCGTTTGATTCTGTTTGTATGCTTAACATGAAATGTAATCGATTAATTGCACTAAAGTAAAACATTGCACTCGGTTTAATCGACAATCTCTTATTACTTTTCACTAAAAGGACTAATCGGTCCTAGTGAGTAGACTCTTTCCATGCGTTCGAAATGAGCATATCGAGAATGAATGACTTCACTGTTGATGGTGTGACCTTTGCTGATTGCATTGTTCGATAACTCGGAAGACGGATGGTCAAATTGTCCGATAAATTTCTCAAAAACGTACTTATTAAAGTTTGTTTGATCAAGTTTGTCCAACGCTTCGTCTAAGTCGAACCAACGACACTCTTCGATTTCGATGTCACACTTTTTAAGTTCGCAATTAGCAGGGTCAATGGGATGCAAGAGACAAACAAAGTAAACGTCCGAACAACCAAATGCTCCTCTGTGTCCATGTCTAAATGTGAGCAACGAATGGAATTGACATTTGAGACCAGTTTCTTCAAACACTTCACGAATAGCAGTCTCAAATATATGTTCACCTGGTTCTGCATAACCACCGGGAAATTTCCAGATTCGAACAATTGATGTTTTTTCCTGAATTAGCAACACTTTCTTAGTCAACGGGTTATACACTAATCCACCTAGCAAAAATATGTGCGATATATCAAATCAGAATTAATCTTGTTTATAATGATAATCACTTACCAACTCCAAGCATGCTGTGCGCATAGTTTGGAGCTTTAATTTCTTCGTCTTCCTTGATCCATTTGATCAACATTGCATAATCACCCTTAGCATGGTGGAATTTAAAGTTGTGCTGTCAATGTTAAATTATTAACATAAATTAACTTGGACATGAAACTTACTTTGGTCAATACTGCAATAAAGTGAGATTGAGATGTAGGAACACGAAACCAAACACATCTTATGCCTTTGCCAACCCAATAATTTAAAGAATCTAAAAATACAATTAAATAAGTTGAAAAAATTTGTAACTAGAATTACCTTTTAGGGTGACATCAAACTGATCAACGGTACAATTAGTCCCGTCTTGTTGATCACCGGTCTCCAAAGCAGACAAATCTATGTGCACTCCGTTATAAATGTCAGTCTTAATGGCTAGGCCACAAAAGCTGTCCATAGTCATAATCACTGGGCAGGAATGGCAAATTTCGACTCAACCAGAGACTGAATGATGATTTAGAACTAGTAATTATTGAATAAATACCCAAAATTATCCAATGGCACTGAGTGATTTTTAATGAAAATATGTAGTACAATTATAACTTATTAGGCTGCACCAAAAGCACAATTTTGCAATGTAATGTGAATGAACAAGATAGGAATTGAAGTTTATCGAGTCAAGGGATAAAGTCAGTCAGATCAGCGATCACGTGAAAGAAGATATGTTTGGCCTGAAACTGCCTGAACGCCGTGCACTCGTCTCACGGTCGTTCTGTGTTTACATCGGTAAATACTTTTAAGACTGTGCAAACAGTAACGCCATCTTGTGACGGACAACAGAACTACTTCCTAATAAAATTTTTAAAGCATTTCATAACATTCAGTCTCAATGATTGAGAAGTCAATTTTGGCGTGATGCATCATTCCTGTCATGTCATTGTTGAATTATTGATCGCATGTCAATGTACTATCAGTGCAATATAATTAATTCATTTGGTGGTAAGTCAATGTTTTATTAGTAATTTATTTTGACAATAGTTTGATCAATTTGTTAATCCTAATGCAAACCATTGCTGGCCAAGACAGATGGAAGAGTTCCATCATCAATGAAACTTTGTTTTGCCTTCTTGAATGCTTCATAACGGTTAGACGAAGATTGCTACATCAAAATGATTAATCGATAATGAAAGACATTAGGGAGGCATTGTACTTACCAAGAAATAATGCTTCTTGTCACTCTTTGGGTCCAATGTGTACATCATAAGGCAAAAGAAAAAGTCAATCGTGTATGCGTTGAGCACAAACACCTTAGTCTCCTTGATCAACTGCTCGAGTGAATTGATTTTCTGGTCCAAGTAGTGGTCACCTTGAACTCTTCCACATTCTTGACGATATTCTTCCAAGAACAGACTCATCTCTTGGTCCGAAGGAAAGCCCTCATCGCCAAACATGTCGTCTACATGACGATAGTTGGAAAAGTATCTCGATATGTCATATCCTCTGTAGTTGTAGGTGGAATAGTCAAAATCGACCAGATAGATCTCTTTGTGTGATGTTCCATCGTCGTTGTCTACTTTTTTCACAAGTCGATTGCCTCTATTGAAGTCTCCGTGGGTGAATACCAATGGCGATTTCACTTTGGTTATTACATCCTTACAATAGTCCATAAGTGACAACAAATCAAGTTCCGAAAAAGTTGAGTCTAAATATACAAATCAACATTGAAACTGATTACAATCTATCACTGATAACAACGATCCAAGTCTTACAATACTTTTCCTTAACTGTCGGGTCATCTTGCAAGTGTTCGAGATACTTTTTATTGAAAACATCTTCTGCTCCAGGAACCTTCCCAATGTCTTCTGACATTTGTTCCCAAGTTTTGAATCCCTTGCTCGATATCGGCGATTTAAGTGAATGGAATTGCCCCAAAACTCTAGCCAATTGTTTAACTGTTTTTGCATCCAAGTCGTCTTCACAGGCATAATTGCGACACTGAGCAATTGATCAGAATGAAATAACAGTTAAAGTGGCTAATAATTTTACCTGTACATATTCGTTGATAATGCATTTGTCGTCAATGAAGATCAACCGAGGGGATAAGTTGTGCTGAGATATGATCGTGTTGTTGGCTACAACTTCGATTCGACTTTGCGTGAAAAACAGTTGTTCGGGAGCAAACTTGACCACAATTCCGGGGCAGTCAGAGGATGATTTACATAGTCGTTGTCGTGCCTGTGGGGTTAACTCACAGCAAGCGATGTCGTTGACATATCCCATTCTATGAAACGCCACAGTCAATTAGAATCAAATTCAATATTAGCTTAATTCAATTCTTACGCGAATCGTTTTACAGTGAAGTCGTCACTTTGTACTTTTGACCAAACATCACAACAGTTCATCTCGCCGAAAACTTTCATTAACTTGTCAACATCTTCTTCACTGACGCCCGTTTTCTTTTCCATGTTTGCTTATTTGTTGTGCTGAACACTGAGGACTTAATTAAGGACAACTTGCACGACTTACCCGACCGATGGCTAATAGACCAATCGCATCCATACAGTTTAAATAGAGTTTAATTATCGTCACTGGTCTTATCGTTTGTCATTTGTTCTGACACCCGATATCGTCCAACGAATGCAGTATAACAATTCTCACTATCACATGACGAGGTCTCCAGACTGTTGATAGCAACATGATGAAGCTTTCTGCACTTTATTCGGACATTTGTGATGACACCCTGCCATCCCTCGATGTTAGCGTTCGATTGTGTTCTGCAGAGGTAGACGGACAACTTTTGCCTACTTACCCACCACTAACCCATCGAAAACCACTTTTGCCTTTGCATTATCTCGATGCGATAAGCAATCAAACTGTGCTTTCCTCAGTAGGCTAATCCATTAATTGCCCAGAGCGCGTGTCTCCTTTTTGTTGTTTTACAATGCCGAATCAACACGAGCACATTCTTTTGTGGGGACACTTTTGGCACACTCATTGATCAGATATCTACTCAAAGGCATTTAATTGTACTATTTCTAAACGCGCTAAATCACTATTGCTCGGTTAATGTTTTCAAAGACATGACAACCTCATTGTGATAAGAATTGTGCACTGACAGCTTCGTACAATAAATCACAGTGCATCCTTTGGTGGTCCTTTTGAGTTCTGAGTTACTGTCTTGCGAACTAACTTAACGGTGACTCAAATCGATACCACAAAGCAATAAACAACCGACCACTATTTGTCCTTTTGATAATGTTTCGCGATATGATGATATGATTTGTGAACTTGGTTTTGTGACATGATCGTCAATGTCGTTACTATACCGATGATTATCCAAAATATCACTAGTGCTTATAGTGCAAAGTTTGTGTCTGCTGGTGACTGTGAGCTTTGTCTGGTCACTAACAAGGTGTAACACCAGTGCCACGTAATGGCTCGATTAGCCAGTGTCAGTGCATTCTATTGATAGCCAATTGTGGGCTATCAGTGTTGTGCCATATATTAATTGTTATTTTTAAACACTCCAATCTGAGTGAACGATTAATTAAATGCAAATAAACTGTAATGGCTTGCTATTATGCGTTTGCCAGTAGCAAAGTGGCAAAATGAGTGCTCGGTCAATGACGAACATCGATCGAGTTCAGTTAGCGTGCAACAGGCAGCAGCCGAACCAATGCAAATGAAAGCAACAACTGAGCTAGTGCGAGCGAGATGACGCCAAATGATTAATCGAGATCACATTTGCATCGCATTCCGATCTGACGTCTACCGAGTTGCGAGGCACTGTCATTAGAATGGACCGTTCCAGCTACTAGCTAATCTATTTATAGTGCATTCGAGTAGACATATTTTGCCTTTCCATTAGTATTGCCTAATCTGATCCCGATCGGTCGCTTATTAATGGCCAGTGGTGGCCATTGCCACTAATTTAAATGCTGATGACGGTCTGCCTGGCCACATTAATGCACGCTACCACCTGATGATGTAAGGTGTGCTGCAAGGCGTGTCACATTGCTCATTGCTGACCCAATGCGGCCCAATCCGACTGCCAATGTGTCCATTACCCGTTTGATTATTGCAATATCATCTTGACACGTGCGTCTGATATTTTATTTCAGTATGGTCTAATTAAAGCGAGAGTTTGGTAGCTGTTGAATTATGATGCAAGCATAGACAATCGAGCTTTGGAAAGTCGGAATTTAATAATGTCAAATCATTGGCTCAAATGTAATAGTATTTGTCTGTTTCGTGAATGAAGTAATTCGGTAAAAGGTTCAAAGTATTTAAAAGTATTTATAGAAGGATTGCACTGATTGATCGTCTATTGGCTTCATTGGCACATTGCCTTAGTGCCGACTTGCATGCCGAATTGATCGCACCAATGTGATCCATTCGAGTGGTAATGAGGCGTTACGTTCAATCGATCTAGTTGAGTTAATTAGTGCAAATGAACGATTCGACGATGATGTGCAAACTCATTTGTTGATGCTACTTCGGGATGGACTACTAATTCTACATTTGCTGGTGTTGTGCTTTAGTGCTTGCTAATGCCAATATGGCTAATTACTCGGTCGTGGCCACCAGTCAAGTATGCAAAACTTTTTCCAATGTTTATAAGGACCCATTTTAAATGAGAAAATTTGCCGCAAAATGTAGTTAATTAAATTGATTGGTCACAGCTCTCGACAAGTCATCAAATGTACTCATCTACTTGTTATGTTTACTGTTTATCATCGTTTTTATCGAAATCATTGTCGACAAACATTTGCCTTTGTGTTGTGACATTGAGGAGCACTCACTTTAAACATTGACATTTGGTCTCTCTTTGAAAATAGTGAGAAGAGAGCGGCAAACACTTAAGCGGCGCTACTCTTGACAGAGCTCTCCATGCCCATCTGCATAATGGCAATTATTCAAATTATTCAAATTGCGCACTGAGCATTTGTTATGCTGATAATCTAGCCACCGGGATTAGATGTTCGATCAGGAGGCTGTCGGTGGGATTGTATTCGCAGGAATGAGTGGGAATAATTGAATTTACCTGGCAATTAGCTGCTGAACTGAGGTGGTCCAGTGTGGTCGAGTGCACCAGATGAGACGGTCTTGTAGTGAACTACATTCGATGGTGGCAATTGAGGCCAACGCATATCGAATGATGACAGATTGGTGATTGCCGATCGGCGTTCCATCCACTGGCTTTGCATCCCATTGACATCGACAGCAGCCTTCGCTACATTCGCCCTCAGCATTACACTGCATTACCGTGCTTCGATCGCAATGGCATAATCTATTTATGCTAATCGGCCTCTCCGTCTACAAGATGCCTGGTCGATGCATTAAATATAGCAACAATCAATTGGAAAGCCGTTAATAAGCGAGATAAATGAAATGATGGCTCGATGGCACAATGCATTCAGATGAGGTGCCAATCACCGGTCTACCCGCGATCTGACAGAACACAACAAGCCAAATTACACGATCGCATTTGGCTAATTTACAGTACAAAGCAGACTCGTGAACAGCCTCTCGGTGTCATCTAGCATTAATCTCTGTCTGATAAAGTCGAACAACAATTTGTTTGCAAACTGGACTAATCTCCAGTTATTGAGTGGCACTTGGTTGTGGCAATAGAAGTGAATTGGTTGAGATACTCTAGATGATTCATGTTCAATGCTCAATGCGAATTCAAATGGCGAACAGTGTCTATGTGAGTGAAAGGGCATTGTGTTGAGTGTGACAGGTGTGCTGAGTGTCACCTCCAGTGATGATTGCCGTGAGATTCGGACAATGAGTGGCAAGCGCATTGACACGGCACTCACCAATGGTCTATTGAGTGTCCATTCCACTTTAGGTCATCAGCATCAAAGAGCAACTGTCAAGAGTGTTTATCCATCGATTATTGGTTCCATTAATAATAATAAATTAATTACGCTCGCAAAGCTTTTAGCAACAAGCCCAATCTGGCGTGGTGTCAGTCACAAGAGTGGGGATCATTGCTACAAGTGAAGAAGCATGAAATGAGATTTGCTTTCGATTTTGTTGGCGCGAAGCTATTAGGATGATGCCTGTCTTGCTATGATTGGAATGTTGGCCAGTTCGGCGTGATAATGGGGTTGTCGTCGATCGGTTGATGGCTACAAGTCGGCCCTAAATCCCGTTATCCCCTTCGCAGTGACCATTGGCTGCACTCTCTTGCGCTGACCATCGCTTGCCGCTCATCGATTTCTTACCGTTCGCGAAGAGAAAGTAGGCTTTCGGCGCCATTTGGCAAAAATAGAATCAAACTGCCGCCGAAGCCCGACTGAGAAGCAAGAAAGTATTAATTAGGCAAATTTAAGACAATTCAATCGCTGTTCGGCGATCATTCGTGCTTCGATTGTCCGACCGGCCGCATCACTCGCCACTCGTCCTCCAACTGACTGTTCAATTACTTTAGCTTTGTTTGACTGGCCAGATCGACGAAATCGATCGAGTAAATTCACTTTCACGATGCCTCACTCGAGTAAACCGACCCGGTGTCGGGTCCTCCCTCTATCTCTGTGCTATCTGCTAGTGCTTCACTTGTGTCTCCAAACTGTGCTAATAAAACCAATCAACGCCGACCTTGACTTCTGGACCAAACTCAAGCTGATTGGACTGCTTGCACTTGGCAATAAAATTAGCATTGTGCCAATTCCAATGCCTATTCCGGTGCCGTAAGTATTGTTGAATATTGTTGACAGGTTGCACTCAAAAGATATCTCCGGTTGGTTCAAACTAGAAATATCTTTGATTGCATTATTTTATTAATTTGACTATAATTAATAAATGTTTCAAAGAATTCACTTGGAAGGCAAAGAAGAAGTGGTTTTCTTGAGATCACCTGCGCCAATCTCGAGTGCATACTCTTACATGCCTCCACCCATGCTTGAATACAGCCCAGGTCCATACTCGCACTCAGCCAAAGGGGGTGGTCACTACTCGGGTTCGAAAGGTCACTCGGATATGGTCGGTCATGCCAGCGAAATAGTTCCTATAATGGCTGCTTCTTCACTGCGTTACGGAGATCGAATTGCCCCCAACCAAGTGAGTCAACAAGCACCGGCACCATCCCCTAAACCAATTCACCGCCAACGAGTTAATCGAAATCGCCACCTCGGTCGTCCCAGGTCGGAGTACACTCCTCCGAGTACCACACCCTCACCTCCTCCAGCACCAGTTCCAAGCAACGAATATTCTTACCAACCACCATATGAATCCGAAGTGAATAAACCTCAAATTGAAACCATGAAGATTGCAATTATTCCGATGAAAGCTTCTGAACTGGCTGACTTTACCGGACAAAGTAATTCACAATCAGAATTGCCCAAGCAGTCAGCAGCTCAGTCCCACAGTTCTCTTCCCGAAAACTTGCTAAATTACATTCGACAAGTACAAGGTCTTCCCGAGTCTCTGAGTAGTGCTAGTGAGCTTTCAAAACCAGCAGGCAGTTCTGAGTTGGCACAACCAGTCAGTGAATCAATCGACCAAGCCAATTCAGACAAGTGGAGAACCAAAGAGAATGAGACCGTACTGAACACACCAACCGAAAGTCCTCAGCCTGCCATTTCTGTAGAGCCTATTGCTGTGCTAACTCAGCTTCGCCCTCACCAGAACTCATTCAGAATTGAACCTCAACACAACTACCCTCAACTAACTAGCCAAAATTTAAATTCAATTTCCACACCAATTCAATCTCAATGGCAGCAAAATATGCCTTCTCCATCAATTGTTCCAAGTAGGCAAGTTCAGTACCAGCCAAGCGAGTACGTGTACAAACCACCAGAATTGAAAGTGATTCGCACTCGGTACAACCCTAAAGCCCAACTGGAACAGTCTCGTAGCCCCATCACACCTGTGATTGTGCCATTGCAGCAGTCTAATGTGAACCAAGCAAGTCAGAGTCAGAGTGTGAGCAGCCCAGTGCAGCCACACAGTCCACCACAGCAGTCGCAATTCATCTATTCGGTGTCCCACCAGAACTATTCCCCACCGAGTACGTCATATTTTTCTGTTCCAAGTCAATATCCTAGCTCTGACAACTTTGGCCTGACTGCATATCGACAGTCTCAGCAGAAGCAGAGTCAGTCCAGCAAGCCGAGTTATCTGTCTTCTCCACTGGCAGCATCGGCAAGTGTTGAATCCTCAAAGTGGATCAAACCAGAGAAAAACAACAAGTCGAAATTTCTGAACAACTTCGGTCATCGAATATCGCAACTTTTTTAGCTCTCAGTGCAGCTCGACACTTTCCTTCGATGATACTCATTTGCTTGTTCCCACTGACTCACCACACAAACCTCCACTCAAATGGCATTAACCATTGTTTTTTCTATTTATAAAATGCGTTTTTCAATTTACTTTATTTCTGTACGAACAGTTGAGTCAACGATTAACTGTTCGAATCATACTTAACATTAATAAAGTGCAGCATCATTATCTCATCAATTTCGAGTGAACTCACTGAGGACATTCAGCCAGAGGGACACATTCGTGGGATCGAGTTGTGGTACCGCCAAGACGAATGAAGCCAGAGCTGCACATGCATCCTGTTCTGCACACAGCTGGACAAATGCGATTGGGATCGTTTGCTCGGTGTCTGGTCTCGCAGTTCACCTCACCACAGCCCGAGCCACATCCACCGAACCAGAATTCGTTTGGGCCGCATTGGTTTTCTGTTTGGATACAAGATCAAAACAATCATGTAGGTATACAGGCAGCATTCATTACATTTACTTACCAGCAGCTGAAGTGTAACTCATGTAGAGTACCAAAAGAAATAAAGCGGACAAGATAGTAAAGGTTTTCATCGTAATAGTAATGTAGTCGTGATTGTCAATATGAAAATGCAAATGAGAAAAAGGCTTAATAAATAAGATCTCACTTACTTGTTAGTTATCACTTTTATTGGCAATGCTTTCCACCGAGTATATCATAGTGAAGTGGCCTCAACGAGGATATCACGATTGGCCATCAATTTGAATTGCCCGCCTGAGTGTCTGTTCGTTGAGGATCACTCGTGGCGGTCTTATTTATGCGACATCTTAACAATGATCTCACATGATAATCAGATTTGGTTGCTTTTGCTTGATGACAAATTCACTTGAGATCACACAGGTGTTCTTAAGATTTATGCTACATTTGATGTATTAATCCAATGCTAGCTTGTATTATAAAAGTCAGTAAATCAATCAATTACAAATTACAATTATAAAATGTGCTTTTATTTGTTTATTCGTAAATATAGTAATGAATTAATAATCCAAATCAAAAGTGTTTAGTGAGGGCATTGAGCAAGTGGAACACAGATTCGTGGATTTTCGGCTTTGGCATCTCCAAGTCGGATATAACCTTGTTTGCAGTGACATCCAGGCACGCAAACAGCGGGACACATAACATGAGTGTGTTTGAGGCGATTTAGACAAGTCACTTCTCCACATGCTGAACCACACTCGTTGAATTGTTCGTTGGCCGATGCGCATCGGTCATCTGAGGCAGAATAGAGTGAACATTAGTTTGAGAAACTTCAAAATTGACAAAACATATTACCTTGACCATTAGCAACGCTCAAATAGAGCACACACAAGAGAAGAATAGTGGGAATTGCAAAAATTTTCATTGTGACAATTCAAAATGGGATCAAAATAAGTTATTTCCACTTCAATAGACGAGTCAATAAATAGGAAGGCTTATCAATATCGTGCTGGTTCATCGCAATGAACCCATTTCCCTCTACTCGAAGGTCGAGTGAGAAAAGGCATTAAATCAAATATTTCTGATAGCTGATCAAATTGCTTCTTTAGTGGGTCCATCCGAAGCAAATGGATATACATTATCGGATAACAAATATGACGATATATTAGAGACCATGCCGAGTGACCCCACAGGTAGCGATTGATTGCTATTGATTGCACTGCTGGCTCACGTTTTATAGCCTCCAATACATCCATTAACATTTGATTGTCTCAGAGAACAGAAATTGAGTGTTACAACTAAAAAGAAATTATCAAGTGGACGAGTTGAGAAGTCTCAAGCAGGCAGAAATGTTTTTAAAAATATTTTGCACGAAATCTGGCCAATCGATACATTGCTAAAAGCACTTTTTGTCGAGATTCAAGTAAGCCCGACTACTTGATGATAACAATAGTTAGTCCTAAATAATAAAATAAGTTTAAATATATCATTCATATAAGATTTGAAACTCACCATTTGATATGTTGGTTCACTCAGTTGAAAACATACGTTGTTATTAGTAACAATTCTGTAAGTTTTCCAAAACAAACTCATTTTGTATTAATTCATTATGAAATGATATTATATTTTCAATAGCGAACCACAGTGATTTTTCATAAAGAGTTTTAGAATCACAGAAGCAAATCTGTGAGAGTCCATATGATATGATGATCGATTCCAATCCACTACACAATCATCCTGTAAATTGTATTAACAAAAGAAACAATATCGCCACCTATTGACTTTGAACTAAACTATAAATTGTATGAAAATTGTATTTCTAACAGCAAACGTGAAATGTAGCTGCTATTAAATAAATGCTCTCTGCTTAACAGATATTAGCTGAGCATCGGCAAGTGCATTGGCCACTGTCAATTGTTTGCTACTGTTCATTGTCCATCTCGACAAGTCGTTGGCAATCACAATGGGTTGCATCACTGTCACTTCGAGAAGCACAATGGCCAATGATTGAACTGAAGTGTGTCTTTGTTTATTTGATCTATTTAATATTGAATAATACAAGTGGCAAAGTAGATAACTTTGCGATAGTCCAAAATACAAGTGCCAATTGGCGTCAAAATAAAATCGATCGCAGTGATCGCATGTCCAGAAGGACCTAATTCTCAGTGATGAAAAGGCACAGGCCACAGGCTTGTTCAGTAAGCGCCTCTCTTCATTGTGTTAGCAATCATGGTCACGTATGAATCTTTGTACTCGTCGGACGCACCACTGGACACCACGTGTACGTTTGTCAGCTTATCACCGCCGTATCCGCCGCCCGATTTAGCTCTGGAAAGCAGACCTCTTCCGTATCCTCTCCACTTTTTACTCGTATGTGTACCGGAAGGCCCAAATCCACCGTCAGTCTTGAGGAACCCCCCACCCATCAACATGCTTTGATAACCAAAGCTGTTCTTGTAGAGTTGGCTGAGTTGCATTGCTGGCTTGTGTCCACCTCTACCACCACCACCACCACCACCACCACCGCCGCCGCCGACAACTCCCACAACGCGGTAACCACCACCGCCACCCCCACCGCCTCCACCTCCGCCATGCATTCTGGACACTTGTTGTCTGTAGAAGTTGAGTGGAGTGCCATCATCAAAAGCTTCTATCGCCGGACCGGCTGAGTAGGAAGACGTCATCCGTGGATATCGGGAATGACCACATTTTCTACCTGAGGACATGGACTTTCTGGTGAATAAATAAGAAGTAATCAGTGACGCCATTGCGATTAGTGACAGCTGCGAATATGCATCAAATAAATAAGCTCGTTGAAAGTGAACGCCGAGTGCAACGAGTTACACTGGTGGAAATAACAACTTCGGCGTGATTGCACTGCCATGAGATATATGCAAATGTGCTGCCTCGTGCAAAATAGTTTGCCGCTTTGTGCAAGTGGCAAAGAGGTGATATGCTCAGGTGAAATGGTCAATGCACCGACACGTTTGCTTCCACCAATTAAGACAAAACAGCCAACAATGTCCTGTAAGTGCATCTTGCATCGGTGCAGTGCAAATCGATCCTTTCTGTGTTGCACGTATACATTAGAACAAACGTTAGGCTAGACGGGCAAGACTCTAGTTCGCTCGTCAATATTCATAGTGCACGACTGCCCGAGCCATGACCTCAGTTTTCACAATTAATATACCATTAGGTAAGATCAATCTTTATCCAATAGTTGATGGCCTTTGCGTCCAATTAGCTTATCATTGAGCTTAATCTTACACAATCATACATTACACAGTAAGCAAATTGCTGTTTGTTCAATTTCAAATTTGGATACAATCTCCATTTGTATGTTGATCAAAAGAAGACGTGCTCAAGTTGTCTTAATTAACTCAATTTTGGGCCCGATCGTGTCACTAAACTATTTGAGAAGCTAAAAGTCCAGTGCACTGATGAGACAAGCAGTCATTAGTGAGGCGATGCAAAGAGAATGGCCAATGGACTAGAGTTATGTATTCGATGAGCAATTTGCTATTGCACCGAGAATGGACTATACCATAAATCGGTAATATTAATGGCCTCTAATGTGTTTGCCATATTAATTAATTGCAGTAAAGATGAGCGGAAAAGCAAAGTAAGCGTCACTTGACTAACGGTATTGCTACTCGCATAAGACAAATGACCGATCACATAATGTAAATGCAATCAATTTACGAATAAAACTTGCATAACACCGATACGCCGATATCGAGTAGTGAGAAGGGCAAGATAAGAGGCAAGTGCACTGGCAAGCAGATGTGCACATGCGATTTGACAACATACACTTGATACAATCTAGGCCACCGCACTGACCCAACCAAAGTCTGTCGCTGGGGGCACCTAGAGGATACATTCGCAGGTATGTGTGGCAGTGTCTACCTGGCAATGGCTGCAGGCAAGCATTTGTCACGAGGCAATAAACTTTCTAACGGTGTTGGTCTCTCTTGTCTGCCAATTCGCCACTGACACTGCTCATTCGATCCACATTTCGGTGGCACACGGCAGCTAAATTGATTTATTCTCCCGAACGAAGTGCGTCTGGCAAGGAAAATGTGTGGAGTAGTCGAAACGAGATTAGTCCGAAGATAGTGTACTTCGCATCACAAGCCTGCAAACAGTCCAACTGGACGAGCCAATTGCATTGGCAGCATGTCATTCACTTTCGTTCGGTTCTGTGGTTCATCTTCCTATTTGTGCACTTTTCCTACACAAAGTTGGCGCCTTATCACAAGCAAGCATGTCTCATTCGATACCTTAATTGCTCTCATTCCCTCAATTGATTTGCTGGCAAGGGTGGACAGCGGTCAGGACAACTGCCTGACAATCGCAAATACGCATATGCAAGCAAGTGCACACTGTTTAATCAATCACTTTGCACGTTGCCCACTGAGAAGTAGTAGTAGGCTTTGAGCGAAAGCACTTTTGCATTGATTGCCGCAATTTGCACTAAAAATATCTCGCCATGTGCGCATCAGAAGATGCAAAACACATTTCCTGCTTATCACCACATGGGTATGCTTCCGATGCAAGTGACTCCACAAGAGAAGTCACTTACGGTAGAGTTAATCGCAGAAAGCTGTTCCAATGAAGAGTTAAGCAAAATAGGAAAAAAATCTATAAGATAGTCAAATCGAATTAGTGAGTATTACTTTGATAATGGACACTGCCCATTGGGCAGGAAAAGGTGCATGTGCGGTACTGCTGAGGTACAAGCTGCACAGGTGATTCGAGTGGAAGTGATTCACTCGGCCATGGTACGCTTGATTGCTTCGTGCTCGGACGGACCGATTGACAGACAGGTAGTGTGCCACTTGGCGTGACACTGCTCACTACAATCACAGCCAATGCACCGAATGCAGTGATTGATCCATTCGATTTGCACATAATGCTCAGTGTTTGTTTGTTTTTGTTGATTTAGCACTCGCGGTGCCAGTACAGCATCCGACTGTGTCGTACTGAGTGATCACTGTGCCCAATTAGAGCATAAGCAGGCCATTGAGAATGAGAAAGAGAACAGAAGCCCCGACCGAGAATGCTGAACTCAATTGCTTTGCTCAGCCACTCATTCAGCTCAAATGCATACTTAATTGAGGACAATTAGACTTAAAACCGATCGCATTGACAAAGCTAATTAATAGTGTCACTCGGAACTATTTATTTTATCTGATGACCGCCATCTTTAGCGGTCTATCTGGTTCGTGTTGAGTTACTGAGATATTGCACTTTAATCTACTACCACCACAAAGACATTTATCCAAATCAACGCTGCCCAGTCGATATCGAAAGTGAAATCACATACAACTAGGTCAGACAGACACTTCGAACAGCATTATGGCAAAATTAACGTGCTACGACATACGAAGACATAAACAGTGATCTCGTAGTTAATTTGCCTATTGGCCAAATTGCTGATTGCTGATCTCGGGCGAAACAACTTGCTCAGGCATTCAATTTGGATCAGTAAATTCCAAAGAAATGTTTGCCGGTGCATTGAGTGATACCATCAACACTGCCTATTGATGACGATCGTGCTCAAATAATGAATGATTGCTACAGTAAGTAGGAAATGAGCTTGATGGTACTTCACTTATTGCTCGATTCCAGTTGCCATTTCTACTAAATGAATGTGATTAACTATGGGATTAGTGTCCTCAGGAGCTAAATTGCTACGCTGTGTGGGGAAGTGTAATAGATCAAAGCTTCAAATGACCGATATAAACTCACAAATCGGACCACTTTCACTTGTGCAATCTGGACAAACTGAACGAGCACAATTGTTCAATAAGCAAGTGAAGATGACTGAATGTTGTTTCACGGTAATGACAAACTCATCGGTCCAATGAGTGATCGCCTACTGTTGTGTCACAATGGAAAAGAACAACTCAAGAGGCACATCGATGGACAATTTGTAACTGTCATATTAGGAGTGCTGCACGGGTCATCGTGATATTTCTTAATGAGCTTGCACCGAAACGAGTAATGTGATGCGGAGATGAGCTGAAGTGAGATGTTCAACTGGGATGTAGTCACTTACGAGATTAGTAAACTGATTGGAGAAATGGAGGCATCGACTAGTGGGCTTTCAGAAAAAAGAGCCAAAAATGTGACCACAAGAATGGCCAAGGGGAAGTAGGTGGTGATCGCTTGAGCGAACATGCTGAATGACTATGTGAAGATTGGCAAAGGTGAGGACTGTAGAATGATGAGGAAGAAGACAATGAGGAATGAATGATGCGGCTGCCAATGCTAATACACCGTGTACTAACACATTCCCACAGTTATTCGACGATATTGTATCCAATCAAAAGTGAGATTCCACTTGCGAACCGAAGCATCACTTGACAGTCATTGCTGCACACTAAATCAGATCATTTCACACAAAACAAAGTGCAAAATTGCGAGAAGGCACCGAGCAAGATGACCAGCAAATGACACCAAACGAAAGATTGTCAAACCACAATCTGAAGTGATTGGCAATGGGTCGACTAAAGTGACGAAGTGGCCATTACACTTGTCCGAGCAGGAATTTGGCCATGTACATTATGTTCGGCACAGTTTGTATAACACGCGAGAATCGCTTTATCACGTTTGCCTCTTCGCGAGGAGCATCTGTAAACCGTGGACGCCGGCACGGGCGAAGGCATGAGAAGCGGTATTTTCGAAGTCTTCCTTGCTGATCACAACACGAAAATGAAAATTGTTGGCAGAATGAGCGGCTTTGTAAGTGGCAGTGCAGACCTGGCTCGATGCAGCAGCAGCAGGCATCTTTCTCGCAAAGCGGGTCATAATTTGTCTGTCTCGCTGCTGTTCACGTTGCAACAGTCGAAATCGGCGACACAACGAAAGAGAAAGTCCATACAAGATGGCCACTCGATGATGGCCACCGCACTATCGGCGATGACGATGCGGTGTTACTGGTAGCGATGTTGTCGATCAGTTCAATTGGTGACGGGCAATGGACTGAGACCATTCGGCACTGAGACTCACAGCTCTCTTCAGAGACTCTACACACTCTCCCGAACACTTTCCCCAGGCTCGAACGAGATTAGTATGCAACAATAAGATGATAAAGACAATCGCACAATGCAACTGTTGCCTCATGCTCATTTGTCCTTCTGTCCGTCCCTCGTTTGCTTGAGGCAATTCTTCAGTCGACCCCCGGCAATCTGATCGATCAGAGCAACACTAGCCTAGCAGTAGTTATGCCATTGTGACACTTGGTGCTTATTAATTAGTCACGATCTACCTGTCTCAGGTTGGTCCCCGCAATTAGTCCTAATTGAGGCTCTCTTCACACGTTATCATTCTGCAATGGTTCATCACTTGTGGGCTGTCTTTGTTGGCCTAATTTTGTGTCTAATTAAGAAGAAACGCAAGTTTGTTTGGATGATCGTCCTCAAGAGTGTCTCTGGTTGCCTGTAGAGGCAGGCACTGGAGCAGTGGAACAGATTTACCGCATGGAAGGTAATGCTCGATCAAATCGAATTAATGAGAAATGCCCATTAGAAGCACGGAACAGAACAGAAAAGTGAACTTACTAAGGACACACAGTGATCACCGCGATAACTAATCGTTGGTCTGAAGCCGCTGAGGAGTGAGGACAACGAGAGAACAAGCATCATTATTCAGATCTCTCGTAGGTGCGCTCGTGTTTGCACTTTCTGACTATTACGATCCAGATAAGTCATATAATTGTATCGTAGTTGTCGGTGGCCGGTCTGTAGGTAGTATGCACGTCAAAGCAAAACAGCGCACGTCTACATTGAAACACTCCATTGTCTTAGAAGGAAGGCACAAATTATTGAGGTGTACATTTTGAACAAAGTGACTTTTCAATAATTTGATTTGGGTGTAGAAATGGCCAAAAAAAACGATGGGCAACTCGCCTCGAATTTGTATTACCGATTGGACTTGCAAGTGTTAATTTACATTAATCGCTTACTTTCAGTGATCTTTGTCTTTGTGTGAAAATCGAGTTCAATCTGAGGGCAAAGTGAAGCCAATAGTGTATTTGAAATTGAAATTCGCTAAAGCACTTTGCACTTTGTTTGCACTGAGTTCAGTTAGCCAATTTGCCTTTCATTGCGTGCAGCAAACCATACTGACTGGACACTATTGTGGGCTAATAATAATTAATACCGAACTGTGTCATGCCGCGCCGCGCTGTAATCTACGTGCGGCTGTCCGTGTTTCCCTGTACTGAACCAAGTGAAATATGTAAATATTTATAGTTCGGTGGATGCCTCTCCAATTAGATCGAAGGTGACTTGTGTCAGTTGACAACACATCATTGGCAAAGTCGATCAGGCACTAATTAGCACGGCAGTGAACGCGGTTTGCATTCCGACCACCCAGATTGGTGCCAAGTGGTACTATAAACACTGGTCAATCTAAACTATGGTTTGCATCTGACAACAGGCCGATAAGTGCTCAGGTACTGCTCACAAGATAAGTTCAAGTTTGAACAGGCAAACAGTGCGCCATCATTGAGATGTTTGCAGTACCGATTTCGTGTGCGCAAACAAAGGAACGTGCGTCAGAGCTTACCAAGGAACTTACACTCCGAAATTGTATTGAATAGAGCACACTCAGACCAATGTTTACCAAAATGATTAGTACTTCTAACGAGGGACATTAGTGAGCACTTGTTGGACATTAGCGATGGTGTCTCTACAGGAAGAGTACCATTAGAAAGTGAAAGTTCTCTATGAGAACATTCATACAATAAGAAATCCCTCAACATGATGGTCATTGAGATTGTCATGGTTGCAAGCATGGTTATAAGTCAGTGAAACAGTCAACAAAGCCATTGACAAGAGTCGCTACTTTATTTAACTGCACTCAAATGGAGTCGCTAGAATCAAATCTGTTAAGACCTCGAGACAAGTCTTCTTTGTTGGCCATTTGATGCATTAATTTACGTATATCGTTGTACTCGGAGTACATCAAATTGAGATCACTGTAAGATCGCACTTCTTCAGCATGGTCCACAATCTTGGTTACTTCAAGGTAGTTATCAGCAATGAATTTCTTGAATTCTTCGTTCTTCTGATTGTTCGGGTTCATAATGAAGAGTCTATACACTTCGAATATCTTAATGAATTCCTGCTTGCATTCAGGAGAATTGAGTTTTTCTCGAACCCAGTCATAGAACAACTTGAAATTTTCCATATTAGTGGTGTAGGTGCCAATCGAATCAAGGATTGAAGCTTGCGATTCTGGATAAGGTCGCCAAACAAAACTAAGCACTTGAAACGAGCATAATGGTGACATTGACCGCTTAGAGTTAAGTTAAATGCCGCAATGAGCTGATTCAAATCGCGGGTGAAGGCATAGATGGTCACATCGTTGTTGGTCAGCAGTAAGGCTCGAAGGAACTTAAAAATCTGTGCCAATTGATTTAAGTTGACATTGTTCGGAACCAATTTGAGCAGTTGGGTGTAGAAAGCCGTGCCCAGATCGTTGTTCTCATTAGCAGATAAGTCGATGAGCTTTCGTGCCAAGGAGTAATGCTCGCAACAAGCTAACAACATCTGAGCGCTTGCACTAGAGGCGGTGTCCGATGGATGGCAGACAAAGCGGCACAGTTGACTGAACAAGTACTCATGCTTTTCGAGAATCTCCACAAGTGGTCGACGCGTTTGATACGCATAATTGGTGATCACATGGCCAAAAATTTCTATCAAATGGCGTGACAAGCGCATTGACAACTGATCCAGGTTGACAATGAAAAAGCCGAACACGTCTTGTTCCACCAATTCACGCTCCAGTTGAAAGTTGTCAAAGATATCTTTGGCCGGTTCCATGAAGAAATTGCCACACATGAAATTTCGAATATGTTCGAGCAGCTGTTCCAGCAGTTGTTGGTGCTTTTGGTGGGCTAACATAGCTGTGCGATCATCGGTACAGGTTTTCAAAAGCTGATCCTTGAGGGCGACCACAATCTTGACAGGATTGTGCTCACTGAGCATTGAGTCTAATTCCATGGTGGCTTGTCGAATTGAAACTAGAGTTGCCAGGAGATGTTCTTCGTTTATATTCGTAATGCTTTCATTTTATCGTTCTACTTAATTGAATTTGTTTTTTCTAGGAATTCTATTTCGATAATCGATCATGATCTAGTTAAATGAGGTCATGAACTGTCAGTCCGTGACCAAATGATAATATAAACCGAATCCAAAGAACAATATGGATCATTCGATGAATACACAACCGGATCATGCTAAAAATGCAGTCCGCCCGTCTGTGTTTGGCTCTTTTTTTCACATGCCTTTGTCTATGTATGTATTAACTTGTTTCTTTGCCTTGAGTGAACATATATCATTGTAGATAAGGCGAATACCTCTTCAAAGTACGGAAATCAAAATGCTTTCTTTTGGAAAAAGGCAAACAACAACAAGACCGCATTGTTCAATGTCCTTATGCAACAGAAGTTTCGTTTCCTTGAATTCCTTAATCAAACTTTGCTTAACATGAACTTCACAATGATAATTCCACGGCAACAACGTTCGATTGATTTGCTTTCACTGAATGACATTCACGACCAATCATCTAGTAGAGTTTCGAGAATGCATACAAAGTTTGCCCGGAACAAATCAAAATTAATAAGTTTATTGATAGATCACTGGATTCATAAAATGCAAATTATCATGAGGCTCAAACATGTAACCACTGAGGATCAAACGAGCTCAACTTCAATTACCGATGCCAGCCCAACTTCGATTACGGAAACCAGCTCAACCATTACAACCCAGATCAGCATTACACCTAGTTTCGAACCGACCCCAATTAGTACAGTTTTGAGCACGACAGTAACAGACAATGAAATCTCGAGTGTGACCACTTCTAGTTCAACTACTTTAAACCCCACAACCAGACAAGCGACAACCACCATTGATACCACCTCAGGAACTACGGAGAATGATTCCGAAACTGACTCAACACCTGATTCGTAATCGATTTGACAATGCAAACAAATCTATTCATATTTTTAATATTTAATTTGATTTACTCGTTTCTAGTGATTAAGTAGGATTTTACCATTCTGCTATAACATCACACACACACACACACACACACACACACACACACACACACACACACACACACTGTTGACCCGAATTGACTGTTTGGCATTGAATAAAGTTGCAATTGCCTTACTACAGCTTTAATGAAAATTCAATTGCAATTTAAGTGATGCGTCGATGAGGCACAGTTGTGCAAGTAGACTTTCAAAATAACTCCAGGCCTGGGCCTCTGTGAATCAGTGGTCAGTATGCATTGATAAGTTGAGTGTGTTTGCTAGTACTTTCTGACAAATACGACACCACTCAATAGCCCTGACGGAACTTGCATTCAAAGTGAATGAAAGAATCTTTAGGCAATGCAAATTGGATCGATTACTACTTGAACTGTTTGTTTGGAATGCGACAACAAGGCAGAACGTTCGCCAAACTAAATTCGGTACATTCCGTGTGTCAATTTGTCCAACCAATCAGTGAGTCAATTAATTTCGGTCCAACTCACATTTGTTACCATTAGGAATCTATAGAGCATACTCTATATGTCTGTACGTATTGAAACTATTGTCAATTATATTTCCATTTGTGGTCGTTAAAGAATTATTGAATTATTAAATTATAGAATTACTAATAATATAATAAGCACAGTAATGAATTATGCCAATTGAGTGGTGAAAAGTGCACTTGACTTGCTTGGACTCACTTAATTGTCCATGTTCACTGTACAGTGTACACTATAATGACTAATTCCATTTGAAGAGGGCTTCAATTTAATTGGACTGAGGGTTACATTAAAGCGAATGGAAATCACTGTATTCTACATGTACACTTTAAAAGGACAAACTATCGAATTTCAATTGAAAACGAATAATATTCAATTAGACTAACAATATATATATATATATATATATATATTTGTAATAGAACACCAATGATTTAATTTGTCATTTAATCACGACTTATTATTATTAAAAATTCATTACGTGTTAGTTGATCGAATGAACAAAAGTTAATATGCCGCAATGGGTGAACACTATCCAGTGAACAGTGCTGAAATCGACAAAGTACATATTCTGTCATGTTGCCTATATATGACGAAATTGTCTATTGACAAAAAGTATTTGGGTTGGAAAATACGTTTGGCCATGAGCTAAGAAAGTGATTTCTTCTGACTGAAGCTATTCGTCGCATAGATCACACTTGTTCATTCATTTGCACACACATTTTGTTGTTCGTTCATTGAGCAACGGACGCACTCGCTTTGATTTGTCTTTGTTTCAGGGCCACTCACTTGGAGTGCATCTCCAAATACTTTGCAGTAAATAGTTCGTTTGGTTGTTTTATTTCACTTCCAATAACTCGTTATCACTCAATAGACGCCTGCAATTTGATTCAATAAATCTTGCTCGCCATTAACGATTTCGCACCGAAAACACTTAACTAAACCAACAGAATCGCAATGACTCTTTTTCGTGAAGACATGTTTGAAATGTAAATTTACAATTAAAATGGAACACTATAAATGTAGCACAAATTGGCAACACTAGAGACGACTAATTCGATTGGCAATACAAACTGAGCACACGGATCAAATGTGCCAAGTGGAACTGCTGCCGAATATCAATCAACGTATCGATGGTTTGTTTTGGCGGCGAACAAACAATTTGCAATTGTGAGTGGCACAACAAAATTTGTTGAACAAATCTATCATTGTCCAAATGGCATAGCATAATTGAATGAAAATAGTTGCAATAATTCGATTAGGAACGAGTCAGTGAGTCAACGCAGAATCGATTCATAACTCATTGCTGTCATTGATTATTCAGTGTCGAGCCGCTCTTTTGGTGCTGTCGATTTGCACATCTCTCTACTTTTAATTGTTTATTGATTACTGATTGGCTGTCGTCTCCAAGGACTGACACAAGACAACCATTACTCACTGGACAAGACTGGATCGGTGTGTAATTCGCCGTGTTGAGCAATCGGCCACTCACTCAGTTCGCTAATTCATCTCTATCGTGGCTAGATAGGACCATTTCAAGTGCCAAAAAGTGTTTGGTTGGCCAAATTGTTCACCTTATAACCTTCATCACATGATTGTTCGTCCATTGCGGTTATTACGCAAATGGAAATCAAATTTAGCACTAAAGGCAATTGAATTTTTAATTCGTTTATTGTAATAAACTTATGTATAAATGTAATTACACAATCTTTGTACAGACCAAAAGTGTCCCGATGTGTTAGGAAGCGAGAAAGTTTCCATTTTGTTTTGGCCTCGTCACTTTGTTGATGGCGCTGGACATACGTCGAATGGGTGCCGTACTGGCACCATCACCGACGATCGCCAACGAGACGGTATTGTCTTGGGGCAGCATCGATTGACTGCCGTTGTGTCGCTGACTGAACAGACTGCTGGCGAACAGGGCCTTGAATGTATTTCGGAATTGGGCAGACATTCCGCAGTAGATGGCGAAGTTGAGTGGAAAGCTCAGCATGATGATGAAATTACATAAGAGCACAGTCAGCTTGGTGTACGGCAGATGAGAGTCGCCCTGGAAATGGATCACGCCCATGTTGACCAGAAGGTGCACCAGTGTGGCGAACGCCATTGGAATCTCGACCAGCAGAAAAACACTGACCACCACGATCAGCATGTATGTGGTGGAGTTACTCAGGTCGTTGCGTTTCTTGCGCGACGTTTCGTTCTTTTCCTTGAGCAATTTGCGCCTGGTCGCTTGAGCCCTCTGCGGTAGAACACTTTAGTGACATTGAGGCGAGTTAGCCCTAAGCCCGATTAATCTCGCCATTAGGTGGTGCCAATCACCCGACCACTGTGCACCGAACAAATCTACTCCTAAGCCCGCATCAAGTTGATATTTGCTGTGGCCGGAATCGACTCGTCTTGCCACTAATTGAATTCATGAAATATTTACTATCGATCTAAGTCAATGCAGTCTGCCAGCAAAAAACAACCTAATAGACGACCAACTGAGCGCAATAGAGGCCAGTGCAGTACAGTTCAGTCCAATAAATGACCAATAATGCAGTCGGGCCAGAACAATTGCTCTTGCCACAGACGTGTCTTGTGCATTACTTCGGTAATTAATGTCAATTCGGCCAATTAAGCTCAAATTAGCTCTGGAAATCTAATTAGGAGGTGCCTCCTTGTTAAGGGTACGTTACTGTCTAATTAAGATAAATGTCACTAATTTATATGGTAAACGGAGACAGTCCCTAGATTTATTCGATTACCTCAGCCAGGAAATGACCAACTGGGAGCGTAGATCTTAATTAGCAGGTCGATATTAATGACGTAACTCAATTTGGACTAATTTTTAATTAACGTTTTCTCTACTTTTGTTCTTTTTGGAATGCTATTTGCTATGTTTCTTTTGTCTGCCTGACTGAGCTAATCGACACTTACTGAAAGTCATCAACGAGACCCATCGACACACTAATCGATGGCAATATTGCACTTACTTGCAACGCACAGAAGAGAAGCACGTTCAGAATGACCAAGGCGATGCAAGGGCCGAGGTTGACGAACACAATTCGAAAGCCAAAGTAGAGCGGGAAGTAAATGTCTGGTCGAGTAACCCAGGGAGCGACCTTCTGCAGACATGCCGGCATTGCGGAACTGAGCTCAGTCTGACAAGAGACGCTTTCGTAGTAGGTGTCGAAGAAGCGGCTGGTTTGCACTGAGAGTGAGGCAACAAACAGAGCCCCAATTGCTCGGTTCACTTTGGGAATTGTGCACTGCGTTTTCGCAATGGTAGGGTGACAAATATAAATGTACCTGTAACAGTCCGTCAGAAGTGCTTCTCCCAAAATGCTTATACATACCTTTGTCCGGCCAAAAGAATAGTTAGCCAGATTGAGGTGGTGTGGAAAAACATTGGCACGTGCTCGATCATCACATTGTACAAATAGCACAGAAATGGTCTGTGCAGCAACACTTGGTGGTAGTGCAAGGTGTACATATAGAAGTACCATGGAGCTGGAAACAATAATGTAAGAAGATCAGCTATGGCGAGCCAGAGAAGGACTAGATTGGTGGGCGTTTTCATGTGTCGCTTGGTGAGGACAGCTACAATCAGCAAGTTGGCCACCACAGTGACCACCACCAGGAAAGGCATCATTGCTCCGTACATCACACTGGCATACTCAATGGGCGCTGTTTCTGTTACGTTAAATATGTCCCAGTTGGTGCAGTTGATCAAACTAGAGATGTTTTGTCGCCTGAAAGAAGATAGATCTTCTTCCAGTTCAATTGGGTCTGATTCGGTTGAGTTTAAGCCTTCCAAAGCTTTTCTCGACTCGTGCACTGAATCCGCCATAGTGCCAAAAGTGGTCAGTGCATTCACGAGCAATTTTCCGTCAGCAGAATAGACCAGTAAAGGGAGACTTTAATTTTTAGTTTACAAGATGTAAAGTGGCCCAGACTGGTGACATTTCACAGTTCACTGCTCAGCTAGTCATCAATTAGAATTTCTTTACCAAGCAGTTAGTGCAAACTGGTGGCCTAAATGATAGTCATAAACAAGAATGTAATGCCTGAGCAAGAATATTGAAATGGCCCAAATGGTAATTTATTGGCGGGACTGGACAAACGATCACAATTGGTCGGATCGGTGTTTGCTCAGACCGATTTATCTGCAAGACAAATGACAGGCTCATTAGTACACAATCACTGCTCAGTTCGGGTTAGCGTAGATAGGTAAACATGCACCGAGTGGGAATAAATCTAAATTGCACTATTAACATGTAAGTGAGTGAGACTCGATTGTGATCACTGAATTGAATGAACCACTGACCGAACAAATGAACACATCCAACCAAAATAGATGACGGCCGAGCTATTGAACGATTGAGCGATTGGACGATTGTCAGAGCAAGGCTAATTCGAATGTTCACTCTAAATGCCGACATTGCCGACATGCCACCGCGGTCGGGTCGGCAGTAAATGAAAATACAATTACCAGACGGCGGCCAACAAAAGAGTGAGGGGCAATTACAATATTGGCCAATATGCATTGAATGATTCGAATCACAATCGGTCCACTTGGCACACGATGACGTGCCGACTGGCAGCAGAACATCGGAAGTAGGCAAATCTTTCTGTAGGAGTATGGAATCGTATTGCGCGGTGGCGAGTGTGCACACTGCTCAAGTTACCTTATTAGAACATGGCCTGTCACAAAGCGATTCGAAAAGCTCATATGTTTTATATTTAATTCTCAATAATAAAATATTTAAAAGAGCACAAAATACTGCACATTGCATCGAAATGACATTCACTGCCTGTTTGATGGCAACTAATGCCCAAAACGGACTGCCTCGTGGACAGCCGAGTCAGTGGGACTTTGGTCTCTAGTTGGCATTATGCTCAGCAGTGCAATTAATTAGTGACACAATCAAGGGAATTCATCGGTTATGAGGATGCACCAGTGCACCATTGCCGAACAAATTCCGGACCTGTCGGTGAGCTGCGAAGACAATGACGTGCCTGGTTCGACTGGATGCAGTTCAATTAATGGGCCAATTCACATGCAAACCATCACGAGCCAACTCGCCAACCGCATTAATACTGCTCAACTGTCAACCAACTGCAAAGTTGAAATGCCGCTTAATGAGAATAATTAATTGAATTAGGCTCACTACAGAGCTTATTAATATTATTAATATTAATACATTGGCCAATATCGAATGGCCATTACAATAAATATTTAATGCACTTGTTTGTATTTGTGTTGTGTCTGGCCACTAACTTACAAGAAAACAAATAGAATCACAGGAATGCAGCCCTTAATAGTGCCATAATGTAATTCGGCAATGTACAATTGTACTTTTCAATAGATTTTGCAATTGGTCAACCACCAAACCTGTCACAAACATTTGGACAGCAACAATAAACAAGCAAGGATGGCTTGCATGCTCAAAAGGACTTGGCCTCCCTCCGAACGATCACATTTTGCAAATTCATTTGCCACCGTGCGGACAGTTCTAATTATAATCATAAAATTAATTAAACTCCACAAATTATGGTTGCCACCACTTTTCGAATCAATATTTGCTTTTCTAAATGAAATAGATTATTTAATTAAAATATTTAATTATTCCTGCATGAAACATTAATTCAATGGCCAACGGGACAGGCCAACTGGTTAGAATAGTTTTGGTAGAGAGCAAATGTGCTTACAGACTCGATCAAAGCGAAAATTAGATTTATGAGTTATGAGTTATTTGCAATTGAAAAGAGTCAGACTGTGTTGAACCAAATTGAAATGAAAAATTGATACAACCAGTGGCAAATGCAAACAGAGACAATAAAAGTGTCAACATAAATTGAATCAAACAGTGAAGACGTGCGCGTGCTTGTCTGTTCCTCACAACTCTCCACTGCCCATGGGCCGCACAGCAGTGCATTTAAATATTTGTCAAGACAATTGGAGTCCAATTCTTGCGCGGATGTCGCACAAGTCAGTGGGCCACCGAAGCGTTATAACAATTGGCAAGTGTGATCATTATGCAATGCTTTACCATTGGACACTAATTGAACACTTCTCAAGTCGGTTGGCCATTTGCATTTGTTTGACGTCTTTGTAATGTTGCACAAAGAATGCATTTATGAATGACACCTCACATTTGACATGCCTCAAGCGTCAACGTTTTTCTCTTTCTAATTATGCTTGGTGGAAGTAATTCTCGACACCGACATTATTTGGTGGTGTGCTTCTATGTGATTAGAGCGGCTGACTGTCTAGGCAAAAGCAATTGCGCTCCATTTGACCAGCTCAACGAACCAATTTTTGGTTTGGTACATTTCCACTGTGCTACAGAGCAGAGTGACACTTTAAAGTAGTTCTCCTGTTGGGACAATTTGGCAGCAAACCAAACTACCAAATATCAATTGGCTTTAATTGCATTTGCTAAACTCTGGCAATAAACGAAATTATTAAATTATTAAATGGCACATTTTACAAATACATTTTGTAATTAAAAATAAACACTTGAGATTCTAGAGAAACGGACTCACTCAAACATGCAACTTTCGCGCTCCAAGTGAAAGATCATTTTTGTTAGATCGAGTGTTAATTAGTCGATAAGGATGAAGCTTATGCACAGGCCTGTCATTTACGACCGGACACATTGGTTTAGTTTAATTTAATTAAATGCTCCACTTTAGTCCGGTGCAAATGGAAGTAACCAGTGCATGTAAAGTAAATACACGACAGGAGATATAACGCAATAATGAGAAAATTAAATAAATTACCTTGCATAATGTAAAGTGCAAAGCCATAAATAGACTTGCTTTGTATTGATGTGTCACCGTTGAGCGAGTAATTATTTATTATGAATTAATTGTAACAATCGCAATGGGTAGATTATTGCAGAATGGTTCTCTGATCTGTTGATGATTCTTTAGGCATGTTTCACTGAAAATCACACAACTGACGAACGGAAGCAAATCAACGAGAATTAGTGCAATCAATCGATTTGCCTGTATAACTTGTCTCGTTGGCAATGGACTCGGTCTGGATGGATAAGGCTTCGGCACTGGGCGCAAACACAGACAATGACTAGCTCAGAACAGTCCCGATGAGTGAAGTGCTGGCTGAACGTTGCAGAGAAAGCCAATTCCAAAGCCAAGCCTACAAGACAACAAGTGACGCCGAGTGCATTGGAGTGATTTGTTTGGGCAGAATTGGCAGAACAAGGCAGCGGCGAAGAATGCGAGCCACCAATTGTGCCGGTAGTACTGCTGACACACCGCACTGCCACTCAATTGACGAACTGGTACAGTGCTAATTTATTTACAGCCGCACCAGAATAAATCAAATGACCCAGTCACTTGCGAACTTTCTCAATGGAACTTGTGCGGCCACTTGGACGAAGATCGTAGCTTGGTGTGTGCATCGACGTAGAGTCCAGTGCCGAATGGCAACTCTGGAGCCGGGCTGCTAGGCTTAAATGTCCTTATTGCAGACTGCAGCCGAGATGCTAAGTGTTGGTTTGGTGGGCGCACGCAGACTCGGTTGGGCACTTGGATGGCAGTTGATTTGACGCCGAATTGCCACACCGGAGTGGTTGGACATTTGGACCAGCGGCGGCACTATATCCTCATGGCCCTATCTGCCAGTATTTTCTATGCTCGAATTCACCGTTGCAAAATGTTTAAAGTAATCAAGAGAGCAATGGACAGAGACAGTTACCAAGAGTATCTAGATTTATTTACCGAGATAGGAATTATCTGGCCCGGTTCTGTGAAGCATGTATGCCACTGTGCTCATTGCATCGGCAATGTCTTCTCAGCTCTTTGTCTCCGTTTGGTGGCATAATTTCCTTTCGCTCGGCTCGGGATTTACTCGGTCAGACAAACGATATTTCTTAGCTCACTGCTCAACTTATCATCATCAAATTACCTTTAAAAAATCGCTTTTCTACGTGAACTCATCCTTGTGAATGAACATTCGAGCCATTTGCTTAATAACACAACGTAGAGATCGAATTGATCTCGCTAATGTGGCACTATTTATTACTGGCCTTTGTGATACTGTATTGTATTGTTGTTCTGCACGCGAATTGTGATACAATCCACTCGGTACAGGTAATGCCATCCAATTTTAGAGTTGAAATTAATTTTCATAAAACGACCGAATTAGCATAACACTAGGGGAATTGTGTCGAGCAATGCAAACTCAAAGCAGCTACCAGCAGAGGTATTCCCTGGAAGAGTCTCAAGCTTACAGCTCACACCATCCCAGCTGAATATATTGGCAGGTTTTATTAAATTGCACCAAGACAAAGGGCTCGGGCAATCCTCGGCACAACAAGACAATATACGGTTCTGTCTGGCACCACAATGGCTCAATAAATAGACCGAACATCTTGCTGGGTGTCAGCTCGGACCAACTTAATTGATAAAGACCGAGCTCGGCAAGAATCACAAATCAATCGATGTCAAATATTAATAACGACCACATTAATAGAGGCATTTAGTGTTCGAGTGAACCCATTTGGGGAGATTAAGTCAGCGATGATCAATGGCAGCGAAGACACGATCGAGGTCAGACAATCGGTCACTGGCAAATGTTCCACTGGAACAATAAAGAAAGACATTACCGGGTGGGCGAGTACTGGACCGAGTCAAGTGCTCGTTATTGGACTATTGTCCATTGCTTTGACACTGAAAGCTGTGCAGTATGCTGAGTACTAACTGTACATTGTACCAAAGCAATTCAATTGCAGACACTAGTGATTATGTAAATGTATCGAGTCGAATCGATTTGGCTCTAGACAGGATCGTATGGATGGCTGGGGCCAAGTCACATTTAGTCGTATCATTAAATTATTCATGTAGATAATCGTTGGCCTTTCATTTTTGTTAATAAGCCACCGAGAGCACTCTTTTCCGGTGACTAATGTCTCGGAACTTATCATCGCAATTTGGTCCTCTCCAGTGGCGAGTCGAACACAACGATAACATAACAATTTGATGAGCCCTTTGTTGATGTTTGTTACAATTTGTATCTTGTTTGTGTCTCGTTGGAAAAGACCAATTGTCCCATCAATCGCTGAACGAAACACAAATTTGCACTCATTTAAAAATTAGATTGCCAAACATTTGGCGTCGAATAGATTCGCCGAGCAAATGTATCAAATCAAGTGTTCCGCTACAATGTAATCAGTTATTTGTTGTGCCAATTTGATTGTCGATTCAATTTTGAACCTTTCATTCAATCAATGTGTACATTTCAAATTGCATTCCGCCATGGGGAATCGGTTTCAATCTCACCAGTGGAAACGTACGACACAAGTGAGAATTGAGAAAAACAATCCTGCCTGTAAATACATTCGATCGCTTGTGGCAATCTGCTAAGGTTAATGTAATTTGAATGCAACTCCATTGGAGCTTCCTTCGGGCTGGACAAATTATTAAATTTGCACTCACGCTGTCTAATAGAGAGGCGCCAATTTGGACAGTGAGGCCAATTAATGGGAATAATTGAAGAAGCCAACTGGAATTTTGCCGCGCACCGAATGGGCCAAAACAATTGGCCAATCGACTATTAATAGAGGACGGCTCGTTAGGAGCAGTGGAACACGAATGGTAATTGCAAATTTGTATTAGCTAATGAGCTCACACACCAGAGACAACAATCAGTGGGACTAGCCTAAATGGCTCGTTCTGTGAAAGATGGCCAATCTCGGAATGGTACACTGTAAATAATTAATAATCGCTTAATTCCATGGGAGCAGACAGACAAGCGACAATCTGCTTGTGTTCGAGTCAGAATGACACCTTTTAATTGCACCAGTTAATTAAGGCCCCTCAGTGACTGTATTGTGCGGTGTGCCTGCTTGCTTGCACTTGTAATCCGTTCGGAGGCAATAATCGAATAAGCACTTCGATGCAATTGGGCACGGTACGATTGGCAAACTTTGGCCTGGTCGATCGATCAGCAGACGTCGAATGGAGAACTGCTTTGGACGGCACCTTAGGAATAACAATTAATAATTGAGCAGAGAAAATTCCGATAATTAAAATTGTAAATTGCGTCTTGCCTTTGACGGTGCTAATGGGTCCATCTTGCAGATAGTGCACCACTGCTCCAATTTGTCAAGTCAATTTCCATTCGATAGCGATAATTGAGTTTCGAGTGAGTCTGTAGAGAGCCATAGCCCTCGATGGGCAAGCAATGGGGCCAGTATCAATATGGCGATGTGCCATTTGCATTGCATTACGCACAGTGGAGCACTTACATTATGAGCTGCAGTGCACTCAAAGGTGTTTGCTCTGTTTGCCTACCAAATTACATAATTGCACGACAGAACAAAGCAACAGAATTTATTAATTTACTAAGGCACTGGAGAGACACATGCGAATTCACTGCCAAAGTGGTTGCTCAACTCAGTGACAATCTCGATGGTTAATGGCCGAGTGGGGCAAATGGAGAAAGCAATACGCTATCGGTCCGCTGGCCAAAGTGTGTCAATTAATTATGATTCATGACTCTAATTGGCAGATCACACATGCCCCGTCGGTGCGGACACTGGTGCCGCACTACGAGACACTCTTGCTCTTGATCGAATTAATCAATTTACAACCATTTCATTACCATTGCCAACAATGCTTGCAAAAATAAACTTTCACTCGAGTGTCGATAGAAATGGAAATGTACTAATACAATGAACAGTACAATGATAGATGGGCCACAGAATTAGGACATCGTTGCACTCTGTTTCCTAATTAGTGATTGATTTATTAGCAGTCTGTCCGGGTACTTGGCTATATAGACTGGTCGAGCAGTGCACATGCAGTGCATTGTCTTTCTAATTAATAGCACGTTGCGCTACCGCATGCCGAACAGATTAGATCAATTCGATTAATTAAGCATCGAACACGGGCGAATGGTGCCGCATAATTAACACAGTGACAGAGTTAATTGATTCCACAAGTCCGCCATTAAAAATTGCACTATAAGTCAATAGAAGCAAGAAGACTTGGAGCTTCACTTTGCAAACTTTACGACACAGACTACTAATTGAGACCGTCAGTTTGACGTTCGTTAGAGTGTGTACATTATATTCTCTAAGCTGTACAGTGAACATTCAACATTAACTCAACACAAACACGGACCACTCTGCATAGTACATTCGAAGTAAAAGCAGTCTCCCTCGGAGACGAATGATGGCTAGCGCCTACTGCGGTCTGGTACCACTCGAGGATCGGCTCATCTTGGGTGTCGTTGTCAATGCAAATGACAAGCAGTGCTTTTGGCACATTGAAATGTCACCGAGGAAGTAATGCCAAATTCGTACAGTCCAAATTGATTGCAATGCACTCACCTAATGAAAGAACGAATTGAGTCGAAATTGCCCTTTGTGGTTCATATTTTGATGGTCTCAAATTGAGTTAGTCAATTTAAATAGTTCATTTGTCGTATTCTAATTTGCAATCGTTCATCAGTGAAAAGTCGACAGAGGAGGCAACAAGCGAGCTAAAGTGGCATTTCAGAATTGATTATTCGTTTGTCCTGTGTCAAGTTAAAGCACGTTACGCACATTTGCGACTTGTTTGAGGCAAATTAATGATTTGCAATGGAAAATAAATGCAAATTATCTCAAGAAGTACAGACAGAGGAGCAATGAACCATTCTCCGATCATCACTTGAACTTGGGAATGGATCGAATTCATTTGGAGGACAATATAAACAAACAAACAAACAAAAAACAAACCAATGACAGATTGTCGATATATCAAGAAGGCAGTTTGCTATAAGTCACCGTTCGCACATTGCCAGTTTGTCACTTGGTCTAATTTACGAGCGAGCATCGTGGCTGGCACGGTCTGATTAGTGATCAGCTCAATCTGCGAAATGAGTCCACTCAAAGGAGCAAGTGCATTTCACTATTAATTTACTGTACTGTGGTACGTTTTCATGAACTGGTCATCCATCACACGTAATGAATGACCCACTGAGGATGTTGCTAATGTGCAATGCTAACGAGCTGCCCATTTGCTCCATTTGTTATGGCCAAACAGAACGGCGCCATTTTCAATTGGTCAACTTGAAAGTTTAGCTCCAATTCAATCGAATCGATGCATATTGAAAGTGGCCAATCATACTTTGTTGCTAATTTGTCAATTGTGAACTAGCTTGTGTCATCCAGTGGAAAGTTGAAAGGAAGTGCAACTCGAAAAGTGCTAAAGTGAGATTACTTGTTGGATGGGACAATGGCGAAATGGCTTACAGGCAAACAATTGAGCCCAAGTGATTCTGTCCAAGAATCGATCAAAAGGAGGCAGATTTATTCGGTGCCACTTAGGCTGGCAACAATACCCATCACAGATTTATTTGCCTTCATAGTGGGAAGGAGTGAAAGGCTCCGAATAATTGGTCAGGAGTGAATTGGTCGGGGCACATTGTGGTGCCAACCAATAGTACAGTGCCATTTCATTCACTGTTTACTGGCTTCTTTCAATTAGCTCCACAGGCTATGGTAATTCGGAAATCGACTGGCGACTGACAAATTAGCCCGCAATTGTGTGCCCAGCAAATTGTTTATTCTACAACCAAGTGAAAGGTTCCAAATGGCAATGGCACAAAGCAAAGCACGGCAAAGTGCACTGAATGGAAGGCAGTGCAGTGAAGTAATTTATAAGTTCGATAGAACTTGACACCGTCGATTGACTTGCTGTGATACTTTTGCTGTCACTGCACACACTAAATCCTTACAGAGAAGATAGACAAAGTCAAACTTTAATAAAGTTCCCATTAGAGTCACTTTGGCAGTGATAGAAATAAAGAAGTAGACTCGGTGGTGAATGGTTTGGGCGGTATGCAGGGATAGATGTGATTGCACTGCAGTTGAGTCTAATTAATGCAATGCAAACAATTCACTGCTAAGATAAATACTACGAGCTGGCCAATTGTTGTCTTTGTGTTCGCTCCAAATAGTTGAACACTCACTTGGCTTAGTGAGTTTGTCTTAGTGGCGGGCTCGATTAGCACTGATCGGGAACACACACAGGCGCCAGCAGAACCAACAACCGTTCATAATGATGCGACTCGTGTTTGCAAATGTTTTGCCTTGTTTTCCGCAGAATTGCCTCCACCGTCCGGGTGCAACCGTTTCAAAGGCCGAGCAATTATTTTTAGATCAACTATGAACAAATAAGTTCGAAGCCAATTCTGCCACCAACAACTGGAATACACTCGTGCCATGGTGGTGCTTGGCCACGGCCAGTGTCAATAAGTGCCAGTCGGGGCTATATTCAAATTGCACTTGCCTCAAATTACTGTCCATCGATGCACCGACACAATGGTGCCCAGTGCGGCCAGTCAAAACAAGATGACACTAACGATGAAACAAACAAACCACACATATCGTCAATCGGTTCGTCCGGTCGACACCATATGACAAAATGCCATTGCAAGTGTAATTGCACTAATTGGTGGTTACATATTGAAATCGATTGTGCACCCAGAAAACATGTTTTGCATTCACCAAAAAGTTAGCATTCGTTCTCGGGTTGGACGTGCAAAGATGTGATCTAACGTGCACAGGGCCAAGTAGAGCAGAACCGATAATTGATAAGCAGGAATCCTGCGAGCATTGGGAAGCTTATGAAGCCTAAACTCTTTTGAGCCACATCTTTGTTGCTGCTTGATTGCCACTGCAAAATCGATTAAAACTGGCAAATGCAATCAATGAGAAAAACATTAGTCCATTTAACCCGATTACCAATCGATGGAGACATTAAACAAATCGAAGGCCAACTTGCGCCCAATCGAGTTCACTTTGCCAAATTGGTTGCCAATTTAAAGTGCCACCCAAGTGTGGGTACAACCAAAATGACATTTGTGAGTTGACAAGTGACATTTATCGGTAAATAGAAAGGATAACCACTAGATTAGCTTAGCACAACGCGACCCAACTGACAAATATGAATTTAAATGTATGCCAAATCGGTTTGGTTCGGATCACAATTTACAATTTGATTTCCAATTTGGAAGCATTACCGATGCTTGAATGCTACAAATAGTCGTGATGGTGGTGGAAGTGGAGTGTCGTTTGTGTGTCACCTCGACAGTTTACTTTAATAAACTGCGATCCATTTGTTGGGCTTTGTTTTGATTGGATCACTTGTTAATGGTGAGAGTGACTGGTTTGTGGAGAGGTGCACTAGAGCACTCATGTGCCAACAAGATTGTCTCAAGATGGCGGGGGACAGGGCAATGTCTTCAGAGGGCCAATAGAAGCAAAGTTTTAAGGCATCCAACCATGAACAGATTGAACCTAATTGCAAACCATTTCACGTCGCGCCTCCACTGGCGACCAACTTGCAAGTGCCACTCGGTCCAGTCACCATATGCAAACAAGAGCATCATTGTAGGTGCATCTCGTCCACTTGTCTGCCGGCAACTAAAATGTCAATTAATGACTAAGCCACAATGGCAATTGGTCTAATTGGCAAGTCAATTAATTAATTAACTTGCTGTTTAAATGAGCAAATGCAATCAAACATAACTTGGTTACAGTACTAACATAAGATGGGTAGACAATCGTCAGTTGAGACATAAGTCAAGCATGACTAATGTATACCAAAGCACTAAACGAGCGCGGACAATGTTAGCATGGCTCGAGTCTGTCGGAATAGTGCGAACTGTAAGTGGTCTCGGTAAGTGTCTGTCTTGTTGGCACTAAAAGATATGTCATACAATAGTTAGTCTCAATCCGATTACGCTCATTTGCGAATGAACCACTTGATGGCCATTGGTGAGCACAAACTTCCCCCTTCCACTAGCTCAACACCCGGCACATAAATGAGATTGAGATAATCGTTTGAGAAAATAAAATAAATGATAATATATTTAGTCATTTGATAACAATACAAGCTGACATACTTGTGATAGTAGTAATTAATTCAATGAAAAAAAAAACAAACTTAAAGATAACATAGGAAAAAATTGAGAAAAGAAAGATTGATTTACATAAAGCTCACTTGGTAACAATTCGACTGAGAAGAGAGGTGATTAGTTGAGTGTGCTAAGTGGATTTGTTTGGCTAAATTTGAGGTGAACAAGTGAAATAAAATAGAAAAATACAATTTCTGTTAAGAAAGTAATTGTGGTGTCGCCGTGAAGATTTAAGAGATAAAGCATTGGTTGATAGTTGAAAGATAACATAAAATGTTCGTAATAGAGTTACCTGGAGTGTAGAAATAGAGATGACACGGTCAAATCGACTTCACCAGTCGCGATCACCTCAATGCACATTGATGCATATCTCACAGACCCACTCGGTGGCATCGCTTAGGCCAGCACAGGCCACGTGTACCGCACTTGAGCCACATCGGTCACAAGCAAATAATTCCCATTCGTTGTCGCCGTTATGATTACGACCATCGACACAGCTGCATTCTGTGGCACTACACTCGAACACGACCTCGTTCCAGTTCAACTCCCCAGTCAACTCCCATGTTGCGTCTCGGTAAGGAACATAAATGCCACTTTTCTTTATGTGAGCAATAAACTCCTTGTCATTCTTACAATTAGGACATTTGAGGTGATATAAGCCTTGATGGTATGCTAACTTGACTAAGCATTCACGATGGAAGTAAGTTTGACAACATTTGAAAAATAATAAGTTATTTCGATCAACGCCATACTTAATATTTTCCTGGCAGATAGTACACAACTTTTTTCCTTTGAAAGAAGGAACGGGCAACTTTGGTCGATGCTGTTTGCAATACGAAGGATAGGTGTTATCCTGATCGTGAAATTGGTTGAATGCCCCATTGGCAATGCCACAGGGCAAATGGTAGTTAAGGTCACAAGATTGCACCGTACATCCTACAACTGCTCCTCGTTTGGTGCAATATGAACATTTAAGATGTGTACCTCGTTTTAATTCTTTTTTAATATCTTCAGGAAGAAAGCCATCAATTCCTTCGTGTACTTCTCCATTCTGTGTCAAACCGGGAGCAAAATAAAGACAAAACATATGGGCTGTGATGTCTTCGCATGTTCGCAATTGACCCAGCTCATATTCTTCGTTGGCTTTGGTATTACAGAAATTGCATTTGTCTGCAAACAAACAATACTCAATCGTGCGATATGGACCAGTCAAACATACCTGAAGGTGTATGGACTTTTGGTTTGTTCACTTTTCGCGATTTTGCCGAATTCTCAGGAAGATGGTCAGACAAGTGATGTGAAGAGGAGCCAAGATCCTCTTCAATTTCATTGAAAGAACGAAGCCTGTGTGATTTGCGAGTTGTTTTTGGCTTCTCGACCCGTCTGGAGCGCAGGGTTCGTCCACCGGAGCGGAATAAACTGGAATTATGTTCTCGGCCACTCATTGAATTGCGTTGGAAGCGAGTTTTCATGATGTTGGGCAAGTTAGGCGCGCCCGAGACGAAGTACCCAAAAGCGCGCCAAGGCTCAGTCCCAGTGGGTCAGGCAAAAAGGCGCAAACCTTGTGAAGGGTCTTCTTGTTGCTGCTTTCAATGACAGATGCCGAGCACAGATCTGCACAGCTGACTTGTGAGCAGAGCCAAAAATGCGTTGCGAGAAAACATTAATACTGTCCACTGCGGATGGTGCACCACTCTTACTTTCACAAGACAAACAAATTGCTCACAATTGTCAGGGCAACACGCCCCAAATTATGACGAAATTGGAGCTATTCACAAATGGTAGGTCACGCTGTAACAAGCTTTTGTAAGCTTTTACATTAGAGATTGTTTGGGAAGTGCAGCACTTGAAATATTTCAATGTTGTTAAGGTAGAAATAGTCGTCCGAATGTATTTTTCAGCCTGAAAATTTCAGGGGGAAAATGTTTATAAACATTGTTGAACATTGTTCATTAATTAATTGTTATTAAACAAACAATTATTTCTTTGATAGTTTCAACTATTTATCATAAAATGTGTTTAATAATAATCATTTAGACATTTTATTAATATTTGTTGCAATTATAAATAAGGCAAGTTTTGGTTAATGTTACATTACTAATGTAATTTTATTTACAGAGAAATGAAATGGCAAATTTTCTATTGAAAACAAATTGAATCTATGAAACTGACAATTCCAAGCATATCAAGCCGTTCTCGGTAGAGTTGAATATTCTTCTGCTTATGGCTCTGCCAAATATTGTCATTAGAACGGAAAAATTGTTGAGTTACTTCAATAAATGAGTCAACTTGCTTGCAAAGTTGAGGCACCAATTCTATGATCGAATGCAATTGTTCACTGATAATTGTCTTTATTTCCACTTGGATTTTGGTCAGAAATCTTTGATGAATGATATTCAATTTTAACATTTCATCTTGACAGAAAATTTGCTGACGAAAGCACTCTAATTGAAGTTGAACTATTGAGAACATTTCTTCTTCTTTCAGCCAGGCGATCCACATAATTTCATTCAGCTTATAAGCGATTCGGTAGACGATTTCCTTTAACTTGCCTGAAATCTCTTCGTTTAATTTAAAACTTGAAGAAAAGTTGCGAATCTTTTTCCAACATTCAAGAATTGCTTTTCTGTTCATCTTGAAAACATAAAGCATAATGAAAATTTCGAGATAGTCTAGACGGTTATTTCCGTTCACCAAAGTGAGTGATATCGGATCATTTTGAAAATAGATTGGCACAAGAAATGATTGTTCGCATGAAGATAGACTTGTACAGTTGGCTATACGGTCTAGCTTGATTAATTCATTACAGATATGGTCCCATGTTGGTCTTTGTTCCCCTTTATTCAAGATGTTAACTAGCAAGTCCAGTTGATTTGGTTTGAGTCTTTTACAAATTATCTCGATGCAGTCATCCGATGAGAAGAAGAACAATTCTATTTGAGTTAAAATGGTTTGAAGAATTTGTTTTCGCTCTATCTCAAATCGAATGAGATTATTTAGTTCTTGATAAACTGTTTCAAGTCTATGCTCGAGAATTAAGTTTAATTTTACTAATTCTCCATCGAGTGGAATTTCTTTAAAAATGAATGCAATTCTTAACTCGATCCAATTGTTTTGGCTTTTCTCGATTACTGGTTTAAAGGTTCTTAGAAGAGCCTCTAACTTGATAATGAACTTTCGAGTTTTATAGGTTAAGAACTTGGGACTTTTTTCACTTGGTTGGAGGAAAAGGTCAAATTGAACGAACTCAGAATGACCACTCTTTTGTAGAATCCAATCGTGAGTGCAGTTGAAGAAAGGTTGCACTGTGGTCGCGAAAATTGTCTGAACCATTTTCAAGATTCTTTTGTCACCATGCGCAGTCAACTCGTATAGTTCATTCAACAGTTCAGTTCCGAACTTTTCCGCTACTTTACAAATGACCACCTTTATATACTTGAACTTTTCCAGTGGCTCATCCATCAAAATGGCATGCAATTTTTGGATACCAGGCCAGGATGGCATTGCTTGTTGTTGAAGATCTGTGACCATCTTAATGTGGTCATTGAGTACATCACAAACTGCCTTGCCAAATGTGTGTCGAATCAGGCACGTTGAATCTTGTTTGAATTTCTCGCTCCAAGTGTTCACAAATATACAGAAACGACCCAAGTTGGCAATTCGCATGAAGAAATTCCATAAATTTGGCTCTAGTTTGGCTTGCTTCAACTTGTCTGGCACAGCAGCACGTCTAATTGGTATCATCTTTTGAAAGATCACGTACTTGCCATTAATTCCTTGTGCCAAAGAAAACACCTCACGAACGAGGTCCATACTCTTCCAGTACTCGTTCATATCTCAAGAATGGAGGTCAGCTTGTATCGAATTGTTTATCAATTAGCCTAAATTTTTAAGCGTTAGACCATTAATAACGATCTAGCAATTCGAACCTCGAATCTACATTGTCATTTAAATTCGAATTTAACAGTCAAACGATTGTTTTCGAATTGTTACTATAGTGCTGTTGTGCAAACACTTGTTCTACTAGTTAGATTCTAAACTTTAGATCGAAACGCGATTCTTGAACCCAACTTGAACCTGACAAATGAGTTGTAATACATAATGAATGAATGCATTGCTGGAGCGACCATAAAATGTCACTTGGACGCTCATACGAGACAGATCTTTTGTTGTTCAATATCTAGGGCGCCATGTCAAGCAGGCCTTTACTGTGTGCAGTGTTCAGCACGTTAATTGTGTCACCGCGACCGATTGAGTCAATTGCTATTAGTGATAATCAGCACTTCTCACCACTATTAGGATGGCTGTGTCTGTTCATGCAATGACTAAGCTCGCAGTTCACTTTCGCTTGGTGCAGTGCCATTATTAGTCTATTAACTGTTAACTGTCTCTTTCGATGTCACCCAAGCAAAACAGTGTGTTACTGACTGTGTGACTAGTGGCGGAGTACCTTGTGGTGTATCGATATGGCATTCGATATATCGAGCTGACACCATCGCACGATCGATTTATTAATGCTCCAATCATATAAATAGACAGTTGCATGCGAGAAGATAAGCGAAAGCATTTGTGCTTGTTTGTTTCCGTTGATCGGTGAACGAATTCAATTATGGCTAGTGATGGTGCTACCGCGGACTGATTGACTGGCGAATGGCGTCACTCGATTGGCACTGCATTGACAGATCGCGCGTGGTCACTCATTAGTGGCAATTACTAGCGTAGAGCTAATATGGCCGATCAAGTGGTCAGTGCCATCAGACCGAGAAGTGATCTATTCGTGTCTGGCCGCAACTTGTAATGTTCGTTTATTATTAGCGAGCCACATTTGTTAGCCTTGCGACAGTACAGCATTGTCCGATGCCGTGCACCTAGATCACTGCTGGCCATATGCAGTGATAATTGGGATCGATCGATGGCACACCAAAATGGTCTGTCTTGCCGTGCTGCCATTACACTGACCTATTAAAGGTAATGAAATGCACGAATGGTAATTAAAATGAATGATTAGCCAAGAGGTGCTCGGTGCCTCAGTGGCCTATGCTCACTTGGCGCGATCACTGTCATTGCTGCATCGGTTATTGCTTCGGCATGAGCACTCAGCCACGAACACTGCAGAACACTTCTTGGAGCATCGTTGCTCACCTTAATGGCCTCCATTACCATATGACTGCAATTAATGCCAACTTTACACTAGGTGCCTATCCTGGCCGAATTGTGCCATTTCTTGCACTCCAACTGGAATGACAATTACCACCAAGGACCAGAAGATCGATTTATGGAGGTCTTCTTGTTAGCGTTCGGTGTCACTGGCTAATTGATCAATTGGATGGTGGCACCTTGCCTGGACACAGCCGTCAAACAAGCAATGACCAATTTGGAAGCTTCATTCGACTAGTGCATTCATTGGCTGGCAAAACTCTCACTAGATCAATACTGGCAAATGGTACAACCAGGTGACAGTGCCACTGCAGCATTGTCTCCTCCAATCGATTGCATAATGAGAGTCATAATTGATCTAATTAATGTGTTGCCATACCGGGTAATGAGTTTGAACCACCGAACAATGTAATTTACAAGTCGATCCACTCCAGTGAAGTTAACAGTGGCTCTATCGAGCACCCATTGCTGTCCATATGTGTCTTGTAAACACTTAATCGTTGCACCTTTTGCCCCAACAGTTCCTCGGTAATTTACATTGACAGTGGTCATATTGCACTATTTTCCATAACGTGTACATATACTTGCTAGTGATGGCCATACTGTCACCATTCGATCAAACATTTACTTCGCATTTGATAGGGCCAATTAAGTTCGATTGTTCGGTCAATCTTGGTTTCCAGTGACCTGTGTTATTCGCAATTGAGATGACACCGACTCAACACTGAACAGAGAATTTATGAACATATATATGTCATACGAAGCACTCAGAATGCAACTGTCATTAAATCGTGCTTTTCAAAATTAACATTATAGTCATATCTCAGTACTAACAATGGCACCTATTGGAGAAATAAACCAAATCAAACCTATTTAATAACGTAACAAAAATGTATTCAAACAACAAGCAATTTTTCTAGAATTAAGACAATAATTCTTAGCCACACATTTATATCACAGAATTAACACAAAATAAAACGTTTATGTTATATATATAATTATTATTACTTATGTTGCTAAACTTTTGATACGGAAGTTTATGTTTTTATTGATTGGTCAGTGCTTTGCACGGTTTGGTGGTATTCTATTTAATGAATGCAATTGATTAATTTTTGCTTCGATGTCAGTTTTTTTATTGATTGTCTATGTTTTGTACAATGGAATAAACCATAGAGTTTTCGAAAGTCGAATTAAAATATTTTTTGTCGGTTCCAATAGTGACAAATCGGCTAGGTCCAAACAGTTAATTTATGTATATATACTGGTTTCAAATATAGCTTGTATAATCGGTAGAGGGCGACACGATTCACTTCCTAAAAGTTCACTAATGAATTCAATAAATGATTGAAAGTACATTAGCGTAATATTAATGGTGTACAAGTTAAGTGTGGCACTAATTGTGATGATGACGACTGGCAATTAGATCGACTTGGTGGTCGGTCAATTGGCCGAGCGGTAATTGTGAGTGGTGAATGGTGGTGTTGGCAATGGACTACTCCAAACAATGGCTCACTCAATTAGCTAATCAAATCTATGCTTTCTCAGGCCAAATGGGAACGATAACAAACGGAGACCGATTCAATTGGAGCTGTGGTTCGCATCACACCGAGACTGGGACTGTGCGCACTGTGCGTGACACTCGTGCTAGACTAGCGCCACAGTGCCCGTGCTGGCCAGCCAAGTGACATTGTTCGACTATTGTTCCCAGTCGATCGAAGTGAAACTCGAACTGTCACTCGCTTTGAACGCAATGCGAAAGACAACCACTTGCCTGTAGAGCAATGGACACACCAGCCGGTGTCGTTCTGCTAATGGCCTGATAGACTCTCAACGCCGACTGGCAACAATGACGATTCAATTGGCACTGCCAACAGCGAACACGGCAATGGAGATGCCTCTCACTGCAAATAGACTGACAACAAGTGGTCAACACAAAGCTTTAATTGCCACCGTGATGCTCCAACTCACAAGGAGAACACTGCAGGGCGTTTGCAGTGCTCGGCACCAGGTGCAGTACCGAACGTGTTGCTTCCTGTGTCTAGCTCGGTGCTCCTGTGCTATCTCGCCAGTCGCCACCGACTCACTTCAACCGCAGTACATCTCGCTCTTTCTCAAAAATAATTCCTAACAGACTGCCGTGCTGGGGATACGACGCAAGGGAAAAGTTAAAATCACAATAAGCAGAACAACATCGATCCATTGCTGAATCCCGCAGATGCTTGAAACATTGGTAAAATGAGACATGACTAAACTTGTGCACTAAATTCTGTGACCAAGTAAGATCATTTTTTACAATCGAAACATGTAATCAAATATTAATCGTCTAGTTTGAATTATTAAATCTCCTTCAAAGTCAAATGGTTCAATTTGCTTCAGATTTGTTATTCTACTAATTTTCGGGTAACGAATATGGCACAGAATTGAGGAATCCTGCTGAGAGAACAAATGTAGAACACCTGTGGATGGAGCGGCCGAGTTAATTGGATGAATGTACCGCTGGCTAGTAAGCAAACTTCGAATGCGGTCAAGAGTCCGGCGAGGTGTGTTCGTTGAGGGCACTCGATTAGTGCTCAGTGACATGTCCGCCCGTGTCCGTGTAGTGCATTTGTGTCCTGTCATACATAATAACGATTACCGCAAGTGCGGAGACATATCTAAAATTATATCTACAATTACGCTCCACTGGACAAAGTCACTTCTGCCAGCGGCGCGAATGACAATGCAAGCCCAGTGGAAGGGATGGAAAGTACAAACAGCAGTGGACATAATGACACCGCCGACTGAACCAAAGGACAATGGTGCCAGTAGATAGGCACAATTGGGATGTTATCGTTTCGATTGCCTCAGATGTGTGACACAATTTGTCCTCACACTTGGCCATTTTCGCCTTGCTTTGTGCGTTTGCTCATTTCAATTGGCGGGCACAAGTGGTCATGTGACCAAGCGAACCCATTCGAGCTATATTTGTCGCTTACCTGCCGTCAGTCCATTTGTTTGGTTGTTCGTTCGTTCTCGTTCTTTGTTTATTTATTCTTAGCAGAGCACAATGCAAATCGAGCTCATTTTGGTCTCAATTTGCCGATTGACTCGATGCCAAAGCTGAGGAATAGTAACCAAGTCAGCTAAATGGAGATTGTGCCCGTGCAGCCACTCAGCGAGAATAGCAATCGTCATTGGTTGTAAGTGAGGAGCACAAATGCTAATGCAGCAAGCCTTATTTTGCTTCCTTATTGTCCGCAATAGAAAAGTATGGCACTAGCTCGATATAAACTGGAGCCATTTGAGGATAATCAACATGGAGCCACCGACTGCACATCGAATCGATTCATTTTGCATTCAATTAATTTGCATTCCACTAAGATGGCAAATGACTCGATTCTGTGCACTTCTAATTGACTGATGGCAGTACTACAGTCCTTTGTCACTTACTTAATTGCACTGTAAAATATCGTCAGGCATGACTATCGGATTAATTAGTCGATCAATCACCTGGCCAGTGGTCAGTCCAGTGGTAGATTCTATTCTTCTATTTGGACTTGTTTCCTCATACCATTGCATGTCGTAACTGCAGTACAATTCCAACAAGGGGACTCGATTTGTCAATAGATGCAGTTATTGGTCATAGCGATAAACGATCACATGTTGGCTGTATCACCTGTTCTATAGAGCAAACCCCAATTAGATTGACTCATTCTTGTGGAGTGTGTGTATACGTGTGGTTGGACAATTGGCCTGTGCTCGATCCATCTCGTTAATAGATCGATTTGGCAGAATGAACAATACGATGGTCAAAGGCACTGCACTCAATCCCACAGGCTTATCGCTAGTGATGTGGTGCGATAGTATCTGTGGACAAATGTAATGTGTGTGCTCGGTGTGCATGAAGTGCACTGCTCTACTGTCTCCTTGCAGTAATTACTTGGTAATTGCCATCCAAACTGTTCTCCCTGTCGGACTAAATAGAAAATAAAGCACTTTGATTTGATAATTGAGAAGAATGGAGTCAGCCAGAGAATTAAAGTGCAATGCGAGATTAGCCACAAACGGGCAATGAATGTGTAATGGCCGTCTATAGACTACAGTGATGCGACCGTACAGGACTCGAGTTACTGAGACGAGGCACTGGCCATCTCACCTGTTGTGCCATGCACTGCAATGAGCCACAGTGGTGTACTGCAGGCAAGGATGCCACTGTGTCATGGAATCACTTCCAATCTTGCCCAATTAAGTGCACTCCATTGCCGCCTTTTATTAGTACTGACATGAAGCCATTGTGCACTTGTATCTATTTGCCTTTGTCTGGCTGGACAATTATCGTTATCAACTATCAACTACGATTGGTCAGTGGTCAGTGGTGAATGGTTGAGTTGCGCCATTAGTGCCCCATTTGCCAATGAAACCACCAACACTGCACAAAGCGATGAAGTTTAGTAGTTCAATTGTTGCAATGCAATGCGTATTTATAGACACGAGATTGGCGATCGCGATTGATTGTCCGATACGACCATACTGACACACACTCACACACATGCCCCTGTTTAGACCAAAATTAATAACACCAAGGTGGACACGATGATCGATCGAAACGAAATGGCTCGTTCGTTGACAAATGGTAAACGTTCACAACGAGCATAATTAATAGTGCAACTAATGATCGGTCCATTAGAGTGTGCCAATTAATTAATTATATAACACATTGTGGTGCACTGTTGAGTTGTGTCCTCTGCCAGGTCAGACAGGTAATTTGTAATTTAAATTTGCCACAAACAAATAAACAAACAAACAAATGTCTTTCTGCTCACACTTTGTCACGCATCTCAACAATTAAATGCTAATTAGTAATTATCAATTATTAATTACCAATCGACATCGTTGCACTGTTCGACTGGCACAATATTCATTCAATTGCCAATTGCAGTGGAAGCGTTAACAGAGAGTGACATTTGTCATTTACAGTTGTACCGAGATAAACACCTTGACTGTTTAGTCTAACGAGATGGGCAGGTACACAAGCTCGGGCTTGTTTGACAATTCTGTTTGTTTGTTACCTGCTCGAGTTAGGCTTGTCGGTGGCCATTGACCAACCAGAACAGGCCGTAAACTTGGTGGGAAACTACTGATTTATGGACTGTGCATTGTGTTCGAATTAACCTATGTCCGACACCGAGTGTTATTAATTGCCCCACTGTTTGAGCCTGTTCGTTGGTGGCTAATTATAAACTACTCGGTCAGACCACCTGATCACGTCTAATTAACGTTCTCTGTCCATTTTTCATCTAAACTGTCGCCAATGTGAGAAATGACAAAGCCACTGTTAGCCTTTTGGGTTCTTTCAATCACAATGGTTGGCCAACGTCCGGACGAACTTCAATGAGCGTGAGGTGACACAAGTGAAGCGCTCCATAACGAACAAGTGTCTGTGTTTTGAGTGGTCAAATGAGTTCTTCTCGGATCGATCAACGTACAATTCATTCGAGTCAAATCATCTGACACATGTGCCGGCAAGTGGCCGTCGATTCGCCACTTTGTGCTTGCATAGACATTCCTGCTTGTGTGGAATTCAGCTTGACTCCACTCGATATATATTGCTGGCTCAACTGTCTAAACAAGAATTGGTGCAAATGAATGCCGCACTGGTAGCATTTTTAAGATTTGCCATTGTTTGCCAATCACAGCCTCGAATTTAAATTGATTTATTGCTTATTATTCGAGCCATTTTATAGTTCACTGCAGTATTATTAGATCAAGTCCGTTAATTCCGAACGAGTCACTTTACTATGTGCATCACCTAGCCACTTAGCCCAAGCACAAATGCTACTCCAGACATTGGTGACTGTCAATGACTGTTTGAGAGAGAAAACAGTTATAAATGTCAATGTACTGTCACACATACGACCACTCGATTTGTTCAGATCGTGTCCACTCATTTTCCATATTGTCTTTACACATAAATTCTATTTGTTTTCACCAAAGTAAAGAGCAGAAGCACCTGAATCCTGGTGTAAAGGTAATCACAAGTGTGTGAGAGTACGATTAGATTCGATCATCTCCATGTAGTCGATGTTGATCAGCATCTCTATCGGCAAAACAAAGCCCAATCAGCTGAGAGGTCTATTGGTAAGTATCGATTCGAGGCGGCAGGTAACTTGGTCCAGCAGTTTGGCTCAATTCGATGCACTTCTTGCGGTTCGCTTGTGATAATCACGCGAGCTAACTCATCTGGCTCAATACGTTTGCATTGACGTCACTGACGTACCGTTACGTTGGCTCGGTGGGTCGCATCGTTTGTTATCTTATCCAGTCAAAATAGGTGATGTAGTAGCCATGGTGTCGCCAACCGTTTGTGGTTAACCAGAGCACTTGTCACTATCGAATTGTGCCTTTGAGGTGCTTTTCGCGCTCACTATAGTTATAACTCGGTAAGCGGTGTGACCGTCACGTTGGAATGCATTGCAAACAGTGCAAACTGAGCGATTTGCTGCAACCCAAAAAAGAAAACAAACCACACACACTGTTGCCATTGATGATGCCACTGATTGATCTGGTGGATGCGAACAGTGGCACTAGTGAAAACAATGCTTTGAAAGGCGCCAGAGAACTGTGCTAGTGAGGATGGTTTGGTTTGAATCATCATGATCACCGTGTTCGAGAGATGGCCACCATAGGCACCGTGCTTGGCGATCGATACATCATTCTTCAAAGGCAATAATTCAGTGTTAATTTCTGTCAGACCAAGCACATGTCAGGGCAAATAATTGTCAATTGGGTGCAATCACTGTCATCAACTCGTTGTATCACCCGACAAAATTGTCAACAGCGTGTCATTTCAGTGGATCGCATTGTTTACTATAGGCAATCGTTCCTAATTTCAAAAGTTTCAATCGGTAGCAAGGCTATTGGAGCATTGAGTGTCAATATCGATGTCAGTTTGACTATATTTGCCCACCACAAACAGCCGCGTGGAAATGGCAGATTTAGCTGACAAATCACGTCATCAAGTCCGTGATGCAAACGACACAAACGTACAGACAGTAGGCAACTGTTTCGATCTGGGTTTTTCGTTTCCTAGTCGCTATTTTGGTGAATCGATAACTGCTAATAACTTAGCTGGAAGTGAGTTCGATCCATTCGAGTGTGAAGGGGCAAAGCGATTGGCGGGAATAAGTTTGGAGCTGACGAACCTGTCGATCGGTGATCGGTGATCACTTTCCATTTCAATCTTCTGGTTGATCAATCTCGGTGCAGTGGTAGAAAGCAGTAGTTGCCATATGTGCTGCAGTGCCACTGCCTTCTCCATCAGTCAGCTGTCCATCCAGACACGTGCCACTAGCACCATCTCCCAGTGGCTTTCGCGGTAGGCGCCACTCGTTGCTTCGGCCAGTTTAGCCGAAAGTCGCGTCAGTGGCACTAATAAAGGCACGATCGTCTGTTCGTGTCGAATCCAGTTTCTCTTGCAAGGAAGCTATCCTCACTGGCAGCAATCTCAGTCGATATCCCGACACTCACTCAGTCGTCATCTGGTCGTTGTGCGTGGTGTCCTCCGTGCTGCAGCCTGACCTATTGACTCGATTCGGTGTTATCGATAATTGACTACGACCAGTAAGACACCTAAGGCCACCAGTGGGTTACCTCCGTCTGTGCAAGTGTGGCAACAGCGGCTCTCATTAGTGCCTTCTCATGACTCCCAGTAGAGCACTCTCGCTCAGTGAACAACGCGCAAGACAAACAAACAAGCGCGAAAGCAAACAAATGATCTCCAAGTGAGTGCATCGATTGACACTTCGTCTCGATTGGATTGCGCCTTGCCACTCAACGTGCAACATGTCACCACGTTTGTGCCCCACTGGACCACCGTTTTGAGTCCTTCTCGAGTGAGTTTCCATTGTCACCTTGACAGAATGAGCTCGTCTTTTCATCGATCCATTCGCTCTCTGTTTTTGGGATTGTTCTGTTATTAAAACGGCGCAATCACTTAAGTAGCCATACTTGGTCTTACAACGAATCTCGATTTATTTATTACTATGAGTTATCAACATGCCACAATGAATATCACTCGTGATAATTTTCACAAAATTCGATTCAATCTGGTTAGCTTTGACAGATGGCTTTCGTCAGTGTGAGGTTGTGATAGGTTAGTTGGAATGATCATAAGTTTGTGAGGCCCAGAATGGCTTGAGTGAAGCTATCACCTGTAACCAGGCGAATGTTTAGTGCCTTATCGTATTGCATCGAACGCGCTAACCTCTCTGCTTTCTCTTTCAGTCTCGTACGCCCTACGAATGCTCTTATCGCGGTACAGTGTTTATTACCAGTCCTAATCAACGTCAACAGCTCTCAATTAGCATTTGCGAGTAGAACAGTTACTCGGACTACTAGCAAAGCTGTCTTGTCATTTATCTCGCAAGCCCACCGTCCAAAAAGCATCACCACTCTATTGGCACCTAATGGCAACTGTCAATGCAAGGCAGTGAGCATCATTCTGCAGCTCCTCTACCACAGCCCTATCCTCACCACTGAGTGAATCAATTGACAGCGCACCTTGTGATCATCGACATTCTCTCTCGTATCTCTATCGATCCTCAATTATTGCCAATAGACCCTCTCCACTGCCACGCGAACCATTCGGCTATTTATCGGTTTTCCAGCTCCTTCAGTGTCGTGGTGGTCCATTTACTATGGATCGAGTGTACATCTAGAGCCTTAGAGTTTTGGTAATGGTCATCGATATGCCACTGCTAGTCTGTTTGTGTTTGTTTACTGTCGTTCTGTATAGTATTGATTAGATATGTATGGTAGATGACATTCGCTCGACTTAGACCAACTAGCTCGTCACTACATAATCGAACAACGGTCACTAAGCCAACACTTCGAACACATTTGATGGATACATCGACTAACCATTAATTGGATAGCGATTGTGAGCAATTATATATTGCCGTACTGGCTGGGAATTTTAAATCTGTTTGTAGAGGCAAAGCCACAAGCAAAATCGTGAAGAAAAAGAGAAGAAGATGATTGTTTATTGATGAATATATAATTACCGATTACCATTGGATATTGTGCAGAGGTTACTTTGCACTTTTCTCGCTGGCCCTCCCAAGAGAAAATCGCCAACAACTGTCGATTTTCCTCTCCTCTTTGCCTTCGAAGATAGTTTGTTTGTGTGTGATGATGAGAAATACTAATCAAGCGAGAAATTGTAAACAAATGCAAATTGTCATCACTCGAACCGATCCCACCAACTGACCATCGTATCCCACAGAAATCTGCCGCGAAGTTAATGTTGATCGCAACCAGATTCTTAAATATTCTTCTCGTCAGTGACCTCTCTGTGGCAAGTGAGTGCGTGCCCTATGGGTGTCATCATGCACTTATAGTGAATCTACATTATTGGCCAAGTATTATTCTGCTGCTTTAACGTGCCTTCAATTCTCGAATCTCTTTTTGGCTCGTTTTGCTCTTCGTGTTTGTGGCTCGATTCTTTGGTGTCGTTCTCTTGGTGCATTTTATTTTTGGCTTAATCTCGTATTCTGTCCGCAACAAGTAAGACAAGAATCGGCACTAGGAGTGCTCGAGTGAAGCAAATCTGAGCCAACATCGCTGCCACCACGATCACCAACAACAGTAGAAGCACCGCAGAGGCAAGCTCGGTTGCATCAAACATCAATTGGATTCAATTAGCAAATTTCCCCACACACCACACTTGAGCGGAGAGAGTTACGAATTTGATGACCGATTTTGCGTGTGTTGTGCGTGTTTTTGCATTTAGTGAGCCTTCTTTCTGTGTCAATCGGCGAACAGTTTCTTCAGTGCGCCGTGGCCATCCTCATCCTCTGCGGTGTGCTCATTTATTTGTTGTGTCCGTGGTAGTGTCACTTTAAATATAGAACTTTGCAAGTGGCTTGATTGATTAATAATGGAGCCATTGATTGTGATGCTGGCCAGCGATCGATCGGTGGCCCATTCACTGGCCGATTAGCGTACACCATTTGCACCGATTACTCGATCGAATCCATTCGTGCTAACTTTACACTTTCCTCGTCTGAACCATTGTACCATCTCCATCGCGCCATTGTATCCACTCTGCTAACAACCTGTCCAACATATCTGTGATGTTGTCCCTAGGCTGTATGTTTGCATTGTCGCCACCTGACCTTTCTGAACTCTACTCTGGTGCTCTATTGTATCTCCATTATGTGCTCCATTGAATCGCCGTTTGTTTTGCCATCGTCCCCTATCAATCTATTGTGATCAAATCTATTTGTACATTTTTGTGATATTGCCTACTTGAGCCACTATCCTTTTTGAAGTCAGCACTCACCTCTTCATCATCACATGGTAAGCTTCACTGGCCAATAGCTCACTGATCGATCATCGTTTGGTCAGTGTTATGTTCACATTTACTCTAGAAAGTGCCGTTTATTTGGGCAAGTGTGTTAATTACAGTTCGAATCGATCAATCTCGAGTTACCTGTACTCAGTGGATTTAGTGGGCATCACACGAGCCAACCGTCATCATCGCAAATTACCAATTGCCAAATAAAGCATCGCCACCTTAGATGTGCTTGGTTGGTTCGATCAGTGGCCAACTGTGTGCAATGTGCCAAGCAACACTTGGTGTGCGAATTGCACCTTGTTGGGGCATCCTGCATTGCATATCGCTTACTCCTATTCTTGTCATTGACTTGTTATCCTCATTGTGGCAAAAGTCACCGTACTGCCGTACTTCTCGTCTGTTCCTTCAGTACCGTTTCCTAGTGCACAAGCATATAGTAGGTGACGTGAACATATGGACGTATATGGCGGCGAGAGTTTCCAAATGTGCGGCCCTGATATACGGCAATGGCATCCACCAGCAGCTCTACGAGTTCAGTACGAGCAGCTTCATTCATTCAAATTGCTCGATGCTTTAAATAGTGAAATCGAGGAAGACGGTGCCAATTTGAGCAAGCCAGTAGGGAACAGCTCTCAACACTGTACAGCGAACAAACATGCATGTCTGTGAAGGCGACCCACACTCACACAATTATCCTCATTTGATGCAATTAGACCATTTCGGTGTGTGCCAGCAGCGAACGATGTCAAAAGAATTCGAACACTTCATTGACTCGTTCACTTAGTGTGAGTTATTTTTAACTTATAAGGCATCGAATTTACAAATCGCTTTCACTGCATTCTGAATTCTCGACATGTCTCTCGAGTCTGGTGCAAAGGCATGGCCAAGTTTGTCTCACTGCAGTGTTGCACTTCACTTAATTGCGTTCCACTGAGCATCCGCTGTCTTCCGTAACATTGCACGGTCTTCTCCAACTTGTGGAATGCCTCGGTTAACCAAAACACTGCCTACATGGATTGCCTCATTGCCATTGGTATGGTATCGAGGTTGCGCTTTCCTTGTTTGTTCAAGTGTTCCATTCCCTTGACAGTCGCCACTGTCCCTGAGTGCAAAGGACAGTGACGGGTTGTCTGCAGTGATCTCACTGACCACTTTAGCCTTCATTACTGGATGCACAACTTATGAATTGGCCAATGAAATCAATGCATCTCAATGTAAGATCGACAGAGATGCAATTACACGCGTCCATTAGAGTGCATTTGACTTAATTACAATGCAAACCTGTTCTTTGCCAGATCACAGTGATAATGCTGCCTTAATAGGCTTAATGTCATCGCTTTCTGATTAATTATTAGCTACTAAATGACCTTTGTTCACTTTTGTCAAACTACCGCTCGACTAACCGACCAAAGGTGGAAGCTTATAACTTACATAAGTTATTAGGTACCGTGATTAATGGTCAGCAACCAGACAGCCGGTCACTAGTGTTGGGCCGTCAATGAGTTCACTGAACATGTTCCTGCAAGCACCTACTGGGAAGCATTGCCTTATCGCCTAATGGCACTGTGTCACTCGTGCACACAATTTCCATGCAAATTACCTTATATTCTTTGGCTTGACTGTTGTTATCACAAGTGGCAAATTGTGACAAACACGAATACATTAACCTATGCTTAATTGACTGGCTCGCGTCATTCCAAATAGAGTAATGCGAGTAATGTTACAACTCAATACATCATCCTTGAAGTTGTTCGATTTGTGAATCATTCAGCGGCCATTCTGTAGCCACAGGTAGGCCAGTCACCACCAGTGGTTCCTGCATCTGATAGTGTGAACAGTGTTGTGTGGCACCTCGTCACTCATCAGTTGCAACGTCGCTAGCTTGTTTCCATTTTTCATATCCTCCACGAAGTATTTATAGCCAATCCGTGTGATCCACTTAATGCCCTTCTGGCCGTGATTCAACTGCATCTCGTCTTGCCCACCGCTAACGCCCTTCTCATCGCATCTCATCTCATCTATTGCAATGTACCACATTTATTTAAATATAAATGCAATTAGATTGAACTCGATTAAATTCGATTTCAACCTTATGGTAATGCACACGCCAGTACCTGACTAGTGTCGGCAGTGAGCATATGTGCAGGTATACCTGGCCTGTCTGCCCAATATGCATTTAATTAACATAGTGCATTTTCATAAATTATGTCTACTCTGTTGACCATTGTTCCCTATCAACTGTTTACATCTGTTCTAAGTGACTTGTTTCCTCGTCAATTAGTCACAAGTCACTCCACACTGGTATTTGTCTTTATCTGACCCATTGGACATTGGTTAGCTCACCGCGATCCTTGCTCAGTGAGCACTGTTGAGTGCTCACCACTACCTCGGTATAATGACCACTTGTTTTCATTCTCGATTTATCATCACTCGGTGGGACTAATTTTGCTCAAATTTCCAATTGCTCGATTCAGTGGCGATGTATGGCATTAGTGGTCAGTGGTGGTCAGACTGCCAATGGAAGCCATAATAAATGAGCCAATTGGGCTCATTCTGTGAATGGTGGCTGCTTGGCGTCAGACAATTGGTCCATTCATCACCTCGTAGTCAATATTGCCATCTATTATGTACTATTGCATTTATTGATTTTGCGATAAACAGAGTCGATTTGTTCGGTCCAATATAGCTTGCAATGAATGAATATAAGTACCTTGTTTGTTCGGTTTCTTGTTTCTTTTCCTCATTTGTTGGCCCAATCAAATCCATTTGTCTGAGCCATTAAAAAGCGATACAAACAAACGTGCTCCATTTGAATATATCGACTAGCCAAAGTGAAATTGCTTTCCCTCACATCTGCCTATAATGGCAATTATTGTTATTACGCACCACTAGTCAAGGTATTAGCCAAGCGTGCCTGTTTGTTTACCAGTTGGTCGATTCTAGGTGCAACTGGCTTGATAGTGTCACTGCAAGAAGTTCCACTCGACACTGGCTTGTCGCTGTGCCACGTTGCACACCATGGTGCAGCTTCAACACGCGTGCTCGTTAATATCTGTATCTGTCTTGTTAGTGTTGTTGTGTGACTTGACGTACATTACACGGAAGTCTCGGTCAATCAACAATAACCGAGCACTTGCACTTATGTAGTAATGCACAACACCTCACTCTCAACTCGTGGCAGTCGTGCTATCTTGGTGTTTAGCACAGTTGCTTTCTTCGTTTTACCGTTGTGTTCAATGCAACTAATGATCACGGCTGTCGGTGCATATTAGAGTGGACTTGTGTGGTGTCTTGAATGGGTCAAGTGATACACCTCCCACTGGAAACAAACATACAAACAAGCAATTACCAATTGTGAGCTAGCTGTTCAGTGTCATTTGAGAGAGATAGCGAGAATGTCATGCATAGACTGCAGTCCGATTGTGCCTCAATTGTCATGACATGTACTCAATCTGCCTTTGATTGCACTGCAGAATTGGACACGGAATCGCGATGAGTGCACTCGTACGGGGGATAGTGCGAGAATAGATGTCTAATTTGCTGTCTGAATGCGAATTTAATGGCCGTAATGACAGGTGCATGTCTTGGCCGGAATCGGTCTGCATTGTCATATGCATGCGGTGCATCATGCCTAGCCAGTGATATTTCGATGCGTGTCCAGGGAAAGTGTCTGTCTCCTCTGCTGGGCGCCATTATCCTCCACAATGACGCCTTTTGTCATAATTTAATGAGACTTAAATTGAACTCAACAAGCGGAAAGACTCACTACGTCCGTCCAAGCGAGAGGCATGCCAATGAGCGAGTTGATGTCGATTATGACAATTGGACTAATGGCCACTCTGCAAAACGATTTGCCCTCTTGCCTTTGATTGTCTGATTCGACTGTCCGAAGCAGTAGAAAATGAATCGAAGCATGTCGAGGAATGCATTCGGAAAACCTGTTGTGTTGGTGCATCATCGCCAGAATCGGCCACTTTCATTGTTGGAAATGATCATTGTCTAGTCAATGATGGCGTCATCGCCTGCGAGATAGGCGTAACAAACTTGCTAGGCGACTGACCAGAATTGGTGTGTCTATCAACGGACAAAGGCCAACTGGACGGAATCACTTGCAGTGCACGGCAAACAACCATATGACTTGCATTGCTTAGCACCCTCCCGACCAACTACCTCCAATTGAATTGATTTTCTAGCCTGAAATGGCAATAGATTTTAGCTGCCTCAATGTTCATGTCCATGTAATGATTACTTCTCGCTCGACTGCTCGATGCCAAGAGTTATTGCCTTTTAATTGCTGACAAAGTGAGTCGCTATCTGCCATTGATCGAATTGCTTCATTCGATTGCAGACAGTATTGATCGATTTTATCTAAATTTAGCTGTCTCCAATGTAAATTGACGATCTTTGAAAACCTTTAGATGGCCTCAATTACGGTCAGTTGTAATCACCGCAACAGCTCATCTCTTGATTGACGGGATCACTTTTAATTACTGAACTAGATTTGTACATGACTTGTGTTTCGATGACCGACTGGTTTGCTGTTGTCCATTGCTGTTGTATTGTTCATCGCCAATCGATGGAAACGCTAATCAAGTAATCAAGTACCCTTTACTCAGTGAAAATGTAGTAGAAGTGTCCATTGTTCTACTAGACTACTCTGTGAATGTTGATCATCATCCGTTAATTGACCAGTAAGCTCGATGCCTATCTGACTTGAAGGAAGTGGCTCATTTGTTCCTTAACTCGTTATAGATCTCTCACTGAATCGATTGCGGTCTATCGATGGCATAACAAGGCTAGTAATGAGTAATTTCAAACGACAAAATCAATTAGGAAAATAATTTAATTTGTTGTTCAACGTTTGTGTATACATTTCAAATTTTGTTTGTTCTAATCAGAACAAGAAATCATTTTGCGAAGAATTATTTACTCCAATGTATATCTAGATGAACCAGTTGAATAAATTGACTTGTTAACTATGATAATTGTCAGTCATTGTATGCCTTACAATTCAATCAATTGACCAATTGGTCAGTCTTGCCAAATGTTCACATTGGCTCGCATTAGATCTCAGCTCGAAAGGATTATCGCGCGCGGCTGGTGTAATCCGATAAACCTAATGCCCGCTTAACGCTTTTTTTAATGCTCGATTAGCCGACCACATGTATTAACAGTTTGAGCTATTCAAGTGATTCTGCTTTTCATCTAATCTTAACTCTATGTTCAGCGTTTTTACGACTTAATTTGTCTATTGCTGACTGCTGATTGCCACTGAAAATCATTATCGTTGAGAAATAACACCATCAAGTGACATTTGATTAGAAAAATTTATCTCAGCCCGGTTTAAAGCTAAAACTGTTTGTTCGTCCCAAATTGAGACTCTCAATTCGTATTCGAGATGGCCATTACCTGCTCTGTCCGATTAAGTACAGACAAACTATTCTTATTGCAATTTGGGTTATGCTTTGCTAATCGGATTGTATGTTTTCGGCCAATTACAAACATGTGCTTATGCTTAGCATTCTCAGTTGTCACAGGTGCTTGCTTCAAATCACTCGATTGGTTGCCGTAAATGTTCTTCTACTGAGTATACATTGACATTGCTGTCCCAATCTCGCTATGTGTAAACTCGTAGCACTTTGCCAGTTGCACGCAAATGTGGTCCATCAATGTTTTGCACGATTGATCTTGACTTGATCGAATTGAGCTTCAATGTCAATGCAACAGTCGCTTGGCTACATAACATTAATTTTACTAATTGGCACTTGAACAGTTCACTAGGGCATAGAGCACCAAGTGAATAGTTGGCAACAATAGAGCACAGGTTCTGTTGGCAAGGAAAGGGAAAGCTCGTTGTAATTAGCTTATAATCAAGGCGATAATAGCAACTCACCTGATGAATGGCTGACAAGTGCAGCGAAATTAATTGACTGCCACAAAGTTGTGTTGTCATTACTCAGTCAAACAGATGTACATCAACACAGAGCGTTCGTTTCTCGGTGACCATCGCCTCTGGCCACGATTGCATTACAATCTACTCTTGTCGTAATATCAATTGTCCGCTAACAAGCATCGCAAATCTAACGGCGCCGACGGTGATCTGTTCGAGAAAGCGAAACGGACAACTCTTCTTGCAGAGTGAGGTGAACGCCATGAGGAAAGTAGACAGCGATCCACCGTTAGCTTGACCGCATCCTTGCACTCTCGAATTGGCCGAGTTATTAATTAGGATAGCGATAGTGGTGATGGTCGTGGTAGTGATGTGGTGCTGTGATGGTGGTTACAGTGGCCACAGCGGTTAGCGCTTTTCACTAGCTGGCCAGTCGATTACGCGCAATTAAGCCTGTCTATTTGCACCGACGATGCCATTAATGCATGATGCATACAATCAGTGATCACTAAGACACGAGTTCAGCGTGACATTGCCACCATTGACTCGATGAACTGGTAGAGCATGTGTTGTTATGAGATGATTTTTTCGGATGCTTCCCGAATCAATCAACATGTAGTGGCCAACGATTTGTTTGGAAAATCGTATCCAATGACATTTCTTTGGTGTAGCTTTTGAGGTCAACAATTTTCTTGTTCTATGCTAGGCCCAATCGACAAGAAATGCTAGCCAAAAATTCAATGTAATGATCATGTACATCGAACAGTATCGATTGACTTTGGTCAAGTTGTATGATGGCCATGTACTTCATACGATTAGATGGTACATACACAATATATGCAATATTGTCAACGACGCGGAAGACATACTTCGTGCTACATATACGTGAACAGTTCTTTCGGTGTTGATCTTTAACTGCTATTGCTTCTAGTTACCTTTAGCTCCAGTCAGAGAGCGTCACTAATCTGATTTCGGTGGCTCAAGTCTGCTCGTGATCATTTGCATGAGCAATCGCGCCCGTGCCACTCCACTAGGTCAGTGGAAGTGACTTGCCTCTGTTTGTGTTCGGCCTCCTTAATCTGCTTGTGGTGATCTACCTGTTTGTGGAGGACTCAAACCGATCTCATGTGCCAGGCTATGAAAGACAAGCATGGTTGTTTGAGAAGATTTAACATTTCATTCCAAACTAATTTGTGCATAATGTCCCCGAATGTATTGGTCACTAATTATAAATTAGCATCGCTGACATAATAACAGTCATTCGTTTGTACTTTTCTTGTTGAGATCGAGAATATGTCTGTGTTCAATGTACTGCTCATCGATAGCTTGAACAATGCACGAAAATGCAATGTCAAGTTATGCTCATTTGTTTGTCAATCAGAGTACTAATCTCTGCTCGTGCACATCGCGGTAGACAAGTTGTAGTTGGCCTGTCGTGGCACTACTATGGTAGCACAAGTTCAAAGTCTTCCTTCGATCGATTCGCTCGCAGTGCAGTTCACTGATTGATTGATCGAAGTCATACTCGAGTGAGTTTCAGCAATGTCCACCTAGTTGCGTCTATGGAAGAATGCCACTCTAAAGGCTGACTTGCAATATTGAGTAGCGCCAAAGTCGTCACTGCCACTGATACTATTCGATTTATTATTGCCTGCAACAGGTGATCGACTCGCAACAGGTGAATGGTGTGATCACTTTTGCTCACCTCGAGTGCATTGACAATCGATTCGGGCTAGGTGATTCGGCCGATCGAATCGAACCCCGATCGAGATTAGAACGAGCTAATTGGCCTCAGCACAATTTCGATTGGTTGGTTTGTTTGTTCGCACTAATTTGTTTTGGTTCGATTGTCTCATTGACAGGCAATGACACTTGCCAAGGTGACATTGTTGTGCACTATGGCCGTCTTGATTCGATTCGCTGCCTATCGACCTGGCCAGAGCGGTCAACTTGTTGGTTTGTTGGCACCGAGTATGGTTTCTCCCTCATCCATGACTGCGACAAGCACTCGGTGGTGCACTTTCTATTGTTTGCACACAAGTAAGGCGAGCGACCTTTGCCAAGCATTGACCTTTGTAATGACCTCTGCTTCAATGCATTGTACCCTTCCATTCTTGTGGTAGCGTTGACCTTTTACCTTCCGTCAATGGAAAGGTCGCACCGGACAGTCAGTGGTCTTGACCAGTTGGGATGCTGCTCAGACTTGTCGTGAGTGGCAGAGGCATTCTTTGCCTGACGGAGGCATACAATTTAAAGCGAATTTAATTGCCTACACGCGCTGACTGCCACTGCAATAATACGAACAGATTGGTTTGGTCGGACAGGAACGACACGGCAAACAATGACCGAGTAATGGAATGAAGTGCCTACCCGGCCAGGGAAAGCACTTTGACCAGCGATCGCTATTTCGGTGAGAAAGAAAGCGCCGCGAGATAATAATTCCCGATTGTGCACTGTCCACTGGTGAAATGGCGCGAGAGCGGACATAACTTGCTACAATGAACAATCGGGAATTCTCTGTTCCATGGGACACCATTAGGCAATGAAATCAATTTACAACAACAATTTGCATCGATTGGTGGGCTGCACTGGGAAAGTGCTATGTGAGCAGTCTGTATGATTAATATAGCCTCTTTGAGTTATGGCACATACCTCGCTCAGACAAGTGCCGGTGGGATGCTTCGCCTGACAGACCAGTGGTCATGCTGGTGGCATGGCACTGTTGCGAAGTGGTCGGCGCGGTAGCTAATTGATTCGCACTAATTGATTAATCGATTCCGAGCAGAGCGATATTTTTAGTATTGCTACTGTCTGCCAGACGAGCACTACCGCTAGCCGAAATAACTCGATCGGAAAGGAGCGAACAATGCTAATCGAGTGACGAATTGCAGTGGAATCAAATTAAATTGCCCCATTGTCTCCTAGATTGACATTTGCACTGCTCGCAATAGTCGATTGTGATGAGACTTAATTTAACCTGCGCAACACACCAACACACCGACCAGTGTATCATTAGCACACTCACTGAGCTGTATCTGTGGAGTAACTCAATTCCTGCAGATCACCTCTGTCGCTATTGACCTGCGTTAGCCTTAATTTAGTGCTTTAGGCTAATTCGATTTATGCCCAGTCGGCAATCCCTCCAACGTCTCCTCTGTCTGCAGTGTAATGTCACTAAATATATCGATGTATAGTTCATACGGCACAATGGACAAATTAGCTTTCACTCAATTTGGTGATCTATTGCTTTGCATGTTTGTTTCATTTTCTAGTTTAGTGATCTTGGGAAAAGTTGGAGATCGCTTGCGAAATGTTCAATGACAAGTACCGCAATTAAAGAATCGTTTGGTGGCTCGAATCGATCGAAAGAGAGGGAGAGAGCTTTTTTGTGGCTCTATTAACTCGCTGCAGAGGGACAATTGTCCTCAGTAAAGTTTTGTTTCGTTTGTAAATTTGCAATGTTCGACTGTTCACTTTGTGAAAAGCAATCCTCTCGCAATGACTTAATTACCACAGCTGGACCACTAATGGGACAGTGTTATCACTCCGATTTATTCTACTTTGAGTCTCTTTGGTCGTAATTTATTCGCATTCCAAGTGGCATTTGTACCATTCTCATCAATCATCTACCTGACATTGTCACTCTGTTTGCCTATAAATAATGAGAATTTAATTCTTCCATGGAATTATCAATTGTTTGACTATATACATATGGTATATTTTTACTTGCCAACAGAGTGCGCTGTTTGGACTGCGCACAATTTGATAGCCACCACTTAATAGATTATCGAATTCAAATGTCACATGTGTCGAGCACTGATTCAGTCAATTAGTGCATTAGACACCATTAATTGAGCCAATAATGGATGCACTAATGCTACACTTTGCTTTGCTTCACTGTTTATAACGAAACCGAAAGGCTGACAACATGCATATACATCAGCTGACTAGTCTGGATGAATTGGTAATGGTGTAATATTGCAAGTCGATTGTGTGCCACGGTTCGGTGCAATGGCATTTGGTGAAGACATCTCGATTGAATGTGTCACGCCGAATGGCGCGCACAGTCGATCACCCTCGCATTGTTCTCACAGGCACCGCACCACGATTGATGTTGTTCGCACTTGGCCATTTGATTGGACGAAGACATTAAAGCTGCCATTAGGAATAGCGTTGCCATTATTCACCATTACACGCATGCAGTGTGATCGAGTGATAAAGGCGCCGTTTTGGGGTCAGTGCCGGACTCACTGATCTAGTGCCCACCGAACAAATACCGATCCACTAGGTGCTCTACAGTCGACCATCGCGGATACCTCCACAATTATACGCCATTAATTCGATACGTAATGGCAAGCTTCAACGGGATACGCCTAAGAGTTGAAACAAAATTGCCATTATAACCTTTGGTGAACTGTTTCCCCTTTGGTCGTGTTTATTTGCGCTTGCCGCATACCGAGTCAATGAAGGCCCACTGCTGCTTACATCTCACTGACTTCCATTGTCCGGCCAGGCAGATTATCTCGCTAAGTCGAACGTTAATTAGCGATGTGCTCAAGTGAGACAGTTGCCAGTGCACTGGCCACTGAATGGCCTTATCGATCGGCGCTGTAGTGAAGCTGTCACGCCGAGATACAACACAGAGAGCTCCAATTGAGACTCGAGATGCTATCAGGGAAGAAGATAACGAAACGGTATCACTTGCAGCCAGGTCGTGTCCACACTGTCCGACGATCGGACTCGGACGAGTTGAGCCAACACGCACTGAACTAAGACAATTTGATGCCAATTATGGCATCACCATCACTGACCACTGACGTGGGGTGCGAGATACGATCGCACAATGCAGTGCACTCTATTTATAATGCTCGGACTGATCGGTCAGTGGTGATGCTTTCCATGAACAGAGCTCATGAGACCAGCGGACGGTATGCCCAGGCATGTCTGCACGGACAATCGTTCGATTCTTCGTATTTGCCTTGTGAGTGTGGTCCGGTGTTGAGTGGCCGTCTGTGCAGCCACTAATAACATACCTAGCATCAACGATAAGACTTGTGAGCATAACATTTTAATAGTGCTATCGCATTATGTGTCTAATGATAAGCACCAATGAGGTGCCAGTGACTGTCCACTTCACTGGACCAGTCTTTGATGGATTGAGCTCTCCGGTGGTGAAGATGATTTTATCGCGAGCGCGACCGTCCTGACCGGTGATTCAGTCATTACGGACACCATTATGCATGTATCATAAAGCTGGCATATTTTTACACTCGCACACTTTATCCATTGAATGCTTTGTGGCACAAAACAATTAGGAAACGAATCGAGAAGGTAAATTATTGTTTGCCACCTGACAATTAGCACTAGCATTTGTCACTCTAATTGAATTATTCCGCACAACATGCTCTCAAAAGGAATGACATCACCTGATCTGTGGCACAAGATTAGTATTTGTGTGCTTGAGCTTGTGATTGATCGATCAGGTACAATGGAAGCACTAATTAATCGTAATGAGCTAACAAGCTAATTTGTTCTTCTCTTTCTCTTTTGTCCTATGACAAGCTCAAATGCCTTCAAAGTGACTTATTGGTGCGAATTGTAGAATCTAACTCTGTAATTTGTTGCAATTAGATTCGTTGGACAATTGCACTCGAGCGACATCGACACACTTGGATTAGGTTTCGAGAACATTTGGATGGATTGTTTCTAAATATATGACCACCACTTTGAGCACATTGTAATGTGAAGTCGTGGCCCGCCAGTGAGAAGAATAAGTCAATTTATATTTGTCATGCTGTGAATAATAAGCTGAACTTCACAGTTAGCTCTGTTTGTCAAAGTCATCCTTTGTGGCTCGATTTATCGTGTAGTGTTTGATGCACCAATTTGATAGACCTTGGCTAGGCGTGATGCATTGAGATCTTTTACAGCAAACAGAGGTGAACAATTAATCACGATTGGTGGCCAGTAGTGAGAAAGCGCCATAGTTCACACCTATACCACTTAAAAGTGCATTCATTGTCAGTTTGAAATTAATAAATTAATAATTGATTGGCCGATGGTGACAAGGCCAGTAGTGACTGGTTTGCGAGTGATGATCGCCTCACCGGGTATCGATCGATTGGACTCGATCATCATTGGTTGTGGTGGAGATAGTCACTTGTCACTTGTGCTTGACTGGCCTAGTCGCTAATTGACTTTTCAATCGAACCTCTCTTGTGGCCTACCTAACCAACACATTTACATAGTGGCCGCACGCCACCAAATTTGGCACAAATCGAGCGGTTCTAATTGGCAACGTTGGAATTTAGAGAAGCGATGTCATTAGAAACACTGGCGCACATGAACACCGAAATAATTAAGCACTTGACGAAAGTGGAGCACTTAATAATGGAACAAAATTTAATTTATTTATTTAGAAAAGTTAACTAAGCTCAGGTACGCCAGGTGAGCCCAATCGAGACAAAACTTTGCCGAGAAGGCCAATCATTGAACAAACAACTCTTCTGTGTTTAATTATGAACGCTCTGCTAATGGTGTCGCTCAATGCGGTTCTCTAATTGCTATGGGAATGGTATTGATTGGATCGGTTTTAAATTTCTCCAATGTCTCTCGATCCGCTGACGGTGGTGCAGTTGGCTACAGCAGTGCGCGGCTTCGACCTGCAGGAGTCCTCTCCATTGCTTGGCGCCATTCCGAACGGAACTCCTCGCACACCGATCACATAAAAGCAAGGCGGTCTAATTCGAGTGACGCCAATTGCATTCTGTCCCACACGGTCTCCACAGGTAATTCAGTCACTCTAATTGAGACATTGAAAGAATTCGTGTTTGTACCTTTCGTCTATTCTATTCGGTGGCCTCTGTCCTCTGCCATCTGCATATTGCTCAGTCACCAGTAGACCTTATCGAGGCTTTGCCATTGTTCGATTCGATTCAATCCACTGCTAATTGGTAAGTTGTCTTGTCAGTGATTAGTTTGTTCGCTTCTGTCCCTCTGTGACCGTCCGTTCACCATTAATTGTGTTTGTTAAATGAACAAAAGGAGTATTTATCGCCGGTGCACTTGTAAATGAGTGAACACTGAACACCGAGCAGCAAGAGTACGGCGCTAATTGGCCATAATTGATATGTTACCACCGAGGTAAAGTGTGTCTCGCCAGCTCACAGCTAACGGTACAACCGTCTGGTGGCATTAATCACATTAATCACACTAATAAGCACTTAACGAGCTGGCAAATTGTATCGCCTACTGGCGTCCGTGTATCAAGTGAAGCATTATTTTCGGCCCTGGTTCAACTGTCAATGGTCAGTGTGAGCAGTTGCTTGGGCAGCGTGCAATGTGAACACGTTTATGCTAATTCGCACAGGATTAAGGATCGATGCGTGCCAATCGATTGGCTGTGGCATGATCAAGTGGCTCGCTCACTTACTCATTACTGAGTCGCACTTGCACGCGTTCATGACCGCGTTTCACCTGCACGAACAGTGGCCAGCCACCAAGCTGATATCATTTCTCATGATGCATCATGATGTTCGCCGTGCTTGGTGCAGTGCGAGTCTAATTCAAATGACACATTTGAACACATGAATGCCTAACAGATCTACCTGAGCAAATCATTTACTCGGTATCGGGGCATCTCGAGGTAATCCTCCAATTTATGGTGCTTCCATACCATGGACACTGTTAGTCAGTGAACAGCATTTGGCACTGCAGTAGAGAAGAGTGCGTCACAATCGATTGTTCGTCAATTGGCGCCTAATGAGCGTGGACGAGTGATCGGTTGGTCAGTAGCAGTAACGAGTAAACTGTTCTGTGTGCAAGTCGTTTTGTGTGTTACATCGAGCGAGAGTAACGCCAGTCGAACAGTATTTGAGGTGGCTAGTCTGTCAGCACACAATCAACGAGTACTCCAGCAACGAGTACAACCAACCAAAATGTCTTTCTCATCTTTCTCTCGACTTCTCAGTTTGGTTTTTCTTTAATATTTAAAGGTTCCCATTAGATGGTTTGACCAACATTTGACTAGACATTGTCGATATTACTGTCCTCTGGTGTGTCGACTTTCAAATGAAATTCTATTAGACCATGCTGACATTTGTGCAATTAATCGCTTTCAGTTACATTCTAATGTGTTTTATCTTTACTTTCTCTAGACCCGCTTCCACTTGTACGATGCAGTGACTTGGAGTCTGTCCTTTAACCAACTCGGCCGAACTCTCTCAAACGAGACCCGACCCGAACCACAATCGCAATACCCGTAAACGATGCCGTCCGATGTCCATATTCAGCATTCAGCTCACCTTCAGCGGGCTCAACCTAAATTGATTGTTCATTCAAACGATTCTGGCTTGTCCAATGACATCGGTGAAGGCAGCCAGTCGATCTATATCCAGCGTTATAAGGCACTTCGCGAGGCTGGTTTCGATGATTTGACCGCTAACAAGTATTCGTCGATGTATTCCTCAGTGAACCAAGTGATCGATGCCATTCTGTCTCAATCACTAGCTGACCATTTGGTTGTGGAGGGTGACCTCTTGAAGAGCAACCAAACAAACAATGGCTTTTCTAACAAGTCTGCTGAGGGGATCCTGTCTAATGGTCAACATGCTTCAACAGACTTCAATCGAGCCTCGTCACAGGATACAACTAACTTGTCCTCTTTATTTGCGGAGAATCCATCTCCCGGCTGCGAATCGTTCGCTTTTACAAGCGAACCAAACAGTAAACAGTCTGGGTCATCCCTCAATGAACAATCTGAACTAATTGCCTCCAGTGTGAACATCCAAGGAAAAACTCACTGCGACCATTTAAATGACAACGACCATTGCGATGAACTTGATAAGACAAGAAGTGACCTTGGCAAAGGCATTGATTGTTTGAACGACAATTCTTTCGATCCGAATCGAGTTGTTGACTTCGAAGGACGCACCGGAAATAGCAATAAATGTAATAATTACGGCCAAGGCATGGATGAAGGGAATGGAAGGCTAAGTGAGCTGTTTGGTATCAACTTGTTCCCAGCCAGCATGCACGATATAAGCGGAATCGATCAGTTCAAGTCAGATCCGAAAGCCGAACTGCCTTCCAACGATGACACCTTCATGGACAAATTCAAGTCAATTTTATCTAGTGACGATTTTGGCGGTACAAATCATTACTTCGACGAGGACTTGTCCTTTGCAAACGGCACATTCAATAGCAACCTCCTTGTCACTGTACTTAAGGATGGTATATTTGACTCGGACGAAGTCATTCTGGAAGACGAAGGAATGGTCGAGCCAAACGTTACCTCTAGTTCACCCTCTGCCTCTTCGTCCTTGTCCTCGTCAGGGGCTTCATCGCTATTGCTCGATTCTTCGTCCTCTCCATCATCATTTTCTTCACTTTCTTCCTCAATTTCGATTACCCCTCCAAACGCCCCTAACGGCTTCGAGTCAAGTCCAATAGAGTCCGGTTTTGTTGATTCGTTGTTTGGTTTTCACTACAATTCTAAACAATTGGACAACATCTCTCTTAATGGCGCGTTTAGCAATTCGAAATCGAAATTCGGATCATTTGCCGGCAACAATGATCAGATTGAAAGTAATGATCTCACAAGGGAAAATGTGAATAAGCTTGCCACTCTCGACGGAAGCAAATCAGGCAACATGAACAACTCTACTGGTCATTGTCCTGCGAGTGAGAACAGTGTGCTCAGCTCTCTCAACAAGTCATTCTTCGGGTATAACAATGAGAGCTGTCCACTCGAAACTATCTTTTCCACAAAGAATTCGTCGCCCAGCCAAAATGGCAACTTTGCTTACAACGAACTGTCAGGAACGTACCCGAGCGAGAGCATTCTTTCCCAGTTTGGCTCACTTCAGGCCAGTGGCAACAGCGACCTTTTGGAGAACAACTTTACCAGCCAAGCACCGAACAACTATGTGGACAACTTTGGCAAATACCTAAGTCAACCGTCGGACGTTTCATCGATTCGTGATAGTTCTTTTAACGGGAAAAACTTCCCCAACGACGATTCGCCCGATTTGTTGGGCTACCTGAACGGGAGACAAATGCGGCAAAACTCACTTTTCGATTACGATCAGTCGAATCGATCCACAGACCCATTTGGCTTCAGTCTGGATAAAATGAACAAAAGTGCTTTCGACAGCAAGAACGATCTCTTTGGAGACTTTCACTTCGGCCTCAAAGGTAACTTCAACTCTTTCATGGAGGACTCTTCCCTGTTCAACTCGAGCCATGATTCGGATCTTTTATGTGGGAACTCTCAATCGCAGTACTCCAATGGCTATCTCAACCAACGAACCTTTGCCGACATTGCTGCTTCTAATGTGATCTCAGGTGGGCTCAAATCAAATGGCGAATGTTTGGGAGCGATGGCCGAATGCAAATCGCCCAAGCCAGGCCAGATGAATTGTTCTAATCTCAATATGAGCAATCTCAACTCTACCAATGGATATTTCAACTTGTTCGCAAGTAATGGCAACAACGGGTCTGGTCAGAATCCTGCCTTCTTCGATCAGAATTGTCATGGTTTTGCAAAGAAGTCTTTCTGTAGTCAACCCAACTATCGATCTTCATTATCGCCAATGGGCAATAAGTTTTCCAATGGTCAGCTGATGAACGAATCAGTCAACTTTTCCTCTCAAGTGATTCGATCAAACATGCCAATCAGTCCAATGATGTCCAATGCAAACATGGGCGAAATGGGCAATGATGGCTCAATGAACAAGCCTACCAACTTGATGGCCTACAAGGGACTTTGGGTGTGCAACATCTCGCCCGAAGTCACTCTCGCCTACCTGAAGCGTCGTTTCCGTCGTTTTGGCCACTTCACCGGCATTCAAACATTTGAGCGACGTGCCACCAACGGATCTAATATCGTATTTGTGCATTACGACAATCCTTACTCCCCCATTGAGGCCATCTCCTGTCTCCACAACTACACTGGTCAAGACTTGTGCGCTGACCAGAATGAGCCACTCAAACTTCGTTTTGCCCCCAGTATGGAACAGTCCCGGGCTGGCCAACTACCCACACTGGAGCAGGCACGCAAGATGGTGGAACGACATGGCGAGTGTTTCAATTGGCGTCTCTCTTCTGGGTGCCATCGAGGGATGCGTTGTCAACTGAAGCATGTGCCCATCAACAAAGAGATCGACTCTCAACCTTGGGTGAGTGATGCTTTTGCTTACACAATTTCATAAAAGATTCTAACTGATTTGTTTTACAGGTAAAAGCTTTGAAAAAGAAAAACAACGACCTGTAGGTGACCCTTCATCTAAAGTACAACCAATGCCGTCCTCGACCATCGATGGTCATTACGAACGAATTCATCACTTTGTTGACTATTTAATATTGATTCTTGTTAATTGCTTGTTTTCTTTTTTGTTGTTTATGTTTTATTCCAATTATTTATTTATTTCAATTTTTTCTTACTCGACTCGGTCCTGTGCGCAGTGTGGCGCGTCCAGTGCCGAGTCCGTGCCCTAAGAAGACACATTACCGAATTACGGTGGGCACGACCACTCACCTACCCAACCAACTGCATCTTCGACTTCACCACATGTATTACCACTGACCATAGGCTGGCCTCGCTGTGGTCAGTGAGTGCAATAGCGTCGAGGTGCTGCTCACCTAGGCTAGTGATCAATGGTCATCGCACTGGTTGTCCTGCACAGCCGACCTTTAGTATTCACGTGACCTCTTCTTTTTTTGGTTCATTTGATTTTGGATCTTTTTACACTTTTTCTTCATCACTTGTATTGTATAAGTTATTTTTGCCTTTCACTAGCTGCAAAGTGACTCGCCAGTAGGTGGGCCAGTCCAGTAGTCTAGACAAAGCGAACTCTTTCCCTGTGTTCTGCCACTTTTGAGTCCATTTTGTATACCACCATGTATTATTGGTTCTATCACCCACTTGCACTCTAGTTCTTTAATTTTTTTTCAGTCCTTTGATCACTAATCAAATTAAATTATTATTATATTATGAAGCATCACTTTTTTGTCCATTTGAGTGTTTATTTTATTTTTATGCAATCATTAATTTTGTTCTATTATTTTTGTATTTTCTGTTGATATATACTTTGCAATAAATATTTTAATAATTTATTTTATTTTAATTAACTTCATTTTCTACTTTCGACGACACGATTAAGTTTCGCCAAATCAAATTCACAATTAAAATTTTAAAAAATTGATTCGTTAACAGATTCGATATTTAAACACAATAGTGCGTTTCGAACACAATAGATGTCGCTCAAATCGCATGGTTTCAAATCATTACAAAATGAGCAATGTATGGAATGAAATGTTAATTATTTGTGTTGCGTTCATGAATTGCTGTACTAAACGTTGAATTGATTGATTTGGTTGATAGAATTATGATTGGAATATACACGACCGCATGTCGGTGCCCTGATCGAATGGAAGGAAGTGTGCTGTTCACACGGCACACCGAGTGCGGTTACAAATTGCATTACCATTCATTGGCGTGCGGCAATCGTTTCGGCACTGACACAAGGGCGCCAATTTAATTTGCCAAATCAAATTAGATTGCATAACTCGGCGCCTTACTCTAAATCTCGGCAATAATTTATGTTCATCTTGCTGAGGTAGCGAACGAGTTAAATCCATTACGTACTGCACTGATCCCAACCGTGCCTTGTGCATATCTTGCATTGCACGCTTCAGCCAAGCCGACTAAGTCTCGCAAAGAAATTAAAGTGCCTTCTTCAAGCGGAAACGGATATGAGCTAGAATAGATGCTAACGTAATTAGACTGCACTATGGCCTGTTGGCCTGGTCCGTGCAGTTGTGCAAGTATCAAAATATTGCTTCTGCTCCGACATTGCTTTAAAAGACTGACTCGATGTCACCCTAGCAGTGAACTTGCACTGGACAAGTGAGCACAGATCTTATCGGTCACTAGTTTGTTGTGTGGTAGCAAGCGAGCAACATAATAATCGACTTTATCGAATAATTGCGAGCGATGAGAATGTGCAGGCATGACTCACCACTGCTGTGAATATTAATCATTGCTGGGCAGCACATCTCCTCGATTAATTAATGAGCGACACAGCAGCTCATATCGATAATATAGATGCTGATGAAGGGGCAATTAATCACCGCACAAAACAATACAAGTTAATTACAAATTGATTCTATCAGTGCCTATTAGAGCAGCGACTATGTGGCTGGCACAGCTACTGGCAAGTGCCACTGCCTGCCAGTTGGCCATGTTTGCCACCGTGCATGCAAATGCACTTGCTTATCTACTGTAGTTGTCTGCTCCACTCAATTGACAAACATGACGCAGCACTGGCCATCGACCAGTTGAATCATCATTCGGTCCAATGCTTGCCGCAACTGTCTCAATACGTGCACCAAAGAAAATGATCACGAGCATCTTCTCACCAGCACTGCTCTGCATCGAGTGCAATTGCTTTCAATCGAATTGATCACTTGTGCCAGCACAGACTCAGCACAGAGTTTGTATTGTTTGACTGTGCTGGTTATTGTTGCTTTAATAATTATGCTAATGATGTAAGCGATAAAGTTAATGATGATGCCAAAATGGTGACGATTATTTATGCGACGTGAATTGGTTGAGCAAGGCGAGTCATTTCTGCTTGTGCCGGACCGTTGCATGTTTGCTTGTTCGGTACAGTTCCATTCTAGCAGACAACTTGTGAATTCCCGGGCTTGTCTCACTCGGTATGAATCCTTACCCAAACACACATGGCCACACAAACAGACAAAGTTTAAATTAAATTTCTCTATTTGTTCTCGAACTTAGTCGAACAATCTGCACAGCTCGGATCGTCAATATCTTTGGCCGACCAAAAAGTTTGCATTAGACTGGGCCACTGTCTTCTGCCATATTGGACATGTGTCAATTTGATTATTTCCTTATTCAATAATGCCGCGGCTTGTTTATTGCTAGTGCAGTCGACAATTCTATCCGATTGTAATTCAACAGTGGGCAAGGTTACACAAACAGCATAAACTAAAGTGATATCACTCACCTGGAAGATGTTCACCATGTTCATTGTGTTCGGTGTGTCCCCATTCCGCTTTGTCTGCTATCAACACAACAGCTAACTCGACGACACATTTGGCAAATCATCTTTTGGCTAATCAGCATTTGTACCATCGTTCAGTTGAATCGAATTCTAATTCGTAATATTCCAATGACTCTTTATCCTCAACATGATGACATTTGTCCGCACGTCTAGACTTGATTTAATTACATTCGGAAATGTCTTTGGGAGATAATTAACTTTCTTTTTTATTGAAAATTTGTTTGTTTGCTAGACACCATTTTCAATTTGTGCGAGATCCATCTGAAAATGGAATAAATGAAAAAACACATTGTCATCGATTGAAATCCAAGAGTATGGTTTTCTAAATCGCTTCAGTTGAGCGCTTCCATTCTCAGTCTGCCCACGTGCATTTCCCAAAGAATTATTCGATCGGAACAAATAGGAAAATGAAAGTTAGATTTGCAATTTTAGTTTATTCCTATTTGGTTCGTGCCAAACAATTAATAAACATCGCAAAGAGTTTATTGATATTTACTGTTGTGCACATACGATCAAGTGGAAGAAATGTTCAATTTGCAATGAGCAACATCTAGGTCATTAGCACACAGTTTAGTCGACTCACTTAATGGTGTGACTGTAAGTTTACAATGTGACATTACGACTGTACCGGTGAAATGACATCGAGCAGCATTAAACGAGTGCAATTGAGCCAATATCTGAGCGTCTGTCTGTCTGTGTTTGCCTCTGTCGGACCGGTAATTGGTCGGCATCAACTCTTCGGGGAAATCTAAAGTTAAAACTTTACATTTTGCCATCTCTTCGCGTTAAGTAGTGTATATCGATAGATTAAAATGCATGGCTTTTAAATTCAAACAAGCCCCGTTAAGTGTGACTCACTTTAGCGATATTGCCAATCGATGTTAATTGAAGCCGGTTAACGGTTTATTGTTTATTTGCGATCGGTCCAATCGATCGTTCCATGTCTATTTACTTATTTAGATCGACGATACTTTCCTTTTAGTGCAGTTGCATTCATCAATTATGGTTTTACTCTATTATTCCCATAGCAATCGGCGTTTGTTGTGCTCATTGGTACTAGTCGATTCAAGTTGTTCTGACGCGACTCACTCGGTCCAATCGAAATTACGACAGACAATCAAGCTGGCCACTGCAAGTTGTGCAAGCAAATTGGCCAATTACAGCTTTTACTGATCAATAATTAACAGACACAAATTGATTATGTTTGTTCGAATTTATAATTATCCCACAACAACATCAAATGGCGTTATCATTGGCCTTTGTGTTAGGAAATCAATTGCCGATTAGTGTTGATCATTATACAAATTAATTCGAAACGATGTGTTTGATTGCATTAGGCCAAATTGATTGCAAACATGTCGAGGCGACACTTGACTGGCAGTCACTGGCGGGCCGATTAGCGCCCCGGCATGAGCATCACTGCAATTTGTAGTCAAGCTGTCAAGGAACAAGCGGAACCGAGCCACGGAGCCAAGCACCGAACCACCGAACCACCGACAGACGATTAACGCACATAACGACATTTTTATTTAGAGCTGAATTTGCCAGCGGAGACCCGAACGGTCTCTTTGTGTGCCTGCCCGAATGGTCTTTATCTCGTGCTTCATTGTCGACTTCATTTTGGTCTGATTGTTATTAACTTGGTGAGCACAATGTGCCATGTCGCACTGGCACACTCCTACTTTGGCCATTCTCACTGAGCAATGTTCTCAAGTGTTCTATTGATTTGTGCCCACTGCCCGACATGTTAACAGTGCCAATTTGTGTTTATGAATGCTTAATTATTGCTCCAAACATTTAATATACTCTCAACGCCTTACGGCCGTTTGCCTTTAGCGTGAGCAAAATGGCCAAGTGAAAAGCACCAAGGCAAAGTTCGCCAAATCGAAAGGCATGAGTGTGGTGTTAGTCTTTGCTCGGATTTGGCCTCCAATTCTTTATATTCTGCCCGACTCTCCGAGTTACGTAACACAACAAATAGGAAAGCTATTGGATGGCGAAGCCACTTACCGAGTGTCTGTCTGGCTTGGCAAACAATGCCCAAGTGCGATTGCAGTGTATTTCAATTTAAAAACGTTTAGAATTTTCCACCAGTCATTGCAAGTGCCATTACATTTACATTGCTGATAGATTGAACGTTCGTTGGCGGAACGACTTGACCAAACTCAACTTGAACGACTTGACTGCTGTCCAGGTTGCACTAAATTAAACCAAGGGTCATCCACACAAGAGTATCAGTGCAGTTCGACTGCAAAGTGTGATTCAATAAATTATATTCGGCCACACCAACTTTGCAGCAGTAATTATCGATTTCCTCCATTTACACTTAGGCTGACTTTGGACGGCACTCTTAAGATAAGTCGACCGAAACAGTTTGGTCTGTTTCGAACTGTTGGCCATCTCAATAATTTTATTTCCTCCTGTCAATGATCGTCTTGAAATATTTATGTTTGCCAAATAAAGTTCCTTTGTCGGCCGACCGTTATCACCAGACTGGCAATTAAACCAAGACAAGCGTGGTTCTGTTGTGAGCCAGTGCACTGGGTCAAATAACACATTACTCTTATTGCCGGGTGCCGCTTCGTAGTGACGAGTCGCAATGCTAGTGGCTTAATTCGATTGTATGTGCAGGTTTGGGAACAGCCTGAGTACAGGTGTTGCATTGTGTTTGGTTAATTTGCAAAAGATCGCTTTACCAATCGATGCTACCGATGGAAGTGTCGACTGATGGGAACAGTGATTGGTGTGTAGTGTCATGTACTGTTCGTTGTGGCACATGCCACACTGTACCGCGTACACACGGGCAATGTCAAGCTAACGACCATCGCAATAAATAACTACAAGTGGGACGACATAACTGCCTCAGTGTGGGCCAGGTCCGCCGACCAAGTCGTTATTATTAACGGCTTGCCTTTGTTGCAATTGCTGCCAGTTTGTTTGTCCGATCTGGTAATGAGATAATATATGGATGAGGCAGTGCATTCGAGTCATCAGGAAAGGACCATCCAAAAGACCAATGGTGCACTCGCACTCGTGAAATGATTTCGATGGTGATTGGCACTGAAGGGTTCATCCATTAGGACTGTCGTCTTATTAATTACTAGACCAGTTTACAATCGGTCTTGTTTAATTCGATTAATTGGCTAAGGCTTGGTCTAAGGCCGACTCGGCATTTACACGGCGAGTGTGATTTATATTCTCAAGGCTTATTGCTGAACTAGGCCCGAATGTGAACTCTGACAGAGAGACTAATGCACTCGTGCCGAATTGAAATGTTGCAGACATAACCGAGAAGTAATGCAAATTTTCCACAAGTTTAATTATATTGGGACTTGTCGGTGCACAAGTGGCTGTCGTTGATTTGTGCACGATTACTGATTACCATCTCGTCGGTCTGTTGTTGCTTACATGTCAGCAATTAATGATGCCATGGCCATGCAACTCCAACTCGCACTGCACATTGACTAATGCAAAGCCAGTCGAGTCGGTTCGTGCTCGATTTCCACTTTCAAATTAGCTAATTACTTCTTTTTGGTGTACTGCTGAGTCGAGTTAACGCGTCCACTTATCTAGTGTCAGATTGCTTAGCTAAGATCAGTGGGCTAATCTGGCAAGTGGCAAGAGAGACTCTCCACTCGGGCACTCTACCCTACTCGAACAATGCCAATCAGACCAACTCGTCTCCATCACTGGCTCACTCATTCTTGCTATTCTTTGGTGTGGAAATTTTGAACCAATCTGATGGGAAGTAATAATTGGAAATTAATAAATATGAATTAAGGAATGCATAGATAAGCAATGAATAATCGGACGAATTAACATAAATTTAAATAATTCTAATAATTTAAAGTGCTCTTCTAAGTGGCTAGTCAGTAATTAGCGAGCACAAATCACTGCAGAGAAGTGAGCATTCACACGAGATTGGCAGGGCAGTCCGATGTTAGCGAGTGGTGGCAATGCCAATGGCGTCGGTGGTGTGCCCACTAGTGAGTAACACTGGCACCGAGTGGCATGGCGCACTGGCTCTGCGTCATATCTCTCTTTCCGCCTCATCACCACGAGTGCCAATAGTCTCATGGCTCGAACGGCTCTCTCCTTTCGTTGCTGGTCGGCATCGTTTGCATCGTCGGAAGCATCACTCGCGTTCCTCCACATGCTCCACTCAGTCCAATTGAAACTCTCAATGGTCTCGCTTCGGTCCAAATTCAAATTTACCAGCCGCACCAATTGGCGCCCAACTCGACCGGTCTAATTGTCCCATCGATGATTTGCGTGTTTGCTTTAGTGAATTACTACTGTGCCATAGTGACCCTTCAAACCTATCAAACACAGTGAACACTTAGTAACACTCGTGCAACAGCACCTCGAACGTGACAGTTTCGAGTGAATCGAGTCATTCGACCTGAAGCAAATGTTCACTTCTCAGCTTGACCAGTTCAATATGGAAATGTCATCCTCGCCAACATAGTCAAACAAATAGTCACTCATCGAAGAGGTAATGTTTGTCTATGATGCACGGTCGATCTAGTTCCGTGACAAGAGAGGTCATTCGAATTAAGCCTAGTTGATGGAAACAAATTGAAATGCATAAATTTCACTCAGCCCGAGTGCACTCATTGATTCGCCACTACAGTAGAGAGATTTGCTAATGCAAATGGCGGCAATAATGCAGAATGCTTAGGATGCAAATCTTATTAGAACCAAATGGAACTAAACAGTGCCAATTACGAGCACTATCTCCATTGTCGGTTGCTCGGCTCGGACAGGCAATTGCACTACTTTGAGCAACCTTTTCCCTGGTGGGAGTTCTCATTCAAATCGTTCAATGGAATTTTTGCCAAATCGGCTTTCCGAACTACTTTTTGTTAATTATTTTATTTGCCTCATCCACATGCATAACGCATAGTTACTTTGTGCCTATGACCGAAGTGATTAATTATTAGAATTGATAATGCACAAGTGAATTCAATAATTGTGGATTAACACCTTACTGATTTGGCTCTATTGCTTTATTAACCATTCCGGTAAATATATTTAGATATATTTAAGTCTTTCGGGACAAACTGAGTTGATGTCAATAATGATGCCTAGCTTAATCGGATTTGCAGGGCAATGGACTGGGCCAACGAATTCATATTTGCAATGGTGTGCGTAGCATGCAAATAGTCGAGTGTGCTGTCAGTCTAATGAATGACATAAATCAATTTAAATTAATGCCCGACGTTGAGCACTAAATTGGAAACTTCCCAACCATTTTGTTAACAAAGTAATATTTGGTGGCACGTCAGTTTGTTCACTACTGAATTGCTCTAAAACGATGCCCTCGATAATCGCAATGGCCAATGTGTCCCAAGGAGTGCAGACCTATTACGATTGCAATGATAATGTCGGCGATGATTGCCACCACGATTGTCGACAATGATTATGGCTTGAGACTGAGACAGACAGCAGGGCTCGGGCATGATGAAACAATCAACCAGCTCTACGTATATACCGAGTAAATAAGAAAGATGAACACCGAGACAGTGAGGCACAAAGACAGAGACACCAGGACGGTCCGACTAGGGACGATTAGCATTAGCACTTCGATCTATTGCCGCGATACGACATTAGGCAGGGCTGCAGTGCGACAAGCCAACATTGGACCGTTCATTAGGCCGAGAGCACAAAGTTTACAATTGCTTGACGCGTCTCATTGCCGTCGTCATTTATTATTGCACTATTGCACTACTTTGTCGTTGATTATTTTTAAATTACCAAAGACCGTGTTGGTGTGTGTCAGTGTGTGTGTGTATGATAGTGCGAGTGTGTTGGTGTGTGCGGCAGTATTAGTGTGTTTCTAATTTGGAACGGCTTCAATGAAACAATGTGTTCACACAAAGGGCAACGATGTGTCAATGCATTAGAGGCATTATTTATGTATTTACTGGCAATATGAACTATTACAATAATGTGCTCGGTTTGGTGTTTGCACATGATGGCCATGTTCGATGTACTGATGGTTGGCATAATGTCATCATGGCCAATGATTCTCAGCTGCCCATTTTTCAGTTCACCAGACAAACATTTAATAATTCATTGACTCGAATAATTATTCCATTCGACAGAATTGCAAACAAATTGCCGTTTGATATTGTTTGAACAGACAAATAAATTATAGAGCACTGATAATTGGCTTTCTAATTTCGATCTGCCTGGTCAGTTCTATCTCTCACACAAGTCGATGTTTCACTCGGTCTTCCAGATTATCGTTGCAATTCGAGATCGGCAGTAAACATTTCCATGCAAACGGATGTGTATTGTTTGTTTTGTTTCGCCCGGAGAAGCAAACACCAATCTGTTACAACCTTCCCAATTACGACTTGCTGCACGCATATATTCCCAATTGGAGAAATTTTGGCTACATCGGCACATTCGGTCAAGCCATATACAAAGAATATACCTCGAAGAATGTTCCCATCTTAGGAGAGACACTTTATTCAGAGATAAAACTAAGATCGAGTGGGTGAGCTTGTTGGTGTTGTCCTGTCCTAGTAATACAGAGATAATCGAGATGTTATCTAATTGAAATTAAAATTAATTGTCTTTTTGTTCTGTATTAATTCGCTTTGGTTGACTTGCCGATGCGGGTGCAATAAATAACGATGATAGATGTTGCCCGAAGTGGCGCACATGACAAATACATAAGACTGGTGGTGATGCTTATAAGCACTTGCCAGTTTACTGACAAAGCGGCTAGACATTTCTCGGCGCTATTAATTACTGGACAATATGGTAAATTGAATTACTTACATTGATGCGGGCCATTTGCTAAATTGGCATCGTTCAACGATTACACCAAGCCAATTAATACGACAATCCAATTGTGATCAATAGGCGACAAATACAGAACATTGTTGCTGTTGTTCTTCTTGCCAGTGGCTCACTTACAGTGAAGCTAAATTAATAACTGGTTCGTAGTAAGGGAACCGTCGAGCACACAACGACACCATCCATCTGTTCATTTGTGTTTGGTGCAAATCGATCCATTCGGTCTGCATGCTTGATGCACTTGCCGATGACCACTTGCGGGTTCCAAACGGTGCAACACACTGGCAACATTTGTGAAAAATGACAAATCGACTGAGGAGCGAATAATTTCACAACTAAATAATAAAAATGTTCGTACAATACAATTTTAGGGTGTATTAAGCAATTTTCAGATAGAAATAAACTTGATCTAAATTTATTGAACAGCAGCAATTTTGGCCTCAAATAGACAAACCCATTCTCAGACTGAGACTCTCCGTTTGTTTACAATGTTAACGTCGTATGTGGATATGTCGACCAGAGAAAATTGCTTACTTTCGAGACGACTTTCTTCAAATCCCTTCAAGATTGTTTTTTTGTCAGTTATGATTGCAAAGCATTGTCAAGTGGGACGGAACCACTTTAGAAGGTTAATTTTGATGTCGTATTTTTTAGCTTTTATTATTAAATTGATTTCATTACTTTTATAGAAAACGTTTCTTCTAAATTAAACGTTCAGAAGAACTTGAAAACTATTAAATACATGTAGTAAAAGAAAAATGATCCAGTTGCCAGTTGATCCATTGTCACTTTCATTTTGACATTGCAATGGAATAAATTTAACCAAAACTTCAGTTTAACTATAAAGAAAAGCCACTACCTGTGTGAATGAACTTAGCAATTAACTGTATTTTCTTTGTTCTGCAGTTGCATCACTTCAAAACACATCGACAAGCAGATAAAGTTGCCTCGTCTTGAGTGGCATTGTGGGCAAGCTAAATTGCCATCTCGATACTGGTGGAATTGAATGGATTCGGCACTCGAGTCTGTCATTGTTTGCTTTATTACCTCTCCTTTGTCATGTAATGAAGTTGTCTTGTGGAAAGAGACAATCGTCAGTTTCAGCCCCAATTGTCTGTCACCGCATCTCAGTCCACAATTTATCTTGCTGTACAAGAGGCCCTAATGAGCGCGCTTTAATCCCGCTTATTTGGCCCAGCCAAAATTTGCTTATCGTGCCTTACTGTATTGTGCCTTTGTTAATCTCATTAGTGTTATGCGTCATCTTGTCAAGCGAGAACACATCCTTCTTCGGTGACAGTCTTAATTGCAATCGCAATGAATATCTTATCAAGTGCACATCACTCCGTCCAAGCGTTTTTTTCTCGCTGTTCACACTCAAGTTGTTACTTAACTCAGTGCTCCATCAAGGCAAAGGTCACAAATTGGCCTCTAGTGTCTTTGTCCCGTTCACCTTGACTACCACTCTACTGTTGTTGACGGCAAACAGTCATTCAGCCAGGGCTCAAATGGCATTTTTGAATCCCGATCCAATGGATAGCTACGAACATGAAGATGAAGAGGACAACGAACAAACAGGTGAGTTGTTTGCGATAAATCTTGAGGTGTCACTTTCTAAAGTATATTATTTATCATGTGTACGTAATTGCCTGTCAGGTAGTTCATATTCGACGGTGCGAAATAAGGAGCGCCAGTTAGCTATTTAGCCGAGACTTAATCAATATCGTTCACTTGGTTTTGTCACTACACTCGTTCTCGATTGTCGCCATAGTAATTGAGGTTTTCGTTATTTATGCTCCATGCTGTCAACAACGGCTAAATCGGGTGTACGAGAAAAGAAAGGAAAAAAATTGCAAAATATTCTTTAACTACACTCGATAGAAGGAATATAATTATACGCTGAAACAGTGCTGCCGAAATGTAATACCTACCGAGAATACACTGTGCAAAAGCCTAAGCCCCCAAACAATTTTGTGCTCATTAAATGGCCACAATTACAGTTGATAGCTAATTTGGCAATTACTAGTCTCGGCACTGTGAATTATTATTCTTTAAAAGCAACGCCATTTTGTAATTGCCGCATTGCTTCTCGGGTGGCATACATTAATTGAATATTGAGTAATTATTGCGATAATTAACTGTGCGACTAATTATTCTATTTTTCACATGCCAAATTAAGATATTCTACTCTGTGAGCACACATGATCGGACCAATTTTAAACATTCTATATAGAGTCGATCACTTAATGTGGCTTCCATTCATATTCATATCGTGTCATACTGATATGGTGTGCATGTGTGTATAACCTGTTTCTGATCGATTGGCAGGCAAATTCAAACACGAGAACAATGCATGCCACATGATGTATGGCGCTTCTAGTGCATTAATAATGATTATAATTAATATATCCAATATATGTTCTACATATGCAGTATAGAGCCAAATCAATGCTTGTCAACTGGCAAACTGGCTTTCGGTGCCCGAGAGGCCATGCCTTGGTCACACATAATTGGCAACTTAACATTAGATTGAGTGGCCTGATTGATTCGGCCCTACGACTTGTGTTTGCATGTGTTGATGCATCAACATGGCGAGTTGTGATGCCGATGCTGTCCCTGCTGACATGCACTACTGCCGGTCCCTACTGGCCTCTGTAGACAGATAGATTCAATATTTGCTGTCTGCCATCTCGATTGTTGCCCATCAATATTGCTCTAAAGTATGGATGTGCATGGCAACAATAAATAATAATCAATCATATTTAGCTAATTTTCTACTCTAATTGATTTATTACAATCTGTCAATGTATTCCTTACCAGACTTGCTTCCTCTCTCCATTATTAATAACTGCACGTATAGTTGCATAGTGTTGCATAGTTGTATGCACTAGCCATTGTTTGTTCCAACTCATTGTGATTCACTCAACGGCATGCACTTATTAGCCATGCATCACTCAGCAGTTGGTCATTTGTTGGCCGGACCCAGTGTGGACCACTTAACTTGGGCACAAGTGTCCGCTGCTTGAACTGCTTGATTAATTTTAATTTAACGAATTGCACAGCTAAAAGTCCAATCTAGTCTTTAATGTCGATATAATTGATGCGAGTTTAATTGCAATTTTAAATTTCTCGTCGCTATTTGCCGAGAGGAATAGTTGCCGTCCACGGTCGTTCATCTAAGCCTTGCCAGGATGTGTCAGGGCACATTTCCGCGTGGCAGCTATTTTCCAATCAGTCTCGCGGCCCTGTCACACACCCCAGCCCATCGCTTCAGTTCTAATAGTTCTTTGTCATCTATATTGCAAATTAGTCTGATTAATCGGCGAATTGGGTCGTTTTGGAAATTTTACTTTTTAATTTGTTTCTTTGCTATTAAACAGCGATTTGGACGCTGTCAATAATTAAGCAGAAGCAATTTGAAGCAGTTTTGATTTAAAGAATTTAATTTTAAAGTGTGTTTGTCATTGGAATCGAATCGAAAAGTCATTATTGACCAGTGGCTGCCTTTCAGCAAGAAGTCCGTCTAATCGAACTTTTGTTCGTTTCCAATGGTGGGCATTGTGAGCTAGTCAGTTCCATATCCCATACATCTCGGTATTATGAATTCGATCACAAAACTAATTTCACCATGTTGTCGGCTTGTTTTGTATTTTAATTCTGCTTCCTTATCGTTCGCCTGGAAGGATTGAATCTGTTGTTTTGCTAGGGACGAGCACGTTGGACAAGACAAGACAAGCCAATTCCATTCGCTAATAGGTCCGGCTTTTCTCTGTTGGTCGTGTTTTTTGTTTTTCGATGGTTCGCTTCATGTTCAATTGATTCGAGCTGAGTGTACAAGAACAAATTGCAATTGTACTCAAATGGGCCAAACAATAATGCCACACTGATTCGGCCAACAAAAGCCAATCGAGAGTGTAGATTTAAAGGGCTAATAACGGCGTGGTACACAGTGGCACACGTCATTGGGCTTGTGAGCGGACCACCACGGTTGGCCATTTTATCAGTGACTGGTCCCTTCTCAGCACTCATTAATCACCAATTGATTCGAGTCATTACTGAGCACATTAGCAACTTTCAGTGCGAACCTCTCAATGAGAACTTGAACTAGTTTTGCTCTATTCTCGGTACGATTTATTGCTCAGTGCCACTGTCCAAATTATGTATTCTTCCATGTTGTCTTTCCTTTACTATGATTAGCACTTGCACAGTCTTGTCCAACAGTGGCCGACTCAACCTAGTCATTTATCGATTTTGAGCAATTTAAACTTATTGACTTGACTGCACGGCCGCCCAGAATTAGCCATTGAGAAAAGTCTTCATCTGAAGGACAAATTAGAATTGCAACGGACTGGACTGGTGCCACTTCACATTGTCCGCCAGTCGAAACGATGAGTCTCATTCATTCGGTGAAACACGGACACGAGCATTGATGCCAGACACGAATATTAATGTGAACCATCATTCAAATTGCCAATGTTTGTGTTGCAAATTCGTTATTGAACACAAGGCTCAATTTGCCACTTGCAACGAGACGCGAGACGATTTGTGTCCATCTGAGTTGGCCATTAGAGCCTGCCTGTTTATGCTAGTGCAAATTGTTAATAGTGAACATTGTTAATATTGGCCTTACTCACCATTATCGGCATTCATTTCGAAGACAATGCTTGCCTTCCTATCAACTGTCTGGCAGTCATTGGCGCGCGCGAATGGATCATTTCAATGATTTATGCATTCACTTATGACTTTGGTGCAATCAATTTGTTTTGCTGCAAATTAGGTCAATTTATAAAGGAGACAAATTGACAAACTCGTCGTTGCATGTTTGCTAGTACTGCATTAGTACTGGTACATGGAGAAGAGTGCATGATCGAGTAGCAATCGAATGATATGCAAGTAAGCATCTCAATTTGTTTCGTTGCAGCATATCCCACCATTAAGGCCCTGGTCAACGGCAGTGTCGGCTTGCCGTGCAACATAAGTCACACTAAAGAGGAGAACTCGATCAAGCTAATCCTTTGGTACAAGAACAATGTCCTCGGCACTCCCATCTACAGCATCGATGCACGCGATACAAACATCAGTCAGGCTCGACACTTTGTGGCACCGCCGTACCGCGGACGAGCCTCCTTCGAGCTCAATCTCGCCTCTCGACTGGCCTTGCTGGTGGTGAAGCCACTTTTGCCGGGCGACGATGGCCACTACATCTGTCGTGTGGACTTTCGCTGGACCAGGACCACCATCAGCAATGTCAAACTGGACGTTATCGGTAAGTGGCAATGGCGCACTCAATTACACTGTCTTGTGGTAAAGTGTTCGTTTATGTGTGCACACAAATTAACAGAAATGACAATTAGATTAAGAATGACATTAAGAAGAGACAATTTTCAATTTATTCTCGACGCCTTTGTTCTTTTACTCACTATATTGACTTAGTCGCGCCACATTTGCATAGTTTGTCTCGGATTACATTTGCCGCCGGAGTGACTATTTAAATTTGCATGGCACCAAATCAAATGAATAACGACAAAAGTCAATCCGGTCAGATACATTATTCATCATTAGTTGGTGGCACATTTGTGCGGTCACAGATGCCCGATTTGGACAATGTGCTTGGCGATAAGTTCGTCGTCCTAGACGGGACTTAGTTCCAGCAAATTTGTTTGTTCCCTTCGGCCTCGGTATGCTCGACCCATGCAATGCCACCACGCGCCATTATGTGAAGATGATGAAATGGAAAACATTGAATGCCGTAAAATACAGACACATAATACTTTGAATTCATGGAAATTGAGTTGATCTCGGCTAAACAGTCTAAATCATTGAAAATTTATGAACGCTCCGGCTAAAGTTGATGTGATAATAAATATTTTGGCCAATTTTTAATTCCATTTGTAAAATGCATTTGTCTCGGAGCCGTTGTGGACAGTTAGAGGAAAATACCGACTCGCTTTGATGAGAATGCAAAATGCACAAGTCAGAATGGCACATGATACAGTGAGCCACTTGGCCTATTAGTCTAATGACACTTGGCCGACTGCTCGATCGGAGGGTCATTTGCTCGGTGGTTGGGTGACTGTGTTGCCAATTAAAAGCTGCGCTCCGTATGGACTTGTTCGATTGGGTCGAATTAAGTTGATTAACTCACTCGCAGTGGAATCAAAGTGTAAGCACTCTTTGTGTGCTTATTAGTGGCTCTGCTCTGTGTCGTAATGAGTAAGTGTTTAATAATTCACCATTTCAATTAACCTTTCGATGCGAGTAAGCAGAGTAGCATTACCCGAATGGCACTTATGCTAATGTCGGGTACAATCATCTTTGGCAACAATAAATGGCATTCGAAATATTTTGCACACAATGAATCGAGCACTTTCTAAGCAATTGCTGCCGTGCTGGCACAGCCAAATTTATAGCCAATTGAAATCCATACCGCTATTAAGCTATGAATATCTAATGCAAGAGCCCTATTAAGTTGGCCTAGTGCGTCTTGGCCGGAGCTGTGTTGCCTTGTGGGGCTATGGTGTCTTAAAACTGAGCCATAGCATCAATCGGGTTCGATAACTGTGCTCGGCTTGTCTGCCATGGTAATCTGGTCTGTTAATAATTGGCATTGAAATCATCCAGCAAGGTTATAATTCAGAATATTCCGTTCGGCAAGTAATGGAGATGATAATGATGGCTTATAGCTGCCGCCATACTGGGCAATGGTGAAATCGAAATTTAAAATGGCCACCGTCAGGTACAGCGATGTGTGGCTATTAATTTCCAATTATAATTTGATGGCATTATTTCGTGATTCGTTTGGCCACTTGTCACATTATTATACAGCGTTCTATTTGTATTATTATTATTACTGGCTGTGTAAGTGGAATATTTTGCTTTCAGTGCCACCGCAACAACTTCGAGTGATTCAACTGCATCAGTGGTCGATCCCGATGGCCACCACCACCGGCACCAGCACCATCACCACCAATAGCAGCGGTGTCGGCAGTTTTGCCGCGAAACTGCCGGGATCGGTGGCCACAAGACAGTGGGATAATGGTTCGGAGATGCATTGGCGGCAACAACAGCATCCTGCCTATTTGCAGACATCGGTGCTGTCGATTCTGCACAATGGTTCGATGATAAATGAGATCGAAACTGTGCGACAGCCAGAGGAAACCGAACTGACGATGTACTGCGACTCGATTGGAGGTTGGTCTCGCTTTGTCTTACTCGCTCACAGCTAGTCTGCCTGATTGGATAATTTATTATGGACTCGAACGAGACTCCAACTGGCAGCACGTTCCTTTCAATGTTTATTCATTGCAGCAAGGCCCAGGTCAATGGTAAAGTGGTACCGACTGGGCCAGTTGGAGAGCTCCCAGGCGAACAGCACTGCTCGCCAACTGTACTCTGCCCTGCACTCAACCGGTTAGTGGACGCGCACACTAATCTGTGCCAAATTAATTAACCGAATTGGCTCGATTAATTCAAATGTGTCACACAGACGAGAAGGCACTCCAACTGATAGATGATAGTTTCCACCAAGTGAACCAAACCGAGCTGCAATCAAACCCATTGGCCACCTCCAACACTCACTACAATGCAGTGCCCATTGAGGCCCCAGTGACTAATGGAGAAGTCTCCCACGCGGAGATGGTTCGCAATGAGCTGCACCTCGGCATCGTTCAGGACACCAATCACGGGCAATTGTATCTCTGCAGGACATCCAATTCCAACTTGAGTAAACCGTTGGACGCAATTGTCAGACTGGAAATTTACAGTACGTAACGTTTGATTAGCCATTACAGTGGCCATTACGGAGAGTGTCAATGCACACTTGTGACATTGTCTGCTTTGTGTCTCGTTTGTGTAGCTCGACCCAAATCAATTCAAATCCGCCAACAAATGCCCTCTAAAGACTTGCTTCCGCCACCGAATCCCTCGTCGGCCTCATCTTCTTGGTCCGAGTTGCAGTTGGGCAAGTCGCACCCGGAAGATGGTCACCACTTTCGCAACCGAACTTTGCACTCAATCTCGTTGCTCGATTACTACTTGAACGCCAATCAGCCCCTAATGATGCAACCACTCCGTCTGCGGTCCGGTTTCGAATCTGAATTGCTGTGCCAAAGCAATGGCTCTCGACCCGCGGCCAAGATCGTCTGGTTGTTGCGAGATTACCGAACCAACGTGGAGAAGGACATAACTCAATTAAGGTCAGTGGCACTTAATTATAATAACGTTTACATCGACACCATTACTCGAAATGGTTTCTCACTGAGACTCGGTGACTGAGTGCCATTTATTTTACAGTTCTTCATACTTTAATGGCCATGACACTTTGAGTTTGCTTCGCTTCGTGCCCAAGTTCACAGACAACAGAGCCAGCATAATTTGTCGAGCCTCGAATGAAGCACTGCGCCAGGCGAGCGCCATTCAGCCTACTGCCAACAACAACACCAGTCCGCGGAATGGCCATCGGTCGGACCATTATGCCGATGCTAATAAAAGCCAAATGACACTGCTCACTTCGAACTTGCCCTTCCAGCTGGAAACGTCCATTCTGCTCGACGTCAACTGTGAGTGCCTAATAGATTACACCGATCTATCTGTCCGCGCCAAATCAACTCTGCACAGTGTTTGCTGGCTCGGATAGGCGATTGCTTTCAAGCCTTTACTGCCAATTAAGGTCGCTTTGTTTTGAGTTGAGCAATTTGAGCAAGCCAGTGAGAGGACGATTAATTGAGTCGCGATGGTGCACTGCAAAATTAAGCTAATTGAGACTGCTCTAATGTCATTGCAGTGCCACACACTATAACAACTCTTTCTAGGCTCAATTAAAAATTAATTCTTCCGACCAAAACTATCCCTAGGGCCAATCTCTGAGAGCCATTGATCGAGGTTGCAATTGAACAATATTATCATATTACGAACAGCGAACAGTTGACCACTGGTGCTCTGCTCATGGTCTGGTCAATGGTGGGCGGAGGGTGGAGTAATGCGGCACACTGCACTTGCATTGATTGGACAGAGTGCAAAACTGCACTGCCGTTTGTCAATAAATAATTGAACAACTAATTTCTTCATTAAATTTTCTATTGATCATTTCCGAGTGGGCAAATGTAATTTTTAATTTTGCAGTTCAATCACTTATCTTAATGCACTGGTGTCATCAATATTTGATTACTGGCAGTGCAATCAGTTAGCAGTGAGCAGACAGGCAATCAACGATAATTGACCCAGTGAATTTAGTGATTGTGAATTATGAATTATGACTGTGCGGCAATTTAAATAATTCACTACCATTGGTCATCAGACAAGCCTATCGTCTCGATGGCCATTCTCAGTGGGGAGCAGATGTACCGCGAAGTTGCTCAATCGAAAGGCAGAAAAGAAGAGACCAAAGGCAAGGTTCCCACCATTCAGCCGGAGCCATTGCAGCCCAAGCCCGAATGCCATCGGTTCGTGGAGATGCAAGAAATCTTCTTCAACTGCTCTATTAACGCCAACCCACAAGTGCACCTTGTGCATTGGTTCTTCAATGGAAAAGCACTGCACACCGACCTAAACAAAGGTAAGCGAAAAGATGTTCACTTGCCATCACTAGGCCAATGTTCTAATTCAATTTCACTGGCCAAGTTTGCTTTTAACAAAATTAAACACAAACAAGTGCCGCTAATTTAATTACGAATACCGTGGAATACGCCAGATAGATGGCGAGATGTCAACGTGAGACTTTTCACTGGTCTGAAGGCAATTAGCAGTTAGCTGGACCACGTTCACATCTCGGCATCGCTCGAGTTGGTCAATACATTTCGCTTTCTATTTACAATGGTGCAATAGCATTGGTGATGCAAACGCGTTTGTTGTGCTCGAATGCATGCATGCAGGCAAAGGACAAAGTGCACACAAATTAGCACTGCAAAGTGATCGAATATTGAACGGCGACATTATCAATCTGAGTTCTGCATCGGAACACTCGGGCAATTTGTTAACCAACCGATAAATCTGTGTGCTCCGAAAGGATTGGTTCGATCAGGCACGGTGTCGGTCGTTTGGTTGATGAGTTGCCCTTTGCTCACTCAATTGATTAATGACTAATTTGGCGACCATATTCATTGCTACAACCGAACCCTTGAGTGGGCTTTGTGACTGTGCGCACTGTCATTACTGGAATGCGTCATTGGACAGATCGAGTGTTAATACTTCTGTTTGCAGGCCTGATCATCACCAACTCGAACCGAACTATGATCGTATCTTCTGCTTCGAAAGCCAATGCCGGATATTTCCACTGCAGTGCAACCAACCTGCTAGGCGAGACCAACAGCGATCGACACCAAATCGACATTCTGTGTAAGTTGGCCTAGTTTGGCTTTGTCTCCAGTGGGGCGCATCGACAATTATCAATTCTTGCATGACGATTGCCAGGCTGAATTCATAATTAAGATACTTGCAAATAATTCCCACACTGCAGTGCTCCATCACTGCCCAAATGTGCTGCAGTGAAGTTGCAATTAAACTGCGACATGCAAAGAAACCGTTTTAAAACTATTTATTACCGAGTTCGTATAATTAATGATTTGCCCTTGATTAATGACCCCGCTCAGCGAATCATTTCTTTGCCCCACAACACACACGCTGTCTCGCTTTGCGCCATTTTGCACTATTTTGGCCATATCGATTTATAATTTCATTGATTGTTCCGATGCAAACTAATTCCCAGCGATGCGATTGATTGCTGTGCCGAATTGTGCACATTTTGTGGACTTGTCGCTGTTCCGGGAAGATTCACTGTCTGACCGCATGACGCAATACCTGCCATTGGCAGACCGGTCCAAATATAGACATTCTCAGTTACTGCACAGTGTATCGCTTAAATCCATTTGAATTTGATAGCAAATAAATAATTTACAATTATATGTCGATAAGATTATAAAGTTATATTCGATTATAAAGTGCATTTGTCCAGTTCGGCAGTAATTTTGGCAATAGTCCAAGTGGACATGAATCGAAATGAATCGAGTTGCAATTGGTCATTTGACTTGTTCTCTTGCTGTGTGAATGGCCATTAGCCCTGTCTGACAGCAAGGACCCATTTATTATTTATTGGCTGGTTCAAATCTATCCATCGATGTTCGGGCCGAGTGTCTTGCTTGAACGCATTAAATATTTACCGCGCTGAGATCTACCTGAAACGAATGGACGAAATTAACGAGTCCGATAATTGCCACTTTGCACACTCGGTGGCCCATTTCCTAATTTGCTTCTTTCACGGTTGGCTGAGCACAGTTTGCTAGCGAGGACGCATCAAAAGATGTCTTCGATTCAATTTGCAGCTCTAAGGCTTGAACATTTTTATTATCGATGCAAATTGACTGCTAAATGCCTCGTTCTGGCCTATCACATGCGATGGCCAATCGAGTCCGCTTGTGCGACATTATTTCTAACGACTCTACTATGTAATAAATTATTATCTATACACATTGCGAGTTGGCTGCCCGCTCGGACGACGGCCATTGCATAGTCAGATTGCATCTGGGAATTTGGCTACCGTCTGGCCACTACCGCCTTACCCATATTTGCACAAATGGCAAGATAAATATTTAAAATTAATGTCGCCGCCTAATTCTCATTGACATCGGATTATTAGTTGCGATGGGCTAATGTGGTATTGTTTGGATGGTTGTTGTGCCTTTGTGCAGCGGACAGTAATGCGCACCAAATAGACATTTCAATTAGACCGCTTGTCAGGCATTATTTACATTTCCCATTATTCATGGAGTGAGCATTGGGCGCACTAGCCAACTAATGCACCTTTAATTGATAGATGTGCCACATTTATATCAATACTGCTTTAATTAAGTGTGCGGTAGGCCAACAACACACATTGGCCATTTGGTTTGATGGATGCAATTGTCAACGCTTTAAAATTAGATTCGCTTCGCTCGATTTGAGGTTTGAGTGTAATCGGAGCAAGCGAGCACAAGCCAACTGAGCCGTCAGCAGTGGTTTGATTTATCACGGCAGCAACATATGGCACTCGGTGAAATTGCCCATTCACTCACACTTTTGTTGTTTGTCTCAGACGAGCCTCAGTGCCGAGTGGACTACATGCAGACTTGGTACCACCAATTGGGCGACGTTGTGCAACTCAAGTGTCAAGTGCTGGCCAACCCTGTGGACAATTTACAGTTCGACTGGCAATTCAATGGCACTGCCTTAGTGGGCCACAGTGAGGCTCAGTGGCTCGATGCAAATCGGTCTTCGGTCATCGACCACACTACGGTGCCAATTGAAGAGGACAATTTGGTGGCTAGCGAGGACCGAGCAAAAGCTTCCAGATTGGCAGTGAGCAATGATAAATCGAGGCGCAAGGCAAATTTGCCCCACTCAACCAGGAGCACCACTCACAGCAGTAGCCAGCAGCAGCATTTGATCACCAACGTGGTTCGAATCGAGCTGCGAACATGGACCAGCTTTGGCCATTTTTCATGTCAGGCTAGCAACCAAGTTGGACCACAGAAGGAGGCCTGCAAGTGGCACATCGTCCCGCACCATTATCACTTGCACCACCAGGACGGTTCTGGGGAGCACTTGAGCGGCAGCCAGAAGGAGTCGAGCCAGCAGAAGCACCAGCATCGTTACCACCACCGGCACCATCAGCAGCAGTCACCATCGGGGCAGCACCATCCGCACTTTGCCAACTTGGCAAGCACGCTCAATAATTGTCAGATAATTGAATCGTCAAATGCAGTGGTTATTAAGTGTCTCGATGCGACCGATCAAGCCTCGGAAAGCATCTCGCAAGACTTCCTCGCTCAAATCGGTAACGACGCTCACCAGCAGCCAAACCCGTCGACTATTGATCGAGTCGCTTCTGCGGCCAGTCCCAGCATCAGTGGCGAGTTGGCTCGAGGTAATGCTTTGTGCTGTTGTCGGCTTGGTGTAATCTGTTTGTTGAACCCTCTTTGAGGGACCAACGCATTGTCTCTTTAATTGTAGTCAATCATGCAGAAATTCCGACACGTTTAACATATCATGTGCAAGTCTTTCATCTTGCAGAAACTTTCACCAACTCGCTCAACTCCACATTACAGGACAAAACTGACTGGAATAGCAAATTGCCGGACACAAATGGCGCTGAGCAGCACTACTTTCCCCAGATCGACCAACCCGAGCCGGGGAAACGAGTGGCCTCCAAAGCATCTACCTCTTCCTTACCGTCTGCAGTTACTGAGTCGGCACTGGTGATGGACACGATCAACTTCACTAATCCTCTGTTCATCATTACGAACCTCTCTGCCTCAACCTCGTACTTGCTCAAAATATGGTCCAGCAAGGCTCATTTGGGTTCGGTAGTCGAACAAGTGAATATCACTGTGCGCACTCGAGCCAACGACGACAACCACGGACCATATTCGACCGACCAAGTTCGGCCAGACTCGATGTCTGCAACACTAGCCACTCTACTCAAGATGGGCAGTCAGAAGTTAGTGTTGTTAGTGGCCCTAGTGGCATTGATCTGTATACTCTTTGTCGCACTCACACTCACATACGCCATCTTCAAGATACGTGCCATTCTGGACATGCGGAAAGGTATGCAGTTTCACTCGAATCTGATTTATCCATCGATTATTGTAGCCCGACGTGCGGTGAATGTCAACGAGTCGATTAGTGCACTCGAGACCGCACTCTGTGAGATGCGACCAGAGCATTTGGAGAACGATCTCAAATCAAAGAGTCACTTCTCGATGGACACTTACCGGCCGTACATCAGTGTGGACAACGTTACCGAGGATTGTGTGTTCATGGGGGAGAAGGCCCCGTCCTGCACATCTACAGTGAAACGGCAGTTCGCGGACTCGTCGGTGATCACATATCCAAACTATCTCTACCCGAGCATGACCACCGGCACGGTAACCCACAAAAGTGGTCTCAAGCTCAACTGTTCTGACGAGGAGAGCATTTCAACAAGTAACACTAGTGCCTCTAACCGAAGCATGCTCACCAACACAACCGAGTCAACCAATGCCAACTCGAACGTAAGTGTTCCGGCAGTTATGGTGCTTACTTGACTCATTGTTGCCTCTAGTACGCCACCGATTGCACTAAAGATCGGTTAGAGCTTCACTTCGACAAGCGATGCTTTGCTCCGCCAGTGACACTTGAATCGGGCCCTAACCTGCTATTTTGCATGGAGAGCGACCTGGCCCCATCCAGATCAAGTCACGCGTTTTTAGTGCCTGAGCCGTACCACTCGTACCCTTTACAGCTGCATATCTTACCTGAGAGCAACGAGGACCTGGAGTGCAATTTGACACAATCGGTGACGATGGTGAGCACGCCCAGTGCAGACCAATGTGCCTACCTGCCCTCGATGGACACCCAAAATGCGACGATCACCACTGTGGTCGACTTTCCATTGCCTCTTGCAACTGGCACTCTGGGGAGTGAGCCTGAGACCAACGGTCAGAAATCGATACAAACCGCCGTTTAAGACTTAGCCGAGCGTACTCGGTTGTGTCGTTATTTATGGTGGCCATTACCATTACCACTGTGGCCAGTGACCAGTGCGAATCGAAGCGAATGTATCCATTGGCAGATAAATTAAGTTAATATTTTATATTCCATTGTGCAGTGATTTAATTTTAATGCTCAATTGTGCAATTGACCAGTGCAACGTGCACTAGGCACCGACAAGCAAATTACGATGTCGTGTCGGGCCATGCATCGACATAAATAATAAAACATCGCCGAACAGAGTTTATTGCCAGTGCTCGGACAGTAGCTCACCAGTGCGCACCAGTCTCACCGTGATCCAAGTCACCGACACCATTTGGATGCGAAAGCAGTGTTGCACTCGGAGGTCAAATTAATTCGCCAACACTGGCAGTGGCAATTCATTTTATTGTCCGCAACCAAACAACAACAAGCGAATGTGCATAAATTTTTAAACTGTCCTGGCGTGGTTGTTTATATTCGAGTGGGCAATGTAATCTATTTTCGATTGAATCGCTCGGTCTGTTGTTACATTGTCCCGAGCCCGAACAAGGCAGTGGAAATGCAATGCTCATCGCCGATTACGAATTGCTAAATTGTCATTTTGCGCTTGAGAGATGCGCCAGCCGGGAAAGTGGCTCTGCCTGTGCATAAATCGATATCTAATTTTGGCCCTCACCATTGCGTGCCATACATGTTCGGTCGGGCTTGCTGCTGTTGCTGTCGAACCAAGTGCAAACTGTAAAGCCATTAGCCGACAAATAAATCAAACTAGACTGGATTGCGAACGACCCGATCCAGCCAGTGAAACATTGGCTCAAAACACACACTCTGTTTGTTAATAAACTTTCGAGTTATTTCACTCATATGCACTGCGCCCCTCGATTGGGAGCCATCCACGAGTGATTACTGTAAACACTCGAGCCACTCTGCGTGCCCTTTGAGTTTGATTGCATTTGTTAATTGAATTAATTCCACTGCCAACAATCATCATTGGGCAGAATGGTGGTGGTGGTGTCTTGTCTTGCCCGTTTGAAGGAAGCGTTAGCAACCCTTCAACAGCCCTGATGGAGTGCACTGTGCTCAGTGTCAGTGTCAAAGCCCATTCTAACCAATAAGAATGTATCGTTTTGTTTCTATTCGCGCCTTACAAACTTTATCTCAACCGACGAACAAAAACAAGGAAAGATCAAACGAAGAAACAAATGAGACAAGAAAAGTTGTGCCCACGACACGACAGAATTCATTAGAACTAATGCTAATGTCACTGCTCGGTAATTAGACCTAATTATAATTACCATCGTGTGGCACATTTATGAAATGCTTATCTTCTCCCGATGAGCACATCTTAAATACTCAATTGTGCCAAATGCCAATGATGCCCATTATATCGATCATAATAATGGCTGACAGGCAACAAAGTGGCACGACAATTCCCTCAGATCAGACACCGATATGACCACTCACATTCGACTAGATTAGATTGGTCTTTTCCGAAGCAACTTGCACTCTTGGACAATGACTTGCTTGGCACAAGTGTGTCTTGAACGAGATTGATGCGTTCCTCGGTCTAGACTCTACACTCACCACCACTCTAGGCATCCATTCTTTATAATAAGCATTGCTTATAATTGCTTCAATTTATTTTTCTACCAGACATTTGACATTCACAAACAAATTAACGATTACTCTAAAGTGAAAGTGATCTCAATTCAAGAAATACAATACAAAACAATGCGATTCAAAGCTCAAGTGAAGGCCAATATTTTGATTATTTCGATGAATCGATTGAAATGACACCACTAGATGAAATGGTTCAGTTAGGCAATACCACACGATTCGAACCACACCTAACCAATTGCGAGCCAATCCGGAAGTGTATTAAAACTTTCCTGTTCTTTCGTGTTCATTAAGACCACTTTGGTTCAATTAGTGCCCGATCCGACTGTACTCGGTTCTCAGCTCAGCTCGGTTTCCACCAGTGCAATGTCTGCAATTTTGTGATGCTTTGCGTGAAGAATTCTGAAAGTACACTTGAGTGTCTCTGGTCTATAGACATTGGTCTTTAGAGCGAGTATCACATTTCAATTTTTCTAATTAGTCCTCTCAGTGTCTTACTCAATCTGGCACATCTCATCTCAATTGGTGTCATGTTCTGACGCGCAAAGTGTAATTAATGGAATCATTTGAATTTGAATGTCTTTCTGGCAAATTAAATATTTGACTTTACTAATGGGCGGATGTCTTGACCGTGCTTTGCTCGCAAAGATCTTTTCAAAATAATATTTGTTTTCGTAATGGCTGACACAAGCAAAGTTAATGTTCCAACACTCAAGAGATTTGCACAATGAACTTGCAGACAAGAATTGTTTTATTTGATGGCTAATTAAGACCAACACTACAGGTACAGAAATCGTTATGTGAAAATGTATAAAGAGTAAATGTGTAAATGAGTAAAATGTAGAAGAATATCAAAAGGTAAAGTCAATACAAAAGTGGCGATAAATGTAAATGGAACGAGTTTTGAAAAGCTGAGGACCGATGAAGAGGACTATGTATGGACAAGACATTGAACACGACCAACGAGTGTGATCAATGCTCGCAATGTATAGCAATTAGCTTCACTATTAGGCAATCATTGCAATGTCTGATTTGTAACTTGCTGCCGAGCTGGATGAAGGCGACGAAGAGGACACATTAGTCGAAGACGACGATGGGTTTAGCTCAGTGGAACTAAACGATCCACTTCGGAAAGGTGAACCATGAGGTGCACTTTTGTGAGATGAGTCAAGCTCATGAGGTGAGTCAAAGAAAATTCGGTCCTTTCTGCCTCCATGTGAGGAACGAAGTTTGCCCTTGGTGGAAGAGGCAGAGACACAGCCAGTCTTGTTGTTACCTTTGCTGGTACACACAATGCTCAGGGTAAAGCAAACGCCCAAAATGAGAACCATGATGCCGACCACCATGATGCCACAAGCTACCGCATTGACCGAGGGACCAAAGGCTTGGGTAAAGAAGGCGCACTTCAAACTGAATCCAATCACGAACCAAATAAACCCTGCCAGGGTGGTGAAGAAGCCACAATAGAACATTGTCTGACGATTCTCGTCGTAACGGGAACAGAAACAATCTGTTTCGCGAAACTTGCGGAAACACACCAAATTCATTGTGGACAGGTGAGAATACCGATCAAGACCAGCACCAAATATCGAGTGAACAGCTTGGTGATCGACTCTGAGAATTTAGTTATGCGACTTGGCAAGACCAAAGTAGAGCACTCGGTTTGGCTGGCTCGCTCTTGCAGCAATGGATCAATGGGCGAGCGGACAGGTTAATAACCGACGACAGGAACATTCGCGGACTGAGTGCTGTCACATGTGGCTCACTAGGAAGTAAATGTATTGTCTCGTACTGGTGTGCCTGTCGCTTGCAATGACTTTCGCTTTGGTCGTTTTGTTACCTTCCCGAGTGGGTCATTGCATGCTCGCGAGCTATATGGCAGTGTGGTCATTACGCTGCCAGATAAATCAATTGACGCTCCCTTTGATTTGCCATTGTACGTGAGCAAAATTAAACAGTTCCCTGGTGCATCTCACACTACCTAATCAGGCTAATTCGACACAGTCCACTTGGCAAAAATTGAATTTACCTTTACCTTCCATCTGCCAGCCACTTGTCTTACATAGGTCAGTGCACTAATTGTTGATAATATGGTTTGTTCGATCACAATTGCATCACTGAACGAGGCTTTATAACTCTCGCATGTCATTTGGGATTGTGGAATGCCATTTGGACAAATTGTAATTATTGCATGTCTCAAGTTTGCTCAAGTTCAACACTCTGCCACTGATAGTAACTATGGGACACAGTGTGTTAACACTGTTAAGGTCAATTGCTGCGTTTTCCATTTGTCAGTATTTAGTGTAGTAAAAAGTGAAATGAACAATTAAGGCAATTAATTTGCGTGTAAGTAGTGAATGGTTAATTGACAATGGGTCGATTGAAATGTACAATGGTGCATCAACCCTCAAGTCGATTGGTGTTGTGTAGAAAACCTAGATTGATTGCCAGTGCGGAACAAGGAAACGAGAATGTATTGTGATTTGGTTTGTGGCGAACAATTCGAGTAACTGAGTCAGCAAGCAACTGAATAATTGATAGATGGTGATGATGGTGGCCAGTGGCGGCACTTGTGTGAATTATTGATTCGAACATATCAATGGCGCTTACAGTACGGCCAATCGATTGGGCCCCATCGTGGGAGCCATCGAGCAAGTGAAAGCATTCGTCCCGACCAGGTGAGCACTGCGACGACTCGAATTCATTAGGCACCGGTGCACCAACAAAGAGCTATTAGTTATTATTAATTTAGAATGTGTTGCCTGCCAGGGAAACTTACCTGTGCCGGGTAACACTAGACACTGTAGTAGACAGTGACTGGGTGTGTGTGTCCTCGCAAGACTGTGTAGATTAATAACGACACAAGTCAGTAGAGTAGTGGCGCACTGGTGGACAACCCAGCCGAAGGACTTGTCAATGGTAACCGTCTAATAAAGACAAAGTAACCGAACTAATTCCTTCCTGTAGTCGACACGTAAGCAATGCCTCTCACCACATTCGTGCCATATCACCTCCACCTGTAGTAATAATAAATTTAAATTCCAAGTGTTGCCAGTATGTGTTGGAGGACGTCGACCTGCAATATTCGGTTCGCTCCAGTTAGTCCAAACGGCAATTTTGCCTGCTTGGTGCTAACCCAAATGGATTATCGCTTTATGTGTTCGATTACTGAATCGATAGTGCGTGCTTCACTCTATTTGGGCTTGCAACTTGCCACTTAGCGCTTCAGCGGTTGACTTTTAGACCCACAACACAAATATGAGGTAAATCTACGTAGTTAGGCTGCAACAAAAAGAACAAGTTAACTCAAATGCAAAAGTGACCAAAGGTTACTCTGACGCAATTCAAACACTGACGAGAATTGCTTTATTGAGCAAGCAGCACTGATAAAAGCGATCAGTGACAATCAGCAATGAGGATGTAACCAAGAAAAGCAAACAAAGAATGACTACTGATTGGACAAATCAGCGATGATGCAACCAAGAATGCAATCACACTCGTCGACCATTGGCCGTTGTGTCATTTGCTCAGTGCAATTCGATGGGCAAAAGGTTGTAATTGAATCGAGTGGACGGTAATACGACCTCGATAGACCTAATCGGAATTTGGTTTCATATTTCACGGGTAGTGCACTCGAGACAAAACATAGCTGCCAAGCATTCTTTGTGTCAACGATAAAAGTGCACTCGTTCCGGAACAACGTCGACAATTTTTCAATTTTAATTGGCCTTGTTGTCGGTTTGTCCAGCCGATCAATCGGAAATAAAGTATGAAGTCTAAATATAATTGACTATTTCCACTGTCTTTTATGTCACCAGCCGAACAATAGTGTTTCGACATGATTGAGCTTAACTTTGAAGATGAAATAATTAAAACCATTTGGTACAAAATGAAAGAACAAATGGACACAAATGATGAGCGAATTAGTGAATTACAGCCAGACAGTAATAATTAACGAGCATATAGAGTAGATCGATGTGATGCGGTGCAGGTAAAGTGATCAGTTATCACTGAGCTCATTAGTGAGTGACAGTGAATGAATGCATCACTACCTGGTGGTATTTGTATATGCATGCATACACCAATACATTAATAATGCATTAGTGAGTGCAATAAACAGATTTTCTCTGACAAATTGACCATAAATGCAGGCCAATTGAGAATGTATAAATCATAATAGGGCTTTTATGTCTAAATAGACCGAAATACATCACAGACAGCGAATATGTCAAGCGGGAAGTGTCAGCAAAGTGACATCGATTATTATACAATCGATCGCATTCGCCAGACCAGAAAGCGATTCTATTTGCGGCTTGAATTGTGTCGTTTCAGATGGCTTCGCTCAAAATGCTTGGTAAGATCAGCAGAGATCACGTGAAAGTCTTCAGAGTGACCACGAAGTTTCTTCACTTTGATCATCACAAAGGAGCCCCGATTGAGTGAAGGAAATGTCTGAAAATCGAGCTGAAAGGCGACAATCACCTCGTTCATGGTCGAGACGCAGCACCGTAATTTGTTTCTGTCAAAGGGAATGCGAGTGGTTACTAACACTGGTTAGTCCTTAGGGCTGACTCGTGCCTGGTTCGCTGCTGATCGATCCAACACGGCAAAGTACTTACTTGTCTGCCTTACAGTTGATGCCTTTCTTAGTGAGCAGTGCAGTTGCCTCATCGAGACATTCCTCGTAATTACTGTAGCGCGTAATTATCGCCAACGAAGAGCCACTCTTTGAGGACAACGGAGTCGGCTTGTGTCGATTAATCTTGCTGGCTTGCTTGCCACGAGTGGGACCATCAAGTCGGTCAATTGCGTCCAGTATGTCAGTATCATTTATTGGCACTTGCACGTTGTCACTTGAGCAAGTGATGGACAATTGCGGCATCTCGGAGCCATTATCGCTGTGTCCATCTGCTTGGTCAAGCTCGTCGGCGGAATCGATGGCTGAGAACCGAATGGTCTTGGCTCGATTGACACGTTGCTCGTCAGAGTCAGTGGTCTCCGCAAGCGAACTTTCCGATTGATCCCTTGGTGGACGGTGGAGGACTCGTTTGGCAGTCACGTCGAGATCTCTCTTGTTAACAGTTGAGGCAGAATTAATTCGCGACAGATTTTTGCCGAGCAACTTGGTGGAAAGAGCAAACGAGAGTTTACGCGAGAGGCTCTTCTTCAAGGAAGACGTCGACTTATGGCTTAACACTTGCTGGCACGCTTTGCCACTATCACATTCGTTCTCTATCGATTTAGCCGAGTTCGATCGCTCATCGGCAATTTGAGACTTGGAGAATATTCTTCTCAAATTAAAGTGGGACTTGCTTTTCGCTGGCCACATTTGGTCATCGCTGACCGGCTTTCCGTGCCCTCGCTCTGTCAAATCGACAATCGATGCATCCTTTCCTGCTTTCCCAAGTTTATTTCGCTTTTTGCTTTCACTTGGTTGGCCACTTTCATTGCCCGCTAATGATGTCGTAACAGCACACTTTCCATCACACACCGTGAATCTGGCAGATTTAATGTCCACTTTGGAGGAATTAGGTGCCACACGAGACTCAATAAACGTGTGTCGTCGATGAATGGAGCTTTCGTTTGTCTTTTTCTCTTTGGAATCCACATTTGTATGCAATCGATATACACTGACTTTGGATGGTTTCGAGTTTGACTTTAAATCGAGACTCTGTGCAGAAAAGTACAAAAACAATTAAACTGAAACAATAACAGCCAAGTTCACCTTAAAGTGGTCGAAGTTCTCCTTGATCAACCAATAAGTGGCAGTTTGGTAGCAGAACTTGTAGTGAATGTTATACCGCAATTGGACAATGTCTTGCACCTCATGTGAGTGCAATTTGAAGCATTCATTGAGAACGTTATCGTCCAATCTGTCGTCCGAGTGAACACGGCCTGACTCGTTCGGCATTGCATACTGCCGGAGCCATTGATGGCTTAATATTTGTTTGACATTAGTACGCTCCAGTGGGTCCACTTCCAACATGCCAACAATGAGATCGCGAGCATCATCAAGAAGCTCACTTTGTAACTCAAAGATTCCACTCTGTCAAAAGATATGTTATCCATTGATGTAAGGCCAGTGCATTCATTGTCTTACTTGGATCTTCTTGAACAGTCGTGCTAAGCTTTCATCGGTGAAAGGAAGTGTGCCCGTCAACATAAAATAAAGCAACACTCCCGCGCTCCATACATCGATGGCAGGTGTGCTCACTGTCGAGCCGGTTAGCAATTCTGGTGCAGTGTACTCGGGACTAATGTACTGCGTTTTGATCGAGGCCAAGTCGTTCACTGGAACGTTACCAAAGCGGAGGTGTGCGAATCGAAAACCAATTAGCTTTATGCGAAAGGCAGAGTCAATCAAGACATTTTCCGGTCGAATGTCGCGGTGGGAGAATCCTCGTTCGTGCATGTAGTCGAGACAACCGATTAGGTCGCGAAATATGTTGTGACTTTCCATCTCGGTAAGTTTGCCTCTTTTCTCAACATAATTGTACAAGTCCCCATTGCTGCAATGCTTGGAAGAAATCAATTAGATCGACCACGGGTGAGTGAAACAACTTACTTCACGAACGATGTAGAAGCATTCTTTGGTTTCAATCAGGTGCAGTAGACGGGCAATGTTGTCATGTCTGAGTACTTTCAAGGAATTTATTTCATTCTTCATCATTTGTCTGTCTTCTTCATTCTACAAATAAAAGGGTTGATTAATAATTATCACGAATCAGTGCATTAGGTGAGGCACATACCCGAAATCGCTTTTTGTTTACCACTTTCAAAGTGGCAAGTTGGAATGTTTTCAAGTGAGTCACAAGACGCACCTTGCCAAATTGGCCTTCTCCCAATGTTTTGCCATGCAAGAAGTAGCCGGCATTAATGTCATCGTCAATTTGACTTTGGTCAAGTTTGGGGACAATTTGAATGTGACAATTTGAAGAAAAACTCGATGTTGATTTGTCGGTGCAAGTGTGTTGAGAGTTTCTCGAATGGCCCATGCTACATTCCGAGAATTGTTCATTTGAACTTGCTGTATCGAGTTTCATGTTGCCGACTATGGCAAGACAAATTCAACCTTGGTTAACCGGACACAAGACAACTTAGCATTGATGGGTTGAAGAATGGCAAACAGCTGTTACAAGTACCAAAAAGCTTTTTTTTTAAAAACAATTTGCTTTAAACAAAGCCACTCTAGTCTGTGAGTGTTAAAATAGTAAGGCCATGTAATTGAAAACACTTGACCCTTCGCACTTGACGCTGCACTTGTCCACTTTGCCTCAGGCAAGCGGCTAAAACAAAAGTAACAACATGAACCCAGAGGCAGTTTAGGCAGTGACGTATGCCACAAATGGCTTCTCAAATGCAGTTTCATTTCTGTCCTGCCAAGGACCATTTGCTTCTAAGATGAGTATTTCGAATTGTCATACAAATGATTGCTTACAAAGCCACAAAATGAATCTCTTGGAAAGGCATTTTCTATTTCGAAAAAATAGAAAATGGAAACACACAATTGAATTTAGACGAATTGCAGACAATTCTTAAAAATAGCCATTTTCACGAAGTGGCAATGCACATGAAAGTGTTTCATTCACGTTTCGAAAGCATGTCGCAGTTGTACTCAAATAATGCCAATGATATTCATGTGCTTTTGGAGGCATTGGAGGTCACTCAAGACCCGCACTGGGGTGGCTATTCTCAATTCGACTTTATTGACCCTGAATGGCTCAACTTTCTTGCTGACCCTGAACCAATTGCAATCAAGAATGAAAGCGAAAATAAAGACTCACTTTCAGGCAAGCAAGGTAACTACTTGGAGAATTCTTCAGTTGTGGCAATAAACCAATTCGATTATGAGATTGATTCTAATCAGAGTAAGTGTCAATTCATTGATCCTGTACTCGATTAATCGTGCCAATTTAGTGCCATTGCTAGACATTGATGACGTCGGCAATAATGTGACTTTGGACTTTTCGGGAAATGCAGCTCAAGAGCCTAGTAAAGGCAGTTCCCACTCGGAACAAGAATTTAATGTCTCACTGGGAGTGGACAGTGTCGCGCTAGTCCAGCAGGAGAACAGTAACGATTGCAATGCATGCGTCGGCATATCGACTTTGGACCTGTCTCACGATGAAATTCGCGGCCCAATTAAAGACAGTTCCCAGCTGGAACAAGAAATTAAGATGTCACTCGGGGCGGGCAATGTCACACCAGTCCACCAGGACAACAGTAGCGATGCCATTGATATTAGTGAGTCTAATGGCGATGTCGATGTTGACCGGTCAATTGATAGCCACATTGACCAAGACACTTAACTCTAAATATTTTTGCATTTTTCAATTAATTACCTTATTTTATTCATTAGACAATTTTCAAGGTAAACTCAATTTAAATTAAACATTGTAATGACTGGTTATTTTCAAGTTGTCTTCAAATCGTTACGTTCACGTTCGATCTTTTACTATGCGATCGTAGGCGAATCAAAAGCACAAAGTTCTCGAGTGACCAGACAATGCACCAAGTCAAAGTCGGTCTTTCCTTACCGATGCTCGAATTGTGACCACGTGTTCAAGTTCTTCCGTCTGTTCGACGAGCACATCAAGACACATCAGTCCAAATTATTCACCTTTAGTTGCAACATTTGCCACTTTAATAGCTCTAGCAAGTGGACTTTAAAGCGACACGTCAGAGAAAAGCATTAATAAAGTTGTGCCCTTGGAGGTTCAATGCTTTTACTTAGTTATTAGCTCCATCAACAAAATCTCCTTATTCGTATACTCTAATAATAAGCCTGATTTGACTGAAATTCACTTTATAGAGCGGCCTACCATTCAAAATAAAGCTATTTACACTCTTCATGTCATTTGGGTGAAAATAGAGGAGTTTTTTAATACAAACAGTTTATTGTAAGTTACAATTTGTAACATACATTCTCACTTGTGCCTGTTGACAAATAATTGTCACAAATTGATTGTTATTTGTTGCCAATTCTTGTGGTTTAATTAGTTTTCAGCCATGTCATATCGTAGGCTAAGTCAAGTGCCAACTCAATCCAACGGACAGAAGGTTGCTAATGATGGTTTCATCAACTTGGGAGAAAACGGCGTGGTTCGGGAAATTGGTTCGCAAGCAGTATGGTCTCTGTCATCTTGTAAACCTGGATTTGGGGTCGAGCAGCTTAGAGATAATTGTCTCGACACTTATTGGCAATCAGACGGACCTCAGCCTCACTTGGTGAACATTCAATTTCGAAGAAAAACTACAATTTTAGACATTGGCCTGTTTGCCGATTACAAATTAGACGAAAGTTACACTCCAAACCGAATCTCAATTCGTGCCGGTAATCATTTTCACGACATCCACGAAGTTGAGCTTTTAGAATTGAATGAGCCTTCAGGTTGGGTAGTAGTTCCATTGCTCGATTCGAATAATAAGCCAATTCGTGCATTCCTCGTTCAAATTGCCATTCTGAGCAACCACCAAAACGGCCGGGACACTCACATTCGTCAGATCAAAATTCATTCTCCGGTTCGTGATTCAATGGTATCCGCCTTAAACTATCCAACTAAATTCAAAACAATCGAAATGTCTCAACATTCATCTATACGTTAGTTTATTTCACTTTATGCATCCCAAACACTTATCATTTACACGCTTGTATTAGTCATTGAGATTGTGTGTTCCTTTTATAAATATCATGTAAAAATGTGAAAACGAATGTATATCTTGATTTCGTTAGTATAATAAACGTCATTTTAAACTATTTTCCAGCTCCAGATAAGGAGATATCCATGAATTTTCGCTTAGCAAAGCATAACCACCATTTGGACGGTCTTTGGTTCTCGGTGTCAAAGACCCTTTCAGCTAGGCGAAGTCCACATTCTTGCCTCAATTGAAGAAAATATTGTCGCATTAAATCTTGTTCTTCAGCATTGGTGGGTTTAGCATAAACAGCATTTAGAGGGAAACCTGGATCACCTATGAAAGCGGAATTAGACTCAGATAATAGCAAGAACATCAAATCTTACCAGGAATGTCAAAACGAGAGATTGCCAGTGCGTGCATTTCCATATAAGCGCCTTCTTTCGAATTCAATCGTTGCAATCTTTTGAGACACTCAATTATATACAAAGTTAAGTATATGAGAACACGATCGGAATTGGACTGAATTTCATATGTTTTGAAGAACACATTGGGTTTAAAGTAGAACAGTGCCTCGTCAATAATGTCCATCTGGGGTTCAGAATCGTTTCCATTCACGACGCTATAGCTTTGAATTGGGCCACGAAATTTAGTTCGAAACGGCAAAACAGCTATGTTGCCAACTGACTTCTCAGAGGCCAATTTGGAGTGATACGAAGGCATTTGGGATGAGATTCAATTGCTGCACGATATTAGCTGCACAAGGTAAGTTGCTTCACAATAATGCACCTAAATTGGTTTGAAAAACATATTAATTACCCTTGTTAATTGGTAAAGTGTTTCAATACCCCTATCTGTAAATTGTGCGTTCCACCGTATTCCAATTGCAAGAATAAAGATGAACAAATCAAAACATGGGCTGGGTAAATGCAGACGAATCACAACAAATGACTGGACTCAAAGCAAAGTGGCAATAGTTTAACAGCCGGTTGGGTGTAAATAGTGACTTTCAAAAGTTATTCCAGACAAAACAGATGATCTCGTGGAAACACGTTTTTCTTCACGTGATCCAAAGTGCATCTTCCTATATTTGTTGTTGACTTCAAAATCGTTTGTCTTTTCTCTTATTCGTTAATTGTGCCAGTCCAATTCAGCAACAATGGTCAACTTGTTGTGAAGCCGATCTGACCTCTTTGTTGTCCTTAGTTTCACCTCTTCTTTATGATGAGTAGATTGTGTTTTCCACTCAAGCCAATATGTTACCTTAATCGAAGTATCCGAAAAACAAACAACTCATTACATCAATGTAATTTAAGCTTGGTGAACTATAGATCCACGTTATTCATAGCACGAAGACAGCTATGCAGTCTGCACTTTGTTGGCTCGTTTGGTTCGCTCCAACGAGCACTTTTACAGAACACAAACCATAATGTAAAACTATTCCTCACCTCTCGGCCTTTTTCGTTGAAAATAAAGAGCTCGCCTGTGATAAATGAATTGGACAAAGATGAGAAGACGTTGCAAAGTAATATATCCGAACCTGCTGTTATTCAAATTGATGAAGACAAATTTCGCAGATTGTCCAAAGACTTTGTGGACAGTTTGAGCAAGAATCAATTGAAAAATGCGGAAAACGTTTGGAAAGATATCCCACCTTTAAGTGTGCCTAGCACGCTTGACCACTACTCAAAATTGGCCAAAATTAGATTAACAGGTATTTTATTTCCAATGCTGTTCAATTGTTCTTACCAAATGTATTTTAAGGTCTAGTCGTATTAACAACCTTAGCCGGCTTTTACATGGGTGTTCCCAACACAATGAACTATTCATTACTAGCTTCAACTTTGGTCGGTACTGCGCTTACTTCTGGTTCGGCTGCAGCATGGAATCACTTTTTAGAAGTTCCATTTGACTCACAAATGAAACGAACTCAAGATCGGCCTTTAGTTCAAGGTTTGATTAGTCCATTACATGCCGCCTCATTTGCCTTCATCACTGGAGTATCTGGTATTACCATCTTGGCCACTTGTGTCAATCCTCTTACAGCAATGCTTGGTGGCTTGAATCTATGTCTTTATTCTTTCATTTATACCCCAATGAAACGAGTTCATATTGCCAACACATGGGTTGGAGCTATCGTTGGTGCCATACCACCTGTAATGGGATTTACCGCAATTACTAATACAATTGGTATGAAAGAAGCTTTGCTTGTAAAACTAATGATTTATGCTTTATTTCTAGACCTTCCGTCCATTCTACTAGGACTTGTTTTATATTCATGGCAATTTCCTCATTTTAACGCACTTTCTTGGAATATGCGCCACGAGTATGCTCGTGCAGGCTATCGAATGATGTCGGTCACTGATCCAAGGCTGTGTCAAAACACTGCCTTGAGGCATTCGTTAATTTTGCTAGGGTGCACCACGGCCATGTGTGCCACAGGCATGACACACTGGTCCTTTGGTGTAGACACGCTGCCATTCTCGCTATACCTGATTTACCTTTCCTATCAATTTCGTTCGGACCCTTCCTCAAAAACGTCTCGAAAGCTGTTCTTGTACTCATTGATTTATCTGCCTGTGGTGATGTTCCTGATGGTCATTTCGAAGAATCGAAAAAACAATGCTAAGCAACCACAATCTACGACTGACATCACACTGGCTGCTTGACAACTTGCAATACATTTCTTCAAATGACTGTCGATCCATTTGATGTACTTATTTAGAGTTACCTGTAAGTGATTGATTTTTTAATTAATCAAATTGTTATTTATTTTATGTATTCTGTACAATATGTGAATTCCAGTCATAGATTATTAAGAATATTTTTATTTAGTAAACTTTTATTGCAATTTAATGTAACAGACAATTGCATTGCCTACATCTCAGTAGTGTGAGGAAAGTTACAGCCACAAGGCAATTCTATAATTGCACCACTGTGCACTTTGTCGATGGCTCGTTTAGGCATTAGCTGGCTTAGAGCACCTTATCCATAATCTTTTTGAGAGTCTCGGCCAATGATTTGTCCTCGACTGCTTCTTTGGTTTCAGGAACATCAATTCCAGAACACTTTGCTTCAGTGTCTTTCTCGAAATCGACACAGGTGACTGAGACCATTTCCTCCTTCATTGCGTCCTTTACCTTTTTGAAGTACTCGATGTCTTTCTCTGCACAAACGTTGTCTCCTTTCTCCTTCATGCTCTTTTCGATGCAAGGCGGGATGTCGCGAATTTTGCTGTCAAGGGAGAGAAAACAAAGCAAATGTCAATTGCAAGACACAAGTCATCGATCTGGTGGAAGTGTTCAATCAATGGCAGCGGGCCATGTTGACTTGAGCTCGGTTGGCAACTCTGTCAGCACACTTACCAGCACATGATCTTCTTGATTTTGTCCTTATCGTCCAGTTTGCTAGCAGCGACGAGCTTCTTCTTGTACTCGTTCAAGCATCTTTTGCCATCATTCAGAACGGCATTACCGCACTTCTCGGAGTGTTCCACGAACTCTGAAGACGTAAAAGGAACGGTTAGGACGTATCGAGTGGTGCATATGGAGAATTAATCAATTTGCATGTGAAAGCTATGATTTATGTGAGTGCTAATGCGATCCCGATTGGCTACTGCCAACAACCGAACAACCAAACTAACTGTCACTGAGCGGGCCCATCTGAGCGTGATCCCCAACACTACGAACCGTTCTTCTTGGCTTCGGTCTTGCAGACTCGTTTCACCACTCGAACCATGCCGTCCAGGGAATGGTCAAGCGCTCGTTTCTCCTTATCGTTCTCTGCACACTTTTCGATGAAATCCTTGCTGCACTCTTCGGCCTTCTTCACGTTCTCGCAAACCGTGTTCATCTCGTTCGCATTCTTGGGAAGATTTTTGAACTTTTTGTCACCCGATTCGATCAGAAAGTCTGATTTGATGCACTTGTCGATGGCCTGCTTGAGGTCGCAATCTTTGTCACTCTTCAGTGCCAGTGCCGCTCCTGTTGGACAAATGGTGACAAATGGAATTGAGTGGGACCATCAATCATTGTCGTGGTTACTCACCTAGCAGCAGGAAAAAGGGAAGATACTTGACCAGAAACATGGTCGCGGTTGGTTTGCTCAGTTTGAGTTGAACAGGGGGAGAGGGAGAGAGTGAGAGAGAGATTGGTCAGTAGAGCGATCAGACTGGTTGGTGTCGTAGTGAGTTCAACACTTGGCCACTATTCGGCCAGACTAGCCTCTTTTATAGCAATCGACTTGTCCATGGCAATGGCGCTCTTCTGGCCGAATAAATGGAATGGAATAATTCTGATGATCTGTCCAGATGAATGCCGATAGAGGCACTCAAGCCACAATATTACACGCTTGTTTGTGTTTACGCTTTGCTTCATTTATTATTCTGCCTCGCACCACAGAGACAAACAATTCCACTCGAATTTGGACCGTGCAAAGTCGATTTTGGATTTTAAATTCCACAAAGTGTTTGTCAGTGCTTATTGTGGTCTTATCGACGAGTCCGATTGATATCGATTAGGCAATAATAGGCAATATGCGATTTGATTGGCACTTGTTCGAGTAACAACAACAGTCGATCATGTGTTGACGTGCCGCAGCGATAAGTGTCAAGTATCCTGGTGTCAGGGCTGCCCGTCCTGTCCGTCCCCTATCGACATCGTCCATTAATTGCAGCCCTGCACTCGCCATTCTCCATTCTGTATTGTGCATAATCTCATCAACGATTAGCATAACTTAATCAACAGAGCTTCAATGGCAGTGTGTGTATGTGTGTGTCAATTTTCCATTCTCATTAGCGATTGGTTCATTATCATCTCATTGATGTCTGGTTGTATGCGCGTAACCGTCCGGGCTGTCCGAGAGGGGAGCATCTTATCCATCCTCGGCCCGTCCTTCAAAATACCCCGAGTACACAAACAAATACAATTCCACTGGCCCATTTATCAAGCCTGTCAATTGATTGAGACCTTATCAGGAAGTGTTTCTATTTATTTGTGTTTATTTATTTATATTCTCCTATTTGTCTGGCCAACGATCACGGTGTTTATGCAGTGCAGGCAACAATATGACACTGGGAGCATTCCATTTATCTGCTCACAATCTGAGCTCAATCTCTCAGCCTTACACAATTAATCTAAACAGACACTTTGTACGGTACATTACAGTCAGTTGTTTACTAATCGTGTGGAGGGCGATATTCACTTTCTCCTCACAATCACAATCATGGAGCCATTGCCGGCTGGTTGTCCGGTAATGAACACTGAATAGCGGTAATTAAGGCAATCAGACCACCAGACTGGCCAATGGCCACAGAACGACTGGACGAATTACTCATTGACAGGTTGAATGGAATCAACAACCAATAGGGACAAACTCAACCAGAATGCACTGGTTCTGTTGTTCACTTGATTGGTGGAATGCATTGTTTGGTGGGAATGCATTGCCCATGGGCTTGTGGCGATATGCATGCTAATGGCACTTAGTTGTTAGTCAATCTCGTGTTAGTTGTGTTAGTGTTGCACTTTGTTTGTCCATTACTCAAAAGTGCCAATACATCACCTCATCTGACACTAATATTTGTGTGATGTTCTCTCGACGTGTATCATTAGCTACCAATGGCAAATGGTGCTTGTTGTTGGCCTTCAGTTTCATCCAAATTGTGATCATGTTGACTCACTTGAGCTGTCGGCCAGTGAGACAGTCGGACACTTTTCTCCGCAATCAAGTTCTATTTGGGTTGTCATTTTGTTTCATTGGCGCAATTAATTTACAGTCCCGACCCACCAGAGGGAGTTGAACACTGTCTAGACTAGACGCCATTTGGTCGGTGGCTTTATCGGAGCAGGTCTCACTGTGATTTGGCAGGTGGCGACCTTTACCAAATTGCAACCAACTCACTAATGGCGTTAGACACAAACTTATTGATTAGGCACAAGGCCTAATTGGAGTCGAGTGCTACTGTGCATTGCTCTGATCACGGTGATATATGGACTATTAATCTCAATTAAGCAGTGCACTCTGCCCGCCGATTAATTTTGAATTATTTATTAACAAAGCACGTCAGATGCGGTTTGTGACTTACTCGGTGCACTATAGTATACTCACTTGGCCATTGCACTTTGCACAAGCTCGGCCTGTCAATCTACTTGACACTTTACCCGTTACGTGGCATCAAATTGACAATAATACCGGGCTTAGTTGACTTCATGGACAATTCAAAAATCACACCGCAATTAACAAGCGACCAATAGAAGTGCCATTGGATTACAAACACTTGTCCAATTGCGTGGGTCAATTGAGCTTCTATAACTGCTGTTGCATGCTCCTAATTGGAGCCTAATTATTGGCCGATTCGCTATTTATATCAATTTCTCCAAACAATCAAGTGAGGCATGAAAATTAAATTATTTTTAAATTGTTCTTTAATGAGACTCACAGAAAATAACATTTCAATTCCGAGTCTGATTCAACACTTGAAGACTTCAAGTTGTGTGCATTCATTATGTCTGGTCATGCACTGGTTTGCGACACTCATAAGTGGGCTACTCGAGTCGATCAGTAACTTGGCTAACAGACGACATCTCGGTATATCGACATGAATGGTGAAAGGATCACTTGTGAATTTTACTTTGTGCGGTGGCCCGGTGAGGCACGCGTGCACCATACTTATACCTTCGTTATCGGAGGCAAATTCAATTTTGATCGAATTCCAGTGCAAACAATCGATCCTTTTTGGGTCTGAATTTATTTGTTGTCTTGTACTGTTGCTTGTGAATTGATTTGATTGATTTATGGTCTGGTGTCTTCTGATGTTGTCTTGCTCACTCTTTGCTGCCATCGATTTGCCTCATAAGTTTTCTACTTGATTAGGCCTGGTGGGATGCAATAACCTCACTTGTGCACGGTGCTTGATGGCTTCTGTAATACAGAATCTGTACTTCATCTCCGGAGCCAAGTAAGGATCTGAGTGAGGGCGCTGTTTGCTTTCCCCAGCGACTTTTTCTTTGTTTTACTTTTTGGTCGCCTCGCGGTCTGGCAGTGGAAATCATCGCCACTCGTACAAAAGTGAAATTGAAAAATGAAAATTAAATTCGTATGTAAATCCGACGTCAATTCATATTGGCTTGCTGGCCAATATAAATCAATAGCGAACAAGCCGAATTTCTTCATATTTTCACGCCTTTTATGCCACTTTGGGCTTTCTTGCCGTTGAAGATGTTGATCGAGTTGCGACCACAAGAAGACATTATTCATTGAATTGCACTGCATTAGTAATGCACTGTGGCCAGATTTATTCGGTGCGAGTGTGACTGTGTATGGATGTGTTTGTATATTTGTGTGCATGTTTGAATGTCACTTCTGTTTTGCATTTCGATCGCTTTTTAAGTACAGTACAGTTTGATAGATGGCCAACTTTGAACGAGATTACCACTGTGAAGGCAACGTGATGGCAAAGTTTTCTTCGATCAGTGGCTTGTGTCGATTGCCGTGGCAAATCACCTAGCTAATTGTGAGTTAGTTTTCCTAGTGGCCAATCAATGCCTCTCAATGGCCACATTCCGATGAACGGGACAAACTCATTGACATGGCACATTAGCACACACAGTGAGCCGGTCAGTTGTGGATTTGTCCAGGAAAAAGAGTCAGTGGAATTCAGTTTAAAGCGAAGCACAACTGTGGTGAGTGCATTCTGAAGAGGTCACCCGTTATCCTTTGGTGTCCATTTGGTCGGAATCATCTGCTGTGCCGTCGTTGGCCGAGTGCCACATAAGCCCGACCAATGGAGTCAGTTACTCGAGTAGCAATTTTAATTCCTGCAAAGATGATTTCCTGCCATTATAAATCTTGCTTTCAGCGCTCAGTGGTATATAGACAATTATGATGGTGTGTCTCACAATGTCTCACTGTTTTGGCCAGTCTCGCTACAGTTTCACTGCAGTCTCACTAGTCACTGGTGCAATCTTCTTTATAGATTAATATGTCAGCTTAAATAAAAGTCATAATCTTTGCAGATTCCTTGCTCCGAGTCTTTTCATTGTGGCTGCAGTGAAGAGCACCGTAATGGAAGGAATTCTTGGCTAAATCATTCTCACTGACTATGGTTTGTATCGAAATTTTAATTAATGATTTACTTTAAACTTGTTCCACTCGAGACCGTTTGTTTGTTTGTTTGTCAGCTGTCGGTTGTTCTCTCTCGTGATTGCTATTGTTAGTCCAAAGAGGCTCCATCACTCGCACCACTCTTAACATGCCGAGTGCACCGTCGAAGTGAAAGCCAGTGCGCTGGCCACAAAGCAATCCGATTGCTTGATTGAACAATTCTCCTGGCCGGCTTCATTAAGCACCGAAATGCATTGCAGTGCAGACCTTTCTTCCTGTTTATCGAGTCCTCTTTTTTAGTTTGATCAATTTGCCTCTGTGGCGAGCACAATCAATCTCACTGAGAATATCGTGGACAATGCCAATACGGCATTGCACATGGCACAGGCCCTGGATTAGTCAGTGAGAGTAACTTACTCGAGTGTATTGACTCACTTATTCGCTGCAGTGAGGTCTTCTACCCGCACTCGCACTCACACATAGAGCATCACTTACAGCAAGTAATTGAGAACTTTAAATTGAAAACAATTTCCACGCTTGTCCATGGAGAACTATTCTATCAATCAAAGTAAATCTACAGGAATGCATGACGTGCGCTAATTACTGAGTGATTTAACAGGACAGACGGCTTCATGTTTGCAAGTTTGAATTAAAGAAAGTTTCCATTTTTATTATAACTGAACTTGATTCGGATTGTGAGTCCAATTAGAATGGAAATGCAACGAAAACTGACAAATAACTCTTTGGTGCTGCAAATCGAAACCTCTCCGATCGTTGGTCTTTTGCATGTATGTCGTGCCTGCCTGAGTATACTACTTGCAAGTTGCAAATGCCTGAGTATACTACTTGCAAGTTGCAAATGTGTTCAATTGAATTGAACTACTTTTGGGCAGGCAAGCAATACGTCGAATTGTCAACAAACCGAGTTGAATTACACTATGTAAAATTGTAGATTAATTAGGCCGGGTGTCGAGTGTCAATGCATTGGTCTGTGTGGCAATTAATTTGCGATGCTATAGCTTGTAATGCTTGTTTACGTGCCGCTGTCAATGAATGAACGTGTTGGCGCTAATCGGGTTGTGTGTTGGCAGTTCTCGGTCTGCACAAACAAATGTCATTTGTGATTTGTCCAGGGCAGTTAAGGCAAGTGATTCGGGCTAATTGTTGGGCGCAACTTGAGAATGGCCACTTGCTCCAGGCAACAAAGCAATAACTCTCCACCGACGCGCCACTTATCAGTTGGCTGAGAGGAATTTTACACATTCGATTCTATTGCCGCTCTTCACCACTGATAATTTATGCATTCCGATGGCGATGCTCAAATGGTCGATTCCGCCAAGCAGCGATCCAGGCAATTGGTCGGTGTTTAGTGGTGATGTTGCTGTTGGCGGCACACAGAAGTCATTTGTATCGATCCATTTGTGTTTCTTTGTTTTACTGTTGATCGCGTTTGTTTGTCCCCGTTTGTTCGTTTGTCTGTCGGCGTTGTTCCTTTCGTAACCAAACAAGCCTTCCATTGTTGTCTTCCGCTATGTCGGCCAACTCGATCGAGGACGATCGTTTTCCATTTGTTCACATCTCTAATTGTCCAATTGAATTCTCATCGTCGACACATCGACATCCATCCGAAATGATGTTTACCATCACCGAGAACAAACACGCTGTCTCTTCGGTGGGTAATATAATTATTAAAAATTAGAATTAAATTCTCTTTGGCAAACGTTAGAGTGATAATAAATATAAAGTTGGCCAGAGCACTTTGCACGACGTCTTCTCTCCAGACAGCAATCAACAATTTAATTTAGTGTAAACTCTGGCTTGATGGCGTCATCCTTTTAAAATTTGCACTGGTCGCCACTCGCCAGTCACTTGATTGCACCGATCGCGGAGCAGTGCACAAAGTGAACAAAGTGGCAACACTGTTTGCACTAGACAATTTACAATTAAGATTAATTCAATTCTAACAGCTCCACTCCATTAACGGGCCATCCTCGGTATGACCATGGTCATCGCAACTTTCCCTTTGCACGACCATTTGGACCATTGGACCGGTCCATTGGAAATATTCAATCAACTGGCCGGCTCACTGACCGAGTGCAAATTAAGAGAAACAAAGCTCGGCCATTGTGCTACTTACAGACTTGGCACTGGGCGCAACTTTAAAATTGCTCTATTATGAAAGTTTATATTTTGCCATTTCCACCAGATTGCCTCTACAATTGCATCATTTCGATTGCAAATCGAGTTTTGCAAGTGAACAGACGATTATTTGCTCGGTCACTGTTTGCAAGACCGAATTCATTGGAAATGGCGCAATTTGCGGGATTAATTTCTTTTTGATGTTCCTCACTCGATGATGCAATATTAAACGTTATAGTGTGGACTCGAGTCAACTTATACAACAGCAAAGTGTAATTAAAACTCGATTCGTGGTCGATTAAAGGTACTTTCAACTTGCAGTTTTGCGTCGTATGTTTCTGCTATTTGGTCAGTTAAGGGCAAATAGTTCAACTTGTCCAGTATCCGTGAGGAACATTTGCATGTTCATGAACACTCATAGCATAACATTTACGACATTAAAGTCTATGGACCATGGACCCTTGATAGGTACACAGGTACAGGTCGCGTGCAAATGACTCTTCTTCGAGGCCATGTACTTGACACATGTCACGAACTTGTCTTGTCGTTGGTGTCAATTAAACCGCTTGGTTGGCCAGTCTTGGCAATGGATTTAGTTAGCATCGGTTTGAATTGTTTGTTATAGAATGCAAACCTGCAAGTGCGGCGGTGAGTGGAGACAGTTGCAGCTGAGTGCCTCAAAGTTGGCAATTTAAATTCGGTCATAATCAGTTTGAAGCAATGCAGGCCAATGCACACTTCAATCACATCTCAGTGCGGACCGACATTTTGATTAGATGTCAATTGGAGGCATTGAGAGACCCGTCACACGTTTGGCACACTTGTTTCCGAACGGACTATTCCTATTTGTCGGTGCCGCCATGGCGCCTAGCCATGGCATATCAGTGTAAGCAGTGCACTCAGTTGGCCGAACCACTGCCAGCGGAGAATGTTCCACTACCAGTCGGGCTCGACACGCTCGTTCGGTGCGGCACCTTCGAGGGGCATTTCGATCCATTCTCCCGGTCCATCAGTGTTCCAGCAGACGTTCACGCTTAACACATCTCATGAACTAATGCCCGTTGCTTCACTCTCCTTTGTATGTTCGTTCTGTTAATATTAATTAATTGGGCCATTACATCGATTGTGGTGACCCACTGATTCAGTAAACGATCTTTTGTCACAGACTGACCCAACATCGTCATTAATAGCACAAAGCAATTGAAAATTCCTTGCTGACATAATCGACCATTTGAGCACTGACTTGCTAGTGTGGTGATTTATCGTTTAATAAAACTTCAGTGCATCACTTTGTCTGTTGTAATTACTGGTTGCACATCCTCCGTAAATGGTCATTTAATTGTCAGTGTCCATCCAACAGTGTCAAGCGACAGTAATTGTTTGTTTACAATCGATCGAAGTAACAATTCTGACGCGGAGCAGCCCGATCGAAAGCTTTTTCCATGGTAAGCACGAGTATTAAGTGTTCGTTTGATTTGGCAAAAATTCCATTCGTTCCACACTATGAGATATCCATCAAGGAGCCAAGGAGATTGGCTCAAAGTAGCTTGTCGGTGGAAATAGTGAATATTGTGCGAGATGTCGAGAGGATATGCCGAATTGGCAGGCACTGAACAAACAATATCGAGTGCCGAATCGGTGCCGATTGGCGCTGTCACTGGGCGATCGTCGGCCCGATTGAATGCGATTAAGGCTCAGTTGCAATCATCCACAGCGCGTACGTGGATCTACTCTATTTGGAGTGATATCGATTGCATGCGATATCGTCCGATCGAGTGCTGCACTGGGACATGCTGACAAGTGAGTTCAACAGCAATCCCGTGGCCAAATTGGCCAACCGGCACGGTCGGTGATTCCCAACCAATTGGCCATTTACTCATTATCATTTATTGACTTTATGTTCGTTTGTTCAAAAAGACGACGATGACCTGGTGGAAAGCTCAATTTCTGCTGGATTCATTTGCATATTTGCTCGCCCTCGGCAGTAAAGTGTCGATAATGAACGAACAGGGAAAGTTGAGAAGCGCCTAATGGAGCGTAAAATCTTACAGAGAGAAGTGTTTTCAATTTGTCCGTTCGGGAGACATGGCCGAGACAGGAGGCAAATCTACTTAGGTGCGCGAATCAAAGAGAGCAGACCGGCCCCACCGAGTGGCATCTGCATAAATTGCCTCAATCGGACCGAGACATGAATTGCAATTGGGCCACGATCGGTCTCCGATCTATCATGTCGCTTCATTATCGCAAACGAGTGTCTCGGCTCGGGCCAATTGGCCACTGGTTTCTGGTTTCCAATGACTTTCCTCACACTTCTGTGGCCAGCAAATTATTTATCTCAATTTCTATAATTTGGTCGAACCAATTGTACCAAAAATTCAATCGCCAGTACGGAGGCAATGGATAGAAATGGTGGCATCACCCATCAGGCAACACATGTATATTATGTTGTGTCAGTAATACAACACAAATGAGTCTGAAAAGCAATGAAATTACCGTCAAATTGAATGTATTTTCGGTTTCACTTGATAATTTCCACAACTTTTAAACTCGAGTACTTGAGTGCCGCCACACGAACATCCACAAACTCGTATTTTGCCAAATTGTGTTATTATTTTGTAACAGAAACTCGAGAGCTTAAACTTCCAATTGCATTAGTGTTATGTTCTGCTCTATTTGCAATGGCGATGTATTTTTTATTTTATTTTAATAATCGCCCAATCTCGTAATAAAACACATCCAGACATGGACACATGCACACACAACCCAACAGACCACCAATCTGGCCAATCGAGCCGCTCGCATGTTTTGCTTATCGCGATTGGTGTTTGTGTTTGTCTTCGCTGTGGCCGTCAACTTAATAATAATTTAAATATAAATATATCCAATCTAAGTTGCATGTTGACTCGTACCAAAACAAGCTCACTCACTGGTCTCGATTAGATTGGCTCCGATCGATAGTGGCAAATTAACATTTAAATTGGCACACAGACTGACTAGTGATGACTGTATAGTGAGCAAATGCGAGGCCAATGTAACCATTGCCAGTCGAGTATGAATTATTGATGCAAACCATTTCGATACAATCCGAGGATTAATGTTGCTCCATTGAATACCAATGGTGGATAGGTCAGAGGAAACAATGCCACTTGCTCTGTTGGAAATGACTCTCATCGTAAAACACTTACCCGGCGGTTGTTCACTTTGGACTGCACTCGGCTCAAATGGTTCGATTAAAAGTTGTTTGCATGTTGGTATGAATAGTCAAGTGGTAGCATGTGCAACCACTTTTTCCCACAAATCAACCAACTATCAAGTTCAGGCACTGTTGCAACTTTCTCAGATGTCCTCATCTGTGAAGTGCTCCTTGTGTGCTTGAGCACGTGTCCAAATACATAGACTCTAGAGTCAAGTCTCGAGAATGAGTTGTATTGTGATGTATTGTGTGGGAAAACCCGTACTGGAAAATAACTAACAGCTTGTTCCCAATGTGGCACTCGACCTTATAATTTGGCTCACTAATAACGTTAAAGTTGATTGCTAATCGAATTATCTCCAAATGGGACCAACTTGGAAGTCATCTGCTCAGTGTAAATCCAATTGTTCCATTCTGTTTGTCAAGTAAGTCGTCAGGCTGGTGTGCCAGCTGTATAGTTTGTAGTGGGATTAAACCGAACAAATACTTGACAATTAGCAACGCTAATTAAGTGAGTTGTACTCGGTTTGGAGGATTGCAGTGAGATGATCGGCCGTGACAGATCGCGATGTCTATGGCTATCTTCGTTGGCCTAATAATCGATCAGTTAATTAATTAGCGACCAATCGATGTGCAAGTAGAGCGTCAAGCGTTTAATTTAGCTAAAACAAATCTTCCTGTGGGACAAAAGTAATCTCGCAAATGGATTTCGCAAATTCTCGCTGAATTATTGGTGCTCGCTTCGAGATTCATTTTGCCCTAAGACAGAGATGCAAGATGCAATCGATAGTCACTGGATTGGCGATATATCAATTTGTGCCCTCACTCACTCACTAGCCCAGTCACAGGCTGACTCACAACCAGTCAATAGACAGAGGCCGTTGATCTAACAGATGCCGATAAGGAGAACTGGGCTGGTCGCACTGCGGACCAATTGATTGGCTGCTTATTTAATTAGCCACTGAGAGGAAACGATAAAATTAATTAAGCCGACTGAGTGAGGACACAAATGACACTACACGGCAATAATGAACACATTGTTTGCCACCGAACAGTGTTAATTAAAAATCAAATTAACTTTATAATGGCCACATTGATTCCACTGTGCCCTAGCCGTGTTGAGTCATTCTTGTTGACTTACTGCCGGTTAGACTGGGTGCATTGATGTGCACTGCAATCAATGATCAGTGATCACTCACACTGAGTGACACCAACTCTGTTGACACTGTTCCTGGCGAACACAATGGCTTTAGTGAGCCGTTAATTTCGATCACCAAATTAGAGACGAATAAATAAATCGAGACGACAACATAAGAAAGGACAGTTCGAGTATGAGTCTGATAGAGTTTAAATTATTTACATAGACCCATCGATCACCGGGCCACTCTGTTCGACACAGGTGCCGGTCGGGCCAGAGGAAAAGTACTGTCTAATGTGGCCAACCGGTACAGCATGGTGATTTGCCTATTGAGCAATGGCTAATTTATATGTCTCGACGAATTGGCATTAGTCTCGACTCCTGAACTGAGTTCGGCGAGTGTAAACACCGCAGTGTGCTCAATCAGGCATCGGTTGCTAATTAAGTGTGAGTGCATCGATTCGGTGTGCTGGTTTGGTGCCGAATCGGGTCGGTCCACTGAACCGTGACTCTGCATTGTTAGTTTTATTTATTATTCAATTTGAATCAATTTGGTATTTCACTTCTGTTTGCTCACCATATAGAACTGTCTCAGCAAAGTCTTTACTTTAAATTGAGACATCTCCTCTGGCCAATAATTCTACACGGTGACCAGTCGGCATTGCTGGCTCATTCATTACCTTGCTTACATCAATGCATTGAATAAGAAGCCATAGGAGATTTGTCCTAATATTTACCAATTAGGTGCAAACAGACTTATTGGCAGTGTTCGGTTGTGCCACTGGGAGGGCAGTGAAATTTACTGCTCGCATACCTTATGTAATGAGAATTAGGCAAACATAATCAAGTGGAACACTTTGCAGTCCAAATGGAATGGGTCTATTTCCTGCCGCGTCGTTCTCTTTGTTTCTCAGTTGTGCTGTTGTCGACGTGTGACATTCGTTACTCGATTACCGAAATTAATAAAGTCCTGTCACAAAGTGTCCAAACAGAACATTAATAGCATTAGTGCTTTGGCAATAATCTGGCCGAATTAGCCTACTAACTAATGATAGACTTGTTCGCGCCTTGCCTACTTGTTTGCTTGTTGGTTCGGCACATTCGTTAATTCTATTATTACGGCCCTCCAACGTGGAAATGGATCTCGAACAGAGGCAAACCAAATTAGACTGGGCTAATCGTAATTAACTTGTGCTGCCCAGTACCGTCGATATGTTGCCTCTTCTTGGCTGGTTTCTGCCTTTTCGCTCACTTGGCTCGGTCCTTCCCACAGCACTTCACTTCTCTCTCATTTCTTTCCGGTTGTTCTATTGTGCAATAAATATTCTTTAATACCATTCTCAGTGCCAATCAGAATGGGCCAATGAAGCCAATTATTAATTATTGCCGCATTGTCCAACAGTATTAATAGACTGCTGTGATGTGAACATTCAATGCATCGACTAATAGAACTAATAGTCCTGTAGTGTGTCTGGTACTTACACAATTGCAACTGTTCGGTTTGGTCAAGTTGACATCGACTAATTGACCAATAAAGCGAACCATCAAACCAATCGACATGCAAACTAATGATTCGCTGTCGAATGCATCAAACTCTTAATTGTCGGTTACATCATTTGAATTCGGTCCGTTCCGTGGTGATTTATGCGTTTGACAGAGGAGAGGATTGGAGTCGATTGAGTTGCGAGTTGACAATCGACCAATGATAGATGATGACAAGTGCGCACTCGGCTCGACTGCAGCCGACTCATCTCCATAACCGTTTTGTCGCCTTACTTCGTCCATTGACACTTGATTGCAACACAATTGCTTGGAAATGGTTGTGATTTGGTGAAAGTAAATAAATAGATAATAAATAAATTATTACTCCACTGGCGACTTAGATTTCGATCTATTGTGGCAAGTACCGAGAGAATGGACCAAAATAATGACCACTGCCAATGGGCAATCGCCATAGGAAGTGCACTAATGGCAATCGAATGGAATGGATTGAGCCGAGAAGATCTGTTTTGTTAATTTTCTATTAATTTCGATTCTTCAATTCGCGTTCTTTTCTGTCCATTGCCATCGTGCCAGTAAGTGTCAGCCAGTGATTGGTTCTGTCGGTCTGTGTTTGTGTGTTTGTTTGTTTGTTGGCACAATTTATTGGCAAATGTAGATAATAACTGCAATAAGTCCACAATGTATTGTCCGCACAAACAAGTCGATTCAATCGGATCGAAACGATGCCACCACAACAGAAGACAGGCAGGCTCATAGCCAACACAGTAGCCAACACAGCACAACACCAGCAGAAGAAACATTGACGAATCGGTGAAAGTGTCGACTAATGAGGCGTGAAATTAATTTCCAAACGGCAGCTGCCAATTGGACAGCGAACAGCACTGTCAGTACTAAGTTCGGTGTCACTGTGCCATTAATTGGATTTAATTTTAAATATTTATTGCAATCAAATTGGTGTGTTAACACTCGGTTGGTTGCCCAATGCCGAACAAGACTGGACAGTGACTACAAGACAGTCAAATTCTCTGGAAAACGTAATGTCTAACATTGGTTGGTATCGTTGCTGTAAACCAAAGTAAAGCAATTATAAATTAATTACCAATGGAAAGGTGGCAAACATTGTTTGGTTCTTTTCCACTAGCCAATCGAAACGTTCTTCAACTCGCGGGCCAACTCTGTGTCCAGCTGGGCATCTGCCTGCTTACCGATTTCTTTGATGCACTCGGTTTGATTGTTGTTGCAGTCCTCGAGTTTATCTGTAGCGGAATTCACTTTTTGGTCTTGCTTGTTCGGTCCAGCACCAGGCAATTTGAATTTGGCGCTTTTAGCGAGAAGTACCACTCGGAGCTGAGTGTATGGAGTGGCCACGGTTAGCTTTTCGATTCGGTTCCACTGGTCATTATCCACAGGGGGAATTTCCATGGCACACAAGTGCGCCTTCACAGTCGAATACATGATCTGCTCGTTGCGAATTCCGTCACGGGCAAAGATAAAGTTCACCATTCGGAACCAAAGCCGAGCATTGAACGGCATGAAGCGTGGCAATTTAATTTCGCCTTTGGTCTCGATTGCCGGTTCAGGATTACGAGCCTGATTGCTGTCCATTAGCGAGATGAGAGGATTGAGCAAGGTTTCGTGTACACCGTTAGTGTTAGTCTTCACAAGGCGACAATGAACTGGCATGGTTGGGCTCACCAATGCCAAGTCGACAAGTGCTTATCAGTGATCACTAATCACAATAGCTACTAATGTTCGAGTCACTTATCTACAGTGCGTAATCCACGCCACACTCACCAGCCAGTCACCACCGACACTGTTAATTTGATCACCGAGGGAGATAGATTTGCAAATTTACATTTCAATTCTGCTGAGATTCGCCTTTGGTGGTACCCTAATCGAGTGCACTGCCAATACCTCGGCAATAATTGAATTAATTAAGAACGATATTCGCGCCAAATTCATTGCTTTGCTGCTCTTTCTTTGGAATTTATATCAATTTGGATCAATTTGGCGTCTGGCCTAGCACTGCGAAATGCATTCCTGTGGCAGCACAGGCAACAGCAATATGCATATTACTTGCCATTTGGCCAACACTCACCCAATGAACTCGCCACTGCTCCCCAAGTTAGTGCTCAGATTTATTGAGGTGCTCTCAGTGCTGTGTGCACTTCATTATTGCCCTCACACAGATCGACCTTGATTAGGCACACACACACACACACACACACACACACAGGCCTAATGATCGCGATCTATCTTGTATAATGTTTTTTTCAGCAGGCAACGACAATAAACGTACTCAAATGCATTGTGGCACTCGCTGTCGTTCTTTGGTACCAAACACTCGAAACATCGCACCGGTGACGGTGTCTTCGTTTGAGACTTGGTGTCTTTGCACTAAGCAGACATTTGTCTAGCACTGGCAACCACAGCACACCGCCCCACTGACTTATTGTCTCATTTGTGTCGAATTTCAATGCAGGCTATTACCACGCCGATTTGGCCCTGTTCGGCACATAAACGTGTGGTCGCACTTTATCACCAGACACGTCGCACATTGTGCCAGTGGTCAGTTGCCCACACCTTGCACATTCATCTGATTGGGTAATCGACATTGCACAAGCATTCAATTGGACCTTGTTTGCCTTTGATCCTTCGTTTGACTCGTTCTTGCCCAATTAAATTGGCATTTTTGGTTAATATTTTGTTTGTTTTTTGGATCGATTGGGATGGCGATTGATTTTTTGCTTGCCATATGTAGCAATGTGCTAACGAGCGAAGCTCACTAATTTAATGAGTCTCACTTATTGGACTAATCGCCGATGGATTATGACTAATACGTAATGACGCCATTAATGGGCCATTCAAATTGTAACTGTCCTGTGGTTAGCCGATCGATCAACTGCCAAGCCAGACACGGAAACATTCGTTTGTGTTGCTGCAGTCCAATCTCGTCGAGTCGTTTGAGCACTGGCCAGTTGGCCACATTGGAGTTGATAATCGCGAAATTAGTATTCATACTTGTGAGGACCAGCATAATGGTTGGTCTCGTTGGGCACCCTTAATGGCAGTACTCAATTTCACTCGTGCCCACTCTGTCACCGCCATTGCAACCGTTCGACCAGTGAGACATCTCTACTGGGCACTAATGTCTTTCTCTAATATCTCAATCTACTCGATGTCATTTCTTCTCAGCGGGACTATTTCGCTTTCCAATGCTTTCTCTGGCCAATCCAACTGCTTTGTCTCAGTTTGCAATTAAATTGGTTTCAATTTCGGTGCCGACCAATCGGTTTGTATTGTTAAAAGCAATATTTGTGCCACTCGATTTGCATGTACAAATAAAGTCTGTCGATTGCTAATATGATAATTCAATTTATGAATGCCATTGATGCGCTAAACGTTATTTCCTTGCAGCAATGAACCCAGGAATGGCTGTTGTGGCATGCTGTCCACACTTGGCTCTTCATGCAACCTCCCACCACTGGCTGAAACACTGCATTGTATGGCTGTTTGGTTGACCTGGCAGTGCTCGTCCCTGCATGTACATCATGACTTGGATCATGCTTCTGTTGGTTCGCATTTTGGTATTACGGATCAACCAACACGCGGGTGCAGCTACCAGCCGTTCGGACCTTGTCGGGTCAAATGTCACCGGACCGCATCTCGCTGGCCAGCCTCAGTGGAGGAACACATCCGTTTGTGCTCGAGGTACGTCATATATCGTCATTAGGGAGGTATTGACTCGGCTTGGGTTTGTTTGTTTCTTGCTGTTGGTTCATTGATATTAATGGCCATGCAAAGTGAACAACCATTACAGCACAAGCCGATGTTTATGCTTAGCCGAACAATATCGCCTTACCGTATTACCGAGCAGACATCAAACATAAACGGCCAGTGATTTATTCTGTCGATTGTGGAATATTAAAATTTGCTATATTAACGACCATAGTTATCCGACGACTTATGAATGCACTAGGGTTGCACTAAAGTCAGTGCAGGGAAGCACCTTCCAGGGTCTGACAACGATTGCCATGGCTGGCCACAACTCACGGAAGTGTATTAGTACTAGTTCGATCCGATCAGACCGATTATTGATCGTCAACAAACAGTGATTCATTTTGGCGCGAGCAGCAAGGAAATCGTCATTTCCTTCTGTCTAATGTCAACTAACTTGCTGAGTTTATAGAACTCCTCCGTTGAGCAGTGCAGTCAAATCATTCGAATGTTTCCACACTCGTTCCCATGCGATCGTTGATCGAGTCGTTTCCATAAAGTTTCACTAAGTCGCGCTAAACTAAGATTTATTGGAGAAGTTTGTTTTGTTTTAAATATGAAAATAAGCACCAGACGAACTGCTTGATCCTGATTTATGGACAGTCGGTTAAGTTTGTTCGTATGCACTGAATTGAATCGCTCCTAGTGCACTATGGGCTCAGTGAATTACTCGTCAGTGCACAGGCACTGAAGGTACTGAGCGCCGTAATTGTGATAATTCCGTCTACCGTCTGGGTGGACATGTCTCGCACCGGACTTTATTTTCCAATCGACCGATCATACCTTGCTTAATGTCAAATTGAATGATGCACTAGGTCCTGATGGTAACGGCCGCTGTGAAGATGATGCACACCACCTCGCACCAGTGAAACTTTCCAGAAGGGCAACTGTGGACGAGTCATTTCTGCCGAGCCGAGTGAAGAAACCCTTGATCGGGGCACACCAGCACCAAAGTAAGTGGCACACACTTGTCTCGTCCTAATTTATGACTTGTAATTCAAATTAACGGCCAGATTAGTTTATGCCTGTCTGTTTATATTCGTCATCGCGTAGTGATTTATTGTGTGAAATTAAATTGACTCAATTGGTTCATTGTGGCATACGCGATCAATCATCTTTGAATGCATTTTAAATTGGCACACGACAATACGGTCGCAGTGGCAGTCTTGCATGTGCCAATTAGGGTGTCTCTTAATTATCACTGAACTAATCTGTCTTTGCACTTTAGTCTACAGTGATGTCGACGCCATCGCGGGACGTCTCACCCGACTGCCTTGTTTTGTACGACCTCTGGGGCCGTCTGACTCCATCTCGCTGGTGCTTTGGTACCGAGGTGAGGACATATCGGGCACACCAATCTACAGTGTCGACGCACGATACACCCCGTTCAACAAGGCACAACACTTTGTACACAAGTCATACCAAGACCGACAAGTGATGAACTTTACACTGTCCAGGTTGGACACGGACACAGTGGATAGTGCCAAGCACGAACCTGTTTCGACATCAAGCACTAGTCCGAAGCCGAATGAATCTAAACCAATCTCTGCTTCTACTGCTCATCTTTACATAATGCCTGTGGAAGAAAGCGATGCTGGTCTGTACTGGTGCCGTGTCGACTACAAATGGGAACGGACCACCATTTCGATCGTAACCGTCAACGTTATCGGTGAGTGTCACTCTCGACCCTTTGTCACTGTACCAGTCCGCCTTCCGTCTTGCCAGACTGCAGTCTGACAGGTCATTAATGAAGCATCTCAGATAAGGATAAGACAACTTCGAACAACTTTGCACCAGGGATAATTAAAATGGTCATGCAGAACTCTTAATTGGTGCAAATTGCCATTGTCGATTCTTATCAATTCGATCTGTTCAGACTTTGCTTGTCCTCCTCGTTGGTCAGTGAACAATTGTAAATTCAAAATGACCAACTACAGACTAAGAGAGTGCAAGCCAATGCAGACAGGCACTAATTAGAAGGCCAGTGAGAGGGAGGCAAGAATTAATGGTAATTAACGTTCAGTGGAAAGAATCGAGAAGCGTCGTTTAATAGAATTAGCACTAATTGAAGTCATTTATTTTATCAATTGCTTATTGCTGCAAATTAGTTTCATTCAGTCATTTCACTTCTTTCTTAGATAAGTTGTCTTGGCTGCATGTTTTGCGAAAGCCTTGCCAAGTCGATAGGCTCATCTCATCACTGAGAGGCAATGAACGGACGAGACGAGTGGCAGAGCCACTTTATTTAATTTGCTTGTTGCCTCCATTAGGCATGTATTAGTGCCTCACAGTTCCTAATTAGCCTTCTAATGAACTGTTCGGTGGCACAAGGCTCGGAAACAATCGACCGAGCAGGTCATTTGTGTCACCTCGTGCTGCAATGGCTCATGAGGTATACTCTATGAGATCACTTGTCTGTTCTTATCGTGTGGATGCAAGCCCACTACACTGTGCCATTTGCCAGTTGGCTCGGCACTCGTTCGGTTATTGAATTGCCACTTGCTCTATCCGATTGCCATTAGCATATTGCTTATTACCGTCATAGGCCATTGCCTACAAAGTAAAGCGCAGTCTTGGTTCGGTTGGAATTGTCTGATTAACTTACGACAAAGAATTACCTGAATGTCTAAGGCAAATATTGCCCAATCGGAGTGAGCCAGAGAATTAATTAAGTGGCGCGCTAGTCGACTGCTCACTCATTACTATGCACATGTCGTGTCTTGCAATCGACTTGCCCGCTCTGCAATCATTAGTTCTCATTAGCAGAGGAATAGACTTTTAATTTATTCTCATAACTCGACATACCGTAAATTCTCGATTAAGCGCCTCATCCCCAGTAACCGCCGCCCTCAATTAAGCGCCGCAGAAAAATGCATTGTGGAAGTTAAAAAGTGGGCGTGGTTTGGCCTAAAATTAAGTGCTGAAACCGATAAGCGCCGCGGCGGTTATGTGAGAATTTACGGTATTTAGCTTGAATATGTTTGACAAATTTAATAAAGCGATTACTTCTTTGGCCGTGGCCGATTGATCAATGATCATCTATCAGGCCGGTATGTGTTTTATTATGTAACTCATTAGGGCGCCAATGTGAGCAATGGTCACTTTGTCATGCTAATTGCCGCTGGTGTCAGGCTGGTCGAGTTGCCGTTCGAGACAGTTTACAGTGCAACTGTGCCGAGATGATAAATTCATTTAATTGCAAATGTAATTAGCATTTAGTGTGAGTTTGTTTGCGGGCCAAATTGGTCGCTCCTGTTCGTCGTCGGTTATGTTTGTTTGTTGTTCGCCTCAATCCATGCAAAGCGAACAGTTTGAGGGCACTAAATGACTAAATAGCGGATTCGGCAAGTTTAAAGCGATCACCAAATGACCATTTCATCTCGTTGTTCGGAGCATCACCGGTCTGCCAGTGGCGGACTGCAGTGCTTGTCCGACTGTGCCACTAATGAGGCCAACTCAGTCGGCAATTGCGACCATTTGTGTGCTCTTTATTTGTGTGCGCCCCATTCACTGCCTAATTAGATACAAGTTGCTTTAATTACTCTTGCGCCAAGTGAACTGTCTCTAATATTGCATTACTCCATTGGGCGCTTTGAGGGAGACAATGTCGGTGGCCGTGGTTCAATATTTGATTGCATTCAAGCACGTACAGGTACGACTCGCTTTACTATTCGCACCATAACTTGGCCTAGCCAACAGGCATAAAGTATAAGTCGGGCAGGACTTGTGTGCATAAGAATATGTGTGTGCCAGTTCGGTCTTGGCCTACTCACCACACTACTGGCACTAATCCAATTTGTGTGACAACAAAGTGCGAAATACCTGTACCTCCGGTATTCATTATGACATGTCTGTCTCAGAATAATTGCTCAATCGGCCACCGGAATGTGTCCAATAGAGTGAACAGATTTGTGTCCGCATGGTCTGATCGGTTAAGATGTCTGCAGTGTAAAGTGTCGCCTCAATGGTCTTGTCAATGGGCCATTGTTTTGGCTTGCATTACATTACCGAACGAGTTGCTATATTAAAGTTCACTTAGTGCCACTTTTCAATCGCTTTGTGCTTCACTTGGCCAATTCTACTTGCACCACTTTCCTCGGTAGCATTCATTCGCAGTCATGTTTTGCAGTGACTTGACTTTGCAGACAATTTTAATTACATCAGGCAATTACACTGTGTATTTGATAGCTCCCTTCGATCTAAACCTCTTTTGTGCCTCACTAATGTGCTCTAATGCATCGATTCGTGCTCGAATAGGGCACTTCCAAATTAGACCACTTCACTGTTAAAGGAGTAATTAATCGACACTCACCGATCGAGAGTGTCTAATGAAATATGCAATACTTTCTTACTATGTCTGCAACACTTTGCTTTTTATTCAAAATGCTCGTGCAATCATTGTCTTGGCAAAGTTAATTGTCATGGATATTTGTTTTGTTCAATGTTCTTATTTTAATGGCCAATTTGTTCATTGTCTTGATGGTCACTTAGTTAGCCATCAAATTTATTTCGATTTGAACTTGCAACTTTGGTGAGTGCTCAGTCTAACTGCGTTTTTGATAGACTTTTGTGTACCTGCCTAAATCATTAATTGACATCATTGAATTTCCTCTAAGGCCCTGCAAATAATATAATTTTTCCATGCTCCTCTTTTAGTCCCTCCACGGCAATTGCAAATGCAGTTCAAGCCTGGCTCAAGTTATTGTCGAAGCGAGTCGGTGTGTCGACTATCTCCCAACCAAACGATAACCTTGGACGAGGACTCCTCGGTAACTTTGGTTTGCTTCTCTGAAGGAGGTGAGTGCCAATGCTTATTTGATCATAATCTCACATTGGACCGTTTCTGGTTGGGCAGGGAAGCCGTTGCCAATCCTCAACTGGTACCGAAATGACGAGCTTATCCGAAGTGAAATCTTTCACAGCCTTACCCAGAACAACCGAACACTGCAAAGCGAACTTCATTTGACTCAAGTCAGACCGGCGGAACACAACGTGCTGCTCAAGTGCCTTTCCAGCAACGATAACCAGACCTTCCTCAGCTCTCAAATTCGTCTCAAAGTGAACAGTGAGTATATTATTGCTGCCCGTGGCCAGGCACTAATTTGCACTGAGGCCAATGGACGATGCATTTGTTGCGTGGCACTAACGATCCTGTCCACCACAACAGCCAAGCCGAGTCGAGTCGAACTTGTGCCAGTGAACGTCTCTCGGTCGAGTGTTGTGTTGGCAGGCACCCAGTTGACTGTCATCTGTCGCTCGTTTGGATCACGCCCCGCTGCAAATCACAGTTGGTCCATTGTGCCAGGCGAACGGCACCTTCCAGTTGTGAAGTAAGTTGCCACTTGCTTTGTCTTCCTTCCTCCACACAAAACATTGCCACACTGAATCGAGACAATTGCCTAATTTAAATCTATCCGAGCGTTGCGCATTGCTGTTGCCTTTTGTGTTGAGCTCGGTGCAACAAAATAAATTAATTTGCACATTAGCATTAATAATGTTGCCATAATTGCCATTTAGATTTTATATTAAACTAAGCTCTATTGCGGACTGTGCAGTGTGTACATTTATTTTAAAAAAACATTACACACAAGCCCACCTTGAAGGGGCACGATTTGCAATGTTTTGTTTTATAATAAATGGTTTAGTTATAATTAAAAGTTTAATTGTGAGTTGCAGGAAAATATGTTAGCCGCATTTGACTAAGCAGTGCCTTGTTGTTTGCTGTCCATGTGATCACATAGGTGAAGTGAACATTTGATTACAGTTCAGGTTGGTGGTGGAATCAACCGGCCATGAACGATGAGTGTCGGGCAGATCGGAAATGACATATATCTATGAGTTGGTATCGATGTTTTGCACGCACAGTTGCATTCGCCTGATTGTTTCCGATGTTTGTCTGGCTCGGCACATAGCTCCGCTCTATTGTATTGATGCATTCTTCTTTGTCGATAATTAGGGCACAACGAATGAGCGAATCCATTTGATTGGATGGCACGCCGGCAATCCAGTCGAATCCAATGTCTTGAAAAGTCAAGCCAGACAGTGACACTCACACCGATACTATGAGCAGCTGGTTGTCTCCATCTGAGACGGTACGAGTTACTTTAGTCACAGTAAGCACTGTCAGTCAATTCGCGGTGTTTGTGTAGCATTGATATTAATATTAATATTCAAATTAGCGTACCGAGTGATTATGTTATACAGACTGTCGATTCTTTCTATTTGATGCCATCGCACAGCAGAGTTAAATTTAAAATGGCCTATCGATTGCTCGTGCCCCACTTTGTTGTACATTGAGTAATATATCGGAGTCATATTTGTACAGCTTGGCATTATTTCATAACCATTTGATTTGGCAAAATTTGACTTCTGTCTACTGGCAACTTTAGTTCAGTGAGCACACTTATTAATTTCTCATTGCGCTCAATTGACATAATTCGTTCGTAAAATGTGACCTTATTTGCATACTGTGTTAATTTAATTTGTCCTGCCATAATGCATTCTCACTCGACTTTTTCCCCCGACAGGCGCAATGTGGTGCTCGAATCCGAAGTGGAGGACCAAAGTGGCCTCCTTCCAAGTGCATTAAGCGACTCCTTGTCCGACTTTCCATTGGTCACCGAGTCTATGGTTCAGCTCACCGTACATCCCGAAGACAACGGACACCGACTTGTGTGTCGTGCCAGGAACGATCTGCTCAGGCAAAGTGCACTGGACGGCGTTTTGTTTCTCAACGTTGCATGTAAGTGTGACCACTGCCAGATGGGAGCTGTGCTTTATTTGCACATTAACATTAACACTTGGCCTAATCCTGCGATATTGTTGTGCAAATTGAAAAATAATGACCACTGTCCGGCTGTGTCCCATCCCATCTGCTCATTGTCTTCATTTTGCATATTCACTTATTGGCGCCAGTGAATCGGTTTGTGATGGCTGCAATCGCCTTAGTGAGTGCAGTCTATTCTTAGTCGATGGCAGTGACAATTGTTTGTTGATTACCAAAAGGTTACTCGATAAACACTTTGTCCAGCCAAGCGGCGACACACTTCTGACAATATTGCACCGACGTACTGAAACCTTCTAAATGGAGACTAACAGCGTGGGATTAGGTGCCTAGATTAATGAACTCACCGACCGTTGTTCACTGGCCAAATCACTGTCGAACCAATTTAATTTTGTTTTGTGCGGGTGCGTCCTGTGTTGTTTTAAGGTGAAACTCGACTAGAAACGGGACTTGTTGTGTCGGCTGGCACCGACACATTTGGCCGTTCATTTGTCTCACTTAAGACAAATGACACTGTCTTCGGGTGTGGGGCATATTTTTAATTGTCTCTGTTGATTTTACATTTTGTGCACTCTGCCAGACTTTCCATTTCGAGACAATTTCACTGAGCTAAATGTGTCGATATGGCCGATGATTAATCTCGTCTCTGGCCACAGCTTATTGCCACCACTGTCTCGGCTCTACCAAAGGATAGAATAATTTGCTAAATTTAATTATCGATTGCACCAATATATCCAGTGGCAACAATATAAACGAAGCCATTTATATCGAGACAAATCAATACTAATGCAATTATTGCTTGTACGGACCAGAATAAACAGAGTGCAACTTGTCTTGCCATGTGATCACAGATCATGCTGCTGCGACCACATCGATATTAGATTCGTGATTGGAGTTGGCAAACACGCTCACTTCGTTGGCTTGCATTGAGCTCTTTCGGCCCGGCAGCCAAACTTTTCATTTCGACCAAGTTGGTTTGCACTTATGAGCGTTGTTAATAATTTTAATTATAAATGTGGAACATTATAAATGCACAGCGATCGTCGACAGTGTAATCACAGTGATGCTCTCACACATTGGAAAGTTTGTGCTCTGTTGGCAAGTAAATCAATTTCTGATCTCCTTGCCATCCGAATAATCCGATGCTTTGGCAGTGATGCTAATTCTGATGTTAATGATTGTTTGTCTAGTACTGCCACCAGTGATCTTCTAAGGCGATTTCCGCGGTGTCTTTCCTACTGCAGTGTCCGAAAGGACATGCACATGGACATAGACTTAGATATAGACATAGACATGTATTGTGAGTTGTGATCGGAATCGATAATCAACTAATAACTCCAATCGACACCAATTGGGCAGTCCAATCGAGACACTTCTCTCTGTTCACTCAGTTGCCCACTCGCCACACTGATCAGTAATCACTCTCGTTGGCACAATGTAAAATTCATATTATTGTCACTGCAATATTGCTAGTCATTAGTCAGCGGAATTTGCTAATTAAAAGCACAATTAGAGTTTATGCAATCAATCGATTTGGCAACTGTTTTCGATTGTTGTCTGTGCATGCCAGATAGAGAATATCTCTTCAATTAGCACGCTAAATTAAACAAGCTCATTTATTAGTGAGCTATCATGAGTGACTCACTCACTCACTAGTGCATGCTCGCTTCCAGAAGTGAATCGGTGGCTTTGTGTCAGCTCGACTCAAATCTTTATTATCTCAGCAGCTCTCTTCAGCAAAGTTGAAACATCTTGGCCAATTCGGCTATTTTGAGCCTCAGTGATTTCCATTACTTTGCAAGATTGGGGCGAGCATAGAATTTGATTAATTCAATTGGCATTTGTGTGTGATGGTTAATTAGATTAATTGACCAAGGGAACAGTCATTGAGAACTATAAAGACGACCACACTCGCCGTGCTTGGATATGTTGCTGCTTTTGTGTGTTCTTTCCATCTTATTCCACTTCGAACTTTTGAACTCGAAACAATGGGCAGTGAAAATCCACCCAAAGACTATGAAGAAGCCTTGCAAAAGTTTCTTGTTGAAGAAGAAGAACGTCGAGTGATGTTTGAGAAGTCTCTCCAAGAGAAGAAGAAACATCTGGGTGGCGGAGATATGAAGATGTCTAAAGCCAAGGTCGAGGCAGAGATTGCCCGCAAAAAGTTGGCCATCGATGAAGAGCTTCGAGTAAAGGTGAACCAGATGTGGAAAGACTACGAAGACAAAGTCAACGACATGAAGGACAAAAACGAAGCCGACATTCAGGAGATGATCAAACAAAAGACTGCTTTGCTCATGAAGAAAATCGATTCTTTGAAGGATTTGTATGCCAAGAAAATGAGCATGCGCAAACAAACCCTGGAGAAGGACATCAAAATGGCCCAAGAATTGATGACCAAGGCCATGGCCAATCCGATGAGTGATTCACTCGAGGACAGACGCGCCTTTCTCAAGAAAGAACTGGTCGACTACAAGAAGTTTGCTCCGACCAAGACTATCGCTGACGAAGATGCTCTCCGCCGTTTGGGTGTGACCATCACCAAGCAATCAATTGCTTCTTCAAAGGAATACATCATCTACCGTGGCACGAGTGACAAGAAGGAGTGCTTGGTTAAGATCGTGGTGCTCTCTGACCGATCTTCAAATTACCGCAGCTCCATTCGTGAGTGCTCTAAGGTTGCTCGTTTCTTGATGAGCGGCAACAATGGCGAACCCCGGCATGCTTGCTTTGTCAAGTTGTATAACTTTTTCTTGAGCGACAACAAGACCTATTTGTTCTTGGAGGAGCACAGCACCGTCAACCTCGAAATGAGGACTCATGATCGAAAGATCAGCCAAGAGCAAGTGAAACAGGCTCTCAAGCAGGTGCTCGATGGACTGGAGTTTATGCACACCCGAGCGATCGCTCACCTTAACGTTCGTGGGGAGAGTGTCATCTTCGACAAGGAAAACAATGCAAAACTGATTGGGCTGTGCTACTCGAAGATCTACTTCAACCCCGACACCGAAACCTTTTTTAAGTTGCCTAAGGTCGATCACAAGCGAGAGTTCTTGCCAGCCGAGGTCTTTTCGGACGAGTTCGACCCTATTCCAGCTGACGTCTACTCTTTCGGCTATTTACTTTATGCGGCCATTAGTGACCTCAAGAAGAAGCACCGAACCCGACGCATCGGTCACTTGGATTATGCCAACCTGAACGACGCATCGACTGCCAAGGCTTTCGTTGAACTGTTGACCAGTCGCGACCCGGTCAAACGTCTCAAGTTGAGCCTGATCAAGTCTCAGTCTTATTTTACTGAGCAAGAAGAATGAATTGCCTTTCTGGCATTACTCACAATTATTTTATTCTCTTATTTTCTTAATAAAACTTAACTGGCATATTTGCCACTTGACAAGACTCGATAGATTTTGTTGTTAATGGTTGTGGGCACGTGTCTTCACAATTAAGTGATCACACTGACAGTGCCGTCAACTTGCCCATTTGGGCCGCCAGTTCGGGCTATCATTAGCCACTTATTTGTGTGCCCTCAAAGCTCTGTGAAAGCTCACATCGATTAATGCTTGTGTTTTACTTTGCAGTCGCTCCCAAAGTAACGTTGCAACAGTTTCTGACTGGCTCAAGTGGCAAGTCCCACAGCTTCATATCATCGGGCTACTCAGTCCGAGGCAGCGATCTCCACCTTCTGTGCAACATAACCGCAAATCCTACGACTGACAAAGTTTTGTGGTATCGAAACTCACACAAACTATCTGAAGACGACCTAACTAGGCGTAAGTATAGCCAGCCAGCTCCGTTCACCAGTTTTTGGTGTTTGTTCCGTTTTGGTTTGCTTGAAACTCTCCAGTTGGTGAGAGTGTGAGTAAATGACTTAAACACAGATTATGTGATGGCGCGTAAAGTTCACTAATGTTTTGGGCAATTTCACCGTGCTCTTTCGGTTTGAATCTTTTTAAAGTTGCATTGTAATTAGCTTTTAATTTATCGCGCACAAAGCGAAGATTAATTCTAGTGCGGTGCAGTCAGCTCAATGGAGTCAGTTGCTAGTCAGTGGCAGTAACACTTCTCGGTGCTAATAATTATTGTAATAGTGCCCAATTACGCACACACTCATACACACACACCAAGACCAATCGTGGCGCGCGTTTTTTGTGCGCTCACTCAAATTGGTCGCAGACTGAAGTTGAATGCAATAGAATGGTGGTTTTGTTTTGCCTGTCCTATTCTCAGTCACTTTGGGCCATCCTCAGCATTCATTGCCACAGATATATTCTTTATTCAGAAGGCGAGAATGCAAATAGTGCAAATATTACCAAACAGCACTGATAATTTATGTCCCATCTTAATGCAACCTGTCATTAGGAAAAGAAAGAGCCTTTCTGGAATTTCCTGCTACACTCATAAATTATAAAATTGAAATGGCTCTTTCGAATTATGAAACGGACAAAGCAGCAACCCAGCAAGGCACTAATTTTCCTGATTGCCAATTAATCTCGCTTTCTCTTTACAGAGCCAATCAAGATAACCGAGAACGGCACTCATCTAATCGTAACTAACGTCACCGACGAGTGGCAAGGATTTTACCAATGTGTGGCGCACAACCAACATGGCTCCGGTTTCAGCAACCAGTTCCAAGTGCAAATTCTCCGTGAGTCATTTTTGCTTTATTAGCACATAAAACAAAACTCTTGTTTTATTTTCTATTTTCTATTTGACCATCATACATTGTCAGTTGTGATAAACTTGTTGCACATGTTCCTGGATAAGTTACAGGTTTAACTATGCTGCACTGTTAATCTACTGTACTCACTATATATAATCATTATGACATGTTGCAATTACTACGTGTTTGTTTTGTCCGCATCATTTCGGTTTTTACTACATCCATAGTTAGCAATTTATTTGTTCTTGAATTTAAAATTATAGATGAACATTTATTCGGAATTAAATAGAATTGGACAAAGTATTTGCATTTAATTTGACTGATTTTGAGTTGACCATTTGTGTTTTGTTTTTGTTTTTTATGTTTGGATTGTTGGACAATCGAAGAAAGTGTATTCTGAAATGAGACAGGTTGGTGGGAAGTGATCGGCTAGCACATCAAACAATCGAGTGGCCTAGATCGGTTTCTGTGTCCTTGCTTTCTGGTGCGAGCATACCAAAGACTTGTAACCTAATTTGACAAATTAAGCGGCAAGTAGGAAATTCTATTCGATTTGTTTGTTTCGAACGTTTACAATTCGGATTCAAATTGAAATGGATCGTACAGTGCGATTCGTACTTCCAGACAGATTAGATCGATCACTGAGTGCACTTTGTTCAAGTCGATGTCGCAAACCACCATTGCCAATATATATCCGGTTGATGCAGCGCAAAAGGCAATTGTTGATGTAAACAATCAGCACGATGACCAGTGACTGGTGGCAATTGGCTGATATCGATTATTGCTGCGAATAGACCGATCGTCTTGTGTAGCATGTCCGACCAAGAGTTCAACTGGACCAGATTGCATGCAGTCGCACTTGGCTAAAAGCGAGAGAGAAAGAGAATCGGTTTCGCATCGTTTCATTTGAGTTAAGTTTCGCTGCAATGTCCGAGTGCACTAATCACAGCAAATATGCGAACATCACACACGGCCAACACGGACAGTGAACAACACAGGCACCCATTGTCTGGCCTAATGAAAAATTAGTGGCCCATTCGTGGATGTGAGCAATGTAACGCCAAATCTGACCTAATGGGTCCGATATAAATCACTGGCGTGCTTGGTCTGGTTGGTTCGGTTGGTGCTCGCTGGCAAGCAGCAGCACCCGGCAAGAGTACCCTTGCACTGCAGTCGCAATGGAAACGTCGAATGGCTAATCTATTGTTGTTGTAGTGCACTGACTCGACCGGCTATTAATAACCATATTGCAATGGTCTTTTCATATTTGCCAATTCGAATTTGGTCATGCATGCCACTTCACTTCACTCACCGCTGTCAACGCCAATTTGGCCATCGTCGCCATTCGATTAGGGAAATTTCAATTTTAATTAAAAATTACTATCCATACGTTACTGTCCAGTGGACGGGTAAATGTCTTCTCGATACACTTTATGGCTTGCCGGTAGTGCGTTTGTGCTCGTGAGGTCAAGCGAGCTGGCGCTAGAGAATAAATTCAATTCGGAACTGGTAGTTGGTACTGCGGCTCGGTCACCGTCACTGGCACTTTTGCATTCCACAACAAACAGTCTGTTTAGCATACGCTCGTTAGTATACTGTTCTATGCATTGTGTTCCAGAGCCAGTGTCGCTAATGGTCGTTTAAGCAGAGAAAGTGTTACAATCATCTGCTCAGTGGTCATGTTTGCTACTGCTCTATTGACGATATAACCAATACCAATTCCATTCCTAATTGACACAGTGTGGACAGTCCAATTAATAAAATGATATTTTAAATTCACCAGCCTATCAACATTAATTGCGATGCCGTAGATCAAGTCTGTCAAATAAAACTTGTTTGTATGAACCAATTTGGTTGCATTCCGTCCGTTCGATTGTCTAACGAGCGTTGTCTGGTAATTACCAAATGCGATTACATTAGCCAATATGAGTGTGTCTGATGAAGGCGCGTCATTTGGTGATGCTGCATTAGGCTTGCCAACTTACCAATCGACTGTCATTCTGTCTGTTGTGCATAATTATTGGCATTTCTATATTTTAATCGGCAAATTGCCACTCAACCAGGCCACTGGTCTGCCAATTGCAGTTTTAATAGATTGCATATGTTTTTTCCCAATGCATTGATGCTCAATGCTTCAAGGGAATCAATTGAGCGCTCAAATCTGCAGTGATGGAACGAGAAAATTTCAGTTGGACTTAATTCGTGCAAGGCTGCTGATAGAGCACTGCTAATATATTATTGGCCATCGATGACCATGATACTGAGCATTGGGTACTATGGTGTATTGTGTTGTGTGTGTGCAGTGCATATTGTACAGTGCATTGGCCAGTGCGCATCCTAGTAGATCCGTCAGTGTCCGTGTGTGTTTATTACGAGAGTGGAAATATATTTACTCATTCATTGATCAAGACAGGCAGACAGGCCAACTGACAATCGGAGAAAATTATGTGCATAAAGACATTACTGAGGGGAGCAATGACTACAGTAGGGGCCAAGTGCACTGCAATCAATACAACAGACAGTTATCTGGCACAATGCATGCACACGGACACGGACATGGCCGAGCAAATCCGAACGAGTACTGCTGCCATGGCTATTGTGTGGCACCGATCGGACCGAGTCAAGAGAGCCATTGGCAAACAAGAAAGCAACATTAGCGATTGGCAACGTTCGACGTGGACGACTTGAGGATACTACTGAACTATTGGATACATCAATAATTGATTGCTGTCTAAGCAAACAATTACTTGCAATGCTGGGAAGCATTGACCACTGGTCACTCGTTCACTATGGCCCACGCCCATCAAAATCGTCCAATTGACCCAATGACAGTGATGTCAAGTTTCATTTAAATATGAAACGAATCTGCCTACAATCTCACTGTACTCGATTTGTCTCTTGCAGTCGGCCAGCTCAATTGCCGTAGCGGCAATTATTAATAGCACTAGATTACGAACGTGATTGCTTTCCACTTGGCTCGCTTGGCTCATTCTTGTTTGGATCTGGACGACTTTCTTTGTTGGATGCACATTCCCACCAGCTGCTATTGTACCCAGCTAGTGGCAATTGGGTTTCGGTTTTACGAACAATAAGTTGCATTTTTTAAATTTGATTTCATTGCCATTGTCTTTTCACTGGCCATCTTGTTTTTTACTTCCCTGCACATAATTTGATTTAATGTAAGCTCACTTGAACTACCTGAGTGGGAACTCGTTTTAGACCAAAGTGGATCAAATCATTTTGGCTGTTAACAATGATTCGCTAAGTTGCACCACTCGACACTGACCTTTCAATTTTCCTTGTAGACAAGCCACAGTGCATTACTCCGACGCAAACCATTCCGGCCAATTTTGGCAGTGTGGTCACCATGATCTGTGACGTGGACGCCAATCCTGGAAATGTAACCTTCTTCTGGCACACCAAACACACCGATCTCAGACAGGCTAGTCTAGCAGATGGTCTCCAGTCGGGCCCGGCTCAGCACTTGCACATCAAGGACAAAGGGTTGAAAAGTCGACTTGAGATTCGAATTGAGAATGGTGACGACTTTGGCCAATACTCGTGCTGGGCAAAGAACTTCGCGGGCGTGCAAGAGGAACCTTGCTACTACAACGTGTACGGTGAGAATGAGTAACTAATGCAATTTGGAGCTTATGCACAATCGAATTATACACAAATGACGAGCACAGGACAAGTTGACATGTCCGTTGGCCTAGTGACACTAAATATCGCCACTGTCACTGAGCCGACTTTGTAGACGTGACCTCCACTGCTGACACTTCACTTCTACTAGCTCTCATTAGCCGAGTAATGGCAATGAAGCCAATTTTATATTTTCTAAATTACATCAGCAAATTTATTGATAACCGAATAGAGACCAATGAGGGTTAGGTTTTGGCCGTTTTAAATTACAAATAGCGATTGGGACGCCAGAAATGAGCGAAATGAGAATTGGACAAATTTAAATAAATGCACGCTATTTGGTGTTTGCTAAGGTTTATACTTTCAGTGGAAAATTTTGCTTCTCAATGCAAGGCATTAGTACTCGAGGAGTTCAAGTGTCCAATGTGGCTAGGCATATTATTGGCTCGACTGAGTAGCAAAACAACTATTGGCACACCAAATGGGACCATAAATTAATTTAATTGACTCTCTAATGGGTCACAGCGTGATTAATTGTGGAAAGTAACGCTCAGCGGAGGTGCTTGCTGATGATTGGCCTCAATTGTCTCATTGGTTCGATCTGATTGCAGAGAACACCGTCAAACAACAATTGCTATGCGAGACGAACATCTCATTCAAGACCATTCAAGTGCAGTGCCAACGAGACAGTGCCAACACAAGCGAGCTACTATACCAGACCAAAGTGACCAATCGCTCGTTCGATGTGAGCGAGCAAACCAAGAGTATCCTCTTCAATTTGAGGATCTTCAAAGACAAGTATGTTTTTTCTTAGGTCAAGTAGATACTGACTGAATCTACTAATCATTATTTGTTTTACATAGACAACAATTGATCAATCTTACTTCAATCGAGCCTCACTTTCTTGTGGCAGTTGGCGAGTTACAACAAAAGGAATTCGATTCGAGCCATGGTCAGTCACAGACCAGTCAAGAGATGAACGATTCTGGCGACAATTCAAAAACTAATTCGTCACATGTGGACTCGGACGAGTTTAATCGAGAAGATCAATCAATATACTTGATGCTCATATCCGCCTTGGTCAACGGACGACTGACCAGTGACATAAGCCTTTCGTTCAAAGTGCCTGATGATCCAGAGACGAATGCAATTGTGGAGGATAAAACTGACCTGGACAAAGACATTGACTTAGAGGAAGGGAGCAAGTACCCTTCACAGAATGTGTCCATATCTCGATACAAGAAAATATATCCATCGAACGAATCTCCAGAACCAAAAGACACCAACGCGGCATCATTCACCACTGCGGCAAGCATCAAGCAGTTGCCATTGATATGGACAGTATTTTTGGTGACCATCATTGTTTTGGTAGTGCTAATCCTGATTGTACTCACCAAGCTGCACTCGAGAAAGAAACGCAAAAAGCCCCATGTTCGCTTTTGCCGTCAACACCAGGAGATGCCGGACAGAGAGTTTGTGGGTAATGGATTGAGGTAATAGCCAAGTAGCAGTGCATGTTTCCACATACATGTCCTTGTCATATCTTAATGGCCCTAACTGATCATTGTCTCCGTGCACAGCTCCAAAGAGTATCTAATGGAGGACGTGGAGAGCGAGCCCAACACCGACAAGGAATCGATTCAATTATTTACGCTTGCCAATTTTGATCAAACATATTCGTACTCGGACCACAGCCCGAGTGGGCCTGATTTTGTCGGTTTAAAGCATGTTGATCTCAGGACGACACTGCCAGACCTGATGACTGATACATTCCACTACGACCATGTGCCAATGCAGTCCTTCGAGATGGAAACCAGCCAACACAACCTGTACATTATCCACAAACCGTCAACCGCTGGCCAGTGTGTTTCCACTCTCGGTCCCATGTGCCACGACCTCGTCAGCTTTGGAGGTGCCATCAATCTGTCACATGCTGTCCAATCTAGTCCCCACGAGCACTCCGAAAGGTTTCGGACGCTGCCCAATCTGAAGGGTCGCCATTCAATGCGAATCGCCTTGGAGAACAACAAAGACACCTCCTTCTGCAAACGAACTCCTTCTGTGGATGCAATCGACATGGTCGGATGGATCAAGGCAGACGACCAAACTGTTGACCATGACGAGCAATGTCTCACGAGGAGGTCCACCGAACAAGTGTTCCCCCAAATGGGTTCCTACCCACTGGATATCAATTGCAATCAAGTGCCATAACTTTGTTTCTTCGTTAATTGAGTAAATAATATTAATAAATATATATTCATTAATTCTTATACAATTTTTGAAGTTATTTTTATATTTGCATTAGTGGTTACCATCGCTGTTAACATAGCGCCATCTGGTGTACTACTTTCTTAATTTACCATGCGGTACAAAGGACTATTCAATTACATAAATAGTTTCAAGTTAGATTGAACACGCAAACCGTTCGGGCAGAGTTATCGGTAAATAAATTCAAAATCTCATGTAAAAATAATTTTAAAATCATAGAAAATAATAATAAAATATCAAAACAAATATAATATAATAAAGTATTAAATATTGCAAGGGGACAAAGGAAATGTACACAGGTGTAAATGGAACATAGCACACAATAAGCCAATTGTCATTGATTAAATAGCTATTCAATTAATAATACTAGATTACTTAGAAGATGAGGACTAAGGTGTTGCACATCATCGTGTCAATGAATGTGATGTACTTTATTCAGGCAATATTTTACAAATGGTTGGAAAGCATGTTTTATATCACAACTCGGTCTTAGGTGGAACATCGGAAATTTTATCAGGACTAATTTCCTCAGTTATCTTCTCTTCTTCAGTAGGTTTCTCTGGCTCCAGCGTTTGTGGTTCTTCAGGCTTCTGGTCCTTTTCTTTGGCATTCAACTCATCTTGTGCCGGGGTTTGAGATGAGTTATCATCCTACAAAACGAAATAGTTAATGTCAATAATGTGCAATATTGAATTGCTACCTTTTTAGTTTCTTCCTTCTTGGGTTTCTTTTTAGGTGGTGCAACTCTAGCTTTGTTCAGAAGATATTTCACTTCTCTGTCTAAGGCAGCAATTTTCTCAGCAATTGCTCTTAAGGTCAATTTTGTAGGATTGGCATTTTTAGGCAATTCCGCATGTTCGGCTTCAGCCTGGGTCATCCAGGTCTGAGTATCATCAATAAGTTTGCGTAAATTAGTCAACTCAACTGGACTAAACACCTGATCATCTTCACTGACATTAATGGCATTGGAATGGAACATTTCGCTAATATTGAGAATATTCCTCAAAGCACTCAGAGCTTCGGGTCGTTCTCGGTGTTCATAAACACGTTCAAAAAGCTCTTTGGTGGTAACTTGAAGTTTCTTAATTTGATCGTCGAAAACAGAAGCATCGGCTCCGTCCGACTCATATTCCAGCCAATCGGATGCAGTTCGAAGTTCAGCCTCAATTTTGGTCCTTTCATCATCTGTGACAGCCGCAGAATATTCAGTTTGCTCCAATTTATCACGAGTTTCCAAAATGAAAGACTCCAAGGTATTTTTAGATTGATCTCGTTTGAGTTTAGCATCCTCTCTGTAAAATTAGAAATAACAGGAAAATAATCATATTGATGTTTAGCATAATTAATAAAGACTGACTTTTCATCTAAAACTTTGAGTTTGTCTTTTGAGGCGACAAGAGCTTCGTCCGAAAGTGTTGATTGGTCAAGAACATTTATGATAGAAGAAACCACTTCTTTGACGGTTTTCTTTTTGATTTCTTTTTTCGTTTGCTTAACAGTAGAGTTACCTGAATCAGTTTGATTGGCATCCAAAGTATCCGAAGATTTCTTTTCTTCATTCTTGTCAACACCTTCAGATTTAGTCTGATTCAACAAAGTTTCTTCACTTGTAGTGGTGTTGGTCTCTGTTTGTGTATCGTTGCCAGCCTAAAATTATATTTTAAAAATGTTAACTTTGATACTATGACATTAAGCATTTATATGAAGATAAACGTCAACTCTAAAAAGTGTAAATAAGACTGGTTAAATCTTATTTACATATTGTTGCACACAGAAGGAACTCAAAGTTTACCAATTTGCAAAACGCCAAACAATGAGCTCATAAGAGGTGCTGAAGATACTAAGAAAAAACTTACTTCTTCATTGCCACTGAAAAGTTTTGATATTGTGCTTCCAAATTTAGAAATTGCATCACCGACAGCGTCGCTTAGTTTTTCGTATTGGTCTGATTCTGTTACTTCTTCATATTCAACTTCAAAAAGAGCTTCAGAGTTGTCTATTGTGAGAATGCCACTTTCATCCATCTTGAAATGAACCTTAATGCCCTTTGATTCAACACTAGAATTAGTAGAATACTTTTCATAGATAGGAACGACATCTTTAAGAGAAACCTAAGAATAAAGTAAATTAAATAAATTGTCAGAGTAATTAAAAATACTTACTTTAAAAATACTTTTTGAACTATCCTGTGGATGAGAATCTCCATAGTTGACCAGAAAATCAAAATCTTCTTTATGTTTGCTAAATGTGATCACTTTCTTTTGAGGATAAGAGTTTCCACGACTGAAAAGCGCTCTGCTGACAGTTTTCTTTTCACCATTTTCATTAACACGATCGAAATCGACATTTATTTGGAAAATATTAGCATCTCTAACGTGGAAAGTCTTGACTTTAAACCCTGTAATAATAACAAATAAACATAATTAATGTTTTACAAAAATGTAAACAATGTTAGCTTTGATACTATGACAAGATGCATAATGAAAGGCAAAAAGTCAACTCTAAAAAGCGTAAATGAGACTGGTTAAATCTCATTAACCTGATTTAGCACCCAGTTGGAACTCAAAGTTTGTAGTTATAAAACTATGAGCTCATAAGAGGTGCATATTAAACAAATTGATTAAATAATTAAATTTACCTTTAGACAAATAAGCAGCTTGATATGCGGCACCGAGAGCAGCCGCTTCATCAGCGTTAACATTTTTGCTAAGTTCGCGCGAAATATAGTTCTGAAGAATTTGTTGTACTTTGGGGATCCTAGTTGCACCTCCAATAATAATAAAAGAATCTATTTCATTTAAGGTGAATCCAGAATTCTTAAGAGCATCCTCTAGTGGCGTTGTAACACCTTCATCAATTAAATCAGAAGTAATTGTTTCAAATTGTTCTCTAGTCACGATGGATTTAAAGTCAATATCGTTCATGACGTTTTCAATTTGAGCTTTATGTTCATTGTTGGCTGACAGAACTTTCTTTAATCTCCCAGCTTCTTTGAGAAGTTTAGACATTGCACGCTTGTTATTCCTAATTTCCTGGACAGTCTTTTTACTTTGTTCCGAAAACAATCTTAAAAGATGATCACGAAGACGAAGTTGAAGTTCAAACCCACCAAGATATCGATCGAAGCCAACACCTATAAATTTGTTTTAATAGAATATTTTTAAAATATTAAAATGCAAACCTTTGATGGTAAGTTGGGGGTTCGTTTCGGTGAATCCGCGATCTTTTGTTTTTACAACCTGATAACTTGCAATTGTACTAACAGCATCACCCGCTCCCATATCATAGAAAAGGATGTTTGTAGCTGTAGAATTAAAATCCTTGCGACGAAAAACGCCATAGTTCAGAGCAAAAGCAGTATTTGTGTTCATCAACTGAAGAACTTTGAGACCAGCCAATGAGGCAGCATTTTTTAGTGCTCTACGTTCTACTTGAGAAAAGTATGGTGGCAAAGTGAGGACACAATCGGTAATAGTCTGCATTTGGCCACCAGGAGACGACGATGCCGATGCAACTTCGGCGTAATAACGAGCTTTGCTTAGTAACATTGAAAGTAGCTCTTCAGGAGTGTAGAGCGTCTCTTGACCATTGTCTTTTAGTACAAAAGCAATTTCGCCGTTTTCATTTTCAACTAGAGTATGATACGGAAAACGTTCAAGATACTTTTGAACAGAAACAGATTTGAGACTGTTTTTTCCAATCAAATCTAAGAAATGAGTAAATGTTTTTTCTGGAAACCGTATACCAACAGTCAAAGCAGAATCGCCAACATATCGTTCGCCGTCTCGAAAAGCAACTACAAGTGGAGTCTTTCGTGAAGAATCGGTATTGAGAATGATTTCCATTGGAACACCGGGACTGACAATTGCAATCTTCATCCATTCTGACCCCAAATCGACAGACATAACAGCGACCGAAGCCACTAAAAAGAAAAAAACATTAATTAAATTCGTCATTTAATAAACTGAAAAAATCTTACCATGATTGGGCAGAGAAGATAAACAAAGAACGGAGAATATACAAAAGCTAGACAAGAATTGACTTGACTTCATTTTGTATCGTCTTAATAACGCCACATAAATGAAATAATTGAGAATCGACTGTTGAACAGGGATGGGAACAAATGAAAGCAAGATTTATTGCGACTTTACATCCATTACACAAAGGCCAGATTTGTCAAGATCTGCAAATTGAAGTAGAAACGGATTAGCGTCATCAAAAGAAAATGACACAATGGCACCTAATGGACTGAATGGCCAAGACTGACACGCTTCCAATCAACGATCACAAGTGTCCAGTGATAGGAGAACAGAACGTGTGTTTATGTTATATTGACGTGTCATTGGCAAGAGCACGTGTGCACTTACTTATGCTAGCTTGAGATGACGAGATTCAGAGATATGTGCTGGTGGTTCGGGTGCAAACCTTGAGCCAGGATGGAGCCACGATAAATTGGCGGCGGACAGGTGGTGGACGGCCTCAAAGGTGATGAAATCGATCAATAGGAGCACAACGAAAATCAACTAAGCATGCCAAATAGAGTCGATTGAGCACAGCGCCACTAGCAGACGCCAATTGTGCAACTTGGCGAGCTATGATTGGACAGCTCTCACCACACTAGCGACATCTGGTGGGAGCCGGCAGATACATTCCTCACGATGAAACTCGCATTTGGAATTTGGCCATTGTGGTAATGACTTTTAGTGTTTTCAATTGACATTTTTCATCGTTACTATGGCTTTTACACAAAACAGCAATTTTAATAATGATGGCACTTGGCGGCCATTAGTATTCACTTAAACACTTTATGCACGATACCATATGGTACATTTAATAAAAGACAAAAGGAGGAAGATAGATTTATTGAAATTATATTGGGATATACAAAGAGGTGGACATCAAATAAAAACCGAGGGCTTTAGGAGGGGAAAGTAGTGAAAATAGTTAACAATGATAATAAATGGTCATTAAAGCTTGTTGGTTGATGTGCTCAAGGAGGGCAGAACTCGATTGGCATAAATGCCATTCCTAACACTGGTCACTAGAAGACTCTCTTGCAATTCGATTTCGTTGATTGATTCCAAGTTGGTCACCAAGTTTGTAGTCGTATCTAGCATCGTCACTGAAACGCACTCGCCTTCCACATCACCGTCCTTTTGATCAGTGGTTATTCCTTTTAGGTCCGTCGTTTTGGTGCAGTCTAATGAAGGCAACAATTAAACCACATGACTCAAGTGAAAGCTTACTTTTGGTGTCCTTGTAGTTGGCACTATTGTCAGTTCGTGCTGATTGTCCAGGCACTGTTAGGGCTCGGTTTCGTAAATCTTTCGACTGGTCGATTGCACTGTCTGCTCGGCCAAAAATAAGATATCGCAATCGAGTTGACAAAGGTAAAAATATACTTTTGAACTCTTTGCGAAAGTTGTCGTTAAGCCATGCGTATAGAAACGGGTTGTAGCAAGTGGAGGACATAGCGATCAGGTGAAAAACCACGAACATGGTTTTCGAGTGCTTCCAGTAGGCTACTGAGCTATTGAAGTCCTCTACCTATGGATGCAGCATACTAAGTGACAATGCAAGCAGATGTTCACTTACCAGGTTGTAAATGTTCAGTGGTAGCCATGACACCGCGAAAATGATCACCATACTAATTAGCATTGAGTTTGTCCGCCGAGCACGTTCCTTTTCAAGCCATTTTCGTTGAGTTGAACAATTTCTACTGCCTGGTCGAGTACGAATTCGGTCCCAAAGGCGTGAACACACTTTTGTATAACAAAAAGTGATAACAATAAAGGGCACGATAAATTGAACCACCATAGTGACTAATCCATAAGATAGTTTCATCCAATCGTTGGGCCACATCTCGTGGCAATACTGTTTGGGCTTCAACGTACGTAAATAAGCCTGAATACGTTCAGATGAAGCCTGTTTAGATAAAATTTCACTGTTGTTGCTCAGTCCTGTTAGGGTTGAATTGCCCACGAAATTTGGAGGGATGAACATCCATGAGACCACATCGATGAAGATGCCATAGGGTAAGGTGCAAATAATTCCAACAATCCAAACACTCAGGATAATAAAGGCACATCTCTGAATGTTAATCGGTCGTCGAAAAGGGTGCACGATTACCGAATAACGCTCAATCGCAATCCACATCAACGTGAAAACAGAGATGCACACCGACACGCCTGAAGAACAGTTTCATGTTAGTGTATTCTGGCAAAATCTCCCATGTCAACTTACCTTGAGCAAAGGCCACCAGGTGACAGAAGGTCGAGCCAAAGATCCATTCCTTGAAGGTCAACAAGTAGAGCGGGGTGAAAGGGACACAGAAGAGACACAACAAAATGTCCGACAAGGCCAAATTTGCAATGAACATGTTAGTGACGGTGTGCATAGAGGACTGTCGATAGACAACGTAACAGACCAAGATGTTGCCAGTAATGCCAACCACGAAAATGAGAAAGTAGATGATGTAGAAGAGGAGGCGAAAGCTCAAGTTAAGGTCGATGCTGTGCTCCATCTCGTCGGTCATATGCCAGAAAAGCTGAGAAGAGCTCTTGTGCAACACCAGCGAGGAAGGTGTTTGGTTCCACAACTCTGGCTCTACAGCACTCTGGTTGTCAAGTGTACCCAGCGAACTCTGCCAACCAACTGCCGACGGACTCGAGTAGCTGTAGGCAGCCTTCACAGCCCAATTGGTCGGAAAGTTTTCATTCAAAATGGATGGCTTAATTAGCCTCGCCATAATGGCCATATTTCGTATTCTCCGGTTTGCTGTTGAATGCGTCAAAAGTTAATGTTCACCAACAATGGGCGATGTGATCAATTTGCAGACAGACTTGGCATGTTTTCTGCAAATATATAATTCGGCCGTTTTAATTAACTCCTCACTCGGGAACAATGCTTTGCGCCAACGAAAGATAAATACAAATTGAAAGTGTGCAGTAAGAGGCATTTCTTAGACCCAAAATAGATTCACAAGACAAATTGTGATTCTCCACACAGAGGACGAGCTGTGGCCAATTCGACTGGGTTGAATCTCAATCCTCAGCGCACTCATTAGTGGCACATTGATAAATATTAAATGATCGATCGATTGCTAATTCGGGCTGTTTAACCTTTACTTTACACTGGCCGAGAGCACTGAAACCGGTGATCTCAAGCCGAGTCGAATCGATCATAAGTTGCTTGAGAATATACTGTTCGAGGTTTAATTACCAACAATCGGCAAATTGCGTTCCTGTGGGCAACTCAATCCACAGGACTCCACTCGACCCAAAACCGAAATGAAATGATAAATAAATGATTCAATTGGTTAGAGCTTAAGTTGTGCTTGCCAAACCTGCCCAAGTGCGTGTTCATTCGATGCCTGATTTACTGCCGCTTCACTGGCTCATCGTCTATTAATTACTGAGATGTTAGAAATCCTATGTAAACAGTGTTTCCACTCAGCCCAGACAGGTACTTCACCATACAGTCGAGTGAGAGAATTTAAATCTGATTATAGGCTTGTTTGCTATCCCCAATTTGTTGTTCTCCACTATTTCTTAGCTTCTCTGCAATCGATTGCTCTGATATGTCTTGCTTGTCATGGCTTAAGGTGCAGTTCGGCTTGGTTGGACCGAGTGGCACTGTGCCATCTTTGCAAGCATAATTGCAGCAGTGGCGCATCTCGCTCCATTAGTGTAAACGTTGACTCAGATCGAACTAGTTTCGGGTCCATGGACGAGTGGAAGATGCATTGCACCTAATGCACCAGTGCAGCCATCAATAATTAGATTACGCAGCACAATTCGATGCACAAACATGTCACCACGAGTGCTTGTGTAATCGGTTGCTTCCATTCGAACCTAATTACACTGTCTCTTCTGTTGCACTGTCAGCTTGGCCTGCTCACTGTCCTGCTCCTTTTCATATTTATTTTGCGTGGCACAGTGTAATTTTAAATTCCCTTCTGCCCAAATGGAACGCAATAACCTTCAATTTTTCAATTATTTCAATATTATGCGCCAGGCCAAATTGAATTGCAACACGGCATGTTTGGCTGATTATAATTATTGTTGTGCTCAAATCTTAGCTCAGCAGTGTTTTGTTTCGTTTAGTCTCACTTAGAATGTGCACTTTATAATCACAATTAGGTTCGACTTTAATATCCGCGGCAAATTTTCCACAGAAGGATGAGCAAAATATTCGATTATGAGCCATTACTGACTTTCACCATAGTGATTGTGTGACTGATGGCATAGGGCGAGCAAGCCAGTTGTGCCAATAATAATTCATTGCACCAAAAGCCAACAATGCAAATGATGCAAATGGCACAACACAGGAGGATGGCGCTTCAGCCTTGGCTCGGAAGGCTAACATTGTCTCGGCTCGATGTCCTACCAAAATGTGGCCCGATGCAATCACTAGGCTAGTTTAGATTTATTTTTAAATTTAATTTGCTCATACGACCAGACAAAGCAATTCCCTGTCCGTAGTTATGCAAATATGGCAAGCACTCAATTATAGGCAGATTGCTTCATTGTTACATTGGCAAGTTTCGATTTGTCTTCACTCTTTTTGTGCACATTGAATGCACAAGCACTCGGTTGACACCGAGGGAACGAGCTTTAGGAATTGTACAATGTACACTTAACACACGTGTAGTCCGCTGATAGATCGATTCCAAGTTTGATCGTTACAATTTATTCGGCCACAAAAAACGAATTAAATGTCCAACTTGGTCGAGCCAGTAAATAATTAATTAGCCTCAATAAGTCACTAGTGCACTAGTGTAAACGGAAAAGGAAGATCTGTTAATTGCGTTAGAGGCCATCAATCTACAGAGAAGAGTCAACAGACCACACTAGCACACAGCCAATCAGAACAAATTGAACCTATTAAAGTTTGTGTTAAGGAAAATCCTTAATTAAAGCGAACAACTGCTAAAATAAGAACGAATAAAATCGTCTCTAGCTCGAGTCAAGTCAATCTTTAAGAGAACAAATATATTTGTGCAATTTTGATTTGGTTTGCTCAAACAATTATGCTATAACGGACCCTTAGCCAATTAGATGAGTACCCGTAATGGAAGGCACTAAATGTTGGTTATAGCAAAGGTCTACAGTGGACCCCATTAATCCACAAAACAAATGTGTGTCACGTAGACGTGCCAAATTGCACACACAAAAATCAGCAAATCAAATTGATTCTAGCTGAGACGTCGCTTGTGTGAGGAGGACACAAATCAACACTTACTTTGTCACTGAACGATGAATGAAGTGAACACGATAGCATTAGTAGAGGATTGATGTGAAAATGCAAAATACAAACATAAATCGATGTTTGCATAGTTTGTCGGTTGCACGTTTGGCCACACACTCGCACAGACACAAGGACAATAGGAGAAGACCATCAAACCAGTAATGGAATGATCTTGCTGCCAATATTACAGTGTTTCAGTGTTATGGCATTAGTGATGCTGGCCCAAGCTAGACTAACCGAGCCAGAACCGATGCCGCGAAAGAAGTTAAGTTGTCCGATGGTTTGCTGTTGTGCTCGGTCTGGTAGCAATAAAGCGATATCGAATCGGATCGTATGCATCTTGTCCCTTCCGAAAAGAGCCCAATTGGCGCGCATGACTAGAAGACATGCGCCAAACAGGCGCGGAAGTTGAGATTAGTGAGAGAAGAGGTGGTATGATGGTCAAAGTGATTCAACTTATGCCAACAAGGCCCAATTAGAGACGATTAATTCATTGCACGGCACTCGCTTCGAGGCAGTTCGGTGCAAGTACAGTGCCGCACTACCTCTTGTCACCCTTTTAGTCGTATTCAGTGAGACTATTTGACAATATCGATTAGGCCAATAAAAAAGTCAAATGAGCTCGCTTTCAAAACGAAACCTGCCATTTACACCTACTGCAAACAATACAAAGTGCACTCAACCAAGCACACACACACACGAGTTTACCCGGACACTGTACATGTGGCAATAATTAATTTGCTAATTGAGACATTCGAATTAATAAGGCAAATGGCAGACGAGTGACAGAGAAACAGAGCATGGGGAATGATTCCCCTCACAGCTGTCTGTTAGTCTGCTAGTGTGTTTGCACTTGAAAGCAAATTGGCAAAATAATTGAGAACAATGCGATGATGAGGCGAGGGAGCTATCAGGGCAGAGTGGGCAAACCAAATTATTAGTGGATGCTATCAATTTCCATAGAAAATGCGCCAATTAATCAGAGGACATTGCTTAGGCAAAGCTATTCGACAGTGAACGGACCGTGAGCAAATGGGGTCGGGATTAAGTAGAAAAAGTCAACGTTAGATGGTCGTTCGGTTCTTGGTTGGGTCGCTGGGTTGGTCGGTCTGCCGGTGGGTCGTTTAGTTATCCGTGTGTAATCAATGCACCAATGTGCGGTAACGATTGTACAGAGAACAATCGAGGCACACTAACAGGACACCAAGTGGCTATTGTGCAGTGCTCCAACACGACACAACAGGCATTGCTGGCACAACACACAAACTAGACACAGCACTTGAAGGGCGACTCATAATTGAGATGCCCCAGTGCTGCTGTTGCTGACTTACCAAGCAAATGTTCTCAATGTATTCAATGGACGAAATGGGGTCGTCTTTAAACTTTCATGACAGATTAGTGTGTGCCGCCGAGTATTAGATTACCTCGACTTTGTTACACCGATGCAAATAGGCCTTTGTGTAATTAAATGGGCCCGTAGATCGTGTCAAGTGGTAGCCATCTTCGTGGTATGTTCTCATTTGAATTACTGTTCTAATTGCACTCGAATCTGTCAAATCCAATTGTTTTGCCAGTCTCGTTTGGTGGGTCGAGTTGGCAGCACGGCAAGGCATTTCATATTTGTTATGGGCACACAGCAAGCATTTCTCCAATGGCAAACATCTGCACATTGGACAGGCAAGTTATAAATTATAATTCGGTCGTAAAGGTCCCGACTTGATTAACGCAAAACAAATGACGTTTCGCTGTGCACTCGATGTGTTTTGTTTAAATTTGAATTGTATTACTAATGGAAATATGCCACATTGCCTCATTGCCACATTACTTGCACTCAGTCACTATTTACCAAATGGCAATTGGCCAATAATGCCAACACTGTGAGCGTGTCACAAAGTATTTTACTGATTTTAAATTCGCACCAGTATTAATGTCGAGTGTCACTGGCAGAATGTTATGTAAGTGTAATAAATCTGGCCAGAATCAAACTAATAGTCTTATTCTTTTATCGGCCAATGAGTCGAATTAATGTGCTTTGACAGTCAACTCGATAGTTAGCAATTGCAACAAAAGCAGTTTGATTGAAATTCACATGGCGATTCGAAGCTAAGGTTTGTGCTGGCTTGGCTCCACTGAACCAATCCAGAATGCAACACATTCACAGCTTAGCTCTGTTTACTTGGCTCAGTGAGACATTCCCTTCAGCGGGAAAAGTTTTCGAAGCTAATAGAAATGTTATTTCTGCTCGGGACATCATCGACAAGACGAAAAGATAATTTAGAATTAATTGAGTACAACGACTGGAGAACAAACATTACGGCAATTAGATTTAATGGCATCCAGTGAAAGGTCTTTTTCACTAGTGAGAATGACGATCCATGAATGCATCAATGTGCAACGTTGTCTCGGGCCCGCCAGTGGAGAAATTAATTGTCAATCTACACTGCAGTCATTGACAATTGCAATCGGACTCAAACACGAAGTGAATTGAAACAATTCCAATTGCCATCAAATGGGAAAGCAGACAAAAATCAAATGGAGCTTTCCATTCTGCAAAGCGATTCAAGACGAGACGGCACTTGCAGAAGAAAACATTGGCCCAGATGCTGAAGAGCTAATTTGGTTTGATCGCCGCCAACAACACTTGGATGGATGCAACCGACAAGCGGCAATTGTATTTGATCGCTTCCTCGACATGCCAGGCGGATTTATAAATTATTAATAAAATCAAATTCTAAACAAATATTCCATTGGACTCGGCCGATAAGAGTGCAACTGCAAACTACAAACAATTGAGATCTGTTCGTGCTCGAATTAGTGGCAAATTTGTGTGTTTCAATTGGCGCTAGACAAAGCTAACGATCGGTACCTAGGTAAACTTGATTGCCGTAGAGACGAGTTTCAAATTTGTTCGTCATGCTCGATTTACGGTCAATAGCGATTAAGATCACTGGAAAATGAGCTTTCGGCAAAATGAGTAAATGCAAGTGGAAGGAATCTTCCTCTGTAAAACTACACTTTGGTGAATGCCGACTTGAGTTGCCTAGGATAGAAGGTGCTCTACCACTTGTATGCCAATTCATTGGCAATGGATCAATCTAAATTTTCATATTTTATCTGGCAGCAATAAGTCCTGTCTTAAATATCTTCCAGCAAGAATTCACTCAATCCGAGAATATCGATAGGGCAGACAAAAAGGCAATTACTCGAGCTGTACTTTCGCTTAGTTTGCAAAGTGAACGACAAGGGGAGAGAAGAGCAAATTAATTGTCCCAAGAATTGATCGTGCACAAAGTGGAAATTGAAAAACTTCAACATAAAGATGACATGAAAGATTACTCTTCTTCACTGGCTCCTTGCTGGCACACAAAATATGATGTCCTCGATTGGATGGTGGCACTATGGATTGTTCAGAGATAACGTAGCCAACCATTAGAAAGGCTAGTGAGAGCGAGAATTATAAATATTTCCAAGGGAGATAAATCACCATTAGAGCAATGAGAGAGTCGAGCCAGTTAGAGCACTGCACTGCATTGCATTGTTTGCGCCCAATAGAAGCAAGCAAGCACCGCCATTCATTGAGCAACTCGTCCGCAAACCAGTTGGACCAACTTTAAAATGGCCTTCACTAGACCGACAGTGTCATTTCGTACTCGAGCGAACAGTGCCTCGAATAGCACTGTGTTGGAGGAGCGATCATAAAGGGAAACAAATGGGTGAAGTCATCTCCAACGGATTGCCTCACTGCCTGATCCAATTGCCCGGCCGATCTCTCGCAATTTGCCGTGTCCTCTGACTCTTTCCATATCACTATGCTAGTGCTAGATTGCATTAGATAATCTAGCATCTATGCCTGGACAGTGCAATATTTCGATGTGTTCGTGATCGAATCGAATTAAGATGCCTTCACAGGAATTAACGATCACTCGGGCTGACTCACAGTAATGGGTGGATATTATAATAGATGGTAAAATGCGATTTATCCTTTAATTCGAAAGAAATGCACCCAAATGGAGTTGCCACCGAGGTCATTTATTATTGAGAAACGAGCAGTGGTAATGCAAATCTCGTTCTTAGTGGGCTCTGTCTGAGGAAGTCATCAATTAATAAACCAACAGTCCTTGTTGTACAGTGTACACCATCATACCGCACCAATCTGCCATAGGTGGTGATCGATACCAATAGAAATGCCATTTTAGCAATGTTTTGAGCATGCAAGTGTTATCGATTGTGGCCTATTGTGTCCCAATATTGTTGCAGAAACGTCAGTGAGAATAGTAATGAAAGGAGTGAAGAATAATAGTTTCTTGGTGCACTGATGGCATGAAACACTCGTTAGGCCATTTGTCTATTGTGCTGCCTGACGTGACTGTTGAAGACAAGACACGAGCCAAACTTCAGTGCACAAGTGCTAAGCATCGGGTTGCAGTGAGCAGCACAACTTGTTGTTCGTTCCAAAGACGATTGTGCTACACACTGAAGCAAATAGTACAAGCAAGTACTGTCAGTGCACGGAAAGTGATCAATAATGGAAGTGATTATTAATAGCGCACAGTGCCATTTAGGTTCAATTATGGCAACACGAGAAGACTATGTGCGCTTGACCTAGAGAGAAGGCTAGCCAACTGATTCACCGACTCACCAGACTGATCTAGTCCCCACTAGGCCGCATCAATTATCTATCCCAATTTGGATGTCTCGCTCGATCGATCGATCCGGTTTGCTTTAGTCCGAGCTGCAGTGCCACACGCTCTCGGATCGATCAAGCATTTCTTCTGTTGGTGTGCATGCAGAAGTGACACTTTGATTGATGAATAATTTCCATGTTCGTTTTGACTGGCAATAATCGTCATCATTATCTTGCAATGTACATCGCTATATATATCTATGTACTGAGCAGGCTCGCATTATATAGCCACTAATGGTGGTGATAAAGAGCTGACTTTATTGTCGTCAAGTGCATTGTGCACTGTCATTCGAATAGATCGCTGGCCCATTGGTCTAGGTTGCGCTAATTTAATTACCAACCAGTGAATATTCCTTTGTAGTAATATGCATTGTTTGTGAATTATTCATCGACCGTTGACGTAACCAATGTGGCTCATTGGCTCTATGTCCACTCTGTGGTGGTGTTACACTCAGTACGCTCAGTACACCCACGCCCAACAATTGCCAATTGCCCTGAGAGAAATGAACAAAAGACGGCTTGTTGATTATTTGCACTTTACTACTAATGATAATGATAAAGTTATCAAGTTATTCATGGTTGCACTGTGTGAGACTTCGATTGCACACAGACACATCACTTGATTCGGAACATGTCGAGCAGGTCCTGATTATAGATCCGAGTTATTTGCTGCACAATAGTGAGCAACATTTGCGCCTGTAGGGACAAAGTAACAGTTAGTGAGCGGTTGTGAGTAGTTCGGGCACTATACGCTACGCATTGTGCACTGCAAACACTAAACTAAGTAAACACAAACAGTATGAAAGCGCTCACCTTTTGTCGCACCATGTCGAATGTGTTTCTGCTGATTCGGTAATCGGAATTCTCATATTCTTGAATCATGAAGTCGCCATCTGTGTCGAAAAACTCTTTCAGCTTGGACAAGCTTTCGTTAAGCGTGTTCACCTCGTTGAAAAGATCCCGAAAGGTATCGTCTCGAGTGATTGGGTTAAGGAAACGTTCCACGGAGAAGCGCGAGTCGACCACTACCACCTCCTGGGACAAGTCGGACTTGTTAGTCTCAAGCGGCAATCGGTACCGAGTGTTGATGTCAGTGTCTTTCTTCGACTTTCGCTCCTTTCCTGTGGCGGTGTTGTCCAAGTTCGTTTTGAGATCGGAAATGGTAGTGAGCATGTTGGTTGTCTTTTGACTTCTCTCGGTAGGAGTTTCTTCTGAATTGAGGCTCATTTTAGTCTTTTCCTGTTTGCTTAATTTTACCAATGACCTGATCAGGTTGCGATAAGACTCTTTGAGAATGAGCACCGCTCGATTTAGTTCTCTTATCTGGTGGTAAGTGGATTAGTTCAACTATTGTAATTATCACCATCTTCACTCACTTTATCATATAAATGTTCGAACTCTTCCTTGAAGATGGGAGTCAATTGGCCATCGGTGCTGAATTCGTCTGAGCCTCTTTGATTTTTTTCTTTGGCTCTCAGGTCACCGTTCGATTTGCTTAACAGATCGACTTCAATCTTTGAGTCCAAACTAGTGGCGACAATGTCAGTCTTAGCCGTCTTCGGGTAACCCGAGTTCTCCATGTCGGCAAGAGTCTTTATACTTGCGTTCATCGACTGTGGACTTTCGAAGGCGTCCTTGCCCTTGGGAGGTCGTGAGACTTCACCAATCACGAACGGAGCAGACTTTGACGTTTTCCATGTTTTATTTGTCTTTACTTCGTCTATCCCAATTTCAATCTTGTTCGAGTTTTCCTTGATCTTCTTGGAAATCTCAATGTTCTTCTTGGTGATAGACTTAATTGGCTTACTTGCAATGTTTTTTCTAAGCGACAATGAAATATCACCTTTGGTGGGAGGTGATGTGCTCTCAGTGATCACAGAGATGACCGATTTGTCGCAAATGTCGTCATCGTCCTTGTCCTTGTCCTGTACGGTCACGATCAGCCTGTTCTTGCCTGCCGGTCTAATCTTCTCTATCGGCTTACGTGAAACAGTGCCCTGCTCCAATTGGCGAATCTCTGGCTTGGTCTGGGGAGTCACCTTACTTATAGGCTTTTTGTTGCTATTTGACTTGCCCTTGTTCTCTTTGTTCTTGGCTTTGTCACTTGCGGGCTTCTTGTCTCGCTTTTGTAGGATATCGTCAGGCTTTGTCGTTTTGTCCTTTGCCGATTCGTCTTTCGTCTTCTTGCTGTTTTTGCCTGAACGAGGTTTTATTCTCACAGTGTCCTTTTTGCCGTCCGACTTTCCATCGGGCTTTATGTCTGTCTTGGCGTCCATCTTGGCATCAGCATTTGCTTCGACCTTTTCTCTGGTCTTTTGATCGGGTTTTGGATCGGTTTTGACATTCTTCTTGGTAGTCTTGCTTTTCTTGTTCTTTTTGTCGGAGCTCTTTTTGCTCTTGTCGGAAGGTGGTCCACCCTTCTCCAAGGCTGGCTGTTCAGCTGTTTTAGCAGGCAGTTCGTTTTTCTCGGAATTGTTTGGTTTTGCACTCTTGCTTTTTGGTTTACTTTTTGGTTTACTTCTTGGTTTGCTTCTTGGTTGCTTCTTCGGGCTAGTTCGCTTAGGCACAGGCACGGTGATCTTTGGGTCGGGTGTTGTAGGTTGATTCTCCTTGTTGTTTTGCCCTTCGTAACTTTTTCTTCCTCTCTTGGCTGGTTTATTGCCCATTCCGGTCGCGGTCGCAATTATCTTGTTTGAGGTTTGAGGCAAAGGGGCACAATGAGACAAGTCCGTTGATTCCGGATTGAATGTCGTTTTGCTAATTAGGCAACGATTGGACTTGTAGTTGGTGAGGTGGTGAGAGGACAAAGGCACTGAGGCATAAACCCTAAGAACTAATGACACGAGAGCAGCACCTTGTCTCTGTGTCCTTAAGTACTGCCTCACGGTCATTGTGCAGACCGTCGGCAAATTCTAATTTGAATAATTCTATTTGCCGCCGATAAATTATTTATAATTAATTCGCATATTTAATTCATTGAGACTAGAAAAAATTGCTTGTCCACTTGGCCCACTGGTTCAGTTGGCAAGCATTTTAATCTTGCTAACGACAGCAATTTGTATTGGCTTTAATTAGACAGAAAATGGACCAAGTTAGAAGAGGCTGGCATGGTATCTCATAGGTCGAGTCAGTAATTAGAAGAACATGCCAATTTGCATGGCCACTTATCACACTTGGCCACTTTATTGCTCTGCCTGTCCTAGTACTGGACGACTGCACGGTCAACAAGCGCATCACATGTTTTCATCAATTATATTACCAACCAGGCTCAGCTTTGCTCTTCAATCAACGCTATCAAGTCGTTTGTGGCCTGATTGGCTCTATTTTTAAATTGCACCATTTACTGCCCGATTCGATTTATTAGATTAGCTTGTTAGTCGGTCTTCTTACAACTTCATTAGCGCCCTAATGGACACACAAAATTCAATTTGTGGCACTTGCCTTCTACTTCTGTCCTGTCCAAATCATCTTCCAAGATTTTTTTCAATTTAAATAATTTCTTTTGCTCTTTTTATTTGTACAGAAAGTTTGCCTTTGGCTTTGTGTTGCATAGATGACTTGCATGCAAGCACTAATGGGTAATACTTACACTAACTGCTAGTGCCTAACATATTCGTGACCAAGTGGTGAGTGATGTGGCACAAGTATGGCCACAATTGTCTTTGGTGATGCAACTGTGGCTGTGAAGAGTGCCCAAGAACGGTCATGCTTGAGTCAGTTCGCACCATAAATCTGCATTGGCCATTACCACTGGCCAGCTCAAAACACAGCTAACACTAGGCCAAGACGGTGTTGGCCGCACATTACCAATGATTATTTTCTTAGTGTCTGAGTCATTTATTTTCATTTGCCACAATGACTCTAGAATAGATATTTCTGTTGAGTTCCCTGGCAGACCAACTGCATAATGAGAGTGGTTCTCTGGCTTGCACTACAGTCGATTCATGCAAAGTGCAACCCTACTGGCCAAGCCCGCAGCCACCACATTGCACCTGACACTGCATCTAATTAGTCATTGTGCACTTTTAATTAGTGCCTATCAATTTACATTCAATTTGCATTATCGTACTAAAGAACTTTTGTTTCGATTTCAAATTAAAACTCATTTCTGGCTAATTTACTCACGACGAGATCTAATCAGCTAATTGCCAACGAGTTGACTTAATTAGACTTTGAAACTTTTACCCGTTTTATTGTATTCCTAATTCGGGGAATGAGCTGCATCATGCTTTTCGGATCGAATGCCAAGGATCTGTGGTAACCATCGGTTACCGGCAGTTTTGTGTATGCATGTTGGCTTTGTTTCCAACCAGTTTCCATGGCAAATTGGTTGACTGGCGACTCAGGCTTAGTGCACGGAGCTGATTGTTTGTCACTGATTATGATTTGTCTGCATTCGAATTCATTTTAAAGTAATACTACACCTGCACTAAAATCAATGGCATTGATTCTCGGCATCGGCGTTGGCCTGTTTGTGCTCATTGTTCTGTGGGCCGTATCGATTTTGGTGTGTGTCATTTCGTCCAAGTTGAAAGTGCCACTTAGGTACGAGTGCATTCGTCTGTTTGACAATCACTTCATTGCTAATTCTGTTTTCCTCGCCAGTTACGCCGGACCGGGCTGCATCTCCTTGTCAGTGCTGTTGACGGCCACTTTGTTTGCATTGCCACGCCGAACTAGAACATATTTGTCACCGACAATTAGTGGCCCGACGGATGGGCAGACTGAAGCAATGCTCGATTACGACTGGACCGCATACGTGGTGTTGCCCACTTATCTCACTGTGGGCCTGCTCACTTTCGGCCTGAGCACTGGCCTAGTGGCCAATTTCTATTTGTTCCCCGATCGGACACAGTAAGCAATTGTTCTCTTGTTCTCTTGTTATTGACTCTCTTTGTGCTGCACAGAATTTCCACGATCAATTCGAGAAGAATTCATTTTGCCAATTAGCCAACAGCGACACAAATGCCTTAATGAATACATCCATGAACACATCCTTAAATTGGCACATGCCACTCATGGAACAATATGAACAAATATTGTTTGGTTGCATTAACAGCCGTGGAAAACACGATCGATATTTTAAACTCGACAAATATCAGCACGCCATTGCTATGGGCAATAATTTCCAAGTGGAAATTGAATTGCTGCTTGGTGAAGTGAACATTAACTATTTACGTACTTTATCACTCGCTCCACTCACTGTTGAGTCTGAGGTTTGACTGATGTGAAGCTCACTAATGTATCAATTGAGTAACTCAAACACGTTTCTGACCTACAAATGCAAATGGGTTGCTGTTCCAAAAATGTAATTGTGTTTTTTCTTTGGACATAAATCATCGAACATCGAACCACTGCGGGCGACACATTTGTCACATCGCTAGTTGGTGTTTGGCTTGTTTGACCGAAACAGAGTAAATGGTCACTGCAAACAACATCGATCGAGTCGATGCACACGCGTGCCTTATGTTGCCCGCTGCTAGATTCAAACATTCCACCCTTCATTCAGTAAACAACTAGTCTACTAAATTGTTTTCTATGATAAATGACCTCTCTACTGCAGAATTGTTCAAGAGCTCAAGATTACAGTTGGCTCAATCTTTCAATTCGGTTCATTCATCACCCAATGTGAAAGCATGTGAATGGCTCGATCGGGTGCTCTTGCTTAAGGATGAATTATTTGAGCAATTCAAGGTGCAGAGTAGAAACCAGCAAGTGGGCCCAATTGCACATACATACGCATGCATTGACTTACTGGTCTAGAGAGAATACTACATCGAGCGCAGTATTATAATTCAATTGCGACAACATTCGTTGACAATTTCGTTTTTAAAATTAAACTTTGGAAAGTCCTTTATTTATTTTGTAAAGCAACATAGCCAATTCAATTTGAATAAACCTTACCCTTACAAATTACACGCAAACTTGTGTATGTGCACAGTGTACTATGGTACACTGACTTCGGCCTGGTCACTGATTGAGTCCACTCGATCGGTCCACTAAATGAGGGTTTACCTCGCATTGCAACTAAAGCTCAATGAAGCCAAACAAGTCCTCACTGGTGCATTCATTAGAGTAGCACATTGATGTTGCACTTGTGTTCATTAGCCTGCGAGCTCTACAGTATAACGAACAAACACTTGCATTGCGATTAATTGGAGGCAAGCTTGTCGACCAGCAAAGATGTGATTGTTTGCTTTTGACAAAAAAAACAATCGATGTTTGCCAACGTGCAATCGCCAATTGCAAACTCCACTTGAGTCAACAGAATTGAACTAATTCAAAGGGCAAAACACTTGTACTGATTTGTTCTGGACTATTTGTTGTCGCACCGACTTTGTGTCCCCTCTGACTGATCTACTAAATAAATCATAAACCGTGCGTATCTACATGTGTGCATCTGGGTATGTCCGGTCTCGGAACACATGTAACAAAGTTTGCAAAGTGAAAATGCAAACTATTCCACCGAGTCAAAATGAAAACGAATCAATTCCGTTGGAAATTGCCCACCAGGAAAGTCATGATGGTTAGAACTATTGTAAGAATCTATTTGGATGCAACAAAGCAATATCAGTATGTGTATGTGTTGGTTGACGAACCGAACTCGAGTTGATGGCACTGACAATGATGACCCAATGAGGGAACACTGCACTGCACTGTTAGAAAGAACACATGAAAACTGGTCAGATAAGAATAAAGCTATCTCATTGGAAAATGCTCAAGTTAACCAAACTTAGACTTGAAATATTTGGCGAACCTGTTGCGAGTGTAGAGAACAAATTCAGAAGGTAAGAAATCGATTTTGCTTTCGCGTCTATTTGACCAATCACGTGTGATAAAAATGTAATAAATGACAAATTCATGAGTAGGAATTGGAAATATACAATCATAGAGTTTGATGTGTTGGCGTACAAGTATTGGAGAAGAACAACATGATAATCACATAAATTACAGATGTTGCGAGTGTATGGACTGACCGATAATAATATCAAGTATAACGGGCAATGATTGACTGAATGATAATGTACAAACAGACAACATTGACTCAATTGTTCCTATTAGTAGTGTACTCAGAACTGTATTGCAACATTGTCAACTCTCGGAATTCTTGGAGCATTCACTTGTCCGATTAGTTCGAGGCACACTTTACAAAGAAAGTACATCTCCATCATGAACTGTGCATTTGCCAAGATATAGACCACTGCAAAAAAGACACGTGCAGATATCTTAGCTCCAAAAAATACTTAGAATAGCGTTTTTGATGACTGACTAGACAAGAGAAAAGTAAAGTGAGACTGGCTCGTATAGAAAAGCTAACTGCCATAGCCAGCTGACAACTTTTTTAGCCTGGTTAATCGAATACTCAATTTAGATGTTTTTAAATTTTGGAATATTCTTATGGCATTTAAAATCCATGTGAATATATTTTTTTGACAAAGAAGGTGACCATCAAAGTAGAACTGAGATTAGATAGATTCTATTGGATAGAAAATGACAACATAAAACGGGTTCTATGTGAAATGCGAAATCACCCGTCACCATCAAATATTGTTTGCGTTCAGATGAGAGGAAAGCGTTTATGATGGTGTAGATGGCGTGTCCATACCAACACAAACAACTTGAGACGGTTGCTAGTTTTGTCGTTTGCTTTACACCGAATGTCGATACCAAAATGCTTGGTGAGAATGTTGTGCAAATGGACGAGTTCGATTCTGTTTTGTAGACCATGACCAGTGATAGTGAAACCAACTGAATTGTGATCAATTGTTTCACATCATTTGAGCGCTCAATCAACCGAACATCAACTGCAATCAATTGAACATTCACAGCTGCATTTATATTCCCCCATTGAAGACATTGTGTTACACACTAAACTTGTCATTCTCTACTAATGTCCCAATCGGCATCAAATCGATAATTCCATCAATTCTAAAATTGGACTTTCAATCATTAGAATCAATGTAAAAGGTACATCTGCCATTGAGTAAGCATAAGCCGTTGATGGTCTCAATGAACTTTTTGTTTGCACTTGAGAAGCTTGACAACTGACAATACAATCATGTCATTACGTGATTTTATGTTTGGTTATCTCACACAACAATCCGAACAAATCAAAAACACAACTTTGATATTACCGCGGCAATTATTATTGTGCCGCAAATACCAAATTGCACCACTCATTGACATGCACAATATAATAAAGCGCTAATCAATTATTTAGTGCCAAGTTGATTATTATACCAAAAAACAATGATAATAATAATATTGAGCCAAATATTGAATAATTAATCAATTCATTACTGTCAATGCAAACAATAGAAACAAAAAAATATTAACTGTTATTAAGCACAGGCAAGCCAACAAGCATAACACCATCAGTGCTAGTCACAATAGGTTCACTTGTATTGCTTTAAGATAAACTATTGCACCAAACTCTAATTGAACTACCATGGTACATTACTATTGGCGGATGCCGGTGAAGGCAATCAAATTAGTGATGGAACTAAAGGGTAAAACGATCTCACTCAAGATCATGATGCATTGAACAGTGCTGATCTGTATAGTGATCGTTTGAAATAAAATCAGCCAGTCCAGTGAGTTCATTAACCTAACTGACAATGAATCTGTGGTGCTTGCAAAAGATGAACGTAACTTACTTTCAAACTAAGGTTTCAAAAATCTTAAGATCATGCGCAAAACAATATAGTTACTCAAAAATATCAAATGATGCTGGTTACATAACTAACGCAATTCAAATTAAATCGATTATTGAATTACCTTGATTTGAATCAAAGAAAATGTCTCGCCGAAATGAATCGATCTAGCTTGATTTTAAAGTATAATTTCAACTGACAACATTGAACATAGCACAAGAGTTTCCGTTCGAATAAATCATGTGCCCAATAGCAATCGAATAGAGCCGACTCTAATTAATATATATGGGACTGGTCACAAGGGCACTCGTAATTAAATAAATCAGTCGGGTCAAGTAAGTGTTGAGTGGAAATGGTGGTAAGTTGATTTATATCGAATGGCGCAATCGTGTATCTTAATTGGCAAATTAATTTATTTGATGACCGTAGGGTCAACATCCTTCATTGTAAATATTTACTGTTGTGGCCAATTAATTTATCTTATGAATCGATGCTAATTGGATAATCTAGTAACGAGTCATTGGGGTGAATGTTTGAGTGAATTGGCAAACCCACAAGTTCATACAAAGCATTGAAAGATGTTCTTCTACTTTTCCATTGAATGAATCCATGAATGAATTCATGAATGAGCGAACTTCACCATCAAGTAGAGTAGAAAGAACTTGGTTGAATTAAGTAATTAAAGTGCAAGTGAATGCACCAATGTTGGTCTTGATTACATAAAGGTTAGCAATTGCAATTGAATGCTTCTGTGTGATTGAGTAATACTCAATGACAAAACAGATATTATATAAGTGGCGGCAAAGTGCACAAATGTAGGCAAGCGCTTTGCCTTCCCTTCTCCACTCGGTGCAAACTTCATTGATAAACCACAGATGTTCGATTGGCCGTGCGTGTCTCGCAGATGTGGCTCGGATGTCATTCGGCAAACGAATATTCTACATAACGTCACACAACCGCACAAAGTCGAGCTCGGTTCAAGTGACCTTTGAGTTGCCCAAATGCAACAATAACAATATTATTCACCACTTGAGTAGTGACAAGTGTCGGCTGGGAAGCACTTGCATGCAATAATTATTCGGCCATAAAGGAGTTAATCTAATAACTGGAAAACTTTTCCATTTCTAGTGGAACAATTATTGGCGTTCCGAGTAATCACACAAAAAGTGTGTCCAAGCAAATGCAATATCATGCAACAATGCCAAATGGGCCCTGTGCACTGCACATGACATTGTTTGTGGCACACGAGTGCAGAGAATAGACGTACGATAAGGCACATCAGGAACAAACGACAGGCGATAATCACTGAGAGTGCCACATGCCAAAGCCTGCTGGCCACCTTATCAGCTAAAATCCCCACTCGGTGGCACACTCATCCTTATCGAATGGCAATGTATCTTTAATGCAATTGCATACCAAGACGAGTCAAAGGCAGCAGTTCATTGCGGAAAGCAAACAGTGCCAAGTTGCCAAATGCGCGATAGGCAACTATGTATGGTTGAGTACTCTGATTGAATTAGTCTCTTGACGGTGCTTCACTCGGTGTAGATTGAGAGGCGACTCGTGCAAACAATTGTTTGTGCTAAAGACTCAATGTAAATGACCCGACTTGAGATATTTGAGCTGTTAGTAATGTCAACAATGGGACAATCCAATTCACCGACACAGGTTACATTGTGTAAGCTGGTAAATGAAAGACTTGAGGCAGCCAATAAATGCACAAATCAATAGCACAAGTGCATCAAAACTAAATACAGAAAATACAAATCTGCATCCAAACACAGTCGTTTTGACAGTAATCATTGCGGACAGCTGAATAAAGCGATCCGTGGACACTTAAGACATTGAACCAATTTGGTAATGCTTTCACGTCATATCGATAAATATCGATATAATCTATCGGCTTAATTGTGTTCGATGTAATTAGATTAGAATTCAACACTCGTAGACATTGTAGACTGTGCATTGGGCAGTGTATGTCACTTACAATGGTTGCAGTGTTTGTACTAAAGAGCCAAGTGCTCTTGATTGCCATCGATTTGGACCAATTGCTTTCCAACACCAGAGAGATATCAACCAATCTGGCAACCAAAATGGCTTCAAACATGTCTGTGTTTGCTCAGTCGAGCAACACAAATAAAACCTTCACTTCAAGTGATGCAGTCACTGGCTGCATTTGACATCGGCATTCGAGTTATTAGGGGAACTGATCTTTTCACGAATTGAATCACGTCGGTTATGTTGGTATCCTAACTGGCACCTTTGGGGACAAACGCTATTTCACAGTTGGTTCAATAATTAATGATAAAGTTTAGAGTTTAACTCGATCAAAATGTTTGCATTCATAGAAGTTTTAAGAATACTTTATCCGGCCTAACCGAATTAATAGTTGCAATAAATTGACTGGATTAAGGACGAGTTCAAACAAACCAAGTCGGCTGCAGCCATGGTTTGTTGGTTCACAGGCAGTACACATTTAGTAGCTGTCAATGAATAACCCACAAGCAAAAAGATCACCTTGTTTGTACAGTATATACTGCACTTTTATAATGCCCTTTAAGCCCAGTCGAAGTTCTTTTCAGGTCGGTAATTCCATCGCCAAAGTCAACAGCAGGGCCAAAACTGATGGAAACATTTGGCAGTTACCTTCTCGGTAGACCGATCTAGCGTTAACGTATAAATCGAAACAAACTTGTGTCTGGTCGAGTTTATTTATGATTGAATGATTCGATTGTTCATTGCCTCGTGTCTGTCTGTCATGTCGTTGATGTCAATAGTGGTTTAATATGTGTCACTCTGCTGTAGTGCACTCGATGCACATTATGCACTCAATCATTCTGAAAGTTTCCAATCATGAAAGCAATGATGGTGAGCAGAATTGTGAGGATCTAACCAAACAATGATTAATCAAGTGACACCCACAAGCCAGTCAGTGCCATACCGTGAGCGAAGTATTCGAGTTGATTGGATTGCCCATCACCTCCAGACTGATGGTTGAATTCCAGACACACTGGAAATATCTTGACAACTAACCAACACAAACACAACCAAAGGTCAATATGGGAAAACTACAAGAGAGCACTCTCAAACCTGAAAGAAAGTGATTCCGGTGTACTTGTTGTACGGGTTGATGATGTATTCCGAGTAGATCGGGTCTGACACCTTCTTCGCCTTCACATCGATTTGCCCTATAATTCTAGAGAAGAAAACCAAGAAGTAGAGAATATAACCAAGCATCATCAGGTAGATGGCCTGTGACATGAGAGTGAGGTTGCTGAAGAAGGCTGTATAAAAGAGAGTGACAATGATAGGGAGACTACACACAAAGTAGGTCACGTAATTGCGACGAATGTACTGATTCACATTGTGCACCATGTAACACATCTGCGAGAAACGGCCGAGATTGTTCGGGAAACGGTTGTGTCTCTTAAACAGGATCAGGTCTTGGTAGAAACCGAGGTTGATCTTCTCAAAGATCTCAGTGCAAATCTTGCACAGCAAATAGAGCTGAATGAGAAACTGACAAGACAAACCAGTGTACACCAAAGCAAAGTACAGAATATACAAATAGGCAAAGGTGAGGTTGTACTGTGAGTTGCGGCTACTAAAGGTGATGCTCGAAGCGATCAGTGACAAGACAATCATGCCACCCATCGAGACCGAACACACCAACAGCATGGTCCGGCACCGAATCACCAGCCGATGGAATCGTCTAGCCAACAAAGGACTGTTCATCTGGTGGTAGATCCGATTAGAGTTTCGGAGCCATTGGAAGTCGTCCAGACAGTACAGGGTGACCATTACCGTGGGATTCAGTCGATAGAAGATGACAACCCCAGTCATAAAGTGTCGGTTCTTGTTGAGCACGTGAAATGGAATATCGCCCAGCTTAAGGAGAAGCTCTACATTTTCTGTAGGAATCAAAGCAATCGCCACTGAGTAGACCAGATCGATCCAAAGCAAAGCCAAAAGGAAGTATACTCGGTAGTTGGCTTGTTTGTACGCTTTACTGCGCACCGAAATTCCCAATGGTCGCCCGAGAAAGTCATTTCTTGCCACAATTTCAACCAAACTTTGACCCATTTTAGTAGGACTGAATCAAATTCAAAGTGAGACAAGTTCAAAATCAAACTAAAACCATCAGAGCCGAATGTTTCAAGCAAAAATGTCACAAACAGATTGAACTCGATTAAGCTTGATCCAGCTCGAATAGAGCCAAATAGATCAATCAATTGCATGTCATCTCATCAGAATCGAGACTGTTCATAACTCAATTGGCTCGACCAAATTGGCAATATTACTATTAAGTCCATATCCAGCAACAGCAATCAAGTGCTCTGTCCACTTCGGGCGGTGATCATTACCATCACTCATATTCCGATCATTAGAACAGCATTTCAAATGATTTTAAATTCATATTCGTGCAATATTAGAACCTGAGTTGCAAAACTGACTTAACATTTGCTCTTTATTTGGCTGAATCAAACTACCAAATAAGTATTTTCTGTAGAGTATAATTATTTGGGACTTTCAAATGAATCGATAAGAAGTGGAATAGTGCTCGTCAAAATAAAGTAATATTCCAATTCAATCGATTGAAATATACATTTTCGAATTCTTCCTTTTGATCTTCTTAAACAAAAGTAAATAAGTGCGATTTTGGTTCTACGTTTGCAAGTTTGAAAAGTGCTATGTTTGGCGAGGAACAAAAAAGTCTTACTTAACGAGATAATCTTTAAGACCAAGTTAATGTCATAACCGTTACGATAACGGACATCTATACGAGCACTATGCCAGAACGAGGCCATAACTGCAGTCTAGAATGTTGCCATGTTAGAGTATTGCAAGAACAGTTCTCGAACCAGGTTGTTTAAATTTTCCAACGTGTTCGTAGATTTGCGTTCCGGGCAGCACTCATATGTTCAAAGCGAAGTGCCATTACGAACGATGATGCCTAAAACGAGTTGATTAACGAAATGTTCTGGCCGAATTAATTAGGCGACAGAAGGCGAGTGGTTGAGAAAAGCACTTTGCTTGCCACTGGGAAGTGTCAAGAGATTGGTTCGATCGATCCAATCTGCATGAGAATGCAAATGACAACAAGCAACTGCTTCGATCGCCACCGATCAGTTTAGTACGTTCGGTTTGGTTGTCAAGGCTTTCCTCACAAAAGTCCATACACTGAGGCAACACAATCAGTCCTCCACTGACAATGTCCATCTTGCAATGTTGTCTCGCCTCAGTCAAGCATAGATTGTGATCGCAACCGAGCGAACGTCAAACCAACGAATCGCTGATGAGTTGATCGGCAACTGCAGTGAAGACCATGAAAACCATCGCCAAGAGACGTTTCACTAATGGTGCTGCCACAAAGAACGCTCGAACAAAGACCGGACACTTTGGGGCCTCTCTCTATGCCAAATGGAAAACGGTCGGCACAAAGAAAGTGCTGACCCGATGCAACCGTAACTCGACTGCACTTTGCAGAATCAGCCACCATGGATTGAGAAGAGCTTTTGGTTATATGGTTAATGACAACCAAGATAGGGACCAACCTGAACTCATGGAGGGTGACGTGCAGTCAGAGGACAATTGCGAGCCTGAAGAGTTTGATTTTGTGACCTACGACTCGGCACCCAAAGGTAAGTAACATTGGTAGAAATGAATGGAATGACCATTTAACTATTTGTTCAGTGAACCGATTGGAGAGAGTGGTAGAATTTATCAAACTCTGGTCCACTCAATTACCAGCTGGATTCGAAAGATTAGTGTGCATCATGATGGCCATCTTTCTATTCCTCTCCATCATGTCCGTCCAGATTTACATCGGAATCCTGCAAAAATACCAAATTCGGTCTCGTGTCGCGGTTTGTTCCAAGCCGTCCACGCCGACCGAAGTGATCACCTTCGAGTGTCAAGTGATGCTTCAATTTCTGGCCTGGATAATGTCTATGCTACTCGCCTTGTTCATCATGGCCTGTCACTTGCTTTACTCGAGCCTAATTTACATTTGGCACACTTCCCATACAGAGCTTTCAGTGCAACCACAGGAGGATTCAAACTCGAAAAACTGGGAAAAACAATTGGACTCAATTGTCACTGACAATGGCAATGCGATCCACTCGGGACTGGAAGAGAAGAAAGATAATTAGTACAAATATGACGAATTGTTAAGAACTGTTGTAGTCATAAATAGATTTAATAAAACAGAAGACGTTTAGAAAAATATAGAATTGCGAAACAAAGAAATATAGTAGGTCATTGGGAATATAACAGAGTGGCAATCGTTGGATGAGATGAGCATTTGGTGATGCTCACTACTGCTTCTATGTTCGCTAATTGTCTGTAGCCATTCATAGTGCAGGTTGGAGAAAGACAAGTGTCCAACACAAAATACTAAGGATCGCATTCTAATTGACTAAACGCGCCCTATTCAAGAGGATTATATTACAATCAATCTTCTGGAAATATATGGCCAGAGAAGTAACAGTTAAAGACAAACTAGATGATTATAATTATGAAATGTAATGCGGCAATATAAATGAATTGGCTCTATGTACAAACTACTGGTTATTGCGCTAACAATTGGCAAATCATCAAACTAAATAAAATTAGATTAGACAATAATTAAAACACTAAAGGATCGAGAGGGTTCGCATGCACAAGGGGTTATTTTACAAAGCAAGATCGACACATGCCACTTGAAGGCCGTTGGGAGCTTAGTTGGAGGGTGCTTCACTATCGATGAAGGCTTATCAAGGCTCATCAAGCACAAACAAACAATCGAATGTTGTCGATTAGGCAAATAAATATAACTTGTGTGTGATCATTATGGCGCTGATAATGGGATTAGGCAAGCAGATCGTACTCGCTTGTGACAATTTACATCTTGACAGTGCGCGAGGCACTTTCAAATTTAGGTATGCATGGTTGCTGGACATACAAGCTTTTGTTTAGCTCTTTTGGGTCTTCAGGTGCTCGCCATTTGAGGGAAAAAGACACCAATGGAATCCACTTGGGTCCGGATGCTTCACCAAATGGGGGAGACTGGTTAAATATCTCCTCGAAGCAATCACTTGGCGAGTTCTCCAATGGAACAATCGGTTGAGAATTGTCAGGCAATTCCTCCTTCACAGACTTTACATCCTTAAAAGTCGCAATATCTACCAACGAGTCAACGATCACATGAAAAGCATAATTTTCTGGCTCGTCATCGCTGCTTGTGACAGCTTTCTTGGGACTAGTCACTAGTTTGCGTTTCTTCGGTGGCTGCAATGGTTGGTCGTTCCTGGCCAACTTGGAGGTGCGAAAATGGATTATGTTCACTACATCGCCATTGACGCCGATTTCGGAGCCTTTTATGGCATAAGTGCCCAAGAGAAAGATAGTCAAACGCTTATCAGAGGCCTCACTGTGAATTAAGCAAGAATAATCAATCAATAATGAAAATAATTCAATTTAAAAGACTCACGTGATAGAGGGATCATCGAAGATTCCCTTAGTATGACTCAAAGTAAAGCGATCATTGATGTCTACTGTTATAAATTCCAAAAGAGGACAAGATATTTTCTCCTGACTCGTCGGATGCAATAAATTAACGTAGCGCATAGGTTTGATATCAACAATTTTCATTGCAATATAGTTGAAAGAATAAAAACTGTTATAGGTTATATTCAGTGGACTTATCATTTCGGCAAAGACAGACACGTCCACATTCCGCAAAATTGATTTGACAAATGTTCTGCTTGGAACAGATGCAGTTTCTTTCGGCTTAGAACATTCAGCCTCATTTTTGATCAGAATGGAATTTGATTTTGTACTGTTATTGATTGCTGGGTTGGAGCCATTGTTGTGACCAGAGTGACTATGTTGATCAGTAAGAATGTGATTCAACTGTTTTGAGGTGTCGCTTAGCAATTGTTGGGTGTAGATGCTAATTGACTTTTTAACCAAAGGTTGCTTATTTTGTTTTGTCGGACTGAGAAAATATATAGGTGACGATGAGCCAGAAGAGCAGTAGCCCGATAATGAAGATGTTTTATGAGAACGACGAGGACGAAGATGAAAAGCGGGTGAATCCTCTTTAGACTTTTTGGATTCATTGCTTTCATTCTGGCTAGATGCGTCGTCGGGTTCATTTGAGTTGGTGCCGACCGGAGTGCAGGTTGGGGAGGACGTCTTGAGATGATTGACAATGTCATTTGCTAGTGACTTGTCCATACCGATCAGGTCTTCCATTAAAATCTGGTCCTCGCCTCGACGACGCTTCTTGCGAATTGAGCCATGGGCGATGTTATCTGAAGATTGGGTTGAGTTGGAATTGGAGCTATCGTCTAACTCGTCAGCAACCTGATTTGCTACCAATATTGCTTTTACTGTATCAACTTCCTCCTCTTTTACTTTCAAGTCACAGCTTGTTTGCAAATTTTTTGACTCGCCAGACGTTGAAGCGACTGGTTGAGTTATACAATTTGATTTTTGTGACTCCTTATTGTCTACCTCATCGGTGGGTTCCTCTTTGACTACGATTTCAGCACTTTGGTTTTGACTCATCGAAGTGCTTGTTGTAGAAGAATTGTTTTCCTTAGTGTCGCTGCTAAATTTGAACGTTGAGGTAGCAAAACTTGAAGGTATTGTACTTTTGGGTGTATTGCTGCAGACCGAAGAAAAGTTTGACAGAAAGGAAGATGAAGGCGATAACGCTAGGTTGACATCTTCTCGATTGGGGGACGATAAGATAACGTGATTGGTGAGATTGTGAAATGAACTCGCGAAAGTGTTCGAAGCTGGTGGTACTGCCGAAGCTGATGCCATGGTGGAGGAAGAGACTGGCGACACTGCTTCAAACGCGGTAGTCATGACCAGACACCCCGAGACTGTAAAACGGGACAAACAATTAGACCAACATGTTGGACAGTGTCTCAAGGTCGTTTCTGATCAGAATACCTTGGTTCAAAAGATCGAAAGAACAAGGGACCCAATAGCCAGATAAGCAGCACTAGTCTATGCAGTTGCACCATTGACAGCAAGAGAGCCAATCACCGATCGAGACGGACAGAGTGAGCCAGTGCAGCGAGTTACGATCGAGGTGAAGACTTGCGAACTGGCAGCAAATATACGTTTTACTTGAGAGACTAACAAAGGGACACTGATTAGACTGCGCCAAAGGAAATCAAGCAAGTTGGATTGCGCTAACGAGTCTGCAGTATGGCCCTGACTAATTAGTGAGTCGATTTGTTCTATTAGTTGTTCTATTAGACATCAAGTGTCTTTCTACTGGTGCTAACCAGATAGGTAAGGCTTGGGGTGTGAGCCTTGCCTACACATTATACGAACCTGGGTGAGGCTGGAGCTGGTCAGACGATTATGGTCGATGGCGATGAAGGTGAGGACAGGTCAACTGTGTGATAGTGACTAGAACATTTTGCCGAGTGGAAATGTACGATTCCAAATAGGCAGAATCGAAAGGAAGCCAGTTACAGGATACTCTCGCTTAGCACCAACTTTCGACCGATGTGGTAGAAAGCGGCCTAACTAACAAGGTGAAAATAATCTAATAGAAAGAACAATCAAATCGAAAGCGTTGCTCAATGCAAGGCTGATCGAATCGATAGAAATCGATCTTTCTAGAATTCTCAACAATTAGGGGGACAAGGCCAGTTGGGCTGGTGATCGGCGCTCTTCGAAAGACTTCGGGCGTCACAGGAGCAAGTTTGTACTTGTTCAGGTCTCGAGATCGATCACAGGTAAATGCCCCGAGTAGCTAGAAAGGCCACGGGTGCATCAGGTCAACAAGGGACAAATCATCAGGTCAAGGGTGAGTCAGGTGCTTATTGAGCACTGCTAGATACGCACTGGCTCGGTCTGGCAAATCTGGTAGAGCAAGGATTGCCGGGTCGAGGGGACCGTGGGACCAGATTTGGAGAGAGGTACAATGGCGAGGACAATAAGGGAGAGAATCGAGGATCGACGACAACGACGACAGCAATCGAGGAGAGGCAGAGACGGACACGCTCCACAAGCCTCCTCATCTCTCTCCCTCCGCATAGACAACACTCCACTCGACTGTAGTCACGTCGACCGTGACACTCTCAACGCATGCGCCACCTCTCCATTTAAACCTCGACACCAGCCCTCACTGCACTGGGTAAGGTGAAAGTTCACGCCCTAGGACCAGTTCAGTTCACCCTAGGTCTGTACTGACGATCCTTGATCGACAACATCTAGAACCATTCTGGGTGACCTTGCCCGCATAGACACTTGCCTGACAAGACCCTACAAGTGCGGGGTCAAGTTGTAGAATGAGTGGCGATCCTTCGTTCTTCATTGTAATGACCAATCATTGGTGATCACTATTTTGCTTCTGCAGATGCTGCCACTCTAGTGATTGTTCGTTTCATGTTAGCAGTCCATTCGCGAAGGCAAACGTTGATTGACAGTTCATTGGCGTAGAATTTGTCTGTTTGATCAGTATAATGCAGGCACTAAATGAATTCGACATAGGAATTTGACATGATTGCACCACTAATTGTTCGACCGATGCCCCAGAATGGTATTCACTCCATATTGACCAATCAGTGTCGATGAGGAATTCAGCGTGGAGATGCGGTAGCCACTGGTCTTGACACAGCAAATAATTGAATTGCAACAATTTGATACAATGATAGAGCAGGATGCAGGAGCACAGTGAGATTCTCTGTGAAGTTGATTTATTGTGGGCCGAGACAAGCCACATGTGTGATTTCACGCATGCAGTTACTTTACATGAAAAGTGTCTAAACTAATAATCGAGGTGCAGTGGAGACCCTATGCCAACCGCGTGGGCTTATCATTAAACAAAGTAACCATTGGCCGAATGTAAACATTGTCATTTGAGCGGCATCGATGTTCGGTGATCTTTTTTGAGCTTTATTGGATAGTTTGTACTTGTTGTTGACGTTCGAACCACCCGAAATGCCTCCAGTGAAGCGTCGATATATCCTCTTCAAAATTGAGCCTCTCCTGAACGAGTCTAAAGATAAGTTTCCCAACATAACTGAAGGAGAGATCGTCATTTCGGTCCGAGAAGTTGTTCAACGTCTTCATGGCGACTTTGGTTTAGCTTCTCTTCTACTGAATTTCTACTCAAAAAAGTATGACCAAATTACTCGAACCGGTGTATTGGTGGCAAAACGCGAGTCATACAAATTCCTATTAACTGCACTACCACTGGTTCGTTCCATTCACGGACACAATGTTTCCATATCGATTCTTAAGCTGTCCGGCACTCTTCGGAGTTGTCTTCGTTCACTGCAAGGATTTCACGGCAAAATGATTTATGAGTACAAAAAAAGTTTACGCCAAAGGAAAAAGTTCAGTGAACGACCAGCGATCAACTCAACCGAACAAATCGACAAAGGATTCAAAAGTATTGCCAAAAGTATGCAAGACTAGATTAGATAACATGAGTGTATATATTATTATATATCTGTAGCATATCGTTTATTTACACGAAAATAATGTCTAAATATGCAATAAATACATAAAACACGGTTCGATGGCGTGTGTATCAGAACTCTTCCGAGTCAGGTAACTTCATCTTTTCATAAACAAAGTCGGCAAAAGTGACGTATTGTTTGAGTCTTTTCACTCTGGTCATGTGTCGTTCACAGTAAGGCAATAACTTTTCAACTTTGCCCTTAAAATCGGACAAGTGCAATAACTCTTCAGGTGGGATTTGTTCAATGACTGCTCGAATGACACAATGAGCCACTATAAAGTGTTTACTATTTGTGTTCCAGTGAACTGCATACTCGAGCAAAGTCAATAACTGATCTTGTCGCAACTTGCAAAGCTTATCAACTAGGCCATCGATGCTACCTTCTTCAAGTAAAATCTCTTTGAGAATATTCAACGATCGAAGCGGATGCTCCATTCGGATGGCCATCTTGAGTGCTTTCAACCAGGACTTCTTGTGAAGCAAATTCTGTATGGTTTGCTCACTCTGAATTGTTTGTTCAATTTTGATCGCTTCCTTCTCTCTCACCTCGACTGTAATATTATTCCACACTGCAATCTTTGAATCGTCACTGCCAGTTACTGAAAAAATTAAAATCATTAGTTAAAAGACAAAAGACTTATTGTTTAAACAATGTTACCAAGCATTTCTTCGTCATTCGAAACTGCCAAAGCCCAAACTTTTCCTTCGTGAGCATCAAAAGTAGCAACGCACTCATTGGACTTGAGATTCCATATCTTTAAGTTGCCGTCAGAAGCACTGCTGATGAACTGCATGCCCTGATCAATGAAGGCTAACTTAAGAACAGAAGATGTGTGGCCTTGGAAGGTTTTGAGGCAAGAAAAGTCATTGATAGACCAAATTTTGATTGTAGAGTCAGCCGAACAAGTAGCAAGTACCTGGTCAACCGGCGAGAACTGGACATGCCAAATTCCTAAATGAATACATTTAAAATAGTGTCAAAATAGTGTTCCTCAACAATACCTTTTTTATGACCGCGAATAACTCCAATCAATTCGAGATTGGGCAAACGCCACAGTTTTGCAGTCTTGTCTTGAGACCCAGTTGCGGCTAATTCATTATTCGGAGACACATCGATTGAATTGATCGCTTTTTCGTGACAACTTCTAGTAAATTTAGACACTGCCGCGGAAGGTAATGATCGTTTGTTGTTATCCTCAAATGATTCGATTTCTTTAGACAATTCCCAATACTTCAATGTAGTATCTTCGCTTCCACTCAAGTAAAAATAATTTGACTTAGATGCAGGGTCAAGCATCGAAGTAGCAAGAGAGGTGACCGAGTGTGTATGGCCAGTTCCTTGATACAGACAAATGGCTGAAGTACAGTCATTGTTGAATTGCCAAACTCGAACGGAATTGTCCTTCGAAGAACTGACCATCAAACAAGGATTCTGAGGAAAAACTGCCAGACAAAGAACAATGTCACTGTGGCCAAGTAGAATAAAACAATTGGAAGTGGCAAGATGAAATACTTTGATTTTGGGACTGTTTGTAGCCACTGCGATGTGTGTTTGCTGTTCACCAATCAACTTGATATCCAGAATTTCGTCATTTTGGCCGACCAGTTGCCTGAGAGGATTTAGGTTGGCCACATCATGAAATATGATATCTTTGTCGAAAGAAGCAGCAATCAATTGAGATAAATGCGAGTTGTAGATCAACTGATTGACCAAAGTGTATTGAGACTCTTGTGTATCCTCGTTGCTCTCTCGTTGGTTATCTGACTTATGTTCATTTACTCTGAGCAATGAATTTGTTTGGGTATAAAGCAAATTGCCTGTCTTGTAGTCCCACAACTTGAGCAATCCACTTTCACCTGCAGTAATTAAAATCGAGTCTTCAGTGGACAATTTCTCTTTGATCACAGCAAAATACTTCCGTGGAACAAGGCAAATTGTTTCTATTGATTCAAAGATGGCTATTGTTCGTTCCTTCTCAAATGAAGCGCTGTTCCAGACAATGACCAACTTGTCCCGACTTGATGAAATCATTTTTTCGCCATCTTCCGCAAAGATGATATTTGTGATTTTGCTATTGTGTCCTTGCAATACTGCTACATGTTTGCTTGTGATTAGATTCCATACATGGATAACATAGTCATCTCCAGAACCAAACAAATGGTACACATCAGATGTATAATTAGGAGAAAAAGACAGGGTATTCACTACTCCTTTAGCTTCTTTGAAATTGTGGGTGCAATAGTTGTTGACGATGTCCCATACTTTCACAGAACTGTCCGATCCACCAGTGGCAATCAAAGTGTCAGTAGAGTCCAACTTGATAGTGGCGATTGGTCCAACGTGTAGAGATTTCCAAGTTCGAAGCAAAACACTTTCGACGTTAAGTTGTGGCTGCAAGTCCTCAGATTGTTCCTTGTTGATGTCAATTGACCAGTGCCGAAGGAGACCACTATTATAAGCCACAACAAGTCGATTTGCCTTGTACTCAAATGTGACAATATATTCTTCATTCTCTTCTGTGTCAGAATTGCCCAATTTGATTTCATGCACTTGTTTTGCGCTTTCAATTTCGGTGAATTTGATTGAGCTTAAGCATGGTGAAATAATCACTTGTCCTAAGGAATCCAAATCAATTCGGTGACCGGTGAACAATTGTTCAAATCTTTTCTTCGTCTCATAAGTTAGCTTAAAGTCTTTATTTTTGGAAGACATTTTTGAAAACATATAAAACAAACTAATTATCAAATAAGAAAAAACCACATGTTAGGTGCTACAGAAAACACATGCCCACGTGAAACACATTGGCCTATTCGACTATTTACACCCAAGAGGCACGTTTGCGTGGCTATTGTGACATGAACATAATGTTTGTTTTGGAAATACAATCGGCGGCCAATTTTGTGTGGAAAAGAAAATAAAGGCAGGTTTCAATGTTTGGGCGAAAACATGAATTAATGGATGTCAATTTAACATGACAGATTCTTCATATCTGAGAAGCCATTCCTTGAGGGGAGCACAATCGGCCCCACCAGAGTAGAAACCAATACCACCAGACTTGGGAATGACCCGATGACATGGGATGATGATCGTGAAGGGATTTTTCTTCAAAGCTGTGCCTACTGCTCTCGAAGCCTTTGGACATTCTACCAGGTCCGCAAGTCCGCTGTATGATGTGCGACTGCCAAATTTGACTTCTGAAGCCACTTTAGTGTAGACTTTCAATGAAAACTCAGCTAATAAAAGTTAATATTAAAAATGGGATATGAATTAAATCTAATGATACTCACTTAGTCCAAGATTTGGACAAATCAGTGGATGTTGTCCATTCACCACTGGATTCAATGCCTTCACACCGGTCTTGTCAATCGAGAAATAGTCATCGAACCACTGGACACATTGCTGCACTGACTTGGGAAGATTCTCGTTGTTGGCATTGAACACATTGCATTTGATAGATAAGTCTGGTTGGCTAGATAACTGCTTGTTGACTCGATCTACGAAATGCATCCCTTCCTGACAACCTGATATATTGAGTGGGCCAATTGGAGTCGACAGAGAAATGGTGACCACATTCTGGCAAGTCTTCTTGACCTTCATCTTGTCACTATAACAGCGAAGAAACTTTTATTCGTTCAGTTCATTTAGCCATAAACACAAACCTGTGTCAATTGTCAGTGTTCAATGTTTGTAGTCAAAATTTTGACTTAAGCCACAGTTGACTTCATGCGCGATTGGTAAAAACGTTTTGAAATCGTTCATCAAACTTTCACTAAGAAAACATGTACTTTCCAAAAATGACGACCTTTTTCAACCGAAACAGGTGTGAAACAATATGTACAATATGTGAGTATTAATTTCTTAAGAATTCTAATGGAATTCCATAATTTTCCATAATCAGTAATATGATTAAATGTGATAAGCTTATCTCTTTGAAGAATGTCACTGTTAATTTTTAGCCATCAATTTGGTGTCTAAACACGAACAATCGTTGCATTATATACCAATTTGATATGACTGTAATGCGGTAATCGCTGCCAACTCTACTAGAGTCTCTAGGCATTGTGTGTTTGTCATGGCATCAACTATAGTCTATTCGGCCACGAATTCTTAACAATATATATATTAACATCCATTTTTCTCTTGAGACTTTTGAATCGAAATTATATTATATGTGTGCAATCCAATTAATAGACAATCGTGCGCATTGCCGCTATAGTTACTTATTCAAATCTTAACTCGATTGAGTCAGCACATTCACTATAATGTCTAGACAAAATTCAGTATATGACATGTGGATAAAGGAATATATAACAGAAAAGAAAGCAAATTAAGTGATTTTATGTGACAATTATCGTTATTATGAACCCAAACTTTTACAGTCGCAAAATGTTAATCGCATTTAAATGCTATTTTATTGTATGTCCTTTTGGTGGGCAAATGTAATGATGATGATGCCTTTTTCTGTGATTTGAATTTCTTCTAAAGTTTTATTTTCGAGAAGGTTTTAATTTTAAGTTTGGGTTATTTTACATTCCTTGAAGAGAGGAATTTAATATATTGACAATCTCATTTGGCCGAGTGAAATTGACACTTGCTAGTCGCAGATGTCTTTGATGCACTTTGAATATTTCAGCGTTTTCATTTGACCAAACTTTGTCCTTCGTTTGAATTGTAATTTTAAGCGAACCAACATGTTCACATGTGGAGTGGTCACACAGGCAGCGCTGACTATGTGTGTAGGTATTCAATCGACCGTTGGATGTCTTGTTTACTAAGTGGAGCATGCAGATTGGTTGTTTGGAATGTTGTGCCATTACAGTTGAACAGCTTCAGATTGTCAATCTCTTAATTGCGTCCATTCGGAAAATTTTCGTCGAATGTTATCCAAATTAGATTGTGTGTCGTTAGTGCAGTGCACATGTTGCCAGTCAGTCTCATTATTTGTGGGCAATGACATGTAAAATCGGTGCTGTGTCCTAGGTAGAGGCATTCTTAATTAAAGCACTCGGCAATGTCGATTGTGCATGCGCGTCACTTTGATCGACAGTATGGCAACACTTTCGAATATTCGATGACTTTGGCTAGAGTTTCGAAGTGTGCCGAGTGCAAACTTGTGTTCAATCACTTCCGCGCATTGATCTTCACGGATTTGGCACATCAAACGTTGGGCATATTGTTTGTGACATATTAGCTGTTGCCATTTACATCGAGAGACAATTAGCCACTGCCAGAAGGACAAACTAATTAGGTGGCAGCGGTAATGTAAAAATGATGTCTTAGCTCGGTACTTTCCAACTGGCTCAGAGCGATGATTTGTTCCGATTAGAGCACTTGAAAAGGTTTCTTATTTATATAGTTTGTCTGGCCAATAGCATTAAAAGTTGCCATTGCTTCGCTTTGTCGTGGTACCACAAAGAAAGCCAATTTAGGTAATCGAATTTCACTCTCAAGCGGTTGTTGCACGGCTTGGCTGCCGTCTTGCTCTTGTTTGTCTAAGCGAACTGGCGCGGAGTTAGCACACTTGAGCACCGAAACAATTTGCCCAAATCTTTCAGTCCAACTATTCAGGACAATAATTTGGCCATAACTGGTCTGGCATCGCCAAATAGTTCAACTTGTCTGGCCGAATCGAACTTGCACTGGACATTTCTTCTTTGTTCGGTTTTGAATTACACGTTCAATTGTGCCCAAGTGCGAACATGTGCGCAAGTGAGTCTTTCGCTTAGTGTTCGGGCTATTCGCCATTCAATGGCAATGATCGGAATGGCCATAAATAAATGAGTGTTTATTGTCATGAATTATTGACCGTTGTGGCCAGTGTCAGTGTCATAAAGACAACCGCCTACATCTGGTCACATTGGCACACGTGTGTCATAATTAATTTATTGCACAGATTAGCGTTCGGCAGTAGGCAGCACAGACCAGCCAAATGAAACAAACAAAGTGAATCAAATGGAGGAAACAATTACTGACAATCAGACCGCGGTAATATGTTTCAATTAACACCATACAGATAGAGACGAGTACAGAGGCAAATCGAGTCAATTAGTGAGCCAATTAATGGTGCCACTTTGGTGGCAGAGGCAACTTTTGTCAGACAGACGCTAGTCAGCATATCTTGAGGTGCTTTCCGCCGATTAATAGACCAAATTGGTGTTCGAGTCAGACAGAGACAGAACAACAACAAGAATGAAAGGCATGGCGGTTGTCCTGACACAAAATGTCTCTTCATTAAGTGGTCTGTGTTTAACTTTTCATCGCCTCATAATTCGATTTTGTCTTGTTTTTCTGTTGTACAACCGAGTAACGAGATTAGCGCCTGTTAGTGTCAACTTTGGCTGCACTCAGCGCAGTTTGCACCATAGTAGCACAAACAGATCGCTCTAACAAGTCATATTGCAAAAAGCATTGCAGTGAAGTGCACCTAAATGTCAAAGACAATCAATCGATTGGAATCGATAATAATTCCATAATGTGACTGATGTCCATTGTGATCAGCAGCACTACAGTAGACTGACAATTGTGAGAATTCATGCATTTTGATTATGCTGGGAGCAAAGCAAAACAAAAATTGGTTGAGGGCTCATTCCACCAATTGGTGTTGTGAAGAAGCAACACGAAATGTGCGAATCTCCATTGGTGTATCGCGTAATGACATTGCCATAACTTATCGCTGGCAACATCTCACGAGTGAGCCTAATTGATCATCGAACAAGAGTCGAGACATGAATGATTTATGTGCTCACTTAAAGGCCAAATATTCGCTCTTGGTCATACTTGGTCATCAGCTTCATCCTCTGCATTGCCATGCACGCTGCAGTCCAAATTCAATTTCTGTCAGTCTCGATCGGAAATAATGCCTCAGACTGGTGCATAATCATACGATGCTCATCATAGTGACGATCGTCCTCTTGATCGTATCGAATTTGACTTTAAAGTGCATTTGTTGACAATTGCAAATAGCGATCCCCCTTTTGATTGGCTATTGTTGTCGGTTTGATTGTGCGAGTGCGTCACTTGGCAGATAATGCATTTATTATTGATCCGTCGAGCTGTGGAGGAGGCATTGAGTTGACTTGGTTGTGTAACAATTTGCCCATCAATGATTAATTCGAATCAGTGATCGATCAAGTGAGTAAACACCGCCAGTGAGTCATTTGGTAATTCAATACTGGCAGGCCTGTCAAGCTCTGTCTCACTGTCAGTCCGTCTGTCCATCCACTAGTAAGTTGCTCACCAGCAGTCCCCGAGCAATGCTTTGCATGCAAACACTAATTGTTGTATCGCCTTAATAATTCATCGATGAGCCTTTGGCTCGGTCTAGGTCTCGGTCTGCCAGTGCTCTGTGCTCGGTGCAAGGGCACGTCTGATCTATTAATTAACGGTAATGTACGATGCGAACAATCATTCGATATCGATATGCCTTCGTTGGCCAGGTCCTGGTCTCGGCTGAGTGAGCTCAAATGTGTGCACTGCCGTAATTTATTATATTCCGACGATGCCAAGAAGGAAACATTCTTTCCAATGCAAACTTTGCCCCAGTGCCACTCTCGTAAGTGTGCATTTGCATATGAATTTCGATACTCCGCGGTGCCATTAATTAGTCCACTTTTTGATCGTAATTTGTAGCACACAATTTTGTTTGGCCTAATTTGATTTTTGTCTCGAATCAGTCGCACTCATAAGCAAAGTCGAACGCACATCAACAAAAATCAATATTCCCACTTGAAACTGCTTGCACTTTGCAGTTACAAATTAATTTCGTCATGCAGCATTATTGGACCTATTTATTTTTTTTAAAATGGTTGTGCATTAATTAAATGATGTCTGATCGCAATGGAAGCAACGATTTTCTGCTTGACCTGATGCATGCAAACTCAACATTGATTGCCAAAATTGGATGCAGGTTATTAAGTTGTCATTGGCCTATTGCCCGACTAGAACCATTTCAATTTGGAGTAACCGCTTTAGTGCATGGTAGACATTGATGCGATCGTTAGTGCCACCGGTGTGTTGTTAAGTCGCTTTTGGCGAGATAAAATTGTCATGTTGCATCGATGACAATGCGCTGAGTCTCTCACAGTACCACAAATTGTCCCTCAGTGCTCAATGTGAGTCACACAAAGCATTGACGATATTACTATAATAAGTGATGCTTGTTTGCAGAGCAATTTACACTTGCCCTATAGGCACGATGGATTAGATTTGGCCAGGATGGTCTGACTGTGACAGAATTGCGGGAATTAGCGTTACCGTGCGGACATCTAGATGGCCATTCTCACACAATGCATTACACATCCCTCACTAGTCACTTAATGGACTTTGTCAGGGCGGAACAAGCGCACTCTTCGATGACTTTGCATTTGGTGGTGCGCATCACTCGTTGGCCATCTCACTCGATTAGCATTCTGCACACAGAAGCATTTCTATTAGATCTCTTTAGAGTGTACTGCTGCACTGGCCACTGGTCACTTTGGTCCATTTATCACAATGACACCTTTAGTCCCTCTGCTCACTAGTCCAGGACTAGTCCTCTACTTCAACATCGAATTCATTATGAAGCAATTTTAGAACACAAACAATGCGAAATTAAATTAAAATGCCTATTTGGTGCAATTATAATAGATTCACTATTTATTATAAACCTGTCACGGTGCAATACATTACTCCTGTCCGTTGAGAATTATGAAACTGTTGTTTGTTGGTGGCAGTGCTGCTGCTGGTGTCGCTGGCAGACACAACAAATGACAGAAGCAGTTCGTCTGCACAATCTACTGCACCTAATTGAGAGGCAAATTAATTTGCACTACAAAGTCGAACCAGTCGTTCGTTGAGTGGTTGTGTTTGTCGGTAGTTCTCCACCAACCGACCACCAAACATGCTCTCACTCCGAGTGGTGTAGATCAACTCACGGAATTTGGCTATCTGTAATGGAAATGACGTAATTGATGAAGTGAAGTGATGCAAAATAGCTAAATATGGCCACTTGCTTGGTCCACTGTGCCCCAAATCGGGGTGGTGTAGAGGATCCATGTGACTGACTCGAACAGAGGTGGAGTAGTCAACGAGCCGTAGTAGGTCCAGTAGGATTTGTTTGCTTTTCGTGCAGAAGTGTGGATTGCGTGGAAGTGCAAACAAAATAAGTCTGGACAAACACAGCGAGGCGTTTGCTTCTACTCACTGGGCATCAATTGGCCAATGTTGATTGGTTCGGTAACTAATTTTTTGTCACCTTTGTAGAGGATGTGATCCAGCTGAGAGAGCACTTTGTTCAGTTCGGTATTCACCTGGTGGCCAATGTCAATGAACACTGCCAACACTGAGAGTCCATTCGGCTGGGACATGGCAACCGCCGGAGAAGTGTACAGACTGGTGTTCCAATGTACAAAGTGAAGCTAACAATGCACAACAATGCAATTAGTGAGCAATACTCGACTGTTTCACACTTACCTCAGCGGGATAGCTCTTGCCATTGACCGTGTGTTCAGAGCCTACGTTGATGTCCGGTCCCCAGTGGCAATGGAACTGAGTGATCCGATAGATGTGACTTTTCAATGGACCTCCTTGCAGTTCTGCAAATTGGAAATAGCCTTACAACGGACTCAATTGCCAGAAAGAATTTGACCAAGCTATTTCAATAGTGCCTATTGCCGTATTGCTCCTTAATTGACGATTATTGCTAAACACATAAATTGGCACCTTTCTTTTCACTCTCAACAATGACTAAGCGTTTGAATTGTGAAAGCGTCAAGGCGTCAAGTCACCCACAAGTGAGCTTAATTGCAATGCCATCGCCATTACCTGTCTTGGCAGCCAACATCTCAGGAATTTCCAATTTCCATCCATAACCCGTATTGAAGATCACCAAGTTGGCCATTAAGGTTGGGTAAACTACTCGGAGGGGTCTGTCGCGGTTGAGCTCAGGGTCGGGCTGCACCTTGGTGGGGTCGATGTTGATGGGCGACTGACGACGCCCGGTGTCGACTGAGACCAGCTCCTCGGCCAATTGGGACAGCGCAGCAGCTTCGGTGGCACAAATCCAGTGAGGGTTACACAAAGCAAAGGTTAGTGCAAATAAGGCAAGCCACGAGTCAACAGAGCCAACTCAAACAGAAGTGATAAATGAAGGCAAAGTGTTACATAAATAACGACCGCAAGAGCAAACGCCTTGCTGATCAGTGATGCTTACAGTTGCCACGAATGCTTGTCAATATGGCACCCATCTGAGTTGTGAGTACACTGGATAAAAAGGCTTTCAATTGATGGCGAGTCAAATGTAAACAGATAGAATTTATTTATATTAATAAATTGACGATCAAACGTAAAGGAAAATGATTTAGCGCGATCACGGATCAACTTTCAAAAGAATCACTCGGCTGGAGAAGACTTCTTTGGAAAATTTCTATTGACTCTTCGTAGTACTACAGTATAAATGTATGGATATACTATAAATATATAAATTTTATATGACCGACCCAGTGCAAATGAGTCAATCAATGACAGAATGGTACAACGCCGCGGACTTATCGGCCAACTGTCTCAACACACTTTAAACTCACTGACCAAATGGAATGTCGCACAGACAAACTGATTGCAATTTGTCTCACACCGATCAGCACAATGAGCACACACAACACTGCACGTCGCAATTGACCAAATGGAATGTGGCCCAATTGAATGCAGACCTAGACCGATTTCCGACCAATGAACCAACCTACGATTGAGACATCGAGAACGGTCTAATTGCTTATTTACAGTCAGACTAAACTGTCTCTTAATTATCATTCGCCAGTAGAGCGTTAACGGTGTTGCAGTTTTAATTACGTCTCAGAAGTGGCATTATATCATGGTGGGTTTGATTCGTTGCCCACATTGATTCATTGCTGATCAAATCGATGATTTGTGCCAATAATTGCTGTGTCTGCAGATTCGAGTAAATACACTTCGGGCTTGGAAGCGTCATCTAAATAGTTTCGCTCGATATCGACCCAAAATTGGCTCATGGCGTAATTAATGAACAAACCCACGTAGAGAGTGCCGTAACTACGGTACAATGGAGCAACGAGTGGTGCACCATTGTTTGTGGCCATTTAGACTAATATCAGATTAACGACTCTTCCTCATTGTAAGGCCAACTATATTTTCAATTCGCTAAAGGATTCAACCAAGCACTGATCAATGGTTATCAATCTCAAAGATGATGGTTTTGGTTGAGTGCAGTGTCACGTGCACGTTTGAAGGGGTAGACAAACGGAAAGTTTGATGCAACCAATGGAAAGCAGCCAATCAATGCGATCATATGATGGTCCATCAACTCCAATGTGCTTCTGACAGGCGTAATGTGGTCAAACTGGATCCCATACTTTGCTGTTGACTGCTGATGACACAAACATTGGGCTTATTTTTAAGTGAGTGAACACTTGAATATATTGACTTTAGTTGACATATGTGCTAAATATTTAGTAAACTACAGTAAAACTATATAAACTATAATATAATGTAGTTACGAAGCAGTGTTATTTTAATTTGAGACATTCAAATCCATATTTGATATAGTTTGAGCTAAAATTAATTGCAATACTAAACACCGATAAGGACAATTAAGACGAACATAAATTATTGCAATAAACCATAAGAATGTTTATTTACGACTTGGCTTCTTCCTGTGTGCAAATGTTCCTTTTCCTGTCCTTTACTAATTGACCTATCGTTCTTAATGGAACCTACAGACTATTTATAAACTACACGCTTGTTGTGATCTATATTTATACTGTAATGATATTACTTTATGGCAAGTACATCTAATCCGAACAATGAACACGGACATTAACTGACTAAATTGCCCATTAACCCACAGGATGATTTGCCTTTCTTGTTTTTCTTTTAAAATTTCACAAATATCAACTGATTCAAGTCAGAATTAATATAAATATAAAAATTAAACTTTATTATGAACATTATCATGTACAGAGAAGTAAGAGGCAAACTTGATTGGGAAAGCATTTACTCATTGTGGTACAAAGTGGAAGGTCAAAGGAGACTATCGTTGCGAGCGGTGTGCGAGTTGTCCGTCTGGAACATGGCCACTCGCTCTCCGTTGTAGCTTTGACTTTTCACTAGTTCACAGTGGGAGTTGAGAGAAGACTTTGCATTGCCGTTCAGAGGTGAGGCTGCTTTGCCGGCACATGCAAACGAGTACCGCTTGTGAATGGCACTTTTGGGACAACGCGAGGTGCCCTCCTCGTTGCCTTGACTGTCCAACACCTTGGCCTTGTTCGGGTGACATACCATCGATTGCACATTGTCCGCCATTGCGTACGAGTAACAGTTGTAGTACTGGCTGGCCAAACGTTTGCGTTGACTCGAAGTGAACACATTGGCCACACTGCGGCCATTGGCCACTTGATCATTGTTGTCTGGTAACAAGCAGGGCAGGCACTTGCCTAACACGCACCGAAATCCGTACCTAAAGCGAGCATTCATCCAGATGTAGATGATTGGGTTGTAGCTTGCATGGGACATAGCCAGCCAGTGACACGCGAACCAAACGTACTCTATGTGTTCGTACTCGTACACGTTGTATCTGTCACCCAGTACAATCAAAATATTGAACGGCAGCCAACAAAGGGTGAAGGTCACTACGCACGTGATCATCATTTTGACCATCTGAGGATAAAAGATCTTACTTATGAGTTATGCTTATGAGATAGCTCATCACATACCTTGCGTTTAGATGCAGCCATCTTGGCATCACGTCCATCGTGTGCTTCACCTGGCGCCCTTTTGCCCCAGACTACACAGGCAATACGTGAATAAGTGAAGACTAGCACAGAGAATGGTAGTCCGTACTGGAGTCCCATTAGCAGGACCGAGTAGTACGACTTGTAGTCAATGTCCCCTGCCCAACTCCATTCCTCTAAGCACTGATAATCGGTGTCGAGACCAGATATACCCGGAGAGACAGAGGTCCATTTGCCGATAGAAGCATTTGGCTGTGGCCAGTCACTGGACATATTTGATATTTGGCTATCACTTGAGAGGATGCTTGCTGTCAAGGAGTGGTTTGGCTGGAGGTGCAGAAGATACTGCTGGTGAGTGGTCCCACTCGACAGGAATGGCGACTGAGCATTGGACAAGTTCAACTCGGACACTAGTCGTTCCACTCGGTCCAAAGTGGAATTTTCCAGTTTGTCAAGCTCGACCACCACCGATTCGATGGGCACGATGCGCGACAGTAAGGCAGTTGGGAGCGGGGTGAGGAGTGCCACTAACCAGATGAATCCGATCAAGTGAAGACCGTGTCGCCTGGTCATTCTTGGCCTCAATGGATAGATAATGGCGATGTAACGGTCAATGCTTATGGCAACTAAGGTGTAGGCCGATATGAAGACAGACACCGCTTGAGCATAGGACACCACTCGGCACATTACTGAGCCGAACGGCCACGCGTGTAGCAAAAGATTGGAAGTGAAGGTGAAAGGGATGCACAGCACCGCCATCAGCAGGTCGCCCACAGCCAAGTTGAGAATGAACACGTTTGTGACTGTTCGCATTCGGCGGAAGTTGGCGATTAGGTAGATGACAATTCCGTTGCCTCCAATGGCTGCAATGGAGATGGTTGAGTAAAGCGCGATGTAGAAGAGCTGCTGGTCGGTCAGCTCGAGCGAAGCCATGATTTGAAACGCACTAAACAGCAATCGATGCCCGTGCCACTAATGGCAATCAAGGCCCATCACGCCATCCTAGCTGACCAAAGGCATGATGGACTGGTGATCAATCTTGCACGGGATGTTTGCTTTCAATTACCGACACGGCACTCTCCGCACGACGACAAACAAGCCAACTACCAGTAATCGCCACTTTAGCTCCACATTCTTCGTGCCGCACCGGTTCTATAAATAGAATCATTAATTATTTATTGACCAGTAGCACTAAGTCCCTCTGAGAAAATACGTCCATCCAGGGGTCCAACAGTGCATCAAGGAATGTCACTCAAAATTTGCCTATCAATGCTTCGCTATTATGTTCTGGCACTACTGTTGACCGACCCACAGGCTCACCAACAGACAAATAATTCAATTCAATTTATATATAAATATAACTAAACTTTCGAGTTTGGTTATAGTATGAGGCATTTTAGGTCAACTAGATTAAGTGACTGCTGGTGACACTTTCACTTTCGACCACTTGCCCGGAGTGATCAACAAGCAGACCACTCAACACTGACACGACTTGCTTTGCACAAACACTTCTATGGCCTAGCAGGGTCCAAATGAGGCTAATTGATCATCCAGAAGTGATGTGTTTACGAGTTGGTGGGCTAATTGCTACTACTGGTATTATGAGTTTATAGCTCGAAAATACTAAATCACTCAATTAGATTAATTCGCTGTTATTGGTTCCAATCTAACCGGGTCAACTGATTTGTCGTGTTTGTCGTGCTGCCTAATCTTCGATTACTGCATCAGTCAAATCCCTGTGCTAATTAATACTCGTTCAGTATAAAGAGTTAATTAATCATTTACATTTTCAGCTAATTAAATTAAATTTAAAGTTTCAATGGAATATAGTTAGGTCCATTGGTTCATTCATTAAATCATGGAGCACAATAGGGAGACGTAAATGGCACTGGAATGGTCTTCCACTGGGCACAAAAATCAGTCAGTTGAGCTTAAATTGTCAGTTTAATCAATTGAGCTCACTTTCCATTTGGTTTGTTTACAGCCAACATTGCCTTGTCTGTGCCCTTCAGATGCGTCTCGTTTCATTTTGTTGTGCTCTCGGCCGATCGAGTCTTGTGACTAAAACAGAACCAAATCAAAGCAAACTACGCAACCAGCGAGCAACGATTCAAAGTAATATTACGTTTAAACGGAGGTCTGTTTGAACGTCTCTGTGAAGTGGCAATAAATTAGCGCAGAACTGAAGCATGCAACAGTTTGCCACAGCGAGTCAATCCACAAGACGTCATAATATGGCTCAGGCAGACAAGTCATTTTAAAGTCATATTTCGGAGAAAAATTCACTCAACCGATGATTAGGCTGACTAATGGGCTGATCGAACGTTCGAGTGTGGTCTTGCACACAAGAGGACATAGAGACTCCTGAGTCTCAATGCGGTCTTATACGTGCATCTGGCTAATTGTGCAATATCAATTTGTCCAATCTGGCGTCCATTATCGCAATCGTTATGGTCTCGCCTTATGCTGATGGACCAATTAGGTAAATGAGCAAAGTCATATCGTCGACAGTGATTGCGTGCCGTTGCATCGGTGAGCGAGAATTTGTTTGTTTTGCCGTGTTTATTACTGCAGAGAAAGAGGCAGCAAACGGCAACTGGCTATATAGATAATAAAGTGTAATCTAATTTGCGCGTGGAATTATTCACAAAAATGCATCTCTGGTGGTGTGGCGAGCGCTAAAAGCAGACGGAATGCACTTAGTTTGACAGAGCCCACTCGGCACTGCACCATGGTGTCCGGACAGCACTTATCGCCATTTATCCTCTCCTTACAGCAACAGCACAATGTCAGCGCGCTCGGCCTTTGCTCATTCGATTAGTTGGTTGCTGTAATCATGGCACAGACAGCCACTGGCCTTAATAACTGTCTTTATTTGTTAATTAGTGCTCTATTCTAATTAATCTCGCCCAAATAGATGCCCCATTCTGTTTGCTCGCTGTTTGCTCTCTCACTGCTGACACAACCGTGACGCCACTCGTATTTGTTTACCCTCTCGGTCAACAGTGCAATCATGATTACTGTAATTGTTCCGCCAGTCGGAAACTACCCCATTTGAAAGTCTTATTATTATTTGCACTTGACATTTTTCTAACATTACATAATAGTTGTCTGTGCGGTCATATTAGAATAATATTAAATAAATTAATATAATGCATCTCACACCTGACAGTTGCCATCAGATGGTTGCACTGAAGCTTTGCTGCCTATTGTGAGGAGGGAAGAGTGTAGGGCGTAGTCCAAATGGGTTGTACTCGGCGTGAAGGACACACCGTCCCGGGACACCAATCAATCTGTTGAGTAGAGTGCAAATTAAATTGTTCGAGCCTAATTATGAACACTTGCTCGGTGCAGCTAGGTGGTTCAACAGAAGAACCGAGCGAGCACTGGTGATTACCTTGATTGGACTAGTGCCTCATACATCTGGATGGAATACAATTTGGGTAGCTTTCCATTCATACCCACTAATATGCCATTAAGTGGTACACTCGTGTACTCCTTTCTCTGGCCGTCATTGTTGTTATTTATTCTACAAAAGCACGAAACTATTTACACTTGACGATATTCTTGTGTGCATGCATGGCCCTATGGTAAGTTGCCACTTTGGGTCAAATGCAAATTATAATTACACCAATCGATCGCAGCCATCTAATTGCATCAACCACCAGGGGTTCATTGAGCATAAACGGGAACCACCATCGGCTTGCTAATTTTCCGTCACTCTCGATTCCATTTGACCAATGGATCCGAGGAAGTGTTGCCTGATTTGTCTAACCCCGATTGGTTATGCAACACAAACGCGCACATGGCCAAGTGTTTGTTATTGATTCAATTTGTGGTTGCTTGTTTGTCTTCTGTCTGTTGAATGCAGTACGACAGGCAAATGGAGCGACTCTCAGTGCATTAGCCGATCAATCAAATGGTCGTTTCGACTTGCTGTCGGTCCATGAAACGCGATGCAACTGAAGAATGCGCTACTGAACTGATTGACTGACATAAATTGCCATCCATTCACTGCAATGTAGCACTCAAGCCCATTCACCACACACCAACACTGCTGCCATTGTTAATTAACATTCTTCGAGGTTCGAGAGCAAATAGAAATGTGACCATTTGGTTGTGCGGCTCGGCAAGGAATTGTGTTGTGTCTGGTGTGCGTAAACGACAGTGGACAGCTGTCCTTTAGGTGCACAAATCCCACTCAAGCCTGTTGGTCTTGAAACAATCTGTGCAGACGTGTGCGACTTTATTTGCAAACTAATTAGAAAGCTTTAATTGCAAGATTTTATTGCTTGCCGAACCAAAAAGGAAATAAATCTTCACGAGACTCGCGCTAATTGGGTCAATTATCAATTAAGTGCCACTGGTTCTGTTGTTTGCCTGTCCAAAACGTCTTCAGTTGGCCATTTGTTAGGTCAATAAAGCGAATTCTTTAGTTACACTTTGGCCAATAAATTACTGGTTATTGGTGGAAATATTGCAGTAGTGGAAGAAACCTATTTCGGACACATGGCAAATGTCATTTTTTATTCTGTCACTGGCTCTACTTAAATTGGCCATATCCTCTCCCAGTGGTAATGAGCGATTATACATTTGTCCATGCAGGAATTCCGAATGCTTTTCTATTGCCGGGCAGATTCGAGAGAGCTGTAATGGAATGGTGCCGAATCCGGATCGGCTTCGATTGCCATCACCAACTCGATCCGGTCCACTCTATTGCACTTCTATTAAGGTTATTAACACTTGGCCCGTCATTAGAGTGCTATTGAGCTATTGAAATTTGAAAGTGCAAATATTTCCCGAGTTAATAATCTCAGTGAAAGGCAGTTTTGCACACTTTGTCATGTGTCGAGTTGTGTAGAACTCTTCCAGTCGATTCAACTTTGTACACGCAAATGACGTTTGATTGGTCTAAGATTGGCTAATGTCGGCCCAGGGAGCATTCACTCCGTAACCGCTGAACGCCTTTATCGTCTTTAACAGTAATCTCGTTAAATTGTCAACCAACAGAAGCGAGTGCGATCATTTGCATGAAGCTTATGCAACATTGGTTGGCCATTAATGGCGTGAAAGGCCAAACAAAGCAATCGCTACTTCAACATTCAACTTGACTCGTTGAGATTAATTGAAATAGCCTATGAATTGATGTTATTTTTAGCTTTTGCCACAAACTGTGACCGTTTGACTGACTGGTGACTGGTTTGTAGGTCCACAGCCAACCAGTGACTCATTTGCACTAGGTCTGGTCTTCTGTTCACAGCTGGCCTAATGGAGGATTTTAATTAAATTCATGCTAAATTCGTACAAAGGTTTCAAGTCGCCGCAGCGAAATTTAATTTGGCCTCATTAAACGGCTTTACTGCATGCAGCAGCATTAGCTCTCGGTGTTATGGAAAATGTTATACACAATCTTGTCTCTGCTCCGACCGGGCCAGACCTGATTAAGTCTCTAATTAACTCGGCACCGAATGTCTTATTTCACCTTTATCACCGAACAGATTAAATCGATCCGGGAGAAGCACGCTCGCTCAATTGGCCACATACTCATACCAGTGCCATATGCTGTGTGCCTCACTTCAGGCCTTATGCGTTGGCCAACAGCATCACTTATCACTGAATTATGCTTTGTTCCCACCACTGACTGTATCCGATTTCAAAATGAGCAAATGCATTCGCATTAAGTCATTAGGTTTATTAATTTTGTTCTTCTTTCTGCTCGCGAAATGCACATCACAGTGACAGACATGAAATTGCATTAAATAAACGGATGCAATTATTGCGTTCGATGCGAACTTGGTGGGCAAAAGTAATGCAACTAGACGTTGCACTAAATCGCATTTGGCATAATCGTGTAAGGCCCACAAGGTACTGGCGCACTAAACGATTTGGTATTGAACGGTCTGAATAATTCATCACTGCGAACATTGCTCTCCACCATTGGCGCACAGCAAAGTGTCATTTTGTCATTTCGACAAATCTCGCTATGTAAATGTGAGCAGAATGTTTTCGGACAGCTTCCCACTGGGAAGAAATTGAGAAGGTCCACTAAATTCATATTACCAATTTATGACAGTCAAAACGGGAAAATCACTGCCGACAAGCGACAGTGCACTAGTGGGAACATGTTGAATGGACCGGACTGTGCTCTCAAATATTCATTGAAGGCCAAAGGGACAGTGGCGGCACTGAATCACTTAAATAATTGATCCAATCTGTTCGAGTAATTGTTAATTTATTAAAACGACCAGGACAGACCAAGCATAGCTTGTCATAACACTTCTTTGTCAAGTGTGCCTGTTTCGTTGGCGGTACCATTTTTAATATTCTCTGGATGCTAAGATGACAATAATACAATAAAGTATTATCTGGTATATAAACAAGTTTACTCGTACACAGTACATACCTAGCTTTCTACACACCACAAATACGTTGCGAACTAGTAATTTGATGAATTGACCATTGTGCTGTCCACAAATGGTCTCAGCTAATGTCTCACTTAATCACGATTACTGTTAATGCCTCTATTACACACTCGTATTACACTGTTCGATGGTCAAAGTGAGCTAACGGATGGACTCATGTGCACCACAGCTAATGGTTCTCACTGGCTAGGTCTAATACCTTTACGGTTGGGCGAAGTGCAGTGAAATTTGAACCAAATTAGCTCAATTAAAATGGCAACTCGGCCAAAGCAAACGTGTAGGCAAACATTTCTCAGTTGAGTGCGGGTCAAGCAGCAGTCTGACAAGCTTGTGAGTGGTTCGGTCTTTACTCCTGGGATGTGATGTTATGTCTTGTTTTGGTACCACGTAGGCCTCGACAGTGCTGTCCGCCGACTATCGATGGACTGTCAGAAGTGATAGGCTAAGTAACTTCACTAGTGCTCACTGGCAATCTGTTCGTATTCGACTAGTCGTGTCTGGCCATGTTGCACTTTATTGATTTCACTCGACTCGGCTGCCAAAGTTGGCGCATCGGTGGACGATTGCTTTCCATTAAGCTGTATTGGCACATTGATTTATGCTAATTAGAGTCGATAAATCAACTCGCATATGATTAAATGCCACTTTGGCATATTGAATTCTTCATTCGGCCCTTAATGCGATTATAAACAAATTGTTTCTTATGCACTTCACTATTGGACCAAAAATGGTGATTTAAGACAAAATTGCTGCGAAACCGAGATAAGGACCCAGTTTTGCGTATGGGCCACAAGGAATACACTAATAAAATGATTACTCACATAGGACGATGGATATATTGAGACTGACAGATCAAGGCAACACGTCAACACGATCAGTCAAGTTGTGACACAAACTGAGGAATTAATAACTGGGTCCGAGTGAGCTTGAGATTATCTTCATTAAATGCACTGACACGTTTGGACACATGCACAATCACATGTTTTAGAAGATGACACTAATCGGTGGTTGTACACTGGATGAAACTAGTAAATCAAATTGTCGCCTTGCCTCGCACGTTGTCAAACATGTTCACTTGCTCACTTGACACTTGCTGGCACAATGCCTTTGTAGAGGTGCTTTCCTGCTAAGAGCTGCCTTTAAACTGGCAAACTGTTCGAATTGAACTGAAGCCGAAGACCAGCAAGATGATGGCAGAGCGAATGCCGCAGAATCCTATATGCAGCCACACGCGGTTAATGGCACACCGACTGGCTTGAGACGAGACAGCCGACTGGCCGTACTGGCGGCACACACCCGTGGCCTACCGACACCGTCATTCAATGTAGCAAATTTAACTTTCCCAACATGACCAGCCAATTGTTCTCGGCACCGATGACACTAAAGATATTATTAAGGACACAATCCGTTACACTCACATGTCTGCTGCTGGTTGTGACAATCTGCTCAAGCAATAATAATGAATTCGACAAATATCAAACAAAATGGTACAATTGCTGGTGGCGATTTCGCCTTGTTGGGTATAACCAAACAGCACACCAAAGTCATCTGGGTGTTTAATTTTTAATTTCAAATTTCAAATGGCACAATTGTCTTTCAACAGACCGAATAATGCATCCGTGTAATTATACTGCAAATCTTGACTGTATCAAAGTTTAATTTCCGACTGTTAATTATTAATATACCAACTACCTTGCCCAGGTAGCGCACATTCGCGATTGTACAATCTCACAATCACATTGGCCGTTATTAGTTGATTAATCGAGTTGGCACGCTTGGTTCACTTTATAAATTTGGCCCTCAGAACGCGGACAAGTGCAGCGGAACTTGCCTTTTGAACGGGACATCACTAGGCCATAATCGAGGTATTATCTGAACCGAGTTGTTTGTGTCAACATGTCCTACAAGCCAATTAGACAAATAATTAATTTGGGATTTACTGCAGCATGTTCAAGGGATTTATTTTCTATTTTTACTAGAACAATATTGGTATAGTTGCTTGGGTCTACTGAATTTATGAATGTTATTTGAGAGAGGTCAAAGTTTGGTCATCAAATAGAAGTGTACTTGTAGACTAGGTTGACACCCAACGACTTTTTAGGCTTGGATATCCATTTCACAATGTACCTCATTGTAATATGAAAGTTGACATTTAAATTGCAATTCAAAACAAAACTCAACTGTTTTCTCTCGTTGGCTTTCCTATTGAAAAGGTACATTATTGGTGCAGTGAAGTACTCGAGACCACAAACCGACCTCAACTTCACTTCTTGCAGCAGTTTAATTTGATTGAGTTTGGCCCAACTCTAATTAATTTAATTAACGAATTACCTTTTGGTAATGAATAGTTCAATTTGTGCCATTCCATTCGTTGCTTTGGTGAGTGAATGAATGAGAAATGGACTCAAACTAAACTTGTCTCACTTGAAACTGTTGTTGTTGACAACTTTCAAGTGAATAAAGCGATTTTCTCAATTAACTTCGACTTAAGTGCTAATGACACTAGTGAATATTATCCTCTCGCCAAAATGATCTCTTTTCGGAGAAGGAGACGGAGACGAGATTCTTTTTTTCGCTTAGGAAAGTTTGCTTGAATGAAACTTTGTGAAACGGAAAACGCATTTGCATACGAAGATTATTAAAAAGAAATTTAATTTTAATTAAAGCACTAATTTGAACAAACATTTAGTTTCAAATGCAAACTCGTTTGCATGTGAATTTCTATGTAAATTTTGCATTTCAACCAAAGAAAATATTTGGTTTCATGCCAGTGTGAGTTTCTTTATGCCTGGTTGACGTAAACGTCGGACGAGAACTGGCGGCTGTGCCGACTGGGCCACTTGCCCACTTGCTTTCTCTCTCTCCCTCTTTGCATCGACAGTGCATTTCAAATTAGACCATTCGGAAAGACAATTTCGATTGCGTTCGATGCACTTTGTATCATATTAAATTGCTTCAAATATTTCCGCTCGCTCAGTGTTCGATTTGAATTATTTTGCATGATGCAAGTGTTGACATGTTCCATTGTGCCCTTATTGTCCAGACAAATCGATATTTGCAGTGTGAACACAAATGACTTAAAGACTGCAATATTTGTGTGAAGTGACAAATTGGAGACTTTTCGGTTCTAGTTGTATGCTAATATGCTGCATCAAACCATAAATGGCAATCAATTTTACTGTAAAGTGGAAATTTCCTGATATACTTAATGAGCCAACCTAAAGTGTGTAATTAAACTGTTCACTGGGTCATTCGAATGTCCATCTACAGCATGACCGAATGACTAACTAAACCGATTGCAAAATTGCCAAATTAGTTGGCCAGTGCACAAGTAGTGCTACTCCAATGAGAGCTTTCACTATTAATTGCTTGTTTGTTGGCGCAATTTTGGCATCTTGTTTTGCCTAGCTTTTGTTAGCTCTCTCATTAAATTCTTTTCGCAATGAATCTATCAATGTTTGTGTGGGGCAAACATAGACACGACGAGCCATCGTCAGGGCTTTCGACTTGAGCGAGAGACGAGAGGGCCAATGCGTTCATTGGAGGCCTTGCTTGATGGCAAGTGACCGCCTGTCTAAATCTTCCATCTGATTGTCCGGGAATGGTTTCACTGGCAGTGCACTGGTGCAATGTGGCAAAGTGTGCCTTTGAGTCATAATTGCCGTTTAAGACCTACAGCAAACACCATAAAGCAATTAGAGTAATACAATTTCAATTATATCCTCTAAGAAGTATGACCAAATGAGATTGCACTGTTTGCTAAGCAGATTTTCGGCGTTTCTCTAACGGTGTCCTCTGGTACTTTGCATTCTAATCTAATTGTCGATCTATTCCAGACACGTTAGATAAGTCCGTCGGTGTTGGTAAAGCAAAGCATTATAACTATATAACTAGTTGACTGCCAGGCTAATACATTCAATCATCGTCCACTAATGCTCAGTGGCAGCCATTTGGTTCGGTTACAATTTTCATTGTTAATTGTTTGTGTTGTCGTGTAGTGTTGTGCAGTGTTGATCAAACCAAACGGAACATTATTGCAAAGTATATTCACGTTTCTCTTATAAGCAATAAATGGCAGACTGATAACCAAAATAGCCATCTTCATCAAGTAGTCCATCACATTGCCACTGGCTTTGTGGACAATAGTTCGCCTTGCTTCAAAGTTGTCTTTGCCGCAGTGCATTTCTGTTGTCCACAATTGCCGTGAGAAATGCTCAGTGCTCGTTGACCGCCATAGCGGAAATATACCATCTTAGCATTAATTAGATGTGTTTTCCTTGTGGCCTCATTATTAGCGCCTTGTGGCAATTTCCAAACATCGAACGTCTGCTTAGAATTATGACATTAATAAGTAAACACTATTTACTCTTCAATGGAGATTCCGTTTGTGTTCAATTTCAGGATTCAAAATCGAGTTGATTAAAATGCATAGAATTAATTCTATTACGAATACGAGCATGGCCTAATGCAATTTGATCGTGGAAAGTTGCTTACTTTGGTATCTGTTGTGACCGTCACAGTGACGGTACTGTCGTGATTGGAAATGCCGACAAGAAAGACTCAGGAAATGAACAAATAGACTTACAAATTGAAAATGCTAAAAATGTTAGGTTTGAAAAACAAATCGTTTATTTGATCGAAAAGAATCGTGTACGAATAGAAAATCAAGAACATAAGTTAAGCGAATACAAGAATACAACAAGGAAACAAGAATGAAAAAAGGAATGAGAATGAAATGTAAATGTGAATGTGAATGCGTTGATGGACTAGTGAGGCTGACTTGGAGGGTTCTCTTGTGGTGAGCAGTTGATGCAATGCGATACTGACAGGTTGAGGTGCGGCCTTCACCTCTGCTCGATCTCCACCAGTCTGGTGGTGTATATCCTCATCGACTCCACCATGAGGCGCATCTGCGTGGCATCGAGCAACGAGTAGATGCTGGTCTCGGTTCGGTGGTGAATCGGATTTGGTGACAATTCCGCCGAGGGATTTGTCGATGCTAATGGTACCGATGAGTGATGAGCTGGACTGCTACTGCAGCTGGCCTCCCTCCTGGCCTGCTCTATTCGTCGAATGGCGTTGATAGAGTCCAAATATTTGAGCGAATTTCGAAATGTGTCGTATGAAATGGACTCCTCTGCAAAGCAAAAGTGTACATTAATTAACGAACTGATTGTGAGTGCCACATTCTGATTGCCGTACTATGATGGTCAGCAACATCATCAATTATCGCGAGCCTCTTATGCAAACATACCGAAGTGAATCTGTCCTTTGAGGAGCAATTGCTGGACATGAGCTGTCAAGTCTTTGAGGAATACTGCCTCTTGCACAATGATGGGAGATTCGTTTGATGCACCAGTCTGACTGGTCATGAAGCTGGCCAGACGGTCAGCGGTGAGCCAGTATGACTCGATGTATGGGGCTATTATTGACCGGTAAAAGTTGAGTTGTTGACAGTTGCGACTGGTCAACAATAAACGGAATTCACTTTTAGTGCTGCCACTCGAGAGCCTGACACTGTTTACATCGGTCAAGCATTCATTTTCTTGCTCGTTTTCGTATTCTTCTTCACTTAGACTTTCTTCGATCACTTCCAGACTGCTGCTTCCATTGCTACTGTTGCTGCTACTGCGGCTAACCAAGTAACTCATGTCTGAAGATAGGCTTGGTCGAGAATAAATGTTCCGATTGCGCGACTGAACAAAGATGTTCTTTGACACGAATGATTCAAAGGTGAGAGCCAATGCTTGGTCAAGGGACTGACATGTCTGTAGATTAAGAGAAGTTACACTCAGTTTGGTTGTCATCAATTGTGATGCTCACCTTGGTGAAGTAGAATTCATATTGAAGCATCGAACAAATTTGTTTGCAACGATTGATAAACTCTTTCTTGTCTATGGACAGGTTTGAGATGTAAGTAGTCGGGTCGTAAATGAGGGAGCAGATGTCCGCGTTGATGAACGAAAACAACGAAGTTGCTGTCAGAACAATTAGTTATTCAATTAGTACAATGTCTTTTTTGTCTTGTGGCATCAACTCACCAAGAACCGATTCCAAGTGGAACAGTGATACACAGCTGTTCGAGTAGTAGTGAAGCTGAAGTACGCCATGTAATTTGAGCACAGGCTTAAGGTAGACTATTTCGATCTGTGAGTTTTGGTCGTTGGTCTCATTCTCGGTGTCACTGGTTTGCTGCCACAGAGCTGAGTTATTCTTGCGCTGCTGTCCAAGCCGAGGATAGTTGCCTTTAAATCGATTGTACGGTTTGCTAGAGTATCGAGCAGTTGGTGATGTGGACCGCCAGGAAGACCATTTCATCGAGACCTTCTCGGTGACAACCAATTCTTTTCCCAAGTAAAAAAGAGCTTGTCTCACGAGTTCGTCACAATCGCCAAATGCACTGAGACTTTGTCCCTTCTCGCGATAAAGTATCTCTCGAAGCCATTCGAGATCGTTTGCTAACTGGTCCAAGGTAACTCCTTTTCGGTACTTAGTGAGCAGCAGGAAGGCCACCAAATGTGTGGACATAATGGCGGACTCTTTGTAGGCGTCAAAAAGGACGTGTCGTGCCAGAGACTCGATGCATTGTCGACGAGTCTCTTTCGCATGCAGTCGATGGTGGAATACTTGCTCAACCTCTTCGCGACTCGCCTTGTCGATCGAAATTGCGCCTTTGTATTGAGTCAACGTGAGTGTCATCACAAAACAAACTGTTCTACTCACCTTCACATGCGACGCAATTGTAGATCATGTCGACGTCCGACTGGCTTTGACTGCTCAGTTCGTTGCACGCTTGCAAACTGTTTCTTGGTTCTTCCATTGACTGGCACAAGTACTCTTTGAGCAAGAATGGCTTGCTGAAGTCTACTCGGACGATTCCATAGTTGGAGTGCAGAGTGGACCAGATTGCCTTTGAGGCCACACTGAAGTTTTCAAACTTCTTTGGCAAACCCAATTGCTCGTCAATAAATGAACCATCGATGAGCTTTTCATAGGAAATCGACACAGGCACAATGTAGACATCATCGATCGCGCCTAGAGTTCAATGGTCAATGGTAATGAGCAATGCCCTTCCGGGGATTATTGCGACTTACCTTGCAACAAAGCGTCGACAACAATGGAGAGCAAGCCAAATTTGGGCATTACTACTTTGCCTGATCGAGTTCTTCCTCCTTCCATGAAGAACTCTAACGAATTGCCTTCTCTCAAGTTTTCAGTGATATATGATCGCATGATAGCTTGGTAGACATGGTCTTGTTCTCCGTTTGGGTCCGTTCGACGTTTAATGAAGAAGGCACCAAGTCCACGCATCAAGTTTCCAAAGAATGGTATCATGAGGTTGTCGCCCGCGGCAACCAATGGCGGCTTGATGTTGTTCATGTAAAGGATGAACGAAATGAGAATATAGTCGAGATGAGATCGGTGCAAGGGCAAGTACACCACTGGAATGTTGCGGCCGCGGTTCTGACTGACACAGGCACGGATGCGGTCCATTTGAGACTTGTTGAATTGAATGCTGGTAAAGATACGTGATAGTAGACGGTACAAGATCCATCCTGCAATGCGCATCAAAGAGGAAGAGATGCACGACCGAAGACGAATCAAGTGATTAAAGGCACTTTTTCGGTGCTTGTCGACTAACGATTGGTATTCGGCGTCTTTCCTCTCTACAAAAGTTATAGATTAAAACACAGGGTTAATCTTCCTTGGGCTTTACCTGACAAGTTGTTGTAGTGCAATTTCTTATACTCTTCTTGAGCAGCTTCATGCACCGCATTATGAACTTGCTCGGAATTGAGCACTTTCTTTTGTACATCTGGGTAGTTGGAATCGATCCGCCGGGTCAACACGTACCACGCATAGTAACAGGTTCGTGAGATGATATTCTCGTAGCTATGCGGACAAAGCAACACGGTTAGTGTGAACAGTGCAGTGACTGAGAGGGTTGGTGTTCGAGTTTGGTCGGGTCTGTGCCAGGTGTATTGTGTTGTTGTAGTTTGAGAAAATACCTCTCTGATGTGTCGACACCGAAGCTGAAGAAGGACTGGAACAGATGGACCAGTTTGTCCACAAAGAATTTAGTGTACAGCCAGCGGTAAAGTGTGGCGAGAACCATTCTGGTGTGTAGTGGTCACAAGTGGTCACAAGTGTCTGGTGTGTGAGTGTTGTGTTGTGGTCGTTGTTGTCTGTGCGAGCACAAGTAGCGACTGTGTTCAAGAGCTGACTGCCTCGGTGGTAAAAAGATGACAAACGAACCACTGGAGACATTGGTTCGAGCACTCGTTCTAGACTCTAGACTGGCTCACTGTTTGTGCGTGTCGGTGACAACGTTCAACTGGTGCTGATATCACTGCCACTTACCGAGTCTGCTGTCGTGGCACTTGAAGGAGGTTCTGTATTCGTTGTCTACCGCCATTGCAGTCAGAGCTATCGCTGCAGCTAGAGTCCGCATCCTTTTTATCAAGTCTCCAGTTATCAGACCAATCCGAACTTTCATTCCCATTATTATTATTATTATTATTATTATTACTGCTAATTGGCTTGCTCTCGCTGGGCGCCAGATAATCCCTGACTGGCCGACCACTGTCGATGGTCTTCATTTCTCGGCCATTGTTGTCGATGTTTTCGTCCTTCTGCCAGTTGTTGACACTGGCGGGATCGCTTTCCTTAGTTCGCTCTTCACTACTCGGCGGGCCATCTTGCTCGACCTCTGCTCGGTGGTAGATGTTTTCGGCCTGCAAGTTGATAACGAGCACAATTACTCAATCGTTAATTGGTCTAACATTAAATGTGCCTGCAACCGAACTGCAGCCTCTTTCCTCGCCTAGCCGGTGGACTTTGTCGGTGCTAATTTTGGCCAACTATGTGGCCAACTGTGTGACTTTCAGCATACAAGTAAGACACCGTTATGTTTTGAATAACAATGACACGACTGAACGACTGTTGCTCGTAGCTCACTGATAGCACCAAGTGCTGGCTGTGGCCTGTCACTGTAGTTGAATAACAAAACTAGATAGATTTTGAACCTCGATCCGAGTCGATAAATCTGCTACTATTCGTCGCATCCAGTACTTGTGCTTGTAAGTGCTATTTTTTGTTTGTTTACAAATGTTCTCCCACTGATATCGCGCCCAAAAGCACATTCAGGAGAACTTTCCTATGTCAACTACACCACAACATCAACAACTTGGTACGGTCCGCATCAATTGGTTGGTCATCAATTCTCTTGTTCATAGACGTGATAGATCGATACAGGGATATATTCTCAAGGCAGATCATCTAATTCGATGACCATCACTTGTTGGATTTGTTGTCCATTGTTGTATGTTCATAACGATCGGTTCAGCCATTTTGTTCATTAATCTCGCTTGTAACCATTAGCTATACAAGTCAGTGCTACCGACAATCTCAATCCGACGTATCAAGTGAACCATTCAAAAGAGCGAACTAAGCGAATTATGCGACTAGACAGAAAGAAATAAGGGAAACAAGCTGATCACTGATTACAATGGCACTTTAGATTGTTAATTAACTTTATTATAATCGCCAGTGCCACTCGCAATGGGTTGCAGAGCTGTGCGCACCACTCAAGGTGTAATGACACTTGCAGTAGGTGATATTGACATCACTCAAATGGCCAAATTGCCTTTGAACTACTTTCGTTGTTCTTGTCACCAAGAAGCAAGCCTTGTTCGGTGGAGGCGAACTATTGGCCAGACCAATGGCTTTGGGATCAGTCTCGCTGTTGCAGTGCGCAGTGACTGTCTCAGACAAACGAATCCTCAAGTACACGTGTGAATGAAAAAAACCGAACGATACGGTTGGAGATTATTTGGTCTAAAGTAAATGCTGCAATCTAATCACCGAGTAGCAGTAAATTGGCACATAACTCTATCGACTAATTCGAACGCACCGAGACAGTAAACAACAATGGCCATAGAGACCAATGGGTGACAGTAAAGACTGGTTGGGTGACACACTCCCATCAAGTAGTCAATTGACATTTGGCAACTCTCCTTGTGTAATTGCTATTGGTCGATCTGCTCGCCACTTGGTCACAATGTGACAAACGGTCGCGACGACGATAAGCCTAACACGATTGCCGCTCTCTATTAAAGTGTATCGATCAATCGACCTATCTGTTGCAGTACACAAATTGCCATTATCAATTAGCACATATATTTTCAAGGACATCGCTTACAGGTTATTGACTTTTTTTGCTTGCTTTGATTGCCTTCACACTTTCGGACTTTCATTATCACTATAGTTATAACGAGAATGAGACTCGGCAATGGCAGTCCGACTATGTAGCCATCAAACTGATGCGTACCGTACATGCACCCGCTGTAGAGGTTTCTTCTGAGACTGACGAGGCCGTCGAGAGACGTTACAGCAGACAAAATTAGATCACTAGACTGACGGGCACTGGTGAGTGGACCACTGCCGCCACTCTGGCTCAATACAATGACCAAATACACGCGTACACACACAAACACACACTTCAAAGTGCCATCTCGTGATCGATGCTCAGATTTCGGTGAGATGTTCACCTTTGAAGGAAAGGTCTCCAAGCTGGAGGCACATCTCACTGCTAACGATATTGCGAGACACTGCGCCATGGAAATTATCCATTGCCGAGTGCGACATTATTGCGATCGTTAAGCGAACTGGACCATCTTTGTTGTGGCTCGTCCCCTCTAGACTTGGATCACCTCCAGATATTTCTCAAGTTAGAAATAGTGTTCGATAAGTGACTTCAGTGGGTGTAAGTAATGCGAAAATTTTACTCGACTAAGAAAGACTGCACTGATTACTACATTGACACAGACCATTGGGTGCACTAGTGAATTGACGCTCCACTGGCGCCTCACCACGAATTGGTAGCAATTAATTGCCACCAAACGATAACTAACAATTAAGCAAAGCTTAGTGCGTCACCGTTTGGTAAATAAACACACCACTGTATGTGCACTATTGCTTTTGTGACTTGATGTTTGTCAACAGACTTATCTGGTTTTCAGCGAGTGCATCAGCCAACTCCCAATTTGTTTTGGCTTGGCACCTGACTAGACTTGACCATTGCTCGAGAATTTGTTCCTATCATTTCATTTTGACCAAGAACAATGAAGAATGTCAATTCTGTTAGTCGTTATATACTGTAGTATGAATGGACCGTGCCATGGTTCCCAACTGCAGAAGACCAATTGTCTCGAGCGGTACTTAGCAGAGGCAGCCATGCATTCGCCAAGCAATTGACTTCACTCACTTATTACTCAATCACGTTGATTGCACCCGTCCGCTTGTCTGCCAGTTCATACTCTTTGCCTCCATTTTGCCATATCAATCGAGCAAATATTTTCCTCAATTAGCACAATAGTAATGCAGTGATGCCATGTTTACGCTTTCCTCGTTCTGAGTCGGTACACCAGTACTGTACACTACGTTGCACATTGAACACCGCGTCAATGCGTCATAAACAAAACAACAAATGACCATTGCTTACAATAGCTTTGCATTATCAGCACATTCACATTCAATTGGACACCCATGCTCACACATAGCCACCGACTCCTCTATCATGTGGGAAATTTAGTGTTCACTTTGGTGGGCTATATCGAATCAATTATTTATTGCTCTATGAATGATCGCGATTTGTCATCTTTCAATTGGCTCTCTTTTGTTGACGCTAATGGAGGAGGTGCTCTAATGAGTTCCACTTGGCCATTTCATACTCATAAGATCCTAAACGAGCCATTTGCAATAATAATAATTATTAATGTGTCAATATGCCATTTTGGAACGAATATACCATGCTAAAACATGGTATCGAATAACGATGATTCCACCGGGCACGAAGTCAAATTAAACAATCCAGCAAAAAAGGCTTTTATCTTATTGATTTTGCCACAATGGCACAGAACAAGTGCAAGGTAAATATTGCTATTGAACGGAAACTTATAATTAGAGCTCGACGAGGTACGACTCACTTAGTGTGACCCTATTTGTTATAACTTGTAAGGTTGGCTGTGACATGTTGAATCGATCGATTCAGCTTGATTTAGCTTTTCAGGCCGTGTTGAGTGACTGAGCGCCAAAACAACGCCAATGGGACCCAACATCGACAAAGTATGTTGTATTTGTTCGCTAATTAAGTGTTTGCGGATGCACCAAAGTTGTCTTATCATTGTCCCCACTATGGTATACTTGGTTCCTTTCTGACTGCCGAGTAGAACAAGGTAAATATTTGCATTAAAGTCGTGCTCACTTCCGCTCACCACAAAACCCTTTTTGAGTATTGACGAACATTGACAATGTCAACTCCAATCACGCTTAGTCAGATCTAACTCGAGTTAAAGGTCGTTGTCACTTGAGCCTCTTTCATTGTTGCTTGCCCAATTGCTCAACTCGCTGAGATTGCACAAATGTTTGTGCGGCACCACGAAACGGACATTGTCCACTATTCATGTTTTTCCATGTTATCCGGACGTAATTTGCAGGCTTTATCAGCCACTGCCGAATGGAAATCTCACTAGGGTTGTGAGTAGTAGTTGTGAGCACCACATTGTACACCTAACCAAATAAAGTGCAAATACCGTTTGATGAATTCTTTTGTAGAAATGGTTCTATGTAAACAGAGCACTTTATCATTCAGTGGGATGGCATTCCTATGTTTGTCCAGCACATTTTGATCAATTAATCCAGGTCTGGCGAATAATTCATCTATTAAACAAAATTTTGCCAAAGTGCGAATTGGTCATCTCGAACTTATCTGCCAATTGAGGCAAAACAAATGCAATTTTCCACTTATCGATCTCCGATCGCACCATTGGTTCGGTGAAATGATCTTATAAGTATACTCGATTGTTTGCTCACATTGGCGCATCTTCTCAAACACGTTTCTCCGAGTCAACGCTCATAGTTACTTTCACCTGTCTATTAGAGCAAGTTTTGCACTCAATTGAAAAGCCTCTATAGCAAAACAGTCCATTTCAAACATCACAAGTGAACCTGTCCACCTTCGCGAAAGTGACAAATCTAACTTGTCAGTAATGCTTTTATCCAATAAATAGCGATTGCTGGCTAGGCTTGTGTCGTCAGGTATTTCCAATGGAGGATGGTGTCACACACCGGGCAGGTATTATGATGCAACTCATGCTGTTGCCGTGTAGAAAAGTTCACCTGACTTAAGTAAAATAAGTTCGATCTATTTGCTCGATCAAAATAATGCACTAATTATATGGACATTGTCCATTTGTACACATAATAGTATAAATGGCGAGATTACACTGTACCAAAAGACAAATGGTCTCCACCAAATTAGTGCTTTCTATTATTAATAGCCTGGTCTGGACAATTCGCTTATTCACTCCCCAAGTACGGCTGCAAATGTACTGAATGTTGCGATTAAATAATCAACTCTTCATTCTTCTCTCAAAGGCTTTAAAATATCACTGGGTAAATATTGGAGGCCTGCGACCGAAGGTAATGCTCACACTAACTAAGATGTAAGGCACTGAGTCAGGGTGGTCATCACTGGACAATAACATTGCATATAACCATTGTTTTGTTATATTATTGTTTCCTGACTAACTATAACGGTCAGACGGTCACGAGTACCTGACTTTATCGACCACATTAAACCGATAAATAATTGATCAGTCAAACAACGCACCCTAACAATACCGCAATGCAAACACTCAAACCGTGAACACTCACCGTTACGAATGAAGATAAAATAGGAACGAACATTTCGACATGAGCAATAAAGAGACGTGAGTTTGCTGCTAGGTTGAACCAAATGATGACCACGTTACACACGAACAAAGTGGCCACTTGATATATTCACTCACTCACTCGGATCGGTGCTGGAATTTAAATTGGCACATCACTTTGAGAGCCGTTTTGGTCAAATGGTGCTCTTGGAGGGTTGCACTGATGCAAGCTCGCTAAACGGTAGATACTAATGATGATAATGAGCAGTCGGGTTCCTAACCGATGGTGGCCATTAGACGAATAGAACCAGACTCGTTGATTGGAAACATGAACACTCGGTTTGCAGATATGCACCGAAAGTGACAAGTACAAAATGATCTCAAGAAAGCGACATTCGGTCTTGGCAAAGTCTGGAAAGTAAGAGTGTGGCAACAAGCCGGCAACGATGGACTTACCTGTGCGGAGATAATAACTCGAACTTATGGCATGAGTAAGTCTGACAAGATTGCCATTTCTCTCTCGCTGCATTGCCAATCAATTCGTCTCTCAGCATTTCTCTTTCGATGGTTCGTGTCGCTTGTAATAGCTAGGTAAACTTTCCCTCTTGTCAATTAGGCGCCAATAGCGAGTTAAGTAGGTAAGGTAAGTATACCACCAGCGAGATACTACTCTCCAACAAACAACACACGATCATAAGTAAAATTGAAAACGAAAGAAAGTCCCAAAATATAAATTGATGCAACCATCGATCGAACTCGGAATGGCCAGTGGCAAGATTGTTATGGCCAAGTTATTAATTGTTCAAGCCAGTACCACTTGTTCAACCGCCACCGATTATCTTGCCGCGCACATCAAACTTTAAAGCCATAATTGGAGCCGAATACCTTTACAGAATGAATGTGTCCCACTGTTCGACAGCATTATCCACTCGAACCAATGTGACGAGTTTGTTTTTACAGTGCTATATACAGTGCACCACAAAACAAAACTAAAATATGCAAATGCGATAAGTACTGGTGACATTATTGCATTACACAATCTGTTACATTGCTAATTGGCCTGTGTATTTGTGCTTTTTCAGCTTTCTCAAACGAGCGCACTCTGTAATGGAACCGTTTTTGCATGCACGAACTATTATTAGCCTGGCGATAAAGTTGGCAAAATAAACTGGTGCCAAGTAAACAAGATAGATAGACACGATCACGGTGATTCGATGGTTGGGCTGATGCTATAAATTGCCCAAGTGAGGTCCAACTATCGACTGCCGGTTGTCTTCTGGCTGGCAGTGGTCTATTTTTTTGTCGAATCGACATGGCGACACACCGAAATACGTGAACGGGCCGAGCCCATTGATTGGTTCGAAAGTAACTTGTTTACTGCACTGCATCATCCACCAAACGTTGATCTGTCTTTGTGTCTGTCTCAGTGGTGATAAGGTCGGATATTAGGTGCTCAGTGCTGAGTGCCTGCGTGTGTACGGAAATCTTCGGTACAACTTGATCATGTCTGGGCGAGGCACTGTTGCCAGCCACCAAGCAACAATTGTCAACGTGTCAGCTGGTGGCAACGAAACCAGCAGACGCCACTGACTGCATGCACACATGCCGACCAGTGGACGGGCAAAGTCCAGCATACAGTTCAGCAGTGAGCATTGACAATGTGCTGAGTACATTACAGTGGCAATGGCTGTGTCATCACTGTCAAGTGATCACTCATGTTCGAACACTGAACAGTGAACACTGAACACTGATCAGTGATCACGCATTCAAATTGAGGCCGTCTGCCGGGTGACATCTAACGAGGTGAACTATGCCTCCCTGGCGGTACACTTGTCTGTTTGCACACGATGGCCGGATGGTGATTGTTTGAAGATTGTTCCCTTGTCAGCATTCAATTTGTGGCAATCTCGGCCATTCCCGAGCAGATTGCCCCTCCAATAGGGCATTATAATTTGTGTGCTAATGAGTGTTTGGTGCACCATACCAATGAGTTAATGAGCAGGCCATGAGGAAGTGAAGCCAACACGGCCCGGTCCAATCGAGTCACACCAATCGAATTGCGTTGTATCGATTTGGGTGTTCGTTTTGGGTGCACTTCGCTCAATCAAGGATCGATCTTCCAGAATCTACCTGAACATGAGACAAACATGTCAATTACCTGGAAGATGATAGATTGGGTCAATGTAGTCATTCGTCAAGCAACAACAATAGACAAACAGACAAATAAACAGGAGTGATCTACCTTCACTGCAAACCAATGTGTCGGCAAGATGGTGATATATCGCTGCTTGGTGATGGCCACTGTCATTGCTTATACCTCCGCTCAAACTATTCCGTTCTATGGCGACACAAGTGTTCAAGATTATCTCAGAATGCTTTGTATCAGTGAGAATGTCACTCAAAATACATTGATTGTACTGGATAATGTACTGAAAAGCAGACCGAAATATGTCTCCTCCAGGCACAGTAAAATTGCACCTTACCTCGAAAAGATTCACTGCTCATTTGTGCATTATCCAAATGTGTCCACTGAGGAGTTAGTGGTGGTACTCAAGAACAACTTACAGTGGAGACACAAGCAATTAACTCTTCTGTTCGACTTGACCAATTTCGCCTTCAAAATGGATGAGATACAGTTTGGCTTGACCTTAGCAGCACTGGACCATCTTTACTGGGACTGTGACAACTGTGTCCCTTTGCTTGTTCTGTTCAATGCTACCTCCATTCAGTTATCTCGATGGACTCTCAAGACAATTGGTACACTGAAACGAGACTTTCGAAGTGTTCTCGTTCCAAGTGGAGAGCCAAAATGGGTAATTCACATTCACCCTGTGCTCAACGGCTGTCAACTGCATCCCGAGGTGTTCGTGGCTAACCAGAAAGAACATTTCGACTTACTCAAGGTTTCCTTCAAACAATGCAACCTCAACTCTGCCATTTTGAACGTATCGTTCAACAATGTAATCACTTTGTAGTCACTGTATTTTGAATGACACAATTATTTTATGAAGGTACTTCCCTACTGTGATATTGTGCAGAACAATGGACAAACAGTGATCAAATTCGCCATGGAAACGGAAATCTTGAAGATTCTACAATCCAAGTTCCACTTCCGGTCAAACTTAATCGACGGTAAGCAGGTGTGGGGAATGTTTGCGAAAGGGATGTGGACGGGGGTAGTGGGCCAAGTGTACAACCGGGTAAGTCTTCTATATATCTATGGATAGCAAACCATTCAAACTGACCATTCTCAATCATTTTAGACTTCCGACCTTGCCCTTTGTGATATATCACAAACATTGGAGCGACTCAAAGTGGCTGACTATGCCTATTCAATCTACGTGGACGAGTTGGCATTCATGTCTCGCAGTCCTAATCTCCGGTCCAGAGACTGGATGGTGGCCAGCCCATTCAATTGGATTGTGTGGATTTGCAATTTCCTCTCATTAGTCATGGTTGGTTCAGTGTTTTACCTTGTGCTTCGATCCAAATGGGTCAACCACTTCGAGGCACCGTCAGCAGTGTCAATTGCTCTTAAGTTATATGCCATCTGGATGGGTCAATGTAAGTCCTGTATTTATGCTAGTTGCTTTATTCAAGTCATTGTCCGTCCTAGCGACCAATCTTCTTTGGCGAGACATTTTTCAAGTTCGTATTCTCTACTCGGTTTGGATCTTGGCAGTGGTTATCTTATCTCACAGCTATGGAGGTCGTTTCTACTCGATTCTTACAGTACCTGAATACGAGTCCCCAATCGACACCGTGGAGGACATCGTAGAGCTAGCCCGCGCCGATCGAGGCTTTCTGGTCACCGTTGACCATTCCTCGTACTTGGACACTTTTGTTACATCACAGGCAGATAAAGGCATCTATTACTTAATTGGTCGACACATGGCAAGGTATCGTGTTTGGTTGCGTGATATAGCTCCCAACAAGTGCTTTGATTAGAACTCGGCAAAAAATGGTCGAAATGGACGAGGAAGCGGTGAAAGCAATCGAACAAAGGCCAAGGACAACCCTGATAGCGTCTCGTTTATTTTTGGCCACAGTGCGACGCGTTTACTCTACCAAGCCGCTCCACATCGGCGTGGAAGCGCTGAGCATGGATTTTGTGTCTTTTATCTTTCCTAAGAAGTCACCTTTAGTTAAGCCTTTCAGCATGGTGTGAGTGTGGCCAATTGATACAAAGCAGTCCATTGCTCTAATGTATGATTAACTCATTTGTCTCTTCAGAATCAAACGCATGAACAATTGCGGATTGATTGAGAAGTTACTTAAAAGTACATTCGAACGGTTACCGTCCAAAACCGGCGCTGACCTGCATCGCAACCCGACGGTGACTTCTTCGCGAGGAAGCATGACCGTATTGGCAACTAAGGACCTCCGATCAGTGTACATCTTGTGGTCACTGGGAATTGCACTGTCGGTGGTCAGCTTTGTGCATGAAGCATTGCTCTATTTGACGTGTGAACAAATTCACCTCAAGGCAACACTTCATTCACTGCCTCTCCACTCGGAAAGGCACAATGCCACCCACACAATTGGTGGCACTGGTCAGACTGGTGGTAAGTTGTCGAGCCAGTGGAGTCTCGCTTCAATTCCTAGTGACATGCAAACAATTCATTCGAGCTCGATCGATCAAACCGCATAATAACTGGTTAGGCTTGCCTGCAACACTTCACCTTTCTATTTGCTATTCCGGACGGAAAGGTTTGCTACAATGATTGCCACTTGGTTAATTAAAATGGCATTTTCAGTAGCTTGCCTACCACAAGTAATTTTGTTCTGTGCACAGAAAGAGAATAATTATATCAATTAAACTAATCCAATTGGACAAGCGTTGAAATAAAATACAGCTCAAATGTTGCCTTAGTTGAGGATATTTTCTATAAAATGACTTTGTGTGATGAGTTCAGTTAATGGCTATCATCGTCTCAATTATGAATATTACAAAAAAAATTTGGAAAAAATAAACAAACAAATAGAGACAATGTTCGGACAATAAGATCACACTTCAAGTATGGCATCAATCAGGCAACTTAATGTATTGGTGCACTCAACTTGAGTGCACAGTGAATTATGTTGAGTTAATGTGTAAGATCATGCCTCGAGCCGTCAAGTGAGACCAAGCTCTGCCTGGTCGATGTCAGTAACAATTACTTGATTCGATTGACAGTGAGTCAGTTCAAGAGTGGACGGTTATTTCCAGAGTGATTTTGTATACGACGCAACTGTGGTACACATCAACATGGTGCACTGAAGTGGTGAAGGATGGAGAGAAGTTGTGTGCACGCGGTACACTACACGCTTTGACCAACGATTGTCAGTAGTGCAAATACCACAAGCGAACATTTCCTCCAAGCAAGTGCCTTGTAAAATCCAATTGACACAGAGTTAATTATTCCGCTCTGTCCACAAAGACTTCTTTCGATGAAATCAGAGAAGTGAATGGAAAGTTTGAAATGTGATACTCGACCAAGACTGAACTCGTTCAAATGCACAAAGCACACTTCGACTGATATACTCCGAACGAGTGTAAATCATTCGAGTGGACCGACCTGGATCATTCCTCAAAGCATCCACATCAATTGCACAGTTGCTATTCTGAGACTTAATTGGATTCGATTTGAAATGCGGCGCATCTCTCAACGTAACCAAGAAACCAAACTACTCTCAATCCACTGCATGGTCAGTCATCTTTTAGACTAACCAAATTGATGCGATACATTTCGTGTAAGCATTTGGTATTAAAATGCTCGTTTTGACCGATTTATGTCCACATTAGTTCATCAACTTTTATCCTATTTAAAGATTGCCATTTTAAAGTTATAATTGATAAAACCCAAGAAAAAAATTATTCTGGTTTGCAAAGGATTACAGCAAAAGAAGTCACAAGCATAAGCATTTTGTCTATGAATTGAAAATTGTTATTTGATGAATTATTCTAATTTCAACGAAACATTCAGTATCGTGAATGAGTTAAACTAATTTTGCAGGTTTCTTCCCGCGCCAGTATGTGTTCCTGCAAGCAGCTAGATGGCTCTATTGTCAATGGCGTCACTGGCACTTAGGAACCGACTCACAACGTTTGTGTGACACTGTGTGTATCGGTAGGGCCGTATATAGTCCAGCAGATGTGATTCTTCCGATGTCACTCGCTAGCTTCCTTTGCATGTCTCCCTCTCCCCTTTCCATTTCATTCCCTCTCTCGGCTTCTCCACGCGCCCAAGAGCACTTCTATATCCAAGCAATGGCGTCTATATTGCACTGTGACATGTCATACCAACACAAGCACTCAATCCAGAACAGCATCGGCGCCATGTTGGTTCGCTCGCACTCTCTCTTTGTGACATCAACAGACCAAAGAACGTCATCACTTGCCAAATCGGTTCGGTGTAACTTCGTTGATGTACCAGTGTGTCGGCATTCCTCGGGACCATCGAAGCCAAAACAATGGAAAGCAACAGTGAGCCATGTATCGATCTGTCATCAATCATTGCGATGGAGAAGCTACAGGCCTCATTTGGAGCATTGCCCGAAAACCTAACAACCGGTCACCGAGTAAAGAAAGGTGTTATTCGCAAGATCATTCGCAACCAAAAGACATTCCTCGAGCTCTTCAACAAGTATCAGTGTGAGGTAAGAAATCTGCAGGTGACCATTGAGAACAAATTCAAAAAGGTTAATGTGCTCGAAGCGAGACTGCTCGACTTGGCTCGGATGATGCACTCCAATACAAGCACTTACCTCGTCAAGAAGCAACGCAATCAACAACTAATGACCCTGAGTAAGTTCAGTTCAGCTCTCAATCTCAATCCGTACTACCAAGGATCGAGTCCCGAGCAATTCGAAGAGATGAATGCACGAGCCAATGAGTACAACAACCAGTACAGTCCACTCATCGAGCCAATAATCGACATTCACGTTAGCGACGAAGAAGAATCCGCAGAGGGTAACGAAGCAAAACAAGTGGACCTCAATTTGTCTGAACCAGTGACCATTCACTCAGAGACGAGCGATACACTTAGTTGTCCTGACCAGGAAGAATCTTCTAAGGGTTCGGGAAAAGGCGCTCGCAAAGTGACCATTCCAGTGTCATCCAAAACGCAATTTATGCAGTTGGTGGACAAATACAAACAGAGCAACAATTTGGCACGAGAGAAGGTGGCCGAGAACGTGATGGCACTTCGTGCCAGAGAATCAGATATTGTGCTTGGGTATCAATGCTCGGTAGATGGATGCACCTACATGCACTTTCTACGAGCTCAGGTAAATCGACATTTCAAGAATTACCACAGCAAGACGTGCAACCACTGCAACCAACGATTCAAACGGCCCCTTGATCTGTTGATTCATCTCAACGAGAACAAACTTTCCCGGGCAGACCTACTTCAATTGCAATCTCTACACGAGCAATAGTGCCAGTGCACTGATACCAATCAAAACGAAAAGTTGCGAAATATAAATTGATTATCTTCAATGTACTTTTGTCATTTTGTACTAACGAACCATATTGATAATAAATAAATGCAATCACAAACACACAAATCTCTTTCCGTCACGAGCTACTTGCTTGATTTGAACCGTTCAACGGCGTTCATTCAAAACATATGTTGCCATCTGTTGGTGGAAAATAAAGTGACATTTTTATTGCACTATTGTATTTTCGCAATATGGACTAAAGTGGTTTAATTGAAATAATCCAACAGCTGCATAAATCACAAATGACTAGCGGATTGAATGATGATCATAATAAGTCACTCACAAATGGAAAACTTTAGTTCGTGTGACAACAAGTGTGTGACAATTTCTCGAATAGAAATTAGTAGAAGAGATGATTTGACGTAGGTGCACATGCACTGACTAGAATTAACACGTAATTTTGTGGATTGTTCCACTAGAACCGAGACTCAACTTGATGATGTCTATTGAACGAGTTTGGCTTGTTCAAGTTTGACAATTCTGTCTTCTGAGTGGCTTCACTGGCATTGTCTTCACTGATGCTGTTATTGATATTAGGCTTTGACTTCACCGTGCAGAAACTCCACAAATGTCGTTTGAACAATTTCTGATAATAAATTTAGTCGTTAGAAAGCGAGGAAAGCATTTGTAATAGAAGCAATTACCCGAAACTCTTTGGACACAAAGCAATACAAAATAGGGTAAGCAATGCCGCTCATCGAGGTGATCAAAATGAGAATAGCCATCAAGCGATAATAAATGTGCATGTGCACGTCCGTGGAACATCGATGGAACAGGTCAGGAAAAAGATCGTTCAATGATTCAACCACTGAGAAGGGAAACCAACAAAGAAAGTGCGTGAAAGCAAGAATGATTATTTTCACGATTATCTGTAGAGGCAAGCAAATCAATGGAAAGTTTTCAATGTTTGCGAAAGTCTACCTTTCGGTGTTTCACAATGGTTTGCTTGTTTTGCATCAAACTAACCCTCAACTCGAACATCTCTTCTTTATTTACTTTGGACAGTTCATAGGCTAGGCTGAGATAAATTGTGAGAGTCAACAGTGAAGGTATGGAAAAGGTAAACAACAGTCGAATCAAAGTGATCGTGAACTGAACGTCGTTACTGAACTTCTTACTAGAAAAGAACATTTAGTCAGTGGTCAATCTCTCAGGATAATGATTTTGTGACACTTACTACCAGAAAAAAGGAACAATGATCAATATGCTGATGATCCAAAGTAATAGAATGCATAGCAGATAGTGACGCTGGTACCAGTAACGACGGAAGTTGAAACACGACTTTATTGCCAAATAACTAAAATGATAATGCACAGATAAGAGTCGAAAGAGTCATTTGGAATTCCAAATTAACAAAACAAACGAACAAACAAGTGATGCGACTCAACTGGGTTAAAGAACTCACCGGTCAAAGGCCATCAACAGATGCATAAATGAGGAAGCAATGGGAGACACATAGAATCCAAAGATGAGAACTCGAATGAAGAAATTGCTTTTGTTGTGATCGTCGATGCTCTGCAGGTACATGCCTGGCACACAGATCGAGCTGTAGATGATCACCGAGATGGACAACGAAATAAACGACAGATGAGTGTTGCTGTAGTTGGTCCGCAGGTGCACTCGACTCTCCGCTTGGCCTTTCTTTTTGCCATTGTTGCTGACAGTACTCGAGTTGTCGTTGAGCACCAAAGTGATGATCACAAAGAGATTCAACAAAAGTGTGACCAAGGCAGTGACAGCGATTGATATGCTGAAGATGAGACGGTAAGGGTTTGGTAACATCTCCTCGGGGGCATACGAGTCACAGGTGTCATTGGGGTGGCGATGATGGTGACCTGATTCAACTGCATTGTCCGGCTGGTGCACCAAGTGGCCAGAAAGTGTGGCTGTGCTGTGCTGGGCCATAGTTGAGATCGATTTGGCAGAAAAAACCACCAAGTGTGAGTTTTGTATGGTCAGGACTGAGGCACATGTGTGAGTCGATTAAGTGGTTCGGTTAATTCTGTTTGCTCGAAACCAGTTAATCGGTGCGAGTGAGTGAGAGCATCACTAATGCACCGACAAGATCGCTCACCACTGACTGTGCACACCATGGCTACCATATCACGGAGACAATCAACGGGATTAATGAGCAGCACGGCAATTACGATTATGTCAAAGGAGACATTACAATGTTAACATGTGCCGATTGCATTCACCAGTGCAAATAACAACATATGTCACCGACTCTATGCAAGCCAAAACGAAATCCACTGAAAGACATCCGCCAGACCGAATTAATAAAGTGTCTCATCGAGACCAATTAGTGTGTGTGTGTGCTGCACAGTGCGTATGGCGATCAATCCGGTTGTCCCACTCACCGACTGCACTAATTGATTCGATTCGAAATTGCACAATTTAGTGGATTAGTGCAGTGTTGAACAAAAACCAAACTAACAATGAAGTCGAATATGGACCGAGACTCACAGAGTGCATTTTGCTATACTCTAGTCACTGTGTTATTGCAATATATTGGGATTAACTAGAAAGTTCTGTCTGTACAGAGTGCCATGTCTGTTCCAACTCTAAGCTCAAGGGTCTTCGATGCCAGTGGTGCCAGCCGCAATGAATCGATCAACCCAGTGCCGAGTGCCAGTCAGCAAGAGTAAGTTGTCCAAATTTTTTAGCAAATTACTTGGCTGACTAAATGTATCTTCACTGTACAGGAACAAAACAAACAATCTGACGACGAAGTGGTGGCACTTCCCTTTGCAACTTATGCGAGCATCAATGAATAACGAGCTTGCCATGTCAATTCGAACTCTAAAACTGTATAAAGCTCTATAGAACTTCAGACATCCAAGCAAGCCGGAAAACGTCCATCTGGAACTGCTGGGTCAAACTAGAAACGTTCCTCTTGGTACTTCAGTCCTTAGTCAAACATCGAAAGCTCTCACCCAGTCTATGGAAGCAAAAACAGTCAAGAAATAGAGTAACATCTTGTTGCCCTCCAGTACAAGATCCACAATGTTCGATCTTTCGAGACAAGCTGCAAGACAAAAGCTATCGTCTTATTAGTTTTACAGTAAATTATTTTCATGTTAATGAAATTATTTATTGGTGAAAATATGATGGCTAATGTGTGACTTTGACAGAATAATCAGAGCAGATTGCCTATTGCCAGCAGAAGACAACAACTCAGGACAGAGAGAAAGTGTGCAAAGATGTCACTTGCCTGATTGGTAGCTTCACTCTTACGACAATTGTTGCGCCAATGTTTGTCTTGAAGTTGTCGCAGTTTGCCACTTCGTTCCAGTTGTCCAATAACTCGGTTGATCTCATTCAGCAAGTCCCGTCTCCAGATATTCTTGTGCAACTCAATCTGAATAGAGGACACAGCAATCACTATATCGTTGACAAACCTGGGCGGGGAAGGCTTCTTAGAAGGAATGCTGTCATCTATTTTTACATTGGCCATCTCATCGTTAAAATGTACACCTGCGTCGATTAGGTCGAAATGGCAATTTTGATCGGCGAAGTACTCTGTGAATTTACTTTCATCGATCAACACATATTCGTGGTTCTTGAGCTTTTCCAAGCCATATCCAAAGAGGGATGGCTTCTCCACCATCATCAAATCGGACAGGTGGTCCGGTTGTCGTCGAGTGAAGTATTCGTGCACAGCACTTCCTTTGATCACCAGTCGATTGAGTTGTGGCAACTCGAAGATGTCTTCCATTGTGACCGGGTCGGCACAGCGAAACGATTGGCCTTTTGAGGATGCATTCGACTTGTCACTTAGTTCCTGAAGACACTTGATCGTTTTATTATCCGTAAGTTCATACAGCAGATTTCTCGATATGAGCACACTCAATGAGGATGTCAGAATTGGTCTTGTGAAGACCACTCCAGCATTCATTGCCTTCTTCTTGTCGTTCAACCAGTTCCCACTGATGTCTCCAATTGCAAAATCTGCAGACTATAATAATGCATTGGTCAACAAATGGTCATTCATAAAATTTACTGAGAAAGGACAGTTTCCAATGTCCTTATTGTAATTCCCATATTCCAATATTTAAAAATATATTTAGACGTTTAGTCTAAACTTTAGATTTATCTCATAGACAATCGAGTTCAACGAACCTGTTTATTTAACTCGCCATACACGCCATTCAAAAGGTCAACTGAGCCAATCTGACCATCCGGACTTTGTTTGAGAGTGTAGTTGAAGCCGACTTGGATCGATATCTCCTTGATGACATCTACGCAATATCCCCTGTAAGGTCCACTTTCGCTATAAATGAAAGGTGCTTCCTATTGAAAGCAAACTTGTTATAGTATACTACGTAGGCACAAGTAAAAGTATAAAGTCATACCAACACTGTGATTCCTTGCAACAAGATGTCTCCTTCAGGGCGATTTTGACTTGACTTCGGCACATGACAAACACAGAATTGGCTAAGAAGGCACAGGAGAATTATTGCCAATGTCTTGGACATATTGGCGTCACTTTGTTCGACTTGTTGGAAACCAAACTAAATCTAACAGTGGCGCTTTCAGTGAACAAGCTAAAAACAGTCTACCAACGGAAGTGGCAATTGAAGCGATTTGCAATTGATATTAATTGACTGTCCAATCTGACAACGAATAGTCGAACACAAGTCCAAGCGACGAATCACTTCATATTTTTTTTTATTGAAAAGGAAATCTACAGACAAGTGCACCAAATTAACCAAAGTGTCACAGTGAATGTTCAAGATGACTCAATTGAGGATCGATGTTGTTGTCCCATTGGCACACATTCCTTTAGCAATGTCAATTGGTCTGTTGGCTTGTTGGGTTTTGTTAGTGCAGTCGTAAAGTGTACAACATGATGAGTATGTTTGTATTATGAATTGATGCACATGACCGATATACAGAGAAACGTTTAATGTGTTGTGTGATGTATTTGTTCGAAGAAATGGCAACGAGTTTCGCTAATAGATGTTGTTTATATTTACAATGATACAATGTAGCAACAAACACTGAATGACTATTATGACGAGTATTACACTGAAACGAATTGAATCTCTCCACACCGAAGACATAGGGTTGCATAGCTGGAGGTAGTCAAGTTGTGGATCATCTGTGATTAACTTAGCAGAAATAGCGAAATGGACAACGAGAAGAGAGTGCAAATGGAGGTGATGATGTAGTGATACTTTTCTGAGGGTGAGCCATTGCATTTTCGGTTCCAGTAACGTCGTCTCAGCTCATCTAACTTGCCATTTGCCTTGAGCTCTTTCATTGCCGGGTTGAGAGTGTTCAATAGATTTTTGGGCGCCTTCTGAACAGCAATGGCGTACTCGAGCAGAATTCCTTGCTTGGAGCCGTCTTCTGCATTTTGCAGGAGCAACAGTTCGGTCAGCTCGCAATGTTCGTCCGTGGCCAACTCGTTATTGATCGCTTCCTGTGTCAAGACAATTAGTAAAGTGTAACACATCGAAGTAGCGCACACAAGGACAAACCTGAATGAGAGCGAACGGCGACTTGAGTGCACGCGTGATGCCTTCCTCACGTGTCTCCACCAATCCTTCTTTGTCTTGCATGCCATTGTACAATCGCATGTACACTTGACGACCGATCTTGTCGTTGGCCATGCTCAGTAGCCGATAAGTGGAACTGGAACGAACTGTTCCAAGTGCGATTTCTTTGTCGGTTCCACTTTCGTCGGTGGTGGACTTTTCTTGTTTTGACTCGAGAATGTCTTCGATTGAGCCAATGTTGTTCGCGGTCAGCCGAGACTTGTCAACGAGGGCACTCATGCCTGACACAAGGTATGGCTCAGTGAAGTCCACATAACGTGTTGACGACCGAACCAAGTAGTCCGCGATGGCAAAGTCTGCGTGCTGTGGGTAACTGTTTGGTCAGTAGATTGACTGACTGCTCGGTAACTTACGTGACGGTATAGTTCGTTGATCAGTCCGTTGGGAGTGTTCTCATACAGACCAGGACCGGTGCTAGGGAGGTTCGAATTTTCCAGAGTGTAATTGAACTTGCCAATCAAAGCCAGCTCGTCCAATAAATCCACGAAGTAACCCTTTAGCTTGCCATCGGGACCTCGTTCCACAAATGGTGCTCGCTAGACACAACGCCATTAGTGCCAACATAAAAAGGTAAACAATACACATACCAACACAGTGAGTCCTTTTAGAGTGGTCACGTTCTGACCGTTCACTGCCAGCCAACCAAGACATAGCCATAGACTTGTGAACACAGCCAAAATTCGAGACATTTTGGCACACTCGGTAGATGACATGAGTATGGTTTGATTATGATGTCCAGTTGGTGGACAAGGTGAACGGTGAACGATGGTGGTGCGATGGACGAGGACACTCAAATCGCGTCCTCAATTGAGCAATCGAGAAGTTTCAGTCCAGATTGGCAGTGACTGTGCGTCGTAAGAGGTGTTCTGTCAGAGCATCGAATGCATCGTATATAGCTCACAGATGTCCTTACCCAGCGTTGACCAGCTGAAACGGTTGCAGCAGTGTCCAACTGCCGCGAAAGAAGTGGCACAGCACAGTGCCGCATTAAAACGTTACCGCACTGGTCCGCACTAGGAATGGCCGATTTCCCGCGTCCGCGGGTTATGCTACTGATGTGAGGCATTAGTCATCGCTCACTATATACCCGACCTTGTCCTAGTTTGCACTGTTCACATCGCTTCCCTACTCGAAGAGAACATCTGTTTGGCCCAGTAGCGCTTGCACTTTCGAATCAATTAGGAAGTACTTTTGCCCATTCATGATAGCGCTCTGGTACTTGTCCACTTGCCTCTCAGTTGGTGGAACACTGACTGACTGACTACCCTTTGCAAGTATATGGCAAACAATCATGGTATATACCACTCGCTAACTGGTTTGTCTCCTTTTGACATTCTTCAGCAAACACTAGTATGTCCTTGACGATTAATCTCCATAAACTTTACGGTAAAGAAATAACAATTACTACTGTTACGCAATTTCGCTGCTTAAAACTTACTGAATTACATAATTTAAATTAGTAATGGCGTTTGTTAAGTGGCAATTTGCACTGTACGAACACATAAGCCAAGCTAACGTTGGTAACAGTTCGCTGGAATAGACCAAGTTTGTTCGGAAGACAACTTTTTCGACATTATCACCGACATGAGTTGTCGTTATGGTCGAGCTGAATTATCACATCACGCTATTAACGTGTGTTCAATTATGTTAACCATGGCTTGTTATTATTGGTCTCCACTGATTGTGCAACTCGATAATAGACTCGGTTATCTGATAAGAGTAATCACAAAGCAATTAGCGATCACTACTCGGAGATTACTCATTCTGCTTTTGTCGTTCATTAGAAACTCATTACTGGCACTGGTCAAATAGCACAATGTGGAACGAGCTAACTTCACACCTTAGGCAATGGCAGTTATTGCATATGGACAATGGTCACCATTCACTATTAGCCTGATAGCATATTGAGCTTATTGTGCGTCATCAGATGGCAGCATATGAGCATCATCCATTCGTCACTTCACTTTCATTCGCGCAATTGGCAGTGTTCACGTGTTAAGCATCGATCGTCTTGTTTGTTGGTAGACAAGGATGCCGCATTGCCACAATGCAACAACAAGTTTGGTGGCAGTGATTTGCGAGTGGCGAAAGCGTCATTAGACAAGTCACTTGACAGACACCGAGTGGTCGATTAATGCTCGTTAGTTTGGGCCATTTCGTAACGATCACATTGCCAGTAATCGTGTTTGTCATTGCATCGACATCATTCGATTGTCTGTGGTGGCTCTTATCTGACCAAACTGTTCTGCAGTAGACCATTTGCCGCTAGTCTCGGCAGGCTATATCAACCAGTAGTTCGGTGGAAAGCATTTGTTCAGCCGAACTGTCTGTGTCTGTGTTACTTTGCTCTCACCGGCACTCAATCGACCAAACGTCACAATCATCACCGTCAGCAGGAAAGTCATCAATATATGTTTGGCTGTTTGTGCATTTCACTTCGCGTCTTCCCTTGTCGAGTATTCGAAAACTAACAGGTTGGTCTCACTGACATTTATCAGTCAGTTGACATTGTTTCTTTGCAGATCACTATGGCCAATTCGTTGGAACAAATCCGAGCCCTGGGTACCGTTGTGGTCGCCGACACAGGTGACTTTGAGTCGATGAAAGCTTTTCGCCCAACCGATGCCACCACCAATCCTTCGCTCATGTTGGCCGCGGCCAAATTGCCCCAATATGCACACTTGTTCGACAAGGCAATTGCTTATGGCAAAACCCAAGGCGCCAATGCCCTTGAGGCTACTCTCGATTATCTTTTTGTGCTATTTGGCTTGGAAATTCTCAAAATCATTCCGGGACGTGTCTCAACCGAGGTCGATGCACGACTTAGCTTTAATACAGAAGCGTCCATCAAGAAGGCTCGTCAAATCATTGCTTTGTATGAGAAAGAAGGTATCTCACGAGATCGTATTCTTATCAAACTAGCGTCCACCTGGGAAGGCATTCGAGCTGCTGAGGTGCTTGAAAAAGAGGATGGGATTCACTGCAATCTGACGCTGTTATTCAGTTTTGCTCAAGCAGTTGCTTGTGCCGAGGCTGGAGTCACTTTGATATCGCCATTCGTGGGTCGCATCTACGACTATTACGTGAAGAAGACCGGCAAGGCCACTTATGAGAACCCTGCCGATGACCCAGGTGTAATATCGGTTCGACGCATATATAACTATTACAAGCGCTATGGCTACAAGACAGTGGTGATGGGCGCCTCCTTCCGAAACATCAGCGAAATCAAGGCTTTGGCTGGCTGTGACTTGCTCACCATTGCTCCATCTCTCTTGTCCCAGTTGGAAACAGAGACAAATGTGACCGTTGAGAAGGCACTGGATCCTGTTAATTCGGCTAAGATCGATGACAACCCTCAAAAGTTGCACTATGATGAGGCCATCTTCAGATGGGAACATAACGAAGACGAAATGGCAACCGAAAAGTTGGCCGATGGAATTCGCAAATTTGCGGCCGATGCTCGAACACTGGAGCAATTGATTGAGAGCAAGCTGAAGGCTTAAAAGATGCGCAATGAACTAATTGCTTATCTTATCTTACGAGTCACATTAAATACGATTTTACTTATACTTTAGCACTGATTAATGCATATCAAACTTATTTTGGGTTGAATTGATAACTCAACGAGGGACAATTTCCGTATGAAAATGATTTGTCAAATTCGGTTCGTAATTGGCAATTTAATGTGATTTAATCACATTGCAGGCTATTTACAGGCAATGTACACTATTTACACGGTCAACAAATATTTAAATTAATCTATAACTGATTGCTGGTTCGATGGAGGCACTATAGAAGTGTTTGTATGGGAATATGGTTGAATTGGTGTGCTTGTATTGCTGTTTCGTCATTGGCCACATTGCCTTGAGCTGTTCTGTCGAGTCTATGTTGTCGAATGGTGGCATATTCGCCCTCAATTGTGTGGAACATTGTGTCAGGACTGGAGATGGCCTTGCGCAGTTGATACACTGCTGAACTGCTAGGGTGACTTAGCAAACTGCTGTTGGGGTCAATCTCCATGTGACGCGGCCTTGGTGGCACTTGATAGACACTTGTCTCCTTATCCTTTCGATAACGATGTTTGCGGATGAGGTCAACCTTGGCGTAAATCTGACTGGACGAGGCAATTTGACTGGACTCGTGCACTGAGGGATTCAACGACGGAGGCAAAGAGCTGGTGCAGTGTCGGGGAGGGGTTGCGTAAATCCAGTGGTAATTCGACTCCTGTTGAGTTTTTATCACATCCAACTCGGCAGCAATACGAGCAGCTCTCATCAACTTTCGATCTGTGTCCTCTGTTGGCAATGAAAAATTTCAATACGCATTATACCATATGGTATATAAAACCTACCGGCAAATACTTGTTTAGCTGCATTAGTTATTTCCTCATAGAAAGTTGCCAAAGCCGAATCAAGTTCACTTTTGGTTTCTTCGGATGTCACGTTTGGTTCTTCAGGACTTCGGGCACTTTCAATGTCCGAAGTTGATGGCGAAATTGTGAAAGAAGGAGACTTTTGTCGTTCAGAGTTTGTTCTTTGTCCAAACTTATGACCAATCAATGAGTGAATGGAGTGATTGATTTGAACAAACAAATTAGAAATGCCTTGCTTGACTGACTGTCCAAAAGATTTGAATCTGTCGTTGCACGGTGAGCAGGAATAGTCAGGCCACTCGATGATATTCCTAAATATGTTGTTCACTTAGTTATGACGGAAGAAAGCAAAATAATTTGGTGCTTACCGTTTGAAGAGAAGTACTACAATGACGACGATAGAGAGAAAAGCCGCAACTACGACTGCCGCCAAAAAGTAAAGCATGTTGGTTGTGCCGTCTCGCAAGTAAAACGCTTTCCTCAGTTTTGATCCTTTAAGGCCTGATCCGTAAAAGTACAAGAATCCGTTGTGTCTCTGCTTGACACATGAGCTTGCGTTAAGTTTATTAAAAGTTGAATTGTTCTCTGTGCTAGTTGCATTTATGTTGGTAATATTAACATTCATCTCAGTCCAAATGCCGTCTTCGCGGCATCGAAAGAGTAAACTCGATTGGGTTAAATTGTTTCGAAGCACTTCTTGGCTGGGACAGACTAGTTCGGCGATTGCCGAGTATTTTGTGCTGCCATTGAGAAAGTTGAATTGTGCACCTGATAACATAAAGTCTTCTAGATTTACTAGCAAGCTTTCGGGATGTCCACAGTCAACAGCTGAAAACAGAAAAAACAAAATAATTGTCGAGATCAATTCGTGATTGTCGAAAGATTTACCTTCGCAATGAGGCTTTGTTCCTGACCAGTCTCCATTTGGGTCACATATTCTTGTATCGTTAGCTCCAACCAAAAGGAAACCGGGCTTGCACTCGTACACTGTTCGGGTGCCCGCAATTGAAGTATCATAATAATCCCCATAAATCCGATAAAAGCCATTGATAATAGAAGAAGGTGTCGAGCAAGTGATTCGTTCACAAAATGGTTCTTTGTCAGACCATTGACCGGTTTTTGGTTCACATGTGCGACTCTGAGCCCCCACAAGTCGGTACCCTTCGTGGCAAAAGTAGTCGACTATCTTAGACTGGTTCGAGGACTTATCTAAGACATATCCGTTGGATGGCACTTCCACCTGTCCACACTCATATGATTCTCGTTCAACAAAAATGTCCACCTCACAAAGACCAAAGTATTCCAATTGGGGATGGTCGTCCTCAATTTGCAGAAAGTTTCCTCTCAATCCTCCAGTATTTTTAGCACATTGAACCACAATTGACTTAGAGGAAAAAACACCACGAAAAGTGGCGCATTTGTGATACTTGGAAATGCCTGCAGTGTAGTGGTTGGTAGAGTTATTGCCATTTGTGTCGTTCTCATTGGTGTTTTCCATTTCGATCACATAGATAGTAAAGTGCAAATCGGCATCTATGATTGTCAGAAATTACAATGACTTGTTGGGAAACAAAACAGATGACTTACTGATGGGAGGCAATGTTAAGGCCACTGAGATGATCGATTTATTCTGGATGGTGTGTTTGGGCAACTCGACTCGCCACCAACGAGGCTTGCGACGATTGCTGAAGAAACATGTTCGGAAGTTGCCATCCACTGCCAATTGGGGAGGATAGTTGTTTAGTGCTTCCGATGCTGAGGTCATGCCCAAGTTGCTGACCGATCGGTCTAAGAGAAGTAGCAGTTAGCAGCAGCATTGGAATCGATGAACACACTCACCACAGACAGGCATATTACCAGACCAAGTGCCATTAGAGAGACAAGTTCTGGTCATCGATCCAAGCAAGTAGTAATCAGAGTCACACTCAAAGGTAACCACCATGTCCTCTTCGTACTTCTCCAACAAGTGTAACACACGGCCATTCTTGGGACTTCCCGGAAAGCCACAAGTGGCTTTGATTTCTGAAGCTTGATTTAACGAGGCTGTAGGGCAAAACAAACAAACACAACAGGTAAGTCACCTGAACAGATGAAGCCCGAGAAGGAAAGGAAAAAACTAAAGGAAAGGGCCATTTCCTTTAAGGTCCATTTAAATTTTAAAGTTTCCTAGGGAAACGTGTCTGAGAGTCACCTGGACCATATGCACAGAAGGGCCCAAGAGCGACAGCTGGGTGAAAAGCGACAGCTGTGCCGCCAGACAGGTGTAAACACTGCCAAGGAGGCAACGGACCTTCTGTGATCAAGCATGAGACTGCCAAGGAGACACTAAGAAAGTGGCTCACAGGCAAAGTGCACGCGTAGGGGCAGGGCCACCGGTTTCCGGAGAGCCATATGTCGCTTGGTTCCTTCGACCTTGCTGTGCCTTTCGAACATATGGTCTCCCAGTAGAGTACTCTGTTCTTCTTTGCCTCGCGAGGCTAACTGTCTCGACTGCTCTCTGACCCTTGACTGACGGTTGCTCTGTGACAGACTCAATTAACGAGACAACTGTTAATTGCTTCACTATGGTTTGTACAGTTTAAACTACTGACTAGTGAGTGCAAATATTCCATAAAATTGTCATTGATGAAAGTACAACTTGACATATAGAGTATACTGTGAGGTTGTGTGGAAGATTTTGTCAATGAACACACTTTATGATGTCTGCTAGATATGTCAACAAGTGAGCAATGATAATCTAAAGTAGAGCTTTTGCAGAGAACACGAGTATAAATTGAATTTATGAAATTACTTACCGAAAGCTGATGGAAATGCTAATACCGGGTAGATTAACACTGTCAGTAGAAGATTAAAGAGATTGACTGAGATGAGATCCATTGAGATGCTTGTTAAGTTCTTGAGTTTACAAGACGAAGAGATCAACGGTCGAGGTTAGGACATTGCCAGGAAATCACACAGTAATAGTCACCAATGTGGTTTCGATCAATCTTTGCAAAGACACAGCAAATTAAACTCAAACGAACAAGTAACAACACACACAAGTCACTAGACAGATGGAAAACGTGCGGCACGATGAGTCCCACAATCGCGACTAAACTGCACTTCGGAAGGTCAGCAATTTAAAGGGACCCAGTGACACTGTCAGTTGTAGGCGATTCATAAGTTGAGGGTTTGTCTGAATGAGGTGGGGCCTGTGAAGGCAGTGGGGCTCGGTGCCTAGGGTGCAACGGCAACTAGTGCTCCAGTACGTGCAAGCCTGGTCTGCTCTGGCTGTAATCGATCGTAAGGATCGAGTGCGAGAGGAAGCAATATTGGTGCAGGAGAGTGTTCCTTAGTGGTTCACATCCTCGGGAAGCGTACATCACGGTCGGAATCAGTACGTGCATGCATCTGTCGGCTTTCCCAGAGCGAGGCAAACCAAGTGGAGCTAACAAACTTAGGCCACAGACGGGCGTCGACAATGTCGACATCGTGGTCGGTACTTCGTCAACTCGACCTGTCACGTCCGACCAAAGATGCGACTTACGTCCCTTATGTGTTCGCTTCACTGATTCCGATGGCCTCACAGACCGAGTGAACTGCGGCAAGCCAAAGTGATCACAACGGTCGTTGTGAAGAGTTGAGGACGAGTGGCACGGGCTCGGTAATAATTAAGATGACACACGAGTTAGCATGCCAAGCGCGTCCGTTGTTTGTCCTCGTTGTCCTTTGTCACTGAACTGGTCTTAGACGCGCACCACACCCGCAGCAATGAGGCAATAAGGCAGCAAGCCAATTGCCTTTTGCCATTGTGACAAGTAGCGAGATGCAAACAGGCCAGAGCAGCTCAATCAGAACGCACCTAATGTCACTGAATAAGGCATCGTTATTAATATTAGTAATAATAAGCCTCTCACCAGTTGGAACTTAGTGCAACAGCCTCTGGCACCTTAGCCAAACAAACTGACAAGTGTGCTAACTTATTCACGATAATTCGTTTGCCTTCCATGCATGTCTGCTCGACTGGGAGCAGCACTCACAAATCAGTCAACGAAGTGAACGATTGTTCCACGGGCAGAGGCCGTCATTGGCCTGAAAGCAATTGCAACTCGATTAATCACCATTGATGGCAATAGACTTTATTAGCATTCATTAAGACTAGTTAACAAACAACTCGATGCTTACTTGGCCTAATCGATAAATGTGATGACAGATCGATAGATGTGCTCGTGAATGATTTGCGGTGCTGCCGCCCTCGAACACCTTGGCGATATATCACGATTGAGGCGATTGAGGCGGAAGACTTTGTGGTGAATTAAACAGTGCACATCCATGACTAGAATGGACCGTGTGGCGACTCGCAAAGGTCAGGATTGCCTGATGGCTTCCTCGTACGATGGAGGCTTTTCAAACTCATCTATCGAGACCTGTTGTTGCACTGGTCCAACACGAATGGCTTGTGTTGCGGTAATGGTACGTCCTGGTGGTATCCTTCCAGATTCGGCATCTGATTTCTTGCGACAATTGGAGACCATCAAACACGAGACGGGACAGCAAATTTGCATAAACGATATAAGCAGACACAAGCCGACCACCGAGAAGAAAATTATCAAAATGGTGCCGAACATGGCCATGGTGCTTGGTTGGAAAGTCACGTGTTTACTCTTGACCAGATCGAGAAGCAATGAGACCAAAACAATGAGAGACACACAACAAACTGGCAGTTTTACATCGTTGTGTACATCGTCAGTGGCAATGAGCAATGGATCCGGATCAACAAAGCCATGGCATTGCAGTCACTGCCGAGTAGTACGATAGCATCCCTGACCGTATCCAGGATTCGATTGATAATTGGCTGAAGGCAATGGCAGACAGAGCGACTGACACTGGTGGTAGTATTACACTATTACACTGGCACACATTATCATCGCGCATCACTTGCTCACAACATAGCATAAACCCATCCTCTGCACTATCAAAACTGCAGGGTTGCCACAACTTGCCTCACACACACATCGCAAAGTAATTAATTCTTTGAAAGTAATGGCACACAAGTGGCCACGCTTTAGTGAATCAGTCTGGTCAACAACACGCAAACATGCCTCAAGGCATCAAGAACAGTTGGCCAACCTGTACACGATGACAAGGAAATGATCATTGTGCATGCATCTTTGTGCAATGTCGATTGCTCAATGCCCGAACCAGAACACGAGAGAAAACTGACAACCAGTGTTTACAACGATAAAAATTTAGAAAAAAACTTCTTTCGGAAATGACTAAACTTGTTGGAAAATCGCGTTTCATATGGCGAAGAAGCATTTGCTTTTGGAGAGGTTAAATCCTTAGGGTCCACATTGAAAATGTTTCGAGCGAAAAAGTCGTCCGTTTTGTTGAAATTCACTCTGCTGTTGTTGTGCGATAGCGGAGTAGTCACTGTAGTCTCATTAGTCCTGACATTAACTTCTATGAATGGCTTTGCGATCAGCACAATTGGGTTTTTATCATCCATTTCGAGAGGCACATCATTCCAAACACTCGAATTGATCACGCTCAGATCAGAATCTATGTGGAGGCAAGCATTAATCAATCAAAATCGGATGGTCGATGACACTCGATTACTATGAGTGTTTCACATTAAGCATGAAAATCAGATAAGGTATATTCGATAACGATAAAATAACGCACCAATTAGATTACCATCAGAGGCCACATCGGGAGTAATAAGCAATGCAAAGAATCCAATGAGGAGACCAAGAAGATAAACGTTTTTATCCATTCCAGACAAAGTCCAACAAAACATTAGAAATATCTCTTCGGTTTTTAAATATTTTGACTGTCGACACTTCAAAAACAGATCGATTTAAAGAAACTAAATAACTGCTGTGCGATCTTCTTGGTGGGCACAAAAGTGAGAGTGTGAGAAATCAAGAGATTGAGGTGCGATGCACGATGAGAGTCAGTGCCATGGCACCACAGTTTGATCGACACTGCTTGACACACTTCGACAAGGCGTCACGGATGGAGATTACAATCGAAGAAAAGATCGCGGTCACTTTGGCCAAAGTACACGACAAACGACGACAAAGTGCTACTGGGAATGGAAGGATTCAGGTCAAGCGAAACAATCGAAACATATCGCCTCAGTTTGCTCGTCCATTGGCCTGTTGCCTCTTTGGTCGACTAGAAATAGAAAGTCCGTTTCGAAACAGAAAGGTCAGATTTAGTAAGATACACACTGTTGAACGTAAAATGTCAATCATTACGAAACACCTTGAAATCTTCGAATGACATTTCCAAATTGGCTAATTGGCAATTACAATTGTTTGCAAATGAATATCGATTTGAACGAAGTAAAAAAGCTGTACAATGCCATGAGTGTAACGTCCTCTGTGAGCAACCTCACCACGTGAATAGCTGTTTGTTTTGGCTGACGAGTATCGTTATTGTTTCGTATGTCAATAAGTCTCGGAAAGAATCATTTCAAACATTGTCAAATAAAATGGAAGTTGACAGGGACCACAAGAAGTGTGAAACGATGGAGTCCGAGGAGATCTCCACTGACCAACCGAGTTCGTCTTCTGAGCAGCCCAAACAAGACAAACCACCGATATGCGTGATAATTCTCGGCATGGCTGGCAGCGGCAAGTCTTCATTATGTTCCAAGCTTGTCAGTCATTTATACGGAAAGAATACTCCTCCATACGTTGTTAACTGTGATCCTGCTTGTATGAACACTGATTACATATGCAACGTGGATATTCGTGATACAATTCACTACAAGAATGTCATGCAAAAATATAAACTCGGCCCGAATGGCTCCATTATAACATCGTTGAATTTATTCGTGACTAATTTTGATCAGGTATTGTCGCTGATTGAGAAACGTCGAGAAAGTCATAAGTATGTTATTTCCAACGTGTTTGTTATACGGGTTAACTTAATTTATGTCTTCTTAGATATGTATTATTTGACACTCCGGGACAAGTGGAAGTGTTCACTTGGTCTGCTTCAGGCACCATAATAACTGAAGCTCTTGCATCTAAATTTCCAACTGTTATTTTATTTGTGATTGACACTGTTCGCAGTCACAATCCAACCACCTTCATGTCAAATATGCTTTATGCTTGTTCCATAGTCTACAAATATAAATTACCAATGATCGTGGCACTAAATAAAAGTGACGTGATAGATTCAAAATTTGCCATTGAATGGATGCAGAATTCAGAAATATTCGAAGCAGCAATTAACAAAGATCCTACTTATATGGCCTGCCTAAATCAATCACTCACTAGTGCCTTGGATATTTTCTATCAAGATTTGCCTGTGGTTTCCATTTCAGCTAAGACCGGGCAAGGCTTTGACAGTTTGGTGGCGGCTATTCATACTGCAGCCAAAGACTATGAAGAAAACTATCGTCCTGAGATGGAACGGCTCAATCAAGAAGCACAAATTAGAAACTTGAATGAACAAACTAATGATCTGTCATTGGCTGAAGGCTCAAAAAACGACGAAGATAATTTTCCCGAACGAAACGAGAGTTTAGCAAAGTCAAATGATGATGATCTAATTACCTTTGGTCCCAAAAAGAGCATGGATTTTTAATTATTTTTGTTTAATTTTATGTGCATCCAATTCATTGGTCATCTAAATTCATACATATGTACAATAAATATGTTAATTTCAGTCAAGACTTTACAAGTATATTGCATTGGTAATTATTTTTTATTATCTGTGATTCGTTAAAAGATGGAATTTGGCTATTCACACAAACTAACTTTTCTAAATACACCACAATGAAGTTTTTGATGACTTTGGTGCGATGAAAGAGAACTTTTCATGGGCGTAAGTGATTGGTTGATTGGAAAAGTACAGAAGATGAGTCCTGGTTCAAAATTGAAATAAGGGCAAAGGTTGTATTCAAAGAAAAAGGCACCATTTAAACAAGTGGAACAGTTGCGCAATGATCAACTATACTAATCAATCAAAAATAAAGAAAAGCTTAATTACTTATTTTTGAATCTTCAGTTTCGATCACAACTCGATTGCTAATTGACAACTAAATTAATGTACAAAGTAGCACAGTTTGCCATTACAATTAGAAATATATAAGAAGACAATTTTGGTACAATTCAAAAATGTAAACAATGCTAATTTATCAAAATGCTTAAAGTGAATTAGTTGGACCTAAGGTGTTGTAATACAATTTGTAACTTACAAAACAGCAACTTAGTTCAATGTTTGATTGTTCTGCTTTGGGTTCGTTTGCGCCAACTCGAGTCATTAATATTAGAACCTAGAACAGCCCTGCTGTCCGTAGAGTAGTAGAGTTGTATCACCTGTAACCGGCATTTGCAATGGGCGAGTGCAACAACAAGTTATCACTCATGATGAATTGGCGCAACGTAATAGCTCAGTGCAATTGTTTTTGGTTCGAATTAGCTGCGCTAATTGCGTTCTCGGCTCGTTCTAATTATAATTGGCTGATTTATGCGTTAAGAGATTGTCAGGAGAAGTGTGATACCAACTCGGTGTGTTACAAGTAGTTCAGTTAGAGTGCACTGACGGACTGACCGCTCTATGCTCTCAATGGAAAAGAGACTGCACCAAACAGGAACGTGCCACCTAGGAAAGTGGTTGAAAATAACTTTCTATTTGTGTCCGATCAGTCCGTTCGATTATGGTTTGATTGGCTCACTAATCACGCGATCTACCGCACTAACGCCCTGAGCACCTCACCTGGCCCGACCTGTGGCGATCTATATTTAAGGGACACACTCGACCCGAGCAGACCGTCATTTTGAATACTTCACTTGCATCGAAAAGTCCGCTCCAAACATGACGAAGTTGTCTCTCTTAAGGATCGTTTTGGTATCAGTCATCTTGGTCTACCTCTCCGACCAGTCGTTTGCAAAACAGATCGATGTCACCGAGGAAGCCATTTTCGACATCTCCATCGGGGGCCAACCTAAGGGCACAGTGGTGATCGCTTTATTCGGCCACGAAACACCCAAGACTGTGGCGAACTTTGCTAAGCTTTCGAGTGTGCAAGGCTTCAATGGCCAAAGTTATCGCAACTCGAGATTTCACCGAGTGATACCGAACTTCATGATTCAAGGTGGCGACATCGTAAGAGGCGACGGACGTGGCTCGATATCGATTTATGGTGGTCGTTTCCCAGATGAGAATTTCAACGTGAAGCACACTGAGGCAGGACTGCTCAGTATGGCCAACTCAGGCCCCGACACCAACGGCTCCCAGTTCTTCATCACACTAGTGCCTACTCCATGGTTGGACGGAAAGCACACTGTTTTCGGTAAGGTGGTCTCCGGTATGGAAGTGGTCAACCAGATCGTCAACGTGGGCCGAGACGCGAACGATCGACCACTTCAAGAGGTGTTGATCACTCGGTCGGTCACTCGACCGGTCAATGCCCGCCTCACCATTCCCAGTCAGTAGAAATTGCAATTAGTCACATACACTTTGAAACATTCTTGTCCAACGTCGATTGTTACAAATGGCACATTTTGCCACTCTCAGCTTTTTTTTGTAGCGATTCGCACTCGGATCGTCTTCTCTCTTCCGGTTCTCAATTAGACTAACCCGTCAAATGTCACACACACACGCACACCGAACACTGTCCACCGAACAGGTTCAAATAAATCATTCCCAGCTAGACCATGGCTTGTAGTGCATCACCAAAGCACAGTCACTATTTAAGAAAGTGCCAAGTCGAGTGGCACTCACACCATCGACATTCATTGGCGCCAACTTGGTCGGGTGACACTACAAAGATGTCACCTTTGTCCGATCGAACGATCTGTTTGTTTTGTTTGTTTGTATTTAATCTGTGTGCACTTCTATTTGGTGATCAAATTCATTCCTTGTCGTCGGATCCGTTTGTTTCATTTGGTTCAGGATCATTGGTGTCGCCTCATGCTAATTCATTTGATTCCCTCGATTTGCTGATTGCATCTGAGACCAGTAGAAATCATTACCGAAAATCAGGCAAGCAAGCTCGCTTGGGCAAAATCAACTACTCAGATGATAAAGGCTATGCGGACTCAATCTCGAGTGGACCTAGTTCCGACAAGTCGAGCAATGATTACTACATGCCCATTTCGGCGGCCGTTCAGACCTCAAAGCACATGATCGACGTGAAGGAAGTTGACATCAACTCAGAACCATTTTCTCCGCAAACTGTGATTGTGGATGCCACAGTTATGCCCTTGACTATATATTTCCGTTCAACGTCGAGCATGGTCAAGGTGATTCAGGAACATCTTGAGGGCAAAGGTGATATTCAACACACACAATCAGAAGAGGAACCCCATCGATTATTTCACGAGGTGCACAAACCGATTATCCAAGAAGTGCACGAGGTAATTAAGCCATACAGACGAATCATCCAGGAAATGCAACCTGTCTATGAAGACGTGAAAACCATTATCAGTCGACCGTTTGAAGGATCTCGACAGCCAGAACAAATGTACGAAGATATTTCGCCCTATGAGCGGAATCGATTTTCAGTTAATGACGATCGCGTTAGTGGTTACATCACCAATATGAACAACTTCAACGAGGACTTGATGCGAATTACACAAACAATCAACGACAATAATGTGCCACAAACAAACTTAACTTTAGCACCAAAAGCACAACTGAGTGATTACGCAAGTGAAGTGCCTAGTGACGTTGGTCTCGGCTATCACGGAACCAACACTCGAAATGAGAGAAATTCGCAAGACATTCGCAACACTCGAGACAAAGTGGACAGTTTGAGTGGAGTGATCAACTCGACCACCAGTAGCACCACCACCACGAGCACAACTCCAGTGCCAAGTGTGGAAGTGAGCAGCACTGCCAAACGCAAAAGGCATCGAACGCCGGTGGTGAAGACATCGACGAAAAGAGTGCACAAAACACACGTGACAAATAAGGATTCTTCGAGCGATCTAACTCGCAGTCGACGTTTGGCGATCAAAAGGTTAGTGAACAAAATCGACCGAGAAAAACGCAAAATTCGCTTGGGCTTCTTCGGCATCTATGGCATCAACCTCATTCCGTACATTTATGACCAATTCGCATACGACGTCAAGATTCGAGTGCCTTCATCGAACAAACAGACCACTCAGTGACACTTGGCACACTCAGTACACTCACCACTTTTGTCACAAGAAGCAATCACTTTGTTGGTCTATTAATAGATTTTGTCATATTGCATCGATGGATTCGATGAGGTTTGGTCTAAATAAAGCCAATTTGCCTTACAATTCACAGTTGACTTGTTTGCCTTGGTGATTGCACTCGAGTGTGTCATCAATCACACAAATCATCGAATGTTTCTCCATATAATTGATAGACTCCATTCCTGTATAAAGCAACGAGGTGCCGTAAAGTTACTTTGTGAAGTGTACATGTGTGATTGAGCGGAATTGATTATTGATTGATTGGAAACAGTGGCGAGGTGTGATTTGGCGGGAAAGTGCGACATTATTCAAGTGGAAGGTCAATTCCAGTGAATTGGACTGTCTGATTCAATCAATGCCACTGACACGGATGACTAAAGCATGGCCAATGGCCAATGCACCATTCATACGGTAAATGATCAATCGATTGCATCACTGACGAGTGTGGCCATTGGCCATTGGCCAAGCTATTGACCAACCGATCAATTCACTCCACTCTTCCTTTTTCTCTTGCCAATTGGGAAATTATTCTTATGGGACAATTTTCCACAACATTAAGGGTGATTTTTTCTACTGGATTGAAAGTAATTATGGTGTGTCTCATATCGAACAAGGAAAAACAACTTGTCAATTGATTAATTCCAACCAAGATTAATTAGACTAATTAATTACAATCAATCAATTAATTGCCTTATTCTGCTGCAGCATGTCACAGGTTGTAGCATTCGTAGTATTTCATGTACATGTTTGATACTACTGGGAATATGATTACTAAACTACAAACACATTGATTCGAATTGTACAATGGCTGGACTGTGATTGTTTGCAGTGAGACTCACAACTTTACGAAACACCGAGACATACAAACAATCACTATCGTGAAGGGTCGATTAATTACTCGCAATTAGTGGCCTGAGTGCAAAGAACAATAATTCTCTAATGCATGCCCCGAGAGGTAATAAATCAAACTCGTTTCACTAACATCTACACTGACTAGTGAGCTATTTTGAGATATGCTCGTTGCAATTGATCCAATGATAATGAGAATATTTGTAAAATGACACAGTACTACGCAGATCGGGAGTGTTTCAGGATCAATGATCATATGTCTTCACTGGACTCTTCAGCTGCATTATGGATACGTTGACGCATTTATTAATTAATCAAAGGTCGGTGACTAATTTAATTCGATCAGTTAAGACTAATGTTCGCATGAAACACCATTTTGTTGAAACAAGCAAACAAGTAAATATTTAAAAAATGATAACTTGTTTAATGAAGGCAAGAAAAACGCCAAGTGAACAGTCACTTGCTTATCTCCCAATCAAGTCGATCTAATCGCTAATCTGAGAACCTGTACGCAATCATCGAGTGTACACTGCACTGCACAGGTATTGAATGTATGAATATATGAAACATACATTCTAACAGTCCATCTGAGTGTACAAACTCAAATCGGCCTTGAGACTATTTGGGGTACAGGAACCAATCGAATGAAGCCATGTGAGCAAATATTCTATCCATCCGAAGTGCATCGTGGGGAATGTTTTGTAACTTGGACACTTGTACCTACTCTGTTATGTAACGTGTGCTATGTGAGGCAACATAAACATTGTTATTAAACAAGACCATCCAAAAGCATTTTCTGGACACCGTCTTTCTATGGACTAGGTTTCTATTTGGCTGGACAAAGTGTTTTGGTTCAGTGACACTGATCAAATGACGATTGCTTTAGAGTTGCAAGCTTATCGACAAGTATTGCTTGAACATGGAAGTATAAAGCGGAAAGCCTCGACAGACCGTACCTGCCGAGTGAATGGGTAATTTCTTTAGAGACTCCCAGGCTGGCAATCTTATATAAAGTTGATCTCCCCAGTGCAGTGCATTGACAGAAGTACTTAGTTTGGATGGCGGCAATTAAAGATCACATCGTGAATGACTTGCTGCATACTTTATGGTCACATTTGTGCAAATATTTGTCTCCTGCGTCCTCTTGATGTGTGGCTCGCAATAGGCGAGAATTCACATTTCAGTTCATCATCACAACACTAACTGCAAGTAGCAATAATGGCCTCGACCACAATCGAATCGAATTCCAGTGTGGCCTCGATGTCGGACCTTAGGCATGGCCATTCTCTGCCACCAGTTCAGTCCTGGACCGAATATCTCTATCGACTACATACCGACCAAATAGACCACGCTGTCTCGGTAAGCCTAGTAGCCAACTGCTTCTGTTCAAAGTGATATTATGTGTTAACGGCGTCTTGTGTTAGGTTGACTTCCTCGGCCAACAATGGCACGTGTCCATATATTTTGCTGTGCTTTACATGGTGCTTCTCTACTTTGGTCTCAAGTGGATGAAGAACAGAGAAGCCTACAACTTGCGACTTCCATTGGCCGCATGGAGTGGTTTCTTGTGCATATTCTCACTGTTGGGCACTATAGCGGTATGGCCCGAATTAATAAAACTAATGTCCCGGGATGGATTTGTGGCAACTTATTGCGACAACTCATACATCCATGATAAGCGTGTAGTTTACTGGTACACAGTCTTTACCTTGTCGAAGGTTGCCGAACTGATCGATACTGCTTTCATTGTTTTGCGTAAACAACGTCTCATTCCGCTGCACTGGGTGCACCATGTGCTCACCTTAATTTATTCATTCTACACCTACAGAGATGAGGTTTCTACAGCCAGATGGATGGTAAGTAGTCCAGCGATATCCAAATTGATACTAACACAAATGTTCTGCAGGTGGTTATGAACTTCACTATCCACACTGTGATGTACGGCTACTACTGTTTGAAGGCATTGCAAGTGAACATTCCTCGGCCAGTGGCCTTTGTGATTACCACTGGTCAGATTGCACAAATGATCTTTGGATTCTACATGTACTGGCACATTTTGTTCGGCGGCCTGGCCGATACGAGTTCGTGCCGGTGTACCTTGCGTGTCAGTGCTTTCGGCTTTCTGTTGTACTCGCTCTTCTTCTACTACTTCGCTCGATTTTTCTTCAACACATACCTCACCAAACCAAAAGGAAAGATCGCCAAGAAGAAAACTTATTCCAATGGCACTTACTCGACACACGACGATCTCAACAACAACCAAATTGACTTGCTTGCCAAGAAGGACAATTGAGTTACTCCGAACTGATTGAGAACGGTATTTTATAAAGTAAGAGGCACACACACTTTATTGGTTGATCGATGATCGGTTGATTGGGTCGGAAATAAACTCATTCGAGTCACACAACACAGTCGGTATTGCAAACGGGAAGGTACGGAATGTACGGAAGGTATACGGAATATCGACGGTACTGGAGGTACTGCAGGAGGGAAGGAGCACAGGAAGACGAGGTGAGTTACGTACAAAAGTGAAAAAGTGAGCGGTGGGAATGGAACGTTTGACAGGTCCTAGGGGCCTGCCATTTCGCTTGTCTCTGGGAGGGGACAATTGGGTCAAGGTGAGACTGGTGGCTGCTTCAGCATGGGAAGTTGCACTTCTTCGAACCCTTCTCGTTGATGGTGGCGATGTTGATTGGAACCGCTTCGGGACAGGTTCACTTCCACCTTAATCGGGTCCAACTCGTTTTCGGTCTCGTCCCTGAAGACCGGTAAGTTAATGCAGCTGTGACCAGGACGTAAAGGCAGCGTGGGTAGAGTTCCGTTTGACTTCTCAGGAGAAGAGTCGCGGCTGAGATCGCCGTTGCTCTTGAAGATGACTCCATCGAATGAGGCTCGAGATGAGTCATCTCGCCGGTCTGGCTGCAGATATGTCTTGACCATTTTCTCATGTTGTTGCTGATGGTACAGTCTGTGGGTGTAGTCCTGGTGTTTGTGACGGTGGTGGTGGTGATGACGGTGCGAGTGCTGTCGGGAATGGTGACCTTGCTCACTTCCGGCATCCGAACTGACCTTCCTCAGCTGTTCGTCCTCAGTCAAGGTGTATATCTCAAGACGTACACCTCCCATCTTTGGAGGCGCCACCACGTGTCTTTGCGATTTGGGGTGACCCTTAAAGTTGACGTTAGAACCGAAGTGATAGTTAGGACTGGACACTTGTTGGTGCTGTAGATTGTGTTTGCCGATGTATTGCCCAATGCCTTCTCCCCGGTTGACAGCACTCCAGAAACCGTAAGTGAAGAGTGCAATTGTCAGAAAGACGAACAACAGGGCAACATAGACCATCTCATTGTTTCGACTGTGGATGGCCACAAACATGACCAGTAGCATCAGTAGGAAAATGAAGCCTCCGATCTTGCCCACAACTGACAACAAAGAGAGTTCACCGATCTGTAAGGACATTGCATTGGTTACCTTTCGAGTTGGTTTCTTGCCTGCGTCTCAATCGATGTGACTTGGGAAGTGCGGACGAAATTGGGATGGGAATGGACACACTGGTGTAATTGGCTTCGGGCATTGTCAATGAGGTGGACCCGAGCAGTGGAAAGCAGAAGATTAGGTGAGTGACCGCCGAGGCCAGAATAAAGTCTCGACAGGTCGGCTTTGGCGGTGTCAAGTGGTGTCCCTCATTGTGAGCTCAGTTGGCACCACAGTTGGGACTTGTCAGTGCATCGGCAGCACTTGTCACGGTACCGTGTGCGGTGCCATCGGTAATGGCCACAGTCATAGTCGAGTGGTAAGCCTGTGATTAATCACGAGCAGAGACACCTCGCAATCAGCTGACCGAGCGGCAAAACACATCCAGACTGTTTCGGTGCCGATGGCAGTCTGAGCGAATCTGGCCGAGTGGTGCCAACACCAGTGTCAGCACTGACACCCGAGGCAATGGCTATATAGCGCGAGGACTAGTGTCTCATGGTGCATTACTTGCACTATTTCACACGGTACCTTCCTGGTGGCATTGGCTTCATTCCGAGGCGCACTCTCTCAACGTGATCCTCTCATTAAGGCTCAATCTTGGCCAAATGTGTCTGTCCCAACGTGTCTCACTGTTGCCTTCTCCAATTCTCGCCACACGGTTGGTGGAAAAGTCGATAAAGTCGACACGGTAAACAGTAAATAGGTGGATACATATATAGATCACAGAGATCATAGATCCTGGCCACCGACTGCAAGGTGTGCCGAACCAGGGAAGCACAGCACCGTGCCACGAGACAACTCACCTTGTTGCTGGCACCCTGTGCCTGAGACAACCGTTCCACCACTGTCATGCACACAGTGTCGCTTTATATAATCGATTGAGCGACAAGACCGGACTGTGAGTGGCACTTTAAATTGAATCGAACCAATTGCTTGACATCTGACATAATGAAATGTTACCAGCAAGATTGGTTGGCCAAATTAATTATTAACCAGAGTACCAAGCCAAATGAGTTGCCTTTAATCGCAGTGCAAGATGGTGCTCTGGTCGAACTGGTTTAGGCCGGTTTTGTGTTGGGCACTGTTGGCTCTAATTGTCATGCGGTGGCTCCTTGCCGATCATTTTGTTCGCTTGTCACTGCATAATAAACATGCAAATAGTCGTAATCAAGTGGCTGGTTGTCCACTACATTCCACAATCTCCACTGATCACGTCCAGTGCAATCACAGCTATTTGGCTGGGCCCCCGCACTTATACAACACCGCGGCCTGACAGAGTCCTGTCAGGTGCTACACGAACCGTCAATGGGACCATTCAGTCTTGTGCCAGTGAATTGTCATCTCATTGCAAATGAGGCCAATGTGTTGACATAGACAAATTGCTCGACCGAATCGATGCACTTCATAGCGAATTAATTTGAGCAAACACGCTCTATAGTTTACGCAGGTTTGGTCACTGTGTGTCAGGCTTGATCAAATGTGTAATTGTTCGTGTGCCATCGACAATTTAGTCCATTTATCATTAGAACCAAAAGGCAAACAACGGACCAATTGGCAGGGTCTGTTGCTAGGCAATAAGAGAGGATCAGACAGGGATAACTAATTGGCATAATGCAACCATGGTATTTGCCGTCTTGTTTGTACATTGTATCCTCATTTCCTCATAGTTTGTACAGCAATGAACTGTCATAAGGAGAAGCCCATCGCTTCACTTATATAGTCATAAATAGGCAGTGCTTGCGAACCGTACAGGTCATAATATGTTTGACACTGGTTGTACTGTTCCACCGTGCAATTCATTACTAAGTTTATACAGAAAATCAATAAATGACTAATGTACAACTGAATGCCAGTAGTGAAAAATCGAAATTACAAAGTGGCTGATCAGAAAAATAGAATACATTTATATTCATGTGGTTTGAATCAGCCGCTTGATCGGTTTGGTGATCGATCAATGAATGTGAAACTTAATAAAGAACACTCAAGTGGGACACGGAAATACATTTACAAATCAATTGATTGTGCTTAATGATGCGCCAATGAAGCTTTGTAATTTGTTGTTCGTTGACAAAAGGGTAATATTGGCTTATACAAGAGGCTCTATAGGCCACATTGACAATGCCACTGATATGCAAGTGTACGTGACAGGAGAAGACATGACGAGTACAGATTGGAACACATCAACCAACTAAAGCGCCACCTCGGTCTTTTCTTATTGTGCAATTTGTTCCGTTGTTGCAATTTGTCAAATGGGCCGCTTGAAATAAAATTAGAAACGGAATGAAATCTGTTTGCAGTTAATTTCCAACAAATGCTCTTAATATGTGCGGTGACATTTATTAATGTTAAGTACTCTAAATGGACTGAAATCTGCAATGTGCATTGTGCAACTGTGTTTAAAGTTTAGACTCTAAACTTGAACCCGGCTTAAGCAGCAATGGCATTAAGCTCTATTTCTCTTTATACTGAAAACTATTTGGTCGAGTAAAGAATTTTTTAGCTGATTTGTTCAACTTAATAGACCATGGTCATCCATGATCATGATCACAGAGCAAAGTTTGGTCTGTTTAAATCGATAAACATTGTTGTCTAATTGAGCATAAATCAGCACAGTCAATCTAAGGGTAATTTAAGTACAAGAGCTTTTATTCATCTGGTCAGTCAAAACTCGAACCGGCACCATTTTGGCTTGGCAGTCATAAAATTAATTGCTTACCCAGAAATTAAAGTACAATAACACACCAAATTGAAGATGAATGATATCACAAGAAAATAACCGAAACATTCATCATCACGATATTCAATAATGTCTCGGGAAGAAGGACAATGTGTATAGTTCGTGCAATCTGTGTCGTCCGCCAGAACAATCTTTGTGCAGTCACAGTAATCAGAGATTGCCAGGTTGTCTTTCAACAAGGATCGATCGATTTCCTTACAATTGGACGATGAGTCGTAGCAACTGCAAATGGCCTGTTTGAAACAACAAAAATTTTGTATATCCGGCCTGACACCGCTCTTGTCGGTTTCGTTGGGACTCTTGAATAAGTCAAAATCGATGTCCATTCCAGTTTCGAATTCGTTTTCTTTAAACATGAAACCAAGATACACATTAGACATAATATGACACTCGCTATATTTGGTGATCTTATAGCCAAATTCTCTAGTAAATGAGTATACAAATAGTACTTATTGTGAACAGCTGATAAGTTTATATCTACCTGGTATCCACGTTACATTTCTCCATTGGGTTCTGCAAGTGAGGATAGCATCTGGCGTCTGTGATCGGTTTCAAGAAAAGGGAAGTTTCCATCGAGAGACCATACTTCTTCTCTAAACAATGATTCACATAAATGGCTTGACAACAGTATTTGTCGATTTCTAGTAGTTTCTTTGGAAATTTATCTTTGTATTCAGTAGAACATGCCTTTCTTGAATCACTTGTCTCATTGTACTGTTCTTCGGTAATGCCTTTGAGTCGTTCATCCAGTGACAATTTGAAATCTCTGTTAATAATGAATAAATAATAATGTTTCATTATGAAATAAATAAAGAAAATAATACCCTTGGCTTTGGAACAATGAGAGACATTGAGCAAAGGTAATAATCAGAAGAATGAATTTCATTGTGTCGAATTGATATTTCTAGCAATTACATTGTACCTACACAATAACACTTATAGTAGTGTAAAATGTAGTACATGCATATAAATGTCCATGATTGGGTAAAAATAGAAAAAGGAAAGCATTCGATTTACTGTAAATCATTTACAGTAAGAATTTCGCAAAACAAAAACTTGCAAGTTGCAACAGGTACAGTGTAGGTACGTATTTAAAAACAAATGTCCTATGTTATCCCACAGAGGGCAAGGATAACATTCTCTGCGTGGCTAACTCGATGGCTGTCCAGAAGAACTTTGCTTTGTTGCAGTCCTTCATGGACAACGTGACAACCCATTTTGGATCACATGTATTCGCTGAGGATTTTGCCTTGGCAGGTCACAAAGCTACCAATGACATCAATGAATGGGTAAAGGAAAAGACTAATGGCAAGATTAACAAATTGTTCGATGAAGACTTGGACCCACTGACTCGTCTTGTGCTGCTCAACGCGATTTACTTCAAAGGCACCTGGCAGACCAAGTTTGCCAAAGAAAAGACAACTAATGCCCCATTTCACTCCACCCGAGACCTGATCCAATCGGTGGCCACCATGAGTCTGAAAAGCAAACTCCGATATGGCCAGTTTGAGGATGGACAAATTGTGGAAATTCCGTACCAGAACGACACGCTTAGTATGTTTGTCTTTTTGCCTCACCAAAACGATAACCGAGCCACCAGTTCAATGTTTCACGCTCAGAAAATTGAACAACAATTGTCGGTACTGAGTGAAGAGGCTGTCAATTAGTATCTGCCCAAGTTTATAGAAGACAAATACTCGCTGGCAGGAACTTTGATCAAGATGGGCATGAAAGAAGCGTTCAGTGCATTTGCTGACTTCTCCAGTATGAACGGCCAGAAAAACCTACAGTTGTCAGATGTGCACAAGACGTTCATCGAGGTGAACGAGGAAGGCTCTGAGGCAGCCACCGGAGCTGTTGTCATCATCAAGTCTATGCCCCTGCCAGTCAATCCTCCGGTTGAATTTCGCGCTGATCGGCCTTCTATGTTTTTGATCAGAGACAACCAACACAACTTGACACTCTTCGCCGGTATTGTGAACAAGCCTTGAATGACGCTCGTTAAACGCGACTAACTGTCACCCGACACTAACCGCTAGAATTCGTTACTTTTTTGCAAACTCCACTACTAAACTATTCATACACATTTTTTTATTTTGCTTACTGCGCTGATCGATTCAAGAATATATAGAATCAGCGTAATAAATTACCAAGATATATTACATAATATCACTAGTTGTTAGTTCGAATCGGAGGATGATTCTTCAGAAAGCACCAATGTACTATTTGAGGAAGATGGCTTTACTTTCCCACTGATTGGTTGACGTTTCCTTCGTTTCGCTGTACTTCCTTCCCTATTGGACTCATCCTGTTTGGCAGTCTGTTGAATGTTGCGTCGAATGGCTTCGTTGAGGCGTTTGCTACGTTTGATTTTAAGTTTTTCTGTCACAGCCGAATTCTTTGATGAGGTTTGGAAAAAGAAATCAATTCGAGTTTGCACCTAAACAAAACAGTGAGTGAGCAAATTTGTAAATAAACGACAGAAAAACTATTACCTGTTTCTCATTTAAATTTTTGAGCACAGGCAACAAAATTGAGTCTGTTTTAGGTTCACTCCATCCAAATCTCGATTTGGCAAGCCTGCGAAGTTCATATAGTTGTGGAGATGCCCAACTGAATGGGACCTGGGACTGATCTACATTAGCATTTTTGTAAGCATCAAAGATCACTTGACTTGGAAATGAAATCGGTACCACAAATTTGAGCAGTTTGGCACGAATTCCATTTTCAGGTTTGCTGTTTTTGGCCGAAGAGTTCAATTTAGATCGGTACCATTCAGCAAACTTAACTAATGGTTGCATGTCCTTTCCACAAAACTCACTCAAAAGCTCGAGTCCTGTCACAGGGCCGATACCTTCAATGCCGAGGGTGTAGTCTGTGCCGCAAAGCATACCAAGACAAATCAATTTAGATCGATCCAACCCATAGTATTTTTGAAAATCTTCAACTTGAAATTGAGTGATCATCTTAGAGTTAGTAAAAAAGTTTCTGAACACACGCTTGCCACCAAAAAGAAAGATATCACTGTCATCTGTAATCACTCCCTCACAAAGGCCCAATTCTTCTAAGGCGGCACATTGGGCCTCAGCCTCTGCTGGTGCAACTACCCAAGGTATTCCAAACAAACGCAACAATTCTTGACAGTCGTCTATCATTTGACGATTAACTGTGGCAGCTTGGCGAGATATTTTATTCGATTCTTTGGTTTGCTCAATTAGCTCTTCCACATTTATTTCTTCTACTGGTTTGATAGTTTGATTAGTTGAAATACTTTCAGTTGGAACATGTTGATCGGGCATTTGTTTGCAAGAATCGATAATTGGTAATATTTCTTCAATTTCCTCTTCTATCCTCTCAATTTCGTCCTGTTTCTTATGCGTCATTTGAAATGTTGTTTCAGCCACTTTTTCTGAATCAGAAAAAGAAACGACACTTTTTGAATCAACGATCATAGAGTCTACGCTAGATTTATCTTGCTGAGTATCTTGTGATAAAGTAATACTGGTCGTTAGTGGTGCTAATGAAGTTGACTCTGTGTTGATCTTCTCGTTATTTTCATTCACACAAATATCCAATTTATAATCGGTTTGGTATGGCAAAGAAATAGATTCTTGAAACAAATTTGAATCATCAACGAAATTGTCTTGCGAGCTTTCCAATTCCACAGGTTCTACTTCAACAAAGTCCTCATTGTCAGAAGACGAATCCGAATCACTCAAAATCAAATTCGAACTCTCTAATTTAGTAATGGCCTCTGTTTGGGACAGTTTCTTTACATTCTTGTCAAGATGTCCTGCTAATTGTTTCGATTGAAACTGAATGGATGCTGAAGTTGAAGACATGGAAACTTGTGAAAGGTGCTCAATACGACTAAAATCAGATTTGAAATTGCTATCGCTTAAAGAATTCGGCAAGCTGTATGCTAAGTTCTGAATGTTCGTCAATTGGTCATTATCGTCAATTTGACATTTGACTTTGTTTATTTCATCAATTTCCGAAGGTGGTTTGTTTTCAATGAATGATGTCTTGTTAAAAAGTAGAAAACGAGTAGACTCATCGGAAGCCAATCGCCCACCTGTTATTTTTTGGGCAGTATTTATTAAATCTGAATTAGTGGATTTCTTCAGCAACTCAAAATTATCATCATTGTTGACATCATTTAGTTCAGCAATCAGTTTATCAATCTCTTCCTGGAGAATTCTTTTCTTTAATAATTTTTTCATTTGATACTGCGAAAAAATGTCTGAATCAGAAGGAAGCATTTCGGGAAATGGGTTTTTGCGTCCTTTAAAACTTTCTCTCATCTCAACGAGAATCTCATAACGAGTGGTAGCAGGTAGACTAAATAAATTCAATTATAAATAAATGAGATAAAATAAGAAGTAGTCACCTTTTAAAATGCGCCGAATTGAAATCTATATCACGGATGTTTTGTTCATTAGGTACATGATACGACGCATCTGGATCGTCATCGATGTCTTTGTCGTTTTTCTCAAACTCAACGTCTGAATCACTTTCGTCAACAGAGTTTCGAATTTGCTTATTGAGCTCCACAAATTCCTGGTAGATGTCAACTTGACGGGAATCAGATTTTGGGGGTAAAAACAATTCCGATAATAAACTCTTCTCATTAAGTCTAAGTTTGTTTCGAGTGGCATTAAGCAAGGTAGTTGAGTTAATGTCACCACCTAATTGTGAGCTGACATATTTCTCCAAAACATTCAACGAAATATTCTTAGATTTAGCTAATGATTTGCGTGTCCTTTCGTGTCTTTTGGCCAAAGTGCGTGATTTCAAAGTAGGACAATCTCCATCAAAAACAAAAATTGGCCTAATATTGAAGAACAGCAATTTGCAGACTCGATGAAACAGACCAAGAATATGAGCATTCTCAACTGCCCTTCCATCCTTATCTCGAAATCCTTTTATAGACTGATTGATCCATATAGACAAATCTACATACAAATAATTAAACAAATTTCATTCTAATCTAGGCTTCAATCTTACCAATGGCTAATACTTTTCCACGAAGAGTCTCAACGTTCACCTTGGTGCCACTGTCTTCAATAAGATTCCATAAACCGATCACTCCCATGGTGTTGGGAAATAAGTTCAATCGAATTCAGTTAAACAAATGATAGAATTGAACCAAACTAGACAAATAAATCAAATCAAATGAAACTTGAATTAAAAAAAACGACGAGACAACGTACAAACTAGTAGTAGTGCAAATGTAAACATCAACATGTCTAATTGCACAAATATTTACTATTTGAGTTAAAATAGAAATGTGAACATTGTTATAATAACAATGTTATTATGACAGTCATTCTCGAAACGTCATTTTGGTGCAAAATGAACCAAGTTGTAATTTCCGATTTTAATGATTCAACCGAATATATGTTTAAATTGTCAAAACTTGTATAAATAAAAACCATAATTTAATAATAAATTGGCATAAAAATCAGTTTAGAATAAGTATAAAAATAGTCAAAATATAAAAACACGCAATTTGATCGTTAGTAAGTAATTAGTAGTAACAATTCAGTCGATGACTAGGCATTTGATTTAGATAGTCGCAAAAAGATCAATGTTATGCCGGGTCGTCATTGGCTTGTTCAATCATTTGTTGTTGTCGTTGAGCGTATTTGTCTTTGATCCTATGGCACCTTGGACATAGGCGATTTCGGCGAAAGTAGCAATTTCTAGCAAAAAGAAATAACCACATAATAAATTATTTTGAAAATAAAACTATAATAAATCAAATACTTATGGTACACTGCATAACATTGCGAACAAGTTGTAGTGTTTGGCGAAAAGGGAAACAATACATCGTCTTTGTTAGGACACAATTCACAAAAGAATCCTTTCCCTTGGCAACTCTATCAAATGTAATGAAAAATGAAGCTAAAATTACAATCAAAATAAACAAACATACCTCACAATTGTTGATGTGACTAATAAAAAGATTTTCCAACTCTGAAAGATTGTTTGCCAAATTTTTTAAATCACAAATATCGGTAAAAGAGAGGTAGGAGATTTCATGTTCGCTCAAAAGATGCGATCCCAATTGACACATGATAGATATCCAATGACGAGGCTTGCTTGGTTGTTTGCATAATGAGATGTATTTGTAAATTTGGCATATTTCGCTACGTAACCTCTGAAAATAAATAATAAATTAGAGACATAAATTATCACAGTGTAAAAGAGTACCTTAATTTGAATTAATTCGTCAACCAATCCATAAAGCATTGGATTGATTTCCACTAAATTAAATAGAACTGGCCGATCAAAGTGGAATGCTGTATTCTTGAGATAGGAAACAATTTGCAGTGCGGCACGAGAAACTGGTTGAGGTTTGAAGTCCCAATTGTGGATGACGCGCGCAGGTATGATTGCGCTGTCGCCAATATGACAATTCTCACAGAAATACAGTCCAGTGTAGTCACAAAGACGAGCCTTCGACACCATTTTCGATGCAGGTTTTAAACTACTAGATGGAGAGAGAAGTACTTTGCACTCACCGCACCGAAAATCTTGCTTAGCCAGTCCAATCTCAGGACAAATCTTCAGAATAACTCGTCGCATTCGTTTCTGATGTAGATCGATCAAAAGATTAGTCGAAAGTGAAACACTGTTAGACTCTATCTTAATCGGGTCCACTATAAGGTTGCCTAACTTATTTTCGGTAATGATTTCTTTAGAATTGTAAAAATTACAATAATGCTCATCGATCAGTTCGTCATTTAGTTCATCAAAAAATACTTTCGGACATTTGCGAATGACCTAAAAATGAAAACATAAAAGGTAATCGGTAAAATACATTAGTTATTCGGAATAACTTATTCCCGTTAGTTATTTGTTTGTTTTTCAAATAAAGCTATCTCATATATTTACCCTACACAAACAGTTGAGATGAATGGTAAAGAAGCAATAGATGCAAACCAGATAAGGGTTACTATTACTGTTGCGAGGGCTTTCATTTAGTGGAGTTGGTGATGGCGAGGTTCCAACTTCTGGCTTTTTAGTAAGTTTGAAGGCATCCATTAAGTAGTCGTTCAGTGATTTAGTTGATCGCTTAAGACATTGATCACAGATAAGTTGTGCAAATGGATTAGTGGCTTGACTCGTAGAATTAGTCCAATTTCCCGCCAGATAAGAAAGGTGACTGGAAGTATTATTCAGCAACTGAAGAAGACGTGCAGTAGGGAAAGATTGTGATAAAAACCCCGTAGGAGACGAAGTTGGAGAAAGAGACAACGGTGAAGTGGGATGTGTATTTCGAAGATGATTACGCCAAATGTTACGAAGTCGTTTCTCGTTTTCGTAAATATCACTTGAAGGCACAAGCTTATGACCAGCTATGTGTTTGGTCAAAGAGTATGTTCGTTTGAAGAACAATACCGTAGAGTTTGCTTTTGTAAAATAAAACAAAATTCTATTATCAATTAGAGACTTAGAGATTTATACCTGAAATATCACTTTTGGAGCCATCTTCAGTTTGGTCTTTCAAAGCATCCTCAAACTCCTCTTCTTCTCTGAGTTTAGCAAGTTTCACTTTAAGATCACAAATTAGTTTCACGAGTTGTCGTTTCTTTTCTTCTAATTCAGTCTCGCTCAGTTGTGCATTGGCAGATAGAGAATTCAAATGAGCAGTATATCTCGAAATGGTTAGCTCCAACTGTTCTTCTCTACTTAAATTCTGTTAAAATATGCAAAAACTAACAAAAGTCATCTTTCAAAAACAAAATATTATACCGATCTAATATCGACATCATCGAGAAAATCAATGTCCGAGTGTAGGCTAAAATGATCTTCGTCAAGGAAAAGAGTTTCATTGTGAACATCCTCGTGTTGCATAACATCTTCAAATGAATCGGAGCTAGTTTTCTGGCTGGGACTTTGAGAAGCAGTTGGCGAAATTGCTTCCAGAGTTCGGTCCATGGTGGACAAATACTCGATGAAAGGTGTGTAAACTCACGATGACGCAAGACAAAACAGAGGCAAACAGCTGGGACGCAACACAACAACACACAAACAGCTGTAGATTCACTGGAGTGCACACTTGTGCGCATGCCTTTCTGACAAGCATTAAAATTCAAGGATTGAATTTAATTTGAGCAAATTCATAAGTAGAATTGGCTTAAGTACTTGGTTGAAAAGCTGTGCATCTGGAGAAAGTAAATCAGTGGATATATATTGATTGTTATATATTTGATTGATATATTGACAGCTCTATTTGACTTGCTTGTGTGGTCAACATTGAAGGCACTTTGCAAATTGGCACTTGATCAAAGGGGAAAGAAGGTTAAACAAAACCTGAGCCGATAACCGATAATGTAAGGCACTCTTAACATTGTCGCATCCGTCCAATTGATTTTATAATCACATAACATTGTGAACATTCTTTAGAAATTTATAAACATTTGAACAGATGCATAATTGGCGCTCGATAATTGAGAGAACTAATCAAAAAAACAAAGTGGTCATTGGTAAGTTTGTTTGAACATTGAGCAATTTGCATGAGTGATCTGTGTTCATCTTGGTCACATGGCATCGTTAATCGAGAAAATGTGTTCAAGTCTTTACAAAACCAAAATTGCTATATTATCGAAAAGATAAGCCTATTTAGACATATGATGCTATATTGACCCAACTAGGTTAGACGACAACAAACCAAAACAATCGAGGGAAGAGAATTATTGGCCAACAGCAGCAAACACCACAAACGACAAAGGCAATTTATCGCTTGGCTAATCGGGCTACAATGCAAATATAATGTCAATTGGCCATTGAACACAGACGGTAGCGATGCAAACTGCACAGCTGAGCAGAGGCGACAATAAACCACGTCCCACTTGCCTCCTTTCGACATCTTCGAGTTTGTACCGATAATTTGCTGTGATCTAACCATGCTGCTGGTCAATTGACAATTAATGTTTGCTTTGATTAATGCCTACTGTCAGATAGTGTCAGTGCAACCGATGAATCACAATAGTTATCACCTCTGGTCGATATAAACAATGGAATATATCAGAACGCCTAAGGTATGTTTGCGTGTTGTTCATTGTGTCACATTGCTTTGATACATTGACATGATATGGCCGATTTCAATCGTGACTCTTTTTTTCTAAAGGTGGAAAATGTCCGGTTTTTGTACCGATATCCGACCAGCTCAAACTCGGCGACCATTGGCACCCTATATCTGACGGCAACCCATCTCATCTTCGTGGATCCTAGTTTGAAACGCGAAACCTGGATACTTCATTCCTTGATTGCTTCTGTAGAAAAGCTACCAATCACTGCGATTGGTTCTCCGCTGTTAATGCGATGCAAACATTTTCTATGCATCACCTTTGTGATACCTCGCGAAAAAGAAGCACACGACATTTATCAATCATTGATTCAACTTTCTCAGCCAAGTAATATTAGACTTGTGTATTGACAGTTGTTCTGATTACATTTTTGACAGCTCATATCGAGAACCTATATTGTTTTCAGTACACTGCATCTAATGAGTATTTTACTCGAGATGATGGCTGGAATAAGTTTCCCCTCGAAGCAGAGTACAAACGTATGGGCTGTCCCAACAGTGTTTGGACGCTCAATACGGTCAACCAAAATTACAAGGTTAGTTTTCTGACATTCTCTCTTAATGATGTTTTAAATTTGTATTTCATTTGTTAGTTTTGTGAAACATATCCACAAACGTTATGTGTTCCTACCATGGCTAGTGTATATACCATCCAGGGCAGTGCAAATTTTCGTTCAAAATCTCGTCTTCCAGTTTTGACATATTTACATGACAATAAGGTTTGTGCATATGATTTTTTATGACTTAATATATTTTTAAAAATCTACAATTTACTATTACAGGCATCAATCAGTCGATGCGCACAACCTCTTTCGGGCTTCAATGCGCGATGTGTGGAAGATGAACGTTTGCTTGATTGCATTCGGCAAACGAATCCAAATTCGAACATACTCTTCGTTGTTGATACTCGTCCAAAGGTAATCAACTCAATCTTATTTTACTTGATTTTTTTAATCCTTTTAATTTTAAAATGACAGATTAATGCAATGGTCAATAAAGCACAGGGAAAAGGATATGAGAACGAAGTCTACTATGAAAACACAAAGTTTCATTTTTTTGGAATAGAAAATATTCACGTAATGCGTGGAAGTTTGCAAAAACTGATCGATGGTTTGTTTTATTTAAAGCCATTCTACTAGAAATGATGTATATTTTTGTAGCATGTGAATTGCGTGTTCCATCGATGAACGCTTTCCTTGCTGGCATTGAGGGAAGTGGATGGCTTCGGCATGTCAAGTCGATCATGGAGACAGCATTCTTCGTGGCCAACGCTGTTCAGATGGGCATTAGTGTGGTGATCCATTGTTCAGATGGTTGGGATCGAACATCTCAGACCTGTTGTAAGTTTGTTTTTTAGTTTGTCTATAGTTCTCTAATTAACTCAATTCTAAAGCAATTGCATCTCTTATCTTGGACCCATACTACCGTACCATCGATGGCTTTCAGGCGATGATCGAAAAAGACTGGCTTGCATTTGGCCACAAATTCAGTGACCGATGTGGCCACGTGGGTGGCGATAGTAAGGAGATGGCCCCAGTGTTTACTCAATTCTTGGAAGTTATTTGGCAAATCATGCAACAGCATCCATGTGATTTTGAGTTCAATGAACGCTTCCTCATCACCATTAACGACTCTGTTCATAATGTTCAGTTTGGAACTTTTGTAGGCAATTGTGAGAAAGAACGCCACAAACTGAAGTATTTGAATTGCAACAAGTTTAGTCTTTATTTTCTCACTAGTTATATTTCTGTATCTGTAGATTATCTGAACGGACCTACTCTCTTTGGGCTTATTTGGATGCTCATCGAATTGAGTTTATCAACCCATTATTTGAACCTCACGAAGGCTTTCTTCCAATTAGTGTAGCCCCACAAGTGATCAAGTAGGTTTTCATTTTTGTATGGCAAATTTATATTTGAACTTGTTGCAGATTCTGGAGAGGTCTTTATAATCGATTCGAAGTTGGTGTTCATCCTCGCGATCTCTTTGAAGATGTACTTACCGCCAAGAGGAAACATGCCGACGCCTTGAAGGACCATATTCTGTTTCTAGAAAAGGTAATACAATTGAACAAACTCATTTAATTCGCCTTGTTTCTATTGCAGTATTTAAACAAATTAAAATGTAAAAACAACAAAGATTATGACGAAAAGATGAATGGACAGGTAGAAAGTTCAAGAGCTCCCACCGAAAGAAAGACTCTTGGTTCAATTGATCTCGACGACATTGATCGACCTATGCGAGTAGTTGAGGAGTGCATGCAACGGCTTGAGTTGCAACATCAACTAAAGGAACAAGCTCGACAAGCAGGAAAAGACGATACATCACCTTCGGATAACTCCGAAGACACCATTTCGGAAGATACTTCTGAGTCGAACAAAAGTGATGAATACGTTCTCGAGGACTGTACCAATGATAACCCTTTGATGACGAGGGACAACACTTCTTCGGTGAGATTGTTATTCATTTGAGCACAATTGAAGTTGTTTTCTTTCTTTCTTGCAGCCAAACATGGCACGACCGAACTCTTTGAATGTAATCAGTCATTGTGTGGTTCATGACCCACAACGAGCTTCCATCGAGAACGAACTTGACGATACCAATCTTCCTTCTATAGAGCAAGTGGTACAGGACTGTGTCAATATCACTATTAACTGGCAATCGTTTCAAAATTTAAAAGGCTGCAGGTGTTCCACACCACTTGAGCCATACTCAACCAAGTTGCATTGTTACGCTTGCGGTCAGATTTTCTGCATTCGGTGCATTGACAAGCGTTGCATCATTCCTTGCCACTACACCAAGTCACAGAGACCAGTTTGTCGCAAATGTTATATGAATATTACCCGTTCAACCTCTGTTGATGTTTAAACATTTTATTTTTTAAATTTGCTTGATAGCAGCATAAATAAAAGATGCGCTGCATAATGGCTAGTGATTACAATAATCAGTTGAAATCGAGCCAATAGAAGGGGAAGAATGTATCCTTCAATTGGAGCTCATTCACCCTTTGGCCATCAAATTCGTTGTAGTGGACCTTGTTGCGTCGTTGGTCGCTCACACGAATGCGCAAATTGTCAGGCATGTCTGTCATGTCATTCAGCTTGCTTCGATCAATGGCGGTGCACACCAGATTGGCTTGGAACTCTAGTTTGTTTCCGTTCGAATCGATCGAAACGTCTCGTGCATGAGACAAGCACGCATTAAACGTCTTTTCTCCTACATCCTTACAACCATCCAGGTTGATGGTCCGCAAATAGGGACACTCTTTGATCAACTCGCTTATATAGACGTCAGTGACCAGTTCGTCTCCACGGAGAATCAAATGCGTCAAGCTGTACGATAAACCAGCAAGTTCCTCGATACTATGCTTGCCGATAAAATGGTTGTGCACTGCTTCGAAGTACTTCAGACTGGGACAGTTTTTAGCAATGTCTTTCAGTGCATTGTTATCGGTCAGTTTGTGACGATGGCGCAGATTAAGGGTCAACTCGGCTAGATTCGAGCAAGCTCGAGTGATGGCAGAAAGGGCTTTGTCTGAAAGTCGGCCGATGTGTCGTAATCGCAGTATTTTGAGATTGGTCAACTTGGCAATTTCAGAAAAGCCTTTGTCGTTGAGTAAGTTGCAGCCAGAATCGTCGTTGTAGGTGAACTCTTCAAAACTGATGTCCAAGTGCAACAGAGAGGGACAGTTGCTGCAGATCGTCGCTAACGAGTCGTTAGTAATCCCGCTGTTGCAGAGGAGCTCAATCAAGTTTGACAGTCCATTTTGAGCCATTTCGGTTAACTGGGAAGAGTTAATGCCCCAACAGTCCCGAATGTTGAGTCGCTTCAGTTTCTTGATCGTCCGGCTAGTAAAGCACTGACCTAGAAAAAGCAAAGTCAATATCTCAAATAGCTTTTTAATACTTACCTGTGATGGCACAATTGTCGCTAACATTGAGCGATTCTATTTGACCACAGCTCTCCAGTACTTTGCTCATACTTCCCTCACTTATGTCACAACCGGTCAAATTGAGATGGGCAAGATGGCTCAAAGAGCCCAAGTTTGCGCAAGCTATCGGAGAAAGACCGATCGAATTTTCCAGGTTGATGGAGATCACATTTGGCAAATAGCGTATGATGTAGGCCATAAAGTTATCATCCAAGTAGTAGAAGTGAAAGTTGAGCCGCACAAGGTTCTGGCACCGAGAGCACAATTTGTCCACCAGTTGGACGGCTGAACACACGTGCATCGAAATGAAGCAAGAGTCATTGCGAATCTGGCCTTGCATCACATTTTCATAGCGGGCACTCCTCATTGAAGCTAAAATTTCATTGTTGAAGAGGTTGTATTCCACCAACCCGTCATAGTCATAACGGAATGGACTGGTCGGCACGTAGTAGGTGCGGGCAAAACTCGGGTTCACGAATACCAGGCCAGTTAGTTGTGTGAGCTTGGGCTCGATCAACTCGTTCCACACCTCGTCCCACTTGGAATCGAGCACATGTCTGCATGGGACATAGTCTTGCGGACCGTCATCTCTTGTCTCATCGACCATGGTAGTAGTGTCTCGCTCGTCGGTGGGCGAATTGGTTCGTCTCTGGTTGCTTTTAAACAAACGTACATACACGTACAACACAACATATACAAGTGGGATTGAGTGTGGCCTTAGAAGGACACGAATGGGCCATTGTTGGTGCATTGGAACTATGGTTCGAACTGGAGTTCGATTGCCGCCAAATTGAGCAATTGCCGATTAGTGCCTGGGTGCAAATAGCGCCATGTGCGCAAGTCAGGTGTCAATAGCCCCATCAAGAGTGGCCACGCATGCGTTTGGAGCGAGTGTGTGAGTGTTGTGTCGTGTGCTCGTTCGGTGGTGTCTCGTCTTTGTGAGTGCACGACTGCGCCCGCTCTTGCGCCTCGATCCGCTCATTGGCTCTCCCTCTGCTCTCCCTCTCTCACTTGGTCGCCTCTTCTGCCTCCTCTCCTCCTCCTCCTCTCCAGCTCCCAGCCATCTCTGCCTCGATCCGAATATCCTTTGCAAAGGTGAAGTCTGTGTACTAAGTCTTTGCTCTGCACGTTTGCCACCTTTCTCTGGCCCACTTAGGCCCAGCTAGGCACTTCCAAGCGAGTGCAAGTGCCCCTGGCCAACCGACGCCAAGCTCCACTTTGCCAGTGCACCGCCAGTGATGAATCCACCAGCTGCTTTGCTCACTGGTGGCGAACCTCGTCTTCTGCATGCCTGGTAAGACTGACTGAGACATTCTCGCATTCCGATCACTCACCACTTACTCTATTGACACCTTTTGTAGATTGCAATCGACAAATCTACTCTTGAACTCTGCCTCACTTTAACTCGACTATTCATCGCCTCAATTACTAGGAACATTTACTAATGCATCTCAACGATATTCATTCTTCTTTATTGTCCCACTTTTTTCCGATCCACTAATTATGTTATTGTATGAAGATGTTTTTTGTGTGATCTTAAGGCTCATCTGTTTTTATGAACTTGTTGGCCGTGCATCTGTGCTTTAATATAATTATTATTATTATAACTTGTTAATTTGCATCTCAATTTGTTCGACTAAATGAGCCGAAGAATTTTGTGAGATATCTTCTTTTTAAAAAGATGCAATTCGTTTATTTTCCAAAGGTAAGTTTACCTTTTTTAATCAAATGAATGTAGGCCAAATTGGAACTTCTTACTCAGTAGGTTAACAATTCATGTTTCTTTAACTACATTGTCGAAGAAATACAGGTCTACATATATCTCTATATAACTTGTGTAACCCAATAGAATGGAATAGCTATGGGAAATATTTCCTCTATATACTTTCGCTATGTTTCGCTATATAGGTCACGAATATACTCACAAAATAATTGGTAGCGATTATTTGGTGTGATGCGAAAAAGCACTCATCCTCAAAAGTAAGGAGGTATTTAATTAGAATTTTATTGATGACTTTAACGAAATCTAGAAGTAAGCGCACACATAACTTAATGAATGTGCGAGAAAGAAAGTATCTGTCAAATCTAGGAAACATGTCTTTGACTGACTGATCTAAATAGACTAGAAATCACAATTAACATCGTAATCGATTGTTTTGCCCGATTGTACTCAAATGCAAATCTCCATTGCATACATTGCGTTGTTGTCAGCCCACCAAAGATGACTTCTTGTCGGCTGCATTGGTTTAATGCCAATGTTATGGACTTATTACAACTTGTATATTTGAAGACTTTGTATCTTATTCCTGATTTTTTATTTAACAAACAAATCGGCAATTCCCATTGCGATATTGTAGGCATTTGTTGCACTTAGCTACATTGTAGTGTCTTGTTTTCTCCCCTTTGATGTAACCTTTGTTGTCCTATCTCACAATCGTTGCACATTGTAGATCTCTTTTCCCATCTTGTATTTCCCTTACTAATCTTGATTCGATTGTTTTGTACTTTTTATAGATCAACGTGCAACTTAATTGACAAAGTGTAGTCACGTTCACTTTCACTGGCACGCACTCATCTGTTATGGTAGTTTTCTCAAACAACCACTCGTCACCATGTTGCAATCAAGAGTGAATCAGCTCCTCACCAATGCCTAATAACCGACACAACTCTTCATTGTCTCGTTTGTTGTTATTTTTGCCCTGTTGATCATCTAATTTGTTTTCATCTTATCACGCCAACTTAAATCAACAAACACCAATATAATGCGTCAATGTTTGAAGAAATAACGAAATTACCCGTTTTGTGATTAATTCCTTATATTAACTCGTGTATCGTTATTTTGTTTAATTCGACCTACCATCACCTTGGCTGTGATTACATTAAAAAGTCCGCATCGTCAAAAAGTTGTGCAGCAAATCCAGTTAGAATCACGCAAGCAGCACAATCAAATTGACCTATTTATTACATTAGCTAGTCATCAATTGCTTTCAATCACTGAAATAGTTGTTTGTTTCAATTAAATTTAAATAATTCTACTTGCTGGTTTATTATTTTTACTGTTGCAATTTGTTCAACTTAATTTACTTTGCATAAAACCACAACAACTGTTACTTATCATCATTTGTGTTTCAAAATCATGGACGCCAACATGAATGAAGATAACAATAATCAGGATCCAAATTCCCAAAGAATGATGAAAGCCGGTGGTGGTTTCGATCCAGCCGTTCAAGTTGTTAGTCATGTGCGAACAACAGGTTAGTGTGCATCTTTAATCATTTGCTTTACGTGCCAAAGATTATTGTGCATTTATGAGTTTAGCAGCATCAAAATGTCTACATTTGTAAAGACAGTAGTGTTCTTACTAATCTATATCGTAATTTGTATGCCACCAAAGGGCGTCACATGCCTCTTGATTTGGCGTATGTTGTCTTATCTTGTTGCTTGTGTCTTGCCTTTTGACCAAGTTCATCTCACATTGTTCTCACTATTAATCTATTAGTTCATTTGACACCGATCCCTCATTATAATCACCATATCATGTGTTGCATGTCTAATGTGATGGATCTGTGTGCGTGTGTTGTGTTCAACACCAAATTATCGCCTGTCAATAAACTCCTAATTAAGTTGTTCTTTAGACTTGACGCAGTTATATAAAATTGTAATAATCCTACAGCGTTTTTGATTTGAACTTTCACCATCGTGCATAGTTTAATTAAGCTATAATAGGAAATTTCATTAAAGCACTTTATATTTAATTTTATTTCTAATGAATTAATATACTCTTTGTACCGAAATAGGTATTTATCTAATTCTAATTCTAGAAATGTAAGAAAAACTTGACAGCACTCGATATAATGGAAATGTTCATTTGCTTTTAACGTTTGTGGTGGTTTTACTACTACCATTAACGTATTTTCTTTTGAGTTTGATTTCAGCATGTTTAACTCGTTTAACATTAATGAACAAGTGGTAAACTAGAGACACCATAAACTGGACTTAAGAGCTACTTCAGTAGGAAGTTTTTGATTAAACTTTTCACTTAATAGTGATAAGAGCGTTTTGTTGATTTTCTCACTTGAGAGATACTTGGTGTGATCTGAAGCTACTCTTGGACGAAGGTTGAATTCTCTTTGCGTCATCTAATTGAAATGCATGAAGACATGAGGCATTGGGAGCATCTGATCGACATATACCAAGGAATATTTCGACATGGAAAAGAACGAGCTGTGCCAATTCACACTCTCCTTGTCTGACTACTTTGTCGCATTCATTTTTAGTAAAGTTTCGATCTTTCCACTGCGACATCAACCTCGTCTTAACCTCGCAAAACTTTGGGTTCCGCGTTGAACAAATTAGTATTTTTTATCGCACCAAGCTTGTCTACTGTATATGGCGGCTTTCGTTTTCTCTGCAAGTCGCTTGGCCTTATCTGTCATACTGCCACTGTTTGCATATCGATTCGATATTGTTGATTCTGTTCTGACGTTATCTCTTCGTGTCTAGTCATGTTTAACCTAGCTATAACAGCCCATGTAGCAATAAGGCACCATCGATTTGCCATCTCTATTGCTAATAGTCATATAACATGTGCACTAATGTAGACTAACTATTTGCAATGCCTGGTTCTAATCACATGTTCTACCATGACGTTTGCGTGTGTTCGTGATTAAGTTCATGTTTTATTAGCCTAGTGTTTGTTTGTTTTCGCTAACTGAATTCTACAGTTTCTACCGTCGCCAGATGGAATGGCAAATTGCTTGATGGTACTGCACTTATTACTTGCACATTAGACTTTGGAATAAACAAATGGAAAGGTCAACAGTAATGTCGTGCTGGTTTCAATCAATTGGTGGATACTGAGAAGACAAGTTTAGCCAAACGAAGTGACAAATTGTCTAAAGCGATACGATGTTCAGTAATTAAAGTACGGTCTGATTCCCTTATGGTCATTCTAACCGTGATCACTTTTAATTGCTCTTAATTGCCATTCGCTATCTTGGGCACGAGACTGGCTTATCGCTATTTGATTATGATAGGCTTTCTATCGCTCACGTCAGGTACTTTGTCCGGTTTGAAAGTCCCCTCTAGTTTGGCATTAAGTCACTTTTCACAAAAGACACTATCACTTAATAGCACTGACGAGCACAATTAGTGTGCAATGATGACATTAGCAGAAGAACTCAATTCAAGTCCATTCCCGCATATCTCACCAATAATAAATACCAAGACCGGTATAACAAAAGCGCTATACAAACTTTGTCTTTTCACTTCTCGATTAATTAGTTTTGTCATTAATTATTCTTTGACTTTTGCACTAATTGGTTTCTTATAACCAGGCACATCAAGGTCATTGCCTTACTAACATAAACCTTGGCCATTGCTCGAATAATTTCCATGTCATCATGGAAATGTCATCATCGATATTAAGCTTTAAATAGTTTGTCAAACCACAGCAGTATGTGTTAGATTATGTCCGTCTCTAGTGAAAATCTGAATCAAATTGCCCCTCGGTTGGCTCCTTACTCCATAACCTTGATATGCCTGTTGGTGTTTTGTTGGTTATTAGTGCATCGATGTGGTGGTGGATCGTCTTTAATCATTGACGCCCACACACGACTTTTTGGTGATTACACATTATTTTGTCTCGAATTTGGGCAAGTGCAAGGCAAATGAACAGCACCTTAACGCCAACATATGGGCCTGTCAGATGTTGATGCCACTCTAACGAGCTCATATGATCTATGTCTGATGACAGACATTTCGTGGGCCATTAGCTCTAGTCATTGACCAGGAGGCAGGAGTCAATGCATTGCTCTGTGTATTGAAAGATATTGCTTCTGATGGTGCCACACTGTCGGCAATTACTCAAATGGAAATTGGATTGGCTAGAGCACGCGTGTGCTGGTCCATACTAGCCTGGATTAATCTGCTCTAGCTGCTTAATGGTACTGAGGTAGCGGTACTGAAATGCACCATCATTGTCTGCAACTCTCCATATCCTGACGCATGCTTTGACACATCAGAATGCTAATCAGTGCGCCGGCCACACAGTCGACCTCTTTGGTTCGGTGCTGTTTGGTGCGTCTGTTCACGTCCATTATTGCGTATTATACTGCCTGTGGTGGCGAGTGTCGTCGTTCTCTTGGAAACCAACGATCGCGCTCCAAATCGCCTGGTTTCTCTTGTCATCTTGCACGTACATGCAACTAGATTACTACCTTTCATTTTGCCGTCAATGGCACACGCGTCAACACCTACCACTATAGTCAGTAGCCATCGGGAGCGCTTAACTACTGGCTTTGCCTCAGACAATCACTGACTGCTCACTACAAAGACTTGTCCGGTTGTGATATATGAACCTTCGAATGGCCCGAGATGAGCATTCCTTCTCTCATTGTCAGTACTCATTTCTTAGTCGCATGTTGCAGCCATTTCATAGACATCAACCGCAGAATACTCTGCAGGTGAATGCTTTGGTAGACGGTAAATCTAAAAAGTCCAACAAAAACGATAAAAACTTTTCGAAGTCTACCGTTGATTTGAACAGTTCCACAATGAAAGGTGAACGATTGTCCCTTCGGCAAATTGGCCAATATGTGTCCGATGTACCCAACATTGTTCCTTTTAATGTCGGACTTGTCAGTAGACCTCGTTTGACTGGTGTGTATTTGTCTTTTCTTACTTTCGTGTTAAATTTCTTGTTTAATTGCATTTCTCAATTAATTCAAAATAATTGTTTTATGTCTTTTCAGTTAAAAATGGAATCGAGATCAAAACGGTATCTGCTTCTGTTGGAAAAAAAGGTGTCAACTTCATGAAAGAAATTTCATACACCAACGAGAAGATGATTGGTAACGGTTCTTTTGGTGTTGTATACCAAGCCACATTAATTGATGAAAACGAAGTTGTTGCAATAAAGCGAGTGCTGCAAGATAGGCGATTTAAGAATCGCGAACTCAATATAATGGTCTCACTTGATCACTGCAACATAGTTCGACTCAAATACTACTTCTATACCTATAAGAACGTAGGTTCATTTTTAGTTTGACTCACATAGTAATTGTTTGTTTATTTAGCCAAAAGAAGATATCTACCTAAACTTAGTCCTTGAATTCATTCCGGACACGGTATCTAAAGTTGCTCGTTACTACATGAGACAAGGCCAAAAGATGCCAATGATTTACGTCAAGCTTTACATGTATCAACTGTTTCGTTCACTTGCCTACATTCATACGCTTGGTATTTGCCACCGAGACATTAAACCACAAAACCTTCTTGTCAATCCAATGACTGGTGTTCTTAAGCTCTGTGATTTTGGAAGGTTTGTTTTATTACTAGATTGACATTTATTTAATACTAGATATATTCTAGTGCAAAGCATCTTGTTCGTGGCGAAATGAATGTCTCCTATATTTGTTCACGTTACTACCGAGCACCGGAGTTAATTTTCGGTGCAACCGATTATACCACCAAAATAGGTATGTTCTCTTTTGTGCAATTGGGAATCGTGCTTATCTTAATATTATTTTATTTCTAGACGTATGGTCTGCTGGATGTGTTTTTGCCGAACTATTACTTGGATATCCAATCTTTTCTGGTGAATCTGGTGTAGATCAATTAGTCGAAATTATCAAAGTCCTAGGAACTCCTTCGAAAGAACAAATTCGACGTATGAATAGACATTATACTGAGTTTAAGTTTCCCAAAATAAGCGCAAATCCATGGGAAAGGGTAATTTGGAACGAATTGATTTCAATTTGTTTGCTAAGAGGCTTGATTAATTTGATTTAGGTACTTGGAGTGAGAACGCCGACTGAAGTTATTGATCTTGTTTCCCGACTCCTTGACTACACTCCTTTTATGCGACTTGAACCACTCAAGGCGTGCACACATCAATTCTTTGACGACCTACGAAACACCTCGTGCAAGCTACCAAACGATAGAGAACTTCCACCTCTATTCAATTTTACTAATCAAGGTATTTTTTTATCACTATTACAATAGAAAACTCAATAATTTACTAATTTTATTTTTTTTAATAGAGCTTAAATCAGCGCCTGAATTGAACGCGGTCCTCATTCCGCCACACTTGCACTCTCAATTTTCCCAATATATCACTCAAGTTAGTCAAGAGCAAGTCGTCGATTCAACCGTCGATCCAGCTGCAGCCTCAAGTTCTCCATCAGGTGGCGAAGTCAGCAACCACCCAGACTCAAAGCCTGTGAGCTCCTCTGCCACTTCTGGTGGTGTTCCCTCTTCATCCGCATCCTCGCATAATGCCCGTTTTTCAATAACACCCAAACATCACGTGACCTCATCCACTTTGGAGTCTAAAGCTGACGGCGAAACGTCTTCGGCCGTGTCCACATCTTCGATGCAATCAACTTCCGCAAACACTGCGGATACCATTTCCACCATATCGACTGAACCAGTCACGACAGCAGCCACTGCTGCTGCTGCTTCATCAGTAGTCACAAATTAATCTACTATAGCCATAAACCCTATGATCAATGCGACTTTTGACCATAAATTTAGAGTCACTCCTTGAAACGAAGAACCAGTGATGTGTGTTCTTAATTGGCTCTGTAGTCGTGGTGTGCGCTCTTCGCAACTCAGCTGAAATATTCCTGTGCTTTACTCTTTGGTCTTTTGAATTGCTTTCCCTGTGGTCACAACACCACATTTTGATTTTGTTCACTTTCCATCCCTGTCTCTCCACCGTGTGTCGATTTGTAACACTCACAGCACAAGATCAGAATCATTTATACGAAGTTAGCTAAATTTTGGATGAAGCAAGCCAACAAAGCCAGGCCACATCACATCTAGCAAATAAACTTCCTTAAGATCGGCTTCTACTGACTGACTAATTGGCGAGCAAATTAGTTCGCCTTATTTATTGCCACCTTATTGAACCTTGTCAATACTAACTAATTGTTTCCACTCGCGAGACCCTCATTCCCATCCCCATCACTTACCTTGCGATGTCACACTCATCAGCTCCTTGTCATGTCCATCTCATGCTTATCGTTTTCATGCCTACTTGACCTGATTGATTTTCATTTGCGTTATAATAAAATATTGTAATTTACTGTTTAGAATGTTTGTAATTTTGTTACCATTGCCTAACCACACTAGTTCACCTCATTCTGTACTATGATCATGCTCGAGCAATTCTCACACTTGATTGAACAGTTGCGAAACAAAGCACCATCAATCACTTGCCGACACGTGCTTGGCAATAATGAATGAACATATTTTATTAAAACATCCTCTCACAATCCATTCCTTGCCAATGTCGAATGTACAATAAATAATTTTCCAATTTACTAAAAGAATTAATTATTTTTATTTTACATTAAAACCGAGTAGTTTAAAACAAATTGTCGTGTAAATGATACTATTGTAATAATGAATTGTCAAGTACTATTCGATAATTGAGAATATGAATATGCCAACCAAATGTTTAATCATTAAATTTTAATGCTGTTTAATACTTTTCGGAGAGGTAATCTTGTTGAACTTTTTGAATAGGTTGAAATTGTTTTTTTCGTTTACCAGCAATGGACTGCCGTCTTGTGACAGAAAGAGGACGGAATGAACTCCTTCATCTTTTTTCAGAATTCGGGGTGGTTTGTGCTTTACAATCGGAATATGACTTTTATTAAACACTGTTTTACTCGGAGTTTGCGGTTTGTGAAAGCTATTCAAGGAACCTTTGTATCCGCTATCCATCAGAGAGTGTTGTGAATTTTCTTTGTTAAAATTCTTAGTAAGCGTCAAGTTTTTCAATGCCGATTGTGAATGAGTGGATTGTATAGAGTTTTTGGGAAGTTTTGAAGCCGTCTGATTTGAATTAAATGTTTTCTTCTTAATTTGTAACGCCAACCAATTTCTTGCATAGCCTTCATCCTGGCGGTCATCGTTCATCACCGCCATGTTGTCAATATCTTTGAGACTCATCGTGCGGAAGTTGTCAGGCAAAGCATTCAGATGACGATTGTGGATATCATCCATTTGGTTATTGGCATACTCTAAGTCAACCTTAACTTGCTGCAGTTCGGTGTTCATTTCGGCAGTAAGCATATTGATCGTATTTCGTATTTTCGTCTGCTCAGCGGGATCCATCTTTTTGAGGATTTCTGAAATTTGCTCAACTTCGGTCATGATTGAGACGTTTCCAAGACAAATTGCACAAAAACATCAACATCAACAAGTGGACAGACAATAAACTGTAAAGGCGCTAAAACAAACTGCCATCAAAAAGCAGTTACAAGCACCAAATACACTGTGCTGCACATGCGTAAATTAACGTTCCAAGTTTTTTCCACAGATGACGTTACACAGTGAATTGTTAGCTGACGGACTGACCGAAAGTGTCGGTAATTAATAATCATTCTATTGTAAAACTACACTTTAGACTAATTTATTTTAATTATGAACGATTTAAAGACAATCAAAATTATTTCAATTCTTAAATAGCCCCAGGTGAAACATGTAAAATTAAAAACAAAAAAATAAATATAAAAAGAGAAATACAATAAGAATCTAAATGGAAAACATTTATTCTCACAGGTAGCTAGAAAAATATAAAATATAAATGATATCAATAATTTGTATAAATTTATACATCAAACAATGAAACCAATCGCCCAAGCGATTATGAATGTAAATCAGGTTAACGAGAAAAATGCCAGTGGTGTGACATGATGTTACTGACTGTTGTGAGCACGAGAAAGAATTCGGCCTCGATGGTTGAAATTGAGAAATGAGTTTTGAGTTGCAAATACGAGGTCATATCGTTTCTTGGCAAAGTCATCGTCAGCGTGTATCACTTTAAATTGACCACAGACAGAGACAACACTGTAGAGAGTGACCAGAAGACTCACAATCGCCTGAAGAACGATGTCCAACGGTATGGAACCAGTGAATGTTTGTTCGCTCACTCGCAGGTAACTTCGGTACTGGGCTGCGGAGAAGGCCGCGTGCAACAGGGAAAAGAATCCCACCAAAAGAATTGCCTTGTATAGCATGGCTAGTGTTGGAACCGATGAGAGGATGAGCAAAATTGATAATAAGTGAACACTCGATATACACTGCACAATGCAAACTCATGCAGATGATCAACACTTGGCGTTGTGATTGCTGTTGACGCTTCTAGATGGCACTTTGTGGCACTTCAGCTGCTGACACAACGCAGCAGCACCAGTTCGTAAACATTGCATTGGGTGACAATTTGATTTGTTAATATCCTAGGTTTCTCCTATTCTCCTCATTTCGAACCTAGATATTTTGCCCACAATGTTGACTCGTGATGTAGAACTAGACGAGAACTCTCCTTGTGAGTTTTTCTTGTCGCAACACGCCAAATTCTTGAATCACTACGTGACCAACAAGAAGGAGAGTTATGAGCAATTGATGGTGGAGTATCTCAAAATGAGTGGCATTTATTGGACGACTACGGCTCTGCAACTGGTCGACAGTGACTTTGACGACGGTAAATCCTAATTGGTTATTGTGGGATCATTATAAAGCTTTGGTTTGTTTGAATAGGCGTGAAACAAGAAATTATTGGTTTAATCAAGTCATGCACTCATTCCAATGGGGGCATCTCGCCCGCTGTCGGTCATGATCCTCACCTTCTTTACACACTGAGTGCAATCCAAATTTTGACCTCATATGGTGTTAATTTGGATTCAAACGATGTGAACGAAAGTGTGATCGATGTGAGGAAGACAGTCGAGTTTATCGTGTCATTGCAAAATGAAGATGGCAGCTTTAACGGCGATCCATGGGGAGAAGTCGATGTCCGTTTTTCTTTTTGTGCCATTGCATCGTGTGCACTACTCAAGAGACTAGATGCTATCAATCTAAACAAGGCAATAGACTTTGTAATGAAATGTTATAATGATATCGATGGTGCTTTCGGATGTCGACCGAATAGTGAATCACACTCTGGTCTCATTTACTGTTGTCTTGGCTCACTCTCCATTGCCGGTCAGTTACATCGAATTGATGCTGATCAACTTGGTTGGTGGCTTGCAGAGCGCCAACTCCTGTCTGGTGGACTTAACGGAAGACCGGAGAAGTTACCCGATCTGTGCTACTCATGGTGGGTGTTGTCCTCCCTCACCATCATTGGCCGTCTTCATTGGATTAATAAACGCAAGCTACTTCGCTTTATCTTGGCCTGTCAGGACTCGGAAACTGGAGGATTTTCTGATCGACCTGGCAATATGGTGGACCCTTTTCATACACTTTTCGGAATCGCCGGCTTATCTCTACTCAGCCACGAATATCTGGACGATTTGGAAGAGGAAGACCCAGCATCGTCTAGTTCAGAAAAGGACAAGTTGGACAGGATAGATGTGAACAAGATTAGTGAAGCAATTCGTAAAGTCAATCCAGTCTTTTGCATGCTGGACAGCGTGATAGAAAGGCGCGCAATCCGAACGCAACGTCTCACCGTGCTGTAATTACAATACCATGTCTTGTACATATGCAACTGTTTTTCTAGATAATCTCGATTAAAGGTTCGTTCCGTAACATCAACAGTTGATCGTCTCAAATGGCAGACTGGCTGTGGCACTTTCGCCTGTGAGGCTGTGACCCGACAGCAACGTTCGATATGAGTGCGCTTGTTCGAATAGGCTCGCTTCTAGCCTGAGGTTGTGCGGCGTGTGTGCACTGGTGGTAGCCTCGCAATCCTCGTGTGCTCACACCAATCTACTCATTCTCGTAGCTCACTCCATTTGCCCGTGTATTTTTAGTGCACATCTTTCTACTTTTCCTGGCAATTTACTTAAGTCTCGTGCTCTGGTTAATGTCACATGTGATCTGCTGATGAATAATTGACATTGTGATTCTGTCTGCTGCCAGTGCCACAAGTGTGACTGCACAGGGAGAATCCCCACAGCTGTTGCTGCACGCACACATCAGCGTTATCATCATCATGGCCACGTCCAGTGACCAAAGTGACTCAAGAGCTTTTTTGACCTCCATCAAGCAATTAATTGCTGGTGGAATCGGTGGAATATGTCTCGTGCTAGCAGGTCATCCAATGGACACCATCAAGGTTCGAATTCAAACCATGCCTACGCCGAAGCCAGGTGAGAAGCCACTTTTCTCAGGTACTTTCGACTGTGTCAGCAAGACCCTAAGACGTGAAGGCATCACCGGATTTTATCGGGGAATGTTGGCACCTTTAATTGGAGCCACACCCGTTAATGCAGTATGTTTCTTTGGTTACGGACTTGGTGTACGTCTCCAAACACATGGATCTCCAACTGCCGTTGACAAGCTGACCCATTCCGAACTATTCAAAGCGGGAATGTTGTCCGGTTTTTGCTGTGCCATAATCAATGCTCCTGTGGAAAGAATTAAATGCCTTTTGCAGATTGAACAAGGCTCTGCAAGTAAGGCCCAGTACAAGGGCTTTTGGGATTGTGCTAAAAAAGTGTACGGCAATGGAGGCATTCGGTCAAACTATCGAGGTCTTTTCGCAACCTTTTTTCGAGACATACCTGCCAGTGGAGCTTACTTCATGAGCTATGAATATTTCAAGAAGCACGGCAAGCAATACTTCCAAACCGACAACCAGTCTGCCATCACATTGTTATCCGGAGGATTTGCGGGCATTTTCTTTTGGATTGTTGCCATTCCTGCTGATGTAATCAAATCAAAGATTCAAACTGCTCCACAAGGAAAGTACGACGGCTATCGAGACATAATTCGATCCATGTTCGAGAAACAAGGTATTTTGGGCTTCTACCGAGGCGCCATTCCTGTCTTTCTTCGGGCCTTCCCTGCCAACGCTGCCTGTTTCTTCGGCTATGAATACACGATGAAGTTCCTAAATATGTTGGTCTAGTTTCAAGACAACGTTACACTGTACATATATTCCTAGCCAAAGTATTGTATCAAAGTTAAAAGCTTTAAAGCACATTAATAATGCGACATTATATATACATTTAATGATTTCTAACCATCAATGACTCTTTCATACAAATCTATATTTTGGACTTGCATCTGGGTACTGTGTCCGTAGTTGGGCCAGGTACTGTTCGCACGGGGCTGTGTGCTCGGCAATGGATTCCTTAATTTGTTCCAAGTGCAAATCGTGCTTAGCAAGTGCTTGCTCTGCAGTAAGTGGGCCAACTTTCCTGAGGTGCAGTTGATCGATCACCGCGTGGCAGCCAAGATGAAGCCCGAGATCGCGCACAAAAGTTCGACAGGAAAAGAGTCCGTCAGAGAGTACACGGATCTGTATCGCTGTATCGTCCATTTGGAGTAACTCAATCGAATGACATTGCTTGATACGGAGAGTTGGATCTTTGCCTAGTGGCGAATGGCCATTCAACGAGTTGTTGATTTTCTTTGCTAGTTGATCTTGCCTCTCATCATCGATGTCATCGTTCAATCGACTGATTTGCACGCCTTCATCTACAGTCTGTCCTTCCACGTTGGACCAACTATTAAAAAGTCTGTTCGCTCTCTCGTTTTTCAGCTGAGCAACGGCTTGTTCATTGACCAGGTGGGGCATGTTGGTTTGCTCGATTTGGCCAACAAACTTATTTAGAGCACATCTGACTGTGTCAGCGTTAATGTGTCGATGCTCATGTTCAGCCAATAATGGTGATCTACTGTAAAAATCTGCTGTTTGTTTTCCGAGGAGAGCGGTCACAATCCACTCATGCCTCCAATAGCGTCGAAGTGCCGCAAATTGAGGGGCATGCAAGCCAAAGCCGACCACACAAATACCGGTCTGAAACCATTCTGGAAAGCGAGGTATCAATTCCAAAAATAATTTGCCACGTCGAATGGAGCTGTCCTCGAAGTAAAGAGTTAGTTTGATCCATTGAGCAATGTCTTGGCGAGTCACTCCGTGATCTTTGTACACTGGAACAATTCCTCGTGTGAACAGCTTCTTGGTCTTGGATGCAACCCCTGCCATGGATTCACAGATGTTTCGAGATTCAAAGATGCTTGACAGAATTGATTATCATCATTATTATAAAAATATCCAAAGCACGATTTGGCAACATGAAGCAAGTTCAAACCACAACAAACAACATATGACTATCGATTCTATCGGAAGTATCGATGCTATGCAAATCCACCACTTGGTCAGTTCAATAATTCAATTCAGTAGATCTTTGTTTCTTATGCCATATCTGAGAGTCTATCACCTGTTGGCCATCTAGTCTTTGCTTATTTTGATTTATTGCCGCTTATCGAGCCAAATCAACAGATCGTCTATCAGCGATTAATAATCCCCGATTATTTGTCATTGATTTACGCAGCATGCACTTATATACTTGTGCCGAACTATTGCTTTGTGACAATCGAACCGCGTTTGTGTGACAAATGTTTGTGATATTATGATATATACTTGTGGACATTTGGTGATTTTTGCAACGATACCGACTGGAATGTCACAATGAGGTGTCCTACTTCCCAGCACATCGCTATCTCGATTTAGCCCAGTTACCCGAACAGTGGTGTCACGAGTCACATGTCGCCGCAATCAGTTCCATTTGAGGTCATTTTAATTGTCATCTTTGGCGATGGAACTGTTTGGAGATAGGCTCTCTCCTGGGACATATCAATTGAAGTAAATCAAAAAAGGTCTAGTGTTACTATATTACTGTACTATAATCGCTTTGCAGTGATTTATTAGTAGACTTGATATGCCGGTTGGCTCGGGCAAAACAACAACGCTATGTTCATCGCCTGGCGGCAATCATCTCGAAGAAGGTCTCAATTTAAAAAATTCACTCAAAGGCATACGATTCATTCGATTGGTTCGACATTGGGTGGGACGATACGTTGGAGGACATCACCACCGGCAAATGTCACTCAACGAACCAGTGACAGACTCGATGTGAATCTGGTGCTTTGTGAAAATCAAAAAGCTTATCAAGTGCGCTAATACTGCCATATCGATTGATTTCGCTGTGATTAGTGCTTGAGCTCTTAGCATTAATTATTGGACAATAACAACAGTGGAAAGGTCTAAACACCGAACGGACCAAAATAAACAGGCACCCACTGGCGATCGAGTTGAGACGAGTGTCGTTGCCAATTGGTGATTTGCTTTGTTTGGGGCTATTGGCTTGTGTGCTGCTTGTCTCGGTACTGCTGAGGCACCGTTATCGACTCGTGATCATCGACAGCGCCATTACCATTAATGCCACACGATAGTTGCCAATCTGGCCACATTTGTTCCTTAATTTTTGCTAATGATGACACTGATTGTGCGATAGGCCTTGCTTGTTAGTCACAAACTGAACGCCATTCAGGACAATTTGATGGGTCAGCAGAGTGAGCCTGCACCATAGGTAGTGTTGGGAAATGTGCAGATGCTTCCATTTGAATGTGGCACGTAAACAAGATGCACCATCATACATCCATCGAGGATAACGTTTCCTCTGGTCAATGCTCACAAACAGCTGTTCATGGGTGGGTGGGCTGGTTGGAAGCTCCGGTCGGTCTGGTGAGACGATTGGAAACTTCAAAGCTGTCACTCAAAGTGAGAATAATCTCTGTTATCTCGATAATCCTTTACCCAATCAATGGAAGAAAGCCGGCTAACTGCGTCGACCAGAACATGGAGCCCAAAGACCATTGTCGATGATTTGTTGCGCACCAAAATATTGGCACGACAACCCTCATTTTGTGTGGTGAGAGCGAATGGGTCGACTCGGTGGCTGTGTACTTGTTACCGAAAATAGTATCGATACGAGTCCAATGTGTTGTTGATTGTTGATGGTTCACTCGCCATCAGCACAAACATTAGCCCAATCAAATCGATGTCCTCACCGATAGCAGCTATTTATGGGGCACGAAGTGAATTATTCTCCCGTGTACAGTGGCGAGTAGACTTCAGTAGATCTGATGTTCATTGGTGGGTTTCATTTTTTCTAATTTTCCGCCTTCGATTATGAACGAGTGACGAGCTACGCAAACATGTGCGTCTCGTCCACGTGTGACTGACGTAGTGCTGGCTCGACCGCAAATAGGCCAAATTAGACGTCGATAAGACATTGCTGATCGATTGTACCTATTGGGTGCAATCGATGCATAATTGCACGCTGGTAATTGCTGGTCCTTTGGTCAGCCGGAACATGCCTCAGCGGGCATTTCGAGCACTGACAGACAGTGTTACACCGAGTGGGGGAAACAGTTGGTCGACGGTGAGTCAGCAAGGGAATATTCTCTCTGCTTGGTGACGCCCAATCTGTTGAGGTCGAGTGAAGAAGTGTGTGGATGGCAACGTGGGAGAGAGCGGGAGAGAGTGGAGAGGAACAAACTTGGTGGACCGTATCACTGATCAATGTTATAATTAAATCGAGTCTTATCGACAGGCCGACAACAAGCGCGACACGAACATCGTCGATCCTCGGTATCGCTCGCACACACATTGGCGCGCACATGTCCTCGGGTACAAAGAGTATACTACAGCAATGTCGAGTGTGGCAGGTATGGTTGTATCGTCGAAAAACCCAGTTGGCCATCATGCGTGGGTCATGATGGTACATGGCAGACGCCGCGGGAACGAACAACAACAAGAATGGCGCGCCAATCTCGATTAGATTGCCTCTCGGTTATTATAATAATGCTCCTAGCGTCGGTTCGAGTGATCACTGCAGACCTCAGCCATTGGACAAGGTACTGGTAAGGCAAGCTACCACTGGCGACGATCAAGACAAATATGCATAATTAGAATTCGCCCGAAGTAGGCATAATCTGCCGATGTACTTCAACGAGACCATCGACGAGCCTTTATCGGTGAATGGTACAGGCACCAACTGATTGATTGGTGGAATTTGTTCCTGAGTGAGCAAACCTCAAGCACAACAGGTCGGACGAACCATCTCAACTCGGCTCGACGAGCCAACCAACCAACCAAGTGCAGATTGCATGATGTTTATTTGAATGAATGAAATCTCGAGAAAGCGAACGCCCCGAACATGACTACCGAATGGTAGGCATCCTCGTCGAGCTGATACCGAGACCGACCGAACGAGAACGTGTGCAGCGGCAACGCGCGCGCCATCGACGATCGACATGTCTTGCAAGGGCAACCAGCCGAACGATATATAAAGGACCGGTGCAGCACGCCGAGCAGCTGTACGAAAGTTGGTCGCGCCAATCAGTGCCACGGTCGAATCGATCCACCACCACCACATAATGCACTCGCCCTCCATCTCTCCAGTAAGTGGTGTTCGTGCCGAGTCATTTGCCTCAACACATTCCCGCCTAACTTCCTTCTTCGCCCACAGGCCCATTCCACCCAATGGTATCCCATTGTGCTTGTACTCGCCCTGGTAGCGACCTCGGGAGTGCTCTTCGTTCACGGCGCGCCCGTTGTGTCTGATTCGGTAGCATCACAATCACTGGATGCCATCTCGCCAGCGCAGTCGGAAATTCCTGTTGAGACGATATTTCAATCGAAAATGGAAAATCAGTGCGACAACAACCAAGACCGGAAAGACTTTTGCGAACGTTGCGTCCGGTTTGTGTTTGAGCGCAGTGCCGGCTACCTCGGATGTTGCACCAACTACGACGGGATCTACAATTTTTGCGAAAAGTTCCTCAACTACTCGTTCGACGAGGCTTCTGCCATGTCGCCGATGTCGAAAGCTTCTCCCAAGATGAGCAAAGGCCTGCCCTATTACCGCAAGTAAGCGTCGGTGGCCTGCAAGACATCACTCCCAAGTGTGACTCTTCTTGCAATAAAGCAAAAGCCCGGCCCCAACCCTACCCGAACTCGGTCTTTTGTCTCGCTCTGTTAAGGCACAGTATTGTCACCCGAATGGCTCACTCAAAGTATTGATCAGTTTCCTTTGATGTCTTTGTCTGTCATCCTTGTCCACTAGCCACAACAATGGTCCACGACCATAGCCTAGTATTGTCTAAGTATTCGATTGTCGGCGCGCACCCTTCCTTCCCCGATCGACTACCAGATCGGTGCAGCCCTGTGCCTCCCACTAGCGACCCCCAAATGGCCACGGTGGTCAGTTCAGTCTGTGATACCCATCTCGTCCTATTCCAACACCCATCACTCGATCACTTGTCTCTTGCACTTTCTCCATTCGAATAAACTGCTCAGTCAATGGAGCTTTATTAGTCATATCAGTAGAACGCGATCAATGGTCAGAGAAACATGTCATTGGTCAGTGCACTACAGCATAAAAAGGATTCCACTGCATTCAGTATTCAGTCTTTTGTTGTTCAAATTGACTGTCTCGAGGTTCAATCTGATGGCCACTTTGGTATGAACCGGTCTGTTGGTACTTGTTTTGTCCGTAACCAATGGTCTTTTGAGAGCCATAGCTTGATTGACCATAAGCGGGCTGGCCGTAGCCAGATTGTCCGTAACCAGCTGATTGTCCATAGCCAGCCTTGAGAGCACGATTGTACACGTCACCAGAGCAAACACAGGTATTCTTGGGACAGTTTCCCTGCAGACAGTTGTCGTAGCACCACTTGTTGGTGGCAGTACGCGCAATGGCAACACACTGCAGACCTAATTTGGCGCCATTCTGGTAACTAGAAGAGGCCTGTCCGTATCCACCGCCATAACTGCCAGAGCCGTAGCTATTCTGAGAGATATAACCTTTGGTACCGTAATTACCGCCATACGATCTCTTGTAGCGGGGTCTAAAATCAATAAATCAATTGCATTATAATTAAGAATGTGGGTTTATTAGACGTTACTTGTTCTCTTGGTACAGTTGTTGCACTGCTTCAGGACTTTCACTACCGAACAAAGTAAATTTAGCAATATTGATTCAACCGTCAACAACAACTCACAGCAAAGATTGCTCGCCATTGAACCACAGGGCGGGACCCGATTCGAGTTTGGAACCGGTGGCTTGACTCACAAGCATAAATGCCACGATGGCAAGAATTGAAAAGGAGATTGATGTCATTCTAGTGCTGGTGAAGTGAATGCAACTGCTGTTCTACTGACCAAAAGTGGTGATGTGGCCGTTTATATACAGAACGATCCTATCCCCCGGATAGTGAAGAATTATCGCGAAGGAACGTTCTTCCGCTCGGGAAATGGAGATCGAGATAAGCAAAACTAACGTGAACTAATTGTGTGCTGATTGCTAAGAGTTGAAACAGAGAAGGGTTCTTGTGAATTTAATAAAATGTAACATTCTAAACTAGTGCGGGAGATTAATTGAAGGACAGCTAGAGCAGCCAGGAGAGGGAGAAAGTGTCGGTGTCATGGCCGAGATTAAGTAACTCATCTCCGGAGTCATTAACTTGATGGACACCATTGGGGCTAGAAGCTCCCAAACAGACTATGTTTGGTTTGGCCATTGAGTGTAGAGATGAAGTGTCCTTCAAGTAGACATTGTCCAACAGTGACTTCAACAGTTTCTGTTGCTTCTTCTTATCATGTTGCCCAGTGGCGGACAAACTTTGCGAGAACTGATCCCACTGCTTTGGGTCTACTGCACAGATCTGAGCCAACTTAGGATTCACTATGCCTTTGAGATCACACTTGAAGATGACTTTCTCATAAAGAAGCGTAAACAAAGACAGAAAACAGTTTACAGTGGTAGCGTCAGACTTTTCGGTTAGGTTAATAGCTCGAATGATGCGCTCCGCCAAGTAATAGAAACCGTCCACTGAATTGATCATATTGCGTGCCGTGAGACTGTGCACCAAGATGGTGTTTACCTCACAAATGGTTGACCGAAGATTGTCCAATGGCCAAAGCAGACAGTTGCTCACAATGATCACCAGGGGAGAAGCGTTCAAGGAGATCAAGTGCTTGGACAAAAGTGAGTCCTCTTCAAATGCGGTGGGTTCTTTCCTCAACGGAGCGGGCGTTGTCATATCGTCCTCCATGTTTTCGTCCTCCATTTTGGACTGTTGCTGTTGAGCATCAATGTGGTATTTTGAAGCCCAACTTGTAATGTTCTTTGGTTCATTGAAAATGTCAAGCAATAATAACACAAATTCCTGACCAATAGCGTTAAGGACAAAATCTTTGCATATTTCCAAGTTTTGTTCGTCTTTACTTTTCTTTACATGAAAAGAATGATTGACCAAAGATTTAGAAGGTTCGCTATTAGCAATGGCATTTTCCTTCTCCTGTTTGATCGACTGAAATTTTTGATCAAGCATATTAAACATGAATGGCAAAAAGTCATTAAGGATTTCAACGATTTCACTTGATTTGAGAAACTTCTCTGCCCGAGGACAATAGATTGCCACATTACGGAGGTAAAGTTTGATCATTTCATAATAATAGATCAGAGGCAATGATTTACTGTTGGTGAACATTAATTGAAATGAGTTGTGGAGAAATGTTTCGACCACTGTTTCTGATGAAGGGTAAGTAGAATAGTAGAAGAAGAGAAAATTCAACGAACTTGATAGCATTGAGATTGTCTGTGAGTACAAGACACAAACTCGTTGCTGTGTATGCATGCCAACCAAATCAGATGGTGGTGGTCTTTGCCGATCCCAATTGGACAATAAACTTCTCATTGGATCTTTTGGAATGAGAAAAGGGCGATCGCCACAAATTGTGGTCAAGTAAAAGAGCGGAGTGTCAACAAAGAGATATTGTTGGTAGAAGGGGTGACACAATAAGTCTAGATTGCCTCTGTCACCAATTTGATGGAAGTGCCACAAAGAATTCATTGCCGCGATGATCTTGTAAAATGGAGCAATGTACTCCAAAATAGAAAACCAAGCAATGGCAAGACAACGACTTGGATTAATGCGCTTAAAAAGTCGCGAGAGCAAATTCAATGCGACAAATGTTTGGCTAAATTTAGCGTGACTGAAAGATGGCAATTCAATTGAGCTAAAATTCGGTTCTTTACTGAGGCCAATGTCGTTGAAAAAATTCACACCATTTAACCCAAAGTCATAACTGGTGATCCATCCAATTTTGGTCAATAAATGTTGAAGAATAAAGTTGCGCTGAACATCGATATCTTCAAAATGGTTACTAAGAATAATGAGACCTTCATAAAGAAAACAAAATTGAATACTCGAAATTAGCTGCTTATCAATGAGATTATCAATGTAAGTTCGCATTAGCTCGAAGAAAGGTAAAAGAAGGGAAGAACAATTAATAGTAAGCTTGATGAAGAGTGCTCCCGCGTGATTCTGCAACTCTGTGGCACGAGAAAATGTTTGGTCGTTATTTTTTAGAGTAAACTCAAAAATACGCTCAATCAATTGTTGTATCAAATTGGACGAGAAATGTTTGTAAAAAGTAGACATCGATGAAAGTGTTGACAAAATTTGAGACAACACTTGTTCGTCTTTAGAGGTGTCCTTCAATGCTTGCAAAAGTCGTTCAAAATAAGCTTCCAATGTAATTTTAAACTAAAAACAATAAAAGCATTAGATAAAACAAAACTTTATCAAAAGACAAACCTCTTCAGAATAATCAAGTTTAGGAATAATCGCTGCGCATAAGGTAGCAACAACGTTCCAGGAAGGAATGCCAGTAGGCCAAGTGTCCGAAGTTTCGGAAAGAGGGCCAAGCATTTCACGAAAAACGTTCGAGAGATACATTTGGCACATTGTTTGATGATTCTGGGCATATTCATGAACAAGTTGTAAAAATTTTCCTCGATTTTGATGGAAAAGATTGCAATAACTTTGATAGGAATCGATATTGAAGCACACTCTCAACTCGCAATTGTTAGCTGCAGATTCTGTTTTTGGATCGATTTTACAATGGCCAATCAAAGTTAGAAACTGTAAAGGAATGTGTTCATCAACCGAAGGGACAATTGGAGATATCAATTTGGTTCTTTCATTTGTAGGCGACGATTCTGTTGAAGCTGCCGGTTGAAGCTTCGAATAAAGCAATAAAAATTTGAGGAGTATTTCATCGAAGTTAGCGTTATTGTGTTGAAGACAATTGAGTATAAAAGTAAGAAATGAAGCCCATAAGGTTTGATTTTGAGAAATCGAGGAACGCAGAGTCGAGTTGGTTGTATCTTTGTTAAACTGAGTTATCACTTGGCAGATGATCTCCACTGAAATGTCCATTACCAAAATAAACAATTCAAATAGTTCGTTGTTAGCTTCAATAGGACGCTTATAGGTTAAGTAGTTGTTCAACACATTTGTTACTAAATAGTTAACAAATTTGTCAGGGCTGCAATCGTGAAATATTTCTGAAATAATAGCAGCATCATCCGCACGATTAGGATTAGTTTGCTTGATAATTGATTGGATACATCGATATGAGAATAATTTAGCCTTGTATGAGAAGTGGCTCTCAAGGTTCAATTGTGAACTGCTAGCAAGCACAAGAATTTGGTTGATCATCTCTTCGTCTAGGTAAAACCATTCAAAAAGTGATTCCAATGTTTGCAGTGCTTTCAATACTACCATTTGTTTATATTCGAGCGTCAAAGTACGGAGATCGTGAAAATGGTCAGATTCTAGAATTGAAATACATTTCTGAAAATATCTGTAAATAGTGTCTTTTTCTTGCATCAAACTTTTGATAATCTCTTTGCGTCGATTGGCATTGGTGGGAATGAGTAGTGTATGCAAATAATCAGATATGTTGAGAAAAGAATACACAGTTACCAAAGAACAATGCTCCGTGCATTCACTAATAAAGTTAGGCCAATTGTTAGGCCATTCTCGGATAAAAATCTCAGCAATTGTTTGGCTGCATGCATTCAGGACTAGAGACGAAGTGGAGATTTTGCTAGGAAAGTTATTGTTTTTTAGGCGGAGGAAAAGTCGCTGTTTGCACCACTCAAGGCAATTGTCTTTTAGACGATTTTTCATAGACTGGTCAAAATTGTACCAGTTATATTTGACAAGAGCATTGATCATTTTGAAACCATAATTGATATAAATTTCCATAAGGTAGTTGTTTGCAATAGGACCTCCACTACTGTCGTCGAGTATTCCAACTAACATGAGTGCCACATTCATGTACAGATCAGTGTTGGTGTGGATTTCATTATTGATCACATCGTTAAGTTTGGTATTTGCCTCAATGCGATCCGTATTGCTCGTGTTCGGGTTAATGCTAACATTGATCAGAACACATATCTGGTGTACCACACTTTCCGCTTGAGGGTCCATTTTTCAGTGGCTAATGATGGATACTTTCAATGACAAATGAAAATAATCTAGATGAGAACATTTAGTGGTGCAATAAAAAATGAAAGAAAACATACCGGCAACGATGGACCAATAGAGCGATGACCAATCCCAAAGCGTGTCGCTCAAAACCAACATGTTTATATTTATGGGAAGTGCACTGAAGCGAGCTATTCGCACGGTGGCAGTACTATCGTTCGGACTACGTGTAAAGTAAAGTGAGAGTGCAACAAAACAAAACAAAATTGGCTACAATCGCAAATTGTAGTGTATATTATTAAAATTTATTACATATATGTATCAGTTCATAAATTAAAAATCATTGTACTATTAAAATCATCATCAACATTGCTTGCAGAAGGTTGCCTCCAAAATAAATACTCAATTGAAAATAGTAATAAATTGAAATGTAATGAGAAAGCACTTTGACAGAATTTATATTACAGTAGAGTTTAATAAAATGTATCAATAATAAAAATAGATCAATAAATTAATTCAATAAACTCACAGATAATGTTCCCGATTCACAAAACGAGAACCGTAAGATGCAAACTATTTACAGGGGTCAATTATATTAGCGTTGGTCCGAGTTGTTAGTTACGAAGTGCCTCCAGTCGCTGTCTCATCTCACTGATATCTTCATCGTCTTCTTCGCTTTGTTTTGCAGCAGGAGCTGTTTTGCCTTCCTTGATCGAGACCGACGGCAAAGAATCAGACACCACAGCTGGTGCATTACCGAGTTGTCCATTAGTTATCTCGAACAAAACCTTGTCCACTTCTTCGTTGGCCTCCTCTTCCATTTCTTCGCCGCCAAGAGTGTCCTCGAGGGTCTCTTCAAGCATTTCGTCAATGATGCCAGCGCGCATCATTTCACGTGACATTTCTTGCATCACTTGCGCAACCTCCTGAACTTTCATCAAATTTTGCATTGAACGCATCACCTCGGTGGACTTTTCCAATGAATTAGATATTCTTATAGTAGACAGTTGGTGATTCATGTTCATCATGATAGAGTTGAGATGGGCCTTCGAAGTGTGCAAGCGAGATATCTACAGAAGTAAGATCCATTAACAAATGCTGAAGCACAAAATATCAATATGGATCAATACCGCTTTGCGTGAATTGACGATTTCTTTAGCAAACACCAGACACACATCGCGGCTACCTTGTTTGGCTGCTTTCTTTAACTCCATCTTCACCTTATCTTCTTCCCGTTGGATAGCCCGAATTTGACGATCTATCAGTAGTTGCTGTTTTCGAATCTTCGAAGTCCATTCTCTGACCTAAAACAGGCAAATTAAAAAGTATTGTGTAAATTGTACTAGTCAGTAACAGTATTAGTTATTAGTCACCTGTTCCTTAGGAGTGGCACGTTGATCTTTACCGAAGAGACCCATACTTGTCAATGTTTACAATTGGCTGTATTGAGACCGAAACAGAGATGGATATGATTCAGTGCGCCGAGTAATGACAAATCGTGGTGTACACCTCCTCAAAGGCAAATCATACAGAAATCAGGTAGAAAACAGTTGCACGGATTAGAATGATTGCCGACAAATGCAATCCAGTCGAGTGGATTGCTCGCTTTACTTGTACACAAAAGCAACAACCAAAACAAGTGGGAAACTTTCCAATTACTGACGCAATAAACTTTACGAAAATATATCTGTCAAATGTGCGCGCACAGAGAAGGAGGAAATTCTATGTGTTCGATAATGAACAGTAGAAAATGTGAGTGACAAATAGCAAGAAAAAGAAGAAACATATAAAAACGTGATTATATTGGCAATAATCAATTGGCTCAGCATTGGCGCCATTGTACAGGATGATTCAAAATACACCATGCAAGCCTGTGCAAGTGAGTGCGATCGCGTCAAGTCGAGTGTCTATTTGGTTCTGTGGCAAGTGTTCGTTGCTAATTGCCAATAGATCTCACTTGCAATCATTCCATTGGTTCTGCTTGTTTTGTAAACTTTAATTAGTTGACTAATGCCGATGACTGCTCATTAGTGATTCGTGACAATTAATCTATACTAGAACCATTTCAACAATTTTGGCTGGTTATTTAGTTATGTGCACTTTTGGTTTGGATCCCATCGATGTCATTTACAAAGTGTTAGTGTGTCACTTTCGAGTGTAATCAACCTGACCGTTCGAAGTTATATCCTTTTCATTTGTCAACGTATTCGCCACTGAGTAGCAAATTATTAGGTAACACCAAATTGGTTGGTTTGATGTTTTACCGCAATGGAAACTACATTTGAGTTTAATCGATCGACAGCGATCACCACTTGCAAGTCATTACTACCAGTTGGTGTCGATGCTTTCCTTACTAAACGAGGAAAGATATCGCCTTACTCGAAACTCGATAATCGTTCATTCATTGAGGGAAATCACTGGAAGGCGCACACATCTGTCAATCAATCGGTTATCAGACACGAGCTTGTCACCACAAATGTCGCGCCATTTATTACTCAACACGCGCAATCATTGGTTGACGCTCGTTCAGTGTCATTCTTATTCATTCAAACGACTACTTCCACTCAGGTTGGTTCGCCATTGTTGACACATAGCCATTGGCCAAATTTACAACTCAATTCTGGCGTTGAATCCGGCCTCTGATTATTTTGGTGAATCAATTTTTTCTGTTCGACATGCTATTGGTTGTCAGTTTGATGCATCTCAAGTATCCCTCACATGGAAGAGCACTCACTTTCGACCAATTGGCTTATAAGCCGGCAGCACCAATCAACAAGTGCATTCACAAAGTGCTCTTCGCTCGTGCAACTTATTTCCTCTGATCAAATGTCGAAACAACTCATGCGATCAATTGTTTTGCCACAGGACCGATTTCATAACTCGTGCCGACCAGTGCCACTCACCTTGATTATTACGCGATCGAGCGTATGAACACTTTTCGTGCATACCTGTAGTGGTCCTTTTGCATTGCATCTCCCTAATGTGGTGACTCGTATGTTTTAGGTCAAGTTTCGAAACGTTCATCAATAATGTCGGCGATAATGCAAAGTCAACTCTGTTTAATTAACTAAGGCATTTGACAGTATTGTAAAGTGGCCAACTTTTGTGATGAGCACATTTGACAAAATTGGGGTTACGGGGACTACGAAGGCATACAAATATTTATGGTGCTCATCAATTTGTTTGATAGTGCCCATGTCCTGCCATATTGTCCACTCTTTGCAATATAGACCATAGTATAGATTTTGTTGGTGTAATACTGTGCTTCAAGTGAGGCAACCTCTGAGAAGTGCTGCTGTGCCGTTTATAGTTCCGTGAAAGGTTTTTTACTGCTCGTGCCAGTTGGTCTACTTTCTTCATTTGCATCCCTGTGCAAATGTGACATCTCAAGTCTGTTTTATAAGAGCGATTCGAAACAGCGCAATGCTAATATAGAGATGACCGCGGTCGTTATGTCAACTCGACACAGTCATAACACGACATCCAGTTTTCTTGCTGTGGTAGACCTACAACTTGAACAAATAAACAAACAAAATTAAACTCCATTCTTTGTCAGTTTGTCAGTAATTCACTCGATATAACTTTTCCAAATGTTAATTTGTTGATCTGTTGCTTGTGAAAGGGTCTAGTGGAATTAGTAGCATCAATCCATACAGACGTACTGTACTCGATATCTGTACTCGGTCTCGACCACTTTGCATTGGAAGTGTGTGCACCAATTTAGAATGTAATTAGATTTTTGTATTTAATTAACTCGTTTAGCGTAATGATTGCTATACATCGCTTTAAACAATGAACACGAGTAATTCCACGAAATTTATTGCTTTATGCCATTGAACACTCGAGCTACCTTTATGCACCTTTTTGCAATCCATGCACAGTCAATTTTATTATCTCTCTGACTATAAATATCGCGGTAGAAACTTTTATATTGAATTTTACCTAAAATGTACAGTTATTGCTTGTCATACCAAATTCTTGTTCTTTGTTGAGTTAATTTACTTAATTAGTGTTTCTGTTTTATCGGTTTTTCTCGGTAAGTACGCCCGGCGATTATTCATTTAGCGGACAATTAGCAGAAGCAGCGAATCAATTCGACAAGCGCCATTAGAGTGCATGCACGCGTGCTTTCACACTTTCACTCGAATCAATGCACGGTGGTTGGTTGGCCAATGGCGCAAATGTCAATTTGTCACTTAGCTTGGCACCAATCTAGCGTGACAAAGTGGTCTAGGTGACCTTTGATTTGAATCGATTCGAAATGATTCTATTAATACGCTCTTTGCCACAGCGTCAATTAGCCTGCTAGGTTACAAGTGTCGCAAGTGCAGACTGGTACGTGCTGCCACTCGAAGTATCACTTATTATTCTTGTACTGAACACTGTCGATATCACAGTTCGCATCAACGCTTGGTCCTTTCCAATCGATAAATCATTGTCGGTGTTTGTTTATTTTCGCTTTCGTTTGGCTTGTCTACTTTGTGTTTGTGTTTGTGTCGAGTGGATTTTGGCTCTCACTTGTCTACTTGTCTATTTCTAAATATATGCCACACATCGAACGGTTAGGACAAGTTGTGTCTCGGTGTGCAGTTGTAACAACTGGTTAAGCACAACACTAAGGTATTACATGTATAACACTATACCCAATGTATTACAGCACTCCTCTCACCGTTCGTCAATAAATGTCTTTTCCGTGGTATTCCTCATGTAAACGAATTCGGCCAAGAAACGTTAAAAAAGTTCATGCACTTGTGAAGTTGATCGATTCATAGTTTGACGCCATCACCGACACCGATGCACTTGTCGGTCTGTGCCGAGGCCATTCATTAGGCTCGATGATTTATGTGTGCAGCTCGACGCGGCTCGGTTCTTGTCTCGGTGTTTGGTTGCCTCGATTGGGCTCCGTTTGGTGCACTAATTAAGTGCCACTTGCCCGTCTGGTGCTTTTTCCACACACTCAACTTGTTGCTATTTCCGAGTGTTCGTGTTGCGCCTTGTCAGTCTTTCCCAATTCAGTGAGCATAATCGGTTTCTATTGTGTTTCCATTTCATCTGTCTCACGTCTTCATCTTTCTCTGGCCTAACTGCATGGCAGACCTCCACTTGACTGTTGGATGGCTTGTTGGAGCGTTGCCATCTCTGCTCACTTCAGAATCATTAAACAGATGAATGACAATCGGCCTGTGTTCACATTGCCAGTGACGTCTTAACGATAATTATCTGTCATGTGGCCAGAATATTGTCTTGCCATCGCTCTGGCAGTGCCGCCACTCACCAGGCTCACCAAAGTGAGCCATCGTCGCCAGTCTGCCACTGCTCTATGATACCGCTTGATCGTAGGGGTATGCGACGAATGGTGTTCAAGCCGAGTTCGTTGCAGAATCGACTGACAAATCAGTAGAAAGCACATTCACACGAAACAGCCAAGCAGCTGCATTCGAATTCGGCATTGCGAGATTGTCACATTCCTCACAACCGATGCCACTGGTTCCACTGGCCGCACTCAGTCTGTCGAATGTGCATGCACTCGATGGCAACTGACCCGTTAGCTCAATTCTTTGTCGCATCGCAATAACATCTTTATTGCTGCCATTTGTTTGCCTTTGGTTCATTCTAATTCGCAATTGCTTTGCAGGCGCACCGCCAACTGAGACCAACTCATGGCCAGCAAACTGTTATCGAGCCGGACCAAGACCATCCTGTACTGGCTTGCAATTGTCATTCTGTTCGCGCTCTTTCTTGGGTTTCTCATTGCATACATCACCAAAAAAGAAGGTACGTGTTGAGCTCGAACTCTCTGCAACAAACGCATGCGTCGTCGTGGTTTCATCTTTGTTATGTTGCATCCTAGGTGGAGATAATGTGTCCACCGAACTCCCGCTCACCACACCTACCCCTCCGACTGAAGACGAGATCCGGCTAGGCGATAACGTTCGGCCGACTCATTACAGTCTGGAAGTAAAGTCGGATCATGTGAACGATCAGTTCAGTGGCACTGTCACCATTGACATTGACATCAAGAAAGACATTGATCTACTGAAGCTTCACTGCAAGAACCTCGAGATCAAAGACTACCATTTGAAAGACTCGAATGGAGCGAGTGTGGATTTTAAGAATGTGGAAATTGATTCTCGACTCGAGCTTTGTGTGTTTATTCCCAACAAGAAAATCTCGACTAAAAGTTATACATTCACTATTAAATATGCCGGCAAATTTGTGCCAGGTCAGATCATGGGCTTTTATAAGTCCAACTACACCACCTTGGATAATCAAGTTCGTCAGCTGACTGCCACCAAGTTTGAGCCAACGTATGCTCGAATGGCTTTTCCATGCTTCGATGAACCCAAATTTAAAACAAAATTTAACATTTCCATCATTCATCCAAGTTCGCTGATTGCTCTGTCAAACGAGATAGAAGAAAGCACCGTGCCAATGGAAGATGGCTGGTCAAAGACTACATTCAAACAAACTATTCCAATGACCACTTATTTGGTTGCTTTCATTGTCAGTGATTTTAAATACACAGAGACGAGGACCACTTTTGGAACAAGAGTTTGTTTTCTATCATCTTTTGCATCGAAGTTTAATGCTTTTCTCTAGGTTCGTGTTTACTCGAGACCAGATCAAGTTGGAAAGACTAGTTACGCACTGGAGACTGCGGCTCAGGCTTTGCAATACTACGAGAACTATACTTCCATTCCATATGCTCTCACTAAATTAGGTATATTCATAACTTTTGATTGTATGAAATGGTTTTACCTAAATTATCAATTCCTTTAAGACCTCATTGGTTTACCAGAGTTTGTGTCTGGAGCAATGGAAAACTGGGGACTGGTTACCTACAAGGAAACCTTAGTGCTATACAGTGGCACTGAATCCAGTGTGTTTGATATGAAGCGAATCGCCTCCGTTGTCAGTCACGAGATAGCTCATATGGTTAATTGATGACTTTTTGTGTTTCATTTTTTAATTATTACATCTAAATTTAGTGGTTTGGCAATTTGGTTACTTTAAAATGGTGGAATGATCTTTGGCTGAACGAAGGTTTTGCTAGTTATTTCGAATTTAAAGGTCAAAATCAAGTCAACAAGTCATGGAATATTCTCGATCTCATCTTGACAAGTGACATTTATCCGGCTCTTCGAGCGGACTCACAACAGAGTTCTCGTTCAATGGTGAACAAAGCTCTCACTCCAAACCAAATTACAGCCATGTTCGACACAATCACTTACAGCAAAGGCGCGTCTATTCTAAACATGATCGAGAGCATTATCGGTGCAGTTGCTTTTCAAAATTGCACCCGAAACTATTTGAACAATTACAAATTTGGAACAGTTGAGACTACAGAAATGATTAAACATTTCAAGGATGAAATCAAAAAGGTTTTTAAATTGATCAGTTTGATATTTATTCAATAACTGAATGTATTTTCTCAGGTAACAAGCATTGAAGGGGATACATACCTGAAGAAGTATCTTTACAGCAACACTTATCCTATTTTGAGTGTGGAACGTTCCCAGTCGAATGACACGCTTAAGATTACTCAAACGGCTTACAACGCCAATCAGTCTCTTGTTCTTGAAGAGCCTTGGATGATCTACGTGTCTTATTTGTTGCCAAATAATCAAAACGGTTCCTTTGTGTTGAATCAAGTATCCCAGACTGTACAACTCGACACAAAACTTGCCACAAACGAATGGATCAAACTAAACCGTGACTCGAATGGTTACTATATTGTCAACTATCAACAGAACGATTGGGACCTTCTGATTAGCCAGCTCAAGCAGAATCCTAGTGCCATCCCCAAAAAGGACCGAGCCAATATTTTGTTCGATGCCTACCAACTTTCCGACAAAAGTTTACTCAACTACGAAACTTTGTTTGGTTTATTTGACTATCTCAAGAATGAAAATAATCATCTTCCTTGGAGTGTGGCCAGCTCTACATTTTCGTTGATTCAATCCAAATTGACCTCAACCAGCAGTTCTTCCATAGTGCAGTTCAAAGCCTATGTTCGTGGTTTGCTCAACTTCATCTACGATGCAAAGGTGGACTTTGCTGCTTACCCATCTACAATGACACATGAACAAATGTGCGTTTCTACCTTTTTTTTGCTGAATCTTCCTGTTATCAGCACTTTTTATTAATTTTATTATATTTTTTTCAGATCACTACAAAGCAGTCTTATTGGATTGGCATGTCGTGTCGAGTACAAGAAATGCATCAAACAAGCAAGTCTTTTGTTTCACAATTGGCTAGACAATGGCGCCAGGGTGAATCCTAACATTCGGTCCCTGGTGTACAAGTATGGTCTACAGGCAAGCAACAATGACAATGATTGGAAGCGAGTGTGGGACTTGTATCAGTCCGAGAAGGACGCTCTTGAAAAGTCCAAACTAATGTCAGCCCTCACTAGTACAACAAGTTCCACTTTACTGTTGACGCTCATTTCGTACTCACGAAACCAAAGTATTATCAACAACGAGAACTTTTTCTCAGTTCACCAGAGCATTGCTTCCAACAGTGTTGCTGGTCGGGGTTTGGTGTGGGACTACATCAAAAATAACTGGCATGTTTTGGTCAGTCGATTCGGACTGAACGACCGGAGACTTGGAAACTATGTCAAGTCTGTCACGAGAAATTTTGGCACTACTTCCCGACTCAATGAAATTCAAGATTTTTTCGCTCAAAATCCTGATGCTGGTGCAGGTGCCTCGGCTAGAGCATCTGCTTTGGAATCAGTCAAGAAAAACATTTTGTGGTCTGAAGAAAACGGACCTAAAATTTCAGTCTCTTTAGATGCCCGAGATATATATGCCAATCCTTGGCTCAATTGGCGTCTTGATGAATCTGTGCGCCCAACTCAGTACGAAGTTAATCTTACCATTGACGTTGACAAGCAACAATTTTCAGGATCTGTTGCTATTCAAGTGGATGTCCAAAGGCCGATTAAGTACTTGATTGTGCACTCAAAAGATCTATCGATCAATAGTTCAAATCTGTACACCAAGAAGGACAAAACACTCGTCTCACAAGATAATGCCGGATTTCCCTATCTGCCAAACCAGTTATGGGTGATTCCGATGGGCCAAATAATTTCTCCTGGTCAATATATTGCTAAATTCATATTTTCGGGCAAAATTAGTGCCAGTCTGACTGGACTATATCTGTCTCAATACCTCAACAGTGACACAAACCAAATGGTCAAACTGGCGACCACTCAGTTCCAAGCAGGCTATGCACGCAAAGCATTCCCGTGTTTTGATGAGCCATTGTTCAAAGCAACCTTCACCATATCGATCACCCACAGTAGCAAATTCTCTGCAATTTCAAACATGCCAGTGGACTACATCCGATCCAACCAAAACCTGCAGACCACTGTTTTCAAGCCATCTGTTCGAATGTCCACTTATTTGGTAGCCTTTGTGGTTAGTGATTTTTCCTCCAAGCGCAGTAATCTTTCCTCTGACTTTTCTGTCTACACATACAATCCGAAAATCAATCTTGCCAAGGCTGACTATGCTTTGACTGTTGGTCCGAAAATCTTGGATTATTACGCCAAGGACTACTTCAAGATTGCATATCCCCTTCCTAAGACGGACATGATCTCGATACCTGACTTTTCATTTGGTGCCATGGAAAACTGGGGTCTGGTCACTTACCGAGACGTGTACCTACTTTACGACGAGAAAGAGACCAGTTCGGCATATAAGATGTCCATCTGTTCGATTATTGCTCACGAGTTGGCTCACATGTGGTACGGCAATCTGGTGACCATTAAATGGTGGGATGATTTGTGGCTGAACGAAGGCTTTGCTGAGTTTATGATGTACAAGGCCACTGCAGCTGTGGAACCAACCTGGAACTATAACGAACACTTTGTCATCAAGGAGTCGAGCCGAGTGTTTGACCTCGACTCATCCCTCTCTACACATTCCATTCTGACCGTGGTGCAGGATGAGAACGCTATGCAATCGGTGTTTGACCCGGTCACATATGCCAAGGGTGCTTCTATCATTAGAATGTTGGAAAATATCATTGGCGAAGATAATTTCCGTCAAGCAGTGACTAATTATTTAAAGAAGTTTGCCTACAACAACACCGTAACCAGTGACTTGTGGCGAGAGTTCACAAATGTGCTCACTGTCCAGAAGTTGGACGTTGGCAGCATTATGGACACCTGGATTCGGAGAGAAGGCTTCCCAGTGGTGACAGTCTCCACAATGGATGATGGCACTTTTTCTTTCCGACAAGAACGATTTCTTAAAGACTTTGACTACTCAAACTCGTCCTATACTTGGTTCATTCCACTAACGTATCGAGTGATAGATTTGAAAAATTCCGACTTGGACAATCCAATTGGCCGAATTGACTTTGATACCAAAAGCACGAATGCCACAATTACCGAATTCACGAATAACAGTTTGGTCAAATTCAACCTCAATCAGACCGGAGTGTTCATCTTAAACTATCCCCTCAGTCAATGGAATCGTTATATTGATGCTCTCAATGACAACACTTCGAGCGTATGGCAAAAGTTGTCCACTTTGGACCGAAATAACTTGCTTTCCGATGCTTTCTACCTCTCTCGGTCTGGAAGACTTTCTTACGATGTCACACTCCGATTGGCACAGTTCTTGCGTTACGAGCGAAGTCTTATTGTGTGGCAGACTGCATCGAACATGTTGATGTATTTGCGAAAATTCGCAATCTCTCAAGACAATGGCATTGCCTTCAATCAATGGATGCTCAATAACGTGATTGGCACTCTTTACGACGAACTTGGCTGGGATGCATCTCTTGAGGATGACCTCAACCGACGACAACTGCGAGCTCTGATTCTAGGCCTAACTTGTCTGTCCGATCACGAGATCTGTCTCCAGACTGCAAAGGACAAGTTCACTGAGTTCAAACTACAAATGGGCAACAAGCAGAAGCGAGCACAGCATTTTGCCTATTCCCCTGACCCCGATACTTTCAATGTGTTCCTATACCATACGATGAGAACTGTCAAGGAAGAAGCTGACAGGGACAAGTTCGACTTTTTGATGCAGCAATACCAATTGGCACTGTCCACCAATGAAAAGTTGAGATATCTCCAAGCACTTTGCGCTGTGCAGAGCTCAACTCTGCTCAACGAGCTGGTGGGCAAAGCATTAGACTCGAGTTTCCTTCGAGCCCAGGATTATTTCACTTTTCTGTTTTATCTGTCATCTAATCCAATTGGATTGGAGATTGGCTGGAAATCGTTCCGAGACAACTTTCCAACCATTAGAAATCGGTTTGGACTGGACGATTCCAATCTTGGTCGGGCAATTTACCGATTTGCCGCATTCTTCAACTCACAGGATCGCCGAAAGGAGGTAGTTGACTTTTACGCCAAATATCCAAAAGCTGGTGCAGGCGAACTTTATCGACAACAGGCACTCGAGTTGATCGATGCAAACCTTCAGTGGTCGAAGAAGTTCTATAATCCAGTGATTGAACATTTCACCACTCGGTGTGACTCGAAGATTTGCCCATGGAATGTGTATAGATTGACCAACTCAGTGGTGCCACTTGATTATCACCTAACTATTCAGGTAAACACCAAAAGTTTCCTCTACAACGGCACTGTAGTGGCAGAAGTGAACGTTTTTGAGTCGGTCAAATATATCATTTTGCATGCGGCAAACATTCTACAAACAAGTAAGCCCAGTGTGCGATGGATGCCACAACGAAATGGTACACATGACCAAACCGAGTACGCCACTGGCACTGGATTCCGATATGATCCTTTGGAGTTCTATGTGATCCCTTTAAAACAGGAACTGACCGGTGGAAGAATGTACAGAATCGATGTGTCTTTTGAAGGCAATCTTTTATTGGGAGGTTCTGTTGGAATGTACAAAGGACACTATAAAGATGGCAACGATACTGTCAATATTGCAGCCACTCAATTCGAATCCACTCACGCCCGCAAAGTATTTCCATGTTTTGACGAGCCTCATTTCAAGCAAAACGTCTACACCACAATCATTCATGAAAAATCGATGAACATGACTTTGTCGAACATGCCAATTGTGGAAACAAAAGAATACAATGCAATTCCTGGCTGGATGGTGACCACGTACCAGCGAAGTGTCAAGATGGTCACTTATCTCATCGCCATACTTGTCAGTGACTTCCAGTGCACATACACAACCGCACATGGCATTGGTCCGGCAGACTATGTGAACATTTCCACTTGTGCATCAAAAGCGCACAAACTCGACAAACACAAGTACTCACTGGATGTCACTCCGGGCATTCTTCGGTACTACCAGTCTTACCTTAACCAGCCATACCAAATTGAAAAACTTGATCAGATTGCTTTGCCTCAGTTTAGTCCTGGTGCAATGGAAAACTGGGGACTGGTTAAATACAGAGAGAAAATGTTGCTTTGGACTGAGGACCAGGAAACTTCTTCTCAGCAGCGATCTGTGGTTGCTGTGATTGCGCACGAATTGGCTCATATGGTACTTGATCTCTTATTAATATTTCATTTACACCTTTCCATTTAAATTCTAGTGGTTTGGTAATTTGGTCACTTGCGACTTTTGGGGTGAATTATGGCTGAACGAAGCTTTTGCTTCGTACATGGAATTTTCAGCTGTGGCAAGTGTCCATCCAGACTGGAATTATGTACGTATTGTGTGAACAATGGACTTTTATTTAACGATTGTCTTCATTTAGTTCGACACCATTGTCTTCTATGATGTATTCTCGGGCATGTTGTCTGACTCGACTGAATCGTCGCAATCAATCGTGCGCAATGTCTCCACACCAACACAGATGCCATATTCAAGTGCAATTGTTTACAACAAGGTTTGCCAGTGAGTTTGAGTTTTATTTGTATTTAAATGTACATTTACAGGGTTCTTCTATTCTGCACATGTTCAACACCACAATGGGCAAGGACAACTTTCAATCATCGCTGCGAGATTATCTGCAAAATAACCAATACAAGAGCGTTGTCACAGATGCTTTATTCACGGAATTTTCGAAGAATTGGAATTACGAACAGAATGCTTCTGATTTTTTGCGGTCGTGGACATATCAACCAGGCTTCCCTTATCTCAACATCACCTACAACTCCAAGGATCAAACTTATTCGTACACTCAAGAACGATTCTTCCAAAATGGCGCCAAGCCCAATAAAGACACACTCTATGTTGTGCCATTCTCGTACTACACTCTCAATGCCAAGACAAAGGCACTTCAACCTTCTGGCATTCAATTTTTGGCACACAAGAACGGAACACTTCCAATTGGATTTGCAAATTCTACCAAAGTGAATCCTAACTTCAATGGGTTTTACCTGGTAAATTACCCCGAAGACTATTGGAAAGAATTGAGTGATAAACTGCTGCTCGACTTAAATAGCTTGGTCGATGCTATGACTGTGAATGATCGAGCAGAATTGTTGATTTCAAGTTTTTTGTTGGCTCGGGCCAAGCTCACCTCCTACTTAACTCCATTCAAGTTATACACCTACTTGATCAATGAGAAGCACTTTGTGCCATGGTATTTCTACGACTACTCCCTCACCTATTTGGCCCTTCGAATGGATCGTACTGAGTATCGAGAGTCATTGATGCAATTCGAACGACGTCTTACTTCAACGCACTACACGAACGTTGATTTCTGGGACGACAGCAAAGGCACCAACCTGGACAAAAGTTATCGTCAACTGCTCATTACGATCACCTGTCGCAGTGGCAGTCCGCAATGCCTCTCGGACGCATACAAAAGATTCTCAGCATGGAAACAATCAAATGGAGCTGCGACAATGTTGCCACCCAACTTGCGAGGCAATATTCTCTGTTATGGAGTTCGGTTTACCAATGATAAGTCCGATTACGACTTTGTTTGGCAGCAATACCTCAATGAGAGTGATTCTTCTTCACACAAGTTGGTCTATCTTCAAGCCATTAGTTTTATATCCGATTGGGATTCCTTGAAGCAGTAAGTGATTCGTTTTGTTATACTTCAGTGTAATGACTTTCCCTTTCAGATACATCGATTCAAGTTTGAACGAGACAGTTGTAACAACTGCAAATTTTGTGAATTTCTTCAACTTTGTCATTCAAAACTATGCACATGAGTCAAATGCTTGGAAGTACTTTATGAACAATTACTCAATGCTTGCTCGCAAGTTGTCTTCTACACAAATCGACATAATTATCTCCAAATTTGCCATCTACGCAGTGACCAATGAGCGCAAACAGGAGATTAATACATTTCTTAATGCAAACTCAAATGCCGGCACCGAGAGTGGTCGAAAGAATGCATTGCAAACTATGGACAGTAACATTGTGTGGATGAATAGCCGCAAGACCGAAGTTGGTGAATGGTTGACCAAGAATGCGGTAAGTTGACTGTTGATTGACTCTCTTTTTCAATTATAAAGTATGTTGTTTTTAGTGTGGAGATGTAAGGGAAAGTAAAACTCCACAAGCATGTCCATGGGGCTCGTTACAAATAGACAAGACTGCCTCTCATCCAACAGCCTATAATCTGTTGATTCAAGTGAACGTGACCACCTATGTTTACAACGGAACAGTCGATGTTATGGTCTCAACAACCAAACATCTGCATTACCTCACTTTGAATGCTGCACCAAAGTTGGCGGTCAATTTGGTTTCGATCACTGGACCCAACAATCTTTCAATCGGCGCTCAATTGTTTAGATACAAACCCCAGGACTATGTCGTTGTACGATTTAACGAGCCACAACCACCTGCTCAGTATATTTTGAAATTCAATTTTAGTTCAAGTCTATTAGACTCGGGCTTAGCAGGCCTTTATCTCTCAAACTATACTTCTGATGGTCAAACCTATGGCATTGCATCCACTCAATTTGAATTCTATGACGCTCGAAGAGTGTTTCCATGTTTTGACGAGCCTGCTTTTAAGTCGAAATTCAATGTTTCAATTATACACGACCGAAAGATGAATGCAACATTTTCAAATATGGACATTGTTAGCAGTGAACCGGTCGATCAAAAGCCACACTGGATCTTGACCAAGTACAAGCAATCGCCATTGATGACTTCTTACTTGGTGGCCATGTTGGTCAGTGACTTTGTTTGTACAACTGAGACCTTAAACAATGTTCGATATGGAGTGTGTGCTGCACGAACTCAGCAACACAAAATGGATTACGCATTAACCACAGCACCGAAATGTTTACAGCACCTTGAAAAAGTAACCAAAATTGAATATCCAATGAACAAAGTAGACTTTCTGGCTATACCCGACTTTAACTATGGCGCTATGGAAAATTGGGGTCTGATAACTTTCCGCGAAACGGCTCTTTTGTACTCGGACTCGGACACCACTTCTGCCTCCAAAATGGGCATAGCCAGTATTATCGCTCACGAGTTGGCTCACTTTGTAAGTTTTTGTTCATTTGTCATAGATTCAAACTAACTCAATTTTTAGTGGTTTGGCAATTTGGTCACTTGTGAGTGGTGGGACAATCTGTGGCTTAATGAGGCGTTTGCCACTTACATGGAGTACACCACTGTCAATGCTTCGGAACCCTCTTGGAATTATGTAAGTTTGATTTTCTATAATGATCATTATTAATGAATCATTGCACAGTTCGACATGTTCTTGATGAATGACTTCGAAGCCGCAATCAACGCTGATTCGTCGGATACATATCACCCAATACTCCGAAACATTACCATGACCCCACAAATAGACCAATTCAGTTCGAGCATTATTTACGCAAAAGGTTCCTCTATTCTCCGAATGGTGGAGTTTGTCATGAAGACCGATCCATTCTATGCTTCAATTGCCAACTACTTAAAGGAGAACTCTTACAAAAATGCCAAAGCGAATGATTTGTTTACTCAATTGGACGCTAATTTCCCCACAATCGACGATGTAAAAACTGCAACCGACTTTTTGGACCAATGGATCAATCAGAAAGGCTTTCCTTACTTGAATGTGTCCAAGGACGCCGACGGTTATCGAGTTAAGCAACAACGATATTTGTTATCGCCAAGTACCAGCAACACGAGCACTGTTTGGAAAGTCCCTTTCTCATTCTACAACAACAAACAATGGAACCAAAGTACAATTAGGTTTTTGACTAAATCTGAAGATATTTTCACCAACCTGCCTCAGGATGACTTGGTCAAGTTCAACACTGGTCACAATGGCTTCTACCTGGTCAACTACTCGCCCGACATGTGGAATAATTGGATCGATGCTTTGGTCAACAAGTTTGACGACACGAATCTACCTCCCGTGGATCGAGCAGGATTGTTGTTGGATTCCTTTTACCTGGCACGAGGAAATCTTCTTTCTTACACAACTCCATTGAAATTGACTCAATACTTAGCAAAGGAAAGCCACATCACCCCTTGGACTATTGCCATGCGTGGGCTCAATGGCATAAGCAAGAACATTATTTTTGGCAGTTCCTACGGACCTCAATTTCAGCAATACATTCGAGAACTCGTTATGCCTATCTATTCAACTCTTGGCTGGGACGACTCACTGGGCTCCGAAACACAACGTCGACTGCGAGCAACGATTCTTGAGTTCGCTTGTGGCAACAATTATCAACACTGTCTTGAGCAAGCATCAAAGTTATTCAAACAATGGAAGGAAGACAAGTCAACCAATGGCAAGTCCAATATACCTCCCAATCTACTGTCCATTGTGCTCAAGTATGGACTGAAAGCTGACCCCAAAAACGACAATTGGCTATTTGTCTGGTCTCAATACTTGAATGAGACTTCTGCGACACTAAAATCAATTTACATGTTTGCTCTTGGCAACACTCTCGATCAAAGCTCAATTAGCATGCTTCTAAATCAAGCACTGGAAGCAAAGGTAATTCGATCTCAAGACGCGAATGCTGCCTTCTCTGCAGTGGTTAACAGCAAAAACCGCGATAGTATTGAAAACTTGTGGCAATTTTACAAGACTAATTATGTTCGATTGGCCAGTCCGGGTTCGCCTCTCCGACCAATTCAGTTATCTTCCTTACTCAACAGCATTTGCAGCAATCACTTTTTTACCAAAGATCGAAAAGCAGAGGTAATTTGTGCTGATTGGCTTGACATTTTGCAAATTGTAATGAATTTCTTCTACTATATAGATTATGAATTTTCTTGCTCAATATCCGAATGTTGGATTATCGAGTAGTCAAAGAATCACTGTTTTTAACACCATCGAAAACAACATTGCCTGGCTTAAAAATCGAATGACCGAAGTTGAGAACTTTTTACAGGTAATTTGATTGATTGGATCGATTAAATGGAACTGAGCTTATTGTTTATTCCACAGTGCAATGATCAATTTTGTCCATTCACTGTGTTCAGACTTAATCAGGAGGTCACTCCTCTTCGGTATGATCTTTCCCTCAAGGTCGATTTAGAAAACGACCAGTTCGACGGTTATGTGAAGATTGATACCTCAGTGAGTGGTCATTCAGTCCGCTACCTCACCCTGCACGCTGCGTCCACTTTAAATATAACATCGTCCAAAGTGTTCAACTCTATCACCAAGCAAGAACTAGTTGTGAAAAGAGCCTTTGCTTATAAGCCATATGACTTTTGGGTGGTAGAGTTGGAAAATACTACACAAAATAACCAAATTGAATTACAATTTGAATTCAACAGCAAACTAGCCACCGACATGTACGGGTTCTACCTAAGTCAGTATTACGAGCCAAACACTAAGAAAATGGTGAAGCTTGCATCCACCCAGTTCCAAGCAACCTTTGCTAGACGTGCATTCCCGTGTTTTGATGAACCATCGTTCAAGTCAGTCTTCCGAGTGTCCCTCACTTACAGTAAATCATACAATAGCACCATGTCCAACACAGCAATATTGGAGACCAAAGACAATCTTGACGGAACAGTCACAACAATGTTCCATGACACACCAAAGATGGTCACTTATTTGTTGGCATTTGTGATCAGTGACTTTGCTTGTGTTTCGAATTCAACCACCGACAACAATGTTGCTGTGCGGGTTTGCTCTTCGCCATCTCAAATATCAATGACTCAATATGCAATTGAGAAGTCGCCTCAACTAATCGACATAATGTCTGACAAGTTTAAATTCAAGTACAGTTTAAGTCTGCCTAAAATGGACATTGTGGCTATACCAGATTTCAGTGCTGGTGCAATGGAGAACTGGGGTCTGCTCACATTCCGAGAGACCGCTCTCTTATGGAGCAATCAATTATCATCGGCATACGACAAAATGAAAGTGGCTTCAGTTGTGGCACACGAGATTGCTCATATGGTGAGTTGACCATAGTTTGGGCGAATCAACAATAATTGTTTGCTTGTTCGACAGTGGTTTGGCAATCTGGTCACCTGTCAGTGGTGGGCCGATTTGTGGATCAATGAAGCGTTCGCTTCTTACATGGAATACTTTGCCGTGGCTGACATAGAAAAATCGTGGGATTATCTTCAGTTGTTCTACATCACTGATTTCATTCCTGGTCTGAATGCCGATGCCAGTTCGACTGCTCATCCACTGGTGAGAGTGGTCAACACCACTTCCGATATTCCTTACATATCAAACATCATCTATCAAAAGGTAATTTTCATGTGGTTGCATTTCGTTTTAGTGTAAATTGTTGTTTTAGGGTTCATCTATTCTTCGAATGTTTGAATTCATCCTTACCACAGATGGATTCTTTGGAGCACTTGGCAAATACTTACAGGCTAATCAACTTACTTCTGTTCCTTCTTCTCAGTTGATAGATGCTTTCTCCGAGGTAATATGAACTAATTGTTTGCACGATATTAACAGTCGTCCGAACAGGTGCAAGTGGATAAACTGGCCAACACATCTCAATTCATAAAATCATGGACCACTCAAGCAGGTCTGCCATATCTCAATCTCACTTTGAACGGCGAGAACAACTCGTACATTGTCACTCAAGAACGATTTTTTGCTACTGGACGAGTTGCTGACAATTCGTGAGTGCATGCACATTGTTTACTATCAATTGAATTGACATTATTATTTTTGAATTATTTAGTCAAACTTGGGTTGTTCCTTTGTCTTACTACAAGAATTACCAAGTCAGCGATGAATATACCATTGAATATATTACTGACAAGTCACAAAACATTTCTGTCGAAGTAAGCAATTTAGATACGCTGCCAATCAAGTTCAATAAGGACTCTCAAGGATTCTATATTGTCAACTACCCACCTGAAGACTGGCAGAAATGGATCAAATTGTCGCAAGATCCTCAAATCACAGCAACATTGAAACTTACTCCTCAAGATTATTCCCAACTACTGTACGACGCATTCGTTTTGTCTGGAGCAAATTTGTTGCCCTATTCAACCTCACTTGAATTAACATCTTTATTGCGACATAACGAAATGTTCTCTGTGTGGAACACAGGAAGTATTGTTTTTAGTCAACTTTGGCCTTACTTCCGAACAAACCACACATTGGGAATTAATGCACTGATGCAAAGTACATACAGAACTTATGCGCAGACATTGGTGCTGAATATCTACAACAAGTATGGACTACAAACTCTCGATCCTGAATCAGTGGTAAATCAACGTTTACGATCCCAAGTGAGCTCCTTTGCATGCGCTTACGGTCTAGACCGGTGTTTACTAGAAGCTCAGGTCGAATTCAAGAAATGGCGTTCTCTCAACATTGCGCTCTCGCCCAATGTTCGCGCCACTGTGTTGAGGTATGCCATTCAGGAATCGAAACACGACTCCGACTGGCATTATCTATGGACAGCCTATACCAACACTGTACAGACTTCCTTGAAATTGGACTATCTTCAAGGATTGGCACAAACATCGAACAAAGATCTACTAAACCTGTAAGTTTGTGATGCACTCCTTTTGACATTTTAATGTGACATCCATTTACAGACTCTTCGACCGAGCTAACGACCAGACCTTAGTGAGGCGACAAGACTACCTCTCTTTGTTCAGTTATGCGGTGCGCACTCAGGCTGGTTTCGAAGTGGCCTGGAAGTACTTCATCGCTAACTATAAAAGTATTCGTTCTAACAGATTGACAGAAAGACAAATGGGCATAGTGGCCAATTACTTTGCTCGCTACTTGTTCGCCAATAAGCAGAAGACCGAATTTCATAAATTTTTTGTTGACCATCCAGACACTGGTATATCGAGCACAAGTCTCAATCAAGCATTGGAGACCATCAACAAGAACATCAACTGGGCCAATAATCATCGACAATCTGTCTATGACTGGCTGAGAGTGAAGAATGGCCAAATTGTGCCGGTCAAATAACACAAACTGTAACTAACCAAACTGTACATATTGTATGTTTTGTATTAACTATTTCTTATTTTGTTTTCTATTTCACCAAAGTATACATAATTTCTTATAGTTCACTTGAAAGTTGTTTGGGTGTCATTTGAGTTCAGTTTGATTTCTTTCTTAATTTCAATATTGTCATTCCCTATATATTGGTCAATTGATTGTGGCGGCAGTTTGTGATGTTGCCAGTTTTCGATTGACATATCAATTAGCGGTTGTTAATTTTCCATAGCGATAATAGGACATATGGGTTTGACTAGTGCACACAAACTGGAATGTTTTGATTTAATTGACTTTGTCCAATGACAATTCACTGAATTGATTGCCAACAGTTAACGGACATTACTATTGGTGATAGTTTTCTTTGAATAACTCTACAGCTCGCCAATCTAGCTAGATGTGATCAATGACGACAATCTGCCCAATTGACTGAGATTGGTTTCGTAGTGCAAATTGTCTTTTTAACCACCACCAGGAAATGGTAAATAATGAAAGAGTTGGCACAAAAATATAAAATTGGGGAATTTATTCACAAAGAATGGAAGTTAACTTGATAGAGACAATTACAGTTTCAATGTCCTATTGCGTTATGTAATGTTTGTCACTTGAAGCGGGCATAGTTCAACAAAGTCAATGTTTGTTAATTGATAAGCAAAGTGCAGTGCCATGGGTTCGATTGATTAATCGTCGATGAAAAGCAGCAGTGAGTGAGGAGTGCACTGGTCAGAGCCACTTTCCGTGATGAACTATGCTTTATCACTCCAATTTGGTTCCTTTCAATACTGTCGTAGGTTTCAATGTGATCAAACAGTCAGCAGCAGCCATTGGCCACTAATGGAAATACGCTCGTGATGAACAAGGAAATGTCAACTAAGTGGTCCTCCACTGGTCGTGCCGTATGACCACATCAAATAGATTGCTTGTCGCTAAACATCCAATTATTGACGTTGATGCATTCGATTATTAATAGATGCACTTCGTGCTGACCATTTCGGTTGGTCCACGAGTGATTTAACCAACCCACCTTCAATCGAACACCATTTATCCTCCATTTGTGATATATATTTTCTCGCGCGTACCACTTTGTTCGCCTCTGTCCACCAGTACACATGAGTGTTCTTTGATCAATTCACGACAGTCCTTTGTTAGAGCACCATTCTGAATAAGCTCAACATTAGAATATTTTAAGGACTAATTTAGAGTCCAAGTTCATTTGGCAATTGGTTGTGGTGCACATCTCGAAACAATAGTCGATTTATTTTATGTGTTCTAGATTGTGTACTTCATTTGTGTCACAAACTGACAATCCATTCGTTGCTTGTTTGTTTTCCGGCTCATCGTACCAAAGTAAGTAATTCCCTTTGTTCAAACACGTTTCAATTGCATTCAAATGGTTCATCCACACATCCAGTAGTGTATCCATTTTCTTATCAGTTTTGAAAATCAACGTTAAGTGACAAGTTGTTTACAACTGTTAACAACTATAAAATTAAGTATTCATGAAATGGTTTATTCTATTGACAATTGATCAATTTAGTTATACCCCACAAGTCTTGTGGCACAAGAACTAATAGTTTGTTTGATAATCAACTATTTCTTGAAAAGATTTGTTTGACACATCTGAGAAAGCACAAACAGACCTTTAGGCAAATTCCTTTGTAATGCGATCACTAAACACAGTTTAGTAAACAGTTTTATACATTGGTTGGATGTTTGATGATGTCGATGGCATTTTGTTCAGTTCACATGACTTTTAATAGTAAAATTGAATACGTGCAATTGTGGACAGATCCAGAGGCAAAAATGTTCATTTTGGAGGAAAGCATCAAGGCGTGCAAAGAATGCATCGAGCTATTGTTGGACAACCAATTCAACCAGGCTGTGGAGTTGAGTGGACAGCACGCGGACCATAGTCTGTACCACTCACATGGCCACTCACTGCTTCTTTGGTTCAAGGCATACCTCTCACTCGAAATGGTAATGGCATTAGTTGACCGACATTCACTTGCCTCAAATAACCAAACTTTATGCACAGCCCGAGATTGAAAAAGCCCAAGCGGCTTCGGAGAAAACTTTGGAACTATGTGAATCGGTAAGACCTCAAACCATGCGAGATAATTTCTTCTTCAAACTGTTCCTCAAAACAAATTACGAAGACTTCACTGATGGTAAGTGATACCAAAGTAATTTGATTGATTCGATCGGTGTGAACTTGCCAATCGTCGTTCAGATGAAATTCACGCCGAGTTGATTCGAGCTGAGCAAATCGTCTTCAGTACCGTGATGGAGTTCTTCATTGACCAAAGTCTGTTCGTCCTGGTCAAGGTGTCCTACCGCTTGCGCACTTGTTACCTAATGTACAAGTAAGTGCACACTATTTGTGAGACAATGTGTGCAATTAAAATTCGATTAGATCTTTTGCAAAAATTCTGGACACCAAACAATGGCACAGCCAGGAGTCTTTCGACGAATTCGAGTCGGCTGTAAAACTTGGCCTCGGATTGTACAACTTGATGTTCTCACTGCTGCCAGAGAAGGTGATGGGTTTACTCTCCATTGTAGGCTACAAAGGATCTAGAGAAGAAGGCATCAAAATGCTCAACGAGTCCGCCTTCAGCAAAACACTACGCTCGTTTCCCTCTCAAATGGTGGTCGGCTCCTACGAGTGTTACCTCGACCAAGTATTCAATGTGCGCACCACCAAGGCTCCCGCTATGGAGAAACACATTGAGGCCGGACTGAGCATTAACTCTCAGGTAATTCATTTCATCTAAAGTATAGCTCATTTATTTGTTGATAATCTTTGTCTTCATCCTTTGTGCATAGTGCATATGGTTTCTTGTTTTCAAAGGAAGACTTCATTTGATAAAAAGGGATGTCGAGGGAGCGTTGAAAGCTTTCCAAGCCTCGTTAGAGTTGACCATTGACGTGAAGCAATTGACTAATCTGTATGTGTGGGAAATAATGTGGTGCCAAGCGTAAGTGAATCGTTGTACTTAGCAATATTCGTCTCAATTGTTTCGTTTAGCATTCTAGGAAACTGGTCTAAAGCACACGAGTACAGTCGCCAGCTAAGAGACAACTGTCCCTGGTCATTGCCTACCTTCTATTACATGGAAGCCATCTTCCTCTACATGGACTTTGAGAAACGACTCATCGGTGATGATCCAAACTTTGTCCAATCTAAGGAGTGCAATCAAATGCGTCAACAAATCACCTCTCTACTTAAGTAACTAACAAACAATGTAAATATCTATTCAAAGTATGCCATTAACGTTTTAAAATCTTAGTGAGGTGCCGAAACATGTGAAACGATATGCCGGACGACGAATTCCTGTAGAAAAGTATGTTTGTGAAAAGGTGGAAAAGTTCAATAAGGAGGGAATGTTTGTGGCACCGGCTTATGTGAGTAATGCGAACATTTGGTGTGATGGACCAACTAATGAATTTATTCAGGAATTGTTTCTTGCCTACAACTTGTTTATCTTCATCGAGGGTCAAAAGGACCTAATCGAGCCAATGTTATCTCACGTGGATCTATGTCTGCAGAAATACAAGCTCGATCAGTGTAAGTGTTACTCGAGCCATTACGTCATTTCACTTATTTTCAATTTCCATTCACAGTAAGTGAAAGTTATATGCTGCTTTGTTTACTCAAGGCTGCCTGCTTACGTTTTTTGGGTCGTTACGATGAAGCCGAACCTGAATTGTTCAAGATTGTGACCAAGTTAGTATAATAACAAGTGAAGGCTTGCATAATTGCAACTTAACCATAACCCAATTGTCTAGATTGGACGAGATCAAATTCGACAAGCACCTGGGTCCAATGGCTACGCTTGAGTTGGCTATTGTGAAAATGGGTCAAAAGCATTATGGCGAGGCCCGTCACTGGCTTGTAAGAACCAAAAGTGATTTTCCAAGCTATGCACTCGAATTAATGGTCCAATTACGTGTACACAAAGCTTCTTTGTTGTTGCGAAAATTACAGAACCTAGCGAAATAAAACAAAAGTGATGCCCACGAAAGCTCAAGTCACATGTGGCATGGCGGGTCACAACAACATTATATATAACCAGGCAAGTAGAATTATTCGATCTAGTCATTAAAGGATCAATACCACTTCAAATCGCTCCAATTAACGTAAAGTGACATTTGCTTATCTGGTTAATTCCTCATTGATTTCATAATCAAGTCCATTTATCATTGACACGTATTTCCAAATTCAATTGTGATCGACAATTATTGAACAGATTTTATGGTAAAATTCACGTTTCTTGAACCGATACATAAGCAATAAACCATTTGTGGCCATTAATAGTCATTTTATAGAACAAGAAAATCGCCATTTTATACGTTATTTATTACTGTTGTTTCGGAAGTTAACTTTCCAAAGTATAAATCTTTCCACAGGTTACCTTTGCCATGATTTAAAGCTATTTCAACTAAGTATTCTCGACCTTTAATTAATGATGACATGAGCAAAACATATTCAACGTGAGATGAAAAGACAATGAAATGATAATGTAAGTTAGTGCGGTAAGCAATGAAAGTGTGTAAGTTGTGATCAATAAATGTTATGCCTGTCTAGACTGAGACTTCGTGTTTGTAGATGAACGAGTTGCAGATGACACACTCGGGATCTACGCACTCGATGGCACGTTCCAACACGCCTGACAAATTGTGTAACTCACAGAGTGCAATGTTCTTGTCCTGTTGAAAGATAACATCGTTTCCACAGTCGACAGAATCAAGTCTGTTCATCAGATGAATGATCTCTGTGTCCAGTTCCTTATACACACTGAGCTTGTGTTCAGACTTATAACCCATGATTCGGGGCCGAAGAATTTCTATTCGTCGGAAACAATGTTCAATCACTGGGTGGTCCGAGTGCATCACCATCGACATGTTGATGTACATTCTCGACTGATTTGGGTCGTTAAGGTAGCTGTCGTCTGCCGCATATTGCGAGTGCGAGTAATTGTCGTAGGTCATCGATTGATTATCGTGAACCAAACTTGGGGTCGACTTGTAGTGTGTTAGTCGAGTGACAGTGTCCGTGGTGTACGGAGTCGAGTTGACCACTGCGTAGTGAGCTTTCACCAAGTTGCCACCGTTCATGTCACCATTGGTACGCTCAATTCCTGTCAGATTGAAGGTATAATCTGGATCGTTGACATAAGCAGAATGAGAGTTTACAAGAGGACTTGGCTGGTAATTCGACATTTTTGACTGTGCCTTGCCCGATTTGACATATCGGTTCGAGTCTGGCTTCTCTTCGGGCTTTTTAGACGTTTTGTGCGTTTTTGGTATGCTGGGCGGTGAAAGGACATTAACATTGACATGGTTGTGCTTGTGCTCGTTAGCCACTTCGTTTGGCTTCACTTCAATTGAGTTGTCAATCGATGAGAAATTGTTCAACTTGTCCAGAATGCGAACTCCAATCTCTCGTGTGTGTCTGTTTTCACTATTATCGATGGAGTCCTGAAATTCTTCATTGAACTCGTTCAGGATAAGTCCAAGATTTCTTTCAATATCATTCAACTCGATAGACAATTGGTTGTGTCGTTTAATGTAGTTGTCGATCTTCACCTCAAGTCTGCTCAGTCGTGTAAAGTCATCCTCAAAATCATTCGCAATGGGCTTTGGTTGTTGTCGGTAGTAATCGACATTGTCATCTTGTTGTTCTAATCGAATCGTTATTATTTAGTTATTTGACAATTGAAAATATGCATTTGAACTCACTGTTGACGTATTTGTGGTTATGAGAGGAGTCATATTTCTGATTGTAAGATCGACTTGCCGGGCTTTTTCTGTCGTATTGAATAGTCCGAGGTCCGGTGTCTTGGTCATTGGGAACTGAATTGGATCGGTTAGGTACATAAGTGGCAGTCCTTTGTTTATAATGCGCCGATTGTTGTGACTGATGATTACGACGTGGTGGATACACTCGATCCCTGCCCAAGAGGCGAAATATGTCAGTTGTACTACTCACAGCAATGTTCACTTACTGTTTGGGACGAGTTTTGTAGAGAAAGTCAAAAACTCCCATTAGAAAGTTGGGCTAATGGTCATCCAAAACAAGATGACCAACCAGACATCGGCTGAAGACTGTTTCGATTGGACGCGGAAAGAACGATTTGTGTCCAATTCGGTTCGAGATGTAACAAATCGGCACACAGGAACGCAAATACCAGTGCAGTTAGTAAATGGCATGCAATAAATTGGAGGTGACAAACGCAACAGCAATAATGGTATGTTGGTAGTGTTTGGCCAAACAGGTGCCGATAAAGTAACGAACACGACCACGAGTGGAGACAAGACCACTGATTAGTCAGATTGTCGGTGTGCTAGACTGGTTGGCCGGTGCAGCAGCAGAAGACAAACAAAGCCGATCTTGTTGCTCGTTGCCTAACGATAAATCAACGCTCGCTCAGGATCGGTGCAACTGATCTAATCAGAGTAAATATAACGCGGATGTGTCAGAGCTGGTCACAACACTCATTTAATGGCCATTGCACATTCACTATTCGACAAAGCGGTGCAATTCATTGGACAGTTCAGCGTACTGCTGGGCGGATAGATCCATTTTCTTGACACACTGGCCCAAGTTGCCATTGAGGATCAAGTCCTTTTTAAGTGAGTTTTTCGGGACACACTTCATCTTGTCGCATAGACTTGAGTACTTCTTAAGCAATTCGAGCAACTTGTTCATCTCTTGTTGCAGGCCATTGTCAATGTGACTTTCTTCGGCATTTTGGAACAGAAAACCGTCTTGGTAGTCACCTGGCAAGTACACTTTGGCCAACTCGTAGAGCAAACTAGAATTTCCTTCTGGGACGTAATTCTGGAGGCTTTGAATTAAGCGAGAGAATACTTTAGTGGCCAGTTCGCGGTTGTCGAGGTCTAGTTTTGCATACAAGGCAGTCACAGACTGCTCGATCTGCTCCATGTTCCCAATCGACTTGCTCGAGACCAATGGTTTGATAAGCTCCAGGTTTTCCATTAAATTAAATTCCGATGACGACATGCTTGAGTTTGAAATAGGTGACAGACAGATTAATGCAAAAAATTTAGAAGGAATGGTTAATAAAACCTTTTCTCAGCAGCTGAGACAACTTATACCATTACAAATCGAATGTCGAATTTTCTCTATTCACCTTCACTCATTTAGTTGCAATCTATAACACCAGGCGGTGCTAAGAAATTTTCTTTAAGAAACTTTTTGACAATAAGTTAAGATCATATGCAATATTGTTGAACAAACATTACCAAACGGTTCAACAAGGTCAAGTCTCAAGGAAGTTTGCTGGAAATATCTAAGTGCAGAAAAGGAAAGCATTCGAGTGGAAGATGAATGGAAATGTGATTAATGATCGAACGGTCGAATGTATTGAATGGCGAGAGTGTGGCACATTCCTCACTGGCAACATGGTCTGTGTCGATAATCGTCGATCGGCCAGTGAATGTCACTTAATGAAGTGAGCTATTGGCATTCGCTAATTTGTCCCTGTTTGGTCTGGCCGTGTTTGTTGACCGAGTCAGCTCACTCTGTGAGTGCCTGCGTGTGGCACTGTTTATTTACACTAAATTAATTTCCATTTGGAGCCAATCAATGGCTCACCAGCGCCCAATCAACATCAACACCAGTAAACCACATTTAGCCAGGCAGTTATTAATGGTCGTCAGTGGAGCAGCATTGGAGCATTCTTAATTACTCTGAGCAAACGTGCAAGCAGCAGTCAGACATAGTCCTGATCGATTGTGTCCACTGCCGGATCGGTGTGAAGAATTTCAAACATGATCGCCACAAATTGCAAATTCTCGTCTTGTCTCATCGCAAGTGTCATCGTTCGGTTGATTATGGACAAAAGTGACCATTTGGGTGTCCAGTGCAAGTGGTAATTGAATTTGCTTATCGCCATTTATTATGTGAGATCAACTATTGATGGGCATAATTGACACCGGAATGTGACACCAGTGCACCACGTCCACTGCATCGATGGATAACTGTAACCACACGAACTAGCTCACTCTATTGACACCAACAAATTCGACACATTCTTGGTGCAAACCGAGTTGATGAAACAAGCCAGGAATTAATCAATTACACTGTGGCGTTCAATATGGACAATATGGCAACACAGCCGAGAGTGCAGATCGCTGGCTTTGTGTTGCATTGACCCGACCGGTCCTATTGACAAATTACTGCTCGCTCAATTGGCACTTTATTATGAACCCGTGAATTGTTGGGTCACAATGCGAATGGCATCCACTTGCCACCGAGGCCAGAGAATGAGTTTGATTAGTCTCACTGTGCAAGTGTTGCAGCGAGATGAGTTGTAAGGCTCTTCAAGTGGCACTCAATCTTGCCCGTTGCCGAGTGTCACTGGCAACACATTCACAGTGCGCCATCACAATATTGCACATATTGTCTATTTACTAATATTCGCACTCGACACTAATCGAACTCGCACCAAACACTAAACGTTCCATTATTGCGATGTGCTAATTGTGATTGAATGAGGTGGTGATGTTGGTGGATCGATGCCTTCCTATCTTCAATTTCATACGTGGAAACCAACAGAAGGCGACACTTGGCTAGCAGTGAAAGTGGTGCTTACTGACAAGTGCAATGAAAACTAATTACAATCTCGGTCTGTCTGGGCGAAGTGTCATCGGACCAGTTTGGTGTCAAAACGGTATGAGCCAAACGAGTGGTCCATCAGCAGTCGGTCTTTTACTTGCACATCTCGTCGGTCCCGTGAGTGCAATTGCCCTATGCTTTGGCTCACACCACCGGATCGGTTCTCCTGTGGCCGACGCCGGGCCAAGTCTTGTCCTCATTACACTCATTCAGCCGTGCTATGATTCATGCATCTGATTGAGCACTTTTTGCGTGCCATTGAAGACCTTTGCCGAGCAGCCATTTAAATATTGGAGCACGCTTTGAGAGGCTCAGTGGAATGACTGATTTGGACACTGCATTGTACCAACATTGGGCGAGTGTGTCCATGGAGTGTCCACCAGTGGCGGACAGTTGCCACTGTAGAGTCACTGCTCGCCAAGTGTAAATAAGAAATGGCATTCCTCCAAGAGATGATGAGCCATATTGGCCAGTCGAATAATTTAAACATTGTGAGACGGACTGAATGCTGATTGCCAGTGGACCAGCCAGAAGTCACTTCTAATGGTTCGCTTGCTCGGTGTGGTATAAAACTTATTGTCGACATTGTCCGGCCATATGATCTTCATGGTGGAACTGTCGACTGACTCACTGAGCATTAATTCAATTGTAAAATGCATTTGCCATTTGCAGCACACATTTGTGCACAGGAATGCTCAACACTGGTACTTTATATATATAAGGTTCTCCTGGTGAGGTGCACTAATGCCATTGCACTTGTCACTTCGAATTAACACTAAGTCCAGTTATGTCTGCTCAGTGCAGTCTGCACAGAGTCAACTTGACTTCGATTAGTGACCAAGGACCACACACTCGGCTGACCAGTGATCAAATATGCTGATCACCACTGCTCACCAGTGACTGGGCAAATTGACAACATGCCACAAAGATGGTCTTGGTGGGATAGAGTACATTTATTTTGTCCAAGCAATAGATCGAATCAAATCAGAATTTGCCAAATCTCGCCGGACTCGAGCAATGAGCACTTGCAAGTGCAATTAGTCCACCCAAAATGTCATTCACTGCGTAATTCAATTTGGCCTTGCACCAACACAAACTATTTTGATTGTGGCACTGACAGCATTGAGTTGCACAATGCGACAATTGGTTTCAGTGGTGCACGTGACGAGTGCTTGAACAAGTGCCCGTTACCTCACCTAGGGCTTCAATACACCAAATTGCTGTTGCTGTTCAATGGCCAAAGTGGACAGGACTTTTGTGTTGAACCTAGATGACACTGTTGGTTGTAATTGTTTCTGCTGGATCAAACTTGTTATTCGAACGAATCTCAAACAAACATTCAAAGCACCAATCATAGTACCCCTACTACGTCTGAGAATAATAGTCAGCAGTGGTAGTGGCACAGCTGTCAGGTGGATGGCAAGTCTGCCACTCTCTCCTTCGCTGAACGACTCTCTCAATCGACTGCTTGGGTCAGTCTTCATCGTGCGTTCACTCGAATAGTGTCGTTCCTAGTGCTCGTCCCTCGATATCTTTTCATCTAGAAAATCATTTCCATTTGGATCACATTTCTTATATCAATTTTCAATTTCCATCACAATGCAATCATCTAGTTAGTTCTATCATTTTCTCCTTTTTTGCCAAATTACTCTTCACTTCATCGCTCAACTCAACTTTAATTTAATTTCTTTATTATTTGGTTATTTCATTTATTTTGTTTGTTCACGGAATCATTCTGCAAGTTTGCCGTATCAGATGATACAGTTCGGTTTCTTTAAACTGGTTTTAGTCATTTGTGAAAACCCGACCAAGATGTCTTTACGTCTGCACCAGCCAAGCTGGAGATCTCGTTTGTCTCCAATTTTACCGTGAAGTGTTGATCATTCTGTTTTTGTACTCATTTTGGTTCTGCTTCTCCGTTCTGCGTTTATTTGTTTTCTTTGTTTGATTTCTATTTGATGTGCCCAAATGTGTGACTCAGTCAGTGGCAGACAGCCCCAAATGCTGGTCTAATCGACCGTTACCGCAATCCTCAACAGTTGCCATCTACTGTTCGATCAATTGGCCTGATTGTATCCAAAGCAGCTTCATCTGGGTAAGTAGTCATCATTCTGCCACTTATTGGCTGGATTGATTTATTTATCCATTTGGCCGTAATTATCCCTATATGGCCATTAACGTTGTGTTTACAATTGAAAGTGAAAACCTGGCTGAACACTGAGCCATCTTTCTTATGCGATTTCGTTATTCTGCAGTTCCGGCTCGTCTCTTTAATAGCTCATTTGTTCTAATTGTGTGTTTATTTTTGTCTTTGTATCAAAGCGGCATTTTACTTAGATTTAGTAATTTGTATTTAAGACTGATTCGGACTCTGTTCTAATCTTCAAATGACTGGCCAGCATTGTCCCCAACAATTATCGTCTTTAACTAAGACCAAGTGTAATAATAATCACCACAGTCATATCGGTCCAATTTGGTATGTCGCGTCATGGATCATGCAAGTTGAAAAGGCGCAATTACGTGTAAACTGAAGTGTTAAGTGACGTTTTGATGACACTGCTCTGAACTTGACTGGCCTGTCTGAAAGTGATGTAGAAAGTCGAACGCATCATTAGCGCACCACTTTGGTTGCGTATGTTTGCCATTGAAACAAAGCCATGTCCTGCCAGTCACTTTCCCTCTTCCTTAGAACTTATTCTGCAACGAAACGATGGTATTTTTCTAATTTTAAAATTTAGCCAATTTGTGCCACCACAGAGGAATATGTACCAGAGCTCTCGTTCACTTTCCTTGAGAAATCGAATTGCCGTTTTGGTTTCAATTTATTTCTGTCACACTGTCTGTGCGCTCAATTGGCAAATCGAAATCGCGAAGCAAATTATGGTGAGCTCTGCAAGTGGTTCATTGCTGGTGGTATGCAAGGCTAGTCCTCTAACGAACTAAATCGGATAGCTTAACCAAGCCATTAGACAACACACAAACAAGCCTAACGGAATCGATTGGAGGAATTTGCAGAATAGCCAACATATTGACATTGTCATGTCCTCATACTGAGCCAGACTTGGCCACAGAGCGCTTCTTCGGTGTAAGTCAATTGGCAAACAGTACCGGACAGAATGTGCGCTAGCTGTTCGCTATCATAGTCTGGGCCTGTGTGTTTGCACACCTCAAGGCATTTGAACTAGATTAAATTATTTAAAGGTGTTGTGCTCTGTACTCGGCTTGACGAGCTGATCGAGTGATCAATCACCTGGCAGTTTGCATCATTTATAATTTGGCCGGCTGTGTTTGTTTAGAGTTTAGCTCACTACGCTTCTCCTTGGACGAACTTTACCTTGCTGACTTTGTCTCTCTATATCTGAATATATTCTTTGTTATGTTGCCTGTTTCTTTGGTTTAGCGTTACAGCTAGACAGCTCCAAGCCGTACGACGCGTTCTGTTCGTTACCTTCACAAACAGACAAACAGACCGACTGACGACTAATCCTGTGCTTTGTGTGCAGTGGACTTGTTTGGATTAAGGGGACTAGATTTGGTGATTTGCTTGATTTATTGCCACAGCCAACAATTTGTCCTACGCAACCGAACACAACGGTCATCTAAATGTCAACACTTGCATTTATCACTTTAAAGTTCAATCCATCGGCTTTGTCTCGCTTGACCATTTGCACAAATTGAGCGATCACTTTGAATAGACCAACGTAATTAGTGCGCCAACAATTGGGCAGACCAGATTAGTGCTCACTTGCCCACTGGCAACATATGTGACTGACCGGCTTACAACACTAACAAGTCTGCGAGGAGACACGAAGGCCAGTGGCACACACCTCTATCGTTGTTGCCACTTGTGATAACCTGACTGAAGTGACTAGTGTCTAAATGCACGAATATGGCTATCTCCGAGACACTGACAATTGCGAGATCTGTGTATTCGTGTATTTGGGTTGGATGGTCGAATCGATTAGACTCGGTGCGAGACTCGTTGAGGGTCTCGAGATGCCAACTTGCCACAGGAAAGTTGTCCGGATCGAGCAAAAAACGACCAGCTATGGTGTCGAGTGGAGTGAGGCTAATATGAAGTGAAAAGTGCACACTTTAATTGAATTCGTTGCTCGATGGCCGCATTACCGAGAAGCACTCGTCGAGAAGTGGCCTCGCATGTTCTCTTGAGCCAGGTCGTAGCGAGCAAGACCGAGCAAGCCTTCTTAAGTGGGCTTATTTGCAAGTAAATATCACAATTGCTGCATGCAAATGGCAAATAGTCTCTGTAATAAGCACTGTTCCTTTCCACTGTCTTGGCCGCATCTGCAAAGCTGCAGTTTAGCGCGGTCTAGCATCGAATCATATTCCGCGCAATTGTTTGCCACTTTAAGGTACACTGAAACAGTGTCTAATGAGCACATTTTACAGATTGACTTGTCCGCAGTGATTCGCCAGGACGGATCGATGGGCCAGGAACAGTTGTGCCTGTCCGGTGATGGCACTTAATCGATATTTGGCGGTGTCCTCTAACAGTGCCGTTTCTCAGTCGATTTCGATGTCAATCAAGTGTCATTCCCGCAGTGGCATCCACTCACTAATAACCTCAAGCGGTACTATCACCGAAAGTGCGCCTCACTTCGCTGGCGACCACCTCCCTCTGACCCTAGGTGCTTGCCACTTTCAATTAGTGCACAACTGGCTCGAGATGTTCTGGGCCTAAGAAGTCTCCGAGGGCCGATTAGGCTTTGCTGGCGGGTCGGAATGTGCTCCAGTGGCAACTCGATTCGCTCCTAGCTTGCGTTCGGCGCGGTGCGTGCCGAGCCGGACAGCCATTTTTCATGTGTCCTATCGTGTGATCGATGTTGTGCTCGCAATTAATTTTGTCTGTTGTCGTGCCTGTTTGGTTCTCGATGCTGTAGGTCCAGTCGGTGGCTATCTAATTGGCAGTAGAGTGCAGCAATATAAATGACCTAAACCCTAAACACTTCGCCACTTTACATAACCGACAACCTCTTCGATCTCTCACATCTCTGCTCTGGGCTATGTGCGAACTGGAATTGCTTCGATTTTGCTTTTTCTAATTTATGCTCTTTGCTCGACTTGGAACCAGTTGATTGTCAGATTGGACAGCGTTCACAGTAAGAGCGATTGAATCCACATAGTCGTACTGTCACAATGTCACTGGCCGATTGTACCGATTGGTTGGTTGTCAGTCATTTAATTAGTCCATTCTGGCTAATGGTGCATTGCTATGGCTTGGCACTAGCATAAACAACTGCAAACGATCGCGCCAAGGAAGAAGCCGTCCAAGTGAGCAAAGTGCGAGTTGTCTGTCGATGTTTGGCTTGAGCTGTCCAAATAGGATTAGCTTTCGTGTAGATTTACTCGTTTGTTGTAGTTACTATTTGGGGATGCGTCCTGTTGGGTTAATGAAATTTGACTTTGACTTTGCCCAGTGACTGGCTCGCTCAAGGTCCACCACCGAGGCGAGTTTGACTTTACTGTAAACAGAATCGAGCCATTCTCCACAGACTGGATTACGTTTCTCGATGTGCATTTGTATGGCCAGCAGACTCGTGTCTATGATTAATTTATAAATAGAATGTCCGCATTGGCGGATTTGTCACAAATGGCTCACCCCATTCAACGCCATGAGCATAATCGAACTGCATCTGTTTGTATCTCTCCATGTCAGCCACTGATTACTGTGATTACCTTTGCTCTCTTTGCATAAAGCAATATTGAATATGCTTCTGTTGACTCCATTCATGTGATATCATGAACATATCGTGTTCATTCTATTGGTCCGGTCACGTTTGTTGACTTCTTTGCCCATCATCGAATGTTTTCTATTATCTCGTTCGGTGTATTAATCTCCATACACCTTCGCTCGATTCTGAAATCCATTTGGTCAGGATCGCTGTATTGGCAGACGTTGTCGAACAGAGCTCGTAGCTTAATCGACTGTCTATGCAAATGTCGGCAAGTGAAGTCTCAATCGAGTGCTGTTGATTACATCTGCCAATGAACGAAACAGTCAGCGTTCGCTCACTGGCACAGTGGTGCATCGATCTCTGCACTCGCAGTGAAAGTGAACACTCACTCGAATGGCACCGCTTGTGTGCACTGTCTCGTCTGTCGTCAGTTAGTCTTGTCATACTTCTGGATCGTCGGCACTCGTTTGTGTCTCATCCCTCGGAAATGACATTTTATGGCGTCTAATCACGGTAATGAACACTGCCAACCTGTGCCAACTGTCTACCTGTCTGACTCTGTCCGTCTCAATCGCCAAACACCTTTCGACGGAATCGGCCAAGTCACGGTGTCAGTGCAGTGTCGGTCAACTCTTTATTGTGCACCTAGCAAAGCAATGCAAGACGACAGTGCAGTTGGCCACCCTGACTGGCGATAGTGCTCAATGTGTTCGGTTTGGTTCGGTTCGGAGCAATTAGCAGTGTTTGCTGACACTTGGTGACACCGTCAATATGTACACCCAACCGTGTAAACATCGAAGTGCAACTGTCTAAACACTGTCAAGTGAGTGTCAAGTCCGAGAGAATTAGCCGAACCGCACAGAATTTATGTGCTCGCCTCAATGCCACTCTGCCACAAGGTGTTGCCGCGTGCTGTGTCTTCTTGCCAATGGCTGGTCTAGTGAATAGTATTGCCCTTCTGGCAAATTATATTCTCCCACTGCGATTACCTTGCCTTGTGTTTGTGTCAGTGCTCACTGACCAGTGGACCTGACTGGCCAAGACGGTCTGCCATTTGTCGATTGTCATCGATGCTTTCTGCAAATGGCAACTGCCAATTGGCCATTAGTGCTAATGGAGTTGACCAAGACATATCGAGTCATCGAAGCGATTATGGACACATAAACGCGATGGTTGATCGATGCTCGATTAAGATGGTCCCTGTCCCGCTTCATTTCTCCACTGGGCGTCTATTTCCGTTTGGTGATTAATTGGCGCGTTAGTCAGTAGCCGAATGGCAGTTCTGACACTGTCCAATAAGACGAGCCCAGAGCAGACTTATCTGCACACAAATGGAGACGCGGGCAGTAATTAGACTTATCGGAATGCATTCGAATTTGTCTCGCTACACATTAATCGGTATCGATGCAGTTGGCCACCATTTGCAGATTAGACGGGGTCAGTGCCGTCCTACTGATGCAAGCCAGTGCTGCTGTGTTGTGTTGTTTCGCTGTGTCGAGTCTAGTTGATATCTCGACGGCTGCTTAATTGACTGCTAACTCAATAAGCCAGTTGGTCGGTCTAATTAAATTGACTCAAACGACAACCATTTATAGATTTGATTCGATACATTCGATAGATCACACTACCGAGGGCAATCGCCAAATTGGCAACAGTCAAAAGATGTAATCGAATTAGATTACATGCAGATGACTTGTGGCCCTGAAATGTCCGTTATTGATGGCTTCACGGGCCACGATCGATCATGCAAAGACCGTCCCAGAATAGGCAAAGTGCTTTGGTGAACTATGCTCTTGGCTGCTTTTGTCATATGCGTGCATGCACACACCGATAATCGATGGACTCACATTCCAAGATGTTGGCCAATCGACTAGAATCGAGACTTGATACCAGAACTATTTGGCATTGCAATTGCACTTGTTTCGCTTGACCAGTGGCCACTTTGTTAGTGTTTGTGTCGATTATTTGTTCATTTACGGGCATTTCTCGATCGGACTGCATTCCATCCTCGAGCTGCACTAGCAACAGTGCTGCACTAGTGTCCTATCCTGTGTGGATCAGTCTAATGGAGTGCATGTCATACACTGTCAAGTGACACTTGTCAGTTCGATTCGATCGAACCAATTCATCCATCGACATTCTCGGTGATCAACCTAGACAATTCCATCAGCAGACTTGAACAAATCCGAACGATTTAAATTATAGTGAGGTAGACATTCAAGCATTGCTTTTACCTGTCGATGGTGTCTGAGTGGATGTTTTGCTGGCTTGGGGCCAATGAATAAATCTCGATTGTCTGCGTTATGTCTTAATATGTCACTGCGGTGACCCATCAGCTCAGCACCAACCAACAGTTTCACCTAGTACCATAATAGAATCGCTCTGCTCTATCGTTAATGTTAATGTGGGCATAAAACAAGAAATTGCTCTGTCTTATCTTAATTTGTCTTGTTGACGCTACTGTCGCGGTCGCGATTGATGACAACGCGATTGAAGCTCGATTGTCGCGATCTGGTTTGACCGCTCTCGTTTGGTGCGACAAGCCAACGGCGAGATCGAACGAGATTGAAGTGAAGTGCCATAAAATGGCGACCGCATACGATCGCACAGAAGCCACCGCACTGCACACGTACCACATGCCCACTGTACGGCACTGCGGATTGGACTGAATTGCCACTCGATCTACTGATTAGCCATGGCTGCGGTTTTCATTGGAAGTGCACGATCAAATGGACAGATAATGCAATCGGCGAAGGTGTGCTCCGACTGGCCATTGCCCGTTGCAAGAACACTGACCGATAGTCGGTGACAGTTAGCAGTGTCTCGGTGTCCCAGGCGATCACATCTCCGGCCAAAGTTGACCTGTCACGGCTGTCTCTTTGTTCACCACTTGGTTGCAGGAAATCATTTGTTTTGTGCACTACCATAAATTGTCCAATTGAATTCCTTGTGTTTGTTTATGTTCAATTTAGTGCTTCAATGATGGAGTTTATTTCTGTCACAATTAAGCAAATGGACTGTTAATTATATTCTAATTAGATTGTATCTGACCAGTCCGGTTGTATAATTTTGTCAATCAATTTAATGCGTTAAGGTCAGATGATTTTGTTGCAAGTGGTCAATTGGCTTGTTAGCTCGAGTAGATTAATTTAATATATCTACCTTGATTGATGCGTTCCACAGCACTCTTCTGTCTTAGCTCTGGCTTGTACACGAACCAGGCTTGTGTTATCTCTATTTGCGATCGAGTGAAAACAGCCGAAAAGGGAAAAGACGAGTTTGACTGAGAATTATGTCTTACTCGTTGCTTGCCTGTGATCAGAATGGCCCAATTAACAACTCACCGAGCATTCGTTCGCACATTCATTGATGCTTTCGATCACTCGACATGGGGAAAATTTAAATTTTATTAGTGCAAAGGTAAACAAGACATGCCGTGACAGAAATGTGCCAACACGACAAGAGAATTACATTAACTCGGCTCGGTCCTCGATTGATTGGCTAATTAGTCTGTGCTCTGCCTCCTCCACTCGATGTGGTCCACTGGCAAGTGAGACCCGACGCCTTGACCGAACTGAGACCGACATTCGACAATTCCGTTTGATCGACTCAATCGGCAATGGGTCGATCGCTGGCAGGCATGTGTCTTCACTGATTGCCGAATCAATTTCCATTGCACCATTCATCTTCGCTTTGTCTTGTCTCAATGGAAATTTATTTCTCTTCGTCTTGACTTTTTTGCTTTCCCTGCTCAGTCCGCCTTCGATTGTTTCTTCGAGCTTTCCATTTCGTCTGTTTGTTTTGCATTATTTTATTTCTCTTTTATTATTCTGTCCCATTATCTCGTTATTTGTTTTGAACTTTCAATTGGCCATTAGCAATTATAAATTGTCAGTTTGTTTGGTGGGATCAATGGTTCTCACCATCGAAGTTTGTGACCAAATGACCGTTCTGGTCGATCTTTATTAAACATTGCCTTCACGCACTTTACTAATCGACTTCTTCGTTGCAGGCTTGTCTCAGAACACTTCGAAGACGACCCATCGATGTGTGGTCAGTGGTCGGCTAAGTTGACCGTCGTCCTCGACCGCTCATCGCACATCTGCACTAATCCTCTCTAGTTGGCCTTTGTGAAGAGCTGCCAATCTGAGCTCGTTTGGCATCGACCTCGGCGCGCTCGTTGCGCTGTGTAAACAGTTCGTAAATCGTGGTAATCGTTGTGCTGTCACCACGAATCAGCCCGCCACCATATACGGCCAACTCGTGCCCGACGAGCGAAACCCAAAGCTACGGCAAGTGGCATTCAAAGTGCATCTCTATCTCGGTCGTCTTGCGGACCAGCTGCATCGTGTCCCAGTGCACCTCTTGCCGTCTTGGGTTCTTCGCTCGTCTGTCCAACTGCCCACCAGCCTGCACACCTCCAACCCGACTCTTCGATCACGGATCATGTCTTCGATCACCGCCATGCACTTCTTCACCTTGGCCATCTTGTGCGTCATCTTGTTGTGCGTTCACTATGGGGACGCCATCGACGAGTACGGCGTACAACTGTCCTTCTGTCCCCAGGAATGTGACTGTCAGGGCCTAACAGTTGACTGTGCCCGGCGAGGTCTCACCTATGTGCCAAAGCCCTTGCCGGACGATGTGCGCAGACTGTAAGTAGACCATTACCTCTTCTCTTGTCTTTCATAGTCCCAAATTCAGAGCCATTCTGTCAATTCTGTCCTATCCACTGACCGATTGATCGATCATGTCATTCATCTTCTGTCCGCTGACCTAACTTGGTGCTAAAACCTTTGATCTATTATCTCATTTGTCCGGTGGTAGTGGTACAGCAGCACTGACCGTCTTGACAGACACACCAATCACGCGATGCTCATTAATCAAAACTTAAATGGACAGTGCCTAATTGAACCTTTCTCGAGAGGCCAAACATAGCGCGCGAGCCTGTCAGTCAGTGCCTTAACTGTCTTCACTGTTTTAGTGCACTTTGTTTTTGTTCCATTTCCAACTAAGTGACTGGCCTTGTTTGTTTCTGTCCGGTCTAATTGAATTTCCGTTCTTGTGGCGGAAACTCGAATTTGTGCGAATGCATTTGTGTCGGTGCTTGATTCCTTTCGATTGTCTGTATTATATGAATATTATGAATACATCGCACTAATTTGCCTCGCCACAATGCAAATGACCTCTCGCCCTGTCACTCTCATTGTTATATTATTCCCTTACAACTGTTAGTAATCTCTTCAGAAATTTTGATTTGCTTGCCAAATGGTCCTTAAGTAAAAGTAAAAGGAGATAACCCTTTCGGATTAAGTCTGTGGAACTGGCTCAGTCCGATTAAGTTGACAATTATGCCTAGAGAGAATGTGTGCAACTAGTGAACGTGTCCCCTCTGTCCTGTCCCTCTGTTGCGTTGCTCTGTTAAATGAGCCAGTTGGGGCCAGTGGTCGTTCTGCTGTGCAGTGATTGTGCTTTGCCTTCAACTGCAGTGCAAACAAGTTAGCATCTTTTGTTATTGAATTAGCGATTTGTTGGGACCTTTTGAGTGGCCCATAACGACCCTCCCAAACAATTGTTCAATGGGTCTCGATTGCATAAAGTGTCAGAGATTTCATTTACACACGGCTCATGGCTCGGTTTACTTTTTAGAGCTCTTTCACACTCGAACCGTTATTGGGTAATGTAACTTACTGCAACCGGACTCGATCATCTGTCTTTGTGTGGTGTGAATTGCATGCTAAGCCACCAATCTAACGTTAACTTAACTGAACAGTGCGCCACTTAATTGGATTTAAATTGAAACTGAGTTGGCTTTAAGCTGGCCTTCTCCATCAGTCCCACTCAATCGACCAATTCTGCAGTGGCAATTTTATATTTCCACTAACTCAACTGTCACTTTGTCGTATATGACTATAGTTGATCGGTGCACTCACCGGAGTCGGTCTCACCGGCAATTTGTATCTGGTTGTATTCTCTCGAGTGGTGCGACCACTTTCCCTGCAATCGATGCTTTTGTTTATTCTCTTGAGTGCCTCACTGGCCGCAACTCATCGTTTAGTCAATGTGGCTCAGTGTGGTCACCTTTGCACGTTTGTCATGTAGCCTTGTACTGTTCGATTTGCATTGCTAACATGGTCATTTGTCTTCTCCGATCAGCCAAAGTCGTTTTGTCTATTTATTTGACCGTTTTGTTGACGAACGTTTACGTAAACAGCAAAAGGGTTTGTAATACTTTGTATTGACAGTGAGTGGTGCTAAATTGCAAATTGACATTTGAGCAGTCCTTCCATTCTGCCTTAAACGATTTATGACAAATTTATGACTCGATTCCTATGTGTGTGGTGTGGCTGGTGTGTTGTGCTCTGTTCGGAGTGTCTTCTTTGTTGCATTGCTTTTTATGGGGGCACTCAATTGCTGTATCGATTTGAGGACAACGACACAAGGACACCAGCGAACAAGTGAACAAGCCGTTCAATGCTGCACGACAATGTTCTCGGCAGACACACTTCACTCGAATGCCACGGGCCTATTATCGTTGGTAATTTGTCGATTATCGCGTCCGAACGCATTCGTTTCTCAAATGGACCATTGCTCGAAAGTGCACTACTTCTCCTGGTGGTTGGCACTCACTGTCCGGACTCTGTTGTCTCGGTGCAGTTGTCATTTCCATTGATTGTGCTACTGTGATCTGGCAGGAATATTCTTTGGTGTGTCTGTTTTATTGCTTCGCCGGATCTGTGCACTCGTCCAATCGACTGTCATAAAGCGGTGACTGACAGTGAGGCACATTTTAATTGTTACACCGAATCGAGTCCAATCGTAAACAAGGTAACCGACAAACTAGGCTCGGTGCGGTGTGCTTGTTGTTGTTGTTTAGGGTGCTGCCTATTTTCCGGCTTGGAAGAGCTATTTTTAATTGCATGTTGAAATGGTTTTACGATTCGTCCAATGTCGTTACACTTGTCGAGCTTTACACTAAGCCCGAGCGCGTTAATTGAATTTACTGGCTCACTCCTTAATTGCCTTGTTTATGACATCTCAGCAATGCATTCATTTGTTTGCTGTGCGAACGATTTCGAACGAATTTACTTAATTAATGTTTTAATGTGGCCGGCTTATTCGGTCTGTCATTAATCTTGCTCACTCTCGATGATTGATCTCGTCTACTGTCGACCTAGACACATTGTACAATATCACTGTCACTATCGTCAACCAAATCGAAGCTGTCGCGAAAGACGATCTTGATCTTTCCCAGCCGAGCAGTGACATCTTCGATTCTGCCAGTTAAGCACTAGTCTAATTGTGAGCTTATTGCCTCTCTAAGTTGCATTCCACAGAACGATGTCCTCGGCGTATTTGGTCTACCACAATAAATAGCGGTAATTATGGTCGAAATGAAGGCAATAATTGGACTTGTGCTGGCGAGCAGATATGACTTATGAGACTATTGCGCTGTGGGTAACTCGACTCGTTGACACTTCTCGCAGTGCCACCCAAACAGACTTGTTGGGTGCCGCATTACAGCTTATTAGCCACTTAGTGCACTCATAATTTATTGCCATAACGCTACTGAACCGACTTGTTAACTCTTGTCACTGCAATATTTGGCACTTGTCGTTTGTGTCGATCTAATTGGTGGCAACAGACTTGAGAAATACCGAAAGGTTGACAATTTGTTGTCTATTAGCAGATAAAGGATTCTTTGTGGACAACAAGCGAGACCTTTATCCTGGCCCGCTTGCGGAATATTCACTTGTGAGACTTTTGCGTTTGGCTGAGCAAATCACTTTTGAGTGAGTTCACTCACTAACTGGTGATCTTGCCACTTCTGGCATATTCACTCGAATATGCTCGTTCACTTGCTTGTTGACTTTTATTCTTGTGAACTTGGTGCTGGCAGTGAGCAATTAAATGGCGTCAATTGTTGGGCTAAGGCAGCGAAGCACTCGAAATGACATGCTTGCTTCGTTATTGCACTACAAATGGGACCTTTCACTCACATAAGTCAGTGCCTTAATTGGACCATTGCTCTGGCTCACCGAGCCAATGACACAACCAGTGCCGAAGTGATGCGGACAAGTTGGTTAATTATAGGTACTGCTCGCCACACTCCACTCGAGACCGACTATTCGAGGTGCCACTTCTTAGCTCATTCTCTCGCCACCACTTTCATACATTTGGTCACATTCGAGACAGACATTCTCAACACTTTGCTTCATTGCAAGTTTATTCTTTGCACCAGGCTATTTCCATTAAACCCTCATCTCAAGTGATGTAGTGTGCCTTTGCTGTTGAATTGAATCTACTTTGCAGCTAATTAGAAATTGAAATCGATTTGTGATTTATTGTTACAGTCGGTGTCGGGCCGAGGACCACACAACCACTTGCCCACTGGTAGATGCTTTAAAATTGGCTTAATTGAACTTGATTGGCGACTCGAGTCGAGCAATAGATGTTCGGCCACTGTACGATTGTATGATTTATGGACGTGCCTTCTTTGCCCGACCCGACCGAGTGACAGAGCAGGCCAGTTAATTCAGTGAATTAATTTGTTGAAATATTTACTTTAAATTTGCAATGACTCACTTGATTGCCTCACTGCGCCATGCCATACATCGCAATGTGCAGTACAATTGGCAAACCATCTCAGTAATTCAGTAATGGTGGCTCGCTGATTGGCGATAATTTAAAGTGATTGCACTGAGCACAAACTGTCCATAAATATCGCGATATATCCGGTCATTTTGTCTGACTCCGATCGCACTTTATTGATGTCTTTTTTAATTTGGCTGCACGGAGACTCAATAAATAATAACAATCAATGCTGCTTGATGGCCATGTATTAGCGATAATGAATTGAACACCAAAGCAGACACCATTGTACAAGTGAATGCTCCATGGCAATGCAGTTGGTCTGATTGCAATTGTTTTCTACTATGGTAATGACCGCAGTGCAAGTGGTCGCGCCATTTCGGTCATGGTCGGCACTCAGTCCACATTGCTTTGTTTTAGCCCTTTCAATGGAACAGTGGCCCTTACCCCCTGGCAATTACCCTGATCGAGTGGAGCATTGTATTTTTCAATTTGTCTATAGGTTTTTGCCGTGCAGCCTTTGATGCCTTTGGTCAGTGAAGGAATCGCATTTAAATGGCATTAAGCGGCGAGTGATTCTCTTTGTACAGTGCGCTAATTGTGGGCACTCGTCAATTGCGTGACTGGTAACAATTAATGGAGGCACCATCCCGATCATTGTTCGTCCAGTGCATCTTCTGTGCTCTCCAGTCAGTGTGCCAATTGGTGGAGCATGTTGTGCCCGATGGTCGGCACTGTTTTCACATGTTTATGCTTGTTATGGGCAAAATTCAATTTGCACCAGGCCAGTCAACTGCAGTCGGAGAAAGGCTTTTCTCGGTGGAGGATAGCATTTTCCATTCTCAGTCTTCACTGTTTGTAAGCAATTCTATTGTGTCATTGTGTTGAATGTGCCCGGACCGATGACCGATTCCACTGGTCGGTCTGGTCGTCTCGTTTGTCGTCATTTGTAGGCAAATTACTAGAACTATCATCGCCTTAATAGTGCCACTCTGATAATTGACCGCTCGCCGTCGGTAATCGTGTCAATGTAGGTAAACAACAATATTGCACTCTGCTCATATGTTTCCATGTTCATATATGGCCATGTATGGTTGTGTTTGGTCATTGGTGGTAATGGAGCCATTTGTCGAATGTGCCATAAACATTACTTCCACAGATCGAGTGAGTGCTCCATGTGCTTTGTACAATTTTGGAGCGTCATTTGGTCAATTTTAATTTGGTTCCTCGGTGGCCAATTTGTTGGTCTAATTATCTAGTCCCCTCACAGTTAGTGATCGAGTCAATCAGTCAGGTTGCCTAAACAGCCACTAATGGCCATTGTGCATTTAGCTCATAATATCGAGTACTGTCATCAAGCTGGCCACAGACTGGCATGATTATACACTGCAGGGATCAATGCTCAAATGGCGCTATTATTAACTTGCAAATGGCAGAATTAAGGCTTCGATCAAACTCATCGCTGCAAGCATCCGTTGGGCTATTGTTGTTGTTATGTGCCGTTCTCTGACACCGGCACCACTTTGGCCACTTGCACCGCTTCGACCACTTGCTCCACCGTCCAGAGTCGATTACACAGTCGTTTCGTTTGCTTGTTAACCGACTCGGTTTGATTGATATCAAACTGCAGACCGAGTCAAGTTTGCATGCATAATTGCCAACCAATCGAGCATGGCCACAGCATCGCTTACCTTGAACTAGCTAATTTGCTCACAACCAGACCACTCGCATCATTATCCCGTCTGTCATACCTCGACACCGTTCTCAGTAACCTTAGACTGCGCCTTGCGTGTAATTGTGGCTTGATTGATCAGCTCAGTTCGCTTCTTGTGGCTTTATTTGCATTGCTGCTCTGGCCAGCGCTCTTCGTCAATGCATTGTCCGACAGTTTGTTTGTTCGTGTAAACTAATCTCGGCCTAATGACCGACCGAGCACCTCGCTCCACCAAGATCTACTTTCGATTGTCATTAGCACCAAACGTGCTTTCCTTACCTGGCGCCTACTTATCTCGCTTGGCTTTGTTGCCTTCTCTGCAACGAGACCAATTTGTCTCTTTTGTCTGATGCTTTCTTTGTCAATGCCGCAGTCTCTTCCCGCTGGTCAATTCGATTAATGTTTCCTTGCACTAATCTTCAAGCACAAAGCTCAATTAAGATTCGCGGACCCAAGTAATGGCAACTAACCATTTTCGATTGACTTTAAATTCACGGGTTTGCTTTAATTCAATTGGATTCTGCCAAATTATTGCGTTCGTCTTTGTTTGTTTACGCTGAAGATTAGCATAAATTATTGCCTTGTCCTCGTTGTTCTTCTTCGATTAGTCCACAGACTTTAGCCATCCGATCAGTGAATTAAGCCAAATTGTCTGTGCGCCAAATTATGCACTTGCCAGTGGGGACGGTCTTGCCAGAAGTCGATTCACCGAGCCAACATGCTAATTTAGCCGTGCACCGTCTAATTCAGTTCAACTCAGCTGGTCTACTTTTGTTCTATCTCGGCGTGCATCTCGATGTGATAATTCAATTTTAATTTGGTGTAAAGAATACGATAAAGCAATAAATGGTCCTAATGACCTTCAAGCAGTGCGTGCCATTGCGGTGAGGTGATGCGGAAATTGAGAGATCACAGGTCGCACTGACTACCTCGGGCCTGGATAATGCGCTAATTGGCTCGTAATACTTGTCTGGTCTCCGTTTGTTTTGTTGAGGACTCGCCAGTGTCATTACTCGACGAAGGACTGGTTGTGCCTGATTAGCATCCTTAGATCAATCGACACTGCAAATTGAATTGCTGCCCAGATCGATGCAAGTGGCACATCGCACATGCATTAGGTGTAATTCGATTTGCACTCGACCACGATTGTCTCTCGCCTTGCTTGCCTAGCTGTTTGCCTGTCTGTTTGCACGCCAATTCGATTAGCATATTCTCCGCACTGCAGTGCAATTGTCTTATTGCAATTCGTTCATTAGCGATGCATTACCGAGTGCCATTTGGTAATGAAATTGGCTCGATTGTAGCGCTACTTTTAATTACGATTTATTGCGTTGTTTTCTAATTAATTCCATTTGTTGTCGATCGGGCAGGACGACACCGAGTCTGTTGTCCACTAATTGATGCTAATTAAAGCTATCCATTGAGGGTCTATCTGTGTGCAGTGCGAGACATTCGGTGTCGCTCACTATAGTTGGCCAAGTGAGTCTCAATTAGGGCGAGCCATCAACATCACGGACCTGATTGTTTTGCTGATGCATTTGTTGGTCTCCCGCCTGGCAACAATTGATTCGATTCAATCGTTCTGTTTGCTCTGGCAGTAAAGAAGTTTGCCCAAGATGTTTCCTTTGTCTCATTCTTCTCCAACGCTATATACCGCAGTAGACGGACTTTATTTAATTAATATCATCCAGATGGAATGTTTGCTGTTGGTACTGGCAGACAAATGTACTTTCATTGGTTAATTTGTCATTTCTCTGCTGTTTAGTTTAAAATAATATCGAAAACGTTTGTCGTGAAGTGAAGTATGCTTTCAAGGCGAACAGTTGATTGTGAACAGTGGTTGGTTGTGAGTAGCGATCCGATTGGGTGCCATTTGGATTGGCCTGTCCTCACTGGCCCAGTTCGATGATTATCCATTTATATTTAGCTTCAGCCTAATGTACCGTGGCGAGATCTATTTGGCCCGATATCATCTCTGTGCTAGCATTGGTTGCTGCTTCCGTCTTGGAACCTATTTGCTGTCGGTCTTGTGTGCCTTGTGTCTCCTCGCATGCTTCAATCTGTTGGAATGTTCACCGAGCTTTGCTTATCTTCAACCGAGCGACATAACGCAATAAATAACAATAAATGTTGCCAGTGAGTGAGCGAGAGTGTGCCATTCTGTGGGCGATGAACAGAAGTAACACGATTGGCGCACCAAAATTAATGGTCGCTCTGGACGATCGGTGGTGAGTGATGTAAGCGCTAGGGATGCGGCATGTCATCCCTGACGACGACGACGGGCCACCAAATCAAGACAAATCTAGTCGTAAATCGAGCCAACAACGATTAGCCCACACTGCCACTGGATCGACTTGATGAATACCGATGATGGCCAAATTGAAATTACTCATCCACGGCTAACCAACCAAAGCAGGGCTATTTACGGAGAACTTTCCTTACTTTCGGTAACTTTCCAATTCACTTTTATGGATGCTATCACACCGAAACTCGATTGCCACATTGGTCGAGTTCAATTGGTCGCATTCGATTTCGTGTTTGTTTTCGTTGAATGAATTTCTCCTGCCACCAGTGACATTTCCACTGTGGCCAACGGTGTTATATTTGGCATATGAATATGGCATATGGTATATGCATAAGGTGCCATATATCTTCATTTGCTTATTCTTCCTTGGCTCATTGCTTTCCACATTAGCTTATTGCTTGGGAGTCTACTTCAGTGGTAATGTTTGATGTGAGTAGGTTTGTTAAATATGTCACTGAGTCAAGACTTGCTCTGTGTTGGCAAATATTGACTCGATTCCTTTGAATAAAGAGTTGTAAACCACAAGGAATGACCTTTGAGTTTGAGTAACTGATTTATCCACAAATTGTCACTATCTCAGAATTGAGTGTTAATAATGGTTTCTTTTTCTATCCCACAGAAATCTCGAAGGCAACAACCTGACAACACTTCAACGGGCCGACTTTCAACGGCTGTCATATCTGAAGCTACTGTAAGTTATGAACAGATGCCCGGCAATCCTTCGTCGCTCATATTTAGCTCAATTAATAACTTTGTATTACTTTGATTCTATCTCGTCGAGACAGTAATCTCGTTAGCCAGCAGAGACGATTACAGTCATTGCTCGCCATCTTACGTGTCAGTGTGTGCGTGTCAAGGCAAATCCGATCTTGGCCGACTCTATCCAATTACAGGCTCACCGTAGGACGCGAAAGTAGTTCTCTTCCACATGCTCGAGTGCAATAAGAAAAGAAAAGAATTTACCTTTTCGGTCGGATAAAGTGCTCTGCCCGAATTGGCCAATTGCTTTGCATAAGTGTGCGAGTGCGCTCACAGGTTCGATAGTGAAATTGAAATGAATTGCTCGCGTTAGCTCACTCGGCCAGACCTGAGACTTACGTGGCCAAGTCAGTGGATAAATTGAATACAAATAGCTTGGCAAGTTGCTTAATTGCTATGATTTATTGGTGCGGTGTGGTTGACTGTGCCTTACTGTGGTGTACTGTGTCTACGTCTTGGGTAGAGCATTGCTGTATTGCTGGTCTCCGTGATTTATGCATGCACTGGTTGCAATTGCATTGCATTTGCCACACACAGACGCACACTGCAGTGTTAGGCAAGTCGGCAGATTTATTCGGACCGAATCATTTGCTTGGTGATTTATAATGCAAATTAATGCACTCGTAGTGGCGCGATGGTCATGCCGTGTCGTGCCATGTCGAGAGAGGGTTCGTTTTTAATTTGGTAGGGCGCCATTCGAAGTGTGATCTACTTGGCACTAACATTACCAGCCTTGACCGAGGCTCCATTAACTGCCGCTCATGTTGTCTCCTTTTCGAGATTATCAAAACGCCACTATTAGTCTTGATTAGTGAAGCCAATTTGCATGAACTGCAGAGTGGTCAGCAAGTGAGTCTCCTTTGCTCACCAGTGGTCAATGCCTTCGCCATTGCACAGTGAGACTTGCAGTGTTGAAAGACCCACAAGTACAATTGGCCATAGTTAAGAGCAAACCAGCATCCAGTGAATTTGTCATCGTACCAATTGGTTAATCTAATTTGTTCATATGCACTAGCAAAGCTAATTAGACTCGTTTATTATGCAAGCAAAATTTGATTTTTTTATTTAATGGAATTTTGTAGATTTAACTCGAATTTTGATATAAAATGAATGTTCGATTCATTATTAATGAAGGCTTGGTCGCTTTGTTAATTGAAATTGCAGTGTGCATGTTCGTGGCAAGAGCAAGATGCCACTCCGCTTGGCGCTATTCGCCTTTTGTGGCCGTTTTTTGCTATCCTGGGAATGAGTCCAGCGAGGAAGCTAATTTGCTAGACATTGCCATCAAGTTTGTATTTACATTTAGGAATTAGCATTTAAATTAATTTCCACTCTATCACGTCATTGCTTGTTTGCTCACTTGGACAGTTGTCGGCCTCCAATGTCCAATTGGTTAAAATTAAAATTAAATGCACTGGTGTCACTATTTACACTGAACAGACCGAGTGATTCTATTTTACTTGTTGGGCAATGTTTATTTAACCAAGTGATTTGTGTATTTCACTCGAGTCGAGAATTTCATCGAAAATTGGCAATTTTGCATGATAATCCGAAATTTGTTGCTCTCCTGGTGTGAATGTGCCACCATTGGGATGATGAACTTGTTGGGCGGACTGTTTGTCTGTTGGACTGTTGTTGTGACTGCTCTCTTTACAGTGATCCAACACCACTGAGCTGATCCACCACAATTGCCACTTTCATCCAATTAATCTCGGCTTCCTCTTGTGGAAGTGCTATTGCACGCTCACATAAACACTTGCTGGTCGACAGTCGATGGCTCGCATGCTGACACTGAATTCTTGTTGCTATTACTCGCCAAGTCCGGGAAACAAAAATTTCCGGTTACAGGCCGAACAGAGGATTGGTGAGGCCGAGACAGAGACTAAGTACGTCAAAACAAAAGGCCGCACTACTCGGCATAAATCATCCCCTGGTCGAATCTATAAATAGGCCAATTTATTAATTATCGACTGTCGATTAATTATCGCCAGTTGGTGTGGAGCTCCTGTCGATTGTTGCGCGACTCACTCGACTCGCTTAACTCAGTTAACTCACTGGTCGAGTCGCTCAATGGGCCATATCGCAATGTTTGGTCTTTTGTTGGCTTTGTGATCTCAATTTGGTGATCGCTTCGACCCGAACCATGCACTCACCAAGACTTTCCATATCTTTTCTCTTTCTTTAAGTAATAAATTAATGATTTGCTCAGTGCATTCTTAAATGGGCAAGTATAAATCATTTATAAGCAGCAGCCAGCAGCAGTCACCGAATGCAAACATAAACAGAACCGACACACCGAATCGCTAATAAGATGCATCTCACTGATCTATCACATTTGGGCAAATATTTGCCTTGACAATGCACCACGCAGTGCGTTGTGTTAGAACTCGAGTTGACTATGACTGTGCTCGCGAGCAATTTCAATTTGTGCCAATCGGGCAGATCAATACTACTTTTGCCATTATTATTGCTTTAAAGTGCTATTCAACTACCTACGCGCTGACCAGTCTGGGAAAAGTTCGAAAACTACCAAACTCGACTGGACGAGTAATGCGCATTGGACACTGTAAGACTATTATGAGTTTGTGACCGTGTGGATGCATTGCCACCTTGGAGCTGATCACCCGTGGCACTGTCAGTTGGCAAATGTTTCCGCATCTTGTGCTGCTACCAATCGATATCGATAAATTATTGCTCTTTTAATTGCGAGCTTTACCTTGTCTGGCGCGGCGCACACCACAAAGCGAAAACATCTCAATCTGTGTGGAAGGAATCGTAAATTATGGAGACATACCTTAGCACCTTGCCAGGGGAATGGCCACCAAGTGTTGCCCCCACACTTGCACGGCCACAAGCACTTTGCATTGAGCCGCGAGACGGCCACCAATAAATCGGACCGGGCACTGGCTTCTCATATTCTGCATGGCCGAGTGTGTGCCACTCGCTGCCGAGTGAGAATAAATTCTCGTTTTTGCACTTTAAATTGCCTCAAATAACCGTTAAGGTGCGCGTGTGTTGTGTGTTGAGTGCGAGCCATCATAAATTTGAGTCTCATTTGGAACAGATTGGCCAGTCTCGATAGTGGCATGCCTTGGTACAGTTAGGGCCAATTTGGCATAATATATTTACGATTGCTACTGCTTTATTGACTAACGAGTTATAAATTGTGCTAACTTTGTGCTCGCTTACTGGTTCATTGTTTGTGCTGTCGGTCCACTTAAATGCAAATTAAATTGCGTCTAACGTCTAACGTCTAACTGCGCCGTTTAGACTGCTTTGCCAAAAGTGAGAGCACTGCCGCTAATGTCACCTCGAGAATTGGTTATTCTTGCCACTACACTCGACCATTCGTTATCCTTTCGTGTGTGGCGAGTCTATTTTAAATTGACTTTCATCTACTTTGGCCACGTCATGGGCACTTGTTAGCAGTAGGTGTTATTGAGTCATGCTGCCATTCGAGCCAACTAACTAATTGCAACATTTCCCAGAACATTCCTAGTACCGCGTTTGACTGCTAAGCCCAAAGTGCAATGATACAGTCCAATGGAGACTTGTCCGCACTTTGGTAGGGAAACCCGAACTACCCCACACACACTCACCGCCACTCATTCATGCAGTTGAGCGGCACTAAATCCCGATGCTGCCCGACTCGACTGAGTCATCGTGCATTTTGCATTACTCATACTACTCGTGCAACGTGCTGCACGTGCTCGTCTGCATGTCGATGCCCACCGAGTTCCGCAATGCATTGACTCATGCCTATGGATCGCACTGATGGCTCGTGTTCCTCCGTGGCTAATGTTCAGCTCGATCAAATGGTCTACCCAAACTAACTGGGGTCGTTGAATCTAGCGATTTCTACCCTTGAGACGACCAAACAAACTGACAAGATGTGGCGTAAGGCACTTGTCAAGTGAGGTAATTTATTGAGCACTTGTCCTCTTAGTGGTTCTCATCAGAATTAAACCTTGAGGTTTGCCTAATAGATAAATTAAGATTAGAATGAGGCAATCTTATTAGTGAGCAGCGAGACTGCTTGTTTGGCCATTCGAACGTGCGTAGCCAATTGAGCACTTCTACAGCCTGGGAAAGGGTCTGGTCGAGTGTAATAATTGCAATAATTAGCTTAGTGCTCGGTGCAAGCCAATCAAGAGAATCGCTCATTGCAGGCATTACATCCATCACACAGAACACCGTCGATGTGGTTCACTTCATTAATCTTGATTTCCCTTTTGTTGTTTACTTTTGCAGCCAACTGATGGACAACCAAATCGCAAGTCTGGAGCCATCCATCTTTGACGATCTGAAAAGCCTCGAACGAATGTAAGTTGGTTTGTTTGTTTGTCTTTGTTTTGCCTTTACTGCCAGATTGAGTGGAGTATGTCATTTCGTCATTGCAAGTCGGACTTCACTCACAAGTCAGTGCAACTTGACTCCCATTGGGCGATTGTGATTAAAACTGCCAACCATTAGCCTAGTGTCGAATTACCCTTTTAGTGCGTTTCAGTACATCACACTGTCCCAATCGAGTATAAATAGCAAATGTATCAGCACACGATAATTCAATAATTGAACTAAACGCTCGGTTAATGTGCTGGCAGCAAATGTTGCCTTGCACTAAATAATTAATACCCACCGAGATGGTAACTCACGCATCTATTTGCATACGCTGGCCAATTGTGTCGATTCTTTGGTCTCTCGACGGACTCGATTTATTTGGCGTGGTTGCCTGTTTGGGTAGTGTGAAGAAGTGCTGGGCGCTTTTGGGCGCCATCAACGACAGACGTCATGTTAGTGGCCTTGTTCATTAGTTATGTGCATGGAATATTGTTTCATTGGACAGCTAGTCGGTGGTTGTGATGTGGCCATTATTGGAGACCATAAAATGACATCCTAAATGCACTTCCTTCCTTCCTTTTGATTCAACTCTATTTGGTCTATTTATCTTACAAGAATGTCCTCTCTGTGGTGGCTCAAGTCGACAAATTGCAATTGGATCATTTGCATTTAACTCACTGTAATACAAGACTTATTCAAACAAATTATCACAATTAAATCTCAGTTTGGGGTAATGTCGAGACTCAATTACAACTTGCTCAATAGACGCCACATTTCACTGAGGCCGTATGCAACTAATTGAGTATTCATTGGCCCGATCGCCACTGCAATTAATGCACAAATCCGTAACTGCAATTGAGTTTGTCTGAGTGACGATTTGAATTTATCTGAGTTTGTCAATTCAAAGTATTTACGCGCCCTTTGATCGATTTTAATTTTGCCGGCGCATAGTTTGCACTGAGAATAGTCTGTCAAGTGGCACTGTGTGATGGAGTCCGATTTGATACTGTTCAGTGTACACAGTAGGACAGTTTCAGTGTTGCTCGTTTGGTGCTTGATTGGCTCGATATTAAAAAGCAGTCACATTGACAGAGTGCACGTCCAACGAGTGGCATTATTGACAATTGGCAGATGATTGGCCGCATCGCGCCCAATTGGCCGTATGCATTCGTCCTCGAGTGGGTCTGTCAGTGTCAACACGGCCTGCCAAGTCTCGGTCTGCTTTATTGACTCTGTTCGAGCTAACCCTCTCTGGCCTAACCTTTTTCTAGTAATATTGAATTTCCTGTGATGGCGCAAGGCAATTTGGAGTGCTTTAGTTAATTATGCAAATTGCTTGCCCTCAATTAGATGCAATCGGCTAGATTGTGGTTGGGCCAATCGATTCGTGCACAATCGAGTAGAATGAGCTAATGATAATGAACATTGCTGGCCACCTGACTCTGTGCCGTTCTGAGCGAAATTGCGATGGCAGTGAGCAGTCAATCCACATGACCCGATCTAACCACTTTTTGTTTGTTCCACAGTCGTCTCAACCACAACCATCTTCGCTTTTTGCCCGACAATATTTTCACCAAGAACTCTCAGCTGTACCGAATGTGAGTAGATCGTTGCTTGGTTTGTCAATTTAATTTTCGATTTATAAATTCAATATTCGTCAGCGAACGCACTTAGTGTTGCTAATATGTTTGCCTGTGGATGTGTTGGCAACTGTGCCGGCATTGTGCACTCGTTCTCCCATTGCCACTTTGTGGACGATTGACATTGCTGTCACTTTGTCACTTGGCACTCGTTTTGTCTTTAATCTCGGACTGCACTCAGTTGGCGCCAAGTCTTAATCATATTTGACGCCTAAATTGAGGCAACCGAATTTAAAATCTATAAGTGCTCCCTGGATGTGAGCTCAGGCCAAAGTGATAACGACAGATAGATGGTGCCAGTGCAAATGGTGTGCAGAGAAGCGATCCGTTCAGTCACTACAATTGGACTCCTTGTACGAAGTGTTGTACAATGTTCATTGAGTTGCACATGGTATAGTGAACATTGCACAGTGTACGGTTGGTGCACACCAATTAACGAAACGCGACCCAATCGACTAACCATTTGATTTATCATTTGACCATTTCATTATTAATTTACTGTTACCGAGTCAATTTAATTTGATTTCACGTTTTTCCATTTTAGTGATTTGAGCTTCAACAAAATAATTGCGTTGACGAGCAATTCGTTCTACGGACTTAAATCGTTGAAAATATTGTGAGTCAATTGTGATTGCGAATTGTGTGATAATGTTTTCTGGCCACAGACATCTGGACAACAACGAATTGGCTTGCATCGAGGAAGAGGCGCTAAATGGACTGAAGGAAGTGGAGATTCTGTAAGTGACAAGCCAATTATGAATGGACCAGCTGATTGATTGGTCCGCTGCTTTGTCCTTTCAGATCGCTAAATCAGAACAACTTGACCAACATCACTCCTTACTTGTTAGAAGGCCTGAAGAAGCTCAAAACACTGTACGATCATTTGATCACATTTCTGCTTGTGTCACTCACATTTCTCTCATTGAACAGCCGTTTGTCCGAAAATCCATTGGTGTGCGACTGTAGTCTTTCCTGGTTGTCCCAATGGCTGCGAACCCACAACCGACTCGCCAGGGCCACTAAGTGTGGATCTCCTTTTTATCTAAATGGCAAATTGGTAGCAGAACTCGCCAAGCGAGACTTCAAATGCAATAACGGTACTTAGACACATGCACCCACTCACTCATCACACTGATCCACTGTCTCTGTACAGGTGATATGTACTACGACGCTTTTCTGCAGAACGATGGTACTTCGCGGACTTGTTCCATCAAGCCCCAATGTCCTTTCGCGTGTTCGTGTCAGGATGGGGTGGTTGACTGTCGCAACCGAAACCTGACTAAGATCCCTGACTTCATCCCGGAGAACGCCACCGAACTGTAAGTGAGCTAATTGTGAGGCACTTGGGCAGCAATGAATTATGCATCGATTCACTCGGCAACAATAGCACCCAGCAAAGCGCCGTTAATCTTATTACTTGATGATGCTCGCTCAGTGTTGTTTCAGCTTTGAATGTGATCGAAATTTTCCAAATTAAACTTTAAAGTCAAACAAATAGGATTTAGTGCAAATTAAAAAGATGGATTGATGCTTTATTGTGCTGTGGCGCAAATTAATTTATGATGTGCCAGGAGAGGACACAAATTGTGCCCGAGCACAAAAGCAAAATCGCTTGGCCCAACTAAACTAAATCCATTTTCAGTCGTCTGGAACAGAATTCTATTACCGAAGTGCCTTCGCGAGCATTTTCTAATTACCGGCAACTACTTCGAATGTAAGTGTCATTTGTTAATTACCGCTCTGTTTGGCTCGGTCACTAATTTGCCTTCTCTCTGGTCTGTTCATTTGAATCTTTTAGCGACTTAAGCAAGAACAATATCTCGAAAATTGCTGAGGACGCATTTCACGGTCTAAAATCGCTTAACTCACTGTAAGTACGAGTTGCACTGTTTGTTTATCGTTTCGAGACAGGCCTGTCTGCATGCCTGTGTGCCCCTTTGCACTCGCCGACAATTTAATTGTAAATAAATTGTGCACACTTGGTGCAGTCGAGCCAGTGCTCGGTCCATTTGGGGCCATTTCCATTCCTGCTAACGTCCTTCCTTCCGTTCCCGATAGGTTCCTGTTTGGAAACGAAATCACCGATCTACCTGAAGCCGTCTTCAAAGGCCTTTCTAACGTACAAGTCCTGTGAGTGCACCATCGCCATGGCCCATTGGCTCAATTGTTTTCATACTGACCCACCACTTAAATTACTTACTTAGCTTTCTCAATGCAAATCGAATCAAATGTTTGCGTCGTGGAATATTCGCGGACTTTAAGAATCTCAACTTGCTGTAAGTGTGGATTGTTTGCATTTGGTTTGGCTTGGTGGTGCGCCAAGCAAGGGGGAGAGGACTGTTGCAGTGAGGACTGTCCGGCAGTAAGTGGACTGTTAATTTATATTTTATTATCACCGCCACGTTATTATCGTCGTTTTGTCATGAATCGGTGCTCGCACTTAAAACACCGTTATCTTGTTAGCCGTTTCGTTCGAATATATTTGAGCGCGCAGTTACAATCGAGGCAAATGATTCTATATGGCTTTACTCGGAGCTAATGGCGCCATTGCGATGGTCGAGTATATTTTAATTTGGACAATAACATGCTGCTATTATCGCATATTTGTAGTGGCGCCCAGAAGACCAGCACTAATGACCAGCCGAATGTGCGTAATGTTAATTTTAATGGTGCGCCACACTTCATCATTAGAGCACATCTCAAGGATGGGATGCTTGATGGCGCCCATCTTGTGGCACTTCCTCCCGATCTGGCCTCTGCTCTGGCCGTGTCCTTTCCTCTGCCACCGAACATCGTTTTTGTATTTGTTATCGGCACATCCGTTTGCATATTAATTGCCTTCACCAAGAAACACCGAACTGCATCGGTCGATCTAAAACCTAAAACTAGTCGGCTGCATGTGAGCATTGGTAATTTGAATAAATGCACATTTTACATTTGGCCAGAGTGTTCATTAGCGAGTGATAGTAACACAATTACCTAATACAATTAACAATCTGTCCCGAACAAATGCCCTTGGTAATGACCAAATGGCCAAGGAGCTAATGCCCCCTCCACTTCACTCCACTCTACTCAAATCCAAGTATGTCGTAAATAAAAGGATTTGCCAACTTCTGGCATATTTAAAGGTGCCAAGTGAGCCCGTTTGGGCACGTTTTGAGCACTTGTGAATGCATAAATTAATTAGCCCAACTCATTCGGTACGGCACTGAGCCTGTTAACGTAATTGAATGCACAAGTGCACTCGGTCGAGCCATCAATTGGCCATTACTCACCGAGTCAGACAAATTAACGAGCGAATCAGTCTCAGTCTGCAGCACCATGGTCAGTGCACCGTCCCTACCGTCTTCTCCTCATTCACATCATTAGCATTATCGCTCAATTAAAACAATCCATTCTCCGGTGGAGAGATTCTGCACGTTTTATCCAGTCAATACGATACACGAAGCATTCCATACAGGACCACCACCGCATCTAACCAACAATGATGTGTGTCATATGTGTGGCAGTGTGAATCATCTTTTTGTTCCACTTGTCACTGGCCCATCCAGTGACTGTAGGAACAAATGGTCATCACTGATTGATTGGTTTGTTTATTGTGACAATGTGACAATTACTTCTACAACAGTAAAGTGTATTAGGAGAAGTCGAGTCGAGTTATTCCAGTGTCTTATCCTAGGTTCGTTTTTATTCAATATTTCAATTTGGTCTTTTGTGTGATGTTAAGCTGTTCACTGAAGGGGATCTCTTGATTTATGATGACCGTTCCTGGTGGTGTGTCACAAAGCCTTTGCTGAACATTTGTGCATTTTCCACAGTGACTCAATTTTAGCGTGAAATAAAATTGGTGAAGGGAAAGGTCTCACTGACCACTGACATAATTAATAATGATCATAATGTTTTTTTTGGGCAATTGGAATGGTCTGTTATCATTATGCACATTTCGAGTGCAATTTCATCGTTGCATCAGACCAAGCCAAACCGCTGTGCTCACTTGTACAAGTGAATTGAATTGTATTGTTTTCCTTGCAGATCGCTGTACGACAATAACATCCAATCACTGGCGGAAGGTATCTTCGACAATTTGATCAATATTCAAACTCTGTAAGTGGAGACTCGTTACTCAATGTGGCGATCGTGCTCAATGCGTTTTGTTACTTTCATTTGCCTAATGTAGACATTTGGGCCGCAATCCATTTATCTGCGACTGTAATTTGCGTTGGCTTGCCGAATATCTCCGTGACCGGCCTACACTGGAAACATCTGATGCTCGATGCGAGGAGCCCAAAAGAAATAATCGAAAACGATTTGCCCAACTGCACCCGGACAAGTTCAGGTGTAAAGGAGCCGAGGAATTGCGCACTCGATACGCCGACCAGTGCTTGGTCGATAACAAATGTCCGAAGAATTGTGTCTGCGATGGCACAATTGTGGACTGCTCTCGCCAGGGACTCGACTCGCTGCCCGACGATGTGCCCACCTTTGCCACCGAATTGTACGTATCGAAGTGTTCCATTTGATCATTAGTGGTAATCGATTATTGCAGGCGCCTCAACGACAACCGAATTGGTCGAATTCCCAATTCGCACTACTTCAAACGACTGCCCAACCTGCTCAAACTGTGAGTCTATTTGCCACATCGAACTGATCAATTTCAATTATATAATTTGCCCCTCAGCGATCTGCGCAACAATGAAATTGTGGAAATCGAGGATGGCGCCCTACAAGGAGCTGGAATGCTGCAAGATTTACTGCTGAGCAGTAACCAAATGCGACAAGTCAGACCAAAGATGCTCGCTGGTTTGCGCAATCTGACGACCTTGTATGGCTTGATCTACAATTTTCATTATCACCATCTCACTCTTGATCTTTCCTAGGCTCCTGCAGGATAACCAAATTACTTGCATCACGAACGACACTTTCTCGGATTTGGAAACTTTGCGGATTTTGTAATAAAATGTGTATTTCATTGTAAGTTTTCTAATGTTTTTATCTGATCAGATCATTGAATGATAACCGAATTCGATGCATCACATCGGGTGCCTTTGAAAAGACCAAATCACTGGCTCAACTGAACTTGCTTTCGAATCCACTCAACTGCAATTGTCACCTTCGTTGGATGTCGAATTGGCTCAAAATTCACAGTGTCATGATAGGCAATCCTCGCTGTCAGTCCCCGAAAGCGCTTCAAAATGTTCCGATTGATGATGTTGAAACTAAAGACTTCAAGTGTGACGATATCGAAGAGGAGACAGAATGCGGTCCTGACGGTATGTGTCCAGCTCGGTGCACTTGTTCGGGCAATGTGGTCAGGTGTTCGAGACAGAAGTTGAAGAAATTTCCTCGCTTCATTCCAAGTACAACCACCGAGCTCTACCTGGACGTAAACGAGATCTCCTCAATTCCTAGCGAAATCACCCAATTGCCACACCTGACCAAACTTGACTTGAGCAACAACAAAATATCTGTTCTGACAGCAAATGTTTTCCAAAATCTTACGAATCTTCAAAGTCTGATTCTCAGTTATAATAAGTTGCAGTGCATTTTGCCTGAGGCCTTCAAGGGATTGACTTCTTTGCGAATGCTTTCGCTGCACGGCAACGACATTTCAATGATTCCTAGTGGCTCTTTTGACGATCTCAAAGTCACACACTTGGCCATTGGCGCTAATCCTTTCTACTGCGATTGCAACATGCGATGGCTGGCTGAATGGATTCAGAAGAGTTATTCCGAAAGTGAGTTGTAAATTAGTTAATTTATCAAACCATTACTAAATGTGTACATTTTGTTTTCTAGTTGGAATTGCTCGTTGCACTGAACCCAAGTCGATGAGTGACAAACTACTCATTTCTGCCCCACCAAACCACTTTATCTGCACGGGAAAGACCGAACCAAAAATATTGGCTAAATGTGACGCTTGTTACACATTTCCTTGTCTAAATGGAGCAACTTGTGTCTCGAAACCAATGCTCGACTACAAGTGTGAATGTGCACCAGGATTTCACGGACAGAATTGCGAGTATAAAATCGATGCCTGCTTTGGTAATCCTTGTGACAATGGTGGAACTTGCAAAGTGCTCGAGGCTGGCCGTTTCAGTTGCCATTGTCCACTTGGTAATTAACTAAAAAGACACTTTTGACAAAACTCAACAACATGGTTTTTAACATTTTGACAGGTTATAAAGGCGAAAGGTGTGAAGTGAACATTGACGATTGTGCCACCAACAAGTGTGACAACAACTCTACATGTGTTGATAGCGTTGGTTCATACAAGTGCGAGTGCTTGCCTGGATTCCATGGCGATTATTGCGAGAAGAAGATCAACTTCTGTTCAAAAGAGTTCAATCCGTGTAAAAATGGCCAATGCGTCGAACATAACGATCGCTATGAGTGCAACTGTTCTGCAGGTTGGTCAGGCCAGAACTGCACGGTCAACAAGGACGACTGCCTGATCAATATGTGCCAAAATGGTGGAACTTGTGTGGACGAACTCAACGGTTATCGTTGTGAATGTTCCATGGGCTACGATGGCCAGTTCTGTGAGAAACTGCCCGAAGTGGATATGCTCTACCCACAGACCAGTCCGTGTCAACATCACGACTGTAAGCACGGAGTTTGCTTTCTGCCACCAGGCTCTTCGGACTATATCTGCAAGTGTTCTCCTGGTTACATAGGAAAACGATGCGATGTACTGTCTTCAATAAACTTCCGTAACGGTTCCTATCTTGAGTTTGAGCCTCTCAAGACGAAACCTTCACTGAACATCACACTGAAGTTTGTTACCAAAAAACAAAACGGAGTATTACTCTACTTTGGCGAACAGCAGCACCTAGCTGTGGAGCTTTTCAAGGGTCGTATTCGAATTAGCCTCGATGTAGGTAACTATCCGGTCTCGACTATGTTCTCGTACGAGACGGTCAGCGACGGTGCCTACCACCAGGTACAGTTCGAGTTGGTCAAGAAGAACTTCACCATGAAGGTGGACGGTGGGTTCCCTCGAACCATCATTAACGAAGGTGTTCGTGAATACCTTGAAATACAGAATAGTTCCCTCTTTGTGGGTGGAGTTCCAGAAGATGTGGCACACGATGCCGTTCGCAATTGGCACATTTGGAATGCCACTAGTCTAGAAGGTAGGTTTCCTATTGATAAAATAAATTTCTCTTACGAAAACACAATTTCTTGTATCCAGGTTGCATGCGTGAGTTCTTCATCAATGGAAATCCTCCCGATTTGACAATGGCCCGAAGGCAGAACCAAGTGAATCCAGGTTGTGCCGAGTTCGATGAAGCAAATCATTCTTGTCTGAATCACATGTGCCAGAACGGGAAGTGTGTGCCATCTAGGGACGGACAAAGCTACGAGTGCAAATGCAAAGCCGGCTACAGTGGACCTTTCTGTGACCAAGGTAATACATCAATTCATTGGTGTACTGTTCTTTAATATTTTTGATTTTTACAGCACCAACTTGCCAGAAAGAAATCAAACGCGATTTTTATTATGAAAAGCCGTGTCGGTCCACCAAAAAGCTTAAACTTGCCATGTGTGTTGGCTCATGTGGGGACGCTTGTTGCAAGGCCCAAAAGACCAAAAAGCGTTCAATCAAGTTAGCCTGCCCTGATGGTTCCAAATACACTAAACAGATCGAGGTGGTACGAAAGTGCGGATGCAGTCGTAAATGTTGATGCTTTAATGGAATGCTGCACGCCGGTTAATTTTGATAAGTCTCCCGGCCGACTGCTGTGCACGCACTCTCAACTCGGACCTCAGCCTGGACTTAACCAGACGGCCGACCATAACTGACAATTGTGTTCATCGGCGACCACCGTTCTCTATCTACACGTTCTTTCTCACCAGTCCTGGCACTGTCACTGTGTCACCTGTATATGCTTGAACTATATCGACTTTATACCTTCACTCGATATTTGTACTCCTATTTGTCATTACCTCGCTATTATTTATTATTTGTTTTAGTTTTGTTCAACTTTGTTTTGCTATTTCAATTCTATACCCTGTATATTTTGTGTTATTACTTTTGTATTATTGCCCTTATTGACATTAACATAATCGATATCATTTGTACCCAGTGATTGGACTGTTTACTTCACTAGATAGAGTTGTCATCTCGAACCATCTGTGCGCCATACTCGCCAATCATGGCAGTGGACATCCACGAATTGGAATTGATTACTTGTGGCATGATCGACCCATCAATAACTCTTAAATTATGAACATTCATCACACGCAACCGCTCGTCGACAACCGCATTCCGGTCCGAGGCGGCACCACATCGACAAGTCCCAACTATATGGCACATAGAAACATTAGATCATGCTTGCAAAATACAATCAAGTGTTACCATGTCTGAAGACGGCCACTGAGGTCTGCCGAATGAAACACCGAATGTATTCGTCACAAAATTCGTTTTGACCATAACACTTGCTGCATCCGGGCACAGTAGCATCGATGAACTTGGCATTTTTAGAGAAAGGGCCAATGTTGGTGATTTGTGTGAGAACAGTTTTTATTCCTTGCACCATTGCGTCCATGTCTCGTGAATCGCCAAAATAATTTGGGTCAACCAATGGATTGGCAAATGGATTTGTAGATGCCAGTCGAAGTGTACCACGAGCCCTCGGTCGAACATGTTGCACGTCGAAGGCAAGAAGTCGCCGACCTAAAGAAAATGCTATGAATAGTGCTTTAGATATTTGAATAAGTATACCAGAATAAGGTGTCCAGTAGTTGGCCCAGGCTTGTTGGTTTACGCCATACAAAGTATAAATGTTGCTAATGTTGTTCCAGTGGTTGCTGCCGCGTACCATTTCGGTCATGACGTCCGGCCATTGAGTGTCATTGTTTTGGTTGGTCACGATATATGTTGCTGCATTGGGAAACATGGTCAGGGGGCCAGCGTGGTTCACGTAGTAATTGTACATATTCTGCACTGTCAATTCCACCGCATCGTACGAACGAGTCTGATCAGGCACATCGAAGTATAAAATGGTGTTGGTGTGGTCGTGCAAATTGTTGCCCACTGGCAAATTGGCCACCAAAGGTATTCCTAGACTGGCTAAATGCATCTGCGGACCAACTCCCGAAAGCATCAAAATTTGCGCTGACCCAATTGTGCCAGCTGAAAGAATTATTTCCCGACTGGCCATCACAGTGTAATTCATTCCTGCCCGAGTGAAAGTGACCCCAACAGCTGTTGTGCCATTGAACAAAATGCGCGTGACATAAGCCTTGGTCACTATGTTTAGGTTTGGTCTGTTTCGGTTGGGACTAAGATACGCAGAGGAAGAAGTTACTTTGACGCCATCCTTAATAGTGTGTTGAAAGAGAGTAACACCATTCTGAGTTGCGCCTAGTTGTTAATTGTTAACAAAAGGGAACAAGTGGCACAAGAGATAATTACCATTGGGGTCGATTATGTTGTAGCCAGCCATCTGTGCGGTTCGAATGTAATCCTTGAAGATAGGAATTTCAGTTTCCAATTGGTCCCAATTGGAGGACACCGTGATGGGACCGGAAGTGTTGTGGAAATTTCCATTGGCCAAATAATTTGGATCTGTTTGATTCTCAGAGCGAAGAAAATATGGGAAAATGTTGTTGTAGTTCCAACCTCGACAGCCATACTCATAGTCCCATTGGTCGAAGTGACGTCGATTGCCTCGGTTGTAAACCATTCCACCTAAAATAAATCATAGCAATTAGTTCAAATAAAGAGTCAGAACTTTTTCTTACTAATAGTTGTCGATCCACCGAGAACTCTGCCAACAGACATGTGGGCCGGCATGGAGTAGGCCTGTCCAAGGTTTGGTTGGCTCACCATCGGGAAGTTCCAGTCAATCTCGGGATTGCCAACAAACTCATAGTAATTGCCGGGCATGTCAGTGATATCAGTTTCAGAGCCACCAGCTTCCAAAAGTAATACGTTGACTGACGCATTTTCTGACAGTCTTTCGGCCACAATGGCGCCTGCACCACCGGCACCAACCACAATGAAATCATAAGTCGGATTCCAAGTAGATCGAGAGGCAAGATTGAAGTGACTCACTTGTCGCTGTAACGAGAGCACTGAAACAGTCAATAGTTGCACTGCTAAATTGGGAGCGGACATGGTGCTCTGTTCCAAAGGATAATTCAGCAAAGTTCTTTTGAAGTTAGTTGAAAACCAAACAGCTCAAATAATCAGGATCACTTTATAGTCTGGCAAGATGGTTTGCAATTCTAATTAGGCATAGACTTCATGCCATGAAGGCACCGCCATTGCTCACTGATTTCAAATCAGTTATTTGTATCGTTCAATGAATAATCATTATAAGGGCAGTTGAACAAATTTCCAAAGCCAACCGAATTGTTCATATTTGAGCAAACAAACTAAAAGACCTCGAGATTTCAATTAAAGTTAACATTAAGCTCACATGTTCATCTTGTTTCATACATTCAGTTAATTGAAGGAGATGCTGTGTCATAATATAATTTCTATAAATCAGTTAAGCCTGATTCTAACTCGGGCTAAATCTAGTTAGCATATGTCAGAAGAAACACCAAGTAACTTTGCATCTTCTCAATAGATGGCGACTAACACTTAGTAATTTTTAAAAAATACAATGGTATTTTATTATTAAATTAAATATCATAGTCGTTTTAGGCTCCACCTCTGCTGATTTTGCAATGCTATAATTTAATGCCATTGTCAATCAAATATTTTTTACTTGAAATAAAAAATAACGAGCGAAAATTTAATTAATTAATTTTAAATTATCAAGTGGATTTGCATCTTTGGGTCTCGATTAAATAGAAATAGTTTATTGAATATATCCAGTACAGTAGAAGTACTCATTACATTGAATGGTACATACATGTAAATACAATGATTGCAAAAAATAAAGAGAAATAAAATCTAAATAAAAAACAAAACAATTCGACATCTACAGGTAGGTGAGATAATTTCGATCGATCGACGTCGAGTTGATCGCGTTTAGAGACATTCGCTTCGTCGTAAGTTTGAGGATCGATTGAACCAAGAAGAAATTATAATTGAATAAAATTGCCTAGTGGGAAGAAATACTTCTAGGTGCTGGAGAAAATTATCAATGAAGTGATCACTTGAAAGTGATGATCGGCGAAGATGCGAATGCAATTGAAATAGTGCTAGGAAATACTTGTCGTAATACAAGTGTGTGCCAAAGGAAGCAGACAATTTGAAAATAATTACTAACGATCATAATAACTTAGTGCGAGTGACAAATGACCAGATGACTCAACCATGCATTGGTCTGTAATCCTAATGGATCAAGTGATGCCAACGAGCAACCATCCGGGCAGAGAGGTGTGGCCAACTGACCCACTCGGAACTATTGGATTGAGTCGATAAATCAATGAATGAACAAAATAAGTGACAAGAGATGACTGATCAATGTCGATGAAGGATTAGAAAGTGGATCGATGAGGTGATAGCAAAATAATGAGCATGCAATGTCCACACTGTCCACACAGACCATACACCCGATAACGGCGACTATTTGCATTATAATGAAAGCCATCAGTTCGGCTCTGTTCAGTTCGGTGTTGAGCTGCGTTCTAGCGCATTTAATTTATCATCTTCCGAGTGCAGTTTCGCTCGCAATGGCTCGCAGTCCACTTTATCGAGCATTGTTTTATCGCAACTGTCCTCTGCGTCTTTGGTAGGACAACATTCATCATCCCCGTGAGCAGACTTGTAGTTCATATCGAGCGACGAGTTGGACTTGTCCTCCATTTTGATGTGAGCACCAACTGGAATCGACTTGAATCCGTTGATCAAGTCGAACTTTGTTCTGTGGTTCGTTTCGTGTTGGTCATCATCCTCGTCCTCGGTGGCCACACTGTCGCTGTGCTCAGCGTGCTTGAGGCCTGATTCCTGATTGGAGCCCATACTTTGGCTATCCATTTCGTCGTCGGTCAGTTTGTCGTTAGACTGGTCATTGGAGTCGAACTTGGCAAATCTCGACTTGGACATGGACAAGTCCTGCACTAGTTCGGTGTCGAGAGCAAATACTTCGCGCATCGAGTTGTTTGAATGACTGAACTCGTCAATATTTTCGATTTTGATATGTTTCTTTATGTCGGACAAAAGTTTACGCTTTTGACCACTGATTCGCATCATTTCATCTTCGTCCTCCTCCTCAGAATAATGCGAGGCCAGGGGAGAATGCAGGGATACGGCCTGTTGCGAGTACCTTCTCTTGCGAGAATGAGGGTGGTGCGAAGAGACCGGGTTAAATGCTGCCGGGCCATTGCTCAGAAAGGAGCTCACTGACAAGGGCGATTCGTCGTGCATGAGATCAAGTGATCCTGGGAGGGCGAAGTTGGGCAGGAAAGGAGACAGACCCGACTCGGATAAAGCCTGGCGACAAACACAGTGTGAGTAATTGGTAAAACGCAACACCAAGTTAGCACTTACTTGCAAGGAAGCGTTGATCGATGCGTCCGTAAACGACTTCAGCGCCGCATTGGCTGACGAGTTGATGGAGGATGTTGTGCCACCACTGGACGCGTTAATTACCGAATCGTTTCCGTTTCCGAATGATAATGACTGAGAATTGGAAAGTGCGTTTGTCGAAACAGAATCTGTGGGTCTGAAATGCAAAACACAACCTTAGATAAAGTCGAAAAGGCGCATTACTGCTGAGCGAAGATTTCCGTTTATTTGACTCGATTCAGATGCTAATTTGCAAGCAAATGTCCTCGTAATGGCTTGGTATCACTTTGACAACTACATATTAACATCTTCACTCTTGTGACTCTCTAGGGAACACTTCTTTGGAATAGTCAATAATGTTGTTGGTCGTTTGTGTTTATGCGTCAAAATGTCGAGCCGAACACATTAAGGCCCATTAGTGTTGCAATCTGGTTCAATGCAATGAGCCTATTTACTAGGCATTGAGCAGTGATCAACCACTAATTAGCAATGAAAAGGAGTCCAAGAAATGGGCCAACCCAGTGGTAAGAATCGAAGCGAACAGGAAAAGAACAAAAAAGGACCAGTGCGATTTGTCATTTGACTACGATTCCGATTGGTGCCATTGATAGCTGTGCGATGTAGTGCGGCCTGTAATAGCAATGTAATCTGCCCGAATGGTCCAATAATGATTGCTAATGATAATTAATTGCATACACGCACCGAGTCAGTGCTTGTCTCAGTGGCCGACTTGTCTCGGGCTCAGCACTCGCCAACAGATGAATTGAGAGAGTCTGCAAGATGAAGTGAAGGAAATCTGTGCAAGTCGAATTAGCCAACACAACATTAGCATGATGTGGCCGAGCATTGCCGAGTATTGCTGCACTTGTTTGCCGTTCTGTTCACTTGTCGTTCGTGTGCGGTGTCATTTGGAACGAGACGGCAAACAAAAGTGATTATTAAACGAACACGTTATTACTGTCGATTCGGCACCGAGTCGCAGTAGTACTACTATCGCACAGTGTGGCCATATTGGCTTGTCGAACCGATTCTATAATTAAGCAACGACATCATCGGCAGCAGACAAATGTATCATGCACCGAATGATTATAAATTAAAAATGCCATTACAGTGTAATTATGTTGCTATGAGTGTGTGCGATCTATAGATTCGGCAAGACAGCATTAGATGGAAATTAATTGATTCGTATTTATTCATTTGTCGTGCCTGTTTACATTATCATTACATTACACTCCACTGGCAGATGGAATTGTCGAATAATTAATTTTGCCTGTGCCATTCCTTGCCAACCAATGTGAACATTGATGGGCGATGTTAGTCGTTCCACAGCGTCCACAACATCATCCAACATAACCAAATTAGAAGGTTCAATGCTTTTGGATGGGCACCCAAATTTTCAGTTTCGAGACAATTCTCGATTCACTCTGGGCCGAATGAATAATTGAACGATTTGGATTTATGTCTTGCCAAGTGCCTAATGACTTGGCCAATCAATGCAAATTGTGTTTATTTATCAGTGAGTGTCACCGAACAGTCAGTGAATTGTTTACTTAAAGAGTCCATTTGCGACAGTAGAGTGCTCAGTGCTCAATGCCGAAGTTCGATTGTGACTCGATCGAAAGGGTAAAGAGCGCAAATGGCTGCAAGGGAAAGTGCCATCATTAGACTAATGGAGACAACAATCACGACTGACACTAACTCGACTGCCTCGGCTGGATTGGGACGAAAGAGACCGAGCACAACAGCCGAGCAAAACAAGATCCTAACAGATCGCGCCCTGTTGTGTGCATCGACAGAGGCCGTCCCAGCCTGGTCGGTATCCAATTGAGAGCCATATTAGCCCTATATAGCCGCACTGGCGCACGCCACCGACAATATGTGCGGCCACACTGCTGTTTAGTGTTTATTGTTGTTGTTGCTGCTTGCCTTCTTATGTTTGCTCGCCTTCCAAACTCGTTCCTTCATCACAACTCGAGCCCGAATGTGCGCGCCTGTTTGTGTCGAATATTCGCGCCCAACTGCCACTGTCCCGGCACGAGCAACATCAACCCAACCACCAATTTGAGGCGAGAGAATGCAAACACTACACAGACAAGACCGAGCAATGGGCTAAGCTTAAACAACAACAACATCCCAATATTGGAACCACAATGGCGGACAGACTGGCCCATATAGGACGTAAACATGACTCCCACTCAGCTTGGTGGTCTGCTTATAGGGCAGTGGCACTGATTTGTTTACTTGTTTGTCATCCAGTCAAGCATAATCACTACCGGACAACCCACCGAGGCAAAGTAGATAGTCCCTAGATCGACCAAATGCAGTGCCACAATGCTATAAAGCACATTGACACAACATGGCACATTGTTATCACAAGGGCATTGATCATTTGTAAGAGCATTAATTGCACTGCAAGTGATCAATGGTTATTTAAAAATGGCTGACAATTGCTAGAATGTGTCTAGCTGGCAATTGGTCATCAAGCTGTTTATTGCAATGAACGCCATTTGTGCCATTCCGATGGAGTGACTCAATGGTTGCCCAGTCGGGATCAAGCCATAATATGGCCACAGCTAGCAATAATTACCACCAATTGAAGTCGTTTCATTGTTTAGCCGAATCAATTACCGATTAGAAGAAACATATCAATTACGGCACAGTAATTGTTCGATATATGGCCGCACTAATAACATCTATCTATTTGGTTGGTCCATTAACGAGTGGCCCATTGTTGTCGTTCCATTCCACAATGGCTATGACCAAACGAGAGCACAAATTATGATTTTATTGCCATTTTAAAGCCATTTGTTGGTGCTTGCAACAATCAAGGGAGACATTAACGAGTGAGCAATGCTCCAGAATTGCTAATGTGTCCGTGCACATTGTCGTGTACTAGCGTGCTGGTTACTTACTTGGCAGCATTTGCTACAGCGTTTCTCTTCGGACGTCCTCGTGCGACATGTCGCTTTGGAGGAACCACGCTTGGGATGAGATCAGAGTTGCCGTCAGGCCACAGGCCGCTGAAGTCCTCGTCCATTCTGCACAGACCAAAGTGGTCAATATAACTCATAACTCCCAAAGGTAGCACTTACCCTGAGCCAGAAGAATTGCCTCCTTTTTCGTTTCTTTGCGGTCTTCGTTTGTAGAATTCGAGTTCATCCACAGTCCAAACGGCACCTTTCACATTTTCCACTCGCATGAAGCACTTGTGTAAGCTCAGGTTGTGTCGAACAGCATTCTAGAGACAAAGTCAATTAGCAAATTGAACAATCTAAACTTGGGCACAAACCTTCCAGGTGGCGGCATTGCGTCGAAAGTAGAAGAAAGTGACCTGAAACCAGTTGTAGATTTCGTTGAGGGTTAGCTGCCTCTCAGGAGACTCGATGATAGCCTGTCCGATCAGATTGACACAACGGTAATTAATTAATCGGCATGAATAATCCATTAATTATGATTGCGAATCGAATGTGTTTGACTAAAACTGTTAGCAAAAAAGACAGAGACACGACCTTAACACTGGCAAGTGCGATAGTCTAGCAAGTGCAACAAGAACGACAATTAGCGGTAACACTAATTAAACTGGGGAGAAAGCGTTTCGCAAGTGAAGCCACTAAACGATCGCTGCCTTGCTCTCTGCCACCTTATCTCACTGGCACAGAGAAAATTTGTTAATTAAATTCGAGATTAAATTAAACTAAGAAAATGTCTTGCCATTTAGATAAGCACTGAACACAGCGAGACCGACGGACAAGCACCAGGGAGGCATCGATCCCAATTTATTTCCGCTCAACTGGCACTTCCTCTCGCCGTTCGCCGACAGTACAAAGTGACGACTCGAGCCTGCCACTAATAGGGCCAAGCTATACTAAATGATTGTGACACTTTTAATTAAACTTTAAAATAATGCATCCTTTTGTGCCTACGCACAGTTGATTATCGCACTGGAAAATAATTAAATAAATAGTCGAAACAAAGAGTATTGATTTGGTCGGTCATAACCGGGCGGTGTGAGATATGTACTTTCCGAATAGGCCATTCGATTGTTTTAATTAATCGATTCGCGTGCACAAGTGCTCCACTGCCTTCCTAGCTCTGTCACAAATCTGATCGACAGTGTCAGCATAAATAAATGCAAAGTATTGGCCAATAGAATCGATTAGATTTACTGCTATGGCAACAAAGCAATGCCAGTGCGCATTCATTAAGGCGATTGCATTTGAATATAATTGCGCCTCGCCTCGGAACCAACCATTGGCACTGGTGTCAATTTCAATTTCACTCTGAGCGCCCAATTGGTTTCCTCTCGGTTCGATCCAAATAAAAATATTTCCCTCCAAAGAGTAAAACTAATTATTTTGCTCCGACTGGCTTGACTGTGGCCATGTTTGAAAGAAAACGCGCCAACACGAACAAAGCATTGGCGGACTTGGTCGAGACCACCTCGTCGGTGACTGTCTTTGTTTGTCTTCATCTCAATTCAATTTGTGTCTTGTGCTTCTTCGCTCAGATAAATTAATATCTTAATTTTATTTTATTTCCAATTATCATTGCCACACACACACAGAAGTATGGCTGGATGGCGCTGTCTTTTCCGAGATAGTCGCGATATGGCCAGTCAGAAGGGTTAAACAAAGAAATGCAAAACAAAATGCAAAAAGGGAAGGAATAAATGAGCGAACGATATCTCGACTAAATAATACAGACTGAAGAAAATAAAATGGAAATATAAATCATTTAATACTTGGGGCTTTAAGGCAATCAGACACAGACAGAGGCCAAGTGAAACAAAACCAGAATAAAGCATCGCCACTTGCACTGCAGTGCACAGTCAGTGTGTCTTGAGTCGAGCTACATTCTCATTTAAATTGGAACCATTTCTTTCATTACAACACTCACTGGCCTCCCCACATCTTTTCAATTAGACCGCGCGACAATAAATAATAAATGGAAATAGATCTTTTCAATTAAGCATTTCGATGCACCCGTGCAATCAGCCCAAACAAAAGTAATGCAGACTATTCCTTTGATTTCATCTGCAGGCTGCTCGGCACAGTCTTGGCTCGATCAATCACCGCGCACTTGTGCATTGATCACATTGCCTGTGTTGTTGTCGTGCAAGGCCGTGACTAGTGAGTGAGTGAGCGAGCCAGTGCGGCACTATTTACCGGATCAATGCAACCAGACCTATAAGTGAACCCTTCCTCTGGTAATCTGGCCACCGATCGATTAGACAAGCAATCTCTGCTCGGACTAGAGCTTCACTCGAGTGGTGCACTATTTGTGTAATGAGCAAACCATTTCCTTGGATCAATTAAAAAGTTTGCAAATTCAACAATAATTCTCGTGTCCAATTAAATAAATTTCCACTTTGCAGTCTTGTCAGTGTGGACGATCGATACCGACAGTGGTCTGCCTGTGTTTGCATTAATTGCCATTAGTCTAATTGCCTCAAAGAAGAGGCATTTTGGAAAGAACTTTCAATACTTTCGCGATTTGAGGGAACTGATATTTAACTGTCACTTTCAAGTGTCTTTGTCTAAAAGAAGCGAATCGATTTGGTTGAAAACTGGTTGGTTGGTGAACTAAATTGGCCAAACAATAAACAAATTGTTGTTCTACCTAGAAATTGCTAGTTCAGTCTAGTTGTGCGACGCAAATACTGAAAATACAATTGATTTGTCGGCGAACCTAACCAATCGACCAACACTACCTCTACTGTAGGCCAATTGGCCTGTGCCGCAAATTGAGTTTCACTTTGCATGCAGAAATACATAAAACACAAAATGGCGAGACAAAACAAATTGCGCAACATGGACCAACTCGATCGATCAAAGGCGCACTTACCTGTCTGATGAGCGATGCGTACGTGAACGGAGGACGCACTTCATTGTTCATGTAAAACTCGCGGTTTCGAGATATTTCTGGTTGAGGAAAGTACATAAAGTTAGCTCAAGGTAAACTAAAACAAAAGACAAACCTTCAGAAATGTCAATATTGTTGCGATCCGCAATTCGGCGTCTGGTTGACTCAGACTGCATGGGCATAGAGCCCAAATCGGTGGTCTTTGAAGCGAGATCACATGCTTTGGCAGACTTGTTCGGCTTCATTCCATTTGATGCAGCATTCAGGTTACTGTGATTGGTTGACTCTTCCAGGTTTAAAGACAAACTTTCGGGGCCAAACTTGAGAGAAGCCGAATTGGCCGAACCAATTGGACTGAGACTGTTGGCGTAAGAGTGTTTAGAGGTGGAATTATTTGATAGGTTGAGAACGGGGGAGGAATGTGATGAAGACAATGTAGACGAGTGCTTTTCACCCATACGTCGACGAGATAGACCTGGAGTGCCATTTGAGGTGATGATGGGCGAAGATCGAGAGTCGAAAATTTGACTTGGGTGCTCTCGGGACAGGCCGGTCGGAGAAGACAATGCCTTTCCCGACAGTAGGTGGTGATGGGGATGGGAGTGAAGTGACGGATGAGTTGGTGAGGGAAGACTAGAACGTTCAGAATTGGTCACTTCGAGTTTGGAACCGCCAAATTGACCTAGGCTTGATCGAAGACCGGGCGAATGAGCTGCCACAGATGCGACTGTGTTTGCTTCCGAGAAGCCATTGGCGGCGGCAAGCAATGGAGCCACTGCGCCACCGCCCATAGCTGCGTTCAACTCTTCGTGTTCCTGCAACAGTTTAAGAACAGTCTGCAGACTGTTTCCATTGGACCCATTGCTTCCGTTCAATCCATTCGCATGGCCACTGGCTGCGGCTGCCGCTGCGGCCGCGGCAGCGATTCTGAGTGAATTCGCTTGCTGACCAGGGGAAGGAGTGGCGGCCACCGCTGCTGCAGCTGCTGCCATTGCTGCAGCCCTCTGTTTGGCATAGAGGTGGTGCAGCATGGCCGTGAAGATTTCCTTTTCCTTCATTAGTTGGTGTTCCAACTGCTGCACTACTTGCATCTGAATGCGAGTTTGAGCTGTGCTTCGGTCGTCGAGACCATGTTCCGAGTTGAGGTGCTTCACGAAATTCTGGAAGTCGTCGCAGTAAGTCTCACAACCTGGCCACTTGCACATGTTGTGGTGGTACAACGAGTTGGGGTACACATCCGAGTTGATGCCGTCAATGGTGAAGAGAGCATTGCTAAGTTCGCTAGTGAGCTGGTCCAATGGACCGCTCTGAAAAAAGTTACCCGCAAAGACCGCGTTGGGAGCTGAATGACCACTGGCCGTGCTGGTGGGAGGAGTTGCTGTTGATGCGGACAAGCTATTCGGATGACTGTTGGTGGCCGCTGCCACTGCCGCTGCTGCCAAAGTGTTGCCGAGAGAAGCGGAAATACTAGACAATCCATTGACCATCTTATTGGATGTGTTGTTTCCACCTAGAGTGGATAGAATGGCATCCAGTAGTTCCTCTTGACTGAGGTTGGCTCCATTTGGTATTGCTTTCATGAGTTCGCTAATTATGGGCTGGAAAGAGTCTGAAGAGACAAGAGGGAAGAAGTGAGCTAATTTCAGCACACTTGACACAATAATCAATACTTACTGAGTAAATATTGTCGGTGCGAAGAAAGCTGTAGTTGCTGCACTATTTGCTGTTGTTCCATTTGTAGCTGTCTTAGTTGCATTTCGATCTGATGGCGGGACGCTGGTGAGATTGCTCGCTTTGGAGAATTTTGGCCAGTCATGGGGGAACAAGACTTGCCCGACGGGATCATGTTCGAGGCCAGAGTGGACATTCCCGGTGAATGATTACCGAATAGAGCGCTGAGCAGTGGAGAGCCGCGTTTGGTTGAGGACCCGTTCACTGAGTTTGAGCCTGATGATAGGGGACTTGTGGTTCGGTTTGAGCTGGAGTTGGTGCTGCTGTTGCTGTTGGCGATGTGTGATGAAAGGTCAGAACAGTGGGACACCTTGCTGCCTCCGTTCATGCAGTTGCTGGTGATGACCGAGGGTGCAAAGGACGAGGCCACAACAGAAGATGTCACTGCGCTGAAGGGCAAATCGCAGTTGGCCACACTCGCTGCTGCCACCGCATTCGACAGTTGCTGGAACAGTTGCGACTGCTGGACGAGGTTCATCTGATCATGAAGAGACTGTGATTCCAACGAAGAGTTGCTAGCGTTCAATACTGAAGAAGGCTGTGGACAAGAGAACTGTCAATCGGATGGTCATCGAATTGAATATAAACATCGATTGAACAGCACTGTATAGCACACTTCAATATATCGATAGTGACCAATTCTGGGCAAGCAAGTGTTGTTTCAACTAATGACTAGGCTCACTGGCAAATACATGTTTACTCGAGTCTGGCGATAAACACAACACCAACAAAGTACAAGCGGAGTCAGTCAGTCAGTTATTGTAAACAAGCAACTGAGCACAAGACAACAAGCCAAAAGCAAGCAAATGGCACTGCTTTACCAATTATTAATTACGCTCAGAGATTAAAGCCGGGGACCCGCGATTCTGGTAGTTGCGTGCCTTGCATGTGCCGTCTTCCTCTAGATTATGTAATACTTTGAGTGATTGGAAAAGTTCGAAGTGGAAAGTGGAGCAACTGAGGCAATGGTTCCGTGCCTCCACTGGTGTGTTTGTTTGCTTGTAATGACGCCAATGTCGTGCCGTGTTCAAGTCAGAATAAACAAGTATACACTGTGATCGGATATTTACTCCATTCGAGTTGTACCTCTACGCTACACCGACTCGTTCGTCTGTAGTTTGGTCTGAGACACCATTGGTGACACGAATGCCAATCGGCACGGTGCTTTTAAAGTAAAATCAAAGAGCCTAAATCGGACCTTACTCACCTTGGATTGATTAGTGACTTGTTGAAGCAGTTGAAGAGCGTGTAGATGATCACCAGAAAGCAGCTGTGTCTGAAGTAGTTGTTGCATTTGGAGCTGGGTCAGCATAACCGCTGGTGGTGAGATGCGGCCAGTGCTGGAACTGTTGTGCTTGGGCCAGTGGGACGAATACCAAGGAATGCCTTGGTCACTTGGAGTGGGAGGCACTCGACAAACGCTGCTACCGTCCGTCCTGACAGTAGCAGCCGAACTGCAAATGTCCGTAAATGGTCCAGATGAAGAAAGATGCCTTAAACTTGGTCGTGAGTGAGGTGAGGATAATGAGTGCAGACTTGAGCCCAAACTGGACGTCGGTGGGTTCACTCGGCAGGTGGAGAGGTGCTGACTTGGCGAGCGGTTATACTTGGAACGCGAAATCTATTCAAAGTAAAGTCAACTGGTTAGCATGACAATTGATGCATTCAATCGGATGTGTGTGTGTGTGTGTGTGTGCGTTAACCACTGCCACCACTACCCCAACAAAGCGCTAAGCATATTTCGACAGAATACAAATTCAAATCGACCTGTACTGAACTATTCTGCCCTAGATGGCGTCTAAATGCTCGCGCATAAATTAGCCGTTCGAGTGGGTAGAGAAAAAAGCTCCAGAACATTGTTGTTGTTGTTTACTCATTAGGTGAATGGCACTGGCTATGTCGAGAGTGCAGGCAAAACCGCGATAAAGCAAATAGGTAAGTCGGAAATAGCCAAAATAAACAGAAACCAAGAAGTGAGTCTTAGCTGACTGTGTTTGTGTTTGCTTTGGCTTGCTTTCCTGTAGAAGGCATGCGGAGGTGTCTGATTGCTGGTTAATTCCGAATTAATTAAACCAACTCATTTGTAGTGCACTGTAGACAATCGTCTTTGCCAACGAACGCAAATAGTTACGTTATTAACGGCAACATCTCACCCACCAACACAGCAAACTAGCGTGCATCCGAGTGTGACTGCACACACAGCAGTAATATTTCATCGACATGCACACCATCACTGACCAAGTAAATCAATTGCCCAAATAATCCTTTATTAATTGTCAAATTTAAACTTTCCATATAAGTTTTCTAGTACACAAGAAAAACAATGCCTGCGAGCTAGAATCAAGCAAGTCTGAGTTGACAAACTCGAGTGATGCACTGGGCCAGTGACAATTTCCGTCAGCAAGCAGTTGTATCATCGTAACTATCGATGTTGTCAGTTGCCAGTTGGTCGAATGTTTTGTTTATTTAGAAAGTGTTTAGCTTGCCTGAGTCAACTCATCGATATGAACTTTGTATGAGCAGCTCAACCAGCCGAGAAAAACAACCGACAGAGAGTAAATGGTCATCGCTAATTGGTTGCCATGTTTACCAGTTAGTGAATAGCAGTACCGAGTTACTATGTGCTTTGGTGGCTTCCACTGCCAGACTAAAGCACCAACTGAAGGAAAACAAAAGACAAAAGTCTAAGATAAACAATCGTCCTCTGGTTTGTTTGGTTCCGCATTTGCCCACTGGTGCACTGCACTGGCCTGGCACTTGGCAAGTCAATGGAAATGGCATATACTTTTGTTTTTTACATTGCTTACTTGCTTCGCCACCAAGCACAGACAGAGTCAGCCCGTCTCAATGACAATATGCAGATGTGAGTTTCAGTGCAAAAGTCAAATGGTCATGAAGAGTCAATCAACAGCGCATCAGTGGCCGAACTGCAATCGGAACAATCAGCGCAACAGCAATTATCACTAATGCAACACAATGTGCCGCGCGCCACAGACCAAACAGACAATTGAATTCAATTAAAAATAGACATCCTCAGTGCAAAAGTAAACAATTTGTCGTGGCTGGATGTGACTGCAAATTACCATCATCGATGTGCAGGCACACAACACTAGCCAATTAGCATTCGAACATCATCATCAATGAGGGTGCTAATAATGAGAATAAAGCAGCGAAGATGCTGGTGAACTGAGGCGCCAGTACAAAACATCACAAATTGCCACAAGCCAGTAGTGGCTGGCATTGCCCACTGTTTACTGGTTTGTTTTGCTTTGCAAATTGTTCAATTATTGAATTATGGATCAGAAATAATTACCAAACAAAGCACACACTCACACTCACGCGCATAAATCATCGAGTGGTGGTCGTGATCAACACACAATAAATTACGTCACTGCTTTGACGATGCCGATTGGCTCGATTGGTGGTGACTCGGTGCAGCCGACTGCACAGTTTAACTCAACTGCTTTGGAGTTGTTTCGAACCAAACTGCGATATGATAGCACCAAAGGAAACTTCGACTTATACCATTACGAATTATTGACCACGAGATAAGTGGACAAGAACTGCTAGGCTCGTCGTTCACTGAAAAAATAACTTAAATTGCATTTTAATTCAATTAGTAAATTGCACAATGTTTCAACATAACAAACAGTGCCTCGGTGCATTCTACTTGCAGTGGCCCAGTTAGGCAACATGTAATCCGACGATGTGGTAAACAAGAATAAATGCGAAATTGAACAAACAACAACAAAGCTGCAAAGTCAACAAGGCAACTGGATTAATGTGTGTGTTGGAGGCAAATTATTATTTAATGCCTCACTCGGATGCTGTTGTGTTCGCTGCCAAACTCGGCAGGACAAATCTAATAAATGAGTGCCAGGCAAATGTTAACTTGTAACTGATTGGCAAATTTTGGCACAAGCCAAACACGACCACTGGCGCCTTGGCACTGGCTCACCAACAACTCTACCAGCACCAGTAGCAGCAGTGGCAGGCACAGACACCGAAGCTTGTTCAAGTGGGGCCTGGTTCGGTGAGAATAACCGTAATTAGCCAAGTGATAGAGTACAATGCAATGCACCACAGCACCAATGGACAGAATAAACAACAAGCGAAAACATTGCAACAAATTTATTATTGTAATAGACAAATATTGGCCCGTGATGGTGTTGCATAGTGCACAGTCAATTAAATTAAAATGCAAATATAAACCTGAGGCAAGACAGGCGAAACAGAAGCAACTGCACAAAGCCACAGAAGAATATTGCGAGACCGAGGCAAAATAAACAAAGTGCACTGCGAGCAGTGGTGCACCACTGGCGATATTAATCGAGTGCAGTGTCTGGCCTAATAACGATCATCGAGATGAGCAAGACTTGAGACGTTCGGAGCGATAAGTGGGCCTGGTGCCTGCTCGGAGGTTGCGGTGCGAACTGGTGCCGCAATCCGTACAAGCCAACTCGGGCCAATCTTATCGCATTGCCATCTTATCTCCACAGGCCTATTATTATGTCGCACTCATTGAGTTGTTTAAAACGTAAGCCAAGACACATCACGGTCCGAGACTAATGCAAAACATTGCACAGTTCTGAGCACTGCTGTTTACACAAACCAAATTGCTGTCTTGACTCCAGTTGGTTAATTAAATTAGCGCCAAGCAGTGAGCATTGTTTTCACAACCCATCGAATTAGCCCAGATAGGCCAACTGCAGCACAAACAAGTAAGCAAACAAGTCCAGTTTGCATCAATGACTCAATCGTTCGATTAGATCTGTTTTGATACAACCAAGACGGACCAATTGAGCAAGTTTTGCAGGCAAACATAGCTGAAGCTTGTTTGTGTGCAAGTCTGTCGTTGTTGTTGTTGTTGTTGTGTACCAATTTAGCGAAATGCAAATGACTACGGCTAATAATGACAGTTCCGATGGCGCTGATGGCCGTAAAGTGGTACAACAACAAACAACTCACTTAGGACGGTAATGCAGGGGTGCCATAGTGGTGGTGGTGGTGCCGGTCTAGTGCCGCTGCTAATACCGATGATGATGGTGCCAGTGCCGTGAATGCACTCAATAACAACAACATAGCGAAGCAGCACTGCAACAATTTACATGAAGTGCGGCTTGATTTGTTTGCCGAGTAGAATTTCATTATAGATTGATAAATACATTAATGAGACGAATTAGGCCGACTTGCCACCGTAATAATAAATACTGCTAAGGAGTTGGGCGACGATGTGCGGGGCGGCCTAGTTTGCCTCTCGTCTCACTACCAAACGGTAGTAATGAAATTAATTTGTGCTATTTTCTGCTTTCGGCTCTCGGTTTTGTTTTTGTTCGCTTTCTGTTGTTTTCCCTTTCAGTGAAGTGAAAATTTGCCTTTGTGTGTTGGGCTTCGCGTTGTGTTGTTTGGTCTCTAGAGCAAAGTGCATCAAACGAGTGCACAACGAGCACATCGAACAAAACTGGTGCAAGACAAACAAACAAAGACACCAGCAAAACAAGATAGATAACAACAAGATGGAGAATGAACTGAGAGGCAATCAAAATTGAATATTCACAAGAGTAGAATTAAAATGTAATTTGCATAAAAGCACACAAACAAACATCGCCGAGACGAGAGTGGCAGACAATGCAATCAACACGAGCAAGCTAATACCAGCCAGATGCACTAATGACGATGGCCCACTCCACCGCACCAGCAATTAGCGATCAAGTGAGGAGCGAATGTTCGCAATGGCCCCACAATGAGCAACATTGCACCACAGTGTAATGCGACCCCAGCTCTTGGCTGAGCACTCAGGTTGACACCTCAATTCTGCTTTCAAATGAGCCATTTTAAAGTGGCTAAATTGAATTGTGATGTGCAACGATGAGTTACGCAAGTAGACTTGAAATTGGATCAAAGTGGAACATACCCAAAACGTGAAGATTTATACTGAGATTTGTCACTGACCAGGCTGATGTGATTGTTTCTGGTTAGTCTGTTGTTGATTGGGTTGGGTGCCGATGCAAAATGACTTGTGGTGTAAGGTCTGTGTTGTAAGTGAAGTCGATTGTTTTTGTGGCTCGTGTTGTCCATTGTTACTATTTGCATATCCATAAAGAGAGGCCAACTCGGCGACGGCGAGCAAGTGTTCCACACTAGGAACGGCTCGTCACCGAGTGGGCAATAAGTTATCACCTGTCTCACAAATCGGATTGGCTTGTGTTTATTTTGCTGGTTTGGTTACGGACGAACCTAACCAATTAAAGTAAACTTAGTAATCCATTACGGCGGACAAGTCAAAAGTGACTCGTTTGTTTAGCCTATTTTCTGATCTGTCTGTCACCAGCTGGCGTGTTTACCATTCCGAATGAGATAATAAAAGACAACCACAATTAGTGCAATTCAAAAAGAAATATCATAGAAACATTCATCATGTCACAGCAGAATAGTCATCACTGGGGAATGTCGCACAGTTGCACTGAAGTGATGGATTTGCATGCATTGACCAGTGGCTGGTCTACAACTTGTAACTCGCAAGAGCTCATTTCGGATAACCACCAGAAAACATACAAAAGGACAAACAATAACAACTCGAACGCAATTAGAAAGCGAGGGCAGCCACAAATATTAAGTGGACTCAATTAAGGAAGACTATCTCGGATTGAGTTGATTGGATCGAGTGGAAAAGTTGAAGGCGACGCACACTGGCGACAAGCAAAACAAACAACGCAAGACAGTTGACTGCATGACTAGATGTTTGCCGGTGTGCTTGATGCCAATGCGACTAATGGCGCCAAAGTGACGCGTGAAGTGCGCTCACTGACGAGTTAATTAACGCTAATTATGAGCCAAAATTGTGGGTCAAAGGGCAAACAGACAAAACTAACCCGAAAGTGGTCTCGTTGAGCCGTTTGGAAGCCGTCGATCATAGTGCCCAACCAGTGGGACAATGTTTACTGCTGCTACCGATTTCACTGGATTGTGCTGACGGAGGCAAATGATCTCGATTGGGCGATCATCGGTCGGTTTCACTTGACAATTCCTGAAAAGTTTAAACAAAATTTCAATGAGCAAAGCAAAGCAGTTACAAGTGAGACAATTAATTTCAATTTAAATATTTCGACTCGACGTTGCAAAATGAACTTTTCTTTTAAAGTACCAAACGCAATGCAAGAAGTGGCGCGTTGAGGCAACTTTCGTTTTATTTGAACTTTCTAATTAGATTACTTGTGCCCCTCGGTCGGGACTGTTGTGCTAAAAAACAGCTACGCACACACAGCAAACAAAACACTAAGCAAATGTAAGGAAATGCTTCCACGAATCGGTTAATCGGGAAAAGACTCACTGGTCCTGTCTGGTGGAAACCATTTCGCAGTGAGCAGCGCTGGCAGAGGATAAATTAAAACTGTCAAAGTGAAACAAACACAATCGAGCCTGGAGATAGACCAGGCCAGAAGAACAACAACTGAACATCGACAGGGAATGGCTATAATCAATTTAGTTGACAATTTGCTAGTGCTTGAAACTCAAGTGGCCCAATAGTAAAGTAATGCAATTACGAGAGCCAATTCGAGTCGCAACAACAACAAAACCCAAACCAGTCACAATCAGTGAGTGTTCACTTACTTCAATTCACTTCGTGTGCAACATTTGTGAAATGTCTACTCTTCAGGATCAGTCGCCCAGTCAAACGGGACTTGTCTGTAATTATTCATAATGCCTTCCATCATAAGTGCTTGAAATATTTCAAATTACTGCTCAAGTGAACAAGCAACAAACAAGAAGCAATACTTGAGACAAAGTAACACTCTGAGTACTCAATCAGAGTAATTTTGTTGTTGTCGAGTGAGCAATGGCTGCCAGGAGGGTTGCACTCACTCAATGGCATTACACTTTGATACAATGTAGAAACGGGCCTTAGGTGAAAGTTGCAAATGGCGATTGAAGCTTTCAAGTGCACTTTAATCGAAACTAAATTCAATTTAACTCAAAAAACTAAACAAAGTGGTGCACAGTAATTATCGAGTTTGTGCTGCAGTTCGGTTCTGTGTCCTCTGAGCACTCTACCCAATCACTGCCGACAGTGATACAAAATCAAGAGAATTTGATAATTCATTATTGACATTAAATGGAAGCAATCAATAATGAAACCAATTTAAATTAAATGACAACCAATGAGCGAGTATAAACAAGAACGATGTACGGCCATCTATTATTGATGCGAATTAGTGAACACACAAGACAAAAAGCCACAAGACTAAATAAAACATGAACATGTGAGCAAGTGATGTCAGTACACTGTATCAGAGTGTATGTGTATTTGTGTGAGCGTCCACTGCCAAACTGGACACGCAGCAAATCAATTAAAGTTTCATTACACGACGACGGTGGCAATCAATGGAGCGGGAGGAATGATCGAATGCATTACCACATCGATTGGTCAATAGGTCCTGTGCACTTATCGAAATGTAATCAAAGTGTTTGTTTGTACATGTTGAATTATAAATAACCGGTGCCGGTGGTGGACAAATAAGTTTGGCGGGACTATGGTGCAATAGTGCGAAATACTAAGATAACCATGTCAGACAGTGAAAAGTTCGTCCATAATGGAACTCATAAATTGCGATTGATTTGGTAGTGAGCAATGCGAAAACAACACAGACTCGTGTTTGGTGCACGTTCTAATGAGTGACGCCAGTTAATGAGTGAGGGCAACGGACGGACGGGTAGATTGCCTGACAAGGGTTAATTTAAATGAAACAGAGAACGAACGAGCTTGCCACGGCCTGTCCCACGGACTGGGACTGGGACAACTGCAAAAAAGGTCCTGCTCACCAGATAATGAGCCGAGCGGGCACATAAAAAACAAAACAGCCTAGGGTCGGGCAGTGAGTGAGGCTGAGAAAAATGAATTAATTCGAGCAAATGGATGCAAGAGAGACAGGCCGGATAAGGCGTTCAATGGATTGGACGAGTCTAAGCTGAAATATGTTGGACGACTTGGTGATTAAGCCAAACATGACACGAACACGTCCATTGCTTAATTGGCACACTAAATGGAATCGAAATATTTTTATTAATGCACACGACAAAGACAAATGCCTTGCCGCATCATTCGATCCACACCGAATGCAAAAGCAATCGCGCCCGTGCAAGTGCACATTCGAATGCACAAATGATCGTTATTAATCAAAATAGATTGCCTTCCAGATTTTCACTTAAATATTTTACATATATTTACATTATGTTGCCATTGAAGAATTGTGTCAAATCAAATCGAATTCATTTAATTGCGCCCAAGTTAAACCATTGGGACTGGGCTTAAACACGACGACTCTGTGACCAATAGGCGATGTGTCACTGGTCTAGCAAATGACGCGTGAAACGAACTCATCTCGAGCAGATTAACTCACTATAAAGGATTGTCGAACAAATAAACTGTTCAGTTACAATTGTTGCCTTTTTGGGCACAAAATTGGTTGGTTGGTGGTGTGAGTGTAATGGAGTGAGTGTAGTGAAGGAACCGATTGAGTGAGTGATGAAATGGGGCGCACTGGTTGGTTAGTCGGTGGGCCAGTGGCGGCACTGAATCGATGCAAATCAAGTCCGGTGCCAGCACCAATTGAGTGAGTCAACAACAACAGAGTGCAGTTATAGGACAGATGGCATTGTTATGGCGAAGCAGCATTGGATGCTGTCAAATTATCTCACTCGCTCTACTTGCGAATCGCTCTCTCCATTTGTGCCGCATTGGCCAAACATCCGAATCGGTTGGCTCGCTCGCCCAGCGACTTGTCCGTTTGACAGTCAGTCGAATGGCAATGCAATAGCTAGTATGTAAGCATCCAAGTCCTATAAAGCTGCCAAGCAGTCAACAACAAATCCAAACAACGAAGGCAATGAATGACACTGGTCTGAAAAGGCATTCGAAAAAGTCCAATACGGCGCTGAACACTTTTCCGTTAATACATTCTTCGATAGAACGCGGACAACTATTCCAAGAATGAGTGGATCACAATCGAGCAATAAGGTTTGATTAATCGCTACTGCCAGTCAGATATAAATGGTAATTAATATCTGCGGTACAATTCAATGAAGGAGCGCCCACGAAAATCGATTTGTAATGAGACAGGTCTCACTGTTGATTTCCATTTCGAGCACAAACTTACAAAATGCATAAGGCGAAAAAGCCAATTCTGTGACTTACAAGCCAGATTAACAGCAAATAACAGACCAAAGTGTAAATTGAAACTATTTGACACAAAAATTCATTTCAATAATAAAACATTCGTTATTAACTATTAAAAAACGATGATGAGTTCAGTTGAGATTTAAATCTGCAAATTATTTCCATTTCACTTATGCCATTGCGTTCAATGGACTGGCAGTGAATGCAAGTCAAATAGAAGTTAATTTCCAACAGTCCAACACAGCAAATTCAAGTGAATGAGTCAAATTGGAGTGAGCACAGATAAGACAAAACAGTTGGAAAATATGATTGCCATTGTGAGTGGTGGTGGTGATGGTGCTAGTTTGCATTTGGTTGCCCAATTAATTGACAGTCCAGAGGAGACAAACGAAGATATCAGCAAGTAAGGCGACTCGCCTAATGGCCATGGCAAGTGACAATTGAAACAATCCATCTCGGGACCTATTATCTGCATTTTCGAGTTTATAGGGCCACTCGTCCCTCACTGTGAATGATAAATTGGCCAGTGCAAAACAAGCAATAAGGCACTGGAAGTCACTATACAGCACAAGAACGAGAGAAAAGTGACAGAAAAGCCGTCAATGATGGCTTCACTGCACCTATTTACGCTCGTTTAAGTGCAGATTGAGTTTGCAATTAGCAGCAAAAACCGAGAGAATCGATATGAAAATGAAATCGTTCGTCACTGACGATCACTACATATGAAATCAAGCACTGGTGCATTGATAATCAGTGACAATCAGTGACAATTAACCAAATGTGTCACTGACGCAAAAGCATTTCAAGTGATTAAATTATCATTTGATCATTACCGGAGAGAGAACAGTAATAACACAGTAATAGACACAAGCCAGTACATTCCGACCTTGAGTGGACAAGTGGTTAAAATAATTTTTGTTGTCTTGTCGTTGTTCTCTCAATAGCTCAAATCGAAACAAATGTAACAAATCAAGCATTAATGAATTCATTGCTATCTGATCAGAAGGACAGACTAAATCAGTGATTGGTTTGAGTTTGTTAGTTAATTAGACAAACTAAGAACGCTATCGATTAGACCAATTTTGCAGGCATTTTAAGATCTTAGTTCTTGAAGGAATCGATCTGAACCAAAAAGTCTTTTTCCACTGTCACAAAGAGCTAGTCACTCCAGTGTTCGGTGCAAATTACTAATCCTTTGGCCATTAATTCAATTTGTCATATTTATCTGTCCGATCGTGCCATCATTGGCAATAATAATCGAATTAATTCGAGTCGAACAAAGACGCGCACAACTGTCAGACGGAGCACAAATTAAGCAGATTTATTCGGTTGTAAAATTCGCTAAAATGACTTTGTAAAATTTGCAAAATAATTAATTGCACAAGAGTGAAAAGCAATAGACAGTGTTAATAACAGTTATTAGGTCTAAAGACGAGATCGGTTCATAAATCAGACGACACAAAGGCCCAGTTTGTCAAGCGACTTGCTCGATTGCTTTAATTGCCACAACAAAGTGGTACCATGGTGCATCCCAGTCTGTCTAAGTCGATGTCAGTGCATCGAAGAACATTGGCAGGCACCATTCCACTCGGTCCTATAAGAAGATGTCATCGGGACAACACCCGAAATGCTGCCGGAAGTGTCGAACCGAGATCGGGCCAGTCAAGCAGTGCGGAACTAATTAGCGCCAAGTGGACTGCCAATGACATAACCCTGGCAGACCGAGCACAACAACAACCATCATAGTCTCTCACGACAAAGACCGATTTGACCACTTTTCGCAGTAATCACTTTCGACGACAACATCCTGCGTGTTGAACACACTTGTCCTTGATTGGTCACCACAGTAGGTGAGTGGCTGAGTAGCTAAGTGAGAGGCTCGGTGTAAGAAGTAACCGAAGAAGACAGGCACCGAACAACTCCAAGGCCAATCATCGCACAATTACAATGTAGAAAGCAGTGTGCACTGCCGTCTGCAGGTAAATAGCGACGATTGTTGTTCTGTACAATTGCAATGGTAACTCAAATGGCGCCAAGTGGACAAGTTGCAAACGATTTGTCACAAGTGAATTAGCCACAATTGAATTGACACAAACAAGCCAATTAAATCGACTTGTTTACCGAGCAATTAATTGCACTCACAACCATGGTGTACTGTTTGTTTTGTTTTTGGCGTCGGAGCCAGTGACAAGTACAAAGTCAATCTATCTGATCGTTAGTGCAAATCACTCGCACGCGCACAGGTGAGCCAAAGTCAAAGTGAATTAACCTGAACATAAAGTGTTCATTTGACTAATAGCTATTAGTGGAGCATCGCTTAGTGCACTACCAAATATAGCCTAAAGCTGCGGACGAGGCTAAAGTGAGATCTCAATCAGATTGCGGGATGTTCTGGTGGTGTCCTCGTGAGGTGTCCTCTTTCACGATCAAGGTTGTCCGCTATGGTAAACAGTGACCACCATCGATGGTATCGGATTTCTTTGGAAAGGAGCACTCATCTCGATGCATAAAAGCAACAAACAAAACAACAACAACAAAACATACAAAGCGTCCATGTCCAACACCGAGTGTTGCATTCATCCATTAATAAGCCTTATATATAATATTATAATAGAAATTCCTCATGAAGACTGCGTCAACAGTCTCGAATACAAATCTCGGTCTCTACTTGCACTTACTCATACGGACGTCATTGTTATTATGTAATCGTTTATATTCATGAAATAAACGATATTTGATAGTTGCATCTGATATATCAATTGTGATAGAAACAGTGTTTCAAGGTGAACAAACAAACAAAACAATCGATTCATAAATTAGCAAGTTTTCAAACACTGTCCCGACAGCTTAAATCCAGTTGTGGCTGGTTAAAGATACTTTAAATACAAACAAATGCAAAATCACAAGTGTCAATTAAATCAAACAAACTCAAAAGTCACAAACGACACAGCAAGTGCGTAGTGATAGCATTGAGCAATAGTTTCTACATTTGTTCGTTCACATCAACATTTCCCATTAATACGATGTTTCACATTGATAATTAATTGACCATTCCATTACAACTGCAATTGCATTCCTATATAGAAAAGTACTAATTGGTGCAGATCGAGTGACAGATTAGATCACCGAGAATGAGCAACCAGAATGCGTTAGCCAACAAGAGAGAACTCACACCAACACCACGATTGGCGTGATTGGCGCCCATCGAGTGATGGCAAAGTGGTTATCACAGACACTTTCTGTGATTCAATGCTTGCACAGGACACATCATAACAACACATCAACTCAGTCACTCTCATTCTCATCCATCGCGGTGGATTTAAGCAATTAGGAGACCATTACGGCGCCATTGTTGTGTGATGTGTCGGTCCACTCGTTGAGTGATGCATGTCCGATACCGAGCGTTGAGGCTAATTAGATGGACAACACACGGACAAACAAGAAAACAAAAGTTTCACTGCCAAGGTCAATGTGAACACCAACGCGACCACTGCCACCAGTGGCTGACTGACAACAAACTGGCCGGACAGGTATAATTTGGCAACATCACTCGGTTTGCAGTGCCACAAGCAGACAGACGCTCACACTCGACCGTGCAAAACAAACAAACAAATTGCCAAATTGTGTGACTAAACAATTAGTGTCCATTGTCCCTTGCCAGATGCATTTCCACTCAATCGATATTGTCGGTCAAGCGATGGCCAGTCAAGAGGTGTCGAAGCATTGGCCTGCTCAGCGAATAAAGCAATTTGCAGTTAATGGGCACAGATGCGAGAACAAGTGACTAGTCATAATTGTAAACAACCGACTCAAGTCGCCCACTCGCCATCGATATCGAATGATTGATCTTCTCCGAGGCAAAAAGCAATAGAATAATACTCAAAGTGGCAAATAACGAAACAACAAGCCATTGGGATGCAAAACTATGCACCAATCGGTAATGAAGTGAGCATTGGCTCGGCAACGAAGACCGTCCCGACATTGCCACACAACAGCTCGACTTGTCGACTCCTTGACAGATTCGATAAACAAGACACAGCAATGGCAAAATATCACAGACAAATTGTGCTGCAGCTCAATGATGCCCGATCGCTAATCTCGCATTCATTGCTGTTGTCGACAGACAGCCAATCACATCGCATCACGTCAGAGAAATCTTCGAGCAATGGGCGAAATTAATTTGAATGAACAAACTCGGCCTAGGAATCAATTAGATGATGCTCGGACCGAACTGCTCCCAGTTTGCCGAGTTGCGAAGGCACTAATTGACACTGACGATGCTGCTTGACACTGGGCCAGACTGATTGCTATTGCACATTGCCAAATGGCACTAACTGAGGATGGTGATGATCGCCACCGAAGTGGCATATCTCCACTCCTATAATCAATCAGCCAACAGTAGTGCAAAGCAAATTGATAATGCCAACCACGGCAATGTGATTGATTGAAAGCGTTTATAGCATCGATATGGATTGGAGTGAATTGCAATGGCTTCGAATCAATTAAAATGAATTGATTCGGCAATAAACAAAGCAAACCATGTAAGCCAATCGGGATCAGTTTGTTTACCTCCGTCAGCCAGCGGCACTCACCACCTCACTCAACTCGGGTAAACATTTTTGTTCATCAGCCAAATAGCTCGAATGGTTTGTCGTATTAATTAGCCTGAGCCAATTCATGCGGTGCCATTTATTGCCTTTGGTCCCATTCACAGCTTGCATTTCGCAAACGATTGCCTCTATTGTGAGCGATGCACCGACCGTCAGTGGCACAATAATTTCCATAAATGCATCAATTATCACCGACTCATCAGTCTCATCTTGGTGTGTTCATAAATTAACATGTGAAACCGAACGACATGCAGTAGACAAACAAAACATGGCTGCACGCTGAATGACAAGTGCACAAGACAGAGTATATTTAGATGCTGCACAAATGTGCAAAGGATATGGCCACGTCACCACAGATTGGCACATGGCAACAGATTCCGCACTGAGTGCACTTGCTTCGATCGGCGAGCAAAGAACTGTTGGCAGCAATGTAATTCCGTTGTTGCCACTGACTGTCCTCCTAGTCGGGCGTCATCATTACGCGGAAAACCTTATTACCACGGTGGTGGGCAAATATGAAAAAATGTATTAATGACATAATAGAGCGAGCCATTATAATGCAATTAATGCAATATGGCACATCAGCACTGCCACTGCACTCTCCCTCTCGCTACATTTCTGTCTGCTCTGCAGCGTCACCCTTTCCCTTTCCTTGCCTTTTTTGCATCTGTTTGTGAACACTAAAATCTTCATTTAAAATTAGCGATTCTTGTTTCACAGTATACATTGCAAAACTAGAAAACAAAAAAAAACAAGATGCGACAAAGTGCTTCGATGACTGAAATGATGCAACTGTCAACTGTCGAATGTTCGTGCATTTTGGCTGTTAGCAAGTGACGCCAACAAATAGCGCTTTGATTGGCCCAATTGAATTGAAAAACTTGTCGATTAGCATCATCGGCAAGCTGAGAAAGAACGGTGTGCGCGGACAAAGCATTCGGTGCGGAATCGATGGCACAATGAGAGGACATCGCTCGGTGGTGATTAGTGCGCGGCACTTGGTTCGGGCCAACCCTATGCCAGTGACAGACCCAAGCAAGGTTAGTGAACTTTTTTTCAAGCAGTCAATTGTTTTTTATGTGTGCCACTGAGTGCTCTACCCGGTCGGGCCACAGATGAGACAACAACGCACCACCACGGGCTCTAATCACTGGATTGTTGTTGTCGTGTGATGGAGCAATGATGCAACGAGGCGGTGCGCCATTGGACAAGTGTGCACCATCGGACCGATTATAAACAAAGGCCAAAGAGGGTCACACTGACGACGTTTACTCGCCAACAGCGAGAGGGTTATTAATTCAAGGACATCGGATGGGGACATTGGAGAGCGAGAGGGAGAGGGAAAAACAAAGGACAACGAGGAAATTAAACAAAGCGCCATGCAAGACAGACCACCGGTCTACCCGTGGGTGTTGGGCAATGTGCATCAGACCCACGGGCTGAGGGCAAAGGGGTAAGGCAGTGCACAAAAAATGCTCGACCAGAAGGGTTGGTTGTGGCAATAATTAATACAGACACCGAGCACTGCTGCCGCTTCATAAATCTAAAGCTCGATAAGAGACCGAAGGGGACAGACGCACTGCAAAATCAATCAAACCACACTGCACCAATGCTCGACGAAGTTTTGTTTGAATTGGTCTAATTTCGATTCATCAATTCATGGCAGACCAAGTGAGACCAAATAGAGATGGAATGAGCCAACCACTCTGCACCGCACTCGCACACTGGTGCCCGTTTGATTATGCTCAGAATTATTAATTATTATTGAGATAAATGCAAACACGCACACAAGACTTGTGTTAAGAGGAAAGTGAGTTATCTAAATTATTCACAACAATCTTGCAAACACAAACACTCGGTCTTATGATAATTACTGGCCCAATTGGAGCTCTTCTGGGCAAACACTCTCCCGCTAAGATCAAACAATGAAATGCGAGCCATCGATGACATAATTGGCAATGCAAATAAAGAGCCAAATAGATCGACTCTATTCGGTCGAACAAATCTTACCACGAGAATATTCCACTTTCTGGCCTAATGATATTCGAATTTAGGCAAAAATTGTTTTGCTAAATGTAAATTGAATCGCTCAAAAGTAAAGGTGCCCACAACTCAGGTAAAATCAATTAAGAAGAAATGCTTTTAAAGTTGTCAATTCTCAGCTGTGTCAGATTGATTCGATCGGTGGAGCGAACACTGTTTGTGCAAACCACTCACAAGTGAGATCGAATTTGCCAATCAAATTAATGTCTCTAATTGTACTGTGCAGGTGTACTTTCCAATAAGCCAGTGTGTAGATTGTTCTTGGAGAGATCTACGAGTTGTCAGAAGTGAGGCAATGTTGAATCGATTTGCTCGAAAGTCACCAAACGGAGTCGTCATCTCGTTGGCTAAATCGCCTAAGGACGTACACGCATACATCTCGTAGGTCGAACGTATTTGGCTTGATAATGGCAACAATCGAATTATCAAGTGCACCAATTGAATACAGTGCCATCGATCAATTTAACTCGTTCACCTCAGTCGTCATTTCAAGCGGGCACAAAGGCTTTCGCATTAGTCGACGACTGGTTCGACTCGGTGCCAGCACCAAGAGGGTCGTTAGTGTGGCAAAACAAACAACTTGTGCCTTCCAATCCGCCAGTGGCATCGTTTCCCAACCGATAAGGCCTGTCGAGTCCGCAAGTGTATCGAATCACTATCGATTAACAGCACATTTACCCTGACATTTCCCTATTTCGGTAAATTTATTTTCACCCTTTGCTGGCGCATAAATAATAAATAAACAAATCCATCGGATATTTGTTTTACATCACAATGGCTGGCAGATGCATTGAGCGATAGAGGCACGCTGTTGGGCACGATCGAACGAGCAGATTGCTTGCCTCCGACCAAGTCATCTAAGTGCAAGCTAAAGGACACAAAGGAGTAAGGAAAAAGTCAAATATTTACCAGACTAGGGAAGAACGGTGCCCAGAGAGACGTTCAACGTTTTTTCTCTTCTTCGATGTGATCCGTGGGGTCGGGGTAATCTGCGGCGAAAGAAAAAGGGTTAGCTGGTCGAGTGGAGTGCCATGTTAGTGAGTGTTGTGTAGTGTGTTTGCACACAGTCCGTGCAAGCCCCGGGACACGCGGACGGAGAGCATTCTTGCATGTGACCCAGCGAACGGTGCGAGAAGACGAGCCGGTGCCATTGCCCGAACCCTTTGCCGAGTGCCGGCACGGACGGGCACGTGTTTTTTGCTGCTACCCGTATTTATTATTCGACATGCGACACTTGCTTCCTCTGTCTGTTTGTTCAGTGGCAAATTAATATTGCTTCCTATCATGAGAAGTCTGTCCGTGCTCGTCATGGATCGAACCAATCAGCAGTACGACAAGCATTCATCGTCGAATGCAAATGACTGATCACTCGGACGGAGCCTAATTTGCAGTCTCCTTGTCAACTTGTGTTGTCGTCTCGGTGGATGTCATCATCGATACCGAGCACGAGATCATCGGTGCATGATACACCAGGATGAGAGCCACCGAGAGCGAGACAGTCAGCCAGAATGGAATCAGCAAGTGATCGAGTCCGCTTAACCCTTGCTTGATTGACAGTGTCATCCTCAGTTCGTTGCCACATTGTGGCCAGAGTTACGCAACCACCGAGAAGAATTTGCCGTGTTTATCGCAAACAGTGAATGTCCTTTGTCGATGCACAATTAGCATTTCTATATTAGGTCCTTGTCTAGGCAAGCTTGCCATTGCAGAATCGGAAGCCAACTGGCAAGTCTCTGTGAATGAGCTAAAGTGGCATTGAGAGGCTGTGTTGAATGATATTAATTTGTTGTGTTGCGGTGCTGGCCTGTTGTTCTGTTGTCCCTTCTCGGATAGTCATGCATAAAAAAATGTGCGTACGTGTGCCACCGAGCAAAGGGGACTCGAACCCTTCCGTACTGGTGCTTTGCATCCTCCGATAAAGACAACAGCCAAAGTGTGGCCTTCCTCTGGTTGGACGAACTGTCACCACCAGCAATCGAGTGCAGTGAGCAAACAAGAGACGAGCCATGTTGGGCCAATCGAAGAGCAATAAATTAAACATTTTAAAATGTGAAACACTCAACTGAAACACTTACAAAGTGGTCGTTCAGAACACGAACTTCGAGTAGGCTCGAGAAGAGATGTATGGGCAACATTGTGCCTATTTGCAAAGTTGTGCTGAGCGCTGAGATTTGGTACTGCTACAGCTCGCAAAGGGACCCAATCTCCGATTGATATAAATGCTTACATTCACACAGGGAAGTGCGAGATGGCCAATCGTTGCACAAACTTTCCTCGATAGCTCACAAGTGAAACGATTAGACCGAACTTGTCGAATGAGTTAAAAGTTGCCAACTAACTAACAACAACTAACCAACCATGTGCTCGCATGGAAATGTCTAATGACGATGAGTGGATAATTATAAATTAACACGCTGTACCTCACAAAATATAATTAGTTAGACAAGACAACAAAAACAACACAAAACCAACAAGCGGCGATTCAAATGCACGAAGAGTCCCATCAGGTAACGAGAGAGGGTTGAGTGGGGCCGAGGACTACCTCGGTTGCAGTGTGCTGTATCGATTGTATAGATGAAAACACTTACCGAGCCCGACAGGTTGACTAATAACAGGTTTCGCTTTCACCGTTACAAGTAGTAAAGCGAACTGCAGTTACTAAGTAGCAACACAAAACACAAATCAGAAGTGCCACATATGACATCTTCCTTAAGACTAACGAGCGAAGACACCAAGCCATTGCTTGTTTGGTGCAATGTTGAATAAAGCATTTCATTACGTGTACAGACTGCACTGTACTGACTGAGCACACAGGTAGAGGTACTGAGCGAGAAAATGGAAATGAGAAGATATGCCGCAGAAGTGAAACAAACAATAAACAAATAAGCGAACAACAAATTGCATTCGAGATGAAGCCCACTCGAGGAGGTAATGCCTGATGCATTCGGTGGCACCGATTGGACGTGCACGAGATTGAGAGATAACTCGCTGCCAGTCTTTGGACAAGTGAGCGCTAAGTGCATCACAATGGTCAGTGAAAACAATGACACAACTGCACTGATAGATTTGATGTTGAAGTAATGCCGAACCGGACAGAGCCACAATAGCAATGGTTGTGTTGCCAGTGGCAATGGCAACCAAACTATTGCCCGAACACGTGTGCACCCTAACATTCACAAACAGACAAACAAGTTGTTTTTGTTTTCAACTATTACCGACAAGTTGGGAAAAAAGTGGCAACGCGTGTGCAAAAACCCGTCGCCGCACAACAACAAGTGATCAATTACAGTGCCCAGTGTGGCCACTAGGTGAGGTAATGGCGTGGTAATTGAATTCTAATTGTTTACTGCTGCCAATTAAACAACCGTCAAGCGATCGATTGCCTCAACACGGACTTCTAACAAGGCAAGGCAACCTGTCCACTCGCATTCATTCGCATCCATTCGTACCTCGAGATCGCCGAGTGACAGCAAAATCAACATCTCGAAGAACAATCAATCAATGCGAGATTGCGAATTATCGAGTTAGATTGGCCGGAACGAATGGACAAGACGAAGTTAAAGCTAAGGTGGGCATCGACTGAAATCGTCAGCAGACAAAAGACAACCGAATGGATACAAAGTAATCCGTGGAGGGAACAAATCAAAGCACTGGCGCTGCACTCACACCACTGCACTTGCACAGTTGATGCTCGTGTTGAAAGGCTATAATGAACGAGTAGTGATTATTATTAGTATTATTAGTATTATTACCATTGAAAAGCCTTGAAATGTTTTGCATTATTTAAATGTAATCTCGATTTGCGTATGGCAAACAACAACCAACCTAACGATTCACGAGAACACAGTTTCGGTTTCTCACTGACGTGACTGGCAAGTCGTACGTGCCACTGAGGACAGTCCGTCTGCCACCGAACATCAACACAAACAAATGGAGGACGCAAAGTAGAAAACACTCGGCCAATGCGCTCATTGTGAGTGAGCGATCGTCGATCTGCGCCTAAAGATGCTAATTACCATTGCAAGATGCACTCGGTCTGTGAGCCATCTCGCTCGACTACTGTTTGTCTGCACTGGCCAACTGACACTATCTGCACGTCCATATCTGTTCAGGTACTGATCGACCTGATTCCACCCACCAATTGAGAAATCCAAATTAGAATCGCGCATTATGATAAACAAATAGGTTATTAATAGTAAGCAAACACGTCATGCTGAGGATAAGACCAAAGGCCGTTGTCACGTTGCCACTTGTAAACGAACGCTTTGCTCATCCAAAAGGTATGTAAGTGTCTGCATTGGCAAATTTATCGTCACAAAGAGTTAATAGTGGAGAGCAAAACAAATTTGTGAGACAATCGTGAATGTCACAATCGTTCAATGGCAGGGCCAGTGCTGATCAGAGGCGAGGCCACCGAAGAAGGTCATTAATTCAAGGTTGAAGGTAGACTGTCTGCTTGCCACTGTCACCAGACTTACCACCGCACGACCCATCGGTGGATGGCTGCTTAATTGGCTACCTGGCATTTCACTTTCCCGCGAACGCATGGCCTCGTCCTCATCCGCATCATCGAGAGAGGCCTCAAGGCAATTGAGGTAACTGAGAAACGGATATTGGGTGGAGGATGTGGACACTGCGTGGTGTGATGTGGCACTCGATACCGAGATGACCCAATTAGAGCTCATTGTCTATAGTTCGTCTTGCTCGTTTGGTCATTAGTGGCACTAGCTCACTGTCACTATCACCGCAATGGGTCATTTCTATCGTTGGGCATCGGGCCGAGGGCCACACATCCTGCTGAGTGCTTTGCGCAACCTGTCTCTTGTCCTCTTGTCGCCAAGATAGCTCCACTGAGTCCACTCCACTTGATAACGCATCCGAGAACCTTTATCTCAGACAATTGCACTCAATCTTCCACAACAAAGAAAGGTCCGCACTTGTTGTGTCCTTTGGTGTTGATGAGGCAAACCTGAGTTCATCATTAGCAATGAGTCATTCCAACCTCCAAGCTCACTCTTCACCGGTCAATCAATGAGCATAAACTTCATTTTATTGACCGCGTTCACTCTTTGCATTGACGACCGTGGGCAAGTCAAGTTCGGTGATCACCTTCTTGTGGAGCCCAAATTGCGAAACACATTAAGAGATTAACTCATAGTGGTTGTTTGTTTGTTGTGGTGTGCAATTGCCTTCCAAGAAAGATATAAGTCAAATAAGTGCTAACCTAAAAACGATCAAATTGGCACACTCGATGACGGCATATAGTTTACTCGTTGCCCGATTAACGGCCATTAACGATAAACCCAGTCCAGGCCGACAAACATGGCCGCAAACGTGACAAACTGCCATTGACAATATAAGAGAAGCGCCATCTGGGGGAAAGTGAGTAGAGTGCGAGTTGCGAAAATTGGAAATAAAAGTTAGACAAATTGGTTCATTCTGTGAAGAACATTGGAGAGTAGTCTATCAAGTGATGAGAAGCAACGGACTCATCTATCGACCGGCAACGAAGCAGGCAAGTCAATTTAGTCAATTAATGTAATTAGAATCGATTCGATTATGGCCAAGTGTAAATACTTGGAGGTGTAGACAAGGATGCACCGAGAGGAGTGAGCAAAGAGTGAAATGGTCGGTGCATCCACACACAGACGTATCACAGTGCCGCACACCAACATCAACACTTACACTTACGCCGAGACAGTGACTAACCGGTGGTAGTGAGAAATATCCAGTGAGACCAATCTTCCTCATCTCGATGTTCACTCACACCACAACGAGCAGATTGTCATCGACGTGTGCGGTGAGCGATTCATTGAGCATCGTGCACTACCATTCGACCCAACTGATCAAGCTTATCGTAATCAGAACACGTCGTCAGTACAAGTTGACTAACTTCTCACATGGCGCCCACTATCGCGCCACTCATTCCTTTTGTGTTAACAGTGAACCAGTGAGCAATTAAACAAATTGTACGATTAACCAGCGATCATTAGGTACAGATATTGGCGCGCAAATGGGCCAATTGGCACATCAGGTTGCCTCCTCCGTGCTGAGCGGTAAACAATGGCTTGGCGGAAATATTTGCACTTGGAACGTGGCCATCCACTGCAATTAGAGTTATTAATGCGGTGCTGAGTCAAATTAAGTAACCCAAAACAACACCGAACAGGTCTCACTTTGTCTTCTTCGGGATGACATTCGGCCGGCGTGTCACTCAGCCAAGTGACACTCGAACAGAGTCGCCAGATAAATTTGCTAATTCCGACACCGAAAACCCACAAAGAAACAAACCCATTCTGCCTTTGTACAAAGAGATGAGATTGTTCCTTGAGATAAACTCAACCGTGTCTGTTGTCTAGTTCTGTTTTCCCAGCTGAGATTAGTTACACAATGAGATAAATGTGGCAAATTGATGCGATTCAGACAAACAAAGCCACCCAGAACAGATCGCCAATCGACACAAACATTGGAACGGGTAAAGTAAGCGAGTAATGTTCAAAGTTGACCAGAGTAGGCCAAACTGTAAATGACCAACAATAACAGACGGAGAGCAGTGATTGATTGGACAAAGATCGACTGGCAACATGACTGGGCAAGTGGCAAAATGCAGATCGTTCGAGAAGGAAATGTTTGTGCCGCCAATGTGTTGGTGGTGGTGTTGGCAGCGAGGCAGTATTGTGCAGTGCAAGGGTAAACAGAACAACAAACAAACAAAGCACTAACGGTACTGGAGTACGTCTACACAGGCAGTAGTGCTGACAAGGCTCCCAATACAAACGCTAAACACTGGATTGGTCCAGTGAGAACAAGTGTGCAGCATCACTTTGATCACTTGTCATTCGGCGGCGGATGCGAACCAATCGCTGGCCACTGGTCCCATTCGATTGCTCAATTTACATTCGCAGACAGAGACACAGACATTATCACAAGGGAGTGAATCAATAAGACAGTGCTGCTGCAGTTGCTATGCCGTAATCGAAACCAACAGCCATACTGAGACTGGAACACTGCGATTGTGTCCTTGGAGAGACATTGCAATCAACCGTCCCTCAGTAAACAACAACAACGAACAATGAGGAAAGCCCGAGCGAACAACAATGCCCACACACATTCACACACTTACTGTGCCAACAGTGCCATTTGAACATGACACCTTTTGGGCAAATTCTTTCGCACCCAAACTGTCCGCGACCAATTAGCAATTGGTCTGGCCAATTGGCTTGTTGGACCATTTACTGTCGGTGCTAATCCGAGTGGCCAATATCGTGCCACTTTGGTAATTGGACTCTTTCTTCAATGTACTCGACACTCGACAAATCGCTGGTGAGAATGATTTCTGGCCTGATCAGTTAGGCGAGTAAGAGCGACTCGGTTGGGCAGAGAAGCGACACAAGGGATTCGCCACTGACGAAGCAACAACAAACAAATAAACAACAAACAACAAAACAAAGTGGGGAGAGGCGCCCGGGAGTGCGTCCAGAGCCACCGACCGTTTGTAACTGTGAACAGCCAGTGGAGACAGAGTGAATCGAATTATATGGCAAGGGCACTGGCACTCCGGTAATATCCGGATTTTGTTTACACATTCCTGCATGTTTGCATGTTTGCTTGTTTGGATGCTCTCGTGGAGGGAATAAGACTGGAGGCAGTGTTGCCAGTCTGGCTATTTTCGCCACCACACTCAGCACTTGGTGTCGTTGAATTGCGCCATCGTTGATCATCACACATCACACACGAAGTGCATCTCGGCGTGCTCGTCCTGTTCGCTGCTTGTTTGTTTGTTCGCCGTATTCACAACAATTACACACACAAACAAACAAACACACTCGTTCACTCTCTCATCGACAATTTGTCTGCCAAAATGGCGATCGCGATCATCACAGCGTTCGATCATGCTCTGACCACATAGAAGAGTAGACGGTCGTCAACGTCAAAATAGACGCCAAATTTAATTTAGCCTCAGTGGGCAAGTAAACAGGCCAATGGCAGACAAGCAAAGTGGAAGCCTCAGCGCCAACAAACAAACAAACAAACAGACCGGGCCCGAATGTTTGCACTGTTGCTTAATGCGCGGTGTGAGTGGTAGTGCCCAGTGCTTGCACCACTGCCGATCTGGCTATCTCTGTTGGCATCATCGGATGGCCAGTCGCGATGAAAGTTTCGATTTAGCTTGCCCGATCGGGCCCACCACCAGTCTGCAAATGTAAACAAATCCAGTGGGATGCAGTAAGAGGCCACTTGGCAAGTCGATTTCGGCAAACAATCGGAAGGACAAACGGACTGACAACAGACCCAACTGTGACCATGCTGCCCAGTCGGACTGCAGCGGACAAATTAAGCAAATAAATAAATAAATAAACACAAAACGAACCAAGGCAAGCAGTGAAAATGGCACTGGCCAATCGATAAATACATCCACCAAAAAGTCTAGGTCCATGCAGTTATTTATTTGCACTTTCAGTTTGTATTTCATTTATTAATATCTCACTAGCACTAAACCTATTGCCGTTCGTGTTGTTTCCACTCAAGCCTGTTTACAATTCCAGTTTGGAACGAAATTAAAAGTGCCCAAGTAGTAAACAGTGACAGGTCCGATAAACAAGTGAGAGGCGATAAGCACAGGCGGTGGTTCCGAGGATGGAGCAGTTGAGCCAATGCCGTTTGCAGGCAAACACATCCATTCGGTAGCTGAGCTGCAACTCAATTCGGTGCAAATAAATAAATGAACAAATGAATAAGTAAATAGTGTGGCAAATCTATTGCTGTACGATGCTTGGCCCACACAACGCTCTGTTCATCGATTATTTATTGGCCACTTGTCAATAATTCATTTGTTTGTTTGTTTGTTTATTGCGCCACTGCTCGTATCGATGAATTATTGATCAAGTGGCCATATTTACTACTCGGTAATTAGACAGACCAGGCAGACTGTGCGCGCTCGGTGCTGTCATTCGGTCGGACACCAACAGACAGTAATTGCAGTGGAGAGCAAACAATTTGCACTACCAGAAATGGATCATTCGATTTATTATTGCCCATTACTCTCACTTTGATTGAGCCACAAATTGGTCTGGCAATGCAACAACCGAGCACAACCAAACAGAGCTCAATTCGGCCCAACATCGACATGAATCCACTGACCGAGTGGCACCAAATTAGCACAAAGCAAGACAGTGGCTAAAACAACCAATCCAGATTGTTTTCAGGCTAAACCAGTGAGCGAATACCGGTAATTTGTCGCGGGTTAATTACTTGAAATCGTAAGCAGCACCAATGGTAAAGCGTCATTTAAGTTGGGCGCAATTAGACACGCTTCGAAGTGTTTTCAATGTTCGAGCAGCCATACGAATGACAATCTGGTGGGTCTCACTTGTTAGCGGCTAGTTGGCGCCTTGTGCATATTGCGCAACAGAACGCGGTCGAGATTAGAGCACACACCAGTGACACCTCCAATTGGCACATTCCGGCACTGACACTAAACACCAAAAAATGGAAGAAAACAGTTTGTTTGTTCCCACTCGAACCGAGTCCACCACCAGTGAGTCTCAATGCATCAGTGTGAACCATCATAAAGCAAATTAATTTGATTGCATAAGCAAACAAGCCAACAGAATTTCCATTGCCAACCACTGAATGGCAATGTTCGTTAAAGCCACCACCATTTTAATTAATTAATTAATTTGCTTGTTTGCTGCTTGGCACAAACAGTCAGAGCAAAAAACAATGAACAAGTGAACCAAACGATGAGCAAACAGACAAACAAACAACATTTGGTGTCACTGGCCGTGCCAGTCCAAGCACCCAATTCGAGCACTGCTTAATTGGCCTACTTCGGTGCACTACAGCTGATTCCCTCGGTGCCTCGAGATGTGCCACGAGGTATTAACACTAATGCGGCCAAACTGCTGCATCACTGTTTATGTGATCAACAGTATCGGGTGGCCAGTGGCCAATGGCCACAAGCACCACTCCATTCTCAATTGCAGTTCCGATTGAGTATTAAGCCTGAAAGCAATGCTTGACCAAGTACCGAGTAACATTGCCATAATAGCGGATTATCAAGTGCAATGAAATATTCATGCATAAATAAATCACTGAGTGTTGGTAGAGTGGAGCACTACAAGAACAGTATGGAAATGTAATATCTTAGTGACCACCCAATACAGTTATTATTGCCGTTCAAATGTTTCACAGCGATTCGATCGGGCAGAGATTAGTGCCTTGTCCAATGTATCGATGGCTGAGGTTGGTGTTGGTGGCAAACACGCAAGGTAAAGTAATCGAAGAGTAATCCGAGCAGAAAGGCACAAACAGACAAATAACTTGTTTACATTCAGGCGGACAGAGGAAATAAATTAAATGCCGCAACGAGAGTGGGTAAAGATTCAAATTGGACCGAATCAAAACACTTTGACTAATAATGAGAGCTATGAGCAATAATAATAAATTGAACTGACGCATCAGCGGAATGGGATGGCAAGGCACATTGAGACACACCACCAAACAGTTAGGCTCGCCATGGCTCTCGATGGCATTGTATGGCACAGGGACGAGAGCAACTAAATTGGCAAGGCATCGGCAAACAAGGCAATTTCACATAAACAGGAATAAATCCTAATTGTAAACAGAGGGACAAACAAACTTTGCCGAGTGAAATACATTTCAATACTATGAATCATGGGCAAATATTAATAAATAATGCCGATAAATAGAGACGATGTTGGCCAGAATGGTGCACACTGGACGAATCAGTGCGCGCGTTGTGTTTGCTTTGCTTTGTCTTGGCACATTTGTGTTGGCGCCAACATCTCGGCAAACATCGGAGTCACATTGGTCGGTGGCACACTGGCAATCCAGGAATCGGCCTGTCTTGATTAATTGTTGCTGTTCGGTGTGTTGTATGTTTGGTGGGACAGTGCACACTGGCCAGTCACTCACTCTGTCTCATTTCCCATTTGTTTGTTCGTTTGCATTTGTTCGCGCTCACTCCCAATCCATAAATTTGTCCCTTCTTGTTTACCGTGTTGTGTTGTCTGTCCTTCTGTCCGTCCGTTCGGTAAATACAAGTGCCTGCAAACAACACGGTGAGCCATTGCCATTGGACGCGAACAAAACAACAAGCAAATAATGGATTTGCATGAGAATGGACCGTGCGAGACCATTATTTGGTGACTAAAGGCGCGAAAGAAGACAAACTGGACAGAGCGAGTGGCGATGCAAATTGCAATGGCACTAGACAACAAGTTAGTGAGACAATGGTCGCTTGTGCAATCAACAACGTGCAGGAACAGTGGCCGACCAGTGGATGAGACCAGTGGGGCAGGCCAATCTATTCCTACCGGGCACAGTATCGGTAATGAGAGTGACAGTCATTGGCAATATGGCCCAGACAGAATTAGCCAAGTTATAAATAGCCAACCAGTGAGCATGTATTTCCTTAGAAAGTTGTCATTGTTGGCGGGGATGTGATGCGAGCAAAAAACAACAACTCACCCCCGAGTGTCGTTGACGTAATCGTGGCGCATCATCGCGGGCTCGCACAAACAAACGACCGATTGTAGTAATTATTAGTAACCATCGGTGGGCACAACTCATTGGCTCGCATTCCGCGCAGAATGGTGACAGTAATCAAGTCAAGTGCGCCCTAGCACAACATTGCGCCCTTTGTGCCGCCACTGATTGGTCCGGCCAGATGAGCAACTGTTCGGTGAGTGTAACCGTGACAAGCGAAAGTGTTTGTTGTCTCAGAATCGTTACTACAATCTTACTGCAAGCTGCCACACTGGAACTGGTGCAGTGCAGTGCCGGTCTGCCTTATCGTGATGCAAACAGGCAAGTGGCACCATTACAAGCAAATAACAAATAAATAAATAAATAAATAATTAAATAAATTGAGATGGACACAGTTGGTCGATCCGACAGGAACGGGAAAGGGGCAACCGGGCACAAAGGCACCACAGAGGAAAGCGATATTTTGTCATGGCTTGACAACAACAAGACGAACAGCAAACAAGCGACAAACAACAACAGACAGGACAGGACGGGACAGAAGCGACCAGGAGGACAATGGACAGCTATAACGAGCGAGATGAGGCACAACAAGCAGACATTAGAGACAGTCGAATCGGACAGACAAAACATGCTTCGAATGGACGCATCACTTTGGCAAACAAACACAGACACAAGACAGCAAGCAAAACAAAGGCAAACAAGAGGCAAAACAAAACGAACAGCGAATGTCATTTCACTTTCGCCTTGGCTTGCTTGCTTGCCAATTTATCTCGCCATCTCTATCCGTGTGTTGGACCACTAATAGAATCAACAATGGGAGGCTAAGTTCGGGCCAACTAGAGACAAATGATAATGGCGATGATGACGAGGGGAGGGGACGAGGGGAGGGGGAGGATGTGAGGAGATGGACGCGATCGAACAGAATGGACCAGGCCAGTGAGCGCGCACTGTCGCACATTTGCGCTAATGAAAACATCGAACACAACAACGAGACATAAACAAGGGACAACCGATCGGATCGAGACGGACAGGCAGACAAGACAAACAAGCACCGAGACAGGATGAAATAATAAAGGCAATTTGTAGATTAGATTCGCAGATTGCAATGTCCACTGCCTGTGACTAGTGGTAGTCAGTGCTCGAATGTTCGGACTCAGAATGCCACTGCAGCGAATTCGAATAAACAACACAACACAACACAACAACTGCAGACTAACAGAGGGGACAGGCAGTGCGCCAAATAATGAACGGATGGACGCATCCCGCGATGCACGGTGCCTCTGCCGGTCGGTTGTTTGTTTGTCTGCCACTGTGAAGTGACTAATTCGAACACTCGCGCCACAACAAACCGATCAGCCTAAGCTGATGACCACCGATGTTTGTCTTCACGAACGCACTCATTCCACCGAGGGCATCCCTCAACCCAGGTGGCTGTCTATTTATGAAGTGGACTACTTTTCCGATGGAGATAAGCGATCAACACTCGAAGTAATGGCGGGAAAGCAGAGAGAGTCTGTATGAAGTGAGGCAAGAGACACGACTGACAAACAAACAAACAAACAAATGAACACAATCATGTGCTCGTAAACAGAATGGAGGACGCTCGAGATGGATTGGGCACTACGGATGGCACGAACGACAGTCCAAGTAAACAACCAATCTAACTCCTGCCGTGTCTTCTCGGATTGGGTGAATGTTAGGACCAGACCAGTGCCTGTCAGTGTTCATTGACTTCGATTGAGCCAATTGATACCGAATAAATGAAATAGAACAAACCAGTGCAATCCACCACACAATGAATTGGTACCACACCAAATACCACAAGATCGGTGCACGATCACAGAAAGGTTCTTTAAAACAGTCAATGGGAAGACAATGACTTCTGGGGAAGAAGAGGGGACATTTGCATGCGATAAAAAGATTATGCCACAGATTCTGCACTGGCTTGGCTTACTGCACTGACATAAAAGCACACCAGAACCAGCGTGAAATGTAATATTGAACAAAAATAATTCAACCCAATCGATAGTTTACTAATTGTGCGGTTCTTGAAAAATGTGACCAATTGGAATTCATTGTCAACAAATCAAATGGCATTCGCTTTGATGAGTGGAACAATAGGTCAAGACAAGACCATCGATAGAATTACCGGTAGAATTAACTAATGAAGACATTGTCCTTCAAATGAGACAAATCGAGCTCTCTTTCCAAAGGAGATTTCAACCGTTTAGAGCAATGCATTTTACCTGTGGTTGAGAGGAGTACATGCATGCAGTAGACCAAACAAAGCCAGTGCGTAGAGGAAAGGGGAGACGTGTTATGAGCACTGCACCGAGCAGCACCCAAACCACGTATAATTAATTAATTATTCTATCGGCGGGCACACCAACACAGCCTTGACAGCTTAATGTTGTTGTTGTTGTTGTTGTTGTCGTTGTTGTTGTTGTTTGCTTGTTTACCGCTTGCGGACTGACACAGCAAAACAAGCACCATTGCCGTAAACAAGAGGCTAGTCTCGCTCTCGCTTGTAACCCTCGCAGTTGGCCAATACAAATGCCAACTCTAATCTAGATCACCACAGTTCAGCAAGACTTACCCGCACTGATGATGGCAATCAGTCTAATTGACACAAGAACTCGAAGCTGTTTGTCAACAGAGGGGTTTTGCGAGATGCGACAAAGCAAACCAAGAGCAAAGCAATTGGTGTGTGAACCATTGCAATGAAAGAGGTGCAGGCAGGTGAGTATGTGACAGTACAAAGACCTTGAGTGGTGACAAATCAATCAATCGTGCTATTCGGTGAGGACACGTTTGGCTGTATTTATAAATCAACGATTGCACCGAATTGGAAGACAAAAACAGATGCAAATGGCAAAGACACGACCGAACAGACAGAGAGGAATCGATACGACCTGCCACTCGACACTGATCGAATCTAGTAGATTGCTTCTGAGCTGAGGTTGCTCAATTTGGATGCTGCCATACATACAACATTCGCTCAGCGCACGCTACGAGGAGACAAACAAAGTCATAAAAGTGCAAACAACAAACTCGACTCAACCACAAACAAATTGATGTGCCAACGTCAATACAACATCATGTTGATCCCTAATCGGAATCTATTTGTAATTTTGCATCGGACAGGTCGGCAATTATTAATGAATGTCCATAGAATGTGTGTCAATTAACAAAATTGCCTAATCAAATGACCACAAATGCCGACAACAGTGCAATCGCACAAAAGAAAACATATGCAGAGAATGTATACTGTAGTTGGACTAGAGTCTGGTCACTGGACATTGTTCACCTTGTTTTTGTCGGAGCATCCATAAGCAAAGTAAATATCATCGCAACATTGCAATAAACAAAGAACGCTGACACCTGTGAGTGCAAAAATAGTCCAAATTGAGCAACATCCAGTGGACTTAAACCATATTGTGCAACCAAGCAGATGAAACCAGCTCAATGAAGACCAGTCTGTCATCATTACCACCCAATCAGAACTAAACCTAAATTACAAGGAAGACCATGGTCAGGTTCAGTGTCGAGGTTTAAATGACAGACAAGGTGGATCACAAAAGTGTAGCGAGATGGCAATTATAGTCGAAATAGGAAAGTTGCAATGGCCGAAACAATGGCCATTGCGCAACCGAGTGTGAGCGTACCACAGTGGTGACAGTTGAGAGAGGCAATTTGGTGTCTCACTTTGCCATCGGTGACTGGTCGATTGTCATCTTATCGAGAGTCGATTAGAGATGGCCACTTCTTTGTTCTGCTCAATTGCCATTTAGATTGCACAGTGTTTGTTTTACTTGTCCTAGACAGGCGAGTCACTTGTCAGCGGCGATGTCTGTCAATGCCACGGTCGACGGTGCGATCCTTTCGGTGGATAACGCATCGGTCGAATTATTGAATTGTCAGTCGCCTTACGTGCCTGCGTGCACGTCTGTCCACCAGCAGTGGGTCTGTCTGCTTGAGTGGCCATTCTAATCAGTGGCCAAGCAGCAGCCTGTTATATCACCAGCCGCACTCCATTGGCAACTTTTGGTTTCGTTGTTTGTCGTTTTGTTTGTCGCCAATCAAACAAGGAAACACGGACGAGGAGCCAACAAGCAGATTTCGCAAGAACGGCCACAAACAAGTGCAGACAAGTTGGGCAAAAATAACCAACACAAAGACGTCTACAGCACGTCATCAGATTGGAATCAATCTGCAAGTGCGACTTGAGGACGTTCTTGTTTGTGTGTTGGGCCAAGTCGGGAAACAAACATTACCCGAAGATAGCGAGCAATCGAGACAAACGACACAACAAACCAGCAAACAATGCCACTGACGGTAATTTTAGATGCACACTCGGTGGCACTGAAAATGGCTGACACGTCCGACAAGAGACATGAGAATGCGAACTCGAGACAAACTGTCAAATGTGCCCCACAACGATGCCACTTGTCAATCAGCAGATCACACTGACTCAGTGTCCATTTGTTTACTCGCCACGGACCCGACCGAGAGCAATGCGCTGGTTAGACAAGTGTCCTTCAGTGCAACAGTACTGTCAGTAAGCACCAGGCAGTAGGTCATTAGCAGCAATAGCAATGATTGACCAAGTTCGCAATTACCGCACTAGGCGCTTCAGCTCACCTCCCGAGCAATTGCACATTGCATTATTAGCTTCATGTTTGGTGGTTCTTGCTGGTCGTTAATCAAGCCGAGCAGCGGTAAGTCAGTGAGTTGTTGGTTGGTTACGAGCAAAAAGAAATGCATTCGAGTCGAGTAAACAAACTGCAATGAAGCGACCGCAGTCGTCTGTCACTAGATTAGAGATAGCTGGCGGCAGTGAACACCGAACAAATTGTCACCAAGCAGCAGCAGTCGCATTCAATGCATTGTGCCATTGGTGCAAATTATGTAAATGCCAGAGGAAGGCACTCATATAAAAAGTTTCGAGTTCCAAATTGGCACTGGTCACAGTTGGCCAGTGATGCTGACAGACAGACTATGGGTACAATGACAGGCTCGTGGTGCACCATGGGCACAAACAAACAACCAACTGCCGATAAATGCTCCCTAAATTGGCTTGCTCGGCCAGAGATGGCCTCATCTAAGTGGTTCATCTAATTGGCGACAAACACACCGCTGCAGTGAGGCCCATTCGAGGTGGTGGACAGAAACATGCCTTGCCGCACTCGAACTCATTATCAAGGGAAGTGAAAGTGAGTTAGTGCGAATTAGTGGCGGTTGTCAAGACCAACAGAACCGGTCGAGGTTATCACAGGAAGACGAGCCGGGGCAAGGTGATGTGAGCCTAGGTGCTAGCCAGTGGACAACTGTTCAGAGCCACTTGACAATGGCCACTTGGTAATGGCACTGCCAATGTCGAGCACAGCAGCACAACACTCTGGCAACTGGCAATGTGGCCAATCGAACCGAACGGGTAACGTCGGTGGCAGTGGGCAAGACAACAAACAAACAAGTCGGTGGCAAATTAGCTGGCAAGTCTAGCGAGTGTCTGTGTGCAGTGACTGCACTGCTCTCACCACCAGAACGTCGAGTGCACACTAATTACATCAAGTCCTATTAGGCAACATTAGCATAATAATTAGCACTGCACTGCACACACACTGCCCGAGACTGACAAGACAACAAGCAGACCGAACAAATCATAGAGCACCAGTATGGACCAGGTTATATGCTATATATCTGATGCAGCTTGGTGCACCGGCCATTGGCCATATTTAGCACTCATTTCCCTAGGCCAATCAATGTTCCCGGTGCATTGTACAAAATTATTCTTCAACACGCCAATAGAATGTCAATCAAGCGAACACTGCTCGAAATGAAAAACAAGCAACAAATAAAGTAACAACAGCCAACTCGTCTTGGATCGGTGGTGGTCCTGGCGACATTGAACAGGCACACAACCAACCAATGCAATCGACCTTAAATTGGCATAAAATGTTCCTACTAAAAATTTGTGCTTCAAATAGACAAAAACAGACAGAGCAAATAAACAACAAATGGCACAAAACAAATTGCCGTTGGTTCAATAAAACAATGGAAAAGTTAAAGTAGGTCTTTGGTGAGGATGCTTTGAGTACGGCACAGTGAGGTGGCCACTTTATTGTGCTGATTAAAGTACACAACGAATGTCACCAATGAGGAGTCTGTGCTTGCACCGAGGTAATGCAAGGTGACGAGTCAGGCAGGCGGGCGCCACAAGGCGCCACCAGTTGACCATCGGCCAGTGGAATCTGTTGCCGGCCACCAGTGACGCACACTCTGACCGCCACCAAGGACGCATCCACTGTGGCAATATAATCCACCTTGCCAGTGTAGACATTGTAAAATGTCTCTCAAAGCAGAGTCCAGTAAAAGCCACAAATGAAGACGGTCTAAAGCCGCGAACCATTGGCGGCTTCACTAATTGCCATTAGTGATGGCCAATTAATTTGGACTCATTTAAATAAGTGAGTGTGTATGAGTGTGGGTGTGTTGGTGATAATATGCTCTGCTTACTTACTCGACCGATGAGACTTGTGAGATGGTCCGGTTGAGGTTGATGCTGCAAACGAGAAAGCACACTGTGAGAATGACACTCAACGAATTGCGACACGACACGAATTGGCAACTGGCTGTGAACACATACTTCCAAGTCGAACTGAGAAACGATCACGGTTTGGTCAATCGCACAGACAACAAACAAACTGGGCCAAATGAAGCGAGTGAAGTTGCGAAATGCTGCCACGCACTGTAGTACTGTACTGATGCTGTTGCCACACACAGAACAGTAAAGTGGAAGATTACTGAACGAAGCACTGATTCAACGATACATTCGGTGAGGACGAAAGGATGACCGAGGAGACAATGCAAGTGAGACAATCGGGTGATTGACTGAGTGCGGCCAAGTGTGAACTGTCAGTCACGAGTGGCATTCGAGTGCCAACAAAATTGGTCTCAAACCACAGGCTGACCAGAGATGAACCAGTTACTACTGGTTCGATATGTGAACATTGAGCCAGTGCTAGGACACACAACTCCGCCACTGAGGTATGACACGAGTATGCCTGGGTTTGATTGGGCCCACTAGGACCAGGGCTCAACTGGGAGCACCGAGTCTTTCGAACGGTACGGCCCGGCTGGGGGCGGTGAGGAAAGAAGCGCCCGGTGCGCGACACGAGCACAAGAACACCACTGATTCAACACGATCCGGACGAGACCGTCCGACATGCGGACTGCTTCACTGACTGAGGTAGACTGACTGCAATGCACAACGTGACTCGCTTTATGAAAGTGAACTAATCGCACTAACCAGAAGGCGACATTGTGGCAAAGTGTGCGAAACGGCCAATCACTGGCACTGCCGATGGTAGTGGCACTCGACTGGCACAGCTCTCACACAGACCGCTACCACATCACCACGACTCGCTTGGAAATCGTCATTTGGCGCCATCTATGGAGCAAGCAGAACGTGAAAAATTCAAATGACCAAATGACCGCTCTGATAATTGTGCACAGTTGTGCATTGAGAGATTGGGTAAAATAGCAATTGTGGACAAAGTGACAAAGACGCAATCCATCATAGCAATAGAGAAGTGTTCGGCTAAGTGCTTTACAACATATTAAGCAAACATTTATTTAAATTTGTGCTTGACAGGCAGCAAGTGATGCTGTCAGGCAGAAGGAATTTTAAAATTACTACAAACCCAATAATAATTAAGAATGGCACAATTGAGACAGTCATTAGATTGCAATTAGTGAATATAGACCAGCAAACACACACTCACACACACTCGCACCATCTGAGATGTGATGCAGTCGGATTAATTGCCTCCGAGTTCGTGGCACCGAATAATCATTGCTCGGTGGCCGAGCACTTGAGGTGGAAAGCGACACTGCACTGCGAACACTGTACTTCTGGTGGTGGGAGGCAGTCCCCCACTGTCGGCTTTAATTAAAAAACAACAACAATCCAATGGATGGAGTGGAAGAAACACAATTGGCAAATAATTAAATTAAATTACGGGATGAGCCTGACGAGGCCCGACTCAGTGAGCGAGGGTGCTTGTTGTCGAGAGACGGCAAACAAGATAAATTGAAATGCGAACCAATTGGAAGAGACCCACGACGGAGAACTGTTTACTGGTACATTAGACCAAGATGTGCTCTGCTCTCAGGCTGAGACCAAAGTCGGCCGAGCCAAGACGACTCATCACCCCAATTGACAATGCTCCCACCACTCACTAATTGTGGAGAGCAATTCAAATTAAAATTGTTTTAATACTGCAACAAAGTAATGCAGCGAGGCGATCTACTCGCAAAGTAATCTGCATTGAGACCCATTTGTGATGCTCATAATTAATATATTTTGTATATAAATATAGATGGATGCAAATGAGGAAACAAACATTGCGTGCTGTGTGCGAGTGTGAAGGCAAGCATGCCAACTGGAACAACGGCTGGAGACATCGCAGTTTATTTAAAGACAAAATCAATAGAGAACATTCACAAATTTAGGTAAATACGGCAATAGGTGCGAGTGGCACTGCACCCAAAACAAAGACGCAAATTCAATTAATTCGACAATAAATATATAAATAAGTTATTAAGCGAGCAAGACCGACTTGGGCAAAACAAGCGCGCGCTAATGCAAATACGACAATTGCCAGTGCAATTGGCTCCAATTGACGGCCAGACGCCACTCAGCCCGACTGTACCGAACCAAAGGAGTTGAAGACAATTGAAAAATAGAAAGGAGTCGGGAAGGAAATCAAAGCGAGAGCGAGATGCAATTAAGAATATTCTTAATTATAACAATAACTATTCGTGCAAATGGTAATGATGATGAGCACAGCAGAAGAATCGGCCAAAGCGCAGACTAACCGAGGAGACATTACAAGCAAGTCAAACAATGACAAATCAAGACTGACTGGTGCAACACTTGAGCCACTGGGATGACTGAGTGACGAGTCGAGAGTGAATCAAATTGATCACACAAATTACACACGGCAACAAAGTGCATGACGCTCAGTGGGAGCAAAACAAAACAGGCAATAACATCCAAATGATGATGATGACGATTAGTGCTCGCCAATAGCCGACAGTCAGCCGAGGGTGCTAACAAAGACATCCCGAGCAGATAGTGCCACCAAAGCAAGGGCGCAAATGGCCATTCTGTCAACAGGACCGACCAGTGAGGTTGCCGCCGCTGCCGGCACCGCTCCACCACGGTTGGGTCTAATTGTCGACCATCTTAATGCCTCCATAGGAGCGATGTCTAATTGCAACGAGCAGCATAACGATAATGGCCTAATGGCCGGATGAATGCTTCCCAATCGATACACCATTGGCCCTCTTCTATGCTTACCGGTTACCTTGCCATTGTGGCGCCATGTCTAGCCGATAAATAAATAACTCGTTCAATGGTCAGACAGTCGCCAATTGGCGGTGCCACACTCCACACAGCAGTATTGCAACTATTTACGACATTCACCTAACGGAATTGCATTACAATACAAGTAAATACAAACGGTGTGCCAAAGAGCGACATTGGACATGTCTGCAGTGGATACTAGTGGCAGGCTAACCTGCACGCTAATGAACAAATCAATTGCGTCGATTGATAAAATTCGAATAAAACTGTACGATTAAGTGTTTGCTTATCGCAATTGAAGATTAAAAGTTAATGACAATTTTAATAATTGAGCACTAAAATGTCGTTATTGGGACGATAAGTGGCCAGGACCGATTGGACTGATGAAATTGCATTCAAAGTGGCAACTGAAAATGTGAAAAACTGTAAACTTTTATTGGGGCAATAAAGTGTGCCTCATTTATTGGGTACTAATTCGAGTTTGGTCGAGCCTGTATGTCTTTACCGATATGGCACCACTGCCGCTAACAAACAGACACGTGGCAGATATTTGTCGGATCGATGTGCTCGATCACTGTAATTATAGGCCTGGACAAAGGAAGCACATACACATGTGCTTGGTTAATGCCACTCGGACCATTCACAAAAGACACAAATGTGGTTGCATTGCATTGCCGTACACAAGCACTGATTGGGACAGCTTAATTGCCGACTAATGGTCCGCAAACGATCTCCTTCACCACAACCGAAGCCACCAAACAAAATCTAAACAGAATATTTCAGTGACAAACTTTCCATTTAACAAATAGAAACGATGAATCGAGTCAAATGAACAATAAATAAAAGTTGCCGAGGTTACTCTGGTACAAAATGGCTCTAAAGTATAATCAACCGCTGGGTAAGTCAATTTATTAGTGACATTCATTGAGTCTCGTTTGGCCAATAGAAACTTATCAGTAATTACTAATTAGATTTTAACTACGATTAAGTGTACACCGAAAGAGAGAAAAACGCCAAATGGAACAATTAATACACCTCGTTCGGTTATAAATAGAGTGGGCTTAGAGACAAGAGAGCTTGTGAATAGAACAAGCAACCCTCGGTGGCGGTCACCTTCAATTAGATCCAATTGGAACTGTCCTCAGTTGATGACTCACTTACTCGTCATAACGAGTTCGTCTCCAATTAAGGCTATCTTAATTGTTTGTTTGTTTGTTTACTCATCCCGAGCGACATTTCCGTTGAGAGGGAGAGGGAGAGAAAGTGAGAGAACGAACTAACGATCCGTAAATAGACTGCTCGGTGAGCGAAAGTATTGAATGAGACCAGTCGGACGGGCAATAAACAATGTCAATTGTCAAGTTCGGTACTGTTTGGTTTCACTTTCGGTGTGAATGTCTTCCGGCCAAGGTGTGCATCATCGCACCAATCACCAACAATTATCACCAACACACGCACTCACTCAATGAATCGCTCCATTTGGATAGAGTCAATGTCAATTGACACACGCGATAAGGCGAGCTAACAAACAAAAGTGACAATTTCCGGTCAATGGAGGACTTGTGGCTTGTGTGGATGACTTGGTTGGTCATTTTCTGGCTTGTTGTCCATTCAAACCGTTCCTTGCAGCACTCGAAGAATCGAGCACGCACTTTGCATCTGCCTTCTCTGGGCCATTATGTTAAAAGGTCATTAGGCCGGACAGAACAGTGCGCGTAACGAGCAGTGTTGTGTTGTGCAGTACTCTGTGGCCATCGCAGAGTTAGCCCAGTTGCTCTTTTGTGGTCACCGAGCACAGGGTCGCAAGTCAAAAGGTCAAACAGGCACCGGTCAGACCGAAGGACGTGTCACTTGTGCGGGCAAGTGAATGTGCGTGTCGAGGTGTCACAATTAGTGCACCGTGGAGGTGGCATAAAAGCAGTCGGTGGCAAGCTCAATTAAATAATATCATTATTCGAGGAGTTATGCAAACTTAGCCAATTTGGTGAGTGCATTATTGTCCGTGAGTCAATCTATAGAATGTAACATCAATCTACTCATAAACAGGCAACAGCAAAATAGCGATTTGCGATTTAATTAACTAGCACGGCAATAGTGCGGGAGAATGTATAAATGAGCTTACTTGGCCAGACAAACACCGAGAGGAAATTCCATCCCTCGATGATTGCACTAATATGCGAATAAATAAATTGATAAACACACGACTATTAATAGAAGTGCTTCACTTGGGACGTATTGATTTGCAAATGTCCATAGACTGCGCACAGATGACTGCTCGGTGCAATCAGATTAGCCGTAATGGAGAGAGCAGCGCACAAATCCGACTAAATCCCCACATAAGAAATGGCCTCGATGGCAAAGGGCGACAAGGCGTGCAACAATAAATAAATAGTGAATGGTCCGCTCAATTCGGTAAACAAGTTGTCCTCTCGTGCGAGCATTGACGATCGTCCCAACCAAACGCCAATTCCATCACCTCGGTGCCTAAAGCTCGGTGCAGCCAACCGAAAAGTGCGACTAAGTGCATGGCGAGCTATTTGGAGATGCACTTGGACAATTGTAAACATTTCGGACCCAATTATCGGTTCGATCAATTAATTCGCCACATAATCGCACCAGCATCAACCAACCGAGCAAATCACATTGGACACCTTTAGGCAACATATATGTGATTATAATCGAGGCGGGTTCACACTTGCCACTCACTCAATTGCTCCTAATTCGATGCTCGCCAATTGGCCATGGAGCATTGGCTCATTGTTTCAGCGGAACGGAATACAATTTAGTTGGTGTGCAAATCACATAGTGCCATCGTTCACAAGTACCGAGTCCATCGGGTGTAAACAATAAATAACCAACAAATTGAACGCCTCCCGAGTGTCAATTCGGGCCCAATTGTGCATCAATCAAGCGAGCCATCTAATTTCACTTGCCGCCATGTTTGTGTGCGCGCTGTCCTCGCTGGAGCGAAGTCAATTTCGATCAAGGCAAACTGTTTGGTAGTTCGATATTAAAGTGCCATATGAAAAAGCAATCAGCAAACAAAGCAATCAAGTGAGGCGCACAGTCAATTGCGCCAATTGACTTTTAACTGGTCCTGGTAGGCATTTGCATCGTTCTCCGAGTTGGGCTTATCGTCACACTCGTCCATTCCACAATTCACCGCGATATTAGCACGCGGCACACCGAGGCAGTGGCAGTGGCAGTGGCAATGCCAATGGCGCCCAGCACAATTAATCATCAAATTAATATTAATCTATCGATATTAATATGCAAGCACGGCACTATTAATCTCACTGGCAGCTATTCATTTATTATCACTTTAAATTGCATTGTGCTAGTGCTCAGTGCAATCAACAACCACTGTTCGATTGTTTGTAAATGGCACCGAATCGGACAGTAATTACTCATCCGTTTGCGATGCTCGCAAACAAGACCAATGTGTAAATTGTTGTCAGTGGAAAGTCGACTTGAATAAGTCAAAGAGTCATGCCCAACTCGGCCCTACACAAAGGCCATATTTTATGCAGGTCCCACATGGACAAGTGAGGTACCAAATTAAAGGTTATGACATATAGAATCATTTGATAAAAATTCCAGACCGATCCGAGCTAATTTACGGGAAATATCAGCAAAAGTAGTTTAATACATTTCAGTAGAGTAACGTCCTATGTGGATGGGCCATATAATGCACATCTAACACATTGCTATGCTAAAAATAGCGACCTCGGATCATTCTGGGAATTTCGAAAAATGATTCTAGAGATCATAACCTTTAATTTGGTACCTCACATGTCCATAAGGGACCTGCATAAAATATGGCCTCTGTGTAGGGCCGATTTTTAACGCATTTGGGCATGACTCTTTGCTCCAAGCCAACCGCATCCAGTTGGAGAGTGCCAAATTGGTTTAGGTGTTCGGTGTTTGTTAGGCAAAACAATTTGCTAATTGGCTTGGTTGAAGCAAACCAGCACACTTGCCAACTCGAACCTCTCAATAAATCAAATGCACTCGAGTCGATAAACAAACGTTTGCGTGCATTTCGATGTAAACCAATTACCACATTGGAAAGTCAAAAATACGAACAAAAAGACAGGTCCCAGCATTACATTACAGAGTCAGACTTTAACCGTAACTCCCGCACCTGCGCAAGTTAGAGATTAATGATGATTGCAAAGAAAAACAATTGTCCTCTAGAAAACAACGGCAAAAATTCATAAAGCAAGGTAAGCCAAGTAATAAAAAAGAAAATAAAAAAACGGATAAAGAAGTTGAAACAAAAAGAATTTACCCAGTATAAAAATCTAACTAAATGGAGCCAGAACTACGAGATCATCAATAAGCCAATACTTGGATCGAGAGTATTCATGAATGGCTGTACAAAGTGAACTAACAATTTGCAACAAACTGGCAAATTGGCGTGTCGGTCTCACCAGTCAAAAACATTGGAAACTAAGTGTTAACACATGTGACCACTGTGAGGGTTAATCACTGGTTGCTTAATAAAAAGATTAATACAAACCATCGACAGTGAAAGAAGGCTTCTTCTTGATGGTCGCGAGCATGCCAACAGGTTAATTGAGACATTAAAATTAAGTGCGCGCTTAATTGAGACTTGAGCAGAGGGGCTACCTGTGACAAGTGACTATGCTAATAATGGCCCACTGGCTATTAGCCCGATGCCAATAGTAACAAGTGAGTGCTAATTGAGACACGGCACTGACAATGGCCGTAGTGGTGGTAATGAGCCAGGCCACTGAACACAACCAACCGAATGTAACTCAACACACACCACATTAGCAATTGTCAATCTAATTCGACGTTGTGATGAGCTATCGTCCTAAGATTACAACTTGTCACTGGTGGTAGTGAAAGTTTATGCCCTCTTTATGGCCGACAATTAGACAAGCAATTGCTTTAAAGCTGTGACAGATAAACGGTCTCTGCAAGTCGATACTCGAGAACATTCGAGCCATATTCTGTGCTCTTCTAATAATATCTTACTTAATCTACAAACGACCCAGTCATAATGACAGTATTCCACGACCATCTCAGTTTGTCAGGTCGGCAGAATTATGAATTCATGCTGCAACACCTCGCTAATTGTGAGTGAAGACAGGCTGTAATCTTGTTGTATCTCTCATTCTCTCTCATTCTCGGTTGTATTCGTGCAATCTAATTACACTGCCAGTTGTCCACTGCAATAACTAAACAATTGACACATTTGATCGCTTGTATGCTAATGAACGATGTTGTCGTGTAGGCAGATGCTGCCAAGCAAAGATGTGGTCACCGGACCATCGGAATGAACTGGCCCCTGTCGATTCGACAGCGTCGAATGAATGCAATCAATGTACCATTGGCACAACAAACATATATTTGCCAAACCACACAACAACAATGACTAATTAGATTGGGTTCGCTAGTGGCAATCTAATTAGAATGTCGATTTGATTATGCTAATTACGGCCTGGCATATTCGTTATAATTAGAACATCCACCATGGGGCAAAATAAACATTTTCACTGCAACCAAATAGAAGAAGACAAACATGAAAGGAGACGTTTCGTTGTCAATAAGGTAAGATTGTGTCAAAAAAAAGAAAGAAAGACAGCCCAAGAAAATGACTTTGCTTTGCAATGTTGTGTGAGTGCAAGTGAAAATAGACACAGTGATGCACTGCAGTTCGAGGAGAACCAATTGGCCGGACAAACAAAAACAAAGTGTCAACCGGGAAGATGACGGTAAAGGCAAAGGTGAGACCGGTAAACAGACAGATTGCACTGCTCACTGCTGACATGTCAATATTTGGTGGAAGGCAAAGGTGTTGCCAACCAAGACACTGCCGAGCCACTGAGCAGAAAACAAACAATCCGCCAGTGCAGTCTGGGCAATTGACTTGGCCCTGTGGACTGTGCGCTGTGCCATTCAGTGCACTGTTGACACTTGCGATTGTCGTCGATTCGTCAATTCGTCAATCGTCAATTATTATTATGAAAAATTAAGCAAACAAAATCAAATGGAGTGAAGTGAGTGAGTGGCAATGCATAAACAAACAGTTCGACATATTTGAGGTAAACAAACACTAATCACAATTATTAATGAAATCATTTGTGCACACTGTGGCCGATCCACTTGCCAAACAGACACTTGCCGATTGTCCAGGTTGGGCTGGGCGTCATTCGGTTGTTTGTTCTGGCCTGAGACATTGCTTTGGTGAGACAGCAAACTTGTCAATTGCCAATTAATCGATCCGATCAATAGGTTCGTCTGTTCATCGGTGCAATTGACTACGTCCGAGAGGACTTGCATCGATCCACTCTTACCTCCACCTCGCCAGTAAAGCTCTGTTTGACTAAGCAAACGATCTACATTTACTAATTAAATATTTGCGAGATGCAGTTGGAGGTAGGTTAAATGTCAAACTATTTCCATACAAATCACAAATAAAACGTATCCAGTGCAAATTCTCTCTTTGCGTGACAAAACAGCTCTCCGGGGCTGAGCAATAATACCAAATACGAAAATTAATAACAATTCCAATCACTAGAGAAAATTGCTCGGTTGTTGCCAATTGGTTGTGCTCAATGTTCCAGTGAACACCGCCAAACATCTTAAACACCGAAGGGCGTTGTGTCCACGCAAACAATTAGTCCTCGCAAGGTAGTATGAATCCGATAATTGTTCTAATTGGGCTTTGTTTGCAGAGATCTCCAAATGATAATAGTCACCAAGAGAGCATTCGACTAAATGTCAATTGAACCACTAATGACACAATCGGACAGAGGCAAACAGACCCGTAATTGGACCGAGCCGAGCGGCCAATTCTGTGACACACCTTGAAGTGTCATTCCGTCCGACCAGTGCCCAAAAGAACACTCACCCGAATGTGTGCAGTGTGCTTGTGTCATGGTGCAATGCAAACATTGAACAAATGTAAATGCCATCGCGAGACATTGCAAACAACAACAAGTTGACACTATCGAGTGCAATCGAATTACCATAAAACGGTAATCAACAAACAGTGATTAATGGCCATTCGATTTGTCAATTCTCGATTCTTGGCAGTGAGCAGTCATTAGGTCGGCGCCATAAACAACCAAATCGACTGCACAATGCACATTTGCTCAGTGATCATGTCTGGAGTGTTAATATTGGCGTTGTAATGGTCATAATTAAAGTCGACATGAGCAAATCAACAAAACAAGCAACGAGCAGTTCGAAACGGTTCGATCTCGAGCATGCAGAGTGCACTCTCTGAGTTACATCAATCATCAATCGACCTCCCACAAATCTAATCAAGGGATCGATACCTTCTAAACTGATCGACAAATGATTTGGAAATCTGATCAAATTGAGTTTGGAACTAACAAACCAAGAACAAGTGGACTAATTGCACAAATGACTCTGAATGAATGTCAATTCGCAATACTTTCGACAGCAAACAAACCATTCTAAATTCAGCCAACACAGTGGAGAACAATTAAAGTGTGGTGAGAAGACAATTAGGTAGAATTAAAGTAAATTTAATGTGCAATGATAAAGGCAATGAAAGCTAATTTGGGTGCTCATAACCATCAAGGGCCACAATTAATTACCATTGCGGTCAGTAAATAGTACAGGCAAAACAATTAATGCTAGGTCGGCAGCGTCTACCCAAAAGGTACCGATGATATCGGCTTGGATCGAGCAAATAAACGTGCGCTCGATTATGGCCGGATCGAGTATTTACCGTTAGTCGGTAGTGTAATGGAATCGTTGGTCTGTTATGGCCACCGTAATGGCCACCATTTGGGCAATAAATTAAGTTCAAATTTAATTAGTGGTTTCATCACAATACATCGAGATAATTACAAGTGCCAGTCAATAAGTCAATAATTATCCAAGGCGTTCTAATGGCTCTCTCACTGGTAATGGATTCCGGACCGGACAACAAAGCCAATAAATAGCCACATGTGCTCATTAAGTGGCCAATCTAATTAATACCATCGCCACTGGCATAGGCAGACACTGGAAAAACAAGCCAACGCGCCCATTACTGAGCGACATATTTGTTTGGTCCACTGTAGTCTCCTTTCGACCATGTCCGGTGACAGTAAAAACAAAGCCCAAATTAGATTTGCACCCAAAATAAAACAAGTCCATCGAGCATAAATGACAATTCATATATATCGCAGCCAGTTGCAAATCAAGCAGGTAATTAGCAAAATTTACCTGTGCCGTTTGTGACTGCAATCCCACAGAATGTGCCATCAAAGGTATACCTAGAGAAGAGATAGAGAAGTGCGCCTTGTCGGGCAAAGTGCAACGAAGAAGACAGTTTTGATACACGCATAGGGACTAGTCAGCAGTGACCGGCTCGAACAAAGGTACATTCGTGAGTTGGGCTCAGGCGAATTGTACTTTGATCGACACACAAAGGATTGAGAAATGCCATGTCGAACAGACAATCCAATGTCCCAGGAAGAGACTCACTGACAGACTGATCGAATGGGTCGTAAATAAACAAAACGAGTGCAAATTGGACTGCAAATTGAATTTGCCTTTAATTGGCCTCCGAGTCATGCAACATAAGACAAAGCGTGAACACAGGCAAATGCAACCAGCGGTATGAACACTGTGAAGCATACACGTTGGTGACACTTTTGGGTGCACGCACTCCACTCGAGCCATCGGCATGCATTCCACACACGTCCCAGGCAATGGCATTACAGAACAGAGCAGAGCGAGACAGCACGATATGTTGCGTTATTTGTTGTGCGATAGTGGCCAGCCAGTGACCGTGTGACTCACCGACAAATCGGTTATTTATTCGATCGGTTCGGTGTCGATTGGCAAGTGTTGTGCTAATTATTAGCCCACTGTCCACTCTGCCATCCTGAGAGCTGTTGATCGTCATCGGTGGTGCACTCGATGACACCACCGCGTAATAGATTTAATTAGTGTGCCTGTGTCTAATGACGATAATCGTATTATTACCGGCTTGGCTAATAACAGGCTTGCTGGGAGCAGTGGCAAATTAAATAAGCCCGAGTGCGATCACCCAGTGACGGACCAAAGTGGCAAACAAAGCGGTGCAGGACCAAGTCTCATTGCAAATCAAATTCGATTCAATTTGGCGCTTCACTCATTTGCCTAATTCGCGCGGCACTGTCAATGGCTCGCTACATTTCGATTGTGCTCACCGGTGGCTCGATTCAATGGCAAACAATGCGCCACACAATTTCATACTGCTTTGCACTATGTTTTGCACTATTTCCAGGCCACTTTCGTATGGCTTCGATCAATCAAACTCGCCCGTCCGTAGATGTAAATGTGTGCGCAATGGGCCATTGGCAATTTGAATTTAAATTTGGCACCACAACACGAATAAAACAAGCAATACATTCGCACAATTCTGGGAAATATAAATTTTGTAATTTTTATTGTTTCCATGTCCTCGCGTCCTCTTGTAATGAGCAAGACGAGCTTTAAATAAGCTACCGAACCACTGGTCGTGATAATAAAACAAAGCCCGGTGGTAATTTATGTAAATAGAGAAACTAACTAACATGGACGAGAAGATATTGTCGATGGTGGAGGTGGAGGTGGGGGAGAAGGCCAGGGGTAAGTGGTGACTGGTGAGTTGTGCACTCCAGTTCGCAATACCTGGTCAGTACAGGTACCAAGATTAGCGCCAGATTCGGGCAGGCAGTGGCAAACAAATCCAGCAGATATCCCCTAGACAACCTGGCGGGAGACGTGGCACACTCATTGCTCATTCCGGGCCATGCCTCACTTGTTTGTTTGTTCGGGTACCTTGCTCAATGCTCAATGCAACCGAACTCGACATGTTTGTTGTCTTGCTAATAAAACTCACAGTCGGCTCGACCAAAGCAACGATCGAGCAGGTAGAACGCATAAACAAGCCAACTCGAACAGTGCAGAACAGAACTCGGCGAGGTAATGAGAATTTCAATTACCGCACGAATATATTTATTTGGGGTGCCTGTGTCGATCTGGTTGGCAGTGGAGAGACATTTGCTCGGTTGCGTCAAGATAAGTGAGGCAATAGTGCGAAGGAAAGAGCAGACAAGCTGACATATCTCGCAGGTCACAAATTAGTAGAGAAGTAATTCAATTAATGCACCCATCATATGATTGCAATGCACATCGATATGGCAAGGTAAACAGCTAGATCACAAACAGTGATCACTGAGGGCGCCATCGAGAGCATAAACACAAATAGACTAAGTTTAAAATGCATATGCGATCGGTAATTGAATTAGACTGTGTCAACAGAGACAAAGACAGTCAATGACAACACAAAGTGGCAGTCGAATCGAGTAGAGTCGAGTCGAGAAGGAATCGAAATTAATTTTCCAATTAGTTTGTTTCTACTCGACCGAATTGAAGGAACGTTCGAACAGTAAATACCGCGCAATCGACAATGCCAAAAAGACAATGCTACCATGCAGTAAGGCACACAAAGGGATGCATCACACTTGGGCACATCTTCACCAGTGATAAATTATAGTTCTCATTGGCAATACAAACAAGCCCATTCACCCAAAAGTGGAGTGCACCACCAGGAGCTAGCCTGCCAAAAAGTAAGACAAAAAACTTAGTTTCAAGTTTTTGCATGGAAACATGCAAATTATTGCCTGCAGTCAAATTTTAATTAGAAGCAAACAGAGCCAAATGCAGCAAATAATAAATAGATAAGACAGTGTGGATTCACACAACAAGCCTGTCTCGCTGCCAATTAGGATACTTTGTTCTAATGTGGTGTGTTGTCACTGCTCTCGATCGAGAGCGAACTTGTCTAATTGCGTTCGAGACCGAATGGGCAAATATCCGATGGCAACAACAATCGGAAGCAAACTCACGTAGAACCAGGAGTCGATCCAATTGAGAGTGTACCTTGTGGGGAGTGAGTGAGCGAGACGTGTCTTGGTGCTAATTAATTACCAAACGTGTAGATGTTTTCTTAGATCAATTGACTGGCGCGCACTTTGCATTTGCATTGATGGATGGCACAGGCACGGACGCAGGCAAATATGTCATTGGCAATGTGTTCTCTCCCATTACTGTTACCGTTACGTACATTCAAATGGAGAGAATTCAATTAAAAGTTTTGTCTGGGAAAATGGCATCTCGTTGTATTGTGGTGCCGTGCTGAAGCAGAGTGCAACATTATTGCAATAAAACAAAGCACACACATACGAGTACACACACACATTACCGACATTAGCAAGGTTAGTTACATGGCAAGGGTCACATTAGAGGACAGTGACAAGCATCGGCGAGCAGACAGATCGTGGATACAGTAGTGCAATGATTAGCATGAATCTATTACAAAGTAACATAACCAAGCTCACAGAGTTGACATCGGCTTGGCTTGTGCACACGTTGCCAGACGAGGAATTAAATTAAATCATCCAATTAAAAGTTGAACTCATAAACGGCAAACGTTTCGACATGGCAAGTCTCGATTGTTAGTTTCAATCAAAGTTACAAGCCACAACAAATGGCAACACACCAAACGTGTTTCCCACAAATCATGGCGCCATTTGAAGCAGCAGTAGAGGCCAATATCGATTTGACGGTATCATGTCGATTGGTACCCAACAGGAATGGCCAATTGCAAATATGCCATGCCCGAACACTGGCAGCACATTTGCATTTCCTCACAGACAATATGTTTGCAAGTGGTGCCGCAATTATTGGGAGCATACAGCATTCTACCAGTGAAACTAATTGCAGGTTTGCTGCTGCTGATTGTAATGTAAAATCGAATTGAAATGCACAATATGACACAACAATTGGTCTCGCCGTAATGGACACTGTTTAATGCACCCAATTGGAATTCACTTATACCGAGCCAAAGGCAATCACGCCTAGTTCCACTGGATCGATTCATATGCTTGTAAATAGGCGAATATTGAACGACACTACAGTCTCGATACACCAAACTTGAAGAGTTCCATTCCTAATTTGACTCTTTAATATTAGTCAAGTCATTAGAAGCAATTGAAAATATCAATGGCCAATTTAATAATCAATTTCATGTTGGCAAAGTGTGGGCCTAATTATAAATACACAAAGAGACACATGTTTGCTTATTGCAATTAGCCAGGAGAAGGCAAACCAAATTATAGGTTTGCGTTAGATTAACGTGCTCTGGCGGAATTATGTGATTTGTCACAGCAGAATAACAATGCAATACAAAATGGCTCACAACTTCCAACAATCTAGAATACCCAAACAACGTACGTCACACAAAGAGCGATACTTACCTTGGCGGAAAAGCCAAACAAAGTTGTAAATTAAAGTGTGGTCGGTGATAAAGTTGACTTGCTTGTTGACCAGTGACGGTGAGGGGGCAGACCAGGTTGGACTGCACTTTCAGTGCACGCAAGTAAATTCATAAATTCAATTAAGTGCACAGAACGAGTAATTAATTAGGCAACCGAACTGCCATAAGCGCTGACAACACACAAACTTGTGGACCGATTTATCCGGCGAAACCTAAAGTGAGAGAACACAACAAGCCAATTAATAACCAATGGGACAATAATAAAAATTAATACATTAAATATATGATTGGCCTAGCGATTAATTTATAGCTGCTCAGTTGACTTGCTTGCCAATTGGCAATTACCCGAGCAAACGAACGTAAGCGATATGGACTGTAATTGACAATTAATTGCCATTACGGGCAAGCTATAAATAATCAAGCCAGGTGATATACGAGTCCAGTCAGTGGTCACAGAGACGTCAACAAGACACTCAATGCCAACAAGGCTATTTGGTCACCAGTTTAGTTGACTGATAATTTGCAATGCAACTTTCATGCAACCCAAAATGAACAGTCTGAAGTGTCAACAAATGACGTAATAAAGAATAAATTTCTTTCTTTCAATTTGGTGATTATTGAAATTGCAAAAATGAATTAAAACCCAGAGAAAGCGCATTATCACCCTGGGCCAGTGGCCATTGAGAGCGGCACATGTGAGGAAGATCATTTAAATTAAATTAAACTCGGACAAAGTGTGGCAAATAGTAAAAAACACAAAGCAAAGTAAGGCTAAACTTAATTTATATTAGATAAATCATTCTCGGCGAGTGCGACTCCACTGGCCACTGAACGGGACACGTGTTAGAATATCCACGGGCTCGGCCTTGGCCGTTGCTTTGACCGTTCTCCTCCTGAACCTAATTGAATCGTCCCTTGCCACATTGTTATTATTTATTCGTAAGGCTACACCAAAACGAGGCTTTCTAGGTTGAGCAGATTGGCCAAATGGAACAATTAACTGCAATTGAAAATGTATGGCTCCGACTGAATGGATAATGGCCACATTAAACAAAGTGCTACTTTAAAATCGTTTACGGCCGATGTGCGTGCACTCAAATGGTCATCGAGAGTGCCATCGACTGGACATTTATCCAAATAAAAAATGTTTTCATGTTAAAATCGAAGCTCAATGTAATTAGATAATAATTAACTGCCAATGTTAATGAATGAATTGGACAGTCGAATGACAGATTGGCTTATGATGTCACCAAAGTATAGGCAAAAAAGCTCACACCAAATCGATCATGAAACCCAGCGATGACTGTCACGAACCAGGCCAAATTCGATCAATGCACAAGACCTTGTTTTTGGAGGACGAGCATCGCAGCAGTTGGAATGGTTCACTTTAAAGTCAATGTCCCGCGTGGAGATGTGCACGGGCCAGAGCCAAAGCCCAGTGGACCTGTTTGTGGTATGTATTGCACAAACATGGCACTGGCGAGTGGCCATTGGCCATTAGGGCACACAACCATAATTAATAACACTACTCTGGCCCAGTGACACATTTGGGAGGTGTGCCCTGACACAAAGCCATTCGATATGGCTCGGCTCAGTTTCTATTAATAAACAAAATAGAATCGGTCCAGTCGTTCTCTGCCTGGTCCATTTGGCGAACGCACAAAGCAAACACAACGAGAAACAAATACACGAGCAATGCATTCGTCAATGAACCGCCAGTCCGAGTGCAAATTCAATTGCCAAGACCAGTGCGAATTAAAACTCAAATAGAGCCAACTAAACTGCAAGCACTTTGCACGAGAGGAGACACTTTCAAGTTCACAGCCTCGAAAGCACTCGAGAATTTATTTAAGCATTCACTCAATAGGGTCCGAATGCTTGGTACACTGAACTGATGTGAACTGAATTAGTGGCACACTAGGTCAACATTGCACAAACAGATTCGCCATTTTAAAAGAACAAATGCAACCGATTAAATCTTTCTATATTTAACACATTTCAAAAGTGCATTGCTTGGTGAAAGCAATATGCGACACCAAATCGAAACAAACAGTCTTCAAAAGTAATTATCGATCGACAATGTGTCTAGTTGTGTCTGAAGATGTTATCATCGAGTCATCAACAGAACAGAATGAGTCAATAAATAACGATTTGCATGAGTTCCGTGCAAACGCCCATTCAGTAGCACATATGGACACAAACTGACTGACTGACACATTGCATGTTGGACTTGGCAAAGTGCGAGTGGCGATGCGAGCCTTGGCACACGCACTCATCTTCTCATTGGGCCAAAGTAGCTAATTTACGATTTATTTACTTAGTTTGTGACATTTTAGTTGCACACTAAATTATCGAGCCATTCAGAGAAATGGTCTAATAGCAAACAGTAGATCGAGAATGGTCGGCAGCCTAGATAGCTCAACATTATCCAGTTTCCATTCATAAACAGTCAATTCAAATCGCATAAGCGAAATTTAAATTAATTCTATTTGCCTTGGTTTGCGGATAAATGTCAACGCGGTGACGACATGTGCCGTTGTGATCGAATGCAAATTGGTGGCTCACTAAACAGACCAATGAGCTCGTTGCGCAAGCTAGGCTCATTGGCCCAATGAGGTTTATTTGCTTTGCCATGCTGCGTGCTACGGTGGTGACAGCAACGGTAACGGCCACCGACAAACAAGCAACGACAGTTGGCCGCATCAAGGCCGCAGCATCAGCGGTGAGCATTTTTCAGGAGTAGCATGGTTTGATCGTTCTAGGTCAAGTTTAGTAGATCACGAGTGAGGGGCGCAAAGGACGGAAGGATGCCTCGATGCTGACAGCGAACAACAACACAAGCAACACAACACAACTTGTGCATCACTTTGGCTATAGAGCGGCGAGTGTGAAGTAAGCCAGCCTGTGACCGTCACAACAACATGTTCAGTGCATCGTGTCGGTATGGGCCGGGTAAGTGCGCCAACGGCTAACACTCGACACTTCTCACACGGTGCCTTGCAGCTTGTTGTTGTTTGTTCTCTGCCTCCTGCTTGCCTGCCTGCCAGTGGTCCAATTGCAACACAAACGGTAGCATCTTCTAGCCATCTGTTATGTACAGACTGGTTGACACAAGACGACGCATCTCGCCTATATACGAGACCATTGTCTTGTCTTGTTGAGGATGGCCAAACACTGAGCTGGCAGTCAGTGCCACAAATACAGTCAATTAGCACTGAGCCAAGCCTAATGCAGTTGGACATCTTGTCACTGTTTAGCAAATGGTCTGGTCTGATGTGGTCCGAGTGCAGATTGCCATTGGAAAACACAAACAGCACCGAACCTAGCTCGCCAGTGAGTGGTGATCACTAAATGCCGCCCAAGACTTATGCAATCGACTGCTCAGTGATCAATCAACCAATCAATCAACTTGACCCACTAAGAGTGACATTGAAAATCTCGCAAATGTCGAAGTAGGATTGTAAAAAGTTAAACAGGACGTGCAAAAACGTAAAATGCAAAATGACTGGTTTGACCGAGTGAATTCGTTCAATGTGTAAACAAAACAAAATGTATTTAGTGTAGCGGGAATGTGCGCCAACGATGTGCACAGAGGGACAAACACAAAGGCAGTGCACAAATGGAGACATGTGGCTCGATGCAAAAGTTACATCGAAAGAGTGACAACAAAGTGCCATTAGGCTAGGTTGCGAATGGAACAGTGCCAGTCAGGGACATTGCCAGAAGAACAAGTTGCATCAACAAGGCAAGGCCTTATCACGCCTCGCATTTAGTCGACAGGGAAGGGTGCCTGAACTGATTCAAATGGAAATGCAAGTGAAACCACAACTCGGCAATTCAATTAGTGTCATGCAAAAGTAGTGTTAAAGTTGTGACTTCGAGGTGAGGCAACACCAAAGGGGAAAGACACCAGTCGGGATGAGACAAGCAGACAACACTGGGGAATTGAAATTGCCTAGCTGATTTCATGGTAGTGAAGTCAATTGACAATTGTATGCTCACAAAGTGACAATTTGTTTGGCACAAATTGAAAATATATCAAACACAACCAATTGAACACACAATAGAGGCAATTAATCAAAACTCATAACGCACCAAACCGTGTTGGTAATTAGTTTTATTGTGCGCGAAAATCAAGTTGTGTTTGCCCAAGTTAGTCTCTCTGGCAAAGGGTACACTTTGAAGATATATTGCACTTACTTGTTAGTTGGGGCCAAGACCGACACACCAACACAAGAACAAATCGACAATCAAGTACACATTTAGGTGTGTGCTTCATCATTGGGCCTAACAATCGAGCTAATGGAGCAAGCCAAATGTATGCTCAATGCAAGCAAACTGAGCCATTGTCCACCAGGCATCCTTATCTATGAGGACTCATCTGTCTCTGTCTCGTAAACGGTTTCATTTGGTCATGGCATGTTTATGTTGGTTGCAAAATCGTCAGAGCAGATGAGTGCAAATTGGCAGTAAACCGTGAAATATGTAAATTGTGACCGAACCAAACGAACCTTCCAGACGAACCATGGCGAGAATTATCTCCTGGCCAGCTCTGGCCTGCTCTTTGGTGTCGAGATGCAGATTTAAGATCAATGACAACCAAAGATGTGCTCAATGAATGACTGTTCATGTCGTAAACTGGCCAACAGCACTCGAACAGACCTAGAGAAATGGAGCACATTCAGTTTAGGTTGCTATTAATAGCGTCACATTTGCAAATGGTGGTAAAAGTGTCATTGCCAATGTATGATATTCGATCCGGCCATGGTTTGGCCAAGTAAAGCATAAAATATATAACAAACACCAAAACTTTGTTCGAACGTTTAATGGACTAATTGGCAAATGAGCGAACACGATGCATCATGTGCAGTATCGGACCCAACTGGACTCCATTGACAATTATCAAATGAACGAAATTGCGTAAATGGTTGAAAAGGTAGAAAGGTGTTTGTTGTGAGGTGCCATTGACACGTTGCAATCCATGCCAGAGGACAGAAGTACAATGAAGACTGTCACGGACTAGCAAGGCAACCAACACGAACAATAGAACGGGCCAAAGACGGTCCGAGTGTATGTGTGAGTTGTGTATGAGTGCATTATGCAAACGGCGCTACTGCCATTGGCGTAATTGGCACTGAGACTGTGACCGTACGATGTTTGCCGATTGCAATTGGGAGATAAACGCAAAGCGGGTAAATAAAATAGCTCACATGGAAATAGTGCAAATTGGAAAATAGGTGGCTAATTTGGCCATATGGCACGGACAAGACAACCGACGGACATGAGACCGAATGGGCCGGTGACATAACAGTCACGAGTTGAGCTCACAGAAGAATGCGTTTCGTTTGTGAGGGATCAGTGCTGTGAGGATGGTGTGGCCGTATACGCGCGGACTGGTAGTGGCACCATTCAAGCACCATTCACACTCGCCAAAGTGAGGGATTAGTGCACAAGCAAACAGGTACAGGCACAAATACGTTTAAACCTCATTTGTCAGAATTAACGTCTCGAGGTAAATAGGCAAAGATGATCGATTCCAAACAAACGTAAACACTGGCTATGTTGAGACAGCGGGCAAAGATGAGGCAAGAATGGAACACTGAGGAATTGTCTCCATTCGCCAACAAAAGATCGTTCCGAGCAGATTTTGTTTATTAAGTCTCAAATTAGCGACAAATGCAGCAATGGCAAACATAATGCGAAGGCAATTGCAGAACGGAAACCGGACAAATAAATCTCCAAAAGGTTAACGAAGCCAAGGCAAAGTGCACTAGGCCTTGCTAGTGCATTCGTGACTGTGTAGCAATGTGTTATGTAAAAGCACTGGGTCAGAGGTCAATGTGTTTAGTCCTAGTCGTGAGGAAGCTTTCTCTGCACCACACAAAAGGACTGAGGTAAACAAATTGGCAAGTTCACAAATTAGTGCTACAAGGAACTAGTGGCTAGTCACTGACCACAGAGACTGAAAAGGGTCAAAGAGGTGCCAATGACCAGTGAGAGTTGGCCCGTGGGGTCGGAGGGCTATTTGTGGACTCGTCGATGCGCGGCAAAAGAGAGAGACTTGATGGCACTGTGGCACGATTGTCTCTAAGGTGGACAGCCTTGGCCCAGACACACAAACAAGCACAAATCCAATTTCACAGTGCGGTAATCGCGTTAGGAAGCAACCTGGTGCCGGACCAGTGTGTTGTGCTGCACAATGGTGCCATAATCAATTTCATACCGCACGAATTGGACCATGTAAACAGGCAAATCGGTCAGTGAAACACAAAACTTCACCAAAAACAGTTCAAAGAGAGTGATTTCAATCGTAAACAGATCGATTTATCTTTGAGTTGACTTTGTTCAAGCTCTATCGGCATCAGAAAGCCGGCTCGAGGGGCAATGGCAAGATTCTAGGTCTTATGACACACATCACTGTATGTTTGTGTTTCTGCAACATTGACATCACTCAGTTCATTGGCATTCGACCCAAATGGATGAACGAATAAACAAAAATAGGCAAAATGCGATTTGACAAATCGATCCAAGGCATAATCCGCCGATTAGTGCGATTGGGAAAACGTTCAATGTAACATTCTGTCAGTGAGAGGTAATTTTATTAAACAAATAGCTCAGATGGAAAGCCGGAGACAAGGTGCAGCGGAGAGACTAATCCGAGTGGCACAAGCACACCATCTACATAAATAATAATTAGTTGCCAAACAGAATTAACACAACACAACAGTCGAGTTGAGTTTGGAGCAAATTGCAAATTGAAAATTGCAAATGCACCCAAACGAGACTTAAGACGGACGAAGGCAAGGCAGCGTGGAAGAGGAGGAAGAAGAGATTTACGTGCACGGCCACAAACAGTCAGACTTGGAGCACTGCGACGGGCAATCAGAACGAGACATGCGAACTTAATTCCGATTAGTGTTGCGACTAATTCGAGGAGGATGCACTGTCACACACTGCATAATCCAAAACAAATAATAACTCAGCCAAACAAGTGCAAATTATTATTTATTGCCTCCACCGGCATTAGCATGGCACAGCTCACAGCACACTCGATCCATCCACTCGGGTCCATTGTAGAGACATTCTGTGCCAGTCTAATTGTGACTGAGTTCGGTCCCTAATTGGTGCCTTTCGGTGTATTTCTATTCGAAAGTCACATCCGAGTGATCAATAATGCATCACACTTGCCCTCCACGGGCATTAGCTCTCAATTCAATTGCAATGTTGCCTCTAAGAACAGAAGAATCAATTATTTATTTAAATACTGAAAAGTGGAATTAAAAATTTAATTAAAATATCTAGGCGATAAATAATATGGCAAATATTCTATTAGAAACTGTCAAACTGTGTTGTGACTTGTAATTACATTGGAATTGCAATGCAAAGTGAACTAACTGCTTACAGGCAGGGTGACTCAAATAGAAGTAATTTACTTTCAATTAGACTGATTCGAGTCAATAGGCCAATGAACAAACAAAAGACGAGACGGGCACAGAAAAAACATTGAAAAAAAGGGTGCAGAGTTGGTCGATAACTGTTGGCGAGTGGTGCACGCCAATTGGAGAATGCATTTGGCAAAGTGAGTTAGTCAATTGAGAGATATAAATAAGTGCCATTACATCAAGGGCAGATGTGACTGGCGGTGTCATTGCGAGGATGAGGCCTGCTGTTTGGGCCACAAGGCTCCACTGGGCCACCACCACCACTTGCCCCACCACCGTGATAGGGCACACACAGCCAGACAGATGCCGACGATGTGACTGATCAAACAGTTTGCTAATTCACTTATTAATAACATTCATAAATACCACGAACTGCGAAAACAGTCGAATCGATGAGGATAATTTAAGTTTAAACAAATTTACAGCACTTACACACTCACATACTTGGCGCTCTCATTCACACACTGTACAGTGGCACCCGTGCCAACAGTGTCGAGTCAAACAAGCAATGCCGCCGTCCGTGCTAGCTTCGACCATAACTCGAAACAGTACGGCACAAGCAATATTTATGGCAATAATTAAATCCAATGGTAATAATCATGGGGAGAAGAGTAAACAGGCCTCACCAGTGACGAGTCACTGCTACAGGCCGATCAGTTGATTTATCTGTTTGTCTGTTTGTGTGTTTTGGCGTCCGAGTGCCATCTCGCCATCTTCATCTGACATCATGAGCAATACTAACTGTAAACCTCGATTCATGCGCCAGTGCAAGTCAGATTCGGTGCAAACATGAGATATAGATTTGGCCAATCAAGCCACCTTGCCTGTCAGCAGTCGGCCGTTAATGTTTGTTTGCTATGTCAGATCGGTGGTTTACAGAATCGACTAGATCACATGATGGTTCGCTAATAAATGGCAATGGGGGCCAATTCTGGCAGAATGACGGACCCGAATCACGATATGTTTGCGCAATGCACTTGCCACCGGTGCACGTCTCTAGTTGCATATGTATGTTTAATGTATTTAATTTATGCAATCCATCTCATTATCGTTATGGATAATATCGATATTTGGCTCAGTCACTGTCTTCGCATTCGCAATAATCGTTATTGTTGTTTGTGTTGTCTCCTGTACTGAAGTGCAATGCGCACAGATCGACACCGATCGAGCCAGCAGTCGAGCGAAACGTGCGCCAGTGGATTCGAGTCGTCGGTATCACGCCATTTGTTTGGGACAGGCTGACAGCCAACCAGAATCCAATTGCCTTATCGACTGGCAAATTTAAAGTCAATTGCCGAGGTACAGTGAGCAATGGAAAGTCAGTGCCAAACAGCACCAACAGCAAAGTACTCCACTCGGCCAAGGGACCGTGCCGAGCCATTTATTTACTTAAATTCATAATTTGCAAATTATATTTCGCCATGTGAAAACAAACAAATAAATGCGCCCACTGGAGCAGCACTGTTGCCATATGGTTGCATTGCACATGGCAAGGTTGTAAGGCACACTAACAACTCGCCGTACGGCCGAACTGATCGCGCTGGATACAATCTATTTAGGGACAATCTATTCAGGTTGGGAAATGTTTCCATGCAAAGTACATTGATAATTTAATAAAACCAATAAAATTATTCTCCAAATCATCGAAAATATGAAATGCCGCATTGACAAAGACCAGAGAGGGGCACAAATTAATAATAGTCTCCTGCAAAAGTAATGAGCCGGGCTAAAGGGGAAAGTGACACATAATAGATGGCGTTAGTGGCTCATTACATTTGCGAACGAGTAATAATAGCCGCCCAGGTTGGCATTATTGATAATGCAATAACCATTTGAGGTTGGTTGCAATACGATTCGAGCACGAATGCCGCCGAACCAGTCTAGCAATACAGAGGAACACAAACACTGGTCGAGCAGTGCAAAGGTAAACAATGACTCATTAACGCACATTAATTACAAACAACAACCAGAGAAGACAGTAAAGAGACTCGCGGTTGTGCTCATTTCGAGTGAAACCGAGAAACTACCAGTTGGCAACAAGGTTTATTACTAGAAAATGTTAATTTCTTAATGGTTGAAGCATTCATTGCACACACCAAAGCAGACAGCAATGTCAATTATCAATGGCAATTAGTGATTTGCGAAATGGTTCGCTCCAAATCAGAATCGATACAGGTGAGCGAGTGTGGTGAAGCAAACATTTCGTGTCCGGCGAGGCCTAGCGCATCGAGTACTGGCCGATCACGAATGAGAAAATGTCCACTTAGTGGAACATCGAAAGCAAATCACAACACGCCGACTGTGAACAAGCTCACTGCACATCAGGTCAGGCAGATGCACCAAGAGGCAGATGTAAATTGTAAAATCGAATAGCAATTCTCAATTTAAAGTGCTTGTATTCGGTAATGCAACCGGACGCAAATAAAAATTGATGCGGCACTTGCCATCGTGATGGTCCCTGCAGTACGGCCACAGATGCTGGCCAGCACATCAAAAGCACTCGACCCTGCCCGAGTCGTGCCAAGCAGTCTCGAACACTGGCACCAACAAACATACAAAGCAGACATTGGTGGACAACATTTGGAATGAAGTGTAAAATAGCATTGTCAAAGGTGACAAAGTGATGCCACTGAACATATCCAAATGGTCATTGCTATAATTGGCCGAGTTAATGGTCGACAGTTGATTCGGTGCGACGTTGTTCGGTGATAGGACCATTATGGCTGGGATTATGTGAAATGCCAAGCAGTTGGTAGCATTACCAGACAAGTTGTTTGCGTCCGTGCAATATCAAATAAATAAAATGAAATAAAACGCTGACAAAGGTTGTGCCCGGTGGCGAACTTAATTCGGAGGCACATTTCAACAATCTGTTTGCGATCTCGAAAGGACAAATTACCGAGCTTTAAAGCAAACAATTGAGATTAATGGCTAGCTGAGTTAGTGAGTGGCAGAGAGTGCCGTCTAATCGAAGCACAGTCCAATCAATCAAAGGCCTAGTCCAGTGAGGTATCCTTTGTCGGTCGGTGTGAGAAAATGGTCCCAAAAGATCGTAATCGACCCAGTGAAATTATGCAAGACTGGATTAGAACAGGACCTATATATAGGACTATTGGGTAAACAGAGCACGCCAATCGATAAACAAATAAATACAACCATTGTGGTCATTGTCGGTAATTGGTCGCGGCCTGTCCCGCCGCACTGTGCACAACAGCACTGGCCACTGGCCACTAACAACTAAGACGGACAGTGCACATATGTTCGGTCAGACTGACCACAGTGCACAGCACTGAGTAGTGCCAGTGCACACCACACCATTGCTCGCCATTCTAATTGGACCATTACCGACAGAATATAAATAGACTCGATAAGACTAAGCTGATTAGCGTTGATTCCTCAAATTGATTTGCGAAATATTGATGCCAACACGGCACTCAATAGTGCCAGCTTGCTCTGCAGTTGGCCCTAATTAAATTGACACTTTGTTGCCGATTGGCTGTATCGAAAATAGATCCATTTGGAAATGTTCTAATGCGGAACGTGGTCCAGACTGGCAATGGTGACAGCGATAGTCTCGCTCTGTCAAAGTGACATTTGGGCCTAGTGTCAGTGCGTCAGTCATCGAGAGAGCACAAACAAAAATGACTCAACTCGAAAGGGACAACTTTCCCACACAACAAAGTGACAAGAATACGAGCAAACAAGCAAGAGAGCAAGCGATAGTGCATGGTGCACTTGGGTGTCCACACTCGCTCCATCCTCCGAGCATTGCATTTCAATGAACTTGCGCCACAAACAAGCTTGACTAGCGTGCTACAGCGAAATATGCCAATTAGAAGTAATCAATTTGAGCAGAGCCACTAGTCTGACAAACTGTCTCACAGCAAACAAACAAGCATTTTCTTATGGAAATTTTCCATGCTAATTATCATAAGACGCGCATCGTTCCAGTGCAACGGGAACATCATCACAGTGGACAGGGTGCGTTGGTCAATGTGGCACAGTGGTGATTGATCTGATTGCACACAAAAGACCCTCTTGTTTGGCCAACATTCACACAAACAGAAGCCATCTAATTACCACCAGAAATGGTGACTGATCACTGATCATGACGCAAGTGATAAGGACAATAAATCTCCAGTTGACATTTAAGGTGTAGCACTGATCGATAATGAATTCCACTTGGTTCTGAGTAATATTTGAAATTTAAATTACACACTCCATGTTGGCAACCGATTAAGGACACTCGAGACAGAGGCGATCTGATTGAAGTATTCATGGGTGAAAGTGAATTGGGACAAGCAAGTGAACATTCAATTCGCCGCCATTCAGTTGCAAGCAGGAAGATATAAATTAGAATGCAATTCGTACATTCAATAGACTCGCTCCATCAATTGGCTAATTTATTGGTCTTCTCCAATTGAGATCGCTCGGTAGACGAGAAGCAAACAATGCAACCGGGGGACAAATGCGCTCACAGGAGACAAACAGGCACCAATGTCAGAAGACGCAACCGGGTGCCATTTGCTGCCTTGCTACCAAGCGGATTGACTACTATTGTCAATGGCTAGGCCCGGACAAGGGTCGTCTTCAATTTCGTGAGTCATAAACAACAACAGGACAACAAGGTCTGCCAAGGGCTACTGAGTACACAATGCATTAAGTAATGTCGTAGTAATGAGAGTCGTCATCGAGAGAATGGACACAATTGGGCCGTCTATTGTTACACCGCATGCAGCAGTGCGTTATGTGCTCCAATGGTACTTGTGCTCCTTGTGTGCGTGTAATTTAAGACAAATCGAGCACAAATAACAGTCTCATCATTTGACCGAAAATCCTCGGTCCTTGGGGTTTAATAATTTCCATAATAACGACACAACAGTGGCGAAACCGATTTGTGCTCAGCACCGAATAGACCAACAGCTCACATCTGTGAATGAAAAGCCGTGTAAATAAGCAAAGATTGGAGGTGAGTTTGGTAACTTGATACATTCAGGCAGACTCAAGTGGCGATGATTGCGGTCTGGTGTGCTGACACTAACTGCAGTGCATACTGTCCTCTCACACTTAAGTGAACTCACACTGCCTGTTCCAGAAAATGTTTCCCATCTCGAGACAAGTTGAGCCTTTGACCTGACTGACAGTGTCCAAGTGGATAGGACAAACAGCAGCTAGGTGGCCAGTGGCCAACACAATGCACACTTGAGAAGGAGAAATCAAATACAGCTAAGCAAACCAAATGGATATAAATTCGAGTTACACACACAAGCACAAAGTGACACGCTCACATAATTGGACACTACACACTTTAAAGTTTAAATGTGCACACAAATAGAGAAAACTGTCTAAAGGGAGACTCAAATGGTAACTACGATACGATTTAGTCTGGTTCCATCAAACCAATTGTCGTAGACAATATGCTAATGCAATTGTTGTGTCCAGTTGGCAGTTAAAGCACCAAATGAAATGAATTTTACTGTCATTAATGAATACAATATTGTCACAATGGTCAACGAAGGAAACAAAACAATTCGAGATGTATAAAACAAAATGTTCTTTTTCAGTAAAAACATAATCACTGAAAAAGAAACGATTGCGCCATTAGGCAAATAAAGTATTTTCTCAATATAAATGTCCTTATGAAAGCTCGAGTGCCATATTGTAAACGAGCTTGAGCGATTTGGACGACATCTGTTGGCTAACATTGCAGCAACGTAAATTCAATTCATTTTTCGAATAACCTCGAGTGAAATATTGAATTATCAAATCAATTCCCAGCATTGGGCCAGCAATGCAACTGTGCACTAGAACACTCACCACAAATGCATATAAAATAATAAATGCACCATTAAACACTTCATAGAACACAAACAAAACAAGGTCTTTGGTAGAGTGGAATGTGCATTTAATGTGCCTTGTCGACAAATTGATCTGTCTACTAAAGTAAAATCAATGTTTGCACAATATGGAAACAATTTCAAAACAAGAGCAAAGTCACAGACACATCAACACTGAGTGAACGAAATGGATTAATTGCGAATACACAAACAGATCACCAATTATAAGTAAACCAATAAATCACCGAACAAGGTCAATTCAAGAGCGATCCAATAAAACAGGGGCCATTTGAGCGTCAACAAGTGAGCACACATGAAGTGAAGAGTGCCATGGTGAAGTGTTTCATTCTGATCATTTTCAAATGCAAATGGGTCTCACTCGAAATGAATGCCAAATTGGTTTTGTTTGTCGCATTTGTTGTTGCTAATTTGGTGTGTTGATTTTGCTGGGAAGGGGAGCGCGAGTGGCAAACACTAATGAGGATGACGCCGATTGGGACACAAAGTGTACACATGACAATTTACAACTGGACTACACCAGTGAGTGGTGGTGATGGTGTGTGCTGTGTGTTGCTGCTGTCAAGTCGACACACGATAATGGAGTGGTCTAATTCAAATTGGTAAGCAATCGACACAAGACAATCGATGATAGAGATAGCACCAGAAGTGACCAGAAATGTTTGTAAACTAACCAACAGATGCGCCCCGACCAAGTGAGTAAACAACACTCGAGGTGGGCAACGGACAGTGGGAAAGCACACCAGCAGGTCCCAGTACGAGCAAGACATTCGATTGCGTCAAACAAACACTGGCCGAGCAATATTTCACTGTACGCTGGCTAATTCCCCTCCAGTGGCATCGAGAAATGAGATTTAGATAGGGGCAAATCAATATATAATCGAACACTTTCACGAGTCATCACCAGGTGTAAACATTGCTCGGTAATTGATGTCTGTGATAATTAGCTCTTATGTGAGAGGCACTGGTCGAGCCGATCTATGCACTAATGTCGGTGCTAATAATAGGCCTGACTAAGTACAAACGATCGATCGCAAATGACAAGTTGCGATGGAGCAGATAAATTTCCGGATAGAGTTAACGTAAGTTGCCTTTGCGCGATGGAAATGTTTCGAGCAAAGTGAGCATCAAGTGCAAACATGTGCTCGACATTGAACAACTTTGAGCAACCAAACACGTCCGAGACTATTCATTTGCATATTCACGGGAAAGAGTTCATCATGAACAGTTCTAGTCTGTTTGTGTCCAGTCATGCTTCGGCTCAGCTCGATTCTTCAGATCACTTCTCCATTAGACAGCAATAATCGGAGTGATCGTCTTCAATGGAATAGAGACCAATCGAAATCGACCAGTGATTGAGTATTACTGATTAGTGTTTAATAACACTGGTACGATTACTGATGACGAGACCGTTTGGCGCAAATAGTGTTGCCATTATTAATTATTGACTGCCAGTGACGAGATGTCGACAACAAGTCGTTTTATTGCATGCACCGAAATGGATCGGTTGAAAGACAATTGGGCAATTGGCTAAACAGTAAGTACTAAACTACCTAAACAACTTGCATAGCGGTGGAGCTAGTGGAGACTCGAGTGGCCAACTTGCTCTTGAACTGTTCCAGTTGGAAGTTGTCTGCCACCTGGAAGTACTCCTTCAGTTGTTCGATAGGCAGTGAGTCAGCCAGCTCGCAGAGATACTTTTCCACTAGCGTCAACATTTCCACCGAGTTGAGGTACGAGGCAAACTCGAGTAGGCCTTCCACATTCTGATGAGTGATTTGCATCTCGCTGAAGTACGCAAAGCGAATGTATTCCTCGATCAGATTAACCGTAAAGTTGACACGAATTCTGTCAATTGAAGGACAAATTTGTAGTAAGTCGAGTAAGATGAGCAAACATACCGTGGTACAATTAGGCCTGGCTCGATCTCGCAACGCTCCTCTGCACTTGAGTACAGAGTGTAAAAGTAATCGGAAGCAGAAATGACAAAGATGGTGTGGCACACAAAATCGTGCTCCACGTTGCTTATCACACACTTGTATGGAGTGACTCGCTCGTAGTACTGATTCTTGGTGATGTCCACCAAATTGAGCGAGGTACGCAGCGCCATGCAGAAAGTCACTTAGTCACGTTGGGTCAGACAAAACTCAAGTTCAAACAATAATTGCTTATCTCAAGGCTCAATAGCCATTTAAAGGGGAGTAAATTAGAAATTCGAAACAAATAAACTAATAATCAAAAGCGGTTAACGGTTATCGTTCGATTTCATCAAAATCTTAATTTAATTTAATAAGTCGCATTATTTACCCAAAAAATGTACTTTAAGTTTTTTGTATAGATTTAAATTATTTAAATTATATTTCAAAATTCCAACATATCCTAGCTACTGTGTGTTAATAACATGGCACACTATTGACTCAGATGTGAGAAATGATGTTAATAACAATGACGATGTCTAGTTAATCGAACGCGCAAATCTAAATTAAACAAATGGCATGTTATTGCAATTGGAGGAAACAAATTGCTAATTAAACAGAGCCAATGACAAACATCGAATTGGAGATGAATGTCGCAAATAGAAATACATGTTTGATTGTTGTGTCGTGTTGTGCTGATGTCAATTGTGATCGATGTCAGCGATGTCTATTGAGGCAGTTGTTGTTGTCATTGCAGTATAAGCCTGATGCGGTCGCCAAATGATATGACGAGAGATTTGTTTGAACAGAGCACAACTCGAAGTGGCACATCCACAAACAAAGCATCTGTCAGTAAAACCATAATGATCATTTAATTAACGGTCTGGCCAACAAGTCCACTCAAAATACGCTTCACTAATCATTTGCTTGCATCAGTTGACATCAAACAAGGTAAATTAATTAAAGTCAAACAAGTAACATAGAAATAGAAACTGAAACTGACCTACAGGTTGGTAGACACTGGACGAATTTCCAATGGAGAGTGGAACTTTGTTGACGGGCTTGTGAGAGCCAGTGTTTGCATATTGTTGAATTGTCTGCTTATTCTAACACAAACCAATAAACACTCGATTCGGTGTCGTTTCCGTCATATAAGTTGACAAATCAACTACTGCCGATATCGGCTACAATAAACATTTCACAGAAAGCAAGTCGATACGAATTGATACGGTTCATCGTCATTATAAAAGGATACCAGAACGCTTTTCAAAATACCATTTGCTCCTATCATTCGTCAAGTCATTCGATCAATATGTATTAAATCACCGAATCAAATGCTATCTGTTTAAGCTATTTGGAAAGCATATGACTGAATCCAATGTTTGGTGATAGCACAATGGTGAATAAACAGTCTGGTGTACCAGGACAACAAAGGCTTGTGCTGATGAGTCAATTGGACTGCACAGATGAAATGAGACTTGCCATACAATTGTACTAATAGTGATGGAGAGGATTGCGCAAAGCCATGTCTGAGTCTGATGACAAACTGGCAGACATACAGACGACAACTGGCACTAAATAAACAATTCACAAATGCACCCACCTAAGCAACAAGTGAACGAGGCAGCTAAACAATACTTTGCCAAATGTGTGCTGCTAATTAGCTCTCGAGAGGGGGGAGAAAGAGCAAAAAATACTAAATTGCACAGTGATGATAACCGAAAGCACATTTACTCCGACTGTTGAGAGGCTCTCAATGCACAGTAAATACATCAGTGACCGGTCGATACATCATTGAAAATGAATTGGGCAATTGGTGGAGAGATAACAAACAAGTAAGCATTAAGCAAATAAGCAACAGTTTGCATGTTCTGTCATATTTTGACTATTGGCAAATAAGAACAAAACACTCACGTAACATTGTCATTGGTGGCTGGTGCCGATGTCAAGAGGATTATCGTGAAACGGTGGTGATGAAACATCAAACACTGGTGGAGAAGAAATGCGATTACAGGCAATAAAGTTGAGCTTATATTGATCAAATCTGAGCGTTGTGGCCCAACGTGCTTAGGCAAATGACTTCATCATTCCAATAGTTCCGTTTAATTCCTTTCCCAATATTCTTACACTTGCATGTTTTCCTATTTAAAACAATTAAACAATTACACTTTAATGAAAGGTCAATTATAACAACCAATTTCCCTTTGTCATTGATAACAAAAATCACAAGCATTGATTGTTGGCCAAAGTGACACCAATATCAATCAATAACCAATTTCAATGTTGTCGCAAATTGTAGTATTAGTAGATAATTCCAAATATGCGACAACTATCTTACCATTTGAATTTCAAACACAATCGCCACAAAACTACAAGACCTGATAGAACAAGGTCTGTCGGTCAAAAGATTGTCGTCCATTGTCCAATATAATTGCAACGGCTCACCACAACGATCTATGAATTAACGACAAACTCAGCCGCAAAGTTTATAATAAAATTCAGAAAATTCAATGTCAATGAACAATGAAGAATTTTGAGGCCAAACCAAGCGGGCACATCATGTGATTTTGTGTGAAGACAACTGAGCTCTTGATCTGATGACGGTCATAATTTTTCCTATAGATGGCAATAGTTGTTATTTTTTTAATTCATTTCTATTTGCCAGTTAATATTCAATTCAGTTTCAGTTGGTGCAATTGTCAATCTTTGGAATTGTCTGTTTGAATATTGATTCTGTTGATTTCTCAATTATCGACAAACAACATGATCTGTTAATATATTCTGCTGTAATATTTATGAAGGCTGGCCGTTTAATGAGTTCCCGTTGTTACGATTTTCGTTAATAATTTTGAGCCTTTCGTCAACAGATTATAATGGCATACCTCAAGTTCAACTTCGATTTGGCCAAGTCAAGAACTAGTAGTCAAGAGTCACACAGGAGTTTTCGTCATTCTCAAGATCAATCCAACAAGAATAACCGATGAGGAAATCCCTCTGGAAATGCTCCAACTTCAACAACTTGATAATCTAGAGAACTCTTCGCAGCATCGCGTTTCTGTGCCTTGAAACAGAAATTGAAATAGAAAATCCACCACAAAAATGTCAAAATATTCAGTTTTCTTAAATCAGCAATGTTTTCACAATATCAGATTTTTGATAGATTTTTCCTTCCGGGCAAGGCCAGAAACATCAGATGCGAGTTTTGATTCGGGAAATGAAGATAAATCAAATAATTCAGTCTCACCATTGTCCATGACTCATGACCATGAGACATCATAATCGCCATCTCGTGTTGAGTATTTCAACCACCACAGTAAACATTTCCCCGCTTCGTCTCGGTAATGCCACCTCCGATGTTGACTAAAGGCACAATTCAAATCGCTTTTGCCCTGGTTGTACTCAGCTCTGGTGTATTAGTGACATTTAACCTATATCAGATGGGTTCAGTCCAACATATACTATCAGTAGAGTACAAGGTATTCGGCCGAGTTCAAGGCAATTACCTTAAACCTGATAAATTGTTTCATTTTGTTAATTTCTTTCTTTTTTTCAGGTGTATTTTTTCGCAAAGCAAGTATTTTAATTTCCTTAGTTATTTGTTTTAATGTATTTTTTCGCAAATACACTAAAGATAAAGCTGATCAACTAAGGTTATTTGGTTGGGTTCGAAACGAACGTGATGGTACGGTCAGTGGCGTGGTTCAAGGCCCTGAAGATAATTTGAACCAAATGTACTGAACAAAACAAATTTCTTAATATTCATAGTATTAATTGATGGTTGTTTAATAGGAAAGTATGGCTGACACACAAAGGAAGTCCTCAATCGAGAATTGACAAGTGCCAATTCACCAATGAAAGACAGCTTGATCAAGTCGAGTTTTCAAGTTTCACTATCAACCGATAGGCAATAACGTTTATTTGTATTGCTATAGTGATATTACTCAAGAGTATTAATGAATCTGTTTTAATATTTACAATACTATTTCACAATGCCACGTACAACATTAACTGGCAGCATTATATTTATCTAAAGTGTCACAGCCCATGTACGGTCGTAACACTTCAGGCAATATCACTCGACCATCCTCGGTTTGGTTTTGTTCCACAATGGAAATGATAATTCGAGGCACTGCACAAGCTGTGCCGTTGACTGTGTGAACATAATTCTTGTGTACATCAACAATGTCGCCATTCGTTTCATCAAAATAAAACTTGTTGTAGGTAATGTTCAGCCGTTTCGATTGATAATCAGTACAGTTTGAAGCTGATGATATTTCGCCCCAATAATCTCGACCTAAATTGCAATTAATTTTAGATTGTCGTGCAAAGTGAGTTTTCTTACCCGGCATGTATGCTTCCATGTCAAACTTTCTGTGCGCCGGATGACCCAACTCGTGTGGAGGCATGTCAACAATGCGAAAATGAAGACCTAATTCAGAGAAAAGTGTTCGTTGTATTGAGACAAATTCTTCAAGCAACTGATCAGAGGCGTTAGACGAGGATTCGGTAATTCCAAACATTTCCACCTTGTCAAAGTAGTGCACGCGATAAAGACCAGACATTTCACCAGCAGATTTTGCCTCAGCTCGATAGCAACGGCTCAAAGCACAGTACTTTTTGGGTAGCTCTTCACTATTTGCAAAATTTTCACCTAAATGTAAAGAGGCAAGCGGCATTTCGCCAGTTCCGGCAAGACAAGTATTTGGCGATCCTTCAAATGAATAAACCTGCGTTCGAGGGCCATGCGGCTCAAAGCCACATGCCCGAATAATGTCCGCATTAATCAAGTTGGGAATAACCACAGGAGTGAAACCAAAGTCTCTAACAAGTTTCTTTAAAGTCCACCTTGACAAAGCTCGAGCAAGTTTGGCTAAATTTCCTAGAAATATATACGAACGCTTGCCTCCAGTGATACCCAATTTGCCACTTCTGTTGTCAGCGAAGTGTGCCAACCCCAATTGGAATAAAATAGTTTCTGCTTTTTGTGGAGTAAAATTAAGTTGCCTCGCTTGCCCGACCGTGTCTAAAACTGTAAGCTCGCAGTTTCGTTCAGTCCTATAAACAAAATATATTCAACAATAAACATTTTATTATTTAAATTACCAAATCGGATGCAAAGAGTTAGGCAACTGTTTGGCGAGAGCAATCAATTCTTCTGCAAGATCACTCGTTGATAAATTATCTCGAAATATCTGAGGATAGTCGTTTTCCAAATCTCTCAGACGAATGTTTTCTAATATTTGTCTTTGAACTGTTTCTTTTCTAAAGTAATTTTCATCCACGACAAAATCATTGCAAAGTACATTGAAATTTAAGTTAGAAACGGTGGATAGCGTGCGAATTCTTGAAAAATATCGATAACACTGATTGCATGAAAAATTACGAAATAGTGAATTGACAATCATGGCATTTGATCTAACTAGATTCGCAGAATTTCAAACAATATTATTAGACTTGGCGGTCAGCACGTGTGGAAATGTACAAGCACAGTTGTAAACAGTTGAGTCTATTTCAACAACATGAAGTTTGAGAGGTGAAAATAGTTGTCCTGTATGTAAATGGTTTACAATAAAATAATTTCACATCTGATAATTTTACCATTTATAGTTTTATGAGTGCACATTATGTAATTTTGCAAAACCGAAAGTACATGTAACAATTTAATGATTTGGTAAAGCAAGTTTTAGTGTACAGATCAATTGCTCATGTAGTGACTATTCTCTGGTGGGTCTATAAAGGAAGGACATGAACTTGCCAAACATTGAACCTGTTCGATTGTGTTTCTCTATGAAGTAGAAGGAGTGCTCGAAGTGCGGGATGGAGTGGTTCGCTTTAGACCAGATTCACCAGGCGCGCTTGCTGGGTTTGCTTTCTTTCGACTTGGTTGGTTGGCCAATTTGATTGTGTTCACAGAGCTGTTGCTAGATCCTGATGATGTGGTCGGATGGCTCTTATTGGCCTCCTCTGCTTTGCTTGTTACTGCGGAAGACACCATTTGAGACACTTGCAACATTTTTCGAGCCTCCTCTGCCATCAGCCATATCAACAAGATGGGAAGAACCATAAAAATAAGGATCAACACTGCAAAGATCGCGACTTGTACTCCGGGGCCTAGTTGTTCATACCAGTCTGAATCCTCTGAAGGTGGTCCGGTGATGGTGTCATTTGATGATGATTCGGTACTGGTTGTTTCATTCAGCCGCACTTCCTCTGGAGCTGCATTCTCTGCAATGCACTGATAGCTACATAACATGAAAATGGTTGATAATATAATGAAGTGCGGTATTGAAACCATCATCATGGTGGGACACTTTGCTGACTGGTTCGACCTATTGCTTTGCCGTTTTGTTGCTATTTTGCTTTTCGAACGTTTCTCGGTAAGTTCGATTTATGAAAAATTATCTAGTGCAGTTTACTCTATTGTAACTTTAAGCAATTTGTAATGTCATGTACGACATCTTAAATTGTCCCGACTACGTGATAACATTTCGATAAGTGTCTGTCCTTATGATTTTGAATGAATAGTTGAATTGCAAATCGATTACGCATTTGAAACTTATTTTTAGTATGATTACTCCAAACAATTTATCTAGTCCACAAAAGAACAGGTGACACATACAGCAGTTAATAATCGATAACTATTGAGTTGATTACGTCATCGATGAAGAAGCAGACAAATTGAATCTTAAAAAAATTGCTGATTCAAAACGAAAATTAACTCTAAGTAGAAAACAAGTTCAAAGTTGTTCGACCGCATTGGTCTTCGAAGATAATTCCTAAGCATTGAAAGTAATAATTATAACTTATACTTTTATTATTAAATTGATTTGACAATATTGTATCTATTGTAAATTAGTCCGAAAGGCATCGACAAGCATGTGCTTGTCTGTCACCAAAACGACTTTCATGCAAGGTGTTTAGATTAAGTTACCTTCTATAGAAAGCGATAAGAAAGACTTCTACAAAGGTAATTTTACCGAAACGTCCTGCATAGAGCGAAAAATACAAAACCCCTCTGTAGATAGACTTCAGCAAATTAAACTCTCTGTAGAGGGTCACAATATGTTAGAGTGTATCGAACCTTCAAAATGGTTCGATTGAGCCAATTCTCTTCAGAACGGTGCAGTGCACTTTGTTTACCTGGCAATAAATCAGTGCTCACTGTCCATATTCATAACAAAGCAACTATCGTAAAATATTTATGCTGTCATGGTTTTATGGCCCATCTATTTGGTGACTTTACTCCAGAGGCATCTTTATCGGTATGCAAGTAAGTGCGCCCAATGTGGCATGCAATCCTGCCAATAGGTCACACCATCCTTGATTGTCATCATTAGTCGGGTGTGGATGGACACAATGAATCTGTACGAAATATTGTCTCGCAAGGTATATCTCAGCACCAATCATAGTCACCGGAGAACACAACACAAGACTTCTAGTGCAGCCACCGAAGACATCGACGACGACGAAGATGAAGGTGACACTCAATTGGACGAACAACGTAAAAGGTCGATTCGAAGAAAATCTTCGAATCGCAAGTCGCAATCTTACACTGAACGACCTAGTTTCATGAGTGTTCACTGGCAGAAGGACGATGACCAATATGATCTTCTCGATTCTTCAAAGTCGTATCGTCGATATCGACTGCTTAGTGCGGCCTACTCGGAACAGGCTCGAGCCGAGAGTCGAGCTTATTTCGAGACGATCGTGTCCCAGGTGGATCGAATCAAATTGGCCCTGGTTTGCTTTGTCTGTTTCCACTTGGTAAGTCTCGGCTGCAACAGATTCAAAGTTCAAAGTGTCACTAACATTTGTTTTCTTTTCACTTAGGCATTTTCCATGTTAATTGATCTGTTGACAGTGTTTGAATTCCGTTCTCCTACCGAAATTACTCTTTATCTCGGTTCGCAGCATCACATTAACCAAGATCGTCTCATCAAGTCTATAACCTTTGGTTTGCTTTGTCCCTCCTTTACGGCAGGCATTTTTGTTGCCAGTCGATGGCACCCTCAACGTCATCTTTTTTCACTAAGTCACAAGAATTCTCTGTTTATCATCTCGATTGCGTTTGTTTTTCTTTCATTGGACGAATTGGCTACTTTGGTCTGTCACTTCTTCCAACAACTAATCCCAATGCCAATCACGATCGGTGTGAAGAGTGCATTGGTCGGCTTTGTGTACATTTATCTTCTCTATAATCTGTTTGATGTGAAGATCAACGCAGTGAGTCGACAGGAGGCTCAAAAGTGTCTCCGGGCATACCTCGTGATGACCACTCTGGGTTTTGTGTCTGCCCTGTCTTTTTACCTGTATTACTTTACTAGCGGCATTCACTCAGCAGAATATCTTTTTTCAGTGATATATTCCATCTTGTTATGTCGTCTGTTCATCTCTGTTAACTGTGCTGTTGTGTTTTACCTCATTTGGAACGGCATTGGTCGTTTGCCCGAGCACACCACTATTACCAACGAAGACTTTGACGATTTCCTAGCTTATTATGACATGAATCGTGAGTGTACAGATCAGTTGTTGACTCTCAACTGTATCTGTTTGGCGTGCCAGGCCAAAACACATCACCACGTAGAAGAACTGAACGAAGATAACTTCAGCATTCGCACAGTCAAAGTTTGGCGAAAATCGTGCTTTGCTGTGGCAGGAAGCGTTATATTCAGTTTTGCCTTCTCGGCCGAGATGTGCCATATTTGTTTTACCTCGCTTTGGTCGAGACGATATTATCCCAAAGAAATGTCATGTGAGTCATTTGCAAGGGTCAATTTGTTGTTAACACGAAATTATCTTCTAGCAAATCAAATCTTTTATGCCCATTTGGCTTTGTTAGGATCTTTGTTGGCCACTCGGATCTTTTTGCTGTTCCAGTCGACTATCATCGGCAACAAAACAACAGTCGAAGAAAATCTTGAACTTTTGGGACATTATTCTTGGCACCGCAACTGTCACAAGTTTGTTCTTGTTTATCTGACCAATATTGTTGCCAATCTCTTCCAACTCTACTTGATTGAACACAGTTTGCTGGTTGTGTATGTGGTGAGTTATACATGTTTAACATGCTATCAATATCAATTGATTGTTATACAGGTAGTTATGTGCATTTTATTCATTTGATGACATTCCCTAGACAAATCTATTGTTTGGCACTTCATTGGGTTTCATGATGGAGTTGGTGTGCAAGTTCATCTCCAACTACATGACCATAACTTCATCCACCATCCAGAGTGCCTTGCTGACAGCGATGTGTCATCTCTCATTGGTTGTCTTCCTCATCTACTACTTGTTGGCCTTTGTTCAACTTACCTGTCCTCTATTCTACATTAACTTGTTTGGGGCCATTCTCTCACTCTTGATTACCACTATCGTGTCCTGGTGTCAATGTTTGGTGAGTCAAAACGGTTTCGACCTAATCGAGATGCAGCCGTACAACAACTCGCAGAGCAGTCACCTTCACCAATCACACAATCTGCATCGACGCTCACAACAAGACCTGCACTCTCTTCGACCCAACCGAGTCTCCTCGAACAACCTTCTAAGCCAACACCTCCTTCAACCGCCTCAAAAAAGTCAATCGAGTCAGTACCTCACCGTACCACAAATGCATCAACCTTCATCCTCTTCAGCACGGTCCTCGAACACCCAACTGTACTGGTACCAGGTGGCCGTGTCCGACTCAAACATTCATCGAAAATCCTCGGCTGCAGCCGTGATCGCTTACCGGATAAAGTATCGACTCGAATCTATTGTGAGCATCTTGAAGTGATCACGGCTGGCCCACTCTTCAAATGAACCAATAAAACAGACTAAATAGTCAAACAGTAATTTTACTCGAATTGAACAAAACTTGAAATGTCTTGCAAAGGCCATTGTCATCCTTAGGGGAAATAGCTTTAATGCACCATCAATTCAATCAGTATAGTGATTGCCATTTTTGAGGTCTTTTATCAAGTGTTCAAGACGGTCTTGAGACTTTTTCAAATTGTTCATGATTTCCCTAACGCTGAAGTTGTACTCACGGCCTGGGTTGATCGAAGAGTAAGCCCGCAATTGTTCGAGCGCGCACTCGATGGCGCGCCACAATTTGGTTGCATCGGTATTTTTGCCATCCGATTTAAGCTTTTGAAAAATTTTCTTCGCTTGGTCCACTAATCTTTGGTTTTTCGATTGTAATTCATGTTGCCCCATGGGAGTGAATTTGTTTGCTATTTCTTGATCAATGTTTTCATCATCATCGTCGACTGCTTGCATCTCGATGGGCGAACACTTGGCTTTGGAAAGAATTAGAAATAAACATGTTGACAATGACTTGCTGATGGCATCACATACCCAAATTGATTGCCAACAAAAGAAGACATATGCTCAAATATAGTCGCATGGTGTTTTAATGTGGTCAGATGTGGTCTGGTGACGAGCAGTGAATGGTCTAAGGGCTTTCACTCAGGAATGGTTCACTTATATAGCACAATACTTTGTTATTGTCTGACCAACTTCGATGCACTTCAAGTGGCTCTTACTGATTGAGGGTCGCATTTGCACTGCACATCACAAGACCAGTGCGTGATGGATCGCCAGTTGATTACCATCTCGGCTGGCAACAATGGAGTGACTCTCGATTGAGACTCGCTGCAATCTCCACTACACGGGAGCGAGTTGCCGAAGAAGTGGGTCCAATTGGTACGCGAGCATACGACTCCCTCTAATCGTCAAATTCACTAATCCATCCAAAGCACATCTGCCAAGTCGGACGACCGGTCCGATAATAATAGTTGAGATTTTACAACTCTCGACCAATAGATTTACATATGTTTCACGTAAACAGGTTCACATTGGTCTGGCCTTGGAATGTGTGCATCAGTCCAATCTCCGATAAGCCAAGCCTATCTAATCAGGGGCCATTAATTAATGCCAGTATTGAACGCACCAGACACGATTGGCTATTGATTGGCTCTCTTGCCTGGCGCCATCACTGCGTTTAGGGTCGAAGAATCACTGTGAGACATACGAGAGGTTGATTGTCCCACGAGACCTCAACTTGTCCACCTGTACCTGCCACATCGGACAAAGCTTCTTCAGGAGTGGAGAATGCGTTTGGTGGCACTTGGAATTAAAAACATTTTGTCACTTAAATCCTGCTTTAATCCCCTCTTATGGGAAGCAAGCCCATTTGCGATTTCCTTTTACTGATTAAGTGAAGCCATTTCTCCCCTCAATCAATCGATTTTTTTCGCATTGTGTGAACCACAAATGACCAATTTCACTGGTCAATGACAGTGGTCAGTGAGACCAATGTGCGACTGTTTGCAATAGTCATTTTCCCGTTCACAAATTATGATTTGAATGCTTATTTTGAATGGATTTAGGTCAAATAATGCATGCTAACACATTCACTTAGCCGAATTACTCCGAATTACAGCACAAACCGTTGGTGTGGACATTTGGGATGAGTCATGCCTTACTGAATCAATTGGAAGGTTATGGCAATGCAGACGATAATCACCACCATAATACATTTCCATTTGAGTGGTCACATTGATAATTGTCTGTATTGTATATTGCACATTGCACTTCTGCATGAGCACAATGTTCGGCTGTAATAAGACTTTTGTTTATGTCCGATATGTGGTGTGGAGTGTGCTGATTTGCTATGTCTGTTCCCAGGAATGGCTCATCGATCGAATCATTCCAACAGGTTACAACCCAAACGAGGCCCCTCTCCGACCAAACGTTAATCAAGGCACCATTCTAGTGAATGGCAATATAGTGATCAATAATTTCGAAGCATCTTATGATCAATGGGTAAGTCAACATGGTGTGGCCTTTTGGCCTTTGAGAGTAATTATTTCACTTGCATTTCAGTCATTGCACACTGACTTGATGCTTTGTCTGCAATGGCATGATTATCGCCTAGTGGACATCAATCCAGTCGTGCTCAACACAACTGGTCTCAACGAATCAGTGCACTACTCATCGGTCAAACTGAGGCAATTCTCTCGATTCTGGATGCCTCGCATTTACTTTCGCAACGGTCTATCCGTTGCTATCGTGAACTCACTGCGAGACATTCAGTACCTCGAAGTTACGCCCCAAACCAAAATGGTTAATTGGTGCACTCGACTGAATGTGCAAACTACCTGTCACTTCAATCTGTCAAACTTCCCATTCGATGCCCAGAATTGTTATTACGAGTTGGAAAGCTGTAAATATGAACTAATCACATGACACTGACCCAACACAAACACTTCTTCCTACAGTCAGTAACTTGAACCAAGAAATGCGAATTAAGTTGACCATTCAAGCGGAAATAGGTGGCAACTTTCAATTCCGCCTGCATCATACCTGGAACGGCTCGTGTCCTCCCATGAACCTGGACCCGTTTAGTGAGACGAGACTGGTCAATGTGGAGAGTTGTGCGTTTGGGGCAGTGAGACTGGTACGTCACCTGAGTTATTACGTCATTCGCTACTATGCGCCCACCTTTCTGTGTTTGGTCACTTCGTTCTGTAGTTTCTGGGTGGCCACTAACGGTTGGCCGGCAAGAATCATCTTCACTTGTGTGGTCTATCTCACAGTCAAGGTGATCAGCCAGACGGCATACGACGAAGTTCCTGCTAACGACACAGTTTCACTCTTCTGGTGGCTGTGGATTATTCAGTTCTTCATCTACATGAACCTGATTGAGTATGCGGTCGCCCTTGCTTGGGTGCAGTTCGCCGAGGACAAGAATCGAGCACATGCAGCCGGAGTGGTGAGTGCACAGTGATCAATTGTACACAAACCTAAGTAACTTCACTCCACAGCCAAGTCCTGATGGATATTACTTTGGCAAGAACAGCTGGTTCGCAAAAGGTGGATATTTCCTTGAGATTGTTCTATTCAAAATATTTGGTCCGATCGACTTTTACCGTGACCCAGCGGGTCGCAACAAAGTGGACTACGTAGCTAGGGTGCTCTATCCCTCCATCATGCTCCTGTTTGTATCGATCTACATGGTGGCCACCATTCCTGCCTGGGTTAAAATTTACCAATATTGACACACACTAATTACGATTCTAAGTGATTCGAATGTAAAGACAAACATGATATCACTTGTGCTACATTGTGCATTCAATGCTGTCCTTAATATAACAAGTCGAGGTCAACTGGCATTTACTGTCCTTCTGGCAATTCGATGAGCTTCTGGTGCATGCACGCACCGAGAATGAGTGGCACTTCTCTTGTGCAAATGAGATATTTACCTGTGAATCCTCAATCGAGCAATAGATGCGATTGTCACCAAGAGAGTGAATCAATGTTCGATAGAGATTCGTTCTGTTGCTCACAAATGAGTGTCGTCAAATGTATCACCTGGCAGTGTGTCACACTGTGGCCCACTCTTCTGTTCCTATCGAGCCTTAACCTACCGGTCAGTGGACAGAAATGGCTAACAGAACATTTCCTGCCACACGATTACAATCGAAATGAAGTTCCTCTCAGAGAAAATGTCAATCAAGGATTGTTATTTGTGAATGGCACTGTGGTGCTCAACACTTTCCAAGCTGCCGACAACCAAATGGTAATGGTCAAACAGTTGTGGTCAGTTGATTTTAACTTTGTTTGCACAGTCTCTCAACACAGACCTAGTGCTCTGCCTTCAGTGGCATGATTATCGACTTAGAGACACCGATTCGATCGACCACAATGGAACCACGAACACAACTGCACTCGGTTCAGTGAGGATGTTTCAGTATGATCATTTCTGGTTTCCTAAGGTTTATTTCCGAAATGCACTATCTTCTCGAACGGTAAACACACTTCAGAGTAACCAATACATCGACCTATGGCCCCACTCCAAAAGGCTCACTTTGTGCTCACGAATGAAGATACAATTTATGTGTGCATTCAATTTGTCCAATTTCCCATTCGATGCACAAACGTGTTTTTTCGAACTACAGACTTGTAAGTATTATTACAAAGGTCATTTCAGATAATTCAATTTTGTCTGACCGTGTGCCTTAGTCCAGAACTCAATGCAAAATCTGCAAATCGACTTGAAATTCATAGAAGCACCAACACACGACTACCAATTCCGATTGCACCACACCTGGAATGGAACGTGTCTGCCATCGAATCTGGACCCGTTCACTCAAGTGGCACATATAAACACGTTCAGTTGTGCCTTTGTGGCAGTGCGTCTAGTGCGGCACGTCAACTATTACATCATTCGGTACTATTTGACCACATTTCTAATATTGGTCATTTGTTTTGTGCAATTTTGGATTCCAACCATTGCCTGGCCTGGACGGCTTGTGTTCACCGTGGTTGTGAGTCTCATATTGTTCGCTGTTAGTCATACAGCCTATGATGAAATACCTTCCCACGACGTGGTCGCCCTCTACTGGTGGCTCTGGGTCATTCAGTTCTTTGTTTACATGGCTTTAATCGAATTCGCAACGGCACTAGCTTGGGTCCAGTTTGTTCAGGATAAAAGGCGAGCAAGAGCAGCAAATGTGGTAAGTGAAGCAATGTGGATGAGCAAGCTATCTACAAGCTATATACATTTTTGCATAACAGCCAAGCCCGGATGGACACTATTTTGGCAAGAAAAGTTGCTATGCAGCTAGTGGTGCATTGATCACCAAATTCTTATACAAAATCTTTGGACCGATCGATTTCCAAGCTGACGAACATGGCCGCAACAAGATCGACTATGTGGCTCGATTTCTCTTTCCCTTCATGACTTTGATTTTCGTGCTCACCTACATCGTGGCAACTGTCCCGGCCTGGGCCTACAAGTATCGATAGTTAAAATGGCCTTTGTGAATTAGCACAATGCAAAACAACTAGCTTGTCTCAGTGTAACGTTGTGTTACCTAAAAAGCGAATAAAAGAGTAAATTTGAAATGGTAATCTCACCTAAATGGATAAAGTCATTCATGTTTACAAATCGACTGCACGGGCAAAGTGCGACTTAAGGTCGGGTGGTTGTCTATTGCGTGTATCTGCCAATTTGCAGTGCCAAACCACTCATTCCACTGACAACTGGTTGTGAGCGCATTTCTCAAATCATTAGCGATCGTGTCCTCGTCATTCGAGTTCAAAATGAACCTCAACCAGAAGAACATATTTCTATGTTTTATGATTCTGTGGCTTCAAAATATACCAATTCATAGTCAGAATTGGCTCATCGATCACCTGATCCCATCTGACTATAATCGAAGTGCAACGCCATTTCCAAGTGGACAAAGTAATGCACATATAACAGAAGTATAATTTATTGATGTCATTTGGTTTGTTAGATTCATTGCAGGTGACTGCTTCGCTGGTGCTATACCGTTTCAAGGTTCCTTTCGAGCAAGACGTAAGTGCATGTGTCAATTGAATGTTCTTGCTGAATTAATCACGTGACCTTTACTCACCAGTCAATCGAAACCAACCAACTCTTCTGTCTGCATTGGACTGACCATCGAATACGCAGTCTTAGTTCGGTGACCATTCAACACAATGAAAACTTAACAGAACAGCTGCACTATCACAAAGTTCGATTGACTCAGTTTGATCGATTCTGGCTTCCTCAAGTCGATTTTCGAAACGCTGACTCAGTGCAGACAGTGCGTTCGCTCAACGAGGTTCGGTTCCTGGAGGTTTGGCCTGACCAGAAACTAGTCAAAACTTGTGCTCATATCTCAGCTTCCTTCTCCTGTCCTATGACATTGTCTTCACTGCCATTTGACCAGCAATTTTGTTATTTCGAGCTGGAAGCAGGTGAATTACATTGACATAGACAACATCGATTATAGAGATTGTGTTTTGTCATTAGTGCCCAACATACTACAATCCTTGCAACTGCAAATGCAAAGTATCAAAAGTACCAACGGGGGCAATTGGATGTTCCGAATTCGGGACATGTTTACCGGTCAGTGTCAACCACTCGGTGATCAAATGTTTCGAAATGCTACTCAACAGGGCAATTGCGTCTATGGAGCAGTGCATTTAGTGCGTCATGTGAGTTACTTTGTTGTTCGCTATTACGCGCCTTCCTTCCTCACTGTGATGATGTCCATTTTGGAATTTTGGATTCCGGTCAATGCATGGCCTTCTCGCATCATCCTCACGGCCACTGTTCTACTTGGCTTGATTCGAATCAGTATTTCCGCATACAATACAGTGCCCGTTGGTGATGTGGTGTCGCTATTTTGGTGGCTCTGGGGTCTGCAGTGCATCATATACATCTTTATGTGCGAACTCGCTCTGGCACAATCTTGGCAGTTGTTTGTGGCAGACAAGAAGAAGGCCAAACTTTCCCAAAAGGTACTTGATATTCTTTGATATACTTTCACTTATAACTTATAACTGATTATATTCCATTGCACAGCCCAGTCCGGATGGTCATTACTTCGGTCACAAAGGATGGTATGCCTGGTGTGGGAAACAGATCGGTGCAATTCTCAGAGTGATCTATGGTCCGATTGACCACTATCGAGACCCAATTAACCGCAACAAGGTGGACTATGTTGCTCGACTGGTGTTTCCCTTAGTCCTCGGCACTTACACTATTGTCTACATTGTGACCACAATTCCAGCTTGGGCAGAGAAGTATCGCTACTAACAAGGATCACATTCCTTGTCGGTCACAACAATATATTATAATAGCGACAATCTCTCTGTGAAAGCACGCGTGCATTCACTGAAGGCAAGCACCACTTAGGTGTGTGACTCGTTGAACGTGACAATGTCAGCAGTGCTCACCAATCAATAAGTTAATTCAAAGGCTATCAATAAAGCTTAACGGTGATGAATCTCACTTTGTATTGTCTTTGATGAATGAATAGTCAATTTGTGCTGACTCGTACAACAAAATAATTCAAATGAGTCTCGATCGAATCAATCGGCAATGTCACAGTCAATCACCAATCGATTGCAGCACTGTCAAGTAGAGATCACAATGAAAGTTCCATCAAGAATGGCCCATTGGGGCACTGTTCAAATGTTGGCCTGTATGTGCACTGTCATCATGGCACCATTGGTCAATAGCCAGAATTGGGCCCTCAACAAACTGATACCAGTTGATTACAACAGGTACCAAGTACCTCTACAGAACAACCTGGACAACGGTAAGTTCGATCACCGAGTCCAATAATAGAATGTCTCTTTGAACAGACACACTCTCTTTGAATGCATCGATTACGTTGAACAGTTTTGCTGTGAACGAGAAGTCCCAGGTAAATGAATAAGTGAGATAGACCAAATCACTAACTAAACAAACTTAGTCCATCAGCACCGATCTAACTTTGTGTCTCAACTGGACCGACTACCGCATCCAAAGCCTAGATTTGATTGCGAACTCGGTGCCCGGACTAAGCATCGATGGCACTTTACATCTAACTCAAGTCAAATTGACTAGGTTCGACGGTCTGTGGTTGCCAATCGTGTACTTTCGCAACGCACTCTCTGCAAGCATCGTCAACACTCTCAACAACATCGAGTACATTCAAGTGTGGCCTGATCGTAAATTGCTCAAATTCTGCACTCGTATGTCGATCACTTTCCTGTGTCGAATGACGATGGCTAACTTTCCCTTCGACGAGCAGTATTGCAATTTCGAGTTGGAAAGCTGTATGTTGAATGGGTCACTTCTAACCAAAACTAATGTCATTGATTTTAGTCGAGAAAGCTGCCCAACACTTACAAATTCACATGCATCCAATGAACTCAGTCAAGGGAAATTCTCGATTCCGAGTTAGAAATACCTACGTTGGGACATGTGACCGCATCAGTTCGGACCAGTTTGTATTTCAGGAGTTAACACGCAGGAATGCAACCTCGAACAAACTGAATTGTGCCTTTGCAGGAGTTCGTTTGGTGCGAAGCATAAACTATTACGTCATTCGGTACTACTGTCCCACCTTCCTAATGATTCTTATTAGTTTCGCAAGTTTTTGGTTGCCAACCAATGCATGGCCAGCCAGAGTGATGCTCACTGCCACGGTGCTCTTGACCTTAATAACAACCAGCCAGGGTGCATACAACGAAGTGCCCTCCGACGATGTGGTCTCACTCTACTGGTGGCTGTGGGGCTGTCAGTTTTTCGTGTACATGTGTCTGGCTGAGTTCGCCTTTGCCTTGGCTTGGGTACAATTCATCAACGACAAGAAATCTGCTCGTGCTGCGAACAAACCTAGTCCGGATGGACATTACTTCGGCAAGCACACCTGGTACGCCTCCAGTGGTGAATGCATTGGTCGAATGATTCGATTCATCTTTGGCCCACTGGACCACTACCGTGACCCACAAGCGCGCAACAAGGTTGACTACTTTGCTCGAATCCTGTATCCCATAATGCTTCTCGTTTTTGTAATCGTCTACATTGTGGCCACCATTCCTGTCTGGGCAAACAAATGGCGGTGGTAATGCACCGATGCAATGTTGTTTTTTGTAACCATTCACTCAATTGTCCGTTTTCATTCATTTTGTACTTTGCTTCAAACTCAAATCGACCTTTCAAATACATTTAAGCCTTATTATTATTGTCCAATGACAGTCTAATATGCAAATGTAATGATGATCATTGACGCACGTGGGAAAGAATCGACCGGATCAAACCATTTACGATGGCATTAAAGTGAGAAATGTCTAATGAAGACATCTTAGCTTCTAGTATATTCGTCGTACTTTGTTCGGAAAGCACCTAATGAACATAGTCTAAGTAGAACAAGCAAAACCTTAGTTGAATGTGTGAAGTGAAGTGAACTGATCTTCCAAGTCACTAATCGATAAACACAACATGACAATTCACAATTCAATAAGTTACAAAAGTGATTTGTCATTGCCTCATCGATCACAATTGATTTGTTCTATTGAATACAGTCAAATTGCAATTAGAGACCTAAGCACGGTTAGGTAGACAACTCGATACGCGCACAGATCGATTGCACAGCTCGAACAGTGTCAAATATCAAAATGAGAGGGCCACCATGTTTTCGCCCATTGAACAAGGTGCATGTCGCGGTCTTATTTATGTTGCTCACAAGCACAACAAAAGTCAGTGGTCAAAACTGGGTGCTCAACAAATTACTTCCAGTCGGGTACAACAAACTGCAAGTTCCACTCCAAAGCAACTTTGACAATGGTAAACTTATCACTCATTCCATTCACTGACCAGTTGGTATTAATCCTTAAAGACACTCTTGCGGTGAATGGCTCGATCACCTTGAACAGCTTCAGTGTGACCGAGAAGACGCAGGTAAATCAACAAATGCAAACCAATCTACGCTAACTAAAAGTTCTTTAGACACTGACGGTGGACATGTTTCTGTGTCTCAACTGGACTGACTACCGCTTGCAGAGTCTCGATTTCACGCCTAATTCGGTGCCAGGTCTGGACATTAACAGCACTCTGCACCTGTCCCAAGTGAAACTCACCAAGTTCGATTCCTTATGGAAACCAGTAGTATATTTCCGCAACTCGTTGTCTGCGAGCACAATAAGTCCTCTCAACAGTATAGAGTACGTTCAAGTGTGGCCCGACCGCAAATTGGTTAAATACTGTTCCCGAATGTCGGTCAACTTCATCTGCCACATGGAACTGGCCAACTTCCCATTCGACGAGCACTACTGTCACTTTGAACTGGAAAGCTGTAAGCAACCCTTCTCACCAGATGTCTCACTCATTGTTGTTATCTTCAGTCGAGAAAGCAGCCCAACGTCTTCGGATACACATGAACAGTGTGAACGGGGTCAAAGGCAGCGCTAAATTCCGAGTGCGTAACACATACACGGGGGCGTGTGACCCAATCAGCTACTATCCGTTCGAGAATCGAGGGCTCAAAAGTCTCAACACAACTTCACACCAAGGGAATTGCGCTTATGGAGGAGTTCGTTTGGTGCGAAGCATAAACTATTATGTCATTCGATACTACTGTCCCACTTTCCTCATGGTGGCCATGGGATACGTCAGCTTTTGGTTGCCAACAAATGCCTGGCCCGCTCGAATAATCCTAACTGCCTCTGTCCTTTTGACTTTGATCACCACCAGTTTACAAGGATATAACGAAGTGCCCGCCAATGACGTTGTTTCCCTCTACTGGTGGCTATGGGGTTGTCAATTCCTCATGTACATGTCAATGCTCGAGTACGTTCTCGCTCTGTCCTGGGTCAACCTAATGACCGACAAGAAAGTAGCCAAAGCAGCAAGCAAGGTAAGTTGACATTCCTTACGAAAGTTATCATTCTATTGGCATCACTTCAGGAAAGTCCTGATGGTCACTACTTCGGAAAGAAAGGATGGTTCTCTAAGTGCGGAATTGGCTTTGGCAAGTTCATTCAATTTGTATTTGGCCAGGTCGATCACCATCGTGACCCTCAGAATCGAAACAAAGTAGATTACATTGCCCGTATCATTTTCCCATTGATATTGCTTGTTTTTGTCATTGTTTATATTGTTGCTACCATACCTGTCTGGGCAAACAAGTGGAGGTGGTAAACTCTGAAGGAATTGTCAAAACGGTCATTGATCATAAGACATTCCGTAGACATTCTGATGCAAAGGTGAAATGCTTAAAAAATCATGTACGAGTATGGCAATAATGTAATGTAAAGAGAAGCCGAAACAATATGAATAAATTAATAAATATTACCTACTGATTTACATTTGTAGCGAAAGAATGCAACTGGTGCATGGTCATATGGCAACAAACAATTACAATAGTTATTGACAACAAAGCCCATCAAATGAGCTTAGCATGATTTGATCTTTCGATGTCATTACAAAGCAATTGTAATGTTCATAGGAAAAATGTGTCGTTTCATTGTAATGTCGGCAAGAGAACGGTTCGAAACTGAGTGATGATAGACTGAATCGAAATACCTTGTTATTCGCTACTAGTGATGACAAGAATAATGAGCGCACGTGCTTGAATAATGAATAACCAAACAGGCAGATTACAATATGTGATGAGCGTCATTGTACAATCGATTAACGTAGTTGCTGGTAAAAAGGTAAACTCGGAGATTGTCTTCACTCAACGTGATGATCCTGGTGACGCCAAAATGGGGAGTAATCCACAGAAAAATGCATAGGGTGCTGGCTTCAGAGGAGGATAGATGCACGCAGTCGTATCGAGTTCGTATTCGACACAATAATGACACTCCACTTCATGATGAGAATGATAAATTGAGTTGGCGATAATGTACAGCAACAAGCTCTCAGTTGGTCGTGATCTTTTGGCTAGGCTTTAACTCTAGTGGCAACCTGTCACATTCAGAAATTCATTGAGGCGTAAGATATCCATAGTTCGAAAGTGCACTTCCCCTCAACCATCTTGAGAAATGCACAAATGTTCAAATGTCTTTCCTCAACAAGTCTTTCTCGTGACTTCATCAAAATTTTTCCCTCTGTTTTGATCATTGAGAGACTATTTCTACCTAAAGAATATTATCTGACAAATCAGTGTTTGTTGTTCGTTGTGAGAATCGTTACTTTTGTGCAAATGGCTCTCACTGGAAGCTATTCAGTGGGCAATCGACGAAGATCATTCCAAGCGTTGCGAAAGCTTTTCAGTGCATTGGGCACCAAGAATAATGAACCGAGAGGCCAATTTTTTACGCTTTTCGTATTTGTAGTTTCGCTCACATTCGCCACTGCACAGGAAGTAGATGTCAGCAGAATTATACCAAGTGGATATAATCTACAAATGAAGCCAGGTAGTCCAATGGACGATAGTAAGCTCAGATTTTCTTGATTATGATTGAACATTAATCGATTAAATCGACAGATACTCTCAACGTGACCATTTCGGTCTATGTAAATGATCTAATGGGCGTTGTGGATAAAGATCAGGTTAGTTCAATATATTGATAATACTACAAATGCATCCCATTATTAACAATGTTTTTGTAGACTTTCCAGGTGGATATTATTCTGGTCCAAGAATGGACTGATAATCGACTGAACGTTAGTGAGATTGAACAAAATTTTGTTGTCACTCAACCATCAATCATCAAGCAATTCTGGCTTCCAGAAATATACTTTGTCAATGGACTCAGTGCCACAGTGGTAAATGCTTTTCAGTCTGTTCAAAAATTGACCATCACCAGAGAAGCCTTGGTCAACTATGCACAACGCATCAACGCAATGCTTAGTTGTCCGATGAACCTTCAAAACTTTCCGCACGATTATCAATATTGCCGAATTAAAATGTCTACTCGTAAGTCCAGTGCAAATAAAAGACTAGTAAATGATATTTGATCATTACAGTTATTTATAATAAAACCGAAGTTCGACTCGTTTGGAAACAATTTGAAGCTTACCCGGGCGAATATCCTATATTTAAAATTCGTTATTGGTACACAGCAGATTGTGAAAATTGGGAAAATCCTATTCCAGAAAACTCATGCATTAGTGGTACACTAAAACTAGTGAGACGTCTTAGTTATTACATTATTCGTTACTATTTGCTTACTTTTTTGACGGTGGCCATAAGTTTCGTTGGATTATGGGTTCCAATCAATGCTTGGCCTGCAAGGGTAAGCGTTGAACTCAAAATTTGCAAATAATAATAATTATATATTGATAGATCACCTTGTTGGTAATGCCACTTCTAAACTTGATCACACAAGATATTGCAATCAACAACGAAATAGGCGTTTATTATGTGGTTTCCTTCCACTGGTGGATGATGTGGCTACAAGGTTTCATTTACCTAGAGATTGTTGAATATGCAGTAGCGATTGCTTGGGCTCATTTCATTGCGGACAAGAAACATTTTGCTAAAATGCTCGAACAGGTAAACAAAGCAATCTGTCTATGGTGTTAACGAGAGAACATTTACAGGCAAACAACAACGCATCTCAAACTGGCACAAGTCCGGTAACAACTCCTGTCCCACCATACCTGGAAGGATACTACTTCGGCAATCATAATTGGTACACCAAGTGTGGCGTATTCTTTGACAAGTTCGTATATTTCTTCTTCGGAAACGTCGATCTCCAGTTGGACCCATACACTCGTAACAAAGTGGACTATGTATGCCGAGTGATAATGGTCTTTATTTTTCTATTCTTCGTTTTCCTTTACATCATGATTACTGTAATTTACTGGGCTGCCAACTACAATTAGTCACAAACTAGAAAATTTTTTGAAATGTTTGATGCATTTTGGACAAAAACACAATTTTAAATTGTCAATTTGAACCGTTCATTAGGAAATATGACAAAACCGTTACTGACAAATTCGTTCGCTTCTATTTTTCGTGATACTGCAATATTCTTGTTTGATTCATGCAAATACAAAAATATAATGTATAAACTGCTTCTATAAAATGTATGACACATATTTTAATTGTATTTATCTACGCATTCTTAAACATTAAAAATTAGGAAATCATTTGCTAATCACAATGGTAATTTGGAATTCAAGAAATTGTACGGCACATTGTCAAAACAACAAATGTTTTTTTATTTGGAAAATCTAGTTCAATGATCACTTGAGTGCAATGATTATTATCGACTATAAAATGGACATTAGGGCAAATGTTTAATGTTAATTGATTAATTAAATGGTAAAATATTTTTACGACCACAATGTATTTTCAATTAAAATCACGACCCTGGCCATTTGCGTCGACTTATGAAATGACTTGTGGAAATATTTCGACATTAGTATGTACCGTGACAATGACGATAATTGCAATTGCCAATTGGCGTTCGGTAGAATCCAGCAACTGGATTCGTTCGGCTCAAAGCAATTCAGCAAGTCATCTCGTTAATTTGTATCGATCAATCGAAAGCAACTATAAAGCTTAATCGCCAATAATTATGGGCATGATCACGATAAGTTCAAATTATTTCTTCGTTGACAAGTTGTCCTGATGTTCAGTGTCTGGCAATCCTATGGCAGGCTAACAAGCAAACGAAGAAAACATTGAAGATATGCACCGACTTATGGCCAAGTGCCGGCATTACAATGCTTTCTCCCTACTGATACTGGTCAAGCTACTCAATGGCCTCTCAAATGCTCAAGAAATGGACGTTACTCAAGTCATCCCCTCTGGATATGATCCAACAATTAAACCTCAATCGCGATTTGCAAATGGTAAAACTATTCTATTAAGTCCATAACTATAAGTTAGATATTTTGTTTATTATACAGAAGTATTCAACGTTTCGATCTCTGTTTACATTAACGAATTACTTGGTGTCACTGAAGCTACTCAGGTAAATGTTTCAATAGGTTCAACAATTAAGTTATTGAACAATTTTTACTCAAAATAAAAATAAAAATGTCAAGTCAAACATTCCTAAGAACCATTTTATTGCAGTCTTTTCAAGTTGACATGTTTCTTTTTCAAGAATGGATCGACCCACGACTAAATGTGAGCCAATTAAAAGAGAATCTGGTTCTCACTCAATCTTCGTATGTGAAACTTTTCTGGCTTCCAGACCTGTACTTTGTCAACAGTAAAGATGCTAAATTGGTCAAGGCACTTCAATTGGTAGAAAAATTGACAATCACCAAAGAAGGCCTGATGCATTATATGCTTCGCTTTAATGCTGCCTTTGGATGTCCAATGAACTTACTCAACTACCCACATGACTACCATTATTGTCGGTTCAAGATGTCTTCCTGTAAGTGTTTCTCATTAATGCTCTAGACTGGACCTACCAATTACATTTCAATCTTTACCAACAGTAAAATACAACGAAAGTGCACTCAAGTTTGTTTGGACCGACTTTGACATAAAGACAAGTGTAGAATACCCAATGTTCAAGATTCGTTCATTTTGGACCTCAAATTGTGATCCGTCGGACAGTTTGTTTTTGCAAAATTCCTGCCTTAGCGGTACTTTAAAACTAGTTCGACGATTGAGTTACTATGTGATTCGCTACTACCTACTCACCTTCCTAAGTGTTGTCATAAGTTTTATCGGATTCTGGCTACCTCTCAATGCTTGGCCTGCAAGGGTGAGTAAAAAACCTATGCGACTTTCATTGACAAAACTAATGATTTCATTTAATAGGCTAATATCATGGTCAGTCCTTTGCTCGGCTTAATCACTCAAGACATTGCTATGAACAACGACATTGGCGTTTCTTACACGGTTTCCGTTCACATATGGATGATGTTTGTGGAAGGTTTTGTTTATTTGGAAATAATCGAATATGCTGTGGCCATTGCTTGGGGTCACTTTGCTACCGACAAGAAAAATTTTGCCAAAATGCTCGAACAAGTAAGAGAAATGTTTAAACGTGAATCACTTTGTAATTTCTGTGTTGATCGACCTTTTAGGCGAAAGCAAATCAAGTATCCACCATCACTCCATTTGCAGTGCCCGAACACTTGCCGGGTTACTATTTCGGTAACAAGACCTGGTATGCCGCGTGTGGTCGTTTCTTTGATCGTCTCATATACTTTTTCTTTGGTACTGTGGACTTCACTCGCGAGCCATATTCTCGAAACAAAGTGGACTACATTTCACGAATCATATTTCCATTCTTCTTTATGCTTTTCGTGGTGATTTACATTCTCGCCACAACTATTCGCTGGTCTGCAAACTTCAATTAGTAATTGAAAGTCAATAGTGGATCGATATTGCACATTTGCATGCGTTCGCCATATGAGCTTTGCTGCTATATTGTATAACTTGATTGGTAACTAAATGGCAACACGATAACGAGTCACTTTGTGTTATCAATAAAACAAGCGATCAAGCAGGCAAGCTATCTCTCGACACTTATGTTCTCTTGAGTCTGTCTTTATGACTTTGTTTCCTGTAAGCTGGTTCCACATGCGACAAATTATTTGTGGAATGGCACGCCTAATGGCATTCAATGTATTTGTGAGGATGTCGTCATTTTGGCTTAAGCAAAGTCAATAAAAACTCTAGGGTGATAGTTGCTAATGTAAAGGATGCTAATCAAGTGGAATTGGAGATTTATCCTTAGAAACCAACTAACTATGGCATAGAATTACTAATGGACTAGTTATTTTAGTTATTTATTGTTATTTAGTGTTGCTCTCGTTTAGCCCAAAAGACAAGACTGGCCTTCATTTAGCCAATACAAACAATACAAACAATCACCAATATAAGAAGTGATGGAGCCCAACATTAATATTAGCTACACATTGAGACTAGTGTTAGACGATCTCAAAACTCGTCTGTCTCAATTGACTCAAAATGGTAAAATATTGAATGCACTTACCCGGCCTTAGTTATTGATTTTGTGTCCTTTGTAGTGACGTCCTACGACCATTTGATGTATGTGGAACACGAACTGAGAGACGAATCGCCCTTTCATGCCGTTCGAGAGCACTACGGAAAAATGTAAATATGTGAAAGAACGAATTGTTTAGCTATTAATCGATTCATCGACAGTTTGAGCATTCAGGAGAAGGTTCGTGACGAAATTCGGCACATCAACACTCAACTAAGGACTCTTTACGATGAGCGCAATTCAGCTGAAAACGACCAACGAAAGGTGTGACAGTTGATTGTTTACTTGAGATTAACCAAATTGATCACAGAGGACATGGATCATCAATGCTACCAACAACTTGAAAAATGAATTCGACGAAAATTTGTCTCGACTTCGCTCGATGCAGCAAAATTTCATCCAATCTCACAAGGTTGGTCACAGGTTTTGTAATCATCCAAAATAAAGCATTCTTTGGTTCTTTCAGTCGAAAATATTCGATTTAGAACGTCAAATCGATCCGTCCAATCCGATAAATCTGGAAGTGCAGCAAAAGATTGAGCTTTACCGAAACTGTTTGAATCGATGCGAAACCGACATTCATGTGAACGGGCAAACGGTGGAACAGTTGAAGATTTTGATGACAGAGCAAAGTTCGCCGGATAACTTACACAATTACGACACTGTGGACATTTCACCTCGAGTTACCCAAGTTCAGTCTGTACAAATTGACCGACCAGCTGTCACTTTGGAGGTAAACAAAATCGATGCTTTCCCTCGCTTACTTGCTCATTGATTGTTTTTACTTTGACAGTCACTTACACGAAAGCAAAACCTTATTTTGGTGGGAATTGTTGCAATGACACTTATGCTGGTGGTCACCATGATTCTCATTGTTTAAATTATGATTGATTTGTTTCAATCACAATCAATAAACCAAACATGTTTTCAGAGTGATAATTTCTCAAGTTCTCAAGTTAACAAGTTCCGACCAATTTCAATTCTTTTTATTAGCTTTAATTTTTATCCTGTATGTCTATGATTATGCTAATGTAAGCAAATAAACAATAAATCTAAATAATAAAATTGTATTGATTTTGTGAATTTGTAGTCAGAAAATCATCAATTTGTTTATTCGCGAAAGTTTAAGTGACAGTCTACTTTTTGAAATTCGAAAGATTTACATAAATCGATGCACTAGTACATATATCCATGTAGAGTTGTTTTATTGGTTATGATCGATTGTTAGATTGGATTGAAATTCAATCATTGAATTAAATTTTATTAATTGATAATAAACTATTAAAATACATCATCATCATTAAATTGAATAAAGAGACGGTTTACAACGATCGAATCGAGATATAATTGAATAGATGAGACAACAACAGAATGAATCGAGTGTGACCAGATTGGGACTATGCTTACAGTAAATGAAACAGTCAATCACTAGTGCGAAACAAATCGAACGATAACGCAAAACAATCGATAATTGATTAAAGCAATTGAAATCGAAATGGCCAGAGTGGCAAATGAAATGAAATAACTTAATTGGACTAACATAGTGAAGAGACTGAGAAGCGCGGTTGCGATTGCAGTTGAACAGAGACCCAGTCGATGTTGCATTGGAGAATGACTTGAGGACTCGAAGAAGGTCGAGTGTGATGCAAACTTTGACAGGTGAAGGCTGAGAGATGAGAGAACAGAAGACGCAGTAGACAAGACATAGCGGGACATATCAAAATACAAAGTGCATAGCAATTATTATAACAATTGGCCTAGGACTTAGCTATTCTCTTGGAGTGGTTACAAAAAAATTTCACATTTTGATCTTGTATCAATTATTTCATGTGACAGTGCTCAGTCGGAAAAGTTGCGTTTAGTTTAGTTGAACACATGACTCACAAACCGATTTAGAAATTGAATAATTAGACATAGTATTAGAATATATGGAAAGCCTAGAATGGATGATATATTTGGTGGAAGAGACAACTGGTTCATTGATTAATCATTTTGTGGTGCAGAGGGAACAGTAGAAGAGGTGGTCATCAATCAATGGACTGCCACTGCTTGATGCACTGCCATAAACAAAACACAACTCAGTGGCGCTAATCGCCATTTGATTGGTGCACAGTTACATTGAACTACATCGATTGATTCGCTATCTGTCAATGACGAGTATTGCCTTTGGGTGACCACCGAATATTGCAAATAAGAAATAAATGGCAAAGGACAAACAGAACATAACAGGAGACAACTAGCAAACAAATTTGTCCACAAGATGGTTCATCAAACAAACCAGTGGACAAAGAGGAGTGAGAAAGATATGAGGAACAGAGTGATGTCAATAAGAATTAATGGAGTAATGGAATAGTGGGAGGTGTGTGGCCTGACGACCCGTTGACTGCACTGCGAGTGAGACCAAAAATAATGCACTTGACTTGGTTTGGACTGACCAGGGACTAATCTTGGTGTGACAGACAAACTAATCAGCTTTAATTATAATAAGAACGTATAAACATTGACAACAACTAAAAACAATCGAATTGGTAGAAAATTAAAAACAAAATTAAGTACTAGTTTCATGGCAATAAGTATGGATCGATCCTTGAGAGCTGTGGGCTCGATCGGTGGGTGGAGAGTGCCTAGTGTGGGTCACTGGGACTATTCGATAGTTAAATTAGAAAAATCGATGAATAAAAGGTTTGGTGCTCGTGGTCAGATGGAACTGTGCGAGCAGAGGTGGAGAGAGATGGTAAACACAAACACGATGGTTGACAGGTTGGTGATTGGCAATCATAATGAGGCAATAAATAATAATATATAACAATGAAGTGCACTAAAAGCAGTAAAACGACACTAACAAATGGTGAAGAGAAAGAGAAAGGTAAAAGATGACCAACCGAGGAGAGGAAGCAAAGGGTGTGAGAGAGGGTGACAGGTGACTGAACCGTGCTGACCAATGCTAGTGGCGAGCTGATGAAGGCTAGTTACAATACTACTCGTGCTGTGCTTGTTGCGATGCGTTGTACGCCTGACTCCACTCTGCTGCTGCTGCTGCCCATTTCCTCTAGTAGTAGGTCTCCATCTCGACCCAACCACCCGGATTGCGACGAAGGATGAATCGACGGGCTTCGTCGTATACGAAGATAAGAATTGAAAAAGGCAATGGAATGAGCCACCAAGTGAATCTGCAGAGAAAACAACAGTTAATCAACAATTCAAAAGACCGACTGAGACTCACTTTAAGGGATATAATCGAAGAAGTATAGGCATTCCGGGGCAGTATGAAAGGAAAGCGGCCAAAGCTGTCTCGAACACTAGGCCAAAGTTGAGCACGTGATTTCTGAAAATAAATATTAATCAATTGTTCAGAGTAAAAATCCAATGAGAAAAATCATACTTCATTCCTTGATGAATGATTGAGTTGCGTCGAGTTTTGCAAATGATTAAATCGGCCCATTGCACTACCACGATAGCCACAAAGAAAGCCGTGTGACACGTGTACTCGAGATCTTTACGTTTTTTATATGTCTGGAGAAAAAGTGAAATGTTTTTAAAAAAATTTTAAAAAATTGAAAACAAATGACATACCCAATTCTGACCGAATGCGTCTTCTAGGTCGTTCACAGCCTTCGAGTCCCATTTTTCTCGTAGACCAAACAGAATCCAACCATAGAATCCGTTCTCGGCCATAATTACGAAGTAAGAGAAGAAACCTGCCGCTGCCTGAATCATACCAATTTGACCGTATGAGACAGAGATGAGACGTTCATTGACTAGTTTGTCCACTTGGGGGTTTCGAGGTTGACGTTTCATAATGTCACTCTCAGCCTAAATGAATTAGGTTCATTATGATTAAAATACTTAAATAAATAAAGATCATATTACCTGTTCATAAGCAAGAGAGATTGCGGGAACCATGTCTGTGCCAAGATCAATGCAAAGGATGGTGACAGTTCCTAGCGGCAGTGGCACATTAAAAATGATAAAGAAAAGGAAAGGCGAAATTTCAGGGATATTCGAGGTCAAGGTGTAAGCAATCGACTTCTTGAGGTTGTCAAAGATGAGACGACCTTCCTCGACACCGGTAACGATCGAGGCAAAGTTGTCGTCCAACAGAATCATGTCAGCAGCTTGTTTGGACACATCTGAGCCAGCAATGCCCATGGCCACACCAATGTCGGCTTTTTTCAGAGCAGGAGAATCGTTGACGCCATCACCAGTTACTGCCACAATAGCACCTTGTCGCTGGCAACCTTCCACAATGATCAATTTTTGCTGTGGCGAAGTTCGGGCGAACACAATTTCAGTGTGATGCTTCAACACTTCGTCCAGTTCTTCCTGACTCATGTCCTTCAACTCTTGGCCGTGAATAACCGCAGCCTTAGCGTCACGTGGGTTCACATCCTCCACAGGAATGTTCAATCGAATAGCTATATCTTCCACAGTTTCAGTGCCTAGAAAAAGCCATGATTACAGTTAAGGTTGCTACAAAGTCAATTACGAAATGAATCAGGTTGGAAAGTTGTTAAATGTGTCAAATCTAATTTGTGTCAGCGACTAGTTCATTACAAATAATTTTTCATTTGTGCATTAGACTAATCTAGTGGTAATGCAGTGGTAATAGGAGACGTCCCAGAAGTCAAAAGTGTTCATCTCCGAAAGGTGGTCGTGTTTTGATGTGTTTGCATTGCCATTAGGAATCACTGAGGCAACGAGATATGACCAGTCATTGGAACCATTAGTCAAAGTATGCACTCTCGAATGTTCTCATTGTAGCAGCCAACTAATAAATCTATCACTTCTTGTTTAATATTTGGCTATCATGTAATGAATTTAGTCAATCGAGTAAGCATTGTGTAAATGTCAATATTTAATTGACATGGCAAACTTTAAAATCGAGTTTAACCGAATATGTAAGCTCGTCACTAGCTGTTAGTGGGATAAGTCCGCATTTCAGTCACAACTCGGTGGCCATATGAAGAATGTCACCTTCGTGTCAAATAAAATTATTAACGTCTGCAACTGTCTATGACTGTTATATGACTGACTGGCTCACTGGGATATTAATAGAAAGAGACAATGCACCAGTAGTGACTCTATTCAACTGTTCTATTCGATTGTACTGCCAGACGAAGTGACTGAGCGACAATTAAACAATTGGTACAGGTAACGAGACAGACCGGCACTAGTAATTAGAATGGACACGACTGGACACCAACCAACATTACCGACACATACCTTCCGAAATGATTCCCACTGCTTTGGCAATAGCTTTGGCCGTGATGGGGTGGTCACCAGTAACCATGATAACCTTAATGCCAGCACTGCGGCATTTTGCTACCGCATCGGGTACAGCAGCCCGAGGAGGATCAATCATCGAGACGAGACCCAAGAAACGAAGATTATTCAAAGGAAAGTTGCATTCCTCGGCGTCAAATGGATAGCCCTTGGGGTACTTGTCGGTGGGCAATTTAAAGTCACAGAAACCAATGACACGTTCACCAAGACCACCAAGTTCGAGATATGCAGTGTTGAAAGCGTCCTTCATTTCGTCGTCAAGAATCTTTTCTTCTCCATTGATGAAAATGGTTCCACATCGTTCGAGAATTCGTTCAGGAGCACCTTTCATGCACAAGAGGTAGCCTTCATTTCCAATGTCGTGAATGGTCACGTGATACTTGTTGGTTGAGTTAAAAGGAATCTCGCACGCTTTTGTGTTCTTTCGTCGATAGTCGATCACGTTACCCATGGCAATTTCCATGCACTTGAGAATAGCAGTCTCTGAGGCATCTCCAGCACAGTCACTAAAATATCATCAATTAGTAAAAATAAGTAAGACATAAAATAAGTACCGTTTGAGAATGGGCACATTATCCTGACCACCCTTGAACTCAGCACGACTGCAGAGCATGCAAGTTCGAGATAGTGTTTTCCATCCTTGTGAGGTCTTGTCGTATTGAATGCCTTTCAAAGAAATTAGTCCCGTCAATCAGTTGTATTGTTATATTACAAAATTACCAGATTGATCCTCGGTGGTGTCAGCCTCGATGATATGGTTATCAAACCACATATGGGCGACGGTCATTCGGTTTTGAGTAAGAGTACCAGTTTTATCAGAGCAAATGGTCGAAGTTGAACCAAGAGTTTCCACAGCTTCCAAGTTCTTGACAAGACAGTTTTTGCTAGCCATTCGTTTGGCGGTCAAAGTCAAGCATACAGTCACAGTAGCCAATAATCCTTCTGGCACATTAGCCACAATGATACCAATCAAGAAGATGACTGCATCGAGCCAATGATAACCAAGGATGAAAGCAATGACAAAGAAAGTGACACCCAAAAAGACGGCTACGCCAGTGATGATGTGAATGAAGTGGGCAATTTCACGTGCGATCGGAGTTTCGCCCATTTCCAAGCCAGAAGCTAAGTTGGCAATTCGACCCATGATAGTTCGATCACCAGTGTTGATGACCACACCAGTAGCAGCACCTTCCACGCAGTTGGTAGAAAAGAAACCAAAATTACGAGTTTCCAATGGATTTTCATGGGTAAACTCGGGTGTTCTAGATTGTGGTTCTGATTCACCAGTAAGTGAAGAGTTGTCCACTTTGCAGCTATGAGCTAAAGAAACCGATTATACCGACTGATAACTGCAGCCAAGAATTACCTTTGACCACACGAATATCGGCGGGAATTCGATCTCCGCCTTTAACTTCCACAATGTCACCAACGACCACTTCTTCGGCGGGAATGGTGTGTTTCTGGCCATCTCGCACAACAGTGGCGTACTGTGGGACTAGATTCTTGAAAGATTCCATGATGGCCGAAGATTTCGATTCTTGGTAATAGGAGAAACAGCCGGTGATGATTACGACTACTGCTAATACGACGCCAAGATAAAGCTGGTGAAGCAAAGAAAATTAATACACTTAAAAATATATAAAAACTTACATTATCAGGTTGTGGTTCATCTTCGGATGTAGCTTGGATGGCGTAAGCAAAGAAACAAAGAAAAGCACCTATCCAAAGAAGCAAAGCAAAACCACCGAAGAGTTGTTTACAGAATTTGATCCACTCGGGAGTTTGCTTTGGCGGCGTGAGAGCGTTTGGGCCATCACGTTCGAGTACTTCTTTTGCCTTGGCCGCGGTCAAGCCGGTCTCACTGTTGGTACAGAGTCGAGCGAACAACTCAGGCAATGGAATCTTGTGCTCGTCCATCGAGACCTCCTGCTTGAGGTCATCGAGATTCTCCTTCTCTTTCTTTTTACCCTAGAAAATAAATAAAAAATATTAGCTATGTTCGATGATAAATGTTCAGTGTCATTTGACAAGTGTGCGCTCTTTTTCTTTTCGGTTGTTACCATTATGAATGGAAAGAATCGCGAAGATTGATATCAAATTGATGATATGTTTTTGACAATTGGTCACGATGTAAGGTCTTGATTATTGGAGCTCGAGTGAGGAAATGCAAATGGAATAGATGAGCTCTGTTAGTCAGCAATTTTATCCCTTGACTAGAGACAATAACAAAGGTGAAGATTAAACTGATGATCTGATTGGTGGAGTTGCCGACAACGTTCGAGGATGAATGGTAAAAATACCAGAAGACTAGAATATATTGCCGGTCGGTCGATATATCATATATGACGAAATCGAGGCCACCGAATGTATTTCAAGCAATTTCGTGGTGGCAAGCAGATGACCTCCGACGAGCGCACTTGGCACCAAGACGACTTTGACTTCAAATTCTGGCAATGATTTGTGTTGTGTACAAGACGACCAGTCAAAATACAATCGATGAAAGAACAAAAAAATCAAGTTAAATGGCAATTACAAGAGGTCATGTTATAAGCTCGATCGGTTTGTTTAATGAAACAGAGTAGCAAATAGAAAGTAGTGCAGAATTGAGCAAAAGTGAAGATATAAATAGTGAGCAATTATTGAATAGAACAGACGTCGAGACAATCGCTGGCTTGGGAGGCAGACAAGAAGCACATCAAGTCACGCCGCGCAGAACTCATCTGCCTCAGTCCTGTGAATTCGCGGGTCGGGAGGCCTTCGAACAAGACGAGGACAACAATAAAGAGATGCACCAACAGATTCGACTGCTATTAAAATGCCACCAAAGAGCAGACTGTACATGTTAACGCCAAGCACACGTTTTCCGTAAAGCGTGGCCTATGAATCTTGCACCAAGTATGATTAAGCTTGCAGATCGAGAACTGTTCTACTGGTGACGTCCATTCTTAGACGAGTATAGAGCAAGTGCAATCGCTCGATTAGATCACTTTCGCTCGATCGCACGGGGATGTATCCTGTTGCCGAACAGAAACTGACTTAGTCAATGAGTGAGCCATGCTTCACGGTGCACATTACACTTCGATTGCAACTAGAACACCCGAAGACTGGTGTGACAGAGGCGTTCGCCTGTCTACTGCAGACTTCAACGGCACATCTGCACTTTTGAATCGTAAAATTAGCATCCAAGTGCGGTGAGTGGGTAAATGTCACTGGCATGTCACATTGACAGTTTCGATTAGAGTACAGTAGTACACTATTTGTTGGAACTGGGCAAGACCAATTATTAACGAAATAATTAATGCAAACCATGACATTTACAATTCTTAATCAGACAGACCTTCTGTCAAAATGGCCTATCCAACACTCAACTTTTCCATAGATCCAGTCTGTTGTCATAAAGTAAACAGGACAGGCAAATCATCAAGCAGATCAAGCCAAGCTCAACTCAATTACCGTCGATGTAACGATTCATTAAGTTAATGAAAGCAGCCCAAGATGTGCAGTCAGACTCGATGTGCCGAATAATTCTGGGATCAGCTAGTTTGCAATATTCAATTGACTATGTGCGTCAGCTTGCTAGTTAGCATCGTGATTCAACTTCAAATGGTAATTGCAGATTGTTAATTTAAAATCACAAAGCACACATACACATACGCAAATAAAAGTGCTCATTACGAGTGGAAGGCAATGCGTTTGTTGCCAGCAATAAAGTCCCTGGCTAGATTGACTGATAGAGACAATCTCGTCACCGAGCGAAGCATTTAATCTTTTCGCCGTAAAAATATGCAACTGGAACATCTGGTTCGAACTATGCAAGCCCAGAGTTAGTTTGCTTATTGCCGGTAGGCCATACAATGTATTTAACATTATGACGGACACAGACATGTCTATCGTTCGATGTCTACATTGATCTTGACTACCAAAAGCAGATACAATATTATACATATAGACAGTACTTTGCCAGGAATGGTCTGTTTTGTCAACAAGCTCGAACATTTATCGTTTGTGTCCACTTGTTTACAGTGCAATTTGTTACAGGAAATGAGCTGCATTTCATGCAAATTTGTAGGGGCTAATAAAAGGGTATAGATACATTGACTCACTAGGAAAGTGAACAGGGAAATTGAAAATAATTTGACGATAAATAGTTACCGATTCGAGCAACAAATGATTGATACATACAATGAATTGGTGAATGGTGATGGTAGCAAAGGTGAACACGATAATGTAATGCACAACCGAAGTGATATCACCAAATGAAAGAGCACACCACGAGGCACTGGGACAGCACTGCAAGGGCCACGGCACCGAGTGATAATGCACCGATGAATGAATTCGATGAATGATCGACCGTCTGTCGGGTGCAGTGCGAGTCGAGCAGTATGAAAGAGTTCAACTGAATGGGCTTATATACCAACAGTCAGTAGCGGCATGTTCAGGCACCCTTGCTCAGTTCAGTCAGCTGTCGGTGGCACCGAACCAACCAGGATGCCTCTGCTGGCGGCAACAGACAATGCTACTCGAGGTGCGTCCACGCTGAGGGCGCTACTGAACTGGCGGTAGTGGCGAGTTAATGGGCAGCCTGAATGCGCCCACTGCACTCACACACTCACACTCACATACAAGCACTCACTCTGATAAGACAATCGATTCAATCGACGGTGAAGTGAGGTGAACAAAGACGATCATTTGGTTGACATTGCCACCAAGAATGGCAAGGTAGCGCATTAATTACACTGTGGGCATGTCGAACCGAATAGAAGTGTGCAATGCCACAGGTAAAGTGAGTCGAGCCATCGAGTAATCACCGAGAAATGGTGCACAGCACAGTGATCATTTGTGGTCGGAGAGGTGCAGGCGATTCGAACGAGTCAAGTCTGCCTTGGCCTTGCAATGCTCACTACCACTTCACCAAGCACACAACCTCACTCCCAAGCATTTGTGAGAAGAGGCAAACCATTGGCTGGATAAGTGGACTGTCCAGTAAAAGGGACACCTCGAACGGGTCAGTCCTGAACAGATGTGTAGCGACCTTTGACATTGGTTCGAGGCAAACTAACAGGTTCAGAAGAAGTTATCAGCGGTTTGAGATGTCACAGCCACAGTTGTCTTACTCTCTACAGTGAAAGTATATCCTGGCAGTAGAGTTCTAATCGAGTTTAGTCAATATTACTTGGTTAGCCCCAGTAAATCCCATCCAAACAACAACACTCCAACTGTTTACTTGACTTGTTTGCATTCGATATTGCCCGACTCGGCACCATTCACACAAAGAAGCGAGAGAAACTTGTGCTGGAGGCATGAAATCGAGCGAGCAAATTAGTGATCACACAAAGTCATTGCGAACGGAACTGTTGTTCACTTCGGATGGCTCTCAATTTGGCACGCACCTGGGCGCGCAGAGTAACCGAGTGCAGTGACAATGTCGGTGGCGAGTGCGTCCGAATGCAGTTCGACTGATTAGTTGGCCGCACTGATTGAATACAGTTCTAATTGACTTTTCTCATTGGCACGATGACATTTGAAAGCTTTCCAGTGCTCGGTGTGGTTTAATTAAATTCTGTCCGTCAATTCCATCATCCCATCGTAATTGGATTTAATCAACTCGACACAGTTGCTATATTTACACACCGAATAGCGTCACGAACAGTACAGTGAAGGACCTACAGTCTACAGTCTACAGTCTAGTGGTCTAGGCCTGAGCCATTCAAACTGACATTGACAGCAATGACCACAGAATGGACTCTATACACGTCCACTCATATGTCCCCATGGAGACTCGATTAATTGAGGCTCAATTTGTTTGCATTCAATATCGCAGGCAATTACATATTCGGTGTTGTCTTTAAAGTGTCCTGTACCGTACTGTACTGGACCACAACATGCACAGCTATTTATAGCAAGTGGAAAGTATTTATGACACTGTTCGGGCTTTTGGACCAATTGGCTGACTTGGTGTAAAGTGGTTGTGCCACAATTAGTGACAATTAGCTTGGTATTCGATCTAACATTGAATGCCAATTCTCTGAATGTATAGATCTACTAGTGCAATGTGATTATAAACACCTGTAAAGAATTTGTTCAATAAATTACTCCAAAAGTGAACGCGCAAGAGTTGCACAAGTCGCGACATTATTGATAGCTGTTTATCAAGTGCAATCAACACTTGCTTGGTTGCAGCACGACCTGGATGAAATTTAACCCACGATATCGGCCATTTGCTAGGCAATGAGCTCGTCGATACTGTCCAGGCTGGTTAAAGCTCGTCAACATTATGGCAGCATCCCAGAAATGGATTTATTGACCAATTAGAGTCGCTAACGGTTGCTGGATTATTATTTTAAAATATTTAGAGTCGCTGCTTGTCACACCTCTAAGCAACCAAAGAATTTTGCAATCGAATGGTACACAAAAGTGTACAGGCAAAGACACAGATGACATAGTCATAATATGCAATGAACCTCGACTTTATCTTTGCCATGTAGATATAGCGACGATATCTCTGATTGACCATGTCTACTGACGCAAGTGGACAGTCTCCATATAGCGCATATGAGCTATCATATTTGCTATTTGATATTTCGCTTTGATGCATTGTCCGAATGCCCTTCGATTGGCAAAAAAACAATTGTTGGGATATCTTTAATCGGTTGCATTCCAGTAGCAATAATCCCGAAAGCTCGATTCGAAGTGATAAACAAAGCAATGTAATTCGGCAATGTGCAATGATCTAAAGTATCTGGTATACCATTTTGCAAGTTGTTAGTCCAATTAGCGCTATCATAAATCGTTTTGCGCGTCGGTTTAAACTATTTAAACGGTTATTAATTGTGACTGGCAGTAATGGCCGAGTGAGGTCATTAGGAACAGTTAAATAGCTTAAAGTTAGCAGTTAACGTGTCATATGAAATATATATAGCCTTTATATAATCAACAGAGCTATAAATCGAGGACTTTTTGGAAATATTATTTTGAAAGTGTTATTGTCGTGATTATTATTATTATTAGGTAGAGGCGAATTCAGAATTAACGCGATGCGCCTGCACTTTGGTGGGCTGCAATGGCCACTCCAATAAACTAGCCATACACTTGTGTCGGTCCATTAGCAACTGAACGCCACTTTTAGAAACGTTCTTTCTGTTGTGTCTGTCTTTTATCGTCTGGTCTAGTGGCTGCTCTGCAGATGGCTAACCAACAAACCAATCCGGTACCATCAACTTTTCATTGAACCTTAGATAGCACTTGATTCAATTATGTCACTCGCTGTGACTCACTGCAAATGATCAAGCCGCAACTACCGGAAAGTTTCTCTAAGATTCTTTGACTGTTCACCATAAAAGAAATGAGTTGTTTGTATAAATGTTTAATTTAATTTAATTCGAGTCGAAACTGTGGTGAGCAGTTCAGTGCCAATTAGCAATGTACCGAGTAGAGACAATCTGACAAGCAACGAGGCACTGGTCCAAGTCGGTCAACTAGGCCAGTGGAAGCACACAAGTCTGTGACTATGAACTTAATGCTGTGCCGCAGTGATGATGATCGCTGTAATGGCGTCCACATTAATGAGCACAATTAGACTGGTATCTCATTGATTTATTGACAGGCCAACAGCGCCACCGTTGTACATTGTCGCATTAACGGGCAACATAATTGGCTAATCTAATAATGGTTAATGGTTACGATCCAAGAGCGGCTTGCACCAGTTCACTAGTTCGGTAATGTCTGCTTAGGTGGATCACTTTCTTGAACACAAAAAAATAAAATGGCAATACAAACCATCAAGTGGCACGGAAAAGTACCGTTCAAGCATTGATGTAATTTATATAAATCATTGCCTGTCTACTGATGGAAACAGTGCCATACTGTGTCACACAAATCATCATATTGATGCCACCTTGCACTACCGAATTAATTAGAGCAACAATGTTAGTGTCTGAGTCTGTTCAGAAAGTACATCCGTATTTAACGTTTACTTTACGAATAGACACGACTCAGTATTGCATGCAGTAAAGCATGTGCATACATGGCCACATGTATAGTCGATTTGTAGGTGTACTTGTACACTACTCACATTGTTCACAGAGGGATCGATGGACATGCAACTACCGGCAGTGGGTTAATTGATTTTATACTTTGACGATGGCCAATTCCGAACTAACACGGTGCTGGAACAATTCCACTTTTTAATTAATGTTCTCTAATTGTCAATGGTGGTGTTTGTGACAACCGCCTTTGCTTCTTTCTGAATGAGAGCAATGCTAAGCACGACAGTAACACCGTAAGTGCAATGACGGTGAGAACTAACTTCACACTTTACAACTGAGCACGCCATCTGGAAAGTTCAATTCAAAAAAAGACAACCACCAACCATGAAAAAGGGAAGAACTGTCTGGTAACTGTCTGTTAGCAGACATGGTAGAATGTGTGCCTTGATGGATGCCAATCTAAGGAATGACTTTCACTGGCCGGGGAGTGAATAAAGACAAGAAAATGCTCAAAGTGCATAATGAATAAATCAAGATGAGCACAGCAGTCGGTCTTATCTGGTCTAGTCGGTAGCAGCGATATTTAACCGAGACAATAGCTTCTAGGCCCGAGTAAAATAGACATTTTAAATTCAAATTTACTCTCACTCGATCGTGTAAACATTAACACAAGTTTGTCCCATGAAAGTGCCACTCCACTCAAGTGTGATTCAACACAATTGCAAATGAACATTTCAAATGGCACTTGAGTGAAAGTTTCCCCTTTGACAACTTTTAAATGCTAAACACTTTTCTTTTTCTTTTGCTCGAGAAACAAACCTACAAAGTTAGACAAAACAAGAAAAGTCTTATAGCAAAGAAGTTAATTAAAATTTTAAATGGCAAATTGAATTCATCAAGATGCTGTCAATAGACGTAGAAAGTATAGTGGTCTATGTTGATCGGCTTGGTCTATTTTGGTTTGTTACTTTATTCGGTTTGGTTTGGTGTACAACTTAACAGTTTTGGTGTTCTCAACCTGGTTGGCGTGCGACATCTTAGGGCAGTAATAATTGAGGCAAATTATTAGCTAAAGATGTGAGATGTGCAACAATCGATTGTGGTGGCGGTGGGAAAGCCATTAGCTCTTTGCTAACAATTGACAATAAATAGATAGATCGACTTTTGAAGTGGACAGATGGACAATCCACCCAAGAAAAGCAGCATTCGAGTCGAGTGCTTAGAAGCATTTTCGGTGGACGATGGCTGGGCCGGCTTCGTCGTATTCCTGCTTGGAGATCCACATCTGTTGGAAGGTGGACAGAGAGGCCAAGATGGAACCACCAATCCAGACGGAGTATTTTCGTTCAGGGGGAGCGATGATCTTGATCTTAATGGTGGCTGGGGCCAGGGCAGTGATTTCCTTCTGCATTCGGTCGGCAATACCTGGGTACATGGTGGTGCCTCCAGACATGACGGTGTTGGCGAACAAGTCCTTACGGATATCAATGTCGCACTTCATGATCGAGTTGTAGGTAGTTTCATGGATACCCACGGCTTCCATACCCAAGAAGGAAGGTTGGAAGAGAGCCTCTGGGGCACGGAATCGCTCGCCACCGATGGTGATGACCTGACCGTCGGGCAATTCGTACGACTTCTCGAGGGAAGACGAGGTGGAGGCAGTGGCCATTTCGTTGTCAAAGTCCAAGGCGACATAGCACAACTTCTCCTTGATGTCACGGACAATTTCTCGCTCAGCGGTGGTGACGAACGAGTAACCACGCTCAGTGAGGATCTTCATCAAGTAGTCAGTAAGATCACGACCGGCCATGTCCAAACGGAGGATGGCATGGGGAAGGGCATAACCTTCATAGATGGGCACGGTGTGGGTGACACCATCACCAGAGTCGAGCACAATACCGGTGGTACGACCAGAGGCGTACAGGGACAGCACGGCCTGGATGGCAACGTACACGGCAGGGCTGTTGAAGGTCTCAAACATGATCTGGGTCATCTTCTCTCGATTAGCCTTTGGGTTCAATGGGGCTTCGGTCAACAGAACTGGGCTTTCCTCGGGGGCGATACGCAATTCGTTGTAGAAGGTGTGATGCCAGATCTTCTCCATGTCATCCCAATTGGTGACGATACCGTGCTCAATTGGGTACTTCAGGGTGAGGATACCTCGCTTGGACTGGGCCTCATCACCGACGTACGAGTCCTTGTTGCCCATACCGACCATGACACCTTGATGTCTGGGGCGACCGACGATGGAGGGGAAGACGGCTCGGGGAGCGTCATCACCGGCGAAACCAGCCTTGCACATGCCTTAGTGATCAAACACCAACGGAAATGCATTCACCAGAGCAAAGAAACCAGACAAACATGAAACGAACGGCGATATTGCGTTAGTTCACAATTCCAAAAAACGCTACTCGGAGTAAGCAAATCTGTTTGTGATTAGCACAAGGGACGAAGCAAGCAAGGCTTAGTGGGCTTGAGTATAAGGCAAAGGTCATTATCATGTGCAAACTAATCCGAAAATAGCCAAAAGTGCCATATGTGACCATAATGTCTATTGCCTCATCGCCAAATTAGTGCAAGACAGACTCTGTTGGCGACAGTCTCCACTAGCAAAGACAGACATGGCTATTGCACAACGTTGTCAATGAACATTTGAATCCGTCTGGACAAATATGAAATGTCCATCTAACCATTCAACCGCCATAATTAAAAGGAAACCATAAACTTTAAAGAAATGTTTACACTTTTGGCTTGTAAGCAAGTGCCATCTCATAAATAATCGAGTTGAGTTGTGCCAGAAATTGTCGATCGACTCGGAATGGCTCCATTGCAGTAGATATTAATCTACCAAATGAGCAGTAAGCCATCAAATGAGTCGCTATAGAAAGACTGGCCGAATGCAGCCAGAAAGGCACTAAATGGCCACTGTCAAGTTGCACCACTGTGCCTTCAGCCTTCTCAGCTGAGTGAACTGCACTGACAGTAGCAGACTATTCTTGGATGCCACAGAATAAGCTGAGTACAGTGTGGATATGACCAAATTTGGCAACGAAATCACGATTCACATGTGAGCGTTGCACGAGCCAAGACTCGAGACATCAATCGAATCTGCCTTCGCCCTCGATCCACTCCACTGATGGTCTACCACTGGCAATAGGAATCGACTCGGAATCTGGTGCGAGTAGAGCAGTCTACAAGTCTATATTTAGAAATGCCGTCTGCCAGGCGGAAGATGATCCTCTCGAGTGATGAGGAAAAGACACGCCCACCGATCAACACTCACAGATGTGCAAATCCATCGAGAGTCGAAAGCAGAAGCAAGCCAATTCATCCTTCGATTCAAATTCTACATTCCTTGAATGCTAATTGAAATTGTAATTAAGGCCGAGACGGCATTCCAATTGAGTGAATTCTATTTACACACTAAATTGGCTCCAATTAAACACAAACACTGTGCAAACAAATGGCTCATTTGACCATTTCAGAACGAATGGCATTTGTGAATAATTGGACTCGGTGAACTGATTAATAATAGCTTGCCCTTGTGCAAGGACAATTGTTCTCAAATGAGGACAACAATATTCGTGTTCTATTCGTGTTCTATTGGTATTAAATAGTAAGACAAGATAGTCTATAGTGAATAGTCTCGATGAATGAAGCAATCAAGCAAGACAGCATTAGACTAATAGATGGCTGGATCGATCTATTTGGCAGATAGGATCGATTGGCCAAATATAAAATAGATGCGAGATTAAATATAGATGTTCGTTGCGAAATAATCTAATGTAGAAAATGGAAAGCCAAATAGACCTAAAATAGATCAATGGCCAATCGATTGCACTTCACTCGAAATCGAGTTAATTTCGAATGATCAAATATTAATGGCACTGAGAGATGAGTAATGGCACTTGGGGTTAGTGGAAATTCTATTAGCTGAATTTGCCTGGGCACAGTTCACACTTCCATTAGTGGTAAGTTTGGACAGGAAATCACAGTGACTCAGGTGAGTCAGAAGCAGTTATTGAGAAAGAGCAGTGGGAAACAAAGCAAGGCACAATTACCGGAGCCATTGTCAACAACAAGAGCGGTCACTTCGTCGTCACACATGTTGATTGGTTGATTGGGACTTGCGAGGAGTCAACACAGAAAATTTTCAAGTCAAAAGACCAGGATGCGATCCGTACCCGACTAGCGAATGAACGATGAATGATCACTCAAGAGCTAAGCTTAAAAATCTAAATGAGAAATCACAGCCAGTCCAACAGATTTGCTCAGTAAGGAGGTCTCACCGACACCCGATGAACGGCTCTTGGTGTGCCACTCGTTCGGCTCAGTTATTTTCGGCATTCCATACCAGACCACAGTGCAATCCCCCGCCCACCCGAACTGTGTCACTGCTTGAAAACACCAAACTGTCTTCTCTAATTGGAAATGTTATCCACAGCTCGGTCTGCTTGTCCTCCACCACGGAATGCAACACACTATGCACACACTGCGCCAATTAGTGCCAATCGAGGAATGAGACCGGGTCGCTTGCTCTTGCCAGTCCCGTTGACCGAAAGACAACGCCCATCTGTTGTACGCTCAATACGCTATCATACTGTCCTTATAAGCCGTCCTTGTAGCTAATTCTATTTTTCTCTCATTCTCCCCTTCCCCATTTCCTATGATCTAATGTCTCGGTCTACGAGCAAGAAGAAAAGGAAGAATCTAATAAAAATAGAAGTCCATTTCAAGTCTTCTCCCAGGAAGAATCACTTCCACAGTGCACAATCGAGCACCGTTCGGCATAGTTATCGCACAGAGTGGCATGTCTGAACACGCCTCAGACAAGTTGATTTTACTTTTTTGGAACGAGAAGCTCACTTTAATGCTCGCTTAGTGAAATTCAAAGCCAACTGAAAGTGTTGAGTGTGAAGATGAGGGAGAGAAGAAGTGAGAGAAGCAACTTGACGATCGAAGCACAATTTGAATAATTCGACAATGGGCCGAAATGATCAAACCAGTCAGAAGTGCACAACCAGTTCGAACTGAGTGACAATATATGGATCGAGTGGGCAGTGGATTTCAACCGAGACAACCGCCATCTTTCACTATAGATACTCGCATTCATTTGAGTCCCTCGCTGAGTGGCACACTGTCTCGGTATGTCTGGAGACATTGACAAGAGAACACGTCACACCAAACCAGGCAAGGCAAATCAGATCGAGCAGTGCAACGCCAACTGAAAATATTCAATTGCTTGCTTGATGGCAATCGTCATGCAAAGGAATTCGCTGTTCACTTTGGTGCACGATAGATGGGGATTGTGTCGACTGGTGCAGTGAATGATGTACATTGTACAATACTAATGATAGCTTGAATTTTGTTAGTAAAGTGGAGATTGTGTGATTGTATTGTGGTCGATGGAGACTTGTGCAAAGTCGATTAGCAATTCATCAAGGGAGTCATAGCGGTCAGGTAAGCCAATTACCACGAGTCTTTCTGAATGTATTTGCATTATTAATTGTCGTTCATTGCTACATCCCTACGGTAAATTCGATCGATGTGTGTGCATTCTGGAAGTGAATAATTGATAGAAGCTGCCTTCTGCTCGTCTATTGCTAAATTGGCATAATTAAATTGACTCCACAATGCAAATTGGCCTTTACCTTTGCTTAGTGGAAGACAAATCAACTGATAGCTTGCACTGTTCACCTGACAATTGATCACACTGAACATTGAGAGCGACAACAGAAAAGATCCAAGCAACCAACCGAAGCTGAACAAATTAATCAACTTCACTGACAACATTAAATAGCCAGGGAAACTTTGTAGAATCGATCGGCCATTAATCAAGTTTAAATTGTCCTTAGCTGTCCCTTTGGATGGAAAACAATTAACGAGCAATTGTGTTACCAAAGGTAATTACATTAGGAATGGTCACTTAGGACAAGTGCTCCTGTACTGATTGAACAATGAACAACAACCCATTTGGGAGATGTCGATTTGCAAATAGAACTAATCAGCAGTGAGAATTCGAGAAAGAGAAGCGATGGCATGTTTGATTAATTCGGTCTGGCCCAATGTTTGATAATTAAGTGGCCACTTGTCAAATGGAGTGCAATTGACATTCAACTCAATCGACCGCACGCCATTCGAATGAACATTGCCCAATTGGCACAAGCCACTTCGGGCTTGGCGAGATTGTCGCAATGACTACATCGTACCAGAGGCGACACCCAATCAACGCTGCTGCAGCTTCGGTGCACAGCATTCTGTCAGTGTTGTAACCTACAAGGCCGGATTAATGAGAGGGCATATGTTTGCACATTTGGTTGTTATTTGATCAGCCACATTTGCTCAATTTGCTGTAGTCAGACTTAAATTTGTGCATCTCAAGAATGAATCTGGTTTGATGAATAAACATCTCAATGTTTCACGGTGACAGACCAGTTAACAAGCCAGGAATAAAAATGTCAAAAGGGCACATTATTCGGGTACAAATGGCAACGAACCCAACTGGGCCATTTGGTTAATTGCACTAATTAGTCATGTACGCCCTCAGTGCAATCAATCATTCCTCTAAGATCATGCAAATATTAATCGTTATCTATAATTAATCAAGCCTGCAAATAAGTGGCTCTTGAATAATAGATGGTAACGAGAGCATTGCATAGCCCTGATCAGATTGGTATACATTGGAAGACATGCAAATATGCTAAACAATCAGAACAAAAAGATTGCCAAGTGAGAATGATCGTGTCACTCAGTGTTGCCTTGCCCTCTGGTACAAAGCACTCTCGGTTGTGCAACAAACTCACTTCATTAGGCCCAAAATAGAAAGCCTTGAGTAGTAAACAAGCAAATAATTGTGCCTTCGTGGAATAATAAGAATCGACCGATGTCACCTGTGAGTGAGTGCTCGTTATGTTCGATTCCTTCGTCCTTCAATAGAATTTGCTTGCATCAAGCCAAATGCCTTAGTGCCGTAATTGTAATTAGACAGTAAGCCGATTAAGTCACATCAGGAGGCAACTTCGTACTGGTTGTTGCAACTTGCAAGTCTGTTGGCCAATTTGTTCCTCACCGTGGCAGTGGCGTGTATCAGCAGATCTAATGACGCCAGCAAGTGGCACTAAAAGTGAAAAGTAACTTTCCATATTAGAGCAATGAGACTTGACAGGTAAACGAGTAGCACTGCTGAATTCCAAAGAGCTTCCACTAAACGAGACTCATTTGATTGACACTGCCAATCGAATTTTCAAGGTAACTCACTTATTAGCTAATCTGTTCGAATGACATTAACATCATTTGAATAGAACATTTTAATTCTACAAATCTGTACATGTTCATCCAGTTGTGGCAATAATCAAATGAATTTTTAAAAGCAATTTAACTAAGTGTCTTTAAACAGATTACAAAATATAAACCGAACTAAACCTTTGAGAATAAAGACTTTATTTAAATTGGCTCGTTGTAGCCTTCAAAGAACAAAATGTCAAAGGTGTCAGTCTGTCCGATGCTATTTGCCTGATTGCACTGAGACGGTCAGTTGATCAGTGGAATCAACTGACAACACAATCACACAAATGGCTCAATTCAAGTGATAAATTCGGAAGAAAAGTCGAATCCAGAAGCAAATTAGTCAATATGTTCAAAATGTTTGCCAATTATGGCAAGAGATTCCGGTAATGCGGTATCCACTACTGGTAATAAGGAAATTACGCCACAATTCACAGTGCATTGACTTAGTGAACAACCATAAATAGTTTCTAAGTTTAGTAGAGCATAGTTGGAAGTGCCAAATAAATGTAGCGGCACAATAGTCTCGGTGCGCATCGCTCTACAGAGTAATTAATCAAACTGGCCTCTCACCGCTTATTCGATATCTCGATAGGTGATCGTAACGATTAATAATTGCGCCAAGTCACTTGGCAGTGCCATTAGCAGCAATAATCAAAGTAAACAAGCCGACGGCAACAAAAGTGTTAGTGTGCGTGCGTGTTGTGTGGTGCCTAATAGGAATAATTCGAGCAGAAAATATAGGCCCAACTTGATATTGAATACATTCATAGACGCCGATTCAGTGCGAGACGAGACGGTGGAAGACATGAACAAACGACGAAGAAAACATCGAAAATAACGAGCCAGCTAAGGAGCTTATATGGCCAAGTAGAAAATGGATACAACAACGAAGTAGACCACCGAAAGTGGCAATGCAAAACCGAAAACAGCGCCTAAGTGAACAAGGCAGAAAGCCTCGGGTTGAGACTGGCGTGTAGTGTGAATCGAGAACAAGTGAGATGTTTGCATAGCCGAGGATAACGATCGTAGTCTATCCTTTGCTTCATCTATGGTTCGCCTATTAGATCCTCGTTCGTGTTCACAGCATTGCGAACAGCATCACAATGTGTGTCTGCCTGTCTGGGCTGATCCCAAACAAATGAGCTACCGAACGGGTGCAGTGGCTAGTGGAGACCATTGCAGTGGTCCGATAGAACCATGCAACCAAACAGACAAACCGACAGATCGTGTCTGTAGCACATTAATTCAATAACGATCGCATCAATCTGACTCTGACTTGCCGACTTGACGTGAGCTCCAATCTGACATGGCCACAGTCGTCGATGATTTACATTTGCCGGTACTGAAGTGCGTGGTTTGCAGGAAAATGCCTTGCCGGAAAGCTTCCGTTCAGTTAGGACATGCAAACATTAGCAACTGGCAAATGTGCAATACGAGAACAGCACCGTCACAGTGCTGACTGTCCTACTGCTCAAATAAAAGCAACGTGTTATCAAATGGCAAATAGAAATGCCAATGAACACATTCGTCGTTCACCGGTTCATGTACATTGTACAACATCGTCACCGTAACAAAATGCCATTGATTGCATCACTCAATCACACTGGCGATAGCAACCAACCAACCAAACCAGTGTCAGTGAATCTTTTTTGAGCACACAGGGCCAGACACTAAGACGCTGGCCTGTGCACAAGATTAATGAGCCCTTCGAATCAATAGACGACACTCTAGTGCAAGCACTCTCCCTAGTGAAACGCCTTTGACGGTGCACCATGGTCTTGAACAAATTGACGAATAGACAATCACACAAAGGCTGTGCTAATGATCACTGTAACTCGATTGGCACAAATAGAAATGAGCCAACTGAGATGAATTAATTCTTTAAAATGACTATTTTCCAATGTAACCCATTCGGACTCGTCAAGGGAATCGAACGGCTATCGATTTTATAGTTGCTTACAATAAACTCAGCACAAAGCAGAAACATAAAGTGCCATTCCCCTAATTAGTCCTTTTCTGAGAAGTAATTTGAGAATGAAAATTAAAAATCGTTCGACGTCATCGCCGTACGGTTGGCCGAGCGTAAATAATGAATGAATGCAGTAATGGTGATCGTGTCTGTATACACAAGCATAATTAATAACCAGTGTGTATGTGCGTGGCACATGTTTGTTTTTATCATTTGCGCCATTACCAGTGGGCTCATCATTACAAAACACTCGCCACCTTGAGAGATCACAACTCGGTATAGTTCTAATTAAACAGGTGCGGACCGAGTGGAGCACTTTTGTTCGGGCCAAGTCATCCAAACAGCAGAGTCATGGCGCCAGACCGAATCCGAATTTTACTTGGTCGGCCCTTTGGCTGGCCTCTTCTTGGATACTGTCATAATTGCACCTAAGGCAAACAAACACACCGGATCAGGCGTTCATTAAATTCTAGGTGGAGCTGGTAGACAACGTTGCTGCTTAGAGTGAGAGAAAACAAACAAAAGTTTCATTAGAGAACGATCCAGGCAAGTTTACCGTTGCCACCACTAAGAATCGATAAGAAAGATTCAATTAAAGGCCAATTCGAATTTGCAATGAACAAAAACAAACAAGTTTAAGTGGAAACAACAATTTTCAATCGCAACCAATGGCCAATGGCAGTGGGAGTTGAGCTGACAGAGACAAATCGATGGTCGGCAGGGTGCACTGCACCAATGTCCGCACTGCAGCACCGATTGGGTCCGTGGTGGCCCATTGGCACAATCTCAGTGACACACCAACAGTCGACTTTCGTGCTAATCACAAGTTTGGCGTGTCTGCCAAAATAAGGACAGCACCATTTGGCAGTGCAATTTGAATAAACAAGCCGCACCGCGGCCCGATGGACAGATAGTGTCTGCCTAGACCAGGCTCAGATTGTGCCATGGCCAATTCGATTGCAATAATTGAATGAGCAGTGCTTTGATCAATCAAGACAACCTTGTTCAAAGTTGCAATTTTTGAGCACGATTCAATTAGAAATGTACACAACCTGCCACTCTACTGGGCCTGGTGGAACGAACATATCAAAAGAAACAAGTCTCGACATGACCAATCTGCATGAAAGGATTCACTAATTTGTCAGTGTACATTGATCGAAAGTGCTACACTAGGATTGTGGCCAATTGATTCAATTAGACAGAATTGAATTGGTGGGTAACACTTCCTTAAGAAACTATAGGCGGTTGTTGTGGCCACGAACGACAATCGACTTAAAAATGTCACTTTTTATCGGCATTGAGTCGCTCATGTTAAGATGTGAGAAGACAAGCAATGAGTCAGAGCAGTGTCAAACTACCACCGAACCGAAATTTAATGAGACTAGAAACAAGCCAGAAAAGGCGAAATTTAAAACCAAGCAAGTGAAACAAGAGATTTGAATCCATTCAAGACACGAAGACACGTCATTTGGTGAACAGTAAATTAATTTGAATAAAATTGCCATTACCCAATGAATGTGTATCGAGTGATTTGGCCAATCGAGCAAACAAACGGACTGGTGTATCACTTTACGAGCCAAGCAAGCCTACTGTAGTGCACATTCAAGTCTGCTATGTGACACTTTATGGTGCCTAAACTTATCGCATCGAGTCCAGCACAAACAAGACAGCCTATTCAGAAACTATGTCCAACGCTGTCTAGTAGCAAACGGCGATCTAGCCGTTACTGCACTATTTTGTACTAATTTATTGCAAAGACAGGCCCAGCTAGCTCCACATAGATGAATGCAATGATAAACGTGCACAGAGTGATCGTGCTGGTCATGTAGGCCTACATGAATCGAGCCATAGTGGCTAATTAGACTCGCTTCGGTCCGCTCACATAGCTAGCTAAATTGATCCCGAAGAATGAGCACAGGTTCTGCCAATTGAAATACCAAGTGAGCAACGTTTGAGGGAACGCAGTTACTACCAGGCCATTACCAGTCTCCATTGTCCAGTAGTAGTTATAATCTTAGCCCAGTGTAGTGAAAGTCGTGCCAATGTCAGCAAGTAATGATGTCACTAATGCTGACCACAGATATTACTTTGACAATTAGACCAGACAGAGCTAGCAGTCCGGACCAATGTTTCATTGCTTATGGCACGATCATATTCTAATTATCACTAGCGGTAGGTGGCACTAATAACAATAAATTATTAATTAACGCCAATAGTAGTGCCAATAATAGCCACCGATAGAGTGAAAGAATAGCTTCAATAGAGCCGAATGCAAGTCTAGCCTAACAAGTCAAACAATCGAATGGAGCAAATGTCAAACAGGCAACTGGAACTGAATTCATGCAAGAAAATTGTCATTTCGCTCTACTGTACTGTCCGTCCTGGTTCAGGGTCACTCAGACATGCGAGTCTTAACAAAGCAACTCGATCACTCGGACTGGTCTTGTCTGTCAAGACACGGGTTCGGTTCATTTAGTGAACAAAGGGGAAACATGCGCCAACATGGGACAAAAATGCTATTCCAACTACATACACAAATTATATAGACTGTAATGAGGATAATGCCTATCATAGGTCATTTATAATTTCTCCCAACACTGTCTATGAATTTAAAGGTTACTGTGTTCACCAAGACTAGTTTAGAAACATGCAAGACGTTGAAAAACTTATTGAACACGTTGTACCACGAGGATATGTCTGGTGAGACACATACACGGGTGCATGGTATCGAACCGCTTATGGAGAATAGATTGAATCGGCAAGAATCAATCGGCACCATATAACACAATGGAGTGCATATACAGCTTATATAGACCGATTCGCATTGCGATTCACTAGCACTATATAGTACTCGGTGCAGTGTGGCCCACTGGGCAGCCCACACAATGGAACATTATGTCATTGGGACACTGCTTGTAAGCATAGGTGCATAAAGACCGTCCAAGACACGTCAAACAAAACACTTCGCCACAGCAGTAATCTAAAACCGACAATCGGTGGCCAACAGTAGACCATTTCGCAATTGAACAAACTTACCCAAATGGTCATCGCTAATTAATTGTCTCATGCAACCGATGCTGTGTCAATATCAATCGAATCGACACATCATCATTTAGGGACATTGCCCAATATACTACAATCAGGCCATAACATTGAACAATTCAAAACATGATCATTGATCAGTTCGATTTGCATAATGATCTAGATGAACACCAAGCAATCAGACACAATTTCCCAGTGCATCAGTGTCATAATTCAATTGGCCATTTATGTTGGCATTGCAGTGACAAAATGACAATTGCCACTTGAATCGATCGGCCACATCCAACACAGCCGCACTCGAGTCAATTAGTCGATGAAAAGTTAATCCCACTTCAATAGAGCAATTAACTTTCACTGCCAAGCGGTAGCATTCACTAAGCCCGACACCTAATTTCCAATCGCAAAGTGACAATCGGCAGAATTGAAGTGAGCCACATTGAGTTAATCGAATTAGGAACATTAAACACAGAACACACATTACTGACAAAATTGAGGGTTCGGCGACTTGGACAAACATTCACTCTAACGAATAGTAACAAGCGAAGTAAGGTAAGACACTAAGGCTCGATAAGAAAATGCACAAATTGGAAATCTGATTAACAAGATAGTAAATAATCCCACAATGGAACATCGGGACAAATAAAATAGTGGACTCATTTCCAACTCGGTTTGTTACAAAACAGAAATGAGTGGAACGTAACAAGAGTAGTGCATTATTGATGGCAATCATTAGGAACAAAAAAACACCAAGAGACCAATTGGCCAATAGAATTGAGTCTATTCTTACCGACAAGGAAGTGTAGTGTAAAGGAGTTAGGCACAATGCACCGGTAAGTCGATTACCTTTTCAACTCAATTTCACTTTTTATCGATCCAGCGAGGGAATTCAAGTCACTCTGAGTGAGCTATTTGCGTAGTGAAGTGACTTTGTGAAGAGAGATGGTCTACCTCCAGGTGAACAAGTCAACGACATTGCAACCCCACAAGCCTAAGCAAGCACACCCACCACCAAATCAATACCAAGCAAACTTATTAACCCAAATGACTCTACGCGTGTCAGTACAGAGCACAGTCGAACCGGATCTCACTCGTGACTGTTCAACAAATGAGTCAACGCTTGACATTTCAAGTGAGGGATGCATTCTCTTCCTCCCTTATTCTTCCCGGAATAGTGACATGAAATAGCAAGAAATGACGAATCATGTAGTCAAGTGCAAACTTGTCGGAGAGCTATTTTAAGGCGGTGGGCGACTTAGTGAACGCGTTGTTCAATGTGACACAAATATCACTGGAGATATTTATAAAAGGCGATATTAAAAATTCTTCTCTCTTCAAATATTCATTACTTTTAATAGCTGCTCTCCTTTCAGGCAGAAGGCTATCTGCCGAGAGAGCAGTTGAAAGTGAGAGCAATGAGAAGTGCGTTAAGGCATTGCGGCATTAAGCAATATAAATAGTGATCAGTTATGGCCAAGTGAGAATGAGCACCGAACGAGCAAACAATTAAGTCCATTGCGGGCTCTGTACATCGCTATATGACAAGCCGCCTCGTGCAGGTTATCCTTGGTGTGATGGGCACTACAACCGGCGATCATTATCGTCTCGACCACTCGACGTAACAATGTCGACAGGCAAACAAACAAGCCACTGATAACAACACTACCAGTGTTGCTCACTATAAAAGGTGTCAGGTCTGTGGGTAGAGAGGCCATTCTAGTGCGAGGTGCATTTGGTGACAGTGCAGTGGTCGAGAATAGAGCCGGCTTTGACAAACAAGAATCGATTCAATTGAGTAATGTTTAAATTGCAAAGCACAATGCGCCACCAGACCAATGTCGACGCAGTGAGACACGTTTAGTTATATTTGTCACTACAAATGCAGACAGAACCGAGAGAGATGTGATCCATTCACCGAAATGAAGCCTTTCGGTCCCCGCTCAGTCGGCATTCGGCAAATATGCAAGCAAAGTGGCACTACAAAGTACATAAAGTAGTGCCGAACATGTGTTCACTGAATGGCAAAGGACACCGTCAATGAATGCACCAAAGTGGAGTAATATCAGCTTACTGTTCACTGTTCGATAGTAGACTAGTGCAGTGATATATGGTCAATGAGCGCCTAGCGATGTCTTAATACGTCTGAACATTCAAGTGATCATAATTGGAGACTGTGAGCCAGACAACAAATCCAGTGAGCGATTCAACTACGGTAATGGTGCTCTAATTGCACTCACACAAACACAGATAACGAGCTGATACAGAGTGACACTTTAATCGTGATTTATTGACTCATTTGGTGGTTATCAATCTTCGGTCTTGTAAATACCCAATCTAATCTTCAGTCGATTGAACTAGACCGACCAGTGTTCTGTGATCGGTGATTAGTGCCACTCACAAGTGACAATTCAATGTTGTCCAATGTTGATGTTTCCGTTGAAAAAGAGCGCCACTTGACAATAAAATATTCAAAAAAAATGAACTTACGTTTACTTTCGCCATTTTGGTGATGGATGTTTAGTCTTGCACTAGAGCAATAGACTAGGTTGAGTCGGGATGAGACCAATTGGTCGCAGGAATAACTGGGTTAACAGGACTAACCCCACCAGAATAACATTCGAATTTACTCACTCACTTCACAGTCACTTTACCGAGAAAGTCGATAGCACCGAAAATGTCCAAACAGTTTGGTAGTGAACCGAGGCAGTAGGGCGGGTTGGCCGATGGACTGAGTGAAATACAATCCACCGACTTGGTCCTAGCACGGAGTTCGGTTTGGTTGTTTTGGGGCGAGTTAGATGATTGGGCAGGAGACAGAGTGGCGGTGACCTGACAGACTAATCCAATTACAAACGCCAATTACAAGACTAATTGCCGGCTTCGACTGTTCTGGGTGTTGGCAAACAGATCGGTGAGATAGTGTTCCAAAACACGTTGGAGGGAGCACTGAAGACACCACGAGATAGCGAGTGAGCAATGGCAATGCGTGCGGTGAAATCAAAGACAAATCGCGGCAAACAGTGCTCGGGTGTTATTGGCGAGTGTGCAACGAAGCCGGCATCTGCAACAGCGACTGGACACTATTACAAGACAGACGACTTTGTGTCATCGCGACAAGCGCTGATCGAATGGAGCCATTCACGAATCACACATGACCAGTGCGGCCATCGAAGGGAATCGACCAGAATGAGAGCAGACAGACCGGACTGGGCACTGACTCACTTGCTGCTAGCACAGACCAGACGCCAGGCGCACGCAGACAATCGAGCCAACCAACTCGGAGCACGTCACGCCGTCAACAACATTGAACCGTTGCCATTGGTGACGATATTCACACAGGACAGGCATAGGACAAACTGCACCAAACACCGCTTTGCGCACAATCCTCTGCTCAGCACCTTGCTTGTGAGTCTTGCCAATTCGCAGTCTTGCCAGCCAATCCCTCGTTTGGCGCCATTAACTTGTCAAATGTAAACACCACAAAGGGAGAGAAAGAGTGAGTGGTTGTAGCTACCGCGATGGCTGCAACACTGACTGACTAAAGCCGAGGATAAGCAAAGGAACCAAAGAAACAAGTTCCATGAGAACCGAGGCTAAGAAGCCTGTACCGTAGTTGCAAGTACTGGCATCGATCAGTGTAACTTCGGAGGGCACCACAGCCAAAGCATTTGCCTTTACTAGCCACAGAGCAGATGGAACTTTGGCCTAGTGGCAGTTGTTTGGGTAAATGTAGTGTCGGGGCTAGAGGGAGCGACTATATATCGGACAGAGTGCCGGTTGTGACGTGGGTGCTGGCGGTACCGTCCGGCCACCATTGGGTTGGGTGCCACATATGCGAACACGCATGACCTCGATTTGACCGCTTATTGGCACACACATGCACCGCACACCAAAACCGGTTGACCTTTACCAAAGTCGACACTCGGCCAGTGCGGCCACAGAATTGACAATTAAAACACAATGAAATGCCGTTGGATCGATGTCGGTCCGTGACATGCTTAGTCCGGCGCCTGTCCAGGACACATCACTCACAAACTGATTCCATCAAATGTCAGTGTCAGTTCAACCGGGAATTATTGTTGTGAGACTATTAATGAGTCGGACTACAAATGTTCTCCTAATTATGTCCCAAATGACGAACTGCACCGAAGCATTAGCATTGGCCAATTGGCAATCGAGCCAATTGGTAATTACAATGCGAAGACTGCTAATGACCAAGCCCATTGCCAGTCTGGTTGTCGATCAATTGAGCATCGTTCTAACGTGCTGATCAGATTGGCCACTTAATTGAAACTGACTTGCCCAAACACTTCCACACAGCAATCTTCCAGTTCAGTAAATGACGCCCCATCAGTTCAACCAATTTTCTCACCACTAAGCTATTTAGCGATGGGAAATGTCCATTCTGGTATATTCCCATGCACAGTTTCCAAGTGCAAACAAATTTATGAAACGACTTTGCCTACTAGACTACAATCAATGCAGACACAATTACATAGTCAATTCTTGGCACAGAACGTAAGTAGTCAATTATTCTAGGTTCAAACATAAATGACATTGGCCAGGCAAAGTAATGCAAAGGAGTTGCCGTTTTGAGAGAATACTACAGGTGCCTCCTGAGTCATGACCAAGAAAGTGGTCTGCGCTAATTCGACTCTGGCGGTTCAAATCAAGTCATTCGATGAACTGATTGGGACATGAAAGATGCTTGGACACTGTCAGGACAGGCCAAGTTGGACTTGGCCTCATTCAGTAGGTGATCAATTCTGTCAAAAGAACAGTGTGACATGTGGCAAGTTATTGAATGACACTGAATAAGCAATGGTGTCTCACTAGGGCACACTCAACCGGAGACTATCGATTAAAGCCCTGTGGTCAGTAGGACATCGATTGTCAGTGCCCGATGGACGTAACCGTAATCGGGTCTCGGTGCATGCCGATACACCGAACCGAACGAATATAATTTATGGCCGGCAATCGAAGTGAAAATAATTACCGTCAACATGGTCAGTGACAGGAAAATGCACTGCGCCCAGTGCCCTCAGCCAAATATGAACGATATATTTGCCTGCACCGACATGGCCGAGCAATGAGCAGAAAATTGTGCGCTCGCCAAAACAATCTAAGAAATGTCAAGATAAATCCACTTGGCGCGAATGCTATCTATTACCATCTATTGCCTTCCATCTATCGAACACTTGGCAGCATCATCACAAATGAACTCGACGACGTTTCAAAAGTAACTCCATCACATATACTATCTAATGACGTGCCCACAAACATCGCTCAATTGTTCTTTGACTGTTGGAAAGTGATGTAAATAAAACTTTGGCAATACATAACGAGAAAGGCATTGACGGCACTTTTGAAACGGTCAACAAAAGCCAAAGTAAATAGACTCAACTGGACGAGTGTCACATTGAAGCAAAGTGGAAAGTTAAACTTGCACTCCACCAGTGCCTCTTCTATTTATAACACATCAGCAAAGTCAATTATCCTCAAAGCCATGACCAGTCCACCGTCGACTTCACCACCACCACCACCACCACCATCATAGTAACCATTACCACCATTATCGGTTGCAGCATTTTAATAAAAACTCGGTCGTGCCACAAAATTGCGACAAAGCAAATTGGCAAAACAGCAAATGTGGCAATTGGATTGGGATGCTTTGTCACATCGATGCCAATCAATACCGAGTGGGCAATGTGCAATGTTCGACTTGACTTGTTACGAGTGAGGAATAATAAGCGAAAAGTGAAAAGTAAGACTCTTTTGAAGATTGCTTTTACCAGAATTGGTTCCTTACCTGGGGCAATGTGAAACACATGCCAATTAGTGACTGGCTGGCAAGTCTAATTGATCAAAAGGTCAACGGCGACTTCACGCCGAATAAAGTAAGTGATGCATCTTCTTGCTAACTTGCATGTGCACTGAACCAATCTCCACTGAAATGAATTATACAAACTTGTTCTATTGCCCACAACAGTGAATCGATCTTGTTGGGCACTTATTTCAATTATTGATTACCAAGCAGGTCAGGCTGAGCAGTGGGAAAGAAGGCACAACGCTAATTGGCCAACTGAGTCGATAACACATTGCAACCCAATCTATAAATAGGTCACTGTCGATATGTTCTTTGCTCGTTCCATGTGATTGTACATTGTACATGTAAATCAATGACTTGTTTCATTGATCGGGTTGAGAGGGAATCTGGACAAATGTTTGTGATCGTTATTGGACTGACACTTGAGGATTATCTGAAAACAATTAGATACAATTAGAGAGGCCCATCGAACTAGACCGGAATGTTAGACAAATATTTATTCACCGCTGCTCAGATCTGCAGACGGACAGTAAATGCTTGCAGGGAAGTTGCCTCTGTACCAATCACTCGTTCTGCCACTATGATCGATCTACTGACAGTCGTCCCTTTGACTGATTGAGCCAGGCCAACGTCTAGATGCAAAGTGCATCAACAAATTAAACATGGTAACTTTATTATTTGCTGGGCATAGATTAATACAAAATTACCTATGAAAGTAACAACAATTTCTGAGTAAAAAGGAGTAAAATGAAAACATTGTCTGTGGTGTCAGTGCAGAATGACTCGATTATCTACAGGAATATTCCTTGTAATTATGAAAGCAATACATAAAACTGACGTCTTTGGCTCGGGAATTGAAATTGCACCAAAACGAGCCAACAACAATGAACGAATGCGGAAACGTGAGGAGACAATGCAAATCGGCAATGGAGAATAAAAGCCTACCAAGACACAATCGATTAGACTGGAACAGATTGGAATTAGCACTCGGTTTACAATTTATTTTTCCACAATGGAAAATCGAGACAATCGGCCGTAGTCTCGGGCAGCCTCACTGTTTGGCCAGCAGTTTGCAAAAACATGCACCAACCGATCGATGCCAATAATCGGTAGTAAATAGTGTCATTAGATGAGTCTACTGTCGAAAAAGGTCCACTCAATACTCAATCGAACTGACCCATCCAACATGTTTATAAACATCCATCTAGTGAAGGCAAATAGCATTGCACTCTAATTGAGAAAGCATTGCTTGGCTAACTTTTCACACACACACAATCCGAGAACACTGCCATAAAGTCGGTGGACATGACATTTGTTGGTGAATGGTTCCAATGTCGCATAGGAAACAAATGCACAAGACAGGAGGCAATAACAATAAAGCAAAGTGCACCCCAAAACATAGGCCAAGTCGAATCTATTATTTCGTTTGCCATCCATATGAAGTCGTGCAGTGGCAGCCCTACAAGAGGACACAATGGCCAGACAATGAAAATGTCACTGTCTAATCATAACGAGAAAGACCAAAACCATCAGCCTGAGTATACTGTCAAATTGCAGTAATGTGATCATATTAATTACAATTAACCCAAAGACAAACTCGCCACGGTTCCTACACATTAGCTTCGGTGCCAACACAACCAAACTAATCTGGAGTTAGCTTAGAACACTCCACTTCATTACTGAGATATTCTTTAACAAACACAGGTGATTTCGAGTAAGTCACTCTAATATTCAATGTCCTCCAAAAGTAGTTCGTTGCAAACTTGGGCAGGAAAAGCATGAGGGAAGAGGAACTTTTGGAACGAATAAGAATTATTCGGGGGGTTTCGTTGACAAATGATCAAATTCAGTGCAAATTGAGTAGGCACTGGGACAAACGAGTCCATTTGCATGGCAGGGCAGTGTAGTGCCTGTCGAGCACATATCTTATGGTTTAATGTGCCCACCGAGTCGAGCATTATGCCAGTGGTAACGCTGGCCAAATCAAACACCAAAACTAGAGCAAAGTTAAATCGAATCGAGAAACTATAAATTTGTGACCACCCAGGACCAAGGCAGAAGCAACCGGCCAAATCAGCAGAAATAGGTCTGTCGCCGAGGAACAAGGCAACTCGGCCTAATGTTGTCCCACTAAAAGTCTATCCGTGTTGACATTGCACATTGCCACTATTGATCATCCATTGGCAGAGTCATTGCCACTGTCATTGCCACTGTGGCGCTATTTAATTATCGCCATGTCCAACTGGCCGAACTAGTTGTGTTTTCGTTTGGCTATAAATTTCTAATTGTCGCGCAGTGTAGTGCTTTGCAGTGTCAACATAATGCAGATGCAACACTTCAGTGTAACAGTACCGAGAAGTACCTTCACTGGCTGCACCTAAGACAGAAGGCAATCATTAGAGTACAACACTCAAAGGATAAGTGGTGTGGCGAGATTTGCAAGATGGCACCGAGTGGAGCAATGCATCTCTCTGTGACTGTGCTCCTTTGACATTTGCAGCTTCGATGCGCCAAACAAACCAATCGAGTGGTTCGATTCACTCGGCCTTTTGCTATTGGGTGCTAATTAAACTGGGCACTTACTACCAAGTCGAGCCTCACCGAAGGCAACACTTGCAAATCGAATCAAAAGTTCACTCTAGCGGCAACACTTACATTTCGATAATTTGAGCCTCTCAATCTCCATTCAGTGCTCAATTCTCACTTATTCTGCTTCTTCTGACCTTTGATTTTTAAAAGTAAAATCCGGGCAATCGAAATGGAAATTTACTGCAGAAAAGCAAACAAATCTATCCAAATTGAATTGTCTGTATAAATAGAATGAATTTGCAAACTTTACTGCACACAATTGGATTAGGTGCGACAAACAATTCCGTGCAGGTTACTCAAGATCCAACTCAGGCAGTAGAAAAGAGACAAATTAAGACAGCCTGCCAGTGACACGTTGCAAGCAAGACTCACTGTGTTACCCAATAGAGCAGGTCGATAATTCACCGGCGGATATATCCGGCATATATGGACAGACAAAGCATACGCATGTATTGCCTTTCAGGTGGCCAAATGGCTGCCGAGTGGGGCCAGCGAGGCCAATTGCCACTTGAAAGGCAACTCCACTCGATATAACGAGATAACGACAAAAATGGCAAATATGAAATATGAAATTATAATGTCACTGCAATGCATTCCGCGAGAGGAATATAACGGTCTGGCAGTGTGTCAACAGTGCCCAACAAACCAGTAATGCCGAGTCCATAGCCATGGCGTACACCGATTGAGACTCGCTCCGATAGAAGTATTAATACGTTGCACTTGCCACGGCGAACACTAGATTCATTTTGTATGCTTCATTTGATGGTGCAACGTTGTGCGTTTGATGGCTTATTTTCTCACTGCCGAATTATTACACTCTGCCACAACACGAGCCCAGCCAAATGTCAAAGTGGATCGAACCATTTAGGACCGCTACCGGACAGCTCTACATGGCGAGTACTCGGCAAGTGATCAATTAGTCGACTAGCAAATCTTTACGAGTCAATCAATCGGGACAGTTAATTTGACACGCAATGCTTCTGCATTACTATCGATATCGAGTCAATGTGTAAATGTATTAATGTATAAATAACCAGTGGCAATATAGCAAAGTATTAGCGATTGTTTACTTTGCCTTTATGCGGAGACAAGTTTATTTAAAAGGGCATCGCATCACAAGAGTGCCGGCAAAAGCAACCAGCAGAGTAAGCAAAAAGCGACCGGCAAGGCAGTAAATCGTAACGAATACATGTAAACAAAGGGTCTAATTGCAGTACAGCCAGAATTGGCAATTAACACACACATAGACACATTGATGTCTATTGGCAGTGGCAGTGAGGCATCGCACCGGGATTGCTTTCGTGTTGGCCATTTGCCGTGAATGGAAGGCAAACAAATCGGGTTACCGTTTGTACAAGTGCACTACAACACTCACAATTAGCGACCGACAAAATTAAGACCAGATAGTAGTGCTCGGGTAGAGGAGCAGTAGTGCCGTACAGTCCACCGCGAGTGCTCTGTATAGAGGTCACCATCGACGTCATTGCTGACGTCATGCACTGGGCTGAGTGAAACATAACTTGCAAGCCAAACCAAGAATGAAACATAACTGTCGGTGTAAAGGAGAGTGGGACACAGAGAGGAGAGCACTGCCCGACAATGCTGTTGGGTGCAATGCAATCCTGGACAGGCACGCCAATGGCGTTATGACGAGAAAGAACAGATATATCGAGACGTACGGAAACCTTTCCAAAATGTGACCACCGTGGATGGAGCATTGAACAATGGCCACGGTGAGGCCACTTTGACTGGCACTGATCCCGCGCCAAGATGTGCATAATGTCAGTGCACAAAGACGCCATTCACAATGCAATGGCCATTCGGTCGGCGGCGAAGAGCACTTATCTGGCCACTTTCATCTGACCACCAACAAAGCATTTTGCACCCAAACAATTAGTGCACCACTCTTGGTGATCGTCATCAATACATCATTGATTCCGATGGCATCGTCTTCATCAATATTTCATTGCAGGCCCACGCTGATCTGGTAATTAATCTTCCGAGCAGGGTTTATTCCAAATTGAATTCACAACCATGGCCCGCAACATAAATAACACATCGGGCAAAGATTGATGCCACACAGATCAAACCAGAATTAGGCATAGATTAAGTGTAATTAAACGGCAATTGAGCAAGCCTTATCAATTATTCACAACAGTCCACTGAATCCAACTGATACAACACACAGCAAAACTTTCCGTTGCTAACTTATTGCTGAATCACTTCTGAACAAACCATTCACACTTGGGACAGACATTGATATTAGTGAACAACTCAATTCTATTCTTTTGAAAAAGCAAAATTGGTTCGTGGACAAACAATCAAAAAAGAACAAATCCACATGGACACACAATGTTATTGAGCAACATCACCGAAAATTATGACAAAGAAATCTACGTCTCCATCTGGTGGTACAAATAGTAAACAACAAAACAAAATTCCTATTTGCGACTATAACTTTAGTTTGAAGGAATTTTCCACAACAAATAAAAACGCAATTTAAGATATTGACACTATTGAGCACTTTGAGTAAATTGCGTTTATTCAAATGAAAAATATATATGAGTACATCCAAATGAATGGGAAATACAGAAAAATAATCAAAAAAGAACATAGAAATAAAATGGTGAATAATGTTCCTCAATGGGTTGATTGGTGTGCGGTGGTGAGTATATAATTCGAATCGATGATTATAGTTACATTATGATTATGATTATATTATATGTAATATGTAATATACGAAAAGTGTATTGAAACAATTCAGGGAGTTGGTCTGGGAGAAGTCTGATTGAGAGACGAAAGAAAAATGTAATAAAATGGCGCATGTTGATGTAATAATGCATAATTAGATTTTATAAACAAATATTTTATCTACAAACATAAAACTGCTGAGATTTGACAAGATATACCTAAGCATATGCTTTCGCTGCAAAATATAGAAAACAAAATAGTCTAATAGTTTAACTACAAATAAATCAAAAATAAAATAAACAGGTAGAATAAATTGGTGGTCACGATTAAATTACTCGATCGAATGATTGACATCGAAAAATAGATTGATTAACTTGATTTAAAACTGAATGAGTTTTGACAAATGATAAGTATGTTCAATAAATTATGAAATATGGATTTGTATGCAATGAATGAAAGGAGTTGTTGGTGTTGAGGTATTGAGGATAAAATATACGCAAACCAATACATGTCCGATTAAAAGTGAGTTCGATTTTACATGATAGCACAGCTGAACCATCCCCACTTACGGCCTTGTTCTTGTTCGGTGGTTTCATTGGCAACAATCGTTTCATTTTGTGACGATGATGTACTGGCACGTGATGATGATGTGCTAGCACGTGGTGTATTGACACCGCCGTTGAAAGTGACACTTTTTCTAGGTCTTGTGCTAGACTCTTCCGTGACAGAAACCAAATCTCGAATCCGTCTTGATCGACGAACATTCCCATCAGCTTCATCGTCATCATTAGTCAACGATTTTTTAGGCCTTCCAGCTGGTTTTGGTGTAGATAAGCCAGTTTTTGGAGATTTTTGTTTCTTTGCTGAACTAGGCGAATATTCCACCTCATCATCGCTGTCTCCAATGTCCGAAAGATCGTTTAAAACAATTGATTTACGTTTCTTTGATTTCTCAGTAGAATTAGCTGAACTCTTTGATGTTGAAGGTTTAGATGCTGATGCTTTGGAAGTCGATGCTTTTTTGGATGTTGAATGCTTAGGGGTCGAAGTTTTGATGCTTCGAGTAGGAGTCTTTGACCGTGCTCTTGGCCCACTTCGAATGGCATACCTTTTCTTGGCCTGCTTACTTTTTTCAGTCTTCTTTACTTGGGGAGTAGCAACGCGAGATGGAGTGCGACTTCGAGAACGACGAGTGACTGAATATAAATAAAAATAAGAATAAAAATAGAATCAAAGAAAGATAAGAACTCTAAAAGTTTAAAGTGACATCTAGACTAGGCAAAACAATAGTGCTGTAAAGCAGACTATTTTGGCGCCAATAGTTGACAAGACTGCCTTTGGATACAGCCGTGCATGGCATCCACTGGCATGGAAAACAACCTTGCTATATAGCTGCTGGCAATACTTCTAGATTGACGTTGATAGCAAGGTATGTGTGAGCACGTTTACAGTAGTTTGGAGAGATTTGCAAATAGTAATTTCGGATAATTAAGACGTGCATTAATTGAAAAGTAAAAGAAATGCTGAAAGAATGTGAGCAAAATGCAAGTAAAATTTACCGTAGATTCTATCCACATTTGAAACCATTTTGTACGATATTCAAAGTGATCAAGATGAAGTGCAAAGATATCTGGTAACAAATGTAGAGGATCGGGTGAGTTGCGGAAGTAGATGAAGCAACGCTGCAATGTGGCAAATGGCAAAGCACGTTAACGATGCAAACTGGCAAAAGCGATAACCATTGACAACTGGCAAATAAACGATAATGGTCGATGATTAGGCGATTATTGACGAGAAGAGAGAAGAATGAACACACAATCGTCAATAAGTTAGGTCAAATAGTTTGGTAGTCGAGCTTGACACTTGAGGAAGGCTTCAACTGGCGAGTAAAAGCGCAAATTGGGAAAGACCAAGTCAGTCCACAAAGATAACACACAAGTATACACAAATATACGGGCCTAGTGAGCGTACAGTTGCAATTCAACAATGGAACAAAGTTTCAAAAGCCACAAAAAGGTCAATGTTGCAGTGATGTGAGTCAATTGGAGTTGATGGATCGAGGCAATAGTCTCGGAGATGACCGGTTACGTCAAAGGGTCGAGTGGCAGCCAGGCTGAGACGCGAGAAGCGGGAAAGTCGTCTCTGTGCAGAGTGCAAATTGTGCTTCATTGAGCTGCTCGTGTACTGCTCCAAAGATGGCGTCCAACGGCTGAGGGGCCGGCTGAGGGTGGCTCACTGCCAAAGGTGGTGGTCTCTCTAGGCGGGAATGCAACCAACCCTGACGCACTCTCTTCCATGCGACAATGTACATTGTGCCAATCCAGGGATAGTGCGCATGAGCAGGAACAGATGGCTCGGGGCAACAAGAGGGCTACAACACAACGACTTGAATTTGCCCGATCAAATCGACCTTTCCCCTAGTCGAGCACACTTTGACCGCCAAGGTGCATTAATTCTCAAATCATTAATGTGCCATTTATACAAAAACACAAACACTGCAGCTTACATTAATGTAACAATATTGTTTCTGAGTCAAATAGCGCAAAATAGTTAAAACAAATATTTGCTCAAACGTTTAATTAATCAATTAGTAGATTATGATCAATCCCAGATTGACCACTTTATTGTAACACCAATAAAATAAAATAAATAAATGAACAGAATCAACTGAGGCAACAATACATTAGTAAGGTGTCGAAGCTCACTTTGGATGCATTGCATTAATTGCCCATGTAGGGGCAGCACATGCCCCACAAACCTACCAGACCACTTTGTAAGCCTCTTCAGTGGGCAAGACAAGTTTGCATACAATCTAGTCAATCCGTGTAATAATCGATGGGAGGAAAGCATCATTCTAGTCTCGTACATCCAATCACAACTTGCATTTAGATGAATCCACATTATCCACCGCAAACAGTCATTCATTAACCGTTCAACTGGATGACAAATCAATTTTAACATAGAGAATAATGAAGCAGAAATAGTATTTTCAATTAAAAGTTTTGATTTATTTTTGACAAGTTTGGTTTTGTTTTGTTAGGAAAAGGTGTTAATAGACAATGAACCAAAATGAACCACCATAATAAATATGTAGTTCCTTGACAAGCAAATGATGCTTGTGTTGGCCTACACGCCAAATGTGATCACACTATTCGACCCACTATTTAGACATTAAGCAATGCAATGCAATAATAAATTTGCACAAGTAGAAAATTATCGATTTGTATCACAAGGAGAGACAAAAGTATTAAAGAATCACATCAGAGGGTGAAAAGATCGAAGATAAAGCCAACGATATTGTGAGTAGTAAATCGACTCGATTGAGGCTAGAGGGTCTCGACACTTGAAGACAACAGTGGTTGGTTGGATTCGTGGGGCTGAGCGTCCTTGTTGTAGTAGACACTGTTTTGTGGATAATACCTGAACGACTTTGATGTAGTACCCTGCTGATTCATATTATTCTGTTCGTCCAACAAACGAACAGCCGCAGAAGGAATCTTTGGGCACAAGTGAAGCCGAACAAAACAGTTGTAGACCATGGAAGAAAATATTGCGACTAGGGGACGAAGAACGTTTGGAAAAAAGGTTTCGAAGGCAAATGAGTCAGACAAATCGCCTCTTGTGATTGTTGTGGTTGAAGAGCTCGATAAAGTCGATATTGAATGTCGAGTGTGCGGCTGAAGAAAGCGTAGATAAAACCACGAAGTTAAAATTCCATAGATGAACATGATCACCTGAACACCTGCCAAAATATTGCAGAAATAAAGTATTACCAAGATTGCTGCAGAGAAACACAAAATTAGAAATTAAAACGATAAAAAAAATAAACAAATACCAGCAACAGTGAGTGGAATGTGATCGTTCTTCAGTCGACCAAGCGAAGTGGCGAATAGAATCGATTGAGGAAGTAATTGTTTTACTGTGACCACAACAGCGGCACAAAAAGGCAAAAACCCATGAATTCGTACGCTAAAAAGATAAGCGACATCATCGGTGATGCAATAGAGAAGAATGTAATGAATTGCGGTTAGTAGTGCAGAGGGAATGCAAGCAATGCCGATGAACCGAAGAACCTGTAAAAACAGTTTCGATCAATACAAACACAAATAAATTGTCAAAGCGTACCTCTTTTGCACCCCATAAAGGTTCAATTAGGGTACTACAAAAGGAGAGAATCAACAGATCGACAATCAAAGAATAAATCCGAGTTTCAAGAAAGGCGTGCGACCAAAGTGAAATTACAGTGTGGTACCACTGACCGGGAGAGATTATTTCCCCCGGGGTCAATGCGAAGAAGTCGACCACAACATCACCGCTAAATTGAATCAGGTAGACCAGTATTAACAAAGCTGAGATCGATTGCACAACCGGAGATAGACGAGAAAGTAGAGCAAAAAGTTGTGATAAAAAATAACTCAAATGGCGTTGTGCTCGAACACCAAATGAAGCCTTGATTCAAAATGCAATTGTTACTAAAAGATGATGCAATAGTGCAAAAACATACCCGAGGTTGTAGTGGAGGGCCACCTGAAGCTTCAATCTTGAGCTGTACCGATGGTTGTCTGTCATGGCCAAAAGATGTTGTCGGTTTCGAAGTGGATGGCAACGACGTTGAGGCAGGAATCGAGACCGAGGCGGAGTGGTTCGAATTGGGCGGAGAGGGGCCTTGTGGAGAGTGCATCTACAAGCTGGCGAGTTGTAATTATTGACTACAACTATTGAAGGCAACAGACCATAGTGGAACAAACGATAGAGCCGAGCTAGATGGCGTGGTCCATTGGTGGTGGTCGAGGATGGATACGAGCACAGGTGACCGACTGGACACAGACACTCGCGGGTGCAGTCGGGATTATCGACGAGGTAATCGGTGCACGGTGGACACACAAACACCGTCTTCGTGTCTCACCGTCATCATCAGCAGTTGGGCGAATACAAACACACCACAAACGCATGCGCACTGGCACTTCCAAATACGGTCAAGGCTCGACATCTCTATTTCGAGACAAACTCCCAGGTTCCATTTTCCCATTTGGCAACATTTGAACTGATCGATCGACATATTGGTCATGGCACACAACCAGCCAATCACCGTCAACGGGTGAGGGAAATCGATTCGCTTGCATAGGTGTGTTATTCCAAAGTGGCAACTGCCACGTGTGTCTGCACTGAATCGTTGAAATCTGGTTACTTCATTTGAATTTATTACAAACAAACCTCACCAATTTGTAAACTTTCAACTGTTTCAAGTGTTAATTGTCTTACAAAATGTTATCAACATAGCATTTTAAATAGAGTGAAAATAACTTTATTAATAGGAAATGGTTTCAAACCGGTGAAAATTGTGCTTCGGACTTGGGTCCGATCAAGACGATATTGCATTAGACGAAGTGGTCAACACTTTCAAAATGAATTCATTTAAATGACTATTGTACAGAATGAGATGGACAATGAGACTATCGTTAGAGGGTGAGTTGACATGCCGCCACATGTGTCATTAATGGGTGACTTTAGAGGTTTAGGTTGTGTTGTGCGTTCTGGTGGCGGACAAGGCTATACCTCGAACTGAACACCTTGCCGCAATCGGGATAAGTGCACATGTTCGGGTTGACCGAAGAGTGCAGTTTCTGGTGCTCGACCAAGTTGTACTTGCGAACGAAACTCTTGCCGCAGTTGGGCCAGTCGCAGATAAACCTTCGACCTGTGTGAATGTTGCGATGTGCCTCGAGGTGAGGCTTCTGTCGGAACCGTTTGCCGCAGTTGATCCAGTCACACACGAAAGGCTTTTCCGCCACACAACAACACGCACAGTTTGAGCCGGAATGGGCCGCTGCTTTTTTGGTTTTTGACTTGCCTCCTTTGGTCTTGGCTCCAGCCGTCCCAACAGTGCTCTGCAGTGCAAGGTTGATTGCTGTATGGAAGAAAAGGCAAAGATTACATTCATGAACAGACACACGGACACTTGACACCTAGAGGTTGTTGGGAGGTGAACTTGAGTTGACCAGAAGATCTGGCCACATTGGCCAGAGTTGTCAGTGTGGCCATAGTGGCTACTGCTTGGGGAGAGACTCCCGAAGTGTTGCTTAATGACAAGGGGAAAAAGTTGGCGCCTGACATACTGGCCACGGGTAACTGAGTGAAGGCCGACAGAGAATTAACGGAATTCATGACGCCAAGCTACAATGTCCACTTTGAGTGACTTTGTGAGGGTTCTAAGGCTGGTCAATGCAATTGACAGAGCAATTGCACAACCTGAATTGGCACTGTTGGCTTGTGCGTGTTGTTCGGTCGGTGAGAATCTCGTAAATGAACCTTTCTCTACCAGACAAACACAGGACACATCCGAGAGGGAGCGACTACTTTTTGCCATACGAAGGTTAGGGAGAGTGAGGCAAAAACAAGTTAACCGTTAGACAGAGGCAAAGAAGATTCTGCGTGATCCACAAGACGCACTTGGCCAGGCATGGCCAGACATCGCGAGCACGGTCTTGGTTCGGTGTTGGTGGGTCTACAGGGCTCGTTCCATTCACAACTCATCTAATTATTGTAATGCGACCATAGTCTTCTCGCACTCCACGGGACCCGACACTTAGTGGAGCAACTGCACTCGTACTGCAACTCGCCTACGACTCCGCTTGTTTCGTTTTGTTTTCATGGCTCGTACTTTCCTTTCCCATCGCCCTCACACTCATCATCCCACTGAAGCAGCACTATACTCTCGCAGTAACTCTCCCCCTGTCTATCCGTAACAGAGGCAAAAAATACAAAACACTATCAAAAAGTCAGTACGTACAACACAGTGAACACAACACACGACAGTCGCACTTACGCCGACGATCTAGTGTCTCAACATAGAGAGCAAAACACTTTTCGAACTGATTACAAATGCGGACGAAAATCAAATTGGACTGCTTAGTTCCATCTCCGTCATTTTCTGTCTCAATTTGGACGTGCAAAGGAAGAGAAAATGAATGAATGGATGTATGACTGGATGGATGATGACAAAGTGCTGAGGAAGTTAGGCCAACCCAGGCTATGGATTAGAGGTTAGGAGTGGGGGAGTCGGGCAAAAAAAAGTTGCAATAAAATTAGGGTTTAAACATTAATAGCACTGAAGGAATGAAGAGTGTTGGGCCTATTAGTACGGGTACTTTGTGTTCGTACTAGTGATACTGTGCACTCAGTAGAGAGACATTAGCAAATGAGAGAGGGCAATATTGCCATAATGACGATGTGACGAGGCCAGAGTGTGGCAGTTATGGCCGAAAATAGACAGACAACGAACGAACTCTATGGAACAAGTCGAGGGCAAAGTTAGAAGGCATAGGCAAATGCCACGATCGTTTGGTAATATGGCACACGGTGTATCAACACATGTTGTTATAAACGTGCAAGCAAACTTACATTGCGAATTGGAGCTCATCTGACCATTACTGATCGACTGGTTGATCTGAGTGAGCAGTCGTTTGTAAGTGTCGAGCTCGTTCTCCACCTTCTCAATGCGTTGTTGCAATTTGTTATTCTCTTGTGACTTGACATGGAGTCGTCGTTGAAGAGTTCGATTCTCCTCCTGAAGTCGATCCACTTGTTCCTGAAAATTCATTTCGGTGCTATTTTTCAACACTGCATTTGCGATCGGTGAGTTGATTACGTAAGTCATTGGAGAGGTGTTGACCAGTTCAGAATAGATTCCACTCATGGTGAGTGATCATTCGGCTTGGTTATAGTCAATCGATGGGAAAGATGGACACGAACAAACTATTAACCGTGTTGACCTCGCTAGGGTTGAAGTGAGCCACGTCGACACACACGAAAAGAACTAGCTGGAATGAACCTTATGTTACGCACTGGGGAGAGGGAGAGAGAGAGAGACAAGGAGAGTGCAGGGAGAAATGGGAGGAGAGAGAGAGAGAGGGAGGGGGGAGAGAGAGACAAGGAGAGTGCAGAGAGAAAATGGGAGAGAGGGAGAGAGAGAGAGACAAGGAGAGTGCAGAGAGAAAATGGGAGAGAGGGAGAGAGACAAGGAGAGTGCAGAGAGAAAATGGGAGAGAGGGAGAGAGACAAGGAGAGTGCAGAGAGAAAATGGGAGAGGGAGAGGGAGAGAGAGACAGATCGATCGAGAGAGAAAGAGAGGGAAGTGAGAGAGTAGGAGAGAGAGGCCATCTGTGAGCTGCGCACTGAGGGGAGGGAGGGAGAGAGATGGAGAGAGACGGAGAGAGATATTTCTGGTAGAGACTCACAGGAGAGAGACCAAGAGAGGAACTCGCTCTCTCACTTTCCGCATTCACACCAAAAACGCATGCGCCATTTTGCGCGCTCAAACATTTGAATTCGGTGCTCATGTGAGATGTATGCCATTTGCATGATGAATGGAGCAATGATTGACAGTACCTATCTCAAATCAGTGATTTGTGGCTCGGAGACATTTTTGATTAATGTGAATTGAGTTTATTGGAAATGCTTCGCATTGACTGTTTGTACAAATGAGCTGGAGATAAGTGCCTAGGAGTGCTTCTGACTGGTGGCAATGGCCACTGTCTTGATTTCGAGGTATTCATGCAGACCGTCTTCGCCGTTCTCACGTCCAAAGCCTGATTGTTTGAATCCACCGAACGGAAGCTGAGCAGTGAGTGCCAGGAAGGTGTTCACCCATACAGAGCCAGCTTGCACCTGTTGAGCATACTGAAGAGCCCTGTCAAGGTCCTTGGTGAAGACACCTGCTGCCAGACCGTACTGAGTGTTATTGCTGCGTTCGACCACTTCGTCGAAAGTGGAAAACTTAAGAATTGACTGGACCGGACCGAATATTTCTTCTTTAGCAATGGTCATGTCATCAGTGACATTGGAGAACACTGTTGGTTTCACAAAGTAGCCAACGTCCTTGGCCTTTTGGCCGCCTGCCTCCAACTTGGCGCCTTCTTTCTTTCCCACCTCGATCATACCAAGAGTCTTTGCGAACTGTTTCTCGTCGATTTGAGGGCCCATCTGAGTGCCTTCATCGAACGGGTCACCGACCACTCGGTTTGCAGCCAATTGAGCCGCTTTCTGCACAAACTTATCATAGATGCTGTCTTGCACGAAGACTCGGGATGAGGCACAACAGCACTGACCTTGGTTGAAAAAGATTCCTTCGTGCTGAAACACAACTAACTTTAGCACCTGGAAGCACTTTCAAATTGTGGTCTGTCTTACCGCCACTTTAACAGCCAAGTCAAGATCTGCATCGTCGAAGACCACCAAAGGCGATTTTCCGCCCATCTCCAATGTGACTCGCTTGCCATTCGATCGACCAGCTTCAGACTGAATCAACTTGCCCACTCCTGTTGAACCAGTAAATGCGATCTTGTCTATGTCCATATGAGCAGCAATTGCTGCACCTGCATTGGCACCATAACCAGGCACCACATTGAGCACTCCAGCAGGGAATCCGGCTTCTTGGGAAAGAGATGCAATATACAATGCCGTCAATGGAGTCTGAGAGAATATAACTTGGTAAATATGGTAACACCATTAGCATGACACTAACCAGTTCAGATGGCTTAATCACGACTGTGTTTCCTGTGGTGAGCGCGGGTCCAATTTTCCATGAAAACATGTACATTGGAAAATTCCATGGGATCACTTGACCACACACTCCCACTGGTTCGGCTCGAGTGAAACCAAAGTACTTGCCATCAGTGGGCACAGTCTTGCCATGAATCTTATCAGCAAAGCCGGCATAATATCGAATAGAGGAGACTGAACTATTCACATCGATCAACGCTTCACTGAACGGTTTACCGTTGTCGAAAGACTCGAGACTAGCCAGGTAAGCAGAATCTCGTTCGATTAAGTCGGCCAATTTAGACAAAAGTCGTCCTCGTTTCGAGGCGTCCATGGTACGCCATTCTGAATTCTGTTTAGTATGCGATGATTAAATCAATGTCTCTTGGCAATACAAACAACACAAACCCGAGAGAAAGCAGTTCTCGCTGCCTTGACCGCCAAATCAATGTCTGCCTTGTCTGCCTCTGCAACTTCGGCAATCTTCTGTCCGGTTGCAGGGTTGATGGTTGGGAATCGACGTCCAGTGACAGAATCCACAAATTTACCGTTGATGAACAGTTGGTTGAACTTTATTGGAGGGTTGCGAATGAGTTTAGACATGATGAAGGTAATGAGTAATAATAACCAGAAAGACAGACACAAACAGAGCAAATTCGTGGCGATGTCGAGAGAAAACACTGACGAATGCAAACACTGTTGACAACAACCGACCGATTTAAACAAGACAGACAAAGTGGCGCATGAACAGTGCCACTCTAGCAACTGTTGGGAAATGCGATGGCCAACCAGATGATAACGAGGTAAAGTACTTTGCAAGGCACGAGATGTGATTAGGGTAGGTGGAAGAATGCTAATGAGACGGGCAGGCCACAACACTGACTGGCACTAATCTGCAGATGTGCTGATGGGGCAGTCGGCCAGGCATGTGCACACTGAACAAAACCAACAAGACATTCTCTGTGTGCCATTAATCACCAGTGCTCATCACCCTTGGCAATACTTTCACTCGGTCAACCCTCACTACAGAGATCTCTAGACAAGTAACAGTCAATAAGCCACAGAAAAGGACATGTCTAGTCTTGCACTCCACGAAGTTCAGGGGAACGTTCAATCGAACAAGTGTCGACCATTGCTCAAAGTGCATTCAATGAACGCACCAGGTCTGGACTCTAATCAATGATTCAATCAATCAATTAATTGGTTAAACATTGGTGGGAGATTGTATGTGTGGTTCGTTCGGTTCTTTCTGACACATTGTCAAGACAAATATTTGTCATAGAACTAATTGCTCGATATCGTATTTCCCTATATCCAGGATGTGTGCCCAACGAGAACATATGTTGGACAAAGCAATTACCGCCAACACAATACTCTAGTGACCAAAATGAAAACATTCTCCAAAGTCAGCCAAGTGACTATTAATAGCACTGCTGTTTGGCTTCAATTGGGTTCGCCATCGAACAGCAATTGCACTTTGGTAGAGTGCAATCAGGCACACGATCACATGTTGACTTCGTGCCAGACTTGCTCGTTGGAATTGGCAACACATTAGTACTTCCATTCGACCTTCAACCAATCAGTGTAGTGAAGCATTCACTTTCATCACATTAGTCAATCGACTTTGCATAATCCGTGTGTCATCCATTATCGAGCAATTATTTTCTCGTTATAATATACATTTATATGGGCGAGATAAAGTGTACTGTAAAGTTGTTGCTTGCAAGCTGATCATGATCGTAATTTGATATAAAATTGTCATTTATAAGTAGATTTGATGATTAACTTTAATAATTATATTTAATAATTACCCATGTTTGACTGGGAAATTATCAAAATAATTTATTCAAAATAAGTCTTTATATAATCACTCTAATAACTAAAATAAATTGATTTGATGCCAGTCTGTTTAGTCTAATCATTAAGAACACAACTGCTTTATTAAAGTCTGACCATCATTTAACTTATCGATGAATAATGATGGAAATCGTTTTATATTGGTTAATTAATGATGTACAAAGTGGCAATAGGCCGAGTATATACAATATTTGAAGTATTAGTGAAAGTCTCCTTGAATCACCTTTGCGCCGATGTGCATATGCATGCTCAACAGACCGCACAACAACACAACACTACCCGCGTGCACCGCGCAATCAGCTGATTACATGTACAAACTACACGGCTCGGACTTGTGGCTTGCTGCGATTCGGTTGTGATTTATTATTTATTCATGAAGACCACGGTAAGTTATGATCCTCGAGAGTACTTGTCCAGACTGGACAACTAATCGGCGATGTATCAGTACAATTTGTGATAACGAGAGGTGAAGATAGTGAAAAGTATTGGGTAGGTTATTTGGAAAGAATCTTAAATACATCATTTGGCTGCGACGAGCCAAAACATGCCTGACGCAATAACTAATCATATGATCCACAGACACAATTGGTAATTCGATTAGTGAGCTATATCCAATTGCGACTCACATTGGCCAAACAATTTTTTTGTTATCGACTCGAACTTTGGACGGACTTGCTTGAAGACTAGTCACTTGTTGTGTGCCGCAAGGCAATCATACTTGGCTAATCGGTTGGTTATGTTCAAACATGAAGCGATCATTTGTCGAATCTGTCTCGATGTCGATATGAAATGACTTGGCCTGTCAAATGTTTCTACCATCTGTGACACAGTTTGAGTTTGAGCACAGTAGAGTTTGATCCGATTCCGTGACTGTTTGTTCAATCAATCCTCTTCGGACACTTCTCAACTGACATTCAATGTGTTCACCACCAACCTAACAAGCCATCAACACTTGTATCATAATTTTTATTGGTCACCAATATCATCGTCAACCATGACCAAAGCACCATCCGGAAATGCACGCACTCGTCAATTGGTCATCTTCACAATTTTGTTCACGGGTTATGCTACTTATGCCCTAAATCGCAAAGCTGTCTCACTCGTCTTGCCAGAACTAATCAAATCGGGCTTGGACAAAAGTGACGCTGGTTTGTTTGTGGATATCTACTAATTATCCTTGTTATTTAATTTGGTCTTTTTCTAGGTCTCATAATTTCGTCTCAAAACATCGCTTACGCCATATCAAAGTTTGTTGGTGGTATTTTGTCTGATCAACTTTCGTCGAAGCTTCTCTTCGGTTCTGGTTTACTCTTCTCAGGCCTAGCCACAATCATATTCGGACTTTCCAATGATTCTGTGTTTATATTTTCCCTTCTTTGGTTTTGCAACGGGTTTGCTCAAGGCGTGGGATGGCCCTCTTGTGCTAAAGTGCTTCGGCATTGGTTCTCTCCGGACCAGTTCGGCACCTTTTGGAGCTTGCTCAGTGCTTCGGCTAACATTTCTGGTGGAGTATCACCGTTTGTGGCCACATTCATCACTCTCAACTACGGTTGGCGCACAACATTGATTACGTTCGGAGCTGTCTCGCTTGTCATGTCTTTGTTTGGATTTCTCGCTGTTATTGATAAACCAGAAGATATCGGATTGCCTATCATCAATCCGAATGCCTCTCCCGTGAAAAGCGACAAGAAAGGTGACATCTCAACCTTGTTATAATGCCAACTGACTATTATTTAAATATTAGATTCACTCAAGTCGGACATTACCTGGCTAGACTTGTTGAGGAGTCCTTTTATCTGGTTGGTTTCATTCTCCTACATGGTTGTCTTTGCTGCCAAAACAAGTGCCTGTGACTGGGGTCAGCTTTATTTGATCGAGGAAAGGGCAAAATCGCAACTTGTCGGTAAGAGATTTTTAATCTAATCTAAGATCCTTAAGTTCAATACTTACGAGTTATTTCTTTAGGGTCTTCATTCACTTCCAGTGTTGAATCAGGAGGTTTCTTTGGTGGCGTCTTGGCAGGCTATTTGACTGATCTGATCCTTCGAAGAGCTTCTAATTCTAAAACAAAGTCAAACGCGAGTGCTCGTCTGCCAGTGGCCATCTTGATGATGTTCATGGTGGCTTTGTGTTTGCACGCACTTCGGTTTTACGTACACGAGTCTACCTCGCAACTGTTCATCACTACTTTGGGTTTCATTCTCGGCTGTGCCTTATACGGTCCAATTGCTATTTTTGGTGTGATGGCCAGTGAGGCAGCTCCTTCTCATCTTAGTGGAACTTCGCATGCCATCGTGGCGCTTGCTGCCAACGGTAACTCTAACTCTCTTGATAACGGTCTACTAACTATTTTTCCTCTCTCCAGTGGGCGCTATCATATCTGGTCTTCCCTTCAGTCTGTTTGCTCAACAGTATAGCTGGGCAGCGGTATTCTTTTTACTCGAAGTGGTAACAGGTGCCACTGTAGTGATTATGCTCATGGGTCAAAGCATTCAACCAAACTTTGGTACTAAGAAAAAGAAAACCAACTAGGTACTGAACTTTGACCTTTTTTTGTAAATTACTTAAACATTTATTTGGTTAATCTCCACTTTCGACATTAAATTATAATATAATGATTACAAAATTCCGCGTGGAATACATCGAGGTGATTGGCCCAGACTTTCCATGATGTTCAATTCATTTTCAACTGGAGGATAATGGGCACAGTCACCGTTTACCGAAATGGAAACCCTGTCTATCTCGGTCAAATATCTTCTAACTGCCTGTTGTTCGTGAGGGTTGCAGTAGATCGCGTTAAAAAGGTACTCCTTGAGACAGGCGATTTGTAACCATCGAGAACAGCATTGGCGCTTGTTCTGATACAGCGTCATTGAGAATCGTTTCAGTGCTTCATTTCTGCACTGAGTTCGGTAGCGAACGGGAAGATTCATGAAGCAAGACGTAGTTAGTCGAGAAGGTCGAATTGGCAAATGGTCAGTGTAGAGTACTAGATCGTTCTTACTGGTGGCTTCTATGCCCAACACCAACCAATTGACCAAAAGAAGCGATATAACTACAGACGGAAGCATTTCAACTGACTGTTTGCGAATTGTCAATTCAGTGTGATTGGTCACTTGTAAGTGAGATGAAACAAATTTAAATGAAAACTGCCACGTTTTTGTCAGGTTGGGAAAAAACAACAAAACTAAACCAGGAAATGGAGCACTGATAACGAACCCACAGTGACCAATGGTGGCCAGTGGAAATCGTTTTCACGCATTATGCAACTGCCCTCATCGCTACATCGACCATTGTGTGATGGTAGACCAATTGCTTAAGCGATAGGCTAATACGAGACCCGATTCAGCCACTAGATAATTCTCCTTTTAAAGGTGACATTTGTTTAAAGTCTTTCATAAAGATATTTGCAAATTTCGAATTGGTAAAGACTTTATTCGTTTGAAACGAACTTTTCTGGGAGAGTTCCACTGAGCATTGCATCATTATCTATTCACAGGTGTGATGTCGACAAACAAATTGATCGTACGTGAGTTGTAAGAAACGAATTGTGCCCAGTGATTTATGGCTAATTGAGTGTATGTGTGTGATTAATGTCACCGTGAGCACTCATGTGACAGACTGGCAATGATAATTAACAATCGACCAAGATTTGTTCAAATTAACTAAACCAATGATCGACACCAAGCACACTAAGAGAATATGCTGAGTGCGATTGGAATGTATTCGACCCAACATTGAAAAATACTATTTGTACTGTCAGAGAATGGTTGCAAATCTAAATTGGTCATTTGAGTGTAGACCTTTTTCTGACTAAATATATTCATAAAGACAGATAAATTGCCAATCTGGCAATCGTGTCACATTTGATTGAATGTCATATCGACTTGAGACAATGTCATTCCATAGGAACATTTTTCACGGGCGAATCCCACAAGAGGCACTTTCTTCAAAATAATGATGAAGCATTCCTAGTTTCCAATCATTGGCCAATATCGATTGGACGATCGTGACATGACAAGATCGAACAAGTAAAGTGTCGAATCATTTGTCCAAAGCAGTAATCAAAGTGTGGTCACAGTTTCCAATTGCACTCAACACTGAACAATGCAATTTGTGATCGAAGCACTAACCAAAGTAGTGTCCGCACAATTCGGTCTGCCTTGATCAATCATCGATGGCCTGTCTGTGCTCTGTTGGTCCAGTGTGACAAACAGTGATTGCCATAATTTCTATATTTAAATATAGTTGTCACCTACAGTGTCATCTTTTTTCATTTCTCGTGGCGCGTTATCACTTTGAGATCTCTACTGGTTGGCTATTGTCGATATGTCTGACTCTCGCAAACATAGTGAAGACAAGACTTCACTCAGGAGTGATCCTGAGGATTATGAAGATCTGGTTGAGACGGTAATGACTGAATGTTTGGTTACTTATAGTTTATATATTGACCCATTATTTGATTTATAGCAATACGAAATCAAAACTGAGAATTGTGGATACTTGAATGTGTATGTACAGGGCGACACGAGCTCCATCATCGCTACCACACCAGTCTTTCTTACTGTACACGACTTAGGTGCAAATCGTAAGTGGTTCACTTATTCCTCTAAATTCCAATTGACTAATTGAGTGTTCAATTAGATCATGAATTTCACAAGTTGGTAGAGCACCCGTGCATGGCCAGACTGAAGAGCCGTTCGGTGTGGATCCATGTAGACTTGCCAGGTCAGGAGTATGACTCGCCCGACCTGCCGCAATACTTCGAATTCCCTTCCCTGGACAAGATTGCGGCAGACATTGTGGCAGTGGTTGACTACTTCAAGTGAGTAATTTCTTTATTTTTCGGGTAATTAAATATTTAATCGCTCAATAGAATCAAGTATTGCATTACATTGGGAGAAGGGGCAGGTGCAAATATTTTGCTGCGATTCGCTGTGAGTACCGTAGGTGGTCATTAGGTTCAATAACTGACATTCACACCGACAGATGGCTAACCCGGATCGCGTTTTGGGAAATGTGTTTATTCATTGTGTGGTCAGTGTGGCAAGCATGACCAAATACTTTCAGGACAAGATCATGTCTTGGAAGCTGAGCTCGTTCGGAATGAACTCTACCGCAGACCAATATCTGGTGTACCACAAGTTCGGAATGGTCAGTTCAGTTTGAGTTATGCTCTAACAAAGCAATAACGTTTGAATGTTTTTTTTGCTTCACACAGTATCTCGACTCTCGCAAAGATCTCGACCATGAAAAGACAATCAATCGATATGTCGAGCGACTGCACAAACGAATGAATCCGAAGAATCTTCGTTTGTACGTGGACGCATATCTAAGGTAAGAGAACATTTGTTGAAGATGTGGAGTTTTATTCAGATTGGCCTTTGTAGTCGTAGTGACTTGACTAGTTTGGTGAAGGAGAAACTCAAGGTGGACACAATGATCGTGTCAGGCTCGTACCCTCATCTGGTTCATCTTACAGACGAGATGCAGGCCCAAATGGACCCGAAGATCACCACTCGAGTGAACATCGAACGTTGTGGCTCGGTGATGGGCGAGGCACCAGAGATATTTTCCTACGATCTCCTTCTGTTCTGCCAAGGACTGGGTTTATGTAAGTGCACCACAATCGATAGTTTTGGTTAATGTTGGTTAATTACAGTTTCGGCATTGCCAATTTCGAGAAATGGTTCTATTAGTGTCAACTAGAGGTGAGCTCCCCGATAACATTCGGATGGAGAAGAATTGCAAATTATTCTCAATAAACATGCTCACATCACCTACTATCGAGTTTCCACTTGTGGTCACGAGTTCTTTCCGGATGCATTACCACTGTGGTGCACGTGATTCGATTAATTAAATCGGTTCTAACCAAACGGACTCTATAAATAAACATTCCTAGATGTACTTATGCATTCCATTCAGTTCAAATTGATTGCTTTGCTTTAATTAACGCAAAAGGATAAACACAGATAGACCGTGCTGACACAGACAAAGCGCTGATAAGATGTACTTTCTGGCACGATTGCAACACTATATGCTTAAATATGGACAGAGATGTCTGTGGTAGTTAGAGAGCGACAAACAATCAGCGAAACAATCGATCGGTGTTATTGCCTTTATTACGCAAACAAAAGTGCTCACTTCATATGGCACTAAAGAGTTACCTATTTACAATCTTGACCTGCTGGCACCGCAGTGTCCTTTATTGGCAAACGGTTTGTTTTGTCCATTATTGTCAATTTGAATGTGCACATGTCAACAACGCACTATAGGACGATTGGTTCAGTGGAGCTTGACCAGTTTGCTCAGTAGTATCTGATCAATTGGTTAATGATGCTGATCAGTTTACTCTTGTTCACTCGAATGTTATTGTCCAAAGTTCTCTCCATCTCAGTGCCTCGATAAACTCCTGAGGCTTTCATCTTTTCCAGGCCGGTAACGTAAAGAGCCAACTCCTGGATTTGGTCGGCTGTTCGGTTTCTGCCCTCTGCCCTGAGATTATTCAGCACCATGTTCAGTGCTTGGTTGAAACTGATGGTGACCACCGCGTAGTACGATTCTTGTGGTTTCTTCTCGACTCTTATTCGTTTCAACTCCAACTCAATAGAGTTTAGTTTGCGAGCCACATTTCGTTCTACGGAGGACAAAAGAGACTCGATGTAACGCAAAGGCTCTTTATCGGTCTCCTTCTTGAGAATGGCAGCGAACAGTTCCAGTTGTTGCACGTCGATCTTGAGCACCTCGGCCTCGCTCAATTTCTTTTGTGCTTCCAGTTCTTTAATGTCGACCTTCATTTGTTCGATCAGGATAGTGGCTTTTTTGGCCAATGTGTCTGCCTGAAGGACATCACTGTCCACAGAGATTTGCTCGTAGAAAAGTCGATTCTTCAGTCGAAGAAATTCCATTTCCAACTTGGTGATGTTTTGTTGATCAGTTTCATGAGTCAGTTTGGTCACAATGCTTGCGATACTCTGTTCGATAGCACTCAAATTATCGGTCATGCCTTTAAACCCTTTCGAGCTTAACTTGGCAATAGTTTGGTGCAGTTCGGTTTGCACCTGGGTTGCATCTTTCAAGGTTACTTCTTTGGTGGCTTCAACGGTGGCCAAAAAGCCTAAGTTAATGAATAGTAAGAATTAGTAACTAATTATTAGTTGCTGGACTTAGGTCAAGACCTGGACAAGTCTAACTTACCACCGATAGCATAAAGAACAACGAAAACTGCTCGATTACGAATCATATCGAGAAGAACGACAATAAAGTACGAGACAACAAATAAAATTGACTCTCCACAGTACCCGAGTGCATTTATATACGCTAATTGAATAATCACAAGAAATTAAAGGATGGTTGGTGGTAGTGATACATCCTCCTAGGGTATCGGCTCATCCATCTATCATTCAGGGTTTGCAAACCCAGTTCCGTCCCTCAATGCATCGAACTAACAATTCAATTCTGTACAGACATGGAATAAGGCATTGGGTTGTGCACCCCTGTGCTGGTCTGCCTTTGGATCGATTAAAGGTCACACCTGTGATATAACACCGAGATTGGGCTCGAGACTGAGTTGAGAGCCCGATTAGTGCACTAGCGAATATCGCTTTGAGATAGTCAGTGGCAGACTGATTGATCCTACTGATGCAGACATAAGCGAGTGTCGCGTCTGACGCCAAAGCACAAGCACCACAAGTGGCCATCTTGACAACACGTGCAATGTCTCACCAGTTTGCTCTTGAACCGACTAATCGATAGAACATTGTTGGTAATCAATGCGTACAGTCTGCTCACCGTACGTCAGATCACCCCTGTACGGCGGTGAGTGGTGTCATGTGCCTCGGCGAGTGACACAGACAGCACTCAACCTCAAAGTGCACCTGCTGCAACCAAATCGCGTTCAATCAGATTAATTATAACGTGCCAAAGCACTGCAGTACTGAACGAGTTACCGAGTTGGACGAGTGTCGGCTGTCGACGTAACTTTGGAAACTGATTGTTTGATCAAGTTACTCTACCGGACATCAAAAGAAGATTACTGGTCTGGTGTTGCAATGGATAAATATAACATAGCCAAAATTCAGGACACAATTGCTGTCCTCAGAGAAAATACTACTTCTCTTCTTACTTACTCTCCAGAACCAATTCAAGGAATTAATTCAAAGAATCGCTCTACATTCTAAATTCTACAACACTGTTCAACAACAAAAAACAATGTGTTTACTATACACTGTTTAAGCACACACAAAAACTTATCACAGAACTAACAAGCTGCGGAAAACTGTTTGACAAACTTAGTCGTAATCGACTAAATGAAAGACTCAGGTTAAAACATTGCAGTAGCAAATAGATATTTAGTAATAGGTTTACTAGATATTTACTAATAAATAAATAAATATTATTAGGTGATAGGCTAGAAGCTTGTTAGAAGCTAAATCTAATCCAGGATTATCAAAAGAACAATAATTAATTCATTAAATTATTAAAGACATTTGCCCCATCTTGTGTAGAGAGTTTTAACGTCAATTGGTTATAATTTGAACATTAAAAATTCTTGTGACCATGGATATATTTGTGAAAATATTCGGCACATTTATGTGATCGAAAGAGTTTGTCAAGCATGTGTTCAATTACAAACAACATACAAGATACATCAAGTACAAACTGCTTAGTCTATAAAACATCACAATTGTCAACGTCTAACTTGGTCGAGTGGCAATTAGTTTTAACTCTACCTGTACATGTAATAATACAATGGTATTAAGTTAATACTATTAACAATAATGCAAATTTAAAACAAGACAAAACAGAACAATTATGCGGTTAATTTAGTCGAATTGTTGAAATACAATGAACTAATCGAATTAATTAAACAATCTATCTAGGGAGTGACCTTCTTTATTTCAGCGACCAATCGAGTCTCTGCAGCTTCAAGTTCTTGTTCGATTTTTTTAACATCGGCATCACTTTTGGCAGCTTGCAGATCGGTGACCAACTTTTTGATCAATGTCTCGTCCTTTTCGATTACGGCCGCTTCAACGTCCTTTTTTGCAGCCTTCAACTTCTTGATCGCCTCTTCGGCCTGCTTCTCAAGAGCAGTGGCCTTCTGAATGAGTTGTTGCTTGAGAGCATTGTCCTGAGCCTGGATCTGGGTGACAAACTTCTTCAGGTCAGCTAACAGCTTATCTTCAGCAGCGAGAAGATCGTTCTCAATTTTATGAATCTCTGCTTCGGTCTTAGCGGCATCGAGATTTTTGATCAAATTCTTAACTCCGGTTTCTTCCTTCTCCAAAGTGGCAGCATCAGTGTCCTTCTTATCCTCCTTCAACCTCTTGATAGCTGCCACGGTGTACTTCTCAAGGTAGTCTGCCCGTTGTAAAAGGGCCTTCTTACGACTTTCTTCTGTAAAATCATGATCCAAAATCTTTCTCACTTGGTACGACAGTTTGTATTCCGCAGCCTGAAGTTCATGCTCAATGTGAGCAATCTCTGCTGGTGTTTTGGCAGCTTGTAGATCTTTGACCAATATCTTCACCAGTGCTTCCTCCTTTTCGAGAATGGCGGCATCAGCATCTCTCTTTTCAGTCTTCAATTTCATTACTAATGTTTCTGCCTGTTTCTCCAGAATGGTGGCTTTATTCAAAAGAATCTCTTTCTGATCAGCGTGGTGAGGAGCAGGTTGTTCGATTTTCCGTAGTTCGTAAGCCAATCGAGAATCGGCAATTGTGAGATCGTGCTCAATGTGAGTGATTTTTGTGGAATCAGAGGCAGCCTGCAATTCTTTGATCAACTTCTGAATATCGATCTCTTCTTTTTTGATAGCCGCAATTTCGGTAGTTTTGTGTTCATTTTCCAACTTCTTGATGGCCTCGTCAGCTTTCTTTAATAAATCAGTAGCCTTCACAATCAATTCCTGTTTAGCATCACGCCTAGTCAATGAATGTGAAGCGGTGGAGGGTTGAATCTTTTTCAATTCGATAGCCAATTTGGTCTCTGCAGCAGTCAACGCTTGTTCCAACTTTTTAATTTCAGCATCCGTTTTTGCTGCTTGTAGATCGTGGACTAGTTTCTTAATTTGTGCTTCTTCTTTTTGAACAATGGCTACTTCAGAGTCCTTGCCATCGTCCTTCAGCTTCTTAATGGCCTCCTCTGCTTGTTTCTCCAGAGCAGTTGCCAAATTCAACAGTTGTTCTTTAACCTTATCGTTTGGTTGTGGGTCTGTGCCATGACTGTTGAGTCTTCTAATTTCTGCGACCAGTCGATTCTCGGCAGTTTGAAGTTGTTGCTCGATGTGAGAGAGAACTGAGCCTTGCTTGGCAGCCTCCAAATCACTCACCAACTTTTTGACCAGAGCTTCATCCTTCTGAATGATCTCAACATCTGAGTCCTTCTTCTCGGCCTTCAATTTCTTAATAAGTGCCTCAGCTTGTTTTTCTACAGTTGTGGCACGTTTCAATAGATTATCCTTTAGTAGATCATCAGGGTTTTGATCTGGTTTGTTTACTTTTCGTATCATTCCAGACAATCTAAGCTCAACAACATAAAGTGCGAACTCGATATGAGCTACCTCGGCATCAGTTTTGGCAGCTTCCAATTCTTTGACAAAATTCTTGACAGAAGTTTCTTCATTCTGGAGAATAGTTGCCTCGGCGTCATTCTTGGCGGCCTTCAACTTGGCGATTGCATCCTCTGTAAGTTTCACTAGAGATTTGGCATGTTGCAAAAGATTGTCTTTCAGATCATTTGGGTGCTCGATTTTAAACAGTTCAAAGTTCAAACGATTTTCGGCAACTTTGAGATCGTGTTCAATGTGAACAATGTTGGCAGTTTCGGTTGCAGCTTCAAGTTCCTTAATCAACTTTTGAATATCTGCTTCCTCTTTCTTAAAGACGCTCACTTCGTGAGTGTTTTGCTCGGTCTGTACTTTCTTGATGGCTTCATCTGCTTTCTTCAAAAGTCCATTGCCTATGGCGATTAGATTCGACTTTACATCTCGAATAACTCTTCCTTCAGCGAGAGAACCTGAAGAACAAAAGTCAATGTGAGAAAGAAAGACTACTTGTGAGCTTACTTACAGCCAAACAAGGCAACAATTGCGAGGACAAGCAAATATCTCATGTCTTTGGAATTAGTCAGAAATGTCATAATAACCAGAGTCAAGAGCCTTGTCAGTTTATATAGATAAATTGTCCCATTGAGATTCACGACGGGGATCGATTGAAGATGTCAATTGAGATTTGTCAAAGCCACAAACTGATCACAATGAAAATGTCAGTAATAAAATATCCTGGTAGACAAGCAAACGCACCCTCACTGACAATTCAATTGTCTCAATCTAAGTGATAAGCCATTAAACCCATCCAGAAATGGTTCGATCAACCACTTTTGACTGATATCAACTAGTGTACATCTCGAGATGGCGAGATGCGATTGCGACAAAGAAAATACAATACTAATGATAAGGTAATCGCTATCGAAGGTGACCTTTGGACTTAAATATAGTGTGTAGCATTTAGTGTGAATATGACTAATTGTCATTGGCTATATACACGAGAATATATCAAACGTATTTGATTGAAACAAGACAGCCAATTCAAATGAGAAGCACTGGTCGTATTGAAGTGAGACCATCGTATTTCGACCAAACATTAATGTATTGACATGTGAGAAAGTCCCCACGGAATGTTCCACTGGAAGATCCTATTTGGTTAACCTGAATTGGAGCAATCGCAAATGAGATCTTATCAGTATCACAGTAAATCCCACTTGTCACAAACTGACAAGTTGTAAAATACAGTGATTACAAAGTTGGCACAAAGCAAACATGTTTGAGGTGTATGTGATGTGTCGACATGACTGATGCTTGAGGATTGACCATGCAGACCGACTTTGGTGCAATTTGCGACTGGTGACATTTGAACTTATCCGCAAAAGGTTCCATCTTGGGTTTCTATCACTGGAAATTTCATTAATGACACTTGAACAAAAGGCACAAAAGTGCCCCACATTTATTGAATACACCATGGTAAATACCAATGTGAATTTAAGCAAGCAATTTGGCCATTGTTTGGCGAGGCACAGTAGGAAGCAAGTCAGTGGCTATCAACCATATTTTGCAACACAAATCGAGTCAACTGTGAGGCAACTTTTTTTGTGACAGACAATTTGCCAATTAGTGACCCATTTATATAAATTGCGAATGAGACATGAACAGAAACTACATGAACGTACCGTACCGTTAATTACTACCTGGCCATAAAGTGAACCAGACAGCGGTTCGGAGTAGTTGCGTTGATCAGACCGATCAGTCTAGCTCAGTGCAATTGGTTCGTTACAGCTGTCGTCCTTATCGGGCAATAAAAACGACAAATGAACCAGTCCGGTCTGAGTAACGGGCCTAAGTGGAATTTGCATTTATGGTCATTTCGTGTGATATCTCAACTTGCAGGTGTTTATGGCACTGTTGAAGGCAGATAACCATTGAAACCATGAACTCGACTCTGTCACTGGTGGCATATATGCTCGTGTATATAAAGCAATCGAAGCCATTGGGTCTGGACTCTTCCCCCATTGGTTTTGCAGTGAAACCTCGGCATAATGAAACTAGCACTGGTGACAGTCACCGTCTTGCTGGCCACGGTAGTATCGGCCACCATCGAACATTATAATGGCAACTCGGTCTATCGATTGCGACCAAGCAATGTCCTCCAATTGTCCCTGCTACAGAAGCTCCAAGATGAAGGCGTAATTCATTAACCATTTGCCCTTTTACGTGAATTAAACATTTTTTGTTTGCAGGTCGACTTCTGGCGAGAACCAGATCAGGTTAACCGAATTGCCGATGTGATGCTCACTCCCGAGAACAAAGAAAAGGTGCTCAAGTACTTCAAGGACAACAAAATTCCATTCGAAGTGATGGTGCCAGATGTTGAAAAGTAAGTTGAAATAGATTTTTGTGAGATAATAAATTAAATTGTTGCTTATCTCAGAGTAGTCGAAAAGGAGCGCCAACAGCAACGAATGGCAGCTAAAATGATGGAAGGTCGTGCATTGACCAGCACCCGAAACGAAGCTATTGCTGGTTTCTGGAACGCCTATCAACGATTCGCCCAACACACAGCTCTTGTCGATGCCCTGGTGCAACAGAACCCTAGTATCGTCACCAAAGTGACACTGGGCACATCATACCAAGGCCGAAGCCTGATCGCTGCCCGAATTGGTGCCAACCAAAACATCAACAAGCCAGTGATTTGGATTGAAGGAGGCATTCATGCCCGTGAGTGGATTAGTCCTGCCACAGTCACCTACTTTGCCCAACAGTTGGTAAACAAGTACAACGCCAATGACGCCGATGCCCGAGACTTGCTCGCATATTTCGATTTTTACATTGTGCCCGTCCTCAACGCCGATGGTTATGAATACACACACACTACCGTGAGTACATTCTTGACATAAAATAGACGCCACCAACTTGATTCTGCCAATAGAGTCGATTGTGGCGAAAGACTCGACGACCAAGCGCCAGCTCGCCTAGTTGCATTGGTGCCGATCCTAACCGAAACTTTGGTTATCAATGGGGAGGCACTGGTGCCAGTACCAATGCTTGTGCTGAAACCTACCGAGGCGACTCTGCCTTCTCCGAACCTGAGGTTAAGGCCGAAACTGACTACATTTTGAACAACCTTTCAGGAAAAGTGAAGTCCTTCCTGTCGGTTCACTCATACGGCCAGTACTGGCTATATCCATGGGTAAGACAGAACATCGAATTAGACTTTCACTTAATGTATTGACACTAATATTTTACAGGGCTATGCTAGCGTACTCACGCCTGATGATGCCGAACTGGTAAGCATTTGAACCGAATCCGAATGCAACTTTAATTGTTAAACTGTTAATTGAATCATATAGAACCGAGTGGCCAGACTGTCAGTTGCTGCACTGAACACAGTATCGCCGAACATTAGATACACCATCGGAACTTCGACCAATGTGCTCTGTATGTCTGGATGTTTGTGATTGTTGCCAAAAGATAACCATTTGCCTTATTATGCAGACGCTGCCGCTGGTGGTGCTGACGATTGGTCATATGGTTCAGCGAAAGCCAGGTATTCGTACACCGTGGAACTTCGTGACACTGGCAGCTATGGATTCCAATTGCCCGCCTCGCAAATCATTGCCTCTGGCACTGAAACCACCGCAGCTTTCATCGCCCTTGCCAAAGCCGTGAAGGCATCAGGCGTTTAAGCAATAAACAATACTGCACTAGTGATAATGGTCAAGCAAATTCACTTACAATGCAAACCTCAATAAATGATTAATGACGACAATAAAACAATTGTCCTCATGATAACGATGATAGATGCGCTTTGTAATGCAAAAAGACCATAAAGTCCCCGAAAGATAGTAAAAGTTGCTAAAAATGAAGGTACAGAGTTACAGTGCTGAGGGCACTTGCCTCGAGTGTCAATTGGTAAATAAGCATTGATCTATCATGCTCTTGATTGGTGATAGTCATTTGCGAAGAAAGGATCAAATTGCAATGCTTAGACCGATAGCGGCAATATTGAAAACAAACGACGTCGTCGATGGTGGCTGAAAGGGAAAACTTTCAGTACGTGTTCGAATGTATAAATAGAAATGCTACAAATGAAGAAAGATGGTGTTGGCGAAGAAGACACAAACAAAGAAATACACACGGCACAAGTTGAACCAACTTTCTGTAGATGAAATTGTCTAAAAGAGAAGAGAATATTACAGCAGGAACGAACGTACCGAATATATTACCGAAGCCAGTGGAATAGAACACAAACTGCCAATGTCAGGTGATCGACAAGCAGCGTCACCAAGCACAAAGTTCACTTCTTCCACGGAGAATGAGCAAAATGGACAGAATGGCCAGGGCAGCGATGTCACTGATGTGTCGATTGGTGCTGACCATCAAATAACTGTGACTGAGTTGATCGGTCCATTTGGCTGGTGGCAGTTCAACGTAGCCGCCTTCTACTTCATCGCCTACATTTTGACCACTTTCAACAATCTCGGCGTTTCATTCCATGCAGCCAAAACCGATTATCAATGTACGCAGTGGACGACAAGTGAATCCATCCAAAACAGGACAACTCAGGTATTGTCCATGTTGTTGCCAATTTCATAAATTACGTTCGTGTCAATTAGTTGTCGACCGAAGGAGAGTGTGGTGGGTGTGCCAGATGGTCATTCAACAATTCGGTTGACTTCAAAGAGACCATTGTTTCCGAGGTAAGTGATTATCACTGGTTATTGATTCGCGGGCTCAGTTCTTTAATCTCAGTTCTTATACAGTTTCAACTGACATGTGGTCAGGAGTGGTTGGGGTCGTTTTCCCAGTCAATCTACCAATTGGGCTATGTCTTCAGTGGAATCTTTATTGGCTATGTGTCCGATTCTTATGGAAGGTACCGAGCATTATGTGTGGCCTTACTATTTGAAATTCTCGGTGGAGCCATTTTGATTATGTCCAACTCGATCCACGTTTACATTCTTGCAAGGTTCATTCTTGGCTTTGGTGACAGTGGCCGTGGCCTGTGTCTTTATATGCTTATTTTGGAAACGGTAACATTTCCTCTTGTAAGTTTGGAAATTGATTCTAATTTATTTCAATTTTTTAGGTTGGCAAACGTTACCGTACTGATGTTGTCCTTTCTACCAGTTTCGGATGGGTTGTTGGTTATCTTCTTCTGCCAATGGTTGCATATCTTGTGCGAGATTTCAGATATCTACAGTTGGTGCCAACGCTCACTGTGACCATAATGTTTGCTCTATGGGTTCCAAGCATTCCTGAATCGCCGCGATGGTTGCTCACTAAGAAACGATATCAAGAAGCGCGTGAATTACTTCAAAAAGCTTGTCGTCACAACGGAAAACTCAATGAAGATTTTGAAAAGAAGTTTCGTTTGCTTCAACTGAACAATAGCACATCAAGTGAGACTGCCAAATTGAAAGGGGGAAAAGAAAACGACACCAAGGCGACCATTTGGGAGTTGTTGAAAAGTCGTCAGTACCGAACGATAACGTTGATCATGTGGGTCTCGTTCTACATCAACGGCTTCATTTATCACGGCTTCAATCTCAACGTGGATATTTTGGGCGGCGATGTCTACCTAAACTTTGCATTGGCAGGTTTGATTGAAATTCCAAGTACTGTGCTCAATCTGGTTGGAATGCGTTTCATGGGTCGAAAGACATTCACGATCGGCACCATTCTGTCCGCGGCAATGTGCTACTCTGTGATTGTGCTCTTCCAGTTGTGGTGGGCCACTGACCACTGGTCAATCGTACTCTTCAGCATGTTGGGCAAAATGTTCATCTTCAGCACGTACAATGCCATTTACATTCATGCTGGAGAGATCTTTCCGACCCAACTGCGTCACTCGGGCGTGAGCTCTTGTTCGATCGCTGCCAGGTTTGGGTCCACTGTAGCACCTTTCGTCAAAGAACTCGTAAGTACAGCTTCGCACGTCTGCTGATCTGATCACTAATTGATTTTTGCACTCAGGCAGCCAGTTTTGGTCTAACTATAACTATGGTCATATTCGGCTCAATGTCATTTGTGACAGCCTTCTTGACGATATTTTTGCCCGAAACAAAAGACAAAGAACTTGTAGATCTCATTCATTAATATTTAATTACAGTAAAAAATATGATCGAAAACATTTTTATTCTTAAATTATCAATACAAAAAAATCTAAGCCTTGGCTTCGGCAGCAACACGATCCTTCTTGAGAGGGCCCTGTTTAAAGATAAAACAAGTTAGCAATCAATTAAGAAAAGTTAAATGATAGAATAAATGAAAAATAGTGATCAGAAGGAAGGCAGAAAGCATATGGTTTATATCTTCATTATTTGTCAAAAGAAATGCATTCATCATGTAAAGATATTAAAGATAGAGATAGAGAATGGGCTTACCATAAAAGCTCTCTTTTCGTTGGCGGTTTGGAATTTGCCGTGACCGAACTTGGATGAAGTATCGATAAACTTGAGGTTGATCTTTTCCAAGGCAGCTCGTTTGGTTTGCACAAGTAGTGACTAAAATAATAAAAAAAATAATTAATTTATGATCATTAGATTAATTCATAAACTAAAACTACAAAGAATCAGCCCTATCATTTATAAAATCATTGAATCTCATTCAAAGTATTAGGCTCTATGATTGAATCATCATGCTATCAGTATTAAAATAAACTAATCAATTACAGTAAATACTAACCTTGCGAAGAGTCAACACACGCTTCTTAGAACCAGCGGTACAACCCTTAATCATGAGATAGTCGCAGTTGACGGTACCATAATGAGGGAAGCCACCCTGAAAACAGAAAAAGAAAGATTAAATTATTTGTACAAAAAAAATAATTCAAATTCATATGTAAAATAATTGTCAGTCCGCCCTAGGTTATCTACATGTATAGATTAGGAGGTGTATTTGGTACACTTGGTTTATCATCACCATCTAAAGACAATAAAGCTCAATACGGCAAACGACTTACCATTGGAGTGATATTCTTCTCGGTCAAATCGTACTGAGTGGAGCCGTTGTTTTTGCCATCCTTACCACCCTTGCCAATCTTGTAGATCTTCTTATTGATTTCAGTTCGGTGGTGATAACCCTTTTGACCAGCACGAGCGACGGTAAACTGAACTCGACTTGGATGCCAGGCACCGATACAAGCGACCTTTCGGAGACCCTTGTGTGTCTTTCGGGGCAATTTCTTTGTGTGCCAACGGGAAGTGACACCCTTGAATCCTTTACCCTTAGTAACACCGATAATGTCAATCATCTCGTCTTGGGCAAAGAGACTGTCCACAGAGATAGGCTTCTCAAAGTGAGCACGAGCCCAATCGACCTTCTGCGAAACGGTTCCACCATTGACTTGGACTTCCATAACGTGTGCTTTCTTTTGGCGCTTTTTCATCAGTCGCATCTGAGTATGGGCAATGACACGCACAACGGTGCAGTACTTCTTGATGCGAGCCAAGTCCAAATCGATCTCACGCTTGCCATCAGGATCAGCCCATTTCTTAGAATACTTGGTAAAAGCCTTCTTCTTGGACTTATACCTAATAGGTTTGACAAGAAAAAATCAAATTTGATGCGAGAGAATTGCCTCATCACAATGTGAGCGGAAGCAGATTCGTTTAAGTAAAGGAAGTGGGCTCATATGAACTTCCGGAAGGAAGCGCATAGAGGAGCCGTAGTTGTTCAGATTCAGACTTAAAAATTATATACAGAAATTAAGACAATTACCAGTTCTTGTAAAATCGTCGTCTGCATTCTTCACTCAGGTGCTCGGCCCAAACGGTTTTGAATGGTCTCAAACCCTTGGGAGTTTCGATGTAGCCAACCACACCGACAATGACCATTGGAGGGGTTTCCAAGATAGTCACGGCTTCAACAACCTCCTTTTTGTTCACCTTCGAACCAGGTTTGTCGACTTCACGGACAATGTGAGTCATACCGGCCTTGTAGGCAACGAAAGCAGTCAAATGGATCGGCTTCGACTGGTCATCTTTGGGGAAGGCCTTAACCTTACCACGATGACGCTTACTACGCTTTTTGGGTGTAAATGCCATCGAGCCATGGCGAGGCGCAGAAAATTTACGATGAGACTGTGATGAGAAATAAATGGGACAAATTAATAAAAATTCAAGTTAAAATGCATATTAACTGATAGGAAAAGAAATAAATCTACAGTAGATTGATTATCTAATAATAAATTAGTCAAATCAAGTCAACTAAGAGTCAAATAAGACCAAAGTCAGACCCGAAAGGAAGACTTACCATGATGAGCACAGGAGAACGTGTGTGCAGCACCGATCGCAAAAGGAAAAGGAAGACTTCGGTAGCAGACGCACGCTGCCTGTTTGGCAAAACGTGGTGAGCATGCGCACTAGCATTGCGACTATATCTACCTCACTATTAATGATAGAATGTAAATAGCCATAAAACATGAGTCGATGCTAGCGCCACCAATTTGTCAATTGGCGCAAGGAAAACAACAAAATTTTCCAAATTGGGCAAAACTGCAAAACCAGAAACGGGGTTGTGGTGAATATGGTCGAGTTGTGCAAGTGGAAAGTGGTTTGGTTTTGTGTGATTTTGGCTCTATTCAATGATTGACACGCAACATCAATAACTCGGTTTGATTTGGTTTGGTTCGACCATGTTCACTGTAGTCTCGTGAGTATTGTTTGTCATCGACTGTATCGCTCACCAAATAATTATGTTTATTATTATTAACTATAGGAAAGTTTATACTTCAATTTGAATTATTGCCCAATTATCCTTTACGAATTGAATTGTTTGTTGTTTAGTTAGCTGTCCCTGTGATCATTGCTCTACTACTATTTCATAATGTGAATTTTCGATTAAGTTTTCTCAATCTCACAGCAATCAAGCAAATTACAGCAATTCAGTTTTTATAAGCTGACAGTATTGATTCACCTGGATGGATGGATGTATTTACACTTACTACTTACTCGATCGATCATCATTTGAACTTTATTCTGGTCAAATATATATTCACCTATAAAATAAACTTTTGAACGAAAAACTTTTCTGTGATGTCAAGTCTTTGCCTTCAAGTTGTAGTGCAATTTACTTTTTCTTCTGTTATATACTTTCACAACTAAACAGAACAATAGCTGTCTACCTCTGCTTACGCCTTGAACTAGCGCACAAAACCCTGTACATGTGAATCTGGCGTTCCTGCAGAACAACCAATAGCTTCTCGCTGTCGGATGTCGGACGAACACGCGTTCTTACCGGAGAATAGTATTGAATCCTAAGCAATCGATGAAAACATTATTATCGCAGACGTCTTTCATTTCATCAACCTATGCTCGTGAATTCTATTCATATATTATAATTTTTGATATCGTTGATTGAGTACATAAGTATTCTAATCATTAACGAAAAGATAAATTGTACTATCGTTTTTACTGGTTTTAAGTCAACTTGGACCAATGTGATAACTCTCGAGTTTGATCTACTTTTCTCCTCAATCGTGCAACCTAAATCGATCTCACAATCTCTCACAGTCATGAACATGTGAAATGTTGATAAAACAACCACTTGATTTGCATTGATCGATTTCACCCTTACTTTCGTCACACTGCCGTCACTGCGACAACTGTTTTACATTCAACAAGGAAAGATCTTATTTTTTATATAAAGAGATTTAGCAACACATTCAAGCCGCACAAACCATCATTTGCTCTTGCAAAGTTATACACGCCAGATTAGTGCTGTGCGCGAATTCCCTTTTTACCGGTAAGTTTTTTTTAATCTTTTTGAAATCCAGAGTTGATACGTCAATTGATTTTCTTATTCGTAAAACATATTTTTAAAAAATAAATCTAATTTACCACACCTGTTGATTTGAAATATCAATTTTCGTTATGTTGAAGCAACTAATTGTACTAAACACGCCAACAATACGACACGTATTAGATTCAGTATTGTGCTATAGTTATTTATGGACTCTGCTGTTAATTAATTTGATGTGTTAATGTAATTTGGCGTGTTTAATAAATCTCGCCTGGCGAACATCAGAAACATTCTACTGGTTTATGTAAATGGAGAAATTTACTGAACTGAATTTATTGAAATAAAGTGCAAAGTACAGTGCTTAATTGACATATAGTGTGCGCAATGAGATTAACAATATACTTTTTACTGTAGATGAAAGATAATGTCTCACTGCTTGGGAGATAGCGAAACGAAAAGTCTAACAGTACGCGTTTAAACTCAGTAGAGTGCAGATTGTCATTTGCAGTGCACTCTCCACCAGTTGCATGTCACTTACCTGAGCTTCACTTACCTACTGACGCCTGCGTTCCACACTTGATTTTCTTGTGTTCACCTTTACAATAAGTATACATGACATTACTATTTCGTTGAGTATATCACCGATTTGCCTATCAGTTCGTTCGTCACTTACATTATTGTCATTGTGTCAGTGGACATATGTTAATGTCTGTCTTCAATGTTGAGTCATCGTCGATCGAATTGATCAATCATCTGATGTACTGTGATTTATGCTCACTTTCAATTACACTTTCACATCTCCAGCAAACCTTTTTGTGTTATTTTATGTCACTAGAGAGATTATCAGCAGCGTTATAAACAACGTTGTTCTTAACGCTTTTTATTATTTTGGTAAGTGCAACTACTTAGTAGTTACTACTACCTGTGTACTTTGGCTTTCGTTTTCTTAAAAATTAAAATTTAGTCTTTAGTGTTCGTTGCAACAACGTTGTTAGGGAAAGATAATTTTATTATTATAAGCATTAATTAATATTTTAAAATAGTACATAAGATGATATTAGTTTATTCAAAACAGGACTAGTTAGCTAGTTTTTCTTCCGTGTGCGTTTGTCGTGCACAATTTTGCAATTGAAATGAGTGATGTGTTGCGATGGCTTGGTTTGCAAGATGAGTAGATTTGAGCAGGTTTGGTTTATTTTTTTCTGTAAGTTTCCTCACAACAGGGAATTTAGCTGCTGGCCACTTGATCTATCTGAATCAGGAGGTTTTTTGTTTGATATTTTGAATTTAATATTGACCAATGGTCTTATTTTATTTGTGTTACTTTTCCCTCGTATAGCTTTCTGTGCTCTTAACTATTGCATGGTCTTATTTGTTCTTAACCGGAAAATATGATTTGTTGTTTGTTTTTTAATAATTTTATCAATTTTATCCATTAATGAACCAACTTGGGTTGAGTTTCAATTCGCAATTCTTTCCTCTTCCCTCAGTTTGTCCAAAGATTGGTTGTTGGCGCGCCATTGTCGTCATTTGTCGGACGGACGGAAAATTTCCCTACAGCTCACTTTAGTGAGAGGATCGATCGACCTTTACTTAGTGGAATTGACGTAGTCCGGTACTGGCGTGCGAGCTACGAGTATCGATGCGAATCTTATACTATCCAATACAGCTATACCTGTCGCGTGTGTGAGTGAATCGAATGATTCCGCACACATGATTGACTCAGCGAGATCGCTCTCAGTCTGCACTCGACCAGTTTGAATCGAGCCTTTACTCTGTGAGTTTGTGTTCACTGAGCAAATTGCACTTGGACTGTTCTATTGACAATTTGTGCTCCACATACCCCAACAAACATTTGGCACACCTGAACCTTAAGGTTAGTGTTGTATGGTGTCATTTGTATACAGTCGTCTCGTTCAACGATTGTTCAGCTTTGTGATGTGCCAAGTTGTGAGTTTGGTTATTTATACATTTACCGCAAATAAAGTGCAATTGTTTCCAAGTAATGCTACATTTGGTATCTACAACACTGTCAACCTGAATGACAAACACCACTGTAGACGAGTTGAATTTTGTTAGCGCAATTTTCCTCTTTATTATGCCGAACTGTCTCGAAGTTTGCAGCTGCAGGTCGTTGCCTTCTGCGTTAATCGCCACTGCCTGACCTTTACACAATCTATTCATTGCATGAAATTTTCTGTTAATTACTCGACTTGATTGCCTTAGTTCCTTAACGCCATTCCTGAATTTGTTCTCAACTCTCGGAATTGTTTTTAGAGAATCTTGTTTTCAGTCAAACTCAACTTGAGTGCAACTAATTTGCTTCTTATAATTACATTATTGTTTGTATGTTCAATCACTGCAATGTGTTTGTCTCTGTTTGCGTCATTCGCACTCATGTGGTTTGTTTGTGGTTGCTTGACGAAAGGTAAATTGTTTGTGGAAGAAGAAATATCACTGCAATCAATCGATGGTAGACCTGCCACTGCTCTGTTCGTCTGTTCTCTTTTGGTTGATTGTCTGATTAAGCATCGATTAAGTGATTGTGAGTTAAGCATCTCGTAATATGAGTGAGTGTTATGTCACCACCGCATGGTTAGCATTACACCTACGGGGAAGCCTGTTTCAAAGTGGTTAGCCTTGACTTGTGGCGATTTATGTGTTCCGAGAGCAACACATACCATTTTGCGTCATATTTCCGCGTTAGATTTGCACATACTTAGGATGTGGCTAACATTTGTACTTTCGTTTGTTTGTCCGAACTGCCGCATCAGTGAGGTAAGGTCGAGGTCAGTGATGACTATAGCGATGCACTGTGCAATCAGTACATCTACAATTCTGTCTCCCCCTTTCTCATGTCATGATCAATGTCTATCGGCTCACTTTCAATGGCTATTAGGCAAGCTCAGCCCTTAGCTGACCTTAATACACTTTGATGATGATGGCCAGCCGGCTGGACACAATCGATGCCATTCAGATCGACAACATGTGATCGCACTTTCTCTCCACTTTACTTCCTTCTTTGTATTTATTTATAAGCAACGCCTGTTCAATTAGCTTCTTACCTGTGTTTTATTAATTAATTGATTTACATCGACTCAACTTGATCTATTTGGGTAACCTAGAACTATATTTTTCCCAAAAACCAACATGTCTCGACTTTCGGTCTCTTTGTCAACATGTCCCAATTGCCAACTAGCAAGGAGCAATGTTTCGCCTCTAGTATTCCATTTAGATGATGTCTTTGTGTCTTAGTCTCTTTCACTTTCCCACTGCACTATATGACATACGGAGTGAGTATAAGATTGAAATCATAACGGGCACAGACACGAACATAATCTATTATTACTGCATATACAGACATGGCTTGCTTTGTTACTCACTTGCCATGTAATTCATTCTTTGCAAATTGCTGTCAATTTTTGTGCTGCTCGGTTGATTCGAGGAAGCAAAGCAGAATTGACTGGCAAATCTAATGGCTCTTTAGGGTGCCATTAGGAAACCGATGAGAAGTGTGCTCTCAGTTGAATTGAGTGCAACCTGTAGAGTTAGTATATCCTCATAGTTCATCTGTGTGCGCTAACCAGATGACGTTGGGCGCCACCGGGCGCATCATTTACTGAGATGACCTCAATGAACTCTCACTTGTTGCTTGTCTAGTGCCTTCCCCCCATCACTTAGATGTCGTTGATTTGCGTCTGTGTACCACAATCTGCTCACATCACTTGATCATCTAACCACTTGCGGCAGAGTTGTGTGCTGAGCGTTTCGAATTTCCCTCTTGTGTTGTTTTCTTACTTCTGTTGGATGATTTGCTGCTGTCACATGTGCCGTACAACTCTTCACTATTGCTGGCATTTCAATCCGCACACCACCAAGGACAGTCGAAGTGCACTTCAATACGATCATCGTATGATTATCCTCTAGCACGAATCATCCCCGCCAATTCACATCAATCGAATCTGGAGACAAAGCCTCGCACATCGATTTATCGATTGACAATCGAACCTTCATGTAGAGGTACTGTGCCTGGTGCCATTTGCTTCTCACCACTTGTGGGCATTTGTTCATCTTTGCCAGCATAACAAATGTTTACTTGTACCCAGTTGTTGATTTGGCTCTTGTGTGTAATTCTATGTCCATTTGAAGCAACTGTCCTTTGACCAGATGTCTATGATCCATATTCCTATTATTGCTATGTTTTGATTGGTTTGATGGCCATCACGTTTTTTTTATTGTCACCAAACGCATTTTATCTACTATTTTGCGATACTCGTGGTTTGTTGAAGTTAACTCATTCCCTTTTATTTATCGATCACTTTAGGCGAGTGTTACATTTTTGTGTACTTACTTAATAAGTTTGTCTGTATATGTAAGACGATCTTCCTGCACTGGCAATGTGTTATTAAACTTTTGCATCATTCTTAGGTTCATCAAACCTGCACCGCATTGGTCTGTTATCACTCAGGTTGTTCCATTTACTCACATGATTTAGGTATTTGCCGGTTAAGCAATTTTTGTGATTATTGGGTTAGTGAGCGAGTAGAACAACTTGGCCATGGCTGACATCGACATTGGGGACACATGATCGAGCGTGTCCATCTCAATGTCATCAGCATTACCTGTTGCTAATTGGTCTTATCGGTGACGTGATGGACGTGTCTTGGTAACCTTTACACCGCTCACATTACGTTTCCGCAGTTATCTGCTACTGCTCCACTGGCAACCCAAATGTGACATCTAAAATGCGAAATGCCATTCCTATTTATAAAGCATTAGTATTCGTAGGTCAATTGTACTTTGATCGACAATTTCAATTTTCTGTGGTACATTTCGCCTCACCACAACCAAGTGGCTGTTTCAAGTTTGCTACTTTGCGTTTAGTGTAAATGTTTACGGTTCGTGCTGGTGGCAGTTTGTTCGTGTTTGTGCAAGCCACCGCCAGTTATCTGCAATTAACGGTTAATTAATCGAGTTTGACTGCACTGCTTTGCAATTGAAGTGCACCATCTACAGTAGTCACTGCTTTGACCATTTGCAAATTAATGTGACTTTGGTTTGTTTCATTTCGATTGGTATTTGTCATCGTCAATTAGTGTTCGTTTGTTTTATCAAAACAATTGCTGTTCTCTTTTGATTTCATTCGAAACGGCACGATATATAGAACGACGTGTGTACAGTAATACTTCATTGCTAGATAATTTGATTTGTTTTGTTTTGTTTGCTTGTTCGGTTAGTAACTCCTTTTCCTCTCAAAACAGTTTAACGAGATTCGCATCTGGCCTAAGTCCGCTTTGAATTATCTTCATTAGTCAGCCATGCCTCCGAACGCAAGTCCCGAATCTCCTTCACCAACTCTCACCGAGAATGATCAGTCCCAATTTGAACTCTCAGAGGATGGCAATAACACAGATGCTAAAGTCCATCAACTTCGTCGTCGAAATGTCTCCATTTCACATGCCGAGCAAATTTTCAACAAAGTACTAGAGGAGGCCGAAAATGTAGAGCATGCGATGCTGCACATGCTGCACAATGCATGGAATGTAAGTGATTATTTATAATATGTATTATTGTTTTGGTACCATCATTAATATCGTCACATTAGGTCTGTCATTTTTCGCACTTGCCAAAATGGCTTCAAGACAATGACTTTTTGCATTTCGGCCACAGGCCTCCTCTTGCTTCCTTCAAGGCATGTTTCTGGTCTATCTTCCGACTGCACACCGAAACCCTCAACATTTGGACGCATGGTGTTGGCTGTTTGCTGTTTATACTAATCAGCGTCTATCTGTTCGTGTGGTCTTCCTATGCAAGCATCTCCATGACTGACAAGATCATGTTGGGCATCTTCCTTACCACTGCCATCTTGTGCCTTGGCTTTTCGGCTTGCTACCATACACTTTCCTGTCATTCTCATCAAGTATGCATCTTTTTCTGCAAGTAAGTGGCACATTTTTCACATAACTTTTTTGCATATATCTCAATTTTGTTTTTTTTCAGACTGGACTACTGTGGCATTTCTCTGCTGATTGCCGGTTCAATAGTTCCTTGCCTCTACTATGGCTTCTACTGTTCTTTCTTTCCGAAGATATTTTACACCTGTCTAACACTGGTTCTCTGTGTGGCTTCACTAATTGTCTCATTTTATGACAAATTCTCCGAAGCCCACTACCGTCCAGTCCGTGCCGGGGTATTTACAGCATTTGCTCTTTCGAGTGTGGTGCCTGCCTTTCACTGGTACATCACTCATGGAGGACTCACTCAGCTGAGTACCGCATTCCAAAGTGCCATCTGCATGATTCTTCTCATGGCCACTCTATACATTACTGGTGTTATCTTTTATGCATTGCGAATTCCGGAACGGTTCTACCCGGGAAAGTTTGATCTATACGTAAGCACAACTTATTGACATTGATTCGGATGCTTAATTCTGTTCAACTTTCTTTTAGTTTCACTCGCACACTCTGTTCCACATATTCGTATTTGCGGCAGCAATTACTCACCTGTGTGGCCTTACCACAATGGCCGATGTCCGACTCTACTCGGATCATCTATCTCAATGCGAGCTTTAAACCTGATTTATTCTCATTGCCACCAGCCAAGGAGCACAACCAAAATTCATCAGTTTAGATCATGCCTCATCAGTAACTCATCGAAGCAATTCAAATAAATCGATTTAATGCAATTCAAAGCAAATTGACACTCACTCACCCATTACTCATCGAATGCTTCGAATCAAAACATCACCAACAAACCAATGTGCTCGATAATTAGAGTGAATATATTTTTGGAAGAACTTTGTCCTACTCAACCGAATGTACTGTGGAAATTTGTTGACTGATCATGATTGGCATTGGAATTACTGGAGTCTAGCACAAATCGAGGGCATGGTTATCATCTTCATGTCTGACTTGTCGATTTTAACAATTTTATAATTAGCAACATAAGAACCTCATGTGTATCTTCCTTCTGATTTTATCTCACTCATCGGTCTTGCCATCACTCCACTTGAGCACTATTCCTTGGTACAACTTCTACATCAGGCAATCAGACATTACAATTTATCATCGACCACCAAAGGCATCGAAGCAATGAACTTAACATGCCCAACTAAAGGCTTTCAATTGTGCACACGGTAATGTGATACCATTTGAACAAGTGAACACTAAACCATACTTTCTCTGTCCATCCATCGCTGTTCAACAAGTATAAAAGTGCAATTCGACTGTGTGCACAGACACTAGCACAATATTCGCTTCTAGTATTACCCTTTGATCGATCTATTGTTTGTTTTTTCTCCCTGAACGCTCAAATGTTTTCTAGTTTGTTTGCAATTCTCTCAATTGTCTATTTATTATTTATTATGTTATGTTAACTTTTGTGCATACACAGTTTTTACTGTCAATGATCGACTCGAAATCGAATAAACATCCAAATTGTGTCTGTAAGTAAGCTTTCAATTTGTGATTGGTGCTAAATACGTGTTTGGATTATGTAATATAATTTATATTCAATTATAACGAGGTGGTTTTATTTCACGCATTTATTTGCATTCAAAACAGATGCATTTGACCGATATATTTCGAGGCCATTCTCTTGAACTCTGTTCGACTATGTCAGGGCTTGACAGTCAGGCACCATTTTGTTTGGCATGAGAATTGTCTTTTCCCGAAAAATAATTCGACTTAACGGGATCAGGATCGGTCTTGGGTGTTGGGTAAATGGTAAAAAGAGAACTGTTCGATTTAATCGACTTCGGCTTGATGTCGCCTGTTGATTTGCCTAAAATAACATTGTTACTAGTCTTTGTGTTGTTAATTTGGGTTTTGCCAAACCCCTCAGATGACTTGGGTACAAATTTTGATTTCGAGTTTGACTTCATTTGCACTTGTGAGTTTTTCGGTTGCGGGATTATGAGCTTTGGTGACTTCGCACTGGTTGATGCAGATTTTTTGGAAACATTGCTAATGGATTTCTTTGTACTTGCTGGTTTGGCCTTGTTGCCTACTTTTGAGTCACTTGACTTTTGATTGTTCGGTGTTTTCACTGAACGTGCTTTTGGCCCAGTAGCAAGTTTGCTCTTGGAAAGATTGGTTTTAGCAGCTATCGGCTTTCCACACGATTTCTTGTTAAGCTCTTTCTTCGAGTGACTTGCTTTGGAAAATCTTCCAGTGGGAAACATTTGGGGAAGATGTTCAATTTTCCTTGAGTGACGATCTTGTTTTTCTCGACAAGTCACCTCAATCTCGAAAAAGTCTCTTTTGTTTTTCAATTGTTCGGAGGATTTCTTCAAAGTCACTTTGTCGATGCTACTCGGTCTGGTACCGTTTGAGTTTGGTTTTTTGTTTTTATTCTTCTTTTGGTGTTGACTCTCTGCTGAATTATTCTTTTTCTTTTTGCTGTCTCTAGTGTTGTTCTGTCCTGATGCTTTGGACGATGGTTTAGCTTGTACTTGTTTTTGATTTGACTTTGGTTTGGTTTGATTAGGCTCGAAGAAGGCCACTTTCGTTTTGCTCATTGCTGCACTCTTGGGTTTGTTGTCGGATTGCTTGACACTTTTGATCTTTGTATTTGGCTTGGAACTGGTGATATTCTTCGAACCAGGGCTTGTCTTGCAACTTTTTTTGCTCGAGTTTTGATTAGGACTAGTCTTTGTCTTTGACTTGCTCAAAGTTGCACTCGAAGGCTTCTGCTTTGTAGATGTCTTGTTGGAAGAACTCGCTGGCTTGTCCTTCAAGGACTTCTTCGACTTGGCACTTTCTGGCTTACTCTTCACATTTTGGTTCTTATTCGAATTAGGCAAGCTCTTCTTTCTATCATTCGTAGACGACTTTTGTTTCTTTGCACTGGACAATTTGTCTTGCTTGTCTTTACTCATAACAGCCCTCTTCCAACAATTAAAGGGTGACAATTTGAGTGAAATGCAAATGATTATTTAGAGATTTCCCAATGTTTTTCTACAAAAATCATTTGCAATTGCGCATTCGAAGTTCGAACTGCGAATTATAAATATTTTAAATAAGCTTGGTAACTTTTATATTATATTACATTAAGCTAGCGCTATGTTAATTAATTAACAACACAAATGACAAAGGGGGAAAATTGCTTTATTGGCAAAAGGTGTTTGATGTATGCAATTAATATGTTCGGTCAGCTATTTATGGCTTCTACTTTTTGCCACTCTTTGACTTGGCTGAACTACTCTTGGCCTGAGTGGTTTTGCTGGCCACTTTGGTGGTGGTGGTCATTTTGGAATTGCTTGCTTTTGACTGTGACTTAATGTTTGAAGTGCTCTTGGATTTTATTTTCTTGCTCGAGCTTGTACTCTTTGACTTCTTGCTAGAATTAGAAGATTGTTTCTTCGACACGGGAACAGATTTAGTGGAATTCAAAGTAGAAGTAGACTTTGGCTTGCTTTTCGATCCAGCACTGGTAGACTTTTTACTGGACACAGTTTTGTTGCCATTTCGACCGGTGGCAATCATTTGCGGCAAAGGCAAGATTTTTCTCGAAGCCTTTTGTTTACTCTGTGACTTGTGTGATGCCTTGACAATTGGCGTGGTGAGCTCGATCTCTAACTCGGCTGTCATTCCTTGCTTGCTCAGTAGCTTCGTCAACTTGTCACCCTCCTTCTTCGTGGAGTTGCTTTTACTGAGCATCACTCCAGATCCCCTTGAAGTTGGCCTCTGGTTTCGGTTGAAGAACGTTTGAATATTCTTCAGAGTTGACTCGGTCACATCAGGCGAGCACGGGGATTTCTTTGAACCACTTGTGCTTTTTGCCGACTTGCTTTTAGACTTGAGCTTTGAATTGCTTTGATCTGGCCCTTTGCTTTTCACCTTGCTTGATGTTTTCACAGTAGAACTCTTTGGTTTCACCTTGGAGGCACTTTTGCCATTAGACTTGACACTTTTCTTTGAGTCGCTGCTCTTTGGCTTTGACTTGCTCATCGTCAATCGAATAAATGAACTCACCGGTTTGATTTGTCTCTCGACTGGATATTTGAAATTAATCATTAAATCTTTCTTCACAGTGTTCGACATTCGTAATTAGGTTGTTGCACTCAAATCAATTTTAAATTAAAAATAATTATATTAGAATCCAAGAGAGGGCGCTGCAATAGATCAGTGAAATTATCAAATCGAATCATAACATCAAAAGTACGTTTTGGGTGAAAATGTATGCGAGTCAAGTGTTGATTATATCTGATCTATTTGGGTTGTTTTGCATTCCGAAATGCCCTCAAATCAGGCGATTTACTACAACATGTGTTGGCTATTGATAATCTAATTAGGTTGTTGTCGTCGTAGTCGAGTCGACCTTTGCGCACACAACACACTCAAAATGCATTTCCTCCTATTGGCACAACACACCACTGTACATCGTTAATTAATTAAATAGATTAGCAAATCTAGTTGTGTCGGGACTTGACAGTGAGAGGCTATTCTCCTCGGTTCTCAGTGACAATACTTGCATCAAACGATGACGAGCACCATGGTGCATTGCAATAGTGATGCATCGTATTGCATGCTATCAATATATAATGCTATCATGACTATACTCACTTGCACGCGTCACCATTGGCACCTTGTTCCCGCTCGATTTATCCGCCGAGCGTCATCGGGCATAAAGGCGCAGGTAAGGTCATGGGACAACCACCGAGTGTGGAATGGACTCTGCTCGTGTGAATGATCACCTGGTTTCCCCTCGAATTGCGTTCATTACCGAGCTTGTGCCATGTGCGTAATTGATATTTGGAGCATTGTCTTCCAACTTATAACACAATGTCACTTGTGGCACTCTCAATGACAATACACTTTTCTAGTTAGGCCAATCAATATCCATAGCACTTATATGAATACTATAATGCCTCCTTTAAGCTTAGTAATTTCGTTTCAATGTCAAGTGCGAGGTGTTGGTGTTGTGTTCGAGTGCCTGTTCAAGTGTTTGTTGTGATTGGCTTGAGCAAGTCTTGTGGCGCTCGTCGGGCGTCATCAAAGAGTCTCTTGTGACGGTTGTGTGGATTGATCTATCCATTTTCGGTTAGTAAGCGACACATGTTGTTCTATACCTCGGTTTGACATATTCGTAAGTTGTTCAGATAAACAAGCCAGCGATGAACGTGTTGTGTTTGGTGGATAACTCACGATCGAGTGGAGTCAGCAAAAATAGCACTGAACGTATTCGATTGATTCGAGCCGGGCGAGGCAGCAGTGCCAAGTCAAATTGCGATAGAATCGGATGACTTTCTCGAGTTGGCCTCTCCCACTCGATCAGGTGACGGCAACCGCGATTCCAGTGATGATCATCCATTCGGAAAGAACATCCTCGATTCTTGCGGTGCTTGCGCATGTCTTTCGAGAAACGTGATTCGAGGTTTTGTGAAGTATACAGTCCTCCCACAAAGAAAACTTCTCGATTCTATTCCTGGCAGTGCCAAGTGGACTACTATGCTCGATGATTGCATCTCATTATTAGACAGACACGCCACACTGTTCTACTGACAAACGTCTAATAATACGACTCGGTCGTGACTTTCTTTCATCTCGAACTGTGTTTACATTCGAACAATATTATACAACAGATATTACCCCTATTCAAATACACTATTTCCAAGTTGGAATTGTACTTGAATTGGTTATTAGAGTGAGTATTGTCTTGAACCGACTCGGCACTAATTTTAAAATTATCTGGTTTGAATATTGATCAAATCAATTGCAAGATTAACAAGATTAGCCGTAAGATGATTGCATTGTACAAAGATAAGTCGTACATTTGTGAAGTTAATCACGATCAGAGATGACTTCCTCAAGATATAGTGACAATTGTGCCAATGTATTTATAGCAACAAACGAGCGACAGTACTTACCTTGAGCAAGCGTTAATCTGTGCCCCCAAAGGACTTTGTTCACTACAACGAGGCGAGTGTCACTAAATGTCAATGTCACTTAAGTTGGAAAGCAAAAGCAAATGGCAATTGCCAGTCCTCGGACTCTGCATGGTGTTTGTCACTTTACACTCACGAACAGTTGGTTTGATCAAATCTGGTGGAAAACCAAAATGCAATTTGAACACATCTTGCGAGTCCACTTGGGCTCGAATGGTCACAAACATTTTCGCAGCGATGACGATTACGATCGTTTGACAACAAAAGTACATTGACTATTTACTAATTGGAACAGACGACACTGCACCAGACTCGTTCGTGAAGTGATAAGAACATTTTGGTGCGTCTGTTGGACTGTGTCATTCTAAATATAGCCAAAGTCAAAAGGAAAAACATCGCTGTCATTTGGCACCGAGTTTATCATTCGGTGGTGTCACACGATTGTGCTCCTCTTGGCTCGACAGTGGTTGATCTGGTGTCAGACCACTTGTTTGTGTACTCCAACGGACCACTGACCACTCTGCCAGACAACCAATGGAATAGTTTTGCTCTGTCTTGTGTCACTTTTGCACGACAAATTGCCAATTATAGACCATCGATAAAGCCGAAGAAAATAGTCATCTTATCCTATGGGGCCAACTTGCTTGGTCTCACAGTCGCTTCATTTGGCAATCCATTTGTGTTTGTTTATTTGTTTCACTGCATGCATATGTTCAGTTTGTTTGCGTGTGAACATGTTTGCATATGAACATGAGTGTACTGAATGGCACGAGCTGATGGTCGCCATCGATTGGTCGCTTCTACTTTTCCAAAAACATTCAAAGTGAACCGCGATTAGCCACAGTGATTAGTGACAGAGAATTGGGTAGTGTGACTAATTTAGGACCACAACAGCGCACATGTACAATACCTCTAGAGGATCTGGCCATTTGCCAATGCTGTGCTTCAACATGATGGTGATGTTGATGGCTGCTGGTGCGATCGATACTAACACGCTACTCGATCGATATTGTAAAGTAAAGTAACTTGTACTAATTGTGTCAAGCAAATCGTTTCACACCACGATATTATAAATTATTTAATATGCCCTGACATAGTAGTAATCAGGCAAATGCTGTTAAACACTAGACCACCGCGAATCACTTACCCTTTACCATGGAATATGCTTATTACCACATAATTAGTGCCAAGAAATGATTGATGTCACTTTTACTTGATTTGCTCTTCACTTATCGCTGTACACTGATTAGCACTTATGATATTCCGTTATGCACATGTACAGAGCGTTCGAAAAGTGCCATCGTAAGGAAATGTATTTGATCTCAAATGTGCTAATACTCAGCGTGCAGTCACTTTCTGAACAAACGACCGTCGATGTAGTGAAGATAAATGTGATAATGATGCACCGTGTAAGTATACAATGATTTGAATGTCTGTACACACGGCCAAGTACATTAGCATGTAAGCAAGTGACAGTAAGGATTAGTACAACGCACAGAAGAACCTGCAGGTACATTTGGTGAGGTGAACATTGATGATGACTCACTCAATTTTGAATTAGTCTGAATGAACCGAATTTTGTATTTGTATGAAAACTATTTACTGCATTGCAATGTCTGCATTTATTTCTCACTGGTGCACTTAAGGTCTAATCTATGATAGATCAATGGTCTAATGATGTTCAACCGATAGGGAGAGTTACGCAAAGCCATTTGCAAAGTTCATCTATACCAAGTTGGGGTAATGAGCGACTCTGTATTGAACAACTTGCATCTTTGGCCTATCAAATTGGTCAATTAGCGTGGAATTTATTGAAGAATCTGCACATTATCACCCAGTCACACTTCACTGTCAAATGCGTGTTTGTCAGTGGTGTTCTATAAATATCGATTGCAAAAAAATAGATTCGCACCAACACGAAATCAAATATTTTTGTTTTATCGTATCGATCACTTCTTTGCTGAGATATTCAATTTCTTGGTAATGTTTACGTGATGATTGATTGGTTGATTGTGTGATTGATGTGTGCAGTGCACAAATGAGTGCTAATTAATAATTTAACTCAAAGCTCTGACTTCCAGCTGATTTGGCTTTGATATTTGAATGTCAAATGTGTAACACTCGGTTAATCAAATTTGGCTGGTCTTCGCATCAATTAACAATTGAATTACATTTGAATAAACCCAATTCAATTATGAATGAATTTCGTACCAAATTTGACTAATCAAAGTTGCGTTTGTGCAAATAGTTAGATGTCAATCGAATTAATTATGCAGTAATGCACTGCATCGAATCTAAATATTTACTTTGTTTTGTAAGACAAACATGAAGTGAACAATTGAATTGAAATGCATTAATGCATTTGCTTCCATAAGTTAGAGCGAACTATGTACTTAACTTCACAAATCTCTCTCATGATGCATTTCAATGCAATTCTACATTTGTATTTGTATAGTTGTCAAATGTCGTCATCAAAGCGCCAAATTGGAATAATTTCCCTTTGATCAATCGTACATTGGATTTGTACTGCCATTTGCCATTTGTAGAGCAATCGACGACGACCTGCCTTTGGTCAGTTTGAGGGTTTGATTTCAACAGTAAAATTTGCTTGATTGCATTTTTGTGACGTAAACGTGTTTGTTTGTTTTGATGCACTTGCAAGTGTTTATTGCCTAGTGCACATTAACATGTGTCAGTGGAATCGGCTGGGTAATTTGTAAATTGGCGAACTTTCCATTGACAACAAAGAAGTCAAATTAAAAAAATACTCATTTGTACTATAAGTTGTGCTCGTTGTTCAACAAATACCTGAATATATAGCTTTGTATGGGGTATATAGAGTAAGTATAAACACTTTGGGTTGGTGTATACTTTATAAAGCGGACACAAGCCATTTGTGATCGACTAGGCTCATTAGCAAATAATCAAGCCAAAGTTCGTTTAACTCACTCAAAGTGACGGCACTGATTGGACTAGAGTGCGATCACACCTGATCAGGTGATTTTATTTGACTGGTGCGCACCAGGACAAATCTACATAATTGCCAATGAAGTGAAAATACTCTGAAATTCTGTCTCCGAATTAAGTGAAGCCGACAAACGAAGCGGACATTGTCTGTGGCGGCACAGTGAGAATGAACAATACTGACACTTCAATTTGTTGGTGAACGCATGAAACAGACAAGTCAATAATGAACGCAGAGAAATGTCACCGATATGGGCCAACACTGAATAATTCAAAGTCAACTGAGAAGACACTGAGTGCACCATGAAACGATAAAACAAACGAATGACCAATTCAGCAGGGGGCGACTCTTTTCAATTAGACAATTAGGCAAGCACATGCTTTCTCAACGATTCGGTACAAACGGCTTGTTCGTATGTCGACCAGTGGGGACTGTTATCGACTTGTTAGTGCCTCTAGAGGCAATTGTCCTCGGACAAGTATACAGACAAATGTCATTAGGCGAGTGAGACGAGTTGGCTTGATTAGATTTGTGTGCAACCATGCTCATTCATGGTGTTGATTGTCCACTGGTCATCGCCATTGACAACCAAATTGCCACTTTCGTCACAACATTTATGCCACTGGACTTTCTCAGTTCCATCGGGAGCAATCACATCTGTGCGGTCAAGCACTATTTATATGAACTCATAAACGATGTGCACTTGCGGTGTGCAAAATCGATAGCCCTAGTTAGTAACTAATTAGTTTCACTTTCCTCATTTCCTGATGCCCTTCAATCGAGGTGTCATCGTGTCTTTCCTATGGCGCACGTTCGTTTCCTCACAGGTCTAACTGACAGCAAACTAGTCGATCAAGTTTGTTGACCTTACCTCAGTCGAGTCGTTCTGTGCCTAACCGAGAAGTACATGCATGCACTGGAAATTGCCACAGGCAGTATACTGGGCTAGTCTATCGGTTACTGGTCATCACACCTTCAAAAAGTTCTTCGCCACACATAATACACTCAATTGATAATAAAATCAAGGAATTTCTGCTTATTTCACATAAGTTAAGTTAATGTTGGCATTACTTAGAAATGAATAAGCCAGTATAAGATCACTTTGGTGAGTGGTCACTTCTAAGTTCTAACTGACCTTTATCCCCAAAAAGGTCACTTGGTATTTGAAACTGTCAAACGACTGTAGACAAGTGGCTGTTGGCCAATTAGTGCAGTGTGTGAGTGGTAGCGAGGAGAGTAGGCCGTCAGTGCCATTTATAGCGAACTCATGTTTGCAACTTGTTTGTGGCGAAAGATATTTACGGACCACTGGAAGGCTAATGATTCTACTCGGACTGCGTGCTGACCCAAATACAGGAAAGAATCCGGTTCGAGACAAACAGACAGACCGCCCAGCTATAACGTGATCACTCAGCACTGATCAGGCGATGAGCCGGCCTGTGATAAACACAAACTACACACGAACCTAATCTGGAATGATGCCACACTTATCCACACTGACGAGACAGGTAAGCAACAAACAACACCAGACATGACGTCACATAAGAAAAGCCTCAGAAATAGCCACCTGAGTGATCACTGATCACTCGAGTCGGCCGAGCAAGTTGTGGATGGAACCAGCACGAGTTGCATCAGGTGCCAACAATGCATTGTGATGTGATGCAGTGATGCAATGTATGACAGTGGTGAGTCACCGTGCCAGCATCCTTCCATCCATGCTTGTGTGATGAATCGACTTGGCACAGCATGGCCAAAGAGTCTCTCCATTGATTCACCCTGCTACACTGTTGTTGTTGTTGTTGTTAGAGTGCGTCGTCGGGCGATCGTCCGCATCGGTCTCAATGTCATCGAATGTTCTGTGTGGTTCTATATGGTTGCGCCATTGGCGTGATTCTGCTTCCTCGAGACACATCGTCACAATGTACATATGGCTCGGTCTCGGTATGGCACAGTGGCCAGTACCTTGAGCCTTTCGGTCCAATTATCGTGCGCACTCGTTGCACATGTTTGCAGTCCACGAGAATCTAGAGAGCATCAGTGGAAGTAGGCGTGTCGTGTCAGTCCGGTGGTGTGATGTTGTCCGTGGCGCAGCGGTAGCGGCACCAACGGCAGTCAGAGGCAAAAGTGGCCTGAGTTGTTGTAGCCAATCAGCTTTGAGCAGCTCAACATTTGAACTGAGTGCAGAGTGAGTGATTGTGCTGGAGTGTGGCAACGCGAGGCAAGCGAGAAAGGCGCCGATCCTCGAGTGTTTGGGGGCAAGTGGCGAGTGGAATGGAATAACGCGCACTGCTCGACCACTGGCAGTGAATAATAACGCGTGATCGTCAAGGTGGGATGCTGTGGCTCATGCATCTGTTTTGCGCCTGGATCATCTGCACCACTGTTTTCATGCCACTCGGACAACATCGCTGTCAAGTTCAGTCTTAAGAGACTGTCGCCTATACCACTGTGAGCAATTGGAGAGAAGTGCCCTGCCAGTGAGCACGATTGTTGATTGTCCGTTAGCTGTCAGTGGTCATTGCATACGATAACCGATAGCGCCACTAACCGTACATAGCCAGCCCGACACCAGCACAAGAACCAGACTCGTGGCATCGGTACCACCTTACAACTGACCCACCACTACTTATCACCACCAAGCTTGTCATCGCCTTCGTTATTCGATCCTCACTTTCAAGTCATAGTCATAGTCAAGTGTTCATCTTGTGACGTGATCTTTGTAGTCGCACTCATTCTGGTCTAATCTTATTCATCGTGGTGTAGATTTAGTTTTCTCCCGTCTCAGTGCTGCTTCGCTACTTTACTTATCCCACTAGCGGTCGAATAGTGCACCCTCAGTCTTGTTTACATCGCGACCAAGTATAAATCGAAGCGATCTCATCTTCAGCCATTCAGTTGAAGTCCTCTTCTTGCTTTCATTTGTGTGGTATTTTCTTTGATTTTCATCGCTTCCTCTTCAAGTGAAAACTTATTTCATCTCGCTCTTTATTATTTTAATTAATCATCACATCTTACTGTGCTCTACTTGATTTCCATCAGCCTCCAATCATGGGCTCCAACATAGGAGTTACGATTTTGATCACATTAATAAAAATAGTAAGTTATTATTACTGTTAAATTACCTGTGTACTACTTCTTGTTGAGTCCAATGACACTAACTGTTAAATATTTCCTCTTCAGATCGCAACCTTGTATGATATCATCACAATTCCCTTGTACTACTACATTCAAAAGCCATGGAAAAGGTTAGAAGCTGCGGCTAGTCCTCGGGCCAAACAGTCGGACCCTTCAAAGCCTTACAACGCCTGGATGCGTACTACTCAGCCCCCGAAAAGCTTAATTGACGGATGTGACAATGTAACTCAACTGTTCGAAAGAGTTGTTCAAACTTATGGCAACAAAAGGGCCTTCGGGTATCGTCCTATTCTGGAAGAGTCAACTGACGTACAAGCCAATGGAAGAGTGTTCAAGAAGTACGTTCTTGGTGACTATGTTTGGAACAATTTCTACGAAATGCAAGAACGAGTCAACAATGTTGCATCAGGTTTCTTGCAGCAAGGTAACGCCCGTCTTAGACCTTGATTTGAACGAAGCTAATTTTTATTTTAATGTACCCATTTAGGCATTAAGCATGGCGATATTGTTATGATCATGGCCGACACTCGTCTTGAATGGATGATGTCTGCTTTGGCTCTAATGAAGATTGGTGCTACCGTCTCTACTCTCTATGCTACCCTTGGCGAAGAAGGTATCTCTCATGGCATCAACGAGACTGAAGTGACCCACATCATCACCAGTCAAGATCTCTTAGCGAAAATATTGAATGTACTCCCACAGTGTCCTTTGATTCGTTCCATAATCTACATTGAAGGTTTTGTCAAAACACTTACGGAACAATTTCCTCCCGAAATCAAAGTGACTCCATTTGCACAAGTAGAAGAGCAAGGCAAATTGCAACCTTTTCCCGAACCTTACCCCAAGTCTCAACCTAACGATACCGCTATTTTGATGTACACTTCTGGCTCAACTGGTGTCCCAAAAGGCGTCATGCTGTCCCATCGAAATATTCTCAGCTCGGCCGCTGCGTACAGCATAATTTCGCATGCTTTGTCCAAGGATGACTCATACTTGGCCTATCTTCCACTTGCTCACGTTCTGGAAATGGCCAGTGAATTCTTCTTCATGTCTCTTGGAATGAGTATTGGATATGGTTCACCTCTGACAATGACTGACAAGTCCACTGGTATCAAGAAAGGTTGTCCTGGTGATTTTACTGTCCTCAAACCAACGATCGCAACTGCGGTGCCTTTGGTATTGGACCGAATTCGTAAAGGCATCTGCGAAGAGATTGAAGGAAAAGGCGCCTTTGCCAAGCAATTGTTTGATTTTGTAATCAAATACAAACGTCACTGGACCAAGCAAGGATATCGTACTCCAATCGTCAACTTTTTGGTCTGCAAAAAGATTAAGCAAATTCTTGGTGGCAGACTTCGCTTGATGGCTGTTGGAGGTGCTCCTCTTGGACCTGAAACTCACGAGTTCATCGATGCTTGTCTTGACATTGAAATTCTTCAAGGTTATGGCTTGACTGAAGTTGCAGCTGCTGGTACTTTGATGGGATTGACTGAACTGTCCTCCGGACGTGTCGGTGCACCTCTTGGTGGCGTCTCTATCAAATTAGTCGACTGGGTGGAAGGCAACTACCGCGTCACAGACAAACCATACCCACGAGGTGAAATTGTGCTTGGAGGACCAAACGTGTCAAAGGGATATTACAAGAACGACCAGTTGACCAAAGAATCCTACTATGACGAAGACGGTATTCACTGGTTCTACACTGGAGGTATGTTTTTGTCTTAAGTTGTTATTATAATCATCATTAACTCGATGTTTACTTGGTAGATATTGTCGAAGTTTATCCTAATGGTACCATCAAAATTGTGGATCGTCGTAAGGATCTAGTAAAACTTCAATTTGGAGAATACATCTCTCTTGGAAAAGTTGAAGCTGAACTCAAATGCTCTAATTATGTCGATAATGTAAGTGAACTTTTTTGAGTACAAATAAGTTATTCTAATGGACGGACTTGTTTGCAGATATGTGTCATCGGTGACTCGTTCCACGATCATCTCATTGCTTTGATAGTTCCTAACCCCAAAACACTGAATCAACTTGGTCAAAAGTTGGGCAAAGGCCATTTAAACTACAAGGAACTTTGTCGCGACTCTGAGGTTACCAAAGAAATTACCAAGGATATTATTGCCTACTCTGTTAAACATGGATTGAACAAAATGGAAACTCCTACCAAGATAAAGCTGTGCTATGAAGAATGGCTTCCCGATACTGGTCTCGTTACTGCTGCCCTCAAGATTCGCCGCAAGAACATCCATGACTACTACAAGAGTGAAATCAGAAATCTGTACGGTGGCGGAGCTTTCTCAAAATCCACCTAATCATCTAAATGAAGCAAACTGAGGACTGACCAACTCTACTCACTCTGTGATCTTATCAATTTGTATAGTTTTATCTCTCGGTCACATTTTACTCCTGAAGCTACGCTGAGTGAGCACACTAGTTATATTTTCTCCTATTTATTTTTTAAAGTCATCATTTACTTGACGTTTTTAACTTTGACCCTTCTCAACTCTTCCTTTATCAAACTCTTACTATGCTGTAAATAGCAATAACGAAGTCTCAACTGGAGCACATGTACGCACTCCTTGTAATATATTTGATGTATTTATTTTTTAAATTATGTAGAATGATTCTCATGTGATACAAATAAAAGATGTTTTTATATTATATATTTGCCTTGCAAGTAAAATTCAAAATAAAACTTACATTGTCTTGAAGTTTATTTTATTTTGATTAGAAATTTGATCATAAATTCATTTAGTAAAATCAAATTTTCTTTATACAAAATTAAGAATTGCCCACAATTCAGTAATCAAAGTTGAAATTTAAAAAATCAATAACTGAAATTACATTTAAATTACTTATTAGGATTAGAGTTGCCCAAATAGGACATTGGATTGCCATATGTATTTAAAAATGATTGATACAATGGGTGATTTAGTTGCTCTATATTGGGGATGATGTGTTGGCCAGCTAAAAAAGACAATTTATAATTAGTTGCATTAACATTTAAATTGGTAAAAAATTACCTCCAATTTGAGAAAAAGCTCCGGGTGGCATGGGAGGCATTGATGGTTGTCCCATTGCAGGTTTGTAGTTGGGTATGTAGTGCAAATGAGAAGGGGGTGCACTGGTAACTGGTCCAGGAATAGTCATAACTCCGCCAGAGGTTGGCATATTTAACGGTGATGATGACGCCTGTTCGTGAGTTCGCTTGTATGACATTCGATGGCGATCATTTTGAAATGGTGATGGTACGGAAGTTGGTACCATAGGTGAAGGTGAAGATACTGATGAAGGTATCGACATTGGTGGATGTTGTGGTAAAGTCTTTGATAAGACCGTAGTCGAAGATTGGTTAGACTTTGAAGAACCTGCAAAAGTTGTTGATGTCGGAGCTCGACCATTTAACCGATGGTGATTAATTGCAGCAGACGAAGATATAGAGGATGATGTCGACACATTTGGAGATGCCGAAGAAACTGGTCCAGCAGTTGAATGTGGTTGAGGGAAAAAAATTGATTGAATTGGATGGAGGTGAGTCAACGAATTTGGCAGAATGCTTGAGTGAGCATTATTGGGCATGATGGAAGCAGAGGGGGCTGAGGAAATGTGACCCTGAAACTGCTTCTGACTGGCACTTGAAGAGGTTGTGACCGGGCCAAAAGTTATGTTGTTGTTGTTGTAAGCGGCAGCATCTTCCTTTTGTTGTATTTGATTCTTCCTGGTGGAATCCGCATTGAGTACTCTTTTAAATTCAAGAAACAATTTATGTTTTTCATTTTGCAAATCACCCAATTTGGTGCTATTCTTTATAATCTCTTCCTTTATATCACCAAGAGTGGACTTGTCACGTTTGTGTTTTAGCTCTTTTTCCCTTCTGGCCCGTTTTAGTTCTTCACTCATTTCCATCTCTACAATAACAACAATTAGTTCATGAAGTTATGATCATAAATGATTGACAAATGTAAACTAGAACACTAACCTTGTTTTCGTTTTTCATTTTGGCGTTTAATATATACTCGCAGATTCGCATACATATTCACATTGCGAGCCTTTTCAATCTGAAATGTCCTTGTCTGCACCACAAAGTGGCGCAAATGACTGTGGTTGTGTGACTTGTCGATTATTGACAGCGAAGACATGATACGAAATTAGTTCGGGCAAAGGATGTCACACCGAAACAAAAACCGAATGCAATTAACAATGCAAATGTATGCAAGTGTTTGCACTGGACAAAAATGAAAGCAGTTCAATGCAGTGGACAGTAATGCTTTGAAAGGTTGCCTGGAGTGCCTGTGTGACCTCGAATCGAGTCAAATGTTTCATCACCTTAAGCAACAATAGCAATCAGCTCGATTGAATCATCACACAGAGTACAATTGAGTCGATGATTCAGCAAGTCTATTTCTACCTTTCGTGTACCGAATGGCACATGTCTATTTGCACTCGAGCAATTATACATTGTATGTTTGTTAGCAACGCATGCGTGCACTTGTTTGTTGTGGCTCCCAGCTCACCAGATTGTCCTGCGCCCTCACTCCCAAATCGGATTCACCAGCCGCGAGTGTCCATGTGCATCAGTGAGCATATCACCGTACCACTGTACACACCTTGTCAGGCACACCAACGCCCGACTAGTCCAGTTGAACGGGCCACAATCTCCATCAGTTGTAAATCAGCTTGCACCCACCAAAGAATCTCAACTCGTTAGCTTCGATTCTGTGTTCGTCACCTCTTCAATTCATTCCTTCGTCAGCACATTCTCATTCTTGCTTGTTAGCCTCGTGCTCATCACCATCAGACAACACGCCCGAATCCAATTTTGTCTAATCTAATTTATTCATATTCTATTCTCTCCTACGCTGACACCATTTACATCTATACCAAACAGTATTTATGGATTCTTTATTTTTCAACTGTAAAAATCGCTCGCATTTTGACATACTCAAGCTGTAGTTGATATATCTTCGCATCATTAGAAGACGACTCTGAAAAGCACCATCAAAATCTGTTGGTTGTATTGCTGTAAGCACTATAAATTGCAAATATTTATAAACACGTCGCCAAGCAGACTATACCACACACGGACATTTTTCCTTTTCTTGCTAATGTTTCTGACACATCAAATGGCTATTAATAATGGTTATACGAGCGAACGCTAATTAACACTGCACCATCGACATCGTCACCCTGTATTGGAGGCTGCTGGCAGCTAAGCGCATAATTACTGAGTTTAATTTGTCATAAGTCCTTATTTTCCAGCATCGTGTTTGATTCTGTTGGTGTGTTTGTGTTTGTCGCATCCATCGTCGCATCCTTGCTCGATCCTTGCACATATGCACCTTAGCTCATTGCCTGAAGACTGCAGCTTTCTCCTGAATATCCACACCACCTCCAATCCAATCCTTGGTGAGCCTGTCGCATCAACTTTCATCGTTTCGTTCCTTAACCGCATCAACTCAACAAGCCTTTATATCAGCCCTCGTCTCAATATACTCGAACGTCAATTTCTTGTTCGCTCACTTTCTCATCTCAACCACAGCAGAGTCGAATGCAATCGAGCAGATCCATTAACCACTCTTAGTTGCAGGCTCGAGACTATTACACACTACGGATAGCTTTGATGGAGGCACTGGCAACTTTACTCTTTTGAGTAAACAGGCCTTCTGTAATAGTGTTATTATTATTACAGCAATCAAGCTGATACTACTCGATTCACTAGCTCGGCTGGTTGTCCCTTCCTTCTGGTCATGCTTGTATCTATGATATATTTATATTTGTCTATATCAACAAAACTTTACTTCCTACACTACGGCAGCGGCACTAAATCAAGCGTACTTATGCAAGATCAGCAACGCAACAATACTCAACACTACTAGAAGACACACGACGAGTCATTTTTGAATGCACTTCTCTCAAATCAATTACTGCTTCTTCAATCTTCAAGTGTCTCTCGATGTAAAGTCAGTCAGTCCTTTTTCTCACCGCTTCACTCACGTTCACATCTTATTTTGATTGTTTCAAATGTGATTTCTATTTTCTCCTTCCTGAATTTGATCGGCGGCAGCAAGATGTGATGATTGGCAAGACAGTAGTCACCACCATCGTCACACTTTGATATCTTTACTGTTATTGATTTGTCCACCTGTTCACATCGATATCGACTTACTCAACTAGTTATTGCCTCAATATACTCGGACATATGTTAATTCTCTTCTTTCTTGATTTACTTCGGACTTGCTAGCTTGAATTGACAAATCGAGACATAATCTTTAATGATTGGTAGTCGTTCTTTTTATGGCCCAAAGATTGCCAAGATTATGTCTTCTTGCGTTTGAAGCCCGAGAAATGATGATCGTCGGACTGAACCGGTTATGATGAGAACGACGAAGACGATGGTTGTGCACCGAAATCGTGATTGTCGAGGCTGCAACAAGGATCACTTTTGTTTCGTCTATGCAGATGTGATGTTTGTCTGTGGAGCACGCAGCCTTCCATTATTAATTAACCTCTGTTTGGCTCGACACTAATTAATCTATTTTGGCCGACACCATCACCTCCATCATATTCGCTTTCCCCTAATTAACCAAGAACAAACAGATTTGTTCTTGGATCGCCTACTCTCGATATCTAAATTGGACCAATCTGAGGCCTCATTGTGTCACTTAGTAGATCTGCAAATATGGTGCTCAATACCACCGCCGCGACCAAGCACTATTACGAACAGCAACAAAAGAAGCGCCAGTCAATTGATAACTCAATGATACGATTTCCAAAATTGGATGAATGTGCACATTTCCACTACGAGTTTGCTGAACTTGTAAGTGTGCGGCGTGATTTCGCTATTTTTAGTGCTATTATGCCGTTCTATTGTGTTTGCCTTGTTTGATTAATAGTATGTTTGTTTTCTCGTTCTTTTTGCTGTGATTTCCCTTCTAGAATAACTTTCACGTATCTTTGATAATCAACGAAAACTGCAGCAACAGTCGACAGTCTCCGAATGAGGACAACATCACCAACATCCGAAACCTCTATTTGTTCGTTCGCATTCAAAGTCTTAATCGCAGCTGGACCGTTCGACGTAATTTGCAAGATTTTCGCTTTCTCGACATCCAACTGCACAAGTGTGTGTTTGATCGTAAACACTCAAAGCTAAAGCCACTGAATTTGGCTTATTTCTCGTCCTTTGACTCCTTGGTAAGTTGGCGGATGCTGATTGATTAGCTTTGATTTATGTTCACCCGCTGTCATTTATTTACATTGTGATACTCTGTGGGTTTTTACTCGTTACTGACGATAAATTTTTAGGAGTCAATAGTTCACTTTGTGGCTCAATATTTAGAAAGACTTTCTCAAATTGTTGGCGGCTGTTTTCTCACATGTGGACCCGTCTTGCATTGGTTCGAGATTGATAATCGTGGCAATCGACTGATAAATGAGGTTCGTTTAGTTTATCTCAAATTTCCTAATTAGTTTGTTCCAATTATATTTGTTTATCTCACTTTAGGAGTCCGATATCAATACTCCCGCAATTGGTGCAGCTTTCGTGATCAAGAAACACAATAAAAGTGATGTGGAGACAGAAATCTCACTCGATATTGGTGAATTGGTCTCGGTGGTATGTTATTTTGTCAATTAGATTGATTTACTTCATTTCATTTGGTTAATTAATATAGATTGAAATGCCACCTGTTAATGAGTCCTTCTATTGGAAAGGCAAGAAGGGCTTTGAGGTTAGTCTAATTTAATTAATTAACTAATCACTATCATTCGATGGGAAATAATTACTGAGCACACTTCTCTCTGTACTGCAGGTTGGTTTCTTTCCAGCTGAATGCGTTCAGTTAATAGACGATAAAATATCGCGTAAAACGGAAGAGTTGCCACTACGACCGCTCAACAAGTGCACTTCGCCAACTTTGCTTCACCGAGCATCAGATCCCACGACATCAGTTGCAGACGAGATACACTCGCCGCTTGGTAGTCACTACTACAATCATCATTACCATCAATCAGTAATGCGCAAACACGGTCTTATTGCGGCGCTGTTTCGCACTTTTGCGTCAGGACGAATTGGTGGGAGACGGCGGGACCAGCTGAAGAGTTCGGGAATTTTGAAGGAACGTGTATTTGGTTGTGATCTTTGTGAACACCTGGCGAACACGGCTCACGACTTGCCTCCTGTTTTGACAACCTGTTGTGCCTACATAGAAGCTAATGGTTTGAATGCAAACGGAATTTATCGCCTGTCTGGTGTGTCATCTACCATTAATCGACTGAGGATAGTGTTCGATGATGATCGCATTCCACCTGAATTGTCAGACCAACCAGTAGAAGAAGATGATGAAGATATTTCCGCAGAACCAATCATTGTCGATATTCACGCAGTCAGTTCTTTATTGAAACTGTATTTTCGAGAACTGCCCAATCCTTTGCTTACCTTTTCTCTTTATGAATCTTTTGTTTCTGCAATGCGAGATGATTCACTGGATGAGAGTGCCCGATTGCAAGCAATTCGATCTTTGGTCATCTCATTGCCGCCACCTCACTGGCGAACACTTCGTTTTTTGATCAGGCATCTTTCTTTTGTTTCGAAATTTGAGACTAAAACTGGAATGACACCTAAAAACTTGGCCATTGTTTGGGCTCCAAATCTTCTGCGATCTCGTGATCTCGACCAACATGTTGGAATAGAAGCACTTCATGTCATTGGCACTCAAGCCGTGCTTACTGAATTCCTAATACTAAACTGTGATAAAATATGTGAGTTTGTAATATGTTTGTTTTCATTCATTCATTTTAAAAATCGTTTCATTTATAGTTGATCGTGAAGAGCACGAGATTCACCCACCAAAACCTCTTTATTCCCCGTTTACTTATCCTAAGCACGGCAATGGGCACGTTTCTTCTAAGTGTCTCAAATACATCGATGTGGGACCGTAAGTTTCTTGTTTATTTCTTTGCTATTCATTCACTCATAACATGAAATTACAGGGAAATTATCCCAGGCAAATATCACACAATCATTTCTATTCGACCATCCGCCCAGTCGAAACGTTCCAAATTTAACTTACAAAACTGGAAGAAATTTCACTTCTTTTCCACCAGAAGTCACAATGGTCGTCATCGTCCATCGTTATTTGGCGATGAGAATGGTTCTGCAACTGTTGGGACAACTTTCCGAAAACTGGCTAATTTTGATGGTCACTCCACCAGCGATTCCACAAGTAATTTCAATTATCACAAATCAGCAAGTAGTCGATTGAGCGTTCGAAGTAAATCAGTTAAACGTGCACAAAGTTTTGATTCGTACTTTAAGAAGCTTCGAACTAGTAGCAGTGGATGTAGCAGCAAAAACTGTTGTGTTGATCCAAATGATGCCAACAACACAATGGTAGACATAAACCGCAATAAATTTAACCACATTTCCAAAAATGAAACCATTTTTGAGGTAGAAGAAATGTTAATTGACTGTGAAAGTCATCTTGGAGAGTTGAATAAACTGCAGATGCACGAAATGAATAACAATTTGCCCCAAATTGATGAAGAGCCAAGCAAGATTGAAGTGACCCCTCAGATGACCGCTACTCATCAATCAAACCAAGTCCAACAAATGGACACTAATTACTTAGCACCCAACTGCGAAGCTCATTGTGAGATGTCCGCCATTAATTACGCCACTAATTCAGAACTAATCGTCGAACTAATCGATGACCACCAATGCTCACTCGAATCTAAGTCTAACTCAATTCCGTCAACTAAGTCATCACCCTCACATACCTCATCTTCCTCGTCAATTGACTCACAACTTGCAACTCATAGTACAAACCAAGATACTCATTCCCCATTGCCCTCATCAAGCTCGTCAACTTCAAGTTCAATTTGTATAGACGACCAAGCACATGTGCGTGTGAGTGTTACTAAAAGCAATAGTCCCACAAGTACGCGTAAATCATTGGAAACTATCGTTGTTCGGTCTCTACAAGATTACGTTATAATTGACGAGTCCAATTCATCATCAACCCAAACATCCTCAACACATTCCTCGTTGAATTCAGTTGTAATCAACGAATCCAATTTTAAGTCAGTCGAATCTCAGTCCACTACTGGCGTAATGGACAGTGGCAATGTGCAATCTGAAAACAGTAGTGATTCATCATCGCCCACTATAGCTAAAGCTGTGGAGATGACTTCCATTGCAACCACTTTGACCAATTCGCCTGTTTCCGCTCCGGTGACTGCCAACAGTGACGCCGCACCTCTTGTCGAGGAGATCACCGCACGTGAGCGGATTGAACGGATCAAAGAAGAACGTCGAAATCAGATTCGACAAAACTTTGCGCAACAAATGGCATTGAAGGGAACAGACATTACCAATAAGTCACCATCACGGATTCCCGTTGCTTTCAGAACCGGTGCTAGCAACTTGCCAGATGTAGTCAATTCATCCGAGTCAAGTCCAGTGCGACTTCGCAACAAGCCGCCAGTTAGCACCTACCTGAACAAAGCAGCTTGGCGTAATAGTGAGGCAGCTATGAGCGAGTCTTTCGATCATTCCAGTTCACCTAACAGGAAAAATATATCCGAATACCGTCGATCAGTACCTAATCTCGATTTGCATATTAAAAGCGGCAACTATGCATACTCCGACCAGAATTCTACAGGTTCACAATCAAACAGGCCCTCGCCAACTTCGCCGTTCAAGGGACCACTACTGGAGCGAACCAATTCTTTATCAAATTCGGCAGCAAATCGCAAACCAAAGGTCATTTCCTCGATTAGTGTGGATGAAAGCAAAACTTCAGCATCCAGTACACCACGAACCAAAATTGCAGTCACTCCACTTCGTACGATCAACATAAACAAACGACCACGTATTATCGACCCAAAGACGCTGGCACAAATGTTTGAGCAGCACAACTCTGCAGACAATGTGTAGATCTACTCTAGTTTATTAAGCCAAATTCCCCCGTGTCTGACCGAGCACATGTTTGTGGTGAACTTTTCCTTTTCTGTGATCTGATCCATTGAACCGTGCAAAGTAGTGCAAGCAAGTCACCACAATACTCGCAACACACTCACTAATCGCACTGTCAGAAATGACTGATGCACTCTGAACAGCCTCTAATGGCTTAGCAAGATAGATTTTCCTCCTCCAACCGGTGAAATACACTTCGTGCCTGTACGCCACTTACTCTAACTTAACTCGTTATGCAATCAGTGATTGTCTCACTTTTCCCTCTGTAAATAGACCATTTGGTACACTTCTTCCGTGATGTATCATACGTTCCAATTGACACGGAACACAACGCATTTGATCACAATAAACATTTATCGTTTGCGTTTAATCTCATTCAATCTTCATGGTAAATACATAATTGCATAATTGACATGCAATTGAAGAGCACACGACAATAGTCCAATTTAAAAGGCCCCAATCGAAAGTTCCTTTTCTATAGAGCAATTTTGGCAGAGATCAATTGTCAAGATCGTTTCGAATTGAGCCGATTAGTAATTTAAGCAATAATCAAACATGCAACCATAAAAAAAACTTTATTAACAGTAAGCAATAAATGAGCCTTCTATGTAAACTTGAGCAATTTCAATATTTTATCATCAATCTTTTTCTTCTTCGAATTTTTTCGTTCATAATTGTCTGATGATGAACTTCTTCGGTGTCGATCTTTACTCTTCTTCGCTTTTTTCTTTTTGCTCTTCTTGGAATGTTTCTTAGACCGTTTCTTGTGTCGCTTTTTATCGTGTTGTGATTTTGAGTGTTTTCGTTTCTTGTGTGAATAGTCACTATTATCAGAAGACGATGAATCAACTTCAGATTCTGAACTTGAAGACGAGATAGATGAATGTTTCGAAATACGGGAGGAATTATTCTTAGAATTGGAAGTTCGGTCTGATGAGATCGAAAAAGTTCGCCTTTTGCTATCGTATTTTGATTCATGTGAAATGTTTTCATGGTGATATTTGTTTTTTGATGATTCATTGAACCTAGGCGAACGATTTGGCGGATTAAATGTATTTCGACGAAAATTATTTCCACTTTGAGAAATTTGTTTGTCGTGTTTTGGATCATCGAGAAGAACCACTTCATCTTCGAATTCGTCTTTCTTGGCAGGCAGAGCATTAGGCATAGCATTAGGCACTTCATTTGTCTTATTGCGTATTTCTTCAAATTTCTTTTTGTGCGATTGAATAACTAGATCTGAATGAAGCAATGAGGTGAAAGTAGGTTGTTTGATTAATGATGGATTCCGAAGGTCGTCGTGGTCCATCATATAGTCATGGAAAGATATCACACTTGGTGATTTGGATATGAATTTCTCTTCGTTAAGAAGACTGTCGTCTTCTTCGTCGTCCATAGACTCATCATCGGTCAAAGACTTGCAGCGAACTACTTCAATTTTTCGATTGGATTCGTTGAATTGAACTAATTCCACATAGACCAGTTCGGAAACATCCAGACTTTTGTTGAGCATAACATCGCTAATTTGTCTGCTATATTTAGACAGTCGATTGCTATTATTGTATCGTTTCGATTCTACTAACAGAAGGTAAGCCTTAATCTTAAGATCACGAATATCTTTCTTTGGAGACCAAATAAGCAACACATCGGCTGAACGCTCAAACACATTGACCACTTTGGCCACAAATCGGTCACTAAAACAACAAATCGATTAAAAAGATAGATAAACAAAATAGTGACATACCCAATCTTGAGTGAAGTATAGAAGTGATTAAGTTTGGTGTTAAGTCCAAACTGAGCCAACGATTCGTAGAAATAAGTGCTGCCAATGTATTGAAATACATTGCTCAATTTAGCAGTGCTTCCAACCGAAAACTGCTTCTGAACACTTTCAATTTGACCAGAAAGTTCATTATACTTTTGCCTGACAAAATCGAGCCTTGGGTCGTGATCATTGCTAAATCATTACGAATAAACCGACAGGCAATACCGAGTGGTGGCCAAAGCATGGTACACAACACCGGGAAAACAAAATTATTGGGCAATATATCGAATAATGCATTACGAAAGTATCACACCTGTTGTTGCTTGTTCCTTGCTGAGAAAGCTCCATGCTATACAATTGGTAAGAGAGATGTCATTCGCTCATTCAGTCTCGGGATTACAGTTGGAATTCACATTCAAAAGTTGGTAGCAAGAAATGCTCAAACAAACGTGTAGAAAACAAACAAACCATTCACATACATAGTATTGAATTGGCTTAATTTGAGACAACAGATGTCGCCCTTGTAGACTTTTTTTATAAAAGTTTTATTATTAAAGTACAATAATTTTTCAAAGTTTAACAACTTAGTTTTGGAAACATATTGCATCAAACAACTCTGCCCGACATCGATTGATTTTCAATTTGTTATGCTAAATTATATATATTGGCAATGTAGAAGTCCTCCATTCAAAGAAAATAATAATTTATTAGAATAAAACAAAATAAAGCGCAAATTTATTTGCTGGCTTCAGTGGTAGCCTTGGTACCTAAGCCGGAATCACTCACTGAAGTTGAACTCTCTTCAGTGGATGCTGGAGCAGTTGGAGTTATGGCCGCCGCCGAGCTAGTCGCTACGCCATTCGGATTCTGTCTCTTCGCCGAAACCCATTGGCTCAGATTGAGCGAACTAAACTGTCTCTGACCAGCTTTACTTGTGCTTGTGGTCTTCTTGGAGTCTGTGTCCTTTCCATCTTTTGGCTTTCCGATGACATCAGTGACTGAGTCTCGAATTTGGTGGAACCAATCCCCGTCGAATGTGACTGAGTGAAAGAATTAATTACTTAATCCAACTGATTTTTGTAATATTTACTGGTTTTGGTGTACAACAGGACACCGAACAAAGCGGCTATGATCAAGCTAACTATGAGCAGATATGACCAAAAGCCTCCTCCACCTGACTTTGATTCCGATTGAGAATTTGAATTATGATTGATGATCACTGGATCGAGTGATTCATCTGGAATGTCAAACGATCGTAACAGAGGCTTCTGCTGTCCGAGGTCATACTCGATTTCACGGTCGTTCGAAATCAATAATCCGAGCTCATTCGAGAAACGACCAACAGCCACAACTGACGAGTTGTGGAAGCAGTTGAGAAATTCTTTGTCGCTAGTCTAAATGCGAAATAACAAAGATTAATCAAAGTCGACTTAAGAGACTATTTATACCGATTTGATCTTATCAAGGCGTTTGGTCTTGAGATCAACTCGAACTCGGTCCACCATGCCTGAACCAGTGGTGGCGTACAGTTGACCATGCAAGTCGATCACTGAGGTGTACTGTGGAGTGGAAATACACTCGGTGTCGAAAAGATTGTCGTTGATTATCTCTTCGAGAAGAGGCAGAGGTAGCACATCTGCATAGAGTTGTTTTAATAGTTAGGCCAATAGAGACTTCTATCATACTCACATTGACCTCGGTGGCGTGTGATGGTCACGCAGATTTGACCTAGTCGCCCGTAGTGAGTGCTCACAAACTGGTCTGTGTTCTGGTCGAAGGTGAGCGAGCTTGTAAAGCCAAAACGGTCCAGGTGCTTCAACAGGGCGTTCATTTCGAGGAAGTTGTTCTGGTCGTGCACTACCATGAACTTGTGTGCGTTGTGTCGCATGAACACCAACCGGTGACTGGACAAGCAAGCCACCACAAGGCCCTTCAAATTTTCCACTCGAGCACAGTACGTAGACGAATCATACGTTGGCCGGGTCAACTCGTTTGGCACGCAGTGGTTATCATCGACGTCGTATGAAAAGGCCCACAGAAGACTTTCGGGACCTTTACTGGCTTGAAGAGCCAAATTAGGAATCAAGCCCATCGCCTTGTGACGCTCGGTGATGTCGCCAGAGGAGAGGTTGAAAATGCGAAAGTACTCGAAACTGTCTGACTTGTCCGACAAGAAGACCAAATTGTTGAGCAAGAAAAACTTGCTTGCCACAGGACTCGGTCCGCTGCAGACATTTAAGTTTGACCCAACAGGGATAGACTTGGTAAGGACAAACGACCAGAGACACACAAACAAGAGAGCAACGTACTTCATGGGCAAAAAGAAACTTTCGAATTAAGAGATTGAGTTGCAAAGCTGTAAAGGAAACTGATAAAGTAGACAAGGTGCATAAGTTATGCAGCATAGCGAATGTGCCATAAATAAGGACTAAGTTCGTTTGATTGAGAGAACAAACCAAATGCAATTAAGTAGTTAGTTGGCAAATTCGACCAACTTTTAATGAAATTAGTGAACTAATTATTTCTAGATAACATAATGTGGATAATATTATATGCGAATTAGATAAATAGAATAGATAATAATAAATTACGTTATGTAAAAAGTGAATGTGTCAACATTCGATTAGGAGTCTGCGCATATAATATAAATGTGAATTGTGAATATGTCAATATTTAGCCTAAAATTTGAACATTGGCAGGTTGTCGCACTGCTTATTTCGATGTCCAAACTGGAAACAGCTGAAGCAAAGTTGGTTCTTAATTTCAACACACTGATAGGTCATGTGACCTGGTTCTTTGCAGTACTGGCAACGGATTCCATCCCCAGTAGACTCGGTCAATGTTGATATAGTAGAATCATTTTGATTAATAGCGGCTTCGGCCTTGGCTTCGTGCTTAGCCTTCAACTGGTTTACGATTTGTTTCTTAAGAAATTGAATTAAACTCTTCAAATTAGAATTATCTGAGCCATAGAAATCGCGATATTCGGCTTGCTTCGATTCGGACAACTTTGCAATGGCCAAGCAAAAAATGTTCGCTTTCAGTTCATTGTCACCGGGGAAAGCGAAAGATTTCTTCAGTGATACAGCTACTGCCACCAACAACTTCTTTAGCCCAAGCAGATCGGGCTCATCGCTCAACTGGTCCAGAGCGGCAAATTGGGATACCCAATGTTCTAAAAAGGCATCTTTGGATAATTGGTCAACAGGGTCGACTTGTAGCTGGTACTGGTGAGCTCCGTTTCCGATGGAACTATCGTTGTGACCATTAATGCCATTGTGCAGTCCATTTTGAGGCCTTTCCAGCCTAGTTGACGAAGATGCCCTCCAATTTGGGCCCAATGATGGCGCGCCAGGCATCGGAGAAGTAGTGCAGTACCTTTTCCACATGTCCACCACCTTGTCACGCCATTCGTCTGCTAAAATGTCCAAATGGTCTGGAAGATCAGGAATCATATCCTCAAGTTGGGAAATTTTGTCTTTCAAAATCGGTTTCGAATTGGTCGGAAACAGCTTCTCAATTATCAGCGAAAGGTTGTTCATCTTTCGGTACAATTTGTTCACTCCGTTGGCTGCCATTTTGAGCTTCACGATTCGAAGGATCAATTTGTCCCGAGAAAGAGAACTAGAGCTGGCAAAGAAAATGTAGACAGAAGTCAAAGTCTTTTCAGAGAGCTTCAAGTCAAATAGTCTTGCTAGACGAACAAGTAGAAATCAAATGCCTTCACGCAAAAGAGAATGGTGCTAATATTGGGTAGAATTAGAAAATGGCTAATCGAAATGGCTTATCTGACTGATTTGACTAAAGTTACTCACTAGAGGGCGTGTTGGGGCTGCCTCTGTTGCTGACTACCTGCCACAACTTGTGATTCACAAGTTTGCTTGAGCAAATTTAATTAATAAAATAATTATAAACCAACGTATTCTGGTCTAAAATCGTTTCGTTTTAGATTACAACTTTCAGGTAATTCGTAATTCGATAGACAACTAGAATCTAGTTGCTATATGTTGCTAAGACAAGCAATAATAGCTAACTATACTGTTCAGAGAGTGTACACCGGTCACCAGTGACTCGCCGATGATATTGAGAAATAGAAACAAACAACTTTTATCGGGACTTTTTTGATTATCTGATTTCTAAATACATTTCATAAATTTATCAGCAGAAATCGGTACGATCATAAAATGCCTTTTGATATTGTAGTTATAAAGTAGATAATATACTAATTATAAATGAAGTGCAATTAATATTTGCTTGGTTTATTGTCACATTTAGTTCCACCCGTTAACACCCGTTAAAACATTTCAAAACCAAAATAAAAAACATTGTGTAATTGTTGATTTATCCCGACTTTAAGTCAAGTCAGAGTCAAACAAACTCGACATCTCCTCGATCGGGAATGTCATTGTTAGGTCCACCGAAGCGTCCATATCCATTGCCACGTCGTCCGTTGTATCCATTGTATCGTCGATTAAAGTATCGGCTGGTATCTCCAACGCCACCAACGCCACCAATGCCACCGACATCGCCGGTTCCACCAAGGTCAGTTGGCACTCGTCGTCCTCCATAAACGCCTCGATCGCCATTGAAGAATCGTCTGAAAAATCCTTGTCCCTGTCCTTGTCCACATCGACGTCTAGGCAGGTCGGTCGGGAAATCAGATGGAAGGTCTCCGGTATTCAATATGTCAGGGTCTACCGAATAGACTAAAAGAAAACAATCAAATTAGCGGTAATTCAACATTTCAATAAAGTCTTACCGACTGCCACCATGGCCAGCACAAACAAAGACAAGATAGCGACTTTCATTGTGAAGTTGATTGCGAAGTTGTGTTAGGCTGTGTGTGACCTGACCATCCTTGGTTGTTTGCACTATTTATATGAATCTTCTGATCGAGCTCTAATGATTTCGCTCAATATTCAACAGTTCATTTGCCGTTTTTAATGAGTAGGTAACACCGTTTTGCACTTCACCGCAATTACTTCTAATTCCTGAACAAGCACGCAAAGTCTGACTTATGATTGGTTCACGTGTGGAAGATTTGATTGGAATGATTGTTCCATTAATTAAATTTTTAATTGTAATTAAGAGATTGACTTATGTTGTTTTCATTGCCATTTTTGGTTGGTTTCATTGAAAGTGCAAGTGTTTTACTGAAAGTGCAAATTAGATTGTTTCGAAATAGTGAACTTTGCTCTCAAACTTGTCTTCAAAGTACAAATAAAGTTTACTCTTCAGTGCTATATTTTGAAAATGCAAACATTTATCAAACACATTTTATTATTTAATTATTGTTTACCGTCTTTTCCGATATGACTGAATGGTTCGAGTTAATGTGGCAAAAAGAGTCAATTAATCAATGGACTTTATTAATATTATTAATTATGGTCATTAGTTATTATTGGCAATATGTTGCTTAATTCGTTTGTTTTGTCAAATCTGGCAATCTTACATTTGTTTGTTCATTCGAATACATTGCAGGAATTGTTTTTGTCATGACAGGAAAGGCAAAATTGAAATAAACTCGAAAACACTACATGAGCTCCATTAAAAATCTTCATTGCAAATTATTATAGATTAAAGCGTTCATAAAGCAAATAGTTTATATTATATATATAAAACATTATTACATTATTCTCTTAGAAATAGATAATCTATATTATATTATTATTATATAGTAGTCGAATGCAAACAAACATTTATTACAAGGTAAACGCATGGTAACAGGTAATAGGTCGTGGTCATCAACATTGCATTGGTTACGTGTCTAGCTGTATCACTATTATGCACGTCTCAACTTTATACTAAACAAACTCGACATCTCCTCTGTCTGGAATGTCATAATTTGGTCCGCCACCTCCAAAGTTGGGTCCTCGATTGCCGCCTCGTCCCCGTCCTTGGAACGGTGTCCAATATCGTCGTCCATTGCCGTATGGATTGTATTCGGTCTCATCGCGTCCTCCTTCGCCGCCTTGTGGTGGTTGCTGTGGTCTTCTAAATCCAAATCCCCCGAATCCTCCACTTCGGTCACCGTTGAAGAATCCTCTGAAAGATCCAGGACATCGTGGTCGTTTGGGTGGTTCTTCATTTGCAGGCTTGGTGTCGTTGCCGTCGCTTCGTTCCGTGCTCGACTCTTCTTGGCCGCAAACTAAATACAAAAATTATAAAATAATTTCGCAACGAATCAATCAAGATTTAGTTACCAATCGAGCTGACCACCAACACCAACAAACATACGACCAACAGTTTCATTTTGGTTAGTCAAATGTTAAGGTGAACGATTCTTAAGAAGAACTCAACTTGTCAAACTGTTTTGACAAACTTTATGTGCAAACTAAAAAGTGCTTATTGCTGTTTGTCCACTTTATATACTGGAATTGTAGATTAACTTGGGTAATTAGGCAAATGATTTTCAGTGCAATCCTCGGAGTGTGCTTTGTTTTGTGATTACTCATTCAGTGAGTGCACACACGAACATCGATTCTGGTGCAGTCAGGCAAGACCGACTTTACCACTTGTGCCAACTGATTAGTTCGCGAGTAGACTAGTTACGTACGCATTGACTTTCGATTAATTGGTCTGGAAGCTTTAATGACGTGAGGGTGTGGAAGGAAATGAGTAGGCCAAGTGACAACTTGCGCGTGCCATCTTCCGTGTCAATCATCCGAAACGAGCCTCAAGTTCAACAAAGCATTGATTCAAAGTTTGCATTGCCTATTTGGTGTTTGTGTTGTTATTGTTATTTCCAAATTGCCATTTCAATTTAATCTTGTTTCCTTGGAGTTGATTTCTTCATTGGAGAGTCATTTTAATGTTGCGTACTCAAAATTGATTTTATTTTCATGGACTGTCTAAGTTAGATTGTCGCCACTAGTGATTTCTAAGAATATCATATGTACAATGCAATGTGAACTTTTGGTTACAGTAAACTGCAATGTGATAAATGATCATTACTTATAAGTATACTTTGGATTAGTAAATTTGATTTGTGATCCTTGATCATAACTTGTCCATTATTGTGATAAGTATAAATATTAGCAAAAATTAGAAACAGTTGCGCTGCTACGGAAATTATTAATATATTACAAACAATCAGTGATGAGATGGCATTATTGATCAATTTATTATAGTATTCAGTATATTTTATTGTTTTGTTCTAGCAAGCAACATCTCCTTTCACCCACAGCAGCCATCAGTCATCCAGTGTTGTCTCCAATTGGCTCAATCACAGAGTCATTAGCAATAGCCAACAGCATGTACCGACAGTATTGAGTGTCGACATCACGTACTGTCCATTGTTTTGATTCACAGTCAAGATCAAGGTCGGCCAGCACAGAGGCACACCTGACACTGTTCCTTCGAGCGATCGTGAACGGCGCAACGAAAGGCATTAATTATGATTAGCGCCATTACTCGGTGTGGTAATTAATTATCAATGGACAAGTGTTTTAGATAACGAGTTATTACAGACTTGGGCGGTCGTCTTTGTGTTCACTTGATTTGTTTAAGTTGGAATTAAAGCAGAATTCCACTTTCTCCTTATATGTTTGTGGCTTATCTGTAGCTTAACAATTCATTCATTACATTCTCGTTAAGCCATATGCGAGTGGTCAAATAATGTACCTGACCATTGTTGGGCAAATTTTAATTTTGTTCGTAATTGGTCTTGTCAATAGCTTGAATTGGCTTTTCTCCGAAACTGCCAAATGTGTGCACATCAATCAATTTGCACACATTCATACCTTATTCAATTGTTTGCAACCAAACCACACAAGTTGGCCAGTTGGTCATTAAACATTTCTACTTAAACTTGCAATTTCTGCTTCCAATTGCCTTGTCTCGTAATTCACACCAGACACGTTTCACATCACAGTATCGCTCAATCGGACATATCCGCCCATCACAGTAGATGCAAACAACCAAAATGGAAAAGCAAACAAAAACTTGAACCACCGGAAAAAGGACAATTGGGCCAATGTGTAGACCTGCACTGTGATAATTGCAATTGGTCACTTTTCCGCAAGTTGGCCAAGTGACGTTGCTAATTGCATTTGCTCGATAATGAAGTGAGAATGAACACAAATATGAGGAAAATAACTGCAAGACAGTCTCTCAACATTGCACCAACGAGCAATTAGGCGAATTGTAATTGAAGAAAGTGCAACAACGTTTTCTGTGCACGCTGTGAGAGAGACTTTATTTAGTATACATCACACTGCCAGTTGGCTAATGAACTGCCGATGCATCAAGTAATTAGGTGATGAACTCTGCTGCACCAGATGGTCTACATTTAGACGTTGCTCAGTTGGCTTGTCTCCAAGCAGATGTCAAAGTTCGTAAAACCTCACCAATTTGCAGAAGTCAATTATTCGCTTTTGCCAGAGCAACCTTCTTCCAAGTGGGAAGTAAAGCTCTGTTCAAAAAGTTATACGTCTGCACACATAGTGCATTGAAGCTTTGGCTATATTTAGATGTGATTATTTCAAACTTGATAAACAAATTGAGTGTCAATCTATACTACCGTAGTTTTGCATTTGAGACTGTAATCGGCTACTTCGACGTCACTGTGGTCATTAAATGAATTTTCGTCCAATCTTTCGAAGAATCACCTCAGCTTGGTTGTTGAATGACTTGACTTCAAGGTTGATGGCTAGCAGAGACGAGTGTGGCCCGTTCGAGCTAGACACAGCTAGTTTAGTACATTTTGCCACATTCTACCATTCATACCACTTCAATTGCCATTTCCCTCGACTATTCGGTAACGTTAGTGGAAATTCTTTTTATTACGCTCAAGCGGTGTCGCATCGCACGCGACATTCCGACCTTAATCTATTCGATGCCATTCGCACATACGAATGTTTAATTGGAAAATTTCCCGTTAACTCAATTCATTTGGAGGCAATAGGCCTGCTGACAAGTCAATTTGACACCTCCACCTTGTACCGTTGCATGCGCTGTGGGCAAAGGATGTGGCACTGTATCGAGTGATGGCAAATATTTGTTGGCATCCACACTTTTGTTACGACACATTTCTCCATTTATAGTAATAGCAATGAAACGAAACATCTTCGGAATATTACTCGCATTTCAATGAATATTCAATTCGATTGTAATGCACACACGAAATCCATTTGTTCAGTTGGTTAGCTTGCTCTATCAGCTCTCCTTAACATCATTATCCTTACCATCATACCTGATCAACCAAAAGTAATGTAACGGAATCTATGAATATATTCCAGTGCTGTTTTCCATTGCTAGTGAATCATTAGTCAACATAATGAATAATTCTATAATAGTTTTTCAGCTTTGTCGTTTCACTGACCAATTGTCATTCAGGTTTATCAATTTGTCTATCATTTATGGCATGTACACTCGCCAACTCAGTTGTCTCTATTCTGTAGGGTGGCCCACCTGAGGTAATGATCTTTCAGGTTGCGATCGGTCATTACAGGATTGCCTCGAAGGATAGACTCAACCACGGCAAAACATTCTTGTTCGGCTCGAGCGAGTCTACAGTGCACCTGCAGGTTGTTGAATAGTTCAACTTTTCAATGCGATCGTTCATTTCAATGTCTCACTTTCACTGATGGAGTTTGTAGTTAGTGAGTGAGTGACTCACTAGACAAGTCTAATTCAACCTTTACTCTTACGAGTTGGCGGTCGCCTGGCAAGCATTCACGTTTGCATTGAGCCAATGTTCGAAAGTGCTCTGTTCTTTGCCTCGACGACAACATGCTCCCCGCACTTCAAAACACCAAATTGAGATGTTGGCGAGCACAAAGACACTTCTTCATTTGTCTGCTTTTCTGGTGGGATGTGATTTGATTTCCATCGAATAGAATTTGATTTGCAGTTCAATGCAGGTCATTTTGTCTGCCATCGCCGATATCTGCAGTGTCTCTATGCGTGTGCAACCCTTTGCTGTCCGGTCTTGATTACATCGAGTTTTGTCAACAAGCCACCTCACCACACTAATTAACCCGAAGTCCCCATTTGCCTTATCACTGTGTTATTCACTGCAATTTGATCAAATGGCAAACACCGTGACACACAGAGCAAACCACAGCAAATCGTAGCCTATTTATAAAATTCCGAGTGAGCCAGTCACAGCCAGTACAGTCTAGTCTTGCCGATGCGGATTAAGCATTGAATATATGATACTCATTTCATTTCCTATACCAAACAACATTGAGAAAGTCTCCATTCATCAGTAATTGGTCACGTCTCCAATCTTTAGTGGTCTAATCCAAGAACAGGGCTTTGCCAGAATGTTTTGAGCAGTTCTCCTAATTGAAATAAATTTACACCATTCCAGTGAGACACCACAACCGACTGTGTTACAATTCTGACTAAGTAACATGCCACTCTTGATTGATTTGTTTCCACTCGCCTGCTTGTATTGTCTTGGTGGTCTGGAGTAGGTCTAACTTTGTTCTTCGCTAATTACGACGATAGCATCGTCTGAGTGAACTTTTAATAGCTCTGTTGTGTATGAACAATTCTTTGTTCTGAACATCATCATCAACCAACCAAGAGACGTCCTCGCATGCATCACCAAGCTATATCAACTAGACCGAAAGTGGAGTGTGACACTGTGACAAGTTGGTGTAATACATTGGCTCGATTATTGTGAATTTCACTTGGTTTGGTGTAATACAACTAGTGTGCTAGTCACTAGTAGCTAGTGTATTTCATTACGATTACTAAGTGCACTCATCAGCGCAATCTATCGACCACTTGCAATCTTATCTTGTACCATTGCGGTTTAGCATTACTGTTTGAACTTGTCTGTTTGTTTGTATTTTTTTTATTGCTGTGCTCACAAGTGGGCATCACAGAGAGTCAATATAAATGACCACATCCACCTCCTGCTCGTCTCCACTTTATTTAAACTCTAAGTCAATCAACTAGCAAAATTTGACTTTTAATCTAATCAATAGGCGTTTGTCCATAAACTATTCAAGCTTACGATTACTGTCTAGTAAAGCGTTATTGGCCATTCTCTGAAGTACCGAAGAGGTTTCGGTATTGTTCGTGATCCACTTCACTTCACTGGTTCGATCTCATTGAATGGTAGAGTACTGTAGAGTGTCGTCCTAATACAACAATCGTCACATTGTAATTCAGCTGAATCGAATTGCACACCTGATCAATCCGAAAGCAATTAGCGTCTGTGCATTACGAATAAATCTGTCACCAGTGTCAACCTTGAGTTGTACAATGAAACCATAGTGTAGTGGCTGTCAATGGTGCGACATATCGAGTCGAATCGTCATATCAACCATGCTCTGGTCATCTCTGCATCATTTCCACTCACGCCATCACCTCATTCCCTCTCCATTCTCCCAAATGACAAAACTAATTGTTTTGTTGATTCTTTTGGAAGCTTGTCTTCGGACAAGTTGCCAATCCGAAGTGACAACTTCTCCTTTAATTTCGATTAAAGCTCCTTCATTCTCGTCACCTCAATCAAATATTACGAAAAAGTCTCGACAAGACGAGGTGGACATATTGCCGCCACACTACTACCGAGATGTGGCACCGATGGTCGATGGTCGACCGGTCAAGGTGACCGTGTCAGTGGTCATTCTCAATATAAAGCTAAGCTCGGGCTCTTCTCAGGTAAACTAAATTTGCCCATTGTCACTTTGCATTGTCATAATTAGCATTGTTAATTAAGGCATTCGACGCGGACATATTCTATCACAACTATTGGACGGACCACCGTTTGCAGAAACCGACCAATGAAGAAGCAATAGCCCAACGCATCAATTTGTCGGCACAGGAATCATTGCCACAATACAAATTGAGTGACGGCTGGAAGAAACGTCTCTGGATCCCAGACACCTACTTCCGAAATGCAATTGATGGCAGTGTGTCCAACATACTTACGCCCACCTACTACTTCACCATTACCAACTACACCGAGGTCTTCATGGCTGTGCGACTTTCGTTGAAATTATCATGCGAGATGAACTTTGCAAAATTCCCATTTGACACTCAAACGTGCTTCATCAACATAACAATGAGTGAGTTCCATATGTTTGGTCTTACTCGCTAAATTAATTATATTTGTCGATAGCTTCTGAGGACATAAACACCGTGGTTCTTGACTGGGACATGTTCCGAGTTGGCAGTCACGTTGATGTGACCGAATTTGAAATCACAAAAATTGACCGAAAGTCTTGTTCCAAATATCTTGACATTGGTATAGTGCTTTGTCTATGTGTATGTTGAACTGCAATAACATCTCTTTTCGTTTGTAGGTATATTTTCATGTTTATATGGCGAAATCCAATTCAAGCGTAATATCGGAAATTACATGATCAAACGAATCATTCCTTCGTTCATAATTGTGGTGATGACTTTCATGGGCTTTTGGATTCCGACCACTGTGTCACCAGCACGGACTTCATTACCAATCACTGCACTGCTGGCACTGATCACTCAACAAATTCAGTCCGACCTCACCGTTTCCTATGTGTACGCATTACAAGTGTGGAACATCGTCTGTATTATGTTTGTGTTCGCCAATTTACTCGAGTTTGCTATTGCTTTGTACGTCATGCACATGACACAGAAGAAGAAAGGAAAGAGCAAAAAGAAAGACGACCTCAAGAGCAGTCCATCAATTACCATCTCGATGTCTGGGAAGGGTGACGCGGATGGTGCCACTCAGTCGGGCCCTGCACATTACTGGAGCGAAGTGAAGAAAGGAGTGTGTCAACATTTTGCTACCACCACTCGGCACAGTTCAGTGGATCTCATTTCTCGTTATGTTTTTCCCATTACGTTTTTCTTCTTTGTAGTGGCCTTTGCCACCTGGGTCTCGGTGTAATCAATTTGCCTAGGCCTGGTAGGCAAGCAAGCAAGCAAGCAAGCAATAATCTCATTATCAACTCCTTTCTTTCATCTCGCAATCTCAAATTGATTGCATGTTTTTAATAATTTTATTCTCTCTTTTACCAACGACATTATCGATTGAACCAAATTGTAACAAATCATAATTGCATTAACAATCAATAGACAATTGTGTTAATAGTTTTGTGCCACATATCGAGCCAAATGGCCAATTTGCAATTGTCTCAATTGGTCTAAATTTTAGAGCGACAATCTCGTTTGGGGGACACTTAAAAGTCGTTCAATAACAAATCGAGTGTTAATGGTTAATGTGTTGTCCTAATGATATATGAATATTTCATTAATGTCGATCAATCGTATCGGGCTCTGCTATTTGAGCCAATCCATTCAAACCAGTAAGCTTTCAAATATCAATTGCAAGTCACTTTCCATTTTTTATATTTGCAACATCGAAACCAAATTATTTAGTGCTTCACACTGTGCTAGACCGCTCTTTTGCCTAATTTGCCTGTACGAGTAGAGTGGATTGTCGCTTCAATAACGAGCTGTCCCGATAACGAGCGCGCAGGGTCTCTTTTGTGTGTGCTCACAAAGGCACAAATCATCGACTTGCAAATGTGACACCCCGGTAAGTGGTGAGTGGCCAATGGGTGAACGAGTTGAGATTAATGCAATTGCACTCAACATCAACCGGAGAATGTAACCACTGAGGGTCTGATTGAGGGTCCAATTGTGACACAAATCAAGCATACAGCCGGCGATAAAGTGAGAACTAATCGTTGTGTGGTCATTATCACACTGAATTGCTCTATTCAGTTGATTGGCTTAACTCGTTGCCATTGGGTTCGGTCTGTAAGTGAGTCAATCGGTTATTAATGGCATTAACTGCACTCCACTGGGCACACGTACAAATTGGCCAACTATGGCACTTGAGTTCATTGACAAACGGCAACTTGGCTGATGGTTTTGGTTATTTGTGTTTGTCTCCAAATGCGATTATTTCTGGCACATCTGAAGGAGTAAAGTGTTGCACTTTTCAATTCAAACCTTTCCACTGGCCAATTAGTTGTTTATGTTAATTTGTGCATTTGTTTGGCTTTGAACTCGTCAGTTCTGAAGAATTTTCCACGAATCACTCTTCACATCCGTCAACAGAAACCATGCAAATGCAGTGCCAAGGTAAGAGAACGGCCGAAAAGATATTTTGAAACAATTTCCAAATATTAAAATAGCAAATTGTTCATATCGAATAGTTCAATTGTGAAATAAACCATTTTGATGTTCTTTAAAAATAACTGAGAGCAAAAAATTGGTCCGGAAAGGAAACGAATTAAAGAAGGAAATGTCGAACGAGTGACATTTGGTGTGAGATGTGTTGAGATGTGAGTGAACATTCATTGACTCCCACTTGACGATACTCGACGACGAATTATACATTCAATTATCGCCGATTGTATTAAATCATGCATGAATTATTGCAGTAATGCGATTGTGTCAATGACTCGAGTGGTCAACGAGAACACTTTTACTTTTAAATCCATTCTTGATCGACAGAGTGACATCGCTTTGTTTTGAAATTGTTTGCATCTCACAATTGTCAGCCGAAAGTTATCGATTTTAAACAGGACATAGGATTTGTGGTAGTCCAAATGCAAATTGAGGAAATTGAATTTGTGAGCGTCTTAGTGGCAATTGGTGCAACTGGGCACTGTAAAGTACACTTTGCAAGTAATTGAAAATTTGAACTCCATTACAGTGACATGTCTCAATGACAATCGCATTAGAGACAAACCGATTTTGTTGCTGTAAATAATATTCGATTTAAATTGTTCGTTTTGGGTTTGGTTTTCAATTTAGCATTCGATTATTTCTCGTTGGTCGTCGGGCACAATCGACAATCAGTAAATCAGTAAATTCACAAAATTCACCCCAAATCCGAATTTCTCACCCAAATGGACTATTTTGCATATTAATTTGTCTGCAGCCAGTGACAAAGTGCACACAATGGATCGACTGGTGGTTGGTTGGCCATTATTTCTAATGATAATCGAACCAATCGAAAATGATACCATTTTGGGGTGAAAACGAGCTTCTTTCGGTGAGCCGGTGAGCAACGGCACACGACCTGACTCGTTGCTTGGCACTGGGCTCGACCACCGTCGACCAACATCCATTAACACTGTCCGACCCTGTGCAGATTGTCATCCTCGATAGTAACTTCTCATTGTGTGCTTTGTAGCACCGTTGTTGTTGTTGTTATGTTGATCTTTTGGTTTGTTTACCCACAAACACTCTCGATGTGTTGTAAACCTAATTGAGAGATAATTAAGTGCGATAGTGTCAGGCACAAATATGCGCTATTCACAAAGGCCAATAATGAGCAATTGATTGCAAATCGATACTCGACACGGTCCGTGATTGATTCGAGTGCATTGTGTCTCGCCAGTCGACCCTCTTGCCGATTATCTCCATTTAATTTAGTTCAATTCTGGCCAAGTCCATAATGGACCCAATTCCACACTGCACAAGTCCACTCTAAATTGTTAGTCAAGCCAAGAAGCCACACACAATTGACTGCAATGATTGCTTCTCGGCACTATTTATTATTTTCAATTTACATATTTTCCATTTGAAGACAAATTCACTTATGTTTTACATTTTGTGAGTCCAATGTTTACATTCTTTTCACTAAGCAAATTTCGAATCAATATTTTGAATTTAATAAATTCTTCTTTGTTGTATTTAATTTTATTTGCTCGACAAATATTGCTAATGTACGTGATCGCCAATTTATAGCTTATTGTAATGTCGAATTTAATCATTTTTCTGTCTGGTTAATTAGATAATACAAACAAATAAAACAGCGAATTTTGAAATAAATGCACCGAATCGTTTTATTTAGTTTTGCAATTAACTTTGAATTTAAAACAAACAATTTTCGCACCAAACGAATAATGTTCATGCATACTATTGCTATTGCTATAGCTCCAAAAGCATTTAGTCTTTGTTCTATTTCAATCAACTTCCTTTCATTAGTGCTGATATAGTGTCGTCGGCTGAGTAGACAATTAATTGTGTCACTAATGTGAGTGTTATCAGTTACACTTTATAGTGCTGCACTTGGCAAGTGGTGATTTGTTGGTGGTGCATTTGCATTGTCACTGTGCAATCAGTGTGTTAATTCTTTCCTTTAGTGTTGTTTTCACTTGTGTTTGTGCACCAGGCTCAGTGGCAAATCGTTATTGTCCACAGTCATTAGTGCTTTCTGTGTTAATGCACTTAATTCTGTTAATTACCTCTCTCTCCATTGGTTTATTATCACCGAGCGTTATTTGTTCACTCCACAAACACAAAAGCACTCGAATCGATCAAAGCCGAGACTGAGCACCGATAAGAATCGAGCCTGTCTGCACGGGGATGGTTTATAGTTGTTATCTCTTTGGTGTTGGTCTGTGAGCAGTGTTGGCTCTCACTTGCCACCCCTTCAACGCCGCCCGACTCCTCGAAGTGCCACGTCCAATGGAGTGCAAGCACATCATCGGGACGAGAGTGGATCGATTTGCATACACACACTTTGGTGCCACTTTGCTTCTGTTTGATCTTCACAGGGCGCACATTGAATCAGCCAAAATGATTTGCATTGTGCCTGTGCATTGGCAAATGCGCCCGCCTTTTGCCCGCGCATTCTAAAACAATTTTAAGGGAAATCATATTTCCACTGTTTCACCAACATTTTACCCGACACCATTTATCGGGCCAAATTGAGCTAGTGGTAATCTCGGAAATTGAAAGTGCCACTGAAGACACTCCTTCCGTTTTGGCATGAATAGGTTGACACTTTTAAATTGACAAACACAGACACAAATGCAAATAGTTTGCTCGACAAACTTGACCGTAAAGGTATTTGCACTTGTGATGTCACGAGTCTTGATGATAGTTTCAATTGCGTCAAATCGACTCTAGCAAATAATGTCCAGCAAAGAACGACGATTCCTATTATCAGATTCGAACTCGACTAATTCACATATTTGGTGGCAACACTACACAAACTCACTAAGTATGGCACTGGGCAAAAAGTCCTTTTTGATTCGAGACATTCTCGAGTGTCAAGGTCAGAGTGGCGCCATTCCATCCCTTCCAAGCAATCCACGTCTGATCGAATGGATCATTCAAAGTCGACTTGAGCAATTCAACCAAAGCTCTCTTTGGAGCAGAGACCATTCGGTCGAAGTGGATCGAGACGGGCCTTCAAGTAGTGCCATTGAAGGCAACTCTCTTCCTTGCGATTCACCTGACTTGAACCCGAATGTGGCCATTTCCCCATTAATTCACAACTGGTTGTCCATCAATAGATTCGCCAATCGAGTTACAGGTAAATTATATCTTTCCAATACCGACGAATAACAATTGATTTTGCAGCACCGAATCATCCATACATGTCGTGTCCTCAAGCGGAGAAATTCCCAATGCGCTCAATGACTCCTTTGCCATCTCATCTGTACCAAAACCTGTATTATTATGCCATTCAGCAGCAAATCAATGCATCATTGGTTGGAAAGTCATCAGTAAACGAAGAAAGTTGCCTAAGTCCAAGTCAACAACAAGCGCAACAATCTATTCTGAAGAATGTTAAAGGCAAAGCTAATTCGTCCAGATTGAGACGACCACCGAGTATGATCAACTCATTGGCCAGAAAGAGGATAAATTCAAAAGCAAAGAAACCAAATAATAAAGGCATAAAGAAGGTGGTTCATGTGGAATCGAATCAATTGACAATCAATGAACAATCAGACAATCAGTACGAAACTGGACTCGACTTGACTCAGAATGGCGACAACAAACATTGGGAGGCAGAGTGCAACTGCGATGAAGATGATGACAATGAAGAAGACACTGGTGCCAATAAATGTGCTGCTAAGTCAAAGTGCAAAAAACTTCGTCGTAATCGTACAGTCTTCACCGAATTGCAATTGATGGGACTCGAACGCCGCTTTGACAGCCAAAAGTATTTGTCCACGCCGGACAGGTGAGTTGTCAGTTGTTTTAATTTACAATTAATACATTTCATAAATTTCAGAGCTGACCTCGCTCGTGCTCTCGGACTGACTCAATTGCAAGTGAAAACTTGGTACCAGAATAGAAGGATGAAATGGAAGAAACAGGTACGACTTGTCTAATGGGGAAGGCACAATCGGAAGTGACTATTGTAGATTATTTTGTAGGTCATGCAGAACGGATGTCCATATCCGCCAACTAAGCCAAAAGGTCGTCCTAAAAAGGACTCGATCCCCACCTATGGAATGGAATTCACTAACTCCATTCTGTGTCCCATCTTTGCCTCACACGGCAATGGCACAGGCCAACCATCAACCAATGCCACCACCACTTTGGTCTCATTCACCCACAACTTAACAACTTCTAATGTTGATTCTCCTCTGCAATAGATTAGATTTCTTAGTTAATTTGCATCGAATCTTTAATAATTGTCAATTATGTCAAATTGAAATTGTTATTTATTTTATGATAATATTAATTCTGCCACTCACTGTATTTCATATTTTAATTCTCATTCAACAGATGGCGTTTCTAGCGAACACAGTCAAACAAGCTCAAACTTGCGCAAAATATCTCATATCGTAATTATAGTTTTAATCATTTTTATTAATTTATTAAATGTTCTTACATTGATAAGACTTGTAAGTTTACTTGAATTATAGTAACACAAAATGAGAATTACAGAATAAAACGTTACAATAATAAAGAATTGTTCGAATTGTTATTTCATCAGAAAGCAAAGCAATTTTGATGTCACATGTAACACGATGAAATATGTTGGATGAGTGATTTCGATTCGATCTCAAGTTGAGATTCTCAACTGTCAACATTGCATCGTCAAGTATCATCTCCATTGGATCGAATCAGGTTATCTAAACAAAATGTTTTGTTCATATCGACTTGACAAACACATTTAGGTTTACTTGTTCGATGGTGCTTTTGATGTTTACTTCACCACTTCATAGTATTTGCCGAAATACAAGCCAATGTCTACTCGTCTAATTCGGAGATACTTTGCCTTTCACCCGGTCTGAATGCATACTTCAATGTGCATGTCACGAATCGGTCTCTTGTGCATTCAGAGCGTTCATTCATAAATCTCGAGTTGACATTTGAGCTAGAATGCTTTATAAAACTATACTAAACAGTTTTAGACTAAAACTGTTAAATTAAGCAAAGTGCTTAATTGAATAGTATGTATAGGCAAAGTAATGAACCGATTGCATTTGTTTGTGAAATATTGTTCAGCTTCGCAAATGTCGCCACTCGCCAGTCACGATTGAAGCCATTTCGGAATAGGCCAAATGCATAAACCGAAAGTATTGCCAATAAATCTGTTATTTCTTGTGGAGTAGAGTTTTAATTAATGCACACACGCACAATCTGCAGTGCCGCACACGCTGGTTTGAATAAGTGTGCAGGAAGTTTCGACTGGCAAAGGTGATAATTTACAATTTTGTCTGCATCTGGCAATCGTGTGCGGTCAAATCAATTGGATTAATCTCTCTGGTACAGCTAAGTAACTTAGCCTAAGTTATTTTGGATTTATTTGGAGCTCCATCTGTCTGCTGGGCATGCAAACTGAATCAGTAGTGAACATGTATTTATTCATTCGACTTTTCAGCAAACTAGATTTTCTTTCAATGAATGTCGATCACCTGCATTGATTGCGTCAAGCAAATATAATTGTACATTAATTAATCAATATTGCACACAATATTTCATATTTAACTTGAATCACGAGCAGTTCGAATGCATTGGACTCGATCCAATTGCTTTGTGTGGTGCAATCAATATATTGAGTGAATATATTTTAATTACCACTTGGAGTCAATTACCGCTTACTAAGTGACGATAATTCGAGACTTTATTCGTTTTGCTAGTTGTTTGTTAGTTTGTCCTAATTGGACTCGGTTTGGTCTTCGGTCTAATGACCAATTACCACACTAAACGCTGTTCAATTAGCACAAATTGCTAGTTTCACTTTGCCCGCGTGTCGAATTTAATAATTTGAATTGACACGAATTGTTTGCATGTAGATCATTGACTCGAATGATACCACTGCGGTGGTGGAGTGACTTGTTGAACAGTTTGATTCGACTTAGCACAAATCTCGACAAGAATTCGAGCAAGTAGCATTTGAGGCTTTGCAAGATCAGCCTAGAGCACAATCCATTGTGCTGCCTGCATTATCAGCTCGGCCAGCACGGTCTATGGTCAATTTGTCTTGTCGCCAGTCTGACCTTTCCCTTCTCTAATGGCTCTATCTTATTACATTGACTCTCCACGTGAGTCTATGCCACGAGGCATTTGTGCTGAAGCAACTCAACTCAACTGACTTTCCCCTTCGGTCTTTACCTACCTAAATTGCTCAATTAGTGAAGCCAGGTTTGCAAGTGAAGCCTTAGCCTAGGACCACTGCTGTGCTTTCTAGGTCTTGCCCAGAATTGACTCGCAAGTCGCAACTCGCTCTCCATTTGGCTGATACTGATTGTTGGCAGATAAATTGTTTACTAGTAAAAGTGCAACAGGTATTTGGCACAAACTCGCGACTTATTTTGAGCACAAAATGAAGATCTCAGTGAAGTGAGATAATACGATGCTGATAGTGTCAATCATGGCCAAAGGGATTGAGTGACAGAGCCCACGGCTGTCGAGAAAGTGAGACACTAGTGCAGCTGCAGCCGAGTGCATTCATCGAGTTCGCTAGGCTGTTCATCGAATGCAGTTGTGAGTGCGCAATGACATTTGGGAGCGATCGACAAACGGCAAGATGGTCAATCAATTCACCGTGGATGTATTTGATTGTGTCCATCGATGAGTTTACAGTGGCAGCAAGGCAAGCAGGTTTCACTTTCGGTTACTAACAAAAACAAAGTGGCCAACAACTTCACAATCGTATAATTGTTGCCTCCTGCCCCAATGGTAATTTGTCTGTACAAATGGCATTTATTGATCACTTATTAAGTGCAATTACTGACACACTCCCCAGTAAGCATTTTATGAGTCATCGCAATCAGTGAAAACAGTGCAGACAAGCAAATCCGCAAAGCAAACAAAATAAAATACAAAATAAAACGGGAAAATCAACAAATGACCAAAGTGTTGTTACGCCAAGTGAATAATCAATAACTGGGACGAACACTTCCACTAGTGAAATCTTCATTGAATACTTGCCAAATTTCTTGAAGATCTTGAGCCAAACGTTCAAAGACAATCGTAGAGTGGCGAGTAGTGAGCGGAACATCTCGAGTATGACTGCTTACTGTGCTCGTGCACTGCTCAGTGGACATGTTGTACTTTAAATTGAGGAGTGAGGACGAATTGACGAGCGATTGCATAGTGCCAGGTGGGGTCGTCCTTGTCCACATTTGCACATTGCACACAATGAACACTTGCGAGGGGTCACTTGCTTCCGACCGCCACTGACATAACTCATTCGCTCACTCGCCCTTAACGGTGCTTCTTGGCTTCCATGTACCACTTGTGGGACACATTCAATAGCCAACAGGCTCGAGGGGAAACATATTGAACGCGTCACCGAGTGGCACTTAATATCTGTTGATATATTCTCTCGCAACGACCTTCTCTCCCCGTCACCACCACCTTATCGTCTCGAGTGTGTCAATTTAGCAGAACTCTGCCAAGTAATTTCAATTCCTGTGAAGTGTAATGAGTGACTCAGTTGTAGTGTGTTGTCCACTTCTGGCTAACACCATGCCATCACACTAGATCACTAAATCACCGTCCTCCCTCGACAATGGTCAATTTGCAAATGTGAACATCAATCCGAGATGACATTTGTCTGTTGGGCGCCACTGGACACCGCTGCACATAAGCGAGCAGTATGAGCTTGCCATTATGTCCAGTTATGTCATGGAATGATCCGAAACAATGCCCACTGTGACACCACTCGTTGAGCAGGCGAGAAGTGTTGTTGTGTGTTATGACTTCACTGGCATTGTTGTTGCCAACCTGATTGACCAACACAATGGAAACAAATGATGGAACAACACTAGGTGAGACCATTTACCATTCTGTGGAACCACAAATTGAAATTATTCGGTGTAATTAATCCTGCCCAGTGGAAATATCTTACAATATTATATTATAAAGTTGACGTTCACTAGACAGGCACAGACAAGTTTCAATTGTCTCTATTTGACGATATTACATCATAAACAAATTGATTCTTTTATCAATAAAATTAACAAAAAATAAATGAATCAAATTATATTCAACTCGATCGAAAGGCGCCAAGTTTGCATTTGGTCAATTGACGCCCGCCGTCAATGTATGGCGCCACTAGAGTGTGAATATTTATTCACCGAATAATTTCCTACTCTCCATCAGCTTTGTTGTAGTTTCAACTGACGGTCCTGTCCCATTGGTCTTCTCAGCACACAAGTGTACAATTCACAAATCTCGTTTCACCGTTATCTGATTAACGAGAATATATTTTCCAGCTCCTTTCAGTGCCCGAAAGTGTCCCCTCTGTCGAGCCACTAGCACAGCTGGCAAGCGTAAGTGTCTTTAGTGCCTCTACCCCAGTGCGATCCCATCCAGTTTACATTAGCGCGCGTTGTTCGGTCTGTCAGTGCGGCAGTTGGCTTCAGTTAGTGTAAAGTCGCTGTTGAAGCAGTGTCGGTATCTCCTTGCAGCCTCATCTCGTCTTCAATTGAGCGTTTACCTTCAAGCAACCAAGTCAATGTTTGTCAATCTATGTCAATCAGTCTTCACTTCATTGCTGTGTCTAATTTCTAACAAGATCATTTGTTTGGCGAAATTTCAATTGCGATAACGTTTTGTGTAATTTCCTCGTCCCTTCAACTGAATATCGAAATATTCCACCTCGACCAATTGTAATTTTCCGTCATCTTGTCGAGCAGCGTTAACCACAACACCTTGTGTCTGTCTGTGTCTTTTCGGTCTGTCACTAATTGTCAATTCCCACTGCGCACCAAGTGCAATTCAGGTGCCCGCATTTTGCTAGGCCTTCAATCCCTAGCGTGTTTGTGTGCTTTCGGTGTTTACCTCGACCGATTGTCATCGTTTCATCATAGTCGTCCTTCATCGCCTGCACACCTATTCAGGTATGTTCTACACATTAGATTCTGTGCTTTGGTGGAGTGTCTCTACAAATTGACTTAATTGATACCTGCTCTGTCGATGATTGATTGTCCGGCTAATTGATTACCACCATACAACCATCTATTGATACCTCTATTAGCGAGTTCACTTGTCCATCTCGAAGCATTTCATTGATTCCATCCATTCAATCTGAGTGAACAAATAATCGAGTGTCATCACAAGTTCGTTCCAAATGGAGCGCATCGCAATGTCTACGCAGCACTTCTTCACTTCGACCACTTGGTTCACTTTGTCGGTTCAATGACGTGCTCGTATGCGAGTTCCACTTTGCTAGTATGATTTTTAGTTACCGCTGTTAGTACGCGGTAGATGCGCCGGAGCACTGGTCTAACAGAAGTTAGTTCCAGTTGGTGTTCTTGTTGGGCATGCAAATGATGTGATAATGCACGGTCTGTGATCGCACCACCGTTTACCCATTTAACCCTGCTGGCCTGACACGGTCTAATTGATCGGCAATGTTTCCCCTTGTGTTGTTCAATGCCTCGTTGCTTGTCATTAGTGGAGAGTCCAACGCCGGCAGCCATCGTTGCGTTTAGTGAGGAAAGCAAACAAACCAGGAACAACCCTCCAACACAAGACAATCTCACAAAGCCAGTGCACTGTCTGTTTGCACTGGCACGGGCCAGCTCTGTCAACTTAGCATTGATGTCGAATCTATCAACGGTGGACACTTTGTCGTTCCAGTGGCAATTGTGACGAGATGCATTCGAGGTATCGATTGCTTCTCACGTCGAGTGCACTCCAATTTGGCGCCAAGTGCAATGAACTTTTGGGAAAATTAATTTCTTGCAGTATTGATTTATATCGCTCAACAGAATTGTTCCAATAAATTTGTACTGTCAAATATATATTGCATTATGAAACGACTTGCCTAGCCAATTGCCATTAACTGTAATTACATTCACTCTATTTACATTACAAGTCTTTGATTAATTCTGTCTTGCTCGGTTTCATTGGTGGCAAGTTTGCCTCGAGATAGTTCCGTGGTTGACAGTTGCACGGTGCAGTTGCCACCGACCATATGGCCAATGGATCAGAACTGTCCGACAGTAATAATCGAATAATGAACGAAACGAACACTTTACCACTCGGTTGCTCTTATCAGCACGGACATCGACTCTATTTGGCCTAGCACAAAATTATACACAAACTCGGACGGACACTTTGGTGCAACAAAGTGTGACATTTGAGAATGGTTCGAGGTGCGCAAACACTGACACAACTGGGAAAGGGAAAGTGCCATTCGACCGTTCGATCAAGTGATAGTGAAGAATCGCCAATGGGGCAACCATCAATTCAATGCGAGATGGTGGCTGTGAGGTGCCACGGAAGCACCTTACTACACCTTGTCTCACTTTGCCTGTTCGCTTTATCAATTCTCCTCGGAGCGCAATAATGCATTATGTTCGCATATCTTGGTATGTCTTCGATTGAACCGATAATGGATAGGTTCGTTCGTCATTGTGGCTTCACGGTTTGTTTGCTTGGCCGGCACCACTCATCAATCGATGCACTGTCCCACCGAGTGGATCGAGGTGTAACTTGCTGACCCAGTCTGTCCTTTTCCTGCCAATTAGTCATCGGTGTCACTTCTCGGCAAGCACCCAGCGCAGCTCACCACCAACACCTGACCAATAGTAATCCACTGACAAAGGCCTAATTGATCGGTGTCGTATCGTTTGCTCGATCATTGCGGTGCTCACATGCCAACGATCTCAATTACTGAGCACGCGATCGTAATCCGATAGTGTCCTCCAATGGAAGTGATTGACCAGACTGGCCCATTTGCCATTGTACGACTGCCACCAGCAGAAATCTCGCCAGTGATTTGTCGGTCCGAGCTGAACTGCTTTGTGGTGAGCATTGTTTGGTCGGTGTCAAGTGGTGTCGTCTCTCCCACCAGTCAACTGCCAAATGCAATTTCAGTCAGTCTTCACTGTATCGCATTACCACGAGCACCTCGAGCCAAGGATTGCGTAATGTGTGATTCGATTACTTTCTAAAAATGTGCGAACAATCGAACATGCTCGGTGGCGAGGCTCACTTGTCACCATTCACTATCGATCCACCTGCTATGGACGGACAGCAGCCGTGACAAAAGCCAATCACTTCATATTTCGATGAATAAAAAATGCCCCAGTCTAGTTATATTTAGTGGCCAATCGGAACGGAAAGTGTCGAACGGTGTTTTGCTTGCGAAGCCCAAGTGACACTCGTCGAGCTCACACTGTGGGTCACAGGCTGAACTATCCTTTCCCACTGATTAATTGGAATCTATAATTTGGCCAAGGCAATGAAGTGGCAAACCTTTGTCCGAAGAACAGAAAGTGGACTAAACCATGTGGCCAGTGCACTTGTTGTTATGCCATGTTCGGATCTGTTCTGATCGGTGATGATTTGTGCCTATTTACGGTCTATATTTATCGATGTACTTTGGTGGCCAAAGTATAGTGTGCCACTGTGAGAAGTGCACAACAAACTCATTCATAAGCTTGTCAGCCCATTCTGTAGACAGTTCTCAGTCCAATTGAGGCACTTTATTGTGTGTCGCTTCTTGACTCGGTGCTCACTTTGTGGCTTAACTAGAAATTCATTACGAAGTGACAACAGCGAAACCCTCGTGGATTGGTTTACATTCGTGGAATAGCTCACACATTGAGGGTAACACATACGGTACAAGCTGGTCGAGCTGTGCGACTGGTGCAAATGGCTCATGACAGGCACTACACGACAAGGCCACATGACCCGACAAGGCAACGTGAACACTGGTGAGAATTGCTTTGGTTCGTGAGACTTGTGCTGCTCGAAGTCATTTATTACAATCTAATTAATTGGCCATCTCAACTGGCAACAAACCGAGCGCTCAGTTCGATGTCGATGGCTCGCTCAACGAACTGGCTTGCAACTGTTTGTTGCCATCACTGATGACGCTAATCGAGGGCCAATCGATTATATTCTGGCAAGATGAGTTGGGCGTTATGTTTGTCTTTGTTTATGTCGATACACTTCGATTGCCAGTGCAGGCCTTGTCAGTGCCCACTGTTTGATTAATTTCCTCTGGCCATCAACTCGACGGTTATATAAGCCTGGCCTGAGTGCCACTCACCGAGTCACTGCTTGGTCAGAAATCAATTTGCCAACGAGATTTATGATTTGTGGAGAAAGTGGCCAATTGACAGTCTACATTAGTCGAAGCGAGTGCAATCGAACTAGCTACAAATTGGCTGGGTAAGTGCATGTGAAGTTACCTGTGCCTCCGATGGTCCTTTCACCAGTGTGTTTGGCACCATTAACCGAGCACACCATTGTCATTTGACTTTCTTTAGTGCTTCTTTGGTCAATCGATTCACACAGCGGAAATCGAGTGCAATAGACAGCAAGAGAAGTGCAGTAGTGGAGTGATCACTTTCATCCTTAATGTTTGTGTCTACCTGTTTGTGTCTGCACTAATGTTGTGCAAGTCAGGCAGGCGAATCCACCTAATGGAAAGGCTCAATGTTCAATGTCGAGTCAGCTTGGTCAGTGTGTCTCGGATGCATTGAGTTGCATCGATGTCATCTGCTCACTGCTTTGTTCCTCTAATGACATGCTAACTCACTTCAGTTCACCTCTGAACGGCTTCAATCGAACCACCATGTACACCATCGTCAGTGTCGAGTGTTTGTGCTTCACTTGCCTTGGCCTGTTCCTGTATCTCCATTCTCGTTCCGAACCCTTCAGTCTCGTTCAGTCTCATTTGCATAAATTACACAATGAATAATTAGCGATGAAGCTGACTGGTTCGAGTCGAGTCAGTCTGTCCAATCTCTACCCTTGGGTGACTTCCAACAAAACAGTTGATATCACTTGCCAATGTGACACCACCACTGTGGTGGCACTGTCACCAGTCGGAATGGCTTTGTTCCTCCGAGTCAGCTGAAAGATAAACTTGCTGATAGTAGCGAGATTGAACTGACACATCTCGGTGCTGTCCTCACCACATCACAACACTACCAAACGACCATTGACGAGACATGAGCTATGTCTTCTCGGCAAATAATTTATTACTGATGAAAGGAATCTGAGATTTCTTAATGAACGAAACAAGCGAAATTAATTGACTTGCACTGAGACATTTACGTTTGGGACAATACAGGCAAACCAGTGTGGTGTGTTCACTTTGTGAACAGTGCTGCACTGAATCCACGTGGGATACTGTCGAGCATGATTAACGGTCTGGAAGGGAAGATATCCCTTTGGTGGTTTTACTTGGGTCCACCACACACACAGTGAACATTCTCTCGAGTGTCTTAGTTCAGTCTTGACATAATGTCCAAGTAATTATGGTAATGTAAGGAGATACTATTGACTCGGTCCGAGCTGATGAGACGCACCACACAAAGCCGACTTGCAAATTATGCAAATAGTGCAGTGTTGATGGTACTCAGTACTGGTTGTGCACCATCGTCTTCATTCCCCACTCTCATTTCCATGCAGATCGAGCAAATTAACTCTTCACTTTGGTGGCCACTTCTTTGGTGTTTTCGGCACTCGTTGGGAGTCAGGCGGCAAGTTGTTAGTGCTCTCCAAACTAAGTGGCACTTCTAACGCCTGGTTCAGCAGTGAATCAGAACTAATAATTGGGATTTGTAAGTGATCGCACTTGGGTTGTTCGTGCGATGTACAATAGATATTGTATTGGCTCAACACTTGGCCATTGATTTAATGTAGACATAAACATCATAGTCACCGAAAAGTCTGGTTTGCCATGTGCATTCGAGGGTGTTTGGTTGCTCTAGTGGCAGACTGAGTTGTTTTATTGCTACTAAAGCATACACCAAGTGTCGTAAATGTTCCTTAATGAGAGACTAATTGCCTTGTTGGATAAAGCTAACATTATTTGGTGCAAAGACAACAGTTTAATTTGAGTGCGACATATCCACTGACTGGTCGAGTGTTTGTTCAGTGCGCCAATTCTGGTGTGATAGTCTCATTAGTTTTGCAGCATCGCTCATAGATCAATTGGCCTGTCAATTGCGCACGATCGCGTCTTGTTGTGAGTGCCGAGTGCTGAGGCAATGTCACAATGTTTACCCCAACAGCGAGTGTTTGATTTGAACCAACTGGCTCGGTCTTTCTCTTTTACCAAATGCTTGTCTGTTCGCTTCCTGACTTGTGCCACTGCTGCCCTAACCGAACCAACCCGATTCAATTCGACTGAGATTGATTGGCGAGTGGCACAATGCCACTTGGTGCAGTACCGACAGTCGTGCCCAATAGTTCAATGGCGCCTTCCAATGCCTCCATTCGGGTGTCTTTGACTTGTACTGTGCATTAGTCACCGAAAGAAGTGACTCGAAACGAACCGATTTCTGCCTGTCCCTCTCAGACTCCCTTCCTCGGACTTTCCCAACAGTGTGCCTGTCACTGGTGTCCATGTGCTCACCCACTGTTTACACTTGAGGTTTCGTGGGGCGGTGGTGCCTGGAGAGATTCTTTAGTCTGACTTCTTAAGAGACACTTTGCCACTGTAGAACACTAATGCAAGTGCCATTTGGCTATTCGCTCAGTGGTTGGCCTGGTTGCCTGTCTGATTGGTTGTGCTAATGGCCGGTTGGACGGCTCATTGCCAGACAAAGCTCTAATGGAACTGTGTTGCATTGTCTATTTGCATGCAAATGGACTCGATTTGTTTCAATTAATTGAGCACTCCTTTGATTGAGCGTGCACGTCTCATCGCACTGATGAATGGCACAATCATCAACTAAAGGATGCAGACATTCGAGTCATTGCATTACGAGCTATTGGGCGTCTAGACGAGTGGTGGTGACACTCGCGTTAATCGATTCCAAATGGGACACTTGCCTTAATCGGTGAGGTCAGTTGACAGTAACTGGCAATGGCGAATCGAACACATTTGCTGGTGAATGACAATCAATTGGTATGTCCCACCAGTGCGAAACCATTGGTGATTAATATCGCTCGAAATAGCCTTCTAGGTGGTCATTACCTGTGGTGGAGCACCGAGCCACCATTGAAGTCGTTGCAGTTGTGCTTCGCAATCCTATTCACTGATGGACTGGGCAGATTAGATCTTTTCAATGTCCGGCCAATCGATGGAGAGTAACTTGGCACTGCTCGCTCATTCACGGTGCAATTGCAATTGTTCGGTGGTCGTGTCGGTTGTGGCACTGAACTGCTCAATCTGCTCCAATTAGCTCAATTTGGAAGCACACGGATTAGGACGCTTTCGCTTGGAGCGAGAATATTTTTGGACACACACACACACAACACTTGTCCTTGTTGGTGTAGGACAGTGATCGAAGTGCACTCACAATGAGCACACACCAACACACTTTACTTATCGACTGCATCTCACCCTCTCCAATTGGTCATCCTAATCCTTTATCAGCTCAAGTAGTCTAGTTGTGGTCTGCTCAATGCCTTGCTCTATTACCGCCAAACGTGCTCTATTTATCCATCCAATGGATTGTCCGAATTATTTGATCGCATTACCACAATTGTTTGGTCACGGTTTCAATCGATTCGACCTGTCAATTGGTTGGTCACAAGGCTCCGCCGTGACACAACATTTATGAATGGTATCCCTCTAAGTGCGCCACCATTTTCAACTTGCACAGTGACTCATTTATCCTCTTACATTGGCCAAGTCGAGCCTATTTGTAGAACATCGTCATTTGGTGTCACTCTTGGTCTCATAGCCATAATTCATCAAGTGTTGAACCAAGTGTCTCGACTTAATGTCCTTTCACCGATCCATTTGTGTGCAGTACCCTCTTTTCTTGATTGTGTGATTTATCTTTATCGTCACCAGCGTGGACATTCTCTTCTCTGGTGGACCAATGTATGCCAATTACCAGTTATAAATATCTTCACTACGTCCAACTCATAAATTGGTGCATTTCATCTGTGATCAACCGAGTGCACTTTTCTATAGGCCGACTTATTGAACGGGCCAGTCAGTTATACTTTGCGTAATGAGAGTGCATTAGTGTTCGTCACTTTGTTCTTCGGGTTTGATCACTTTTCGGTGGTTTATTGACTGATCACTGATTGTAATAAATGACTGGTTGAGTGAGGCTCACTTGGCCAATTTGCTCACTTCAACTAACGAGGCCATATTTCTCGTGGCCCGAATAAGCATGAATGTGAATTTATACTTGCTTTAAAATTTACGATTACGTTGGTGTGTTTGCTTGGTGCCGTTTGTGTTTGTGTTTGTGTGGTTGACAGCGCGGTAACACTGGTTATACATAACCGAGTAATTTATGGTCGGTCTCTGCCATCATTACGATCATAGCTTTGCCTTTAATGAGCACATTCACTAATTTGATTTGTTCTTTGTCCACAGATCGTCATCATTCTACACAACTGCCAACTGCCAAACTCACTCTTCTAATGTCTCCATACTCGACAATGGCTAGTCTCATCGCTGGCCTCAGCTCACCTTCAGTGTCCAACCGATCACGGTGCAAGACCAGCAAAAGCAAAAGTCTTCCATACCTAGCCTGGTCCACAATGCTCGTTGCCTTGTTTGGTTTGTTGGCGCTGGGCACCATTCCATCAGCGTACTCCATGATCTGTAAGTGTTCACCCTTTTGCATTCACTTGACCCAGTACAGACTAGTACATATCCCATTGAAAGCTCTGCCAATCGCGATAAGTCCTACCCAGATGATTATCACTCAAATTAGCGTCTCTGTTTGCAAATTGTCTCCATTTCATTTGTCGCCTCAGTAGTCCCATGTGAGCATTCGAGCCAATAATACACTGCACTGCATTACATTGCTCACGCTAATTAAAAATTCAAGCCCAATTGCAGCCAATTGAAATCTCACCACCACTGGTCGGATTTATGCTTGGTTGCTTTTGGCCGATTTCTCTTAATTAAATTAACGACGAGTCTAATTAAAATGCAAAATGAGCACAGACAGGCATAGTGACATGCACACAAACATAAATTCGGTGCCAGTGCGAACTGCATTCATTTGATTAAGTCCATCTTGGTGTAGTTGGCTTTGTTGGTACTACTGACAATATTGGCATTCGCATTCGAATTGGAGCGTGCACTGCAGTGTTTATGAGAATTGTTGAGATTTAAAATATGACCACATTTGTTTGGCCCATTTGGTGCGCGCCACCTGATTCGAGCACTGTCCCTTGTGCGATGTGCATTTCACGTACCGCATGATTGGATTAGTGACGATGTGTTTGCCTCTACCGAAATGGTTCTATCTGAGCCAATCTGTGTGTATGTATGTATGAATCAGTTTGCCTCGGTCTGATTCTAATATTATTAAGACATCTAATCAAATTGAACAACACAATAGAATGGCCCAAATGTCGCCGGAATGCGGCAAAATTCTCCAAGGGCACATTGGCCTGACTGCTCACAAGTGACTAGTCTGGTCTATGCCAATAGAAAGAATATCACCAATTGGGAGGGCGATTGATCATGCCATCGAACGATATAACTGACGTTATTGATGCTCAATTCCGCTTGGCGCATTTATTGAATATATGAATTATAACATCAAACAGTGTGCCTTCAGCCACTGAATGGAGCAATCCTGTCCTGCACTGTCCATTCACTCATTGTCCGCATCGGTCGTTCTCTTCTTTGCCTTTGCATCGTTACATGTGTTTGGTCGCTTCGTTGTGCCGTTAACTTTGACAGATAGTGCCTGTTGTCCTCAGTCCGTCTAGTTAGTGGCCACATCCGAGCTAATAGATTCCAGTGAAACAGTCAGACGGACAGACCGACTAGCGGTCCATTGTCTCCACTGCTGACAGGCTCGCTGACTGGTAATGATCATGGTGGTGCGCCTGATCCTCCAGGCTCGGTGGGGGCAGTGATGTACCACTGCAATGCAGTAGCGAAGTATACATCGAGACACATTTTGGATAATTGCTTTGGATGGTTCGTCTGGTGGTTCGGTCAACAGTGGAACAATTCGGTTGACTTTATGGTCAATTTGGTGAGAAGTGAATGTCGCAATGCGAATGACAAGTTACGAGCACGAGACCACTGCGAAACGAGACCCGTCGCAATTGCACGGACGTTCACTGCACTAATTCAATTGGGTGCATTTCACTCAGCCAAATTTGTCTGTTTTCTGGTTGTCTTGCTGGAGCATGTGAGTGAGCTGTCCAAATTGCTGTGTAAAGTGTCCCAACGGCAGCAATCGCGCCACCATGATGGTCTCTAATTGGCCGAGTCGCACTTACACTGCTTGTTTGTATTTCCATCTAAATATGAACTACTTTCACTGTATTCCTCACCAAGTGAGCATCAACCGTGCCGAGTGCAGTGTCAGTGTCTAATAGTGCCGAATCAGTCCATTTATATCTTCGTTCGTTAGTTCATGTTTAGGTTTCTGCTCCACTAAACCTTTTGCCTTCAAATGAGTCTTTTCTGTTTCTTTCTTTGTTGTTGGGACAGACTCAAAAGTCAAACTGCAAGGCCCACTAAATCGCGAAACGTTAATAGACCCAGTAAGGCGAGCCACGTGTCTGACCGTGACAGAAATAAATGGATCAAGCTTATAAGCCAAAGTGTATTGGCTGTGTGTGTTTTGTGCGCTTCACTTGCCAAGTGAGAGTTATTCAGATTGAAACCTTGTTTGGAGTGCTCTCGTCCGCACAGAACATTCGGACCGTGGACTGACCAGAATTAGTGATGACACAGCTAAAGTGACTCGTTACAAGCACCATTACAAGTGCACTTCGCAGCCAAATCTGTGCCTCGAACGTGCAACTCTTGTGCAACCAACTGAGCGACCAATTAATGAATATGCCCCAATCCAGTGCAAGGTCTTGTTCCTTCTCTGCACCACTGGCCACTCGTTTCACAATTCCTCAATTGGTGAATCACAATCGATTAAGCTCGATTCATTCGCCATCGGTGCCCGAATTGCACCGAAATGAGTCATCTCCGAGGCATTATTTCCATTATTCTGTGAACGCGTGTTCGGTGGCAAATATTTGTCTCATATGGCCACGTATTAGCTCATATTGGGTCATATCTGTTACTGAGCGAAACGCAAGCCGAGAGGACTCGCGTACTTAAATTCGAATAAGTGGCTCGGTGAATCTACCGCCAATGACCCACCGAGAATGCTCAGTGAGCATCTGTCGCATTGCCTCACAATTAATCGAGTCGGTAATGACGCAAAGGCATGCATTCTCTTTCCATCATTTTGATTACCCATCTCCCACCGAATGTATGAATTTTCTTTTTTGTCCCTCAATCGGTCATTGAGTGGCTTTGTTGGCTAGCCTGTTCCAGTTGGAATGTCTCGTCCAAGGCCAAATGTGCCATTTCACTGCATTGTGTTGGCCTCGGAAATGGACGAGCATTTGGCTGGCTTGACCATTTATCTGGTTCGTTTCATTTGCCATCTCATTTGGCCCATTTGCACTTTGCATCGATTTGTCCCTCACGCTCATGCATTGCCCACTGTTGGGTGTAAACTTGTGAAATGGCACAAATGGAAAATTGAAAAATTTACTAAAATGAATAAAGTGACTCACTTGGTGTGTCGTCAGTGGGCATTAGGTCCACTGAGTGTGCACACTTTTGCCATTTGGCAGGCGATAATCCCACAGTGGCGGTGTGCCGGGTTGGTCATAATTTGACTGCACATTGCGCACAATGCAAATTGCCTATGTGTTGATCGTTGCCATTTTGAACATTATGAGACCGTTTGCTTGTTTGCCATTTGTCTCCACACTTCGGCACTCATCCATTGCCTAATTTGCGTCCTTTTTTGCACACCGTCACTGGCCTAATAGTCCAGTAATAGACTTCGGATTGGAAAGTCGTTTTTTGGAAAGTGAAATCAATTTTCATAATTAGGTTGTCTGTGCACAAGGATTTATTATCATTGGTAGGAGAGGAGTTGTGTGGCACAGTCAGTGCATGTGCCACACCGAATTAATGACTGCTCCATTTATCATGATTACCCCAATGCAGTTGTATCGGTGTGTCGCCACTCACTGCAATAATTAAAGCCAATCGGCCACACCAAAGCCAATTTTCTAGGCCGAGGACCATTTTGCGTCCTCCTCGACCACCAACCAGGGTGTTTCGAGGCCTTGCATTTAGGCCGGAAACCATACGTTCGGTCGGATATTGGCAAACTGGCTTAATGGTGATGGTTTACTTAATGGGTAACGGTAAGGGTTATGTGCCAACCGCAGTTATGTAAGCTCTCTATTGAACCAAGTCGACCCAGTCGGCAGTCCCTTTGGCATGGCTTTTCTTTGTTGTCTGCCACTTTCTCTTCGTTGCGAATTGTTTTGAATATCTATCGGCTGTGCACTGTGGATGACAATCAAAGTTGTGATAGCGTCTGTGCACAGCGAAAGTATCCATTACGGCATCGACAAACAATGCTCGACCAATGTGTAGTGTCGAGAATGCCAACAGCAGTGCGATCGCATCAATGTGTCAGGCTGGCCAATGTGCACTCACTGATGTGTCGGTTGTGTCTACTTGCTTAAGACAGAACGGAACCGAGTGTGATGTGATGAGTAACACTCATTGCACAGATTGGTCGTGTTTGTAGGCCAACAAACCAAACTGTGACAATTAACCCAATTACGTTTCATTGACAGATTAATGCATTCGATTGGATTAGGACACACTTGCTGTAGCTAACCCATCGAACCGACCAGACTGTTGTTAATTATCGTCATTGCAGGGCCAAACAAATGTTGAACATTAACCAGGGCGTCATTTAGAGTTCCAAACATGTCCTGCTCGGTTATCTCGTCTCTTTCCGGTGGTCATTTGTTCACTGCCACAAATGCTATTCCCGTAATTTTGTGTCCCTAATGCACCACTAATGGCCCACTATAGTAAGCAAACGAGAAAGCATACATACACTCTGTTTCATGGAATAATTCCGAATATGAAACATTAAAGTGGTCAGTCTGTCTCGCCTTTAATCGCTCTAATGAGAAGTAACATGCAAATTGGTCTGCACTAGGCCACTTCTCCCAGTAATGAATGTTGCATGTCCGTGCCTTTACGTAATGTTCGCTCATGTGTTTGGGTGCACCACACACACGAAAGTAACACTGTCCAAGTGAACTCATTTGACCGGTTGTAACACAAATGTCTATTAAAAAGTGACACTGTCGCTCTAAACTTTTGTTCAATTATCTTGCCTTGGACTGATTTGTTTTGTTCATTGCTCTACTTATGACCATACTAATTCACTGCTAACCAGTGTCAGTCGATGGTACTCAAAGAAGAATAGACATGTCTTGTATCGATGTGACAAATGCACAGACCAATTCATCATAAACCAATGAACTTGTTTCTCCTTAACGGATCTATCGCCAAGTTTGGCTGGTTTCGTGGATTAAGTCTGAATTCTTTTCAATTTGTCTTGCCCGAAGTGCTTTCTCCGTCAGTCTCGATCGGTGATGTATCTTGCTCGCTCGTGTCTCTGAGCGGTCATTGCTTACCGAGTGAATTTGTCCGGGACTGGATTGTCAGTGGATGGTTGTTTGATTGACGATCTGTTTGATCGGCTCGGACTGACTGACTCTCCTCCACACAACACACAAAGACATTCTCCGAGTACAATTCGCATTTGTCTTGACGGAGAGCGAGCAAAATTTAATTTGCAACAGAATGACTTGCTGCTGTCCGTTCGAGTGTTGGCAAAGTGGCACTGAACATGGTGCATTTCAATAGAATTAAACATTTCACCCAAATTGAATTTTACTTGGCCGTCTCGGTCTTGCATCTGTGCACGTCTCATCGACCTCCCTTCGTTGTTCGTAGCCAAATGGTCGAGTCATTTTTCAAATTTCGTTAATTTGCTAGTCCACAAACAAATGGCGCACCAAACAGATCATAACCATTGTCTGTGTTTGTCTGTTCTCTCCCGATTGAATCAATTGAATTAGATTGGAAGGCTTTTAATTGGCACAAACGAGCAACCAAGCAGACAGAGGCACAGGCCGACCATCAACGCCAACCCTTCCCTGCCGGGGATCTGGTGCCAGATTTGGCACACACAATGCCACCGACTGACTAATGACTCTAATTGAGTCACTGCGCAGTGCACTTAATAATTTATTCAACAAACCAATTCCTGCAGCTATTAGCCAATTGCAGCACAAACGGACAATTGTCTTTGTTTGTGTCTACACGAGCGTTCACTCTGGTGAAATTAGCTCCAATTGGACCACTGGCCAATTGACAATGATTCTGTCAGTATGCTCTTGATTTATGCCGCATTTGTAGCCACTGCATCGTGTGGCTGACACCTTTTGACCTTTCAATTAAACACACTCACTCAGTAAACTTCTTCCGATGATTTATTTGTGCCATTCCATTGCCCACAAGAGAAAGTACTTTGTGGCAAGTGGAAGTCTCCTTGTAGAATGTTTTAATACTCGATTAAGTTGGCCTCACATCACGTGTTGAGAAGGCTTGCTTGAAGTAAATGCACTTGCAGTCTATCCTCTGCACACTCGATCAATTGGTCGGCCATCGCACTTGCCTTGTGCTTTATTTCGATCATTTTATTGCCTCGTGAAGCATTGAATTGTTCTGACCAATGTGACTCGATTCTTTGCTCGGCTGGCAGCAATTCCGACTTGCGTTTGTTCTCACAAGACAATGCAATGCACATTTGAATAATTGACATTGAGGCAGTAAACAGACACTCACAGCCAGCCAACAATACGCCAGCCAGAATGCATCACATTCACGGAACACTTCATTCTGACATGAGAGTTTCGTTATCTTTCCAATCTTTCCCTTTGACCGATAAAGTGCACAGAACTGGGTCTAATGAGTCTATCTACATTCATTATCCAATGAACTTTCAGTGGCCAATTTGCCATCGGGCCAGTTTTTGTTGCACAGAGGCACAAGTCTATAGTCAATTAGGAACAGTGGTGTCGTAATCTTTACGACTGGTCTATGGCATCGCCACCGAGTGGCAGTCATTGCCACCGCCATCATGCTCGGACTCGTTTTCACCTCGTTTGCATTGTCGTTCAGTTGACATCAATCGCTGTCCATTGTCTATCCGCATTCCTCGCCAAGCCGCATTGGCCCAATAAGCCCTCAATCGGTGCAGGTGTTCCTTAGTGCACCCTGCCATAATGTCATAGCCATGGCATGGCATAGTGCCATTGCACCGTTCACTTGGCACTTGGTTTCGTTAGTGTCATTGCCACAGCCTACCTCCCCACAGGTTTGCACCTTGTTCGATTGTCTCGAGCTCGGCAATGGCTTCACTTCACCTTTCTCATGTGAATCTCGCACACGAGACTGAGACTGTCCAACTGCAGTCGATAAGAGGGCTACAAAGCAAAACTGGTGGTGGCCGGCAGAACAATCTCGGTAGCATTTTGCGATTCGCCACACCGACCATTTGGCCGGCATTACCACAAGCACGATGTGTGTGTTCTGGCTAACATTGTGAACAGTGTGCACCACTGGCAAACCATCAAACGAGCCATTACAATCGGAGGCATTACAACAATCACTGATCATGATGACAGAGTGACAAGTCCGACCGGACAGATCACGCACACCGACCCAGTGATGTAATGCTCGATTCAACTAATTAATCTTGATTTAATTCGGTGCGCGATCTCTCGGTGGCGGCTTGTTTGTTTCGGTAAGCTCATTAATTGAATTAAACATTAACAGTCGCGAAACCACCCTTCGGATGCTTCACCGTAATCACACACATACAAAGGCGCTTATCTCGGGTCAAAAATGACCCGTGGTTGCGCGACTGTTAAACCACTCACACTCACTCACACTACTGACAATCTTTCGTTCGTTGTACGTTGATTGATTTAATGCCGCGCGCGCTCGTGAATCGATTCAATTTGGTGTGATCAATGCTCAGTGTTCGGTGCGACAATGGCTGAGAGCTGTCATCGATTGGCTGGCTCGATCGTAGATCAATCACGCCATCATTGCATTGTCTGTGTGCAGCAGTCCGCAGTGGTAACTGTTGTATTGCTTTGTTCTGGCCACGGGCCCGACTGCTATTGCTCCACTCGATGGATCTTTCCGGGATTGCGAGAGAATTTAAAGTCGTACCAAATCAAACAAAACACAATCGACATCAATCAATAGGAGGAATACCTTCGGAAGTGGAAAAGTGTGCGAAATTGGTCATCATTGCACTCCAATGGAAATTGTCAAGTGATTCAATTTAACTTTTTTTGCCAACTCACTGAAGCGCACTTAACTGTTGGAAAGTTTTCACTCAGTCGAACACAAGTTGGCTAATTGAATTAGACCAAATGTCTTGTGCACATCAATGGGTTAAAGCAGATCACCGAGCCAACATTAAGATGATTACCTTTACTACAATGGACATATGGAAGGATTGAACTTGTACCGACAAGTAAAAGTGACTAAAAATGGTATTACCAGTTAAGAGGATCTCAGTTCGAGTTGCAATTGGATCAAGACGGTTCGGTTCGATTAGTTATCGGCCCAATTGAGGAACCCGTTTGATTTATGGATTATTTGTAGAATGCATGCAAATGCGTGATAATGGGAAGCATAATAGAAGAAATAGACAAGTGCACACGACAAGGCCACACATTGACTGGATCTAACCTAGATTAATGCTAATGTGCAGTGCGAGCAGTCTGAGCACGGTCGCGCCGAGTCACATCCATCGAGTGTATCGTGACAACAGAATCGAGAGCGTTGCTATTTTGATCCTCTCTCGAAATAGAATCGCAATTGCCCAATTTATAATGCAACTACTGCTAATGCAAGTATTGCTCCGGTGGCTTGCACACCCCCAACATTGCACCGTCACCTACACCCACAGGCTGTCTCCCTTCCGAGATGTGATATCACCAACATTGGCCATTTCCTTACTGATCTGTTTGTGTCACGGGCACTTGTTTGTTTGTGTATTTTCTCATGACGAGTCTGAGTTCATGCTACCGAAAGGTGTCCACTCCACCGAGTTCATCTACTCCACTGTTCAGTCAGTTGTGCACATGCACATGCCAATGACTAGTGTGGACAGTTCGAATGGTAATGACCAAGACATACAACAACAAGCCACCACCGAACGTGTCACACTCGTCATCCGCACACGATCAGTCCTGACAAATGGTCGAGCAGGCAAACACATTCCCAGTGGATGCGTCATGAGCACAGTTTTCTCTGATGACGCCAATAGCATTCGCCTGTAACGCATTGGTTGACATGTGTAGCCACTAGGGCCAGACTGACCTCTCTTTTGGTGGTCCAATCGAATTGACCAAAGCGTATTTCGACAAGTATTTTGCGCTTTGTTACCGAACTGATTTATTTCACCATTTTTCGGTTCGGTGGCGTAATGAGCCGTGTCGAACTCGACACTGAACTAACTCATTTGACCATTTTAAATCGGTCCAGACAGGCAATGATGACTGTGATAATGATTGTCGTGATTGCTCCATTTGGCTAATTGCTCTTTCCGTAGCAAGGCAATTCACTAACTGGTAGTGTTGTGTTCACAATCTGGCTCTAGTCGATCGATGACTAATGCACCGCTGCTTTGTTTGCCTTGTGACGACAAATTCCTTGTTCATTCTGCAAACATTTGACAGTAACGAGTGTCATTGCACTGAAGGGTACTGCTGTTCTCTCTTGGAACCACCGAGGACATTTGTGCACGGATTTGTCTGTTTGCTATGGGGCACAATCCTTTGCGGGTGTGTGCTGATGCTGAATGCCTGTGATGCACCCTGAGATGCCATTCCGAGTGTTCACTCCACTACACTAAGAGATTCTAAGTTTGGCATCTTTGGTAGGCAAACTTTGTCGTTTACCGAGCGCAATGTGCCTCTCACAAGGCATGTGAATGCCTCAGCACTAATGGTGCTCGGATTCTCTTTATCAGGCGAGCACATCCAACTGGAGATGTTTTCCAGTGGGAAAGGTGAAAAGTGACACCTTTGGCCCTGATTCCTCACCACCAACTGGGCGAATTGCACAAAGCCGTCGAATGCTCTAATCGGCTTGAGTCAAACTTGACTTTCAACTTGTCGCCAAGTGCACCACCAACCGACTTGCCTCGATTCTAAGTGAATTGTCAATGTACTCACAAGGGATCGCTCTCATTGGTTTCAATGAGGCTCTTTGTCTGGTGTGTTGACTCACTGTTGAGTTATTGCATTACCACTTGATGTGTGCAAAGTGGCACCAATTGCGCCATCTCACACCACTATGATGTTCCCAACACGAGTTGACGGCAATGAAAATGCCGGTGACAAGATTACTTTGTGACAGACTTGTGCCCGATTTGTTCCATATAAATTAATTATCGCTTAATTGCCTAGTCTTTATCCAATTTGTTTCTCACTTTTGTTCTTCATTCTCGGAATTCAGTCTCTAAGAATTCGATGTGTCGCTTTCTTTTTATAAACCTGATTTTGTTGATGTGAAGTGAGGGAATGTGTTGGTTGTGTCAGATGGGTTAGTTGGGGAGGAATGCAACCAAGACATTGAGGTAATATGTCTGGTGTTGTGCAAAGAGACAGTGCACCATCACTGGGCCAGTCCGTGTCACCGAACACAATGTGCACGTTCATTCGATTAATTTCACTGCCAATTTATGTCAATGCACGCATTCGAGTCGTCTCTTCATCTGTGACAATCTCGAATTTCGCAAATCTGTCAGCACGATTGTTATCAGCGAGGGCTAATAAGTTCGCTTTCGAGTGTCAGCAAGTCCATTCGTGTGTCAGTGGCACACTTGGGGCATATTGTCAGCAAGCTTGTCGCATTACTCGCCACTTCGGGCTGACTCACGCTCGAGTCGATATTTTAGGTTCATCTTTTGCACTTGCAGATTATCGTCATGCCGATCTGTCTGTCCATATTCTCCATGGACTTCGGGATTTGTGCTCAGTCCGTCTTTAACATGGAGTGTGTCAGTACCGCGAGGGTCGTAATGGATCTTGCCTCCAGCACGGATAAGGATCGCCTCGCGTTTTGCATGTGTGCAATGTGCAATTCTTGGCTGGTTGGTGTGCAAGCAATTCTATCCAGATGGCATTTGCCGCTACTTGACTTGTCTATTGATTCAATTAAATCATTTGGCCTAATTCAATTAGGACAGCCAGTCTGTGATGATTTCTCTATTTATGCACTCGCTCCTTTCCTTTTCACTTCGTGACTGGCATAAAGGAAAAGGAAGTAGGAAATGAGTCGAAATGGAATTGGCCAAATTGAGTCAATGCACTGAGCCACTGTCCTTTGACCTGACACAATGCACAGACAATGTCACTGTCACGACCACGCCAAAGCCGACTGGATCGGTTGATGGGTCGTGTCATCTCTGGATGTGTGCCAATTTGTTCAGTACTGCCTTTGCCTCCCTTTCGGTGATTTATATCGGTCTGGCGAGGTATCTTTATTGGCCCAACATCTGTCTCCACTGGCTTGTTTATCTTCACATTGATGTCAATCACGCGTGTCTAGTGACAATAAGGCAGCCAATTGATTTCGCTTCTCTCGATTGTCTTAGGCCCGTGCTGTGAACATTTAGATCGCGCTGGGGCATTGTTTACTTTTATCTCTTCACTCGAACACTTTGGCACAAATGCAAATAGATCGATTCACGCTGGGGCGGTTTTATGACCGGACATTGAGGTGCAGTGAGCCAAGTGAAGGGACACTGGGAGTTGTACTGAATGTGAGGACATATGGTCCGGTGTGCCTTGTAAACGATACTTTAATGAGTCAATTAAGCATTGTGTTTATTACGCACTCGGCGTAAGACCAGCCATGGTTGATCACTGTTCGGTGCACAGAGATAATTGCTAGGTCTGTGTCGAGTCCGTTCTGGTGACCCATGCTGTTGTCCCACACAACCGTCATTGGCACTAACGGGATTCATTCTGCTCCAATTGGTTTGGTGTAATCGATTCCTCTGCAAACGGTACCACACTGATCTGGTCTAGACACCACTGATAGTGTCACTCGACTTGTGGTTTGATTTGCATTCGAATCACTCGCCACAGACGGTGCAAGTCGGTCCAGTTCGTCTTCACCGCCACCGGTCTGTTTGTTTGTCTTGTCGGTCTCGTCTGTGACTGGCAACATCTGTGTGATCACCAGTTGTGAGTTGTCTGTTTGGTCTATTTGAGGCTCAGTTCGGCTAATTGTGTGTTTTATTGTCGTTTTATTGGGCCAACTCGATCCACTCTCAATGAAGGCAAACACTACCATCACCGAACTCAACCGATTCCATTGCTATTGGCAGTCATTCCCGTCGAGTGCTTACCTCACTTTATTCTCTACTTTGATGAAGTGGCGGGACAGGCCCAGTCAACTTGAAATGATGCGATTCGGGCAGATCAACTGCGATAGACCCTTGTGGTAATCGTCTTAGATGCGATTAGTGTGCACTAGTTCCATTCGCTATTCCATGGCGGTGTGTCACTTTGTTGCACAGGACCAATTTGCCATCCACCAAATCGTTTGTGAGGCTTTGTCTTACCAATCTCTCCATTCCGGTCACAATCGCATTACATCATTTCTATTTCATTGTCCACTCTCGCCAGTATTGCCTTTGTCTGTCTCATTATGGACTCGTCATCATTGTTTATCTTTAATTATCGATCAGCAATGGATGAGATCATCTCGTGTTGGTAATGAGCAGTGCCACTCGTGTCCACTCGTGCAATGTTCGCCTCAGTAGACATTGCATTTGTCTGTGCCATTGCCCTCCTAGAGCAGCACTTCTTGGTACTTTGTGCGGTCGATCGTTGGAGAGGCTCGACTCGACTCGACTCGACTACATCCCTTGACCTTGGATGTTCGTTGTCCAAATGGCTCAGTCAATTCGGTTATGTTCGCTTCTATTATATTTCATCTCGCTGTAATTTATTAGCTCTACTCTACTATGGCCTTCTCCCTCCCTGTACTCTAAGCACTCAACTTTGACTCGATCTTTTATTGGAACTTTCCAATGAATGAGTTCTTTGCAAAGGCGAGTTAGGGTGAACAACAATCAAACACTCGCTTCTTGGAAATGGCGTTTTGTTATTTACAGCAATCGGTTTGGATGACATAAACTCGCATTGGCAAAACGACGATTAACTTTAATTGTTAATCCTTCCGTTGAAACACCAATTGACATTGCTTTCATTGCAGCCTTGACAGAGAATGGATCGTTGTTTGCACTTGGTGTGAATGCTATTGCCAGTGCACACAGAATCGATCTCTTAAGAGCGCTCGTCTCTGCGAGCGTCCACTTCGATCGATATTGCCAGTACCTCCTTGCATAAAGCGACACTATTCATTAATTACACTTGTGTCGTTGCAATGCAAATAGAGTGTCACTTCTGTGGAAAGTAATTTGTCATGTCGGTAATGGTGATGGCACCAATCTTGTCACTTTTCTTATTGCCGAGATTGAAGTGCCACAGCAGTCTGCAATTAGCCCATTGCTGCCTCCATGTCCACCTGTGTGCCTAATGGCCACTCATCATCACCAAACACATTGCACTGAGAGCATCATTCAGCAAAACTTGAGTCATGCCCAATGGCCACTAATTAAAAGGTCTCTGTCCAGTAATTTATGTTCTGGTGACATTTGTGCCTTCCCAGCTTGAGCATCGCACTCGGATATCTTGAGTCGTTTGGGGCGAGTGTCTGTCCAGTGGAAGTTTCGTATACTTTGTAGCTACCTTCGAGTCCTGTCTCGATCTAATCGAGCTGATCATGACCACACGAGTGTGTTGAACTCGATAGAGTGACTTGATCGAATGCCAACCACCAACCAACAGTTTTATCACCGTGCAACTGTGGCCATTCAGTCGGTGTCACGTTTCAATGTCTAATGAGAGTCTAATTTAGATTCGAATGCGATAATGTCGAGAGGGTCTAAAGTGATCGAGGATTAGTTCGATTGGAGAGATGCAAGTCGGTCCAGTCTAATCGAGTTACCCTGCCAATTAGTTGGCACCTTCCATTTGTGTGCTCCAATTTACATTGCTTGTTTGTGGTCCGTGTTACGTTCTACTTGTCCTAATTGAATTACACAGGCTTGTGGCTATTTGTGCAATGTGCTGATTGTTGGTCGGTGCTGTACTGGTTGCGAGTTGGTCTGTGCCTTCTCAATCCAATTAGACTGCTCTCTTGGACAAACCATTCGTCCACCGTTCGACAGGCACTCGTCATTCTGGAACGAGTTGCTGTGCGTGTAACCCGGTCAGAGCGAATTGTGGCGAGGTTCTCTGCTAATGATGTCCAATGACACATTCCCTTGTGGTGTCATTAGTGGGAACTGTCGGGTACAGCTGCCATTACCGTTGGGTTTGGCAATTTGCTTCCAACCAAACACTTCTGATTGGGTTTGCAAGTAGCCTGTGCAACCAACAGTTTGGTGAGAGAGGTCATCTATATGCACTGGTAGAACTATTAGTTGTCGGACATGTGATGAATCCGAATTTAATTTGACTTGATTGTCCTTAGCTCGATTGCCGGATGTCGTGTTTTGGTGTCTGTTATGGTTTGTGCGCGCTTGGTGTGAGTCGAGTCGAGTCTGTGTGTGTTCCGAATCAGTGAAACCGACTGTTTGACCGATTAGATTGCTCACACTTTCCGATGAGCCAATGCATTATGCAGTGATGTAACCTAATAATAGACAGACAATGCCGTTTGAATTGGCAATCGAACATACCTGCCTTGACGAGTGAGTGTGCATTACCACGGCACACTTCTCAATTGCACCTGTGCCAGATTGAGTCCGCATTGGCCACGGACACGGCACTATCAATCCTTGCAGCACTGGATTGTATGAATGGAAAGTGGACATCGAGTAGAGCGAGTCACACAGCACCGCACAACTGGTTGCGTCGTGTGTGGTGATTGATCATCTCCATTGACACTAATAAGATATTACCGAGTTTGCTCGAGTGCAATCAGCTGAAGGCTGCCGCGCGATGTGCTGGTCCGGGCATGAGGGCTTGTTAGTGTTCAATTAGATTGCTCGTGGTGATGCCGCTGGCTGTGGCACTCGCTCGGACACCCCATCACGCCAATTGGACTCAATTGCCCCTGCCAGTTGTGGCCAATTCGGAGCCAGTGGCAGTCTTTGTCTTAACCGCTGCTTTGTCCATTGCACCAATTTGATGTCAATTAATTTCGATTAGACACCAGCATGGTTTGTCCTTACCCTGCCTCCTTTGCCCCATCCTCCCCTCCCCTCGTCATCAATTTGACTGTCGCATCGATTCGAGACACATCCTCGCCTTACCCTCCCAACTCTCATTCTGATAAGTCACTGTTTCCTGCTGTTCCGTAGACAAGGAATGAGCCATGTCAGTCGGTGGCACATTAGTCCTTGTTAGCGCTGTCAATGAGGCAACCAACTGCTGCCAGTGCTGCTTCAATTGGGTCTCGTTTGTGTGTCACTTTGAATTAACATTGAACTTGTCTGTCTTCAGATCTGCACCGAAACAATCACAAAAACCCTCGGGATCGATTTATTACAATTTTAATAAGTTTAATTGTCGTTGCATTGGGCCCAGTGTCGGAGAGTGACTTGGAGGCACGTCGCCATTTATCTCGTCACTTGACGGGCCACCGATTGTCCCACCGTTGACTGTCGACACTTTCACGTGTCAGCTATTTATTAGTGTCCGTATCCATTCATTATCAGTGCTCAGTGATCGGGTCTGTTTTAATTGGCAATGCACAAAAGTGATGCCGAGTGTGATTTGCGCTTAGATTTATGGGCACTTTGGCTCACTGTCTGCCACCATAAGACGTTTTCCATTTGGAGGATTGTTCACTCAGATCTCGCTAAATACTCAAGACTTCACTTGTCGGTCAATCTTGGTGCGAGGGTTGTTTCATTGTGTTGAATTGCCATCTGAGTGTCGAGTCCATTTCCATATCTACAGTCCTACAGTAGTATTGTATGACGGCACTACATTAGTAACTCGTCTTTACCAACTAGCTGCCCGCCCAAGTATTTAAGCAATGGCGTATTGATGGCACTTGTCCATCCGGACATACTCACACAACCCCATCGATCGATTAGGCTGGTCTACTATTTATTGCCTGTGATTGCAATTGGTCGACTGTCTGTGTCAATCGATTATGATCGCGGAATTTATGCAAATTGGCTATAGCCCAATGAGCAATGGCCATTTGACTAATGTGCCATGACTGTGTGAGGTGGTCAGTGATTGGTGCTCGGTGACCAGTCCCTGCTTAATTGATGCTTTCATCTGGCAATAAATATAATAAATATGTCTAGTGCAGTACACTAACTAGATTAACTATCGCACCTCTGCACCGTCTGCAGTGGCAATCCATCATTATTCCTTTGCCGCGTCTCAATTCTAGAGGCGTACCGCACTGAGGAATACAAATTCTCTTACGAAGCACAAACCACAAGTTTTTCCGATGCTTTACAATTAACTTTATACAGTTGCTTGTTTGAGTTTATTATATTGTCTAATCGGACAGGCAAGACAAGTCCAATTTATCGCCATTGACCTGCAAATTGCTTCGAGTCACCTCTTGCCTGTAAACTCGAGAATTTAACAACTTTGAGCGGGGCTCACTGTGAAAGTGTTGCCCTGGCATTGGCATTGGCATTCATTGCCATATGAATTATGAATTAGGCTAATAGGGCCTGTGAGGACATTACGAGTGGGGCAATTGTGCCATTGCGATTACCACTGGATCGGTCTGAGTGGGTCTCTAATTGAATTTAATGACCACTTGCTCTTGTGAGACTGCACAACACAGCTCGATTCTCTCTGTTCATGGTCGTTGTGAGTGGACCTGCTCCCAGCAAAGCCTAATTATAGTGTCCAGTCGGGCAATTATTCTCTTTCCGATGATGTTCATTACGATCTATTAACTGATGTGCATGTGTTGTGCACCACCAGTTTCGATTGTCAAACACCACCAAAGCCTTTGCTCTGGTTAGTCGCCTTTTGTTCATCAAGTCACTCATCATGTTATCCATTTGGACACTCATTTGTGTGTTTAACACTTACTCATTTGGTGTGGAGAGACTTTTGAAAAGTATTTCTGTTCAATATTTTGCTTTCCGTTAACGATGCTTTTCGAATGTAATAGCGATGTTAGTGGGCACCGTTCGCCAATGACTCGTTGCACACTCGATCGCATTAATCTGCAATTATTGTACGTCTGCAACCTTATCCTATGATTTCTCTATTGGCCCGCTCTTGTTCATCTTTTTTGCTTCTCCATTAGTCGATTAGTGGAAAGCGTGATTTTTCATAGCTTTGACGTGTCAAACCATTTGGTTTTGAGCTGTTCAACTTGTAATTAGTTCGAATGCAGCTCAATACAATTCAATTCAATTCAAAACATGCCACTGTTGCAAAGGACAACTAACATTCATTTAACGTTAATTGCACAGGTCCACATTGCCCAACAGATGTCTGAGCGAATATGTGCGGACGGACTGCACGAGTGCTCTCAATCATATGTCCCAATCGATTTTAAACTATTTCCAATTCTGCGTCAGAGTGCAACTCAAAAGCAACTTCAAACCGACAACTTCGTTTGGGTTTAATTCGAACACTCAATGTAATAACATTGAATGTTGCTAGAGTCGATTGTATTTCTGTAGCTGGTGTTGTGTAATCTATGAATTGTTCAATGGATAAGTCGTCTCTGACTGTAGTCCGAGAAGATATAGAAGAGAAACGTTCTATCACTTCTCGATTCGTTTGTTCTTTTGTTCTTTCATTCGTCTTGCTTAACCGAATCGTCGGTGGCAATTTGAATCGATTCTTGAGTCTTCTTCTTTCAGTTTCCATCCCACACGTGTGAGTGACATATTGTCTATTGCCACTGGTGCACTGTTCACACATCTATGTCAGTTGGTGATTGGCCATCAAGTATTGCATGGGAATAGTTTGTCTGCTTCACTGCTCACCAAGTGAACTGGTCGTGGCCGAGGGGTAATGGGCAAAGTATGACCTGTCCAGTGAATTGTGAGCACTTTCGATCTGACTTGCCGTATGGCTCAATCGATATAATCACTCGCTAATGGGCACATTGTTCTACCGTTTGGCCATTTTCGAATAGTTTTGATGGCAACACACAGCTTCGGTGCTAATTAGCAATTCGAATGATGCGCACAGCTCGAGAGTGTCCGTGCCGGTGCCGAGTCTCGGCTCACTTACGCTCGCTCATATCTGTTTGCAATCGATGCTTTCGTTTCACGCTAAATTTGAGTTCGTCATTGGTGATGCAACGTGGAATACTTCCGTGGAACCATTTGGTCGTTGTCTGCAATGCTGATTTATCTCTCTGCTCCACTGAACCAAACGGCAATCGTCAGCAAAAGATCACTTTTAACTTTGTTTCTTTCTCGGGAACACTCATAGCCGAGAGCCAAAGGCATTGGTTTGTTTGGAATGTTGTCCCATGAATTTATAATTCGATTTGTATTTATCGTGTTCACTCGATTTACAATTTCCATTTGTGCTGAACATTTTGTGCAGTGAAGACTCAAGTGAGGTAGCGAGTTAATTTGTGCTCGACTTGCGATTGCACTTTCAGTTGGAGCTCCAGAAAGCCAGCAGAATGGAGGGAGGCAGTTTTGGTGTGTGGAGGCATAAGCATAAATTACCACTGGCCAGAACCGAGACACCAGTGTGTGGACTCCATGACACATGCAGTGGACACGCACTCGTGATTTGATCGTTTGTTTGCTTTGTCCTTGCACGTTTGGTCTTGGCTTGGTCAGAGCATGTCCACTGACCAGGTAATAACCGTCAATTAGCGACATGTCCCTTCTCCCTAATGACCACCAATCGAGACTAACCTTTGCTCCCTGACCAGGTGTTAAATTGCCATTTGTCTGGAACGGCTTCTGGCTTTGACTTTGACTTAGCTCGTACTCAGGTGTGGTCTCTTTCCCGAACCGAGTTGATAGTTTCGCCTAGTTTCATCTGTTCGTTGTTCCATAAGTCTGGTTGACTGGGAGACTCGCGCCTGTAATGACACTGCGCACTGTCACTGTGCATTCTGCTCGTAATTAGGCACTATGATTCTGTGTATAATTCATAATTTCACTTTTGACATTCATTCAGACTATCACTGGCGTTTATCTGCCAGACAATGGTGCTCTCACTGTCTCACCCAACAGACAAATTGTGTTGAGTGTTGATGATTTATGTTTGGTGCACACCGTTTGCCATGGCGCGCTCTCTGTCAAGCAAAGTGTAATTACCTGAGCTCTGGGGTGACATTGAATTAATTGAATTGATTATTTATAGCAATTGCCACAGTTCTTCTGGCCGATAAGCATAATCATGAATCTATCACAGAATGGACTAGCTAATGCATTGCTAATGACATTCTTGGACTGACAAATGATCAAAGTGGCATTGGAGTTTGTGTTATCTGGTTGAGTTGTTTGGTGTGGGTCGACATGGACACTTCATTGCTATGTAAAAATCATTGTCGATGCACAGTGTCGATCTGCTAATAGCTTCTAATAACGAACTGTTGGGCCATGGGCCCATTTGATGGTGGCACTGACAATTAGCACTTATTAGCGACACTGAGTTGTCTTTGCCAGTGTGAACGAATGCGCCTTGCTCCAATCGAATGGCTTGCCAGCAGACTAACCCACACCCAAAATTGGCACCTCACTACATTCGAGCCACACTTTGCACAGCCATTATGTTCGACTCACGATCGTGCCAGTGCAACTAAACGATTATGCCACACTTACCTGACCATTAAATGCACATCGATGAACGCATCAAAGGCTAGGCGCCTGCTGCACCGAACGAGTGATCGAAACTGCATACATTACTTCGGGTTTGGTGGCACATTCTGTGTGTCCAACGGACGGATCGACTAAGCCCGAATTCGTGTGTGTCTGCTTGTGACGGTCTAATCCGACCTCAACATTATTCACTCCAAGTGCACTTTATTTACCTTTGCGTGTTAATGTATTCCATTGCCTAATGACCGTTCCATGTTGGTTGGTCCAATTTGTTCGTTCACTGGCATAGCATCTTTTACGTTTGTCTAACGAAGTATGAGTGCTCGTTGGTCGCATTGTGCATTGACCGATCACGTGTTATTCACTCGTTCATTTGCTTGTTTGTCCCAGTCCTAACCGCATTGTCAATTGCACAATCACATCCCCTCCACCTAGACTACCTCTTGTGCCTCGCACAATCTGTCTGCAGTAATTTGACTCTATTGTGTGCGTCATGATAAATCGAGCCTGTCTGGCCGAGTTAAAACTGTTTGATTCTCTGTGGTTCGTTTCGAAATTCATTGGCCAAACACACAAAGGTCTCAATTTACCAAATTGGTCGCTCCATTGGGAAGGGTTGCTCTGTAAGAATATGACTTATCTGAGCGAACAAATGATTATGATTGCTAGCTTAGGTGCTCTCGTGTCCGTGGCTCGGCTTGGCTGATTACCACTCGAGCACACAACGAGACTAAGTTTATTTATTTTCGTAAATAATTTGGCTGGTTCTTCTTAGCCTTAGCCGATTCTGAATTGCACATACCATCAGCGGCAGTGCACGATTGCCAGTGGCAGTCGGTGGTAATGGGCAATAATTTCAATGCACCAATGGCATTGACATTGCTCGGGCACGCATCTGCACAGTTGGCTACTGGCTTGGATGGCTGCTTTGTGACACTTGGCGCACTGGACCGAGACTTTCCTTCTGCCGAATGCGTCCAGTTCGTGACTTGGTTCACTATCTCTGTTCATGTGCTAGTCCATTTAGTGCTCCACATACCTACACGCTGCACATTACCTCGTGCAGTGAAATGTCAAACCAGCCAACTTTCTATTAATTTCCTTCTGTGTCCATTGTCTCTGTCTCTTAAGCCTCCTCACCTCTGCAAACATCTTTAACCTTTGCGAGTGCCTCTTTATCTGCTTGGCCACGAGTTTGATCGTGGTTTGCTTCGGTGCTGATCGATAATCGGAAAAGAATAGAAAATACCACAAAGCAATAAAAATGTTGTGAGTGAGGCGAGAAAGACGAGGCATTGGTGCAGTGCATTATGTGCTTTCATAGTTCACACGATGCCTTTCCACTTTGATGGTCGGTGATTCGAACGAAGTGAGGCGATCGAATGTGCACACGGCTAGACGCGAGTGATACATTGAACTTGTGTAATTGAGACCAACTTGCATGACGATGACAAGTGACCGTGTTGAGCACAATAGACCCTATTTGACATTGGCTGGAAGGGTACTAAGCTTACATGGGACAAGTGTTCTCATGGCCACAGTGTCACTCTTTGGACCGAGTTTGATTGAGTGATCGGTACTGTTCGGTGGCACACTGCTTTCGTCATCATCTAATTGAATCAATCGAACAATTGAGATGTGCTCTCAATGGTGGTCAATTGGTGACATTGATCAATGGCTTTTGCAGTGCCCACTGTAATTGCTTCCAATTGCACTTGCTTAAGTACTGGCTCATTTGTTTCCAATTAATTCCCTCGATTGGCCTCGCTGTGTGTCGAATGTTTCTGATTGGAGTGCTTCTGACTTGTTCATGCACCACCATTGCAACTGGACAGTTATCGGTTAAATTTGTGATTCAAACACTTTAGATCGGTTCACTTGGAGGGGGCGATTCTGGTCGGGTGGAATGGACAGATTTGTGAGTTATGGCTGCAGTCTGTGCTATGACTTGTTTTTCTCGCTTGCGATGTCATATCCAGAAGTCCGATTATAATCTGACATAGTGTGACATGTTGACAGTGACACGGTTGTGTGTCGTCTCGTGCCATATCTTGACACTTGAAGATATACAAACATGTGCGAATGGATGACTAAATGGGATGCTTTATATATAAATAGAAATTAATTACTGCTCAAATATCAAGTAATATTATCGCTCGAGAAATGATTAAATCTTGTTGCCACTTGAAATCATCATGAGAATGTTGAGACTTAACAACAATTCTGTTGGAAAGGGTGCGAAAGGGTGTCACAGTGCACAGTGATGTCTTTTTGTGAACAACTGAGCAAGACATTGCACCGGTTCGACTTGTTGGCATCGTTTCCCGGTAAGGCCACCTGGACCTGTTGTCCTGGCCTGAGTAAATGTTTGTTTTGATGTTTTGTCGATTGACTGGCAATGATCATAGACATAAACAATGAGCAGTCATTGCCCATTTAGAGCTAATGTAGACGTAATTGGCATTTGTTATTGTCCTCTCCGTTTGGCTTGTCTCCTTTCGTTCATGCGACCATCGCAATGCCACCACCATGACCGTCACCGTCATCATCATCATCACCGACCGGTAATACTTCCTCAAAGTGACTGTTGGCAGTCACTCGTTTCACTCTACAAATGGATGCACTCGATACATTAGTCCGCGATATGATGACACACCGACCACTAATGATGATGCTACTTAATGGCAATGCGCAGTGTGTGGTGTGGTGGAGTGTTGTGCACTGTGCACTCACTCGGTCACACCACCAGATTCGTTTCGAGGCTTATTTTGAAGTCTCAATTCTTTGTGAAATTCTCTGCCGACAGGTGAGTGGTCTGTTTGCTTAAGTGCCTGTCTTGGTGGTTGTATTGCCATACTTGGCCATGCCATTGTAATCACTGTGGCCTGTCTGTCTCAACGTATTAATCTCGAACTGGGCACAATCACATCGATCCTCGTTGCACTTTATCGAATCTGCCAGCATTCTCCATTCGGATTTGTATATTCAAATCTTGTTGTGCCACCAATTGTGGTTAACAATACCGACGGCGGACTAACTACAAATTACCGCACGGGGGCAACAAAGCACTTTGATGATTTACTCGGTGAGAATGGTCGGACTCGGCCACTATCGATTGTGGCAGGTCACCGGTGGAGAGTGGTCAAGGTCGAGGACATTGCCAGATGATGTGCACTCGGATAATGACCTGCAAGTGTCACGCTAGCACTGCATTGAACGGTGGGTCTTGAGTCGATCCTCGTTGACTGCTTGTATTTGCATAATTGCAACCTGATCGAGTGCCTCTGGTCGATCATCTTGCCGTACCGAGAATCGATTCGAGAGATATGGACACTCATCTCGTTCAAATGGACTCTTTTGTGCCACTTTATTGATGGTCAGACCAATTGTTCAATCGTACTTAGGATGGACGACCAATTTGGCAAAACAAATTTCGGCTTGATTTATGAATTGGCAATGCGTTCCCTCCGTTCGCCAATAGCTGAGTGGCTCGTTGTCTTTCGCACAGGCGAGGTAAATCTGGATGCAGCTTGGTTATCTCTTTGTGGTTAGCCAACGCGGCCAACAGAGCTCTGACACATGTGCACACTGCACACTGCACACACACACACGAATAGGCACGCTCCTGCTGTGTGTCGGTCGGTTGCAGGTATTCTCGATGTGGAAGTTATCCGCACTAATTAACAGGTCATCGGCCCTCACCTGGCTAATTGTGCACTCTGTCGGTTCTCGGCGCCAACAGGCAGAATTCATCGACTGCTTGGACGTCTGTTTGATCGTGTCGGTGTGAGGCGACATCAATAGACGCCTCGTTCCATAAATCAACTATTTGTTGGTTTGTTTGAGTCGATTGGCAATGGACCAAGGCCAACTTTGTCACAGTCGATCTATCACTTGTGCAAACACTTCTTTGTGAGCACTTCACTTCCTCTTCTCCTGAGAATTTCAAGTCTATAAAGTCTAACAAAAGTAGCTAAAGTGGTCTCGCCATTCACTGTGGTTCAATACATTCAATTCAATTCTCATCAATTCTTCATCAATCGCTAATTGTTTTGCTCTGGTCTCGATAATTGGCGCTTGTCATTCTCTGTCTGGTTCATTTATCATTGACCACTCGATCTTATCGATTCGATTGATGGGGCGTAGTGTTGGTCTTCCTGTTTTTAGTGTTTGTCACTGAGCGACTCAAGTTCAAGTTTACAGCAGCAGCAAGAAGTGTTGCACGTTTTGCAAGTAAAAGTGACTCTAGATCGATCATATAAAGCAAATGGTTCGATGATTAATTGTAATTAGTGTGTGAAGGTCGGCTCGGTTGAGCAATGTGCGGTGCAAGACAACCTACAGTGAATACAAACCACGTTATGTAAGTTGCAAGATGACAGGCCAAGTCGGCAGCATCGAGCTCGCGCTCGATGATGAATTGCCACCATTTGTTATGTTACCAAGCTGGCGGTGTGTTGTTGCTTGTTGAGGCCAACGAAGAATATATACCGAGTGACCGAGCAATGCCTTATTACTACTTTGGTGCCAGGCAGTATTAGCATCATTAGGCAATTTAAATTGATCAAAGCCATCTCTTATTATCGACTCATTAGCAGGCAGCACTAGGTGCCCGTACGGCCATTCCAGCCAACACCAAGGATCGATTACAGCTTTATCCCGTGTGAGACATTAAATCATATGGATGGGATTATTAATTTATATATGGCGTACCTGTCAGAATTAATTATAACCTACACATCTGATCCTGGTCACTGATCACCACGATCGTGCCTTACAAATTACTGGCACTCGGTCCAAATTGGTGGCACTCGAGCTCGAGCATCACTCCGATTGTTGACTCACTTCGCCTTGCCAGTTTATTTTCACAGCATCACACTCACTTAGCCCCTCACCCATTTGTACATCCTTTGGTGCACGCAAGTGAATATTTAAAATGTAAAACAATTCCACTTCAAGTGGCAACTTCACTTGTGTCTAATGCATTGCACAGCAACAGGCCAAAACAAAGGACTCACTGTGTTGTGTTGATAATGTGATACCGATCTGACAGTTTATCTCTGCTCGCTGCACAATGAGTCACTGTCTCTACCAGAGTGAGTAATTGCCCAGTCAAGGTGTCTTTGGTGCAGCGATACCTCAAGACTTAAGTGGCTACTCAATTGTAGCTTTCGCTGTTTGGGACTTGGTAATTTGGTTTGCTCGATTATTCATTCGTCAGTTAAAGTATCGTTTACCGTTATAATTGGCCTCTACTGACCATCACAACTGACCATTTGTGCTTATGTTTATTCATGCTCGTGTGGTCATTTGTCAAAGGCACAAATTCAATTTGGCGATGTCTCGTGCTGTTCACTCGTCCCTCATGCATATGTTAATAGGCAAATATTTGACCATTTCCGATGGTCATCGTATGGCCATGTTTGCATTCTCACTGGCCCAGACCTTGTCACTAAAAAGTGATCTCGCCAATCAAAGCAATAAAGTGCGAACAGATGATTTACGAGTGAAAAGGGAGACACGCGCTATAAAGGATCGGGCCGAGTCTGTTTGGATTAGATTTCATTGCGCAAAGCCATTCCGTTTGGTTCCATTCCGCCAGGCACCAAACACAAATGTCCGTTGGCTGTGTTAATTAATTGTTCAATGCAAGTGTATGGCGGTGCCTCTTACAAATGATGTCCCGACTTGACACAGGGCCTAGTCAAAAGTCATCCGTTAGGATCATGAGGGTTGAGAATTCCTTGTACGAACGTTATGGTGGTGGTGGTGGTGGTGTGTGTGTGTGTGTGTGTTTGGACAATAAATTAATGTCAACCCGGACAGTGCATGCATGTGGTCGCACTCGGCGAATTGCGATGGCAAAGTAGTGCCTTATGTCGTGTTGTGTTGGTTGCAATTCCGAGTGATTCACTTCGAATGGCCACTTTATGAGCGCATATATACACAAATGAACCCTAGACACGTTCTACACGACCTTGCACTCGCCAGTAGTCCATAAATTATGACACTCGTGCGCGTGTGTCACTTCACGGTCATTCTCGGAATTGGCCAACATTGCATCAACACGAACTGGCACAATTCATTAATCATCAAATTCTCTACACAAAACCACATTAACTTTTCACACAGAAACCTTACACTTTGTCGGCACCGAATCAATTTGCGCAAATTCTTTTGATCGATCAACGATTCTGAGTGTGAGTTCGTAGCGCAGTACATCATTCTGTGCTGGCCTCAATAACTCTTTGTGTGAGTGCTTGTTATCCACTCACGGGAGCATAGTTTAGCACTCAATTACTGGCTAATTGCCTTGTCTTATCGGTGCTGCCAATCTCAAATGATCGAATAGAATATGTTTTCCTTTTGGAGTGCTTCTCACTAATTCATACTTCACTGTACATAATTAATAATCAAGTACAACATGCATGCAATTACCCATTGGCCCCTTTACATTCAAAAGTGCAGCTAATCCTGGCCATTATTAATACATTGTAATGTGTTTTGCATTGTGCGTGGCATTCCTGGCAATAACTAAACCAATCGGCCTCTCAACTATTTGCCCGATTCGGCGAGCCGAAAGGATTTCGCTTGTACACTTGTTTTCAATTAACACTCACAGAAGGTGGCTGCTGCCTGCTCCACTGGAGGTATACAACTGAAGATGATGATAACACAGGCGAGATGCGTTCGGTGATTGTGTTGGCTCATTCAAATGAGAATGTGATGCTATTAATGACCACTCGATCGAGCTATTATTACCGCCACTCGCACTGGACACTGGATGACTACTGCTCCATGGATACTTTGTCTTCGATTTAATTGCAATTAATGACCGATTTAGAGCTGCTGCTGTTGTTTGGTTTGCCTTGCCGTTGAGCTGATCTAAGCAGACAGAATTAATGATCAAAGTGTGCGAGCCGATTGAGCATGGGAACTTGGTGTTTGTGATGACGCCGATCGAGGGTAATGATTCAGGCAAATGGGTCGAATTAAGCCAAACGACCACACTAATGTGACCAATGAAACAACTGTCTATTATGAACGTGTCAATTCAATTTAATTCGGTCCTTTCAGGTGAAAGCAAACTCCGACACGACAACTCATTTCAACTCATTGCAACCCTTCGCATTAGGCAAACAAGCAAACAAACACGACTTTGCATGTTTCACTTTAGTTAGCTGCACAATTGTGCTATGACACTTGATGGTTGTGTTCTTTCATGTCCACTTTGTCTTTTTGATTTGTCTATGTTTAGTTTTGCTGGGAAAACAGTAAAATGGTGGTTTTATGGTTAGCGGACAGTGTTGAGCAGAAAGGACGCTAATGAATGTCAATTAATTGCATTGCCATTTGTGTTTGATCGCTATCTGCCTGAGCTGACTGAATGTGAGCCCGTGTGGAGTGTCCAGTTGGCTGATCGTGTTGCTAATTGCAACTGTCCATTGTGTATCTCACCACTGGTCGGCCAATCTGACCATCTCCCAGGAATTGGTCTGTCCACTTAGCAATCGCTCCCAGCACAACACCCAACGAATGTTTCACCTGACGAGCACCTTTGGCTTGTTAGCGACGCGTTGATCAACGCACTCGATATGACTGTGGATGTAAGTCAACTCACACCTGTTGCTGTGTGTTCACGTCTTCATTATGGACTTTATGTTTTGTTTTATGTTTGATAACTCGAGTTTAATTGTTGTTGCCAATGCATTTGGCGTTGCTTGGTTGTTCTGTTTTCAAGCCGATTACGGAGCTCGTTTGAGGGTAATCGGTCCAGTCAGGCCATTCCTTTATCGATGCAATCAGTTGAACTGCATGCAAATTCATAACTCGCATTCACACGCCATCTTAATATAATTCATTCCTGCATTGATGATTAAAATCTTTCTGATTCGAGTCTTTGATCTCTTGCTTTTGGTCTTTGTCCTCTTCACTGGCCAGAATGTTCAAGTGTTGGAGTGTAGTGCACTTGTATTGATTGACTGGAGCACATCTCGAGTCGGCTTGTATTGCTCGTTGGTCTGTTCATATGTTCGTCTCAAGCCCATATTTTGCATCACCCTCTCGAGGCCTCGTCAGTTAGCGTAGTGTATTATCTTGTCATTATATCTGCAGTCGGCAAGCAACAAGTATGTTACACCGAGCAGTGGATACCTGCACAAGCATAGCACACAGCACCACCGCCTCGCCAGCAGCACTCTTCCTGTGTTTGTGTTGTGCTGAAATGTTGCAATTACAAGTGATGAGCCTGAGAGTAGTGAGGCCACTGCTGTGAGTGGACATTACCATCCGACTAAGCCGTGATTGCCATTACCGTCGTATGTAGGCGAAAGTTTAATTGAAACCACTTTGATCGATGTCCGAATGAATGCAATGCTCATTCAGTCACACTCACAGACTGCCAATCTGACCACCAAGTAACGTTACCTTCCTACAAACGTGTGAATTATGCCTTGCTCGCAACCGAAGCTGCATCTATTGATGCAAATCAAGCGAGCCAACTTGTCGGAGTGTGTTGTGTTCGAATGGAGTCTATTTGTGCTTAGCATAATTCTAATTTGAGTTGACCTTTCCCTGAACGTGCCATCGTGTGCCACGGTCACTGCCGTGTTTGTATTTGTGTTGCGTAATTTGTTTGTATACCTAAGGAACGATTGCATTGAGATTCGTGTAGCAGTTTGCGTAATTAGCGTCGATTCCTGCTGTGCGTTTGTGTGTCTATTGATAAATTAAATTACTTTGATTGCATCTTATCACAGTGGAGAGGATTGTCCTGGCTCGATGACCACTTCAAGTGGCTCATTTCATTGGCCATTAAGTCACAGTGTAATGAACATTTTCCACACTGAAACGAGCACAAATTGCCGACTTGAGAGGCACTGATCACTGTTCACTTCTGAATGGTGACTAGTCACTCATGTCTGCTCAAAGTCAGACGTCTATGAATTTACGAATGTCGCCATTCGGGGGTAGAATCGTCGTCCCGAGTGAGACCGAGCTGTTATTGGCTCGAATAAATCATGGCGCCCTGACACTCCTGTTGCAGTGACACTTTGACGCAATCGTTCATTTTACTTGCAATTTCGAATGTCGGAATTCGTTCAAAATGTAAATGTCTACAGTGTCACTGTAGTGGGACAATGACACTGTCATTGGCACGTGTTATTATTGGCTCGGCTGGCAATGGCTTGGCACTGGCGTTTGAACATATTTCCACCAAATTCTCGTTCGATGCGAAACGTTTCTCTTGTGTGCTTGTGTGTAATTACGTTTGTTTGTGACTCGAACTAGTTCAAATCACACAAACAGATGGTTTGGCTGGTCACTTGGCTAATGTAGGATTAGTGTGCACACTTTGTTGTGAGAATGGAACACATCACCACCATCAAGTGCTTTGGCTCTCTTTCTGGCCTGTCTGTCAAATGTTTTGTCTGTTTGAGCTCTTTAATTAAAGCTCGTTGATTGACACTGTTTGAGTGTTGTCAGTTTGGCTGGTGCACAGGAAATTCTCACTTTGCATCATTGCAAATAGCTCTAAAGGTGTTGATCACACCGTTCGGTATCTCTCCACTGTCCAGATGTGTTGCGTGACTTCATACTGCACACAACTCTCAGCCAAATAGCGCACACCGCAACCTGATGGTTTGTGGTTTGTGGGGACGATCATTGCTCCGTCAGAGGAAATCTATTCTCGGCATACAAACATTCGATCGATACGAGTTGAATGTCGATGTCCATCCATCTATACGTCTTCACCGATCACTGTCCACTTGGCATCATCTGGTTAATGTATTGAGGCATTGCATTACCTCTAATTGTGGATATGGCTAATGAGCGATTATTGTGCCATTAGCATCTGTTGATACCGACCACCAACGATCGATTCGTACTCGTCCGACTGTCATCGTTAATAATGACCATTTATGTCGATTCGAGATGTAACTGTCCAATTGGAAAATTACTATCTTCACTGACGGCACACGGTACGTACATAAACAGTAGTCGAGATGGCATCATTCTGTTCGGTGCATGCCTCTTGCCGTGCTCGGTAAACATTGACCTGTTTGATTGGCTAAATGGCCACTAATTAGCATTCAATCGCTAATTACTACCCTCGGCCAGGCAAATACTACCGATTCCTATTGTTTGTACTCTTTGTGTGCACTCAGGGCTGCTCCTTGCAAGGTGTACCTAGCCTTTGTCGGTTCACTATGAACACTGTTCAGTGCAGTTCATAGTACTCACCGAGTTCGTTGTCAAATTACCGAGATAATTTTAGTTAATAATGTTAGTTGCATTCTTTTTAATTATCAGCCCGTCTGTGCACTTGTCCGTGTCGCAAGTCTCTTCTCTTGTTGCCTTGCCCGCATCGATTCAGCCGTAATAGATCGTTGGCTTGGTGGCGAGTAATGCCTGTTCCATTGTCCGCTGCCGTATGCAAATAATCGCCCATGTGGTCAAGCAATTTATCACACGTTTAGTTCGATGTGAGTAAGCTGGCTGCCTGTCCGCTCGCCACAATTCCGGCCTTTGGTCAACCTTAGGCGTGAAATGCAATTTGTACAGTGAGCTAACTTTGACAAGACAATCCAACTTGCCTAGACTCGCAATGTTTTGTCTCGAGGCATTCTCAACTCAACTACTGATGATGGAGCTGTCCAAGATTGGGAAATTTGCAAACTTGGTCAGTTCAATCTTTTGGCGAATGCTCTTGCAATTGGCCAGTTGACTTATTAATTGCATCGAATCAGATCGAGTCGATTCACAGAGGAATCTGTTTAAATTTGACTATGCAAATCAGTGCTGACTGAATGTTCGCAGCACGGTGGCAGAGTCTATTATTAATTTGTCATTGGCTCGATCGGTTGACATGAGTGCTGTCCTGACTTGTCGCTGCTGCCTCTGCCTCCTCCTGACGATTTGCTTCATCTCGTTGTAATCTTTCGTTCAATTCTAGTTTATTTGGCATTTTAAGTCTGTTCGCTTTAGAGTTTACATCGAAATTATCATTTTGTCTTGTTCCCAGTATGTCTGTTTGTGTGTGCTTGTTGTTGTTTGCATTTCAATTCGAAGCAGGCTCGATTATAAATTGTCGTTGCACTTTTGAGTGAGTGTTCAGCGAGTTGCTATTTTGGTTATGAATCCAACTTTCATTGCCATTGCACTGCACCATTACAATTCACGCATTTTCACCAGAAAGTAATTAGATTTTAGTTGAATTAACAAGCAAGACAATCTGCGAGATTCAATTAGGCACGGTCTCACTTGTCCCTACTCGGATGTGAATTCTATCAAGTGCCCCACTCATTGGTTGTCAACCAGTTGCTTGTAATGCCTTCACCCGTTATCAACTCATGTCTATCTCTGAATTCTCTCGAGTGTGATTCCCAAGTTGTTCGGTAATGAATTTATTAGTGGCCTGATGGACTGACTCAGTTTGTGTTGTATTTGTTAACACCAATTTCTCATTTTGCTTGTCTAATTATAACATGGCACCACTGTTCGTTGACACGAGTCATCTCGATGCTGAAAATATGTAAATACATTAACTGATGGCGATGGGAAGCTACCAAGACAAGTTGGTTAATTGCAAATAGAACTTGTCAACTGGTGTGTTGTCTCAGTGTTCTCTCCCCGATTTGCATCGGCCACTTTGCACCGAGTTCACCCTTTGGAGGCAATTCTGCACTGATGAATTGAAACATCGAGCAAGGCCAATCAGCTGTCCACCGCGTGGTGTCCTGTCCGTCCTGTCACTGCATTGCGTTATCTTCATAACGACATAACCAGTTGGTCTATATTTAGAGTGAAAACCAGCCAACGAGTCTGTTTACTACCTCTGACCATGGAGTCAGTGATCCACTTCAGCTTTAGTGCTGCTTAATTGGGATCGATCCAGTGATTCACTCACACCGGCACCATCAATTAATCGGTCTAATGAGGGGGAAACGAATCGATTGATGGTCTATTCAGGACTATTCACTCGCTCTCGTCTGCCACTTTTGATTTGTCCTCGTGGCACTGCTCGCTGTGTCATTCCGGTTCAGTGCTTTTGTTCTGTTGGCCATCGATACGCCACTTGCCTTCGCACTCACCTCCTCAGGTGGTCTAGACTGTGGTTCCGGCTATTCTATGCCTTCTGTAGTGCCGGTAGGTTCAAAATACACAGGCTCCACTGACCCGGCAATTGGCCAATTAGGTCGATTGCTCAGAATTGGACAATTTTCAATTGTCAACTTTGACTTTGTCAGGTACATGTAATGCGCTTTCACTTGATCGATTGCATTGTTTTGCATTTTCATTTATCATATATTGCCCCTATTCTTCTATTATTAACAATATTTTTGCATTTGAGTCTTTTCTTGTGATCGTCTATCGATCTGAGCCATGGATGCATCTGCCCAGTAACGGATTTCTCATTGATTACTTTGACCGATTCATAATTTGCAGATAATTCAATCGTCTTGGTTGCCTTCAGCTCAATTACTTCACTTAATTTACACTTGTCCCTTCATTTGTTGCTATAAAGAAACTAAATGTAATTAAGTTATAGCATCGAACTAGCCAATCAGCATTGACCAGCGGAACGAATCCCAATTCCCGCCTGTTGGCAACACATGAAAATGGCACCGCTGGCTATTGCCATGTGTCCATAGCCGCACAGGTGCATCACTGTTCAACCTTTCAGTGCCACCGAATGATGTGCCTTTTGCCATCAATTCACTCACTCACCTGTAATTCATTAATTTTGGTTGTGCACGCAACTTATTTGTACCTGTATTAATTAGTCATGTATTGTGCTACCGGACTGACCCCAAAAAGTGTTTGGTTTATTGCATTCGTTTCTTTCTGTTTTGCCAAGTGCGCCGTTCACTTCGATCATCAATAATGTTTGACTCAACTTGGCGCCGTCCATTGAGTCAATGAATTTGCATTCACGAGTGTCGAGTCTGTGTGTTTGCCTTCTGTTGCAATTTGTTTCCAGCTTAGCCAAGTTGTCCAAGTGTTTGGCTGCCTTCAAACTGACAACTAACTATAGCCAATGCATTGACTTGATTGGTCCATTCTTGTGCGCTCAAATTGGTCCAGCTCTAAGTGGCGTTCGGCTTGTGACACGTCCGCTGTGTTTCGGTCATTTCGCATTTAGAGCACATCGATCTCTGTGGCTGTCACCTCAATAGTTCATTATGTTTTGCTCCTATCGATTTGCCTTATCGATGAATCGAATAATTTCCATTTGATATTATTTAGTATATTTAGTATATGGCTTCCTTCGTGGCCGGACCCAACCTTGTTGGTCTGGCTGGTGATAAGTTTGATTGATTGTAATTATATTACGACTAATATCAGTAGTAATTATTACATGCACATGCATTCTAATGTATGCAATGCAAACATACCATTCTTTGCATATGCACTAAGTAACATCGATGCATCAACACAGTCACACAGTCACACCGTCTGACGGCGAGCTAATGCTACCAGACGCAAATGGCCACCTAATCGTCCTCTAATGGAAGTGGTCGAGCACATTTGCATCCACTAACCATTCTCTCTGCACATCGAACTCAATTGTCCAGTTGATCAATCGTTCGCATCTCAACAAGTCCTAAATGGTCTATAGTGCTATAGTACCGACAGACCGAACACGAACAAGCACAACACATGGCCATATTGAGCAGCAATTGCACTAACTCTCGGCTTTAGTAATTATCCAATCTGCATTGAACAACACAGGACTAGTGCACTGCCAATCTAGCAAAGGTAATGGACAGAATCGACAAGTGTCTTTATGCCTAATGGGCAATCGAACGATTATGCCAAATGTTTGTTTGGCCATTCATGCCGTGCTCTTGTTACCCTCTAGTACACTGTCAATTGGTCAGTTTGTTTGTTTATTTGGACCAACTCACGTTTTCGTTACCTTTCCATTTATCACAATCGCATCTAACACTAATTAAATCGAGTCCAACTTTAGAGTATTTCTTTGTCTGTTCAAAAGTGTTCGTTTGTCGAGACGACTTCATTTGATCGTTATTTAATTGACGAATTGCTTTGGTGTCATTAGTGCATTAATGGTTTTCTAAACAAAACCTATTTCGGTGTACTTTGTCCACTTTGGTGGCACCAGTCACCGATTGAATCGAGTCTAATTTCGAATGTACCTGTCTTGTGATTATACTGGTTGCATTTGGCTCAACCCTTCACTGCCCTCCCACTGCATTACAATTTAAATATTATAATATCGACTCTACATTATGTAATGGCTGATCAGAGCTGGCCAAGGCATGACTAAACACATGTGTACCGAACACTGCCGCATTGGCTTTACACATAATGGAAACGATCGTCATTGACTGTGGCCAGTCAGTTACTGCTTCATTGCTCGATCCATTGATTGGTCGGTAATAGATTGCAGACAAGTAGACATTGGTCCCTTTGTGCCTCCTTTGTTGTCGTACACTGCATTCACTGGCGGTAATGGTGTGTTTACACTGGCTGATGGCAACTTTCAACCCTTCCAATGACTTAATTTGTGTTTAGTTTTCCCATTCTCTGCTTGTCCGACTGTTTGTCTGTTTGCAATTGCCGGCAATTAAAAGTAAAGATCCCACTCGAGGCGAACATCAATGTCATTTAGTGTTTGCACTGGTTGCTCCGCTGTTGGTGGCTCAAGTCGAGTCTTGTCATTTCAACTACGTTAAACCCTTTCCGATGTGTTTGCACTCTCTATCGATGGTCACTGGACAACAAGTGAGTGATTTGCATTTATCACAAATGCAATTGCTGCTTGTCAGCTCAAAATTAGCCGACAACGATGTTTATGCAAATGAGGCAAATTATCGCATTAATCCGGCTTGTCGAATGTTTACATTGAATGGCTAATTGGTTCACTCTGAATTGGTTCTTTTCACTATGAGACCAGTGTCATTACTTGAGATGTCACTCAATGGATTAATGCATTACGTAATGCATTAATACAATTATATTAATGTTCAATGCAATGCATTAATGAATGAATTCATTATGACAAGATTTATAGATACTTATTCGTGTACAGTCAAGCCACAGATTAATCGTCAGAATCAAACTAACGAGCAACACATGGCACATTCATCTGGTACATTTGCACTACAATTTCGATATGTCTGTGGTTAAATCAGACCATGTATGTGCTCAAAGTGGTGCTCAATTTCTCGCCTAATCGAATTTGGTCGTGATTTTCGATTTAGAACTCAGTTTGCACACAACCGTACTATTGACCTGATCGGACATGTTAACGGACATGATATCGGTGCAGTGGCCGAAAACGTTTGCATTTGGTGCAATTCACGAACTGTGACTTGCTTGTGATGCCTTTGGTGTCTTAATTAGTCTCAATGCATCCACGAGCGCACAGTGTCGAATTAGTGCTTGTGTCATGTTTGGCCAGTGCAAGCTCTAATTGAACTGCCATTAGTGCCACTGATCGACACATCATTGGACCAGTGTTGCAGTTGGCCTACCGAGACCTCTGCGGGGCAGTCCAGTTACGACACACGACCAGGCCGGCAATTAGTGTCGATTATTCTTGTGCACTTTGCACTGTTTTTGCAGTTTCTATTTTCAATTTCATCTTGCATTACCATTTTTTGGTAATTTTCTCTTTTTGGCATGCCGCGCGGCATCATAGTAATTAGTGGATGGTGTGTGTCCGGTGGAGTGTTCAATTGAATTAAATTCAATCCACTCATAATGGCCGTGTTTGTGCACTTGCCGCCATCTGACTCGTCTTGCCAGATGCTGCTGCCTCTTCCGACAAAAGGCTTTATTGCCTTTGCAAGGGTTGCCTTTGCATTGCTTTTGCTTAACATGTTCAATCTATGCACCTCGATGCTAATTAACTCATTCGGACGGTGTCTAATTTAATTGGCAACAAACAAACAAATCGGTCCGATTGGCACTACCAGTCTGACTAATATCTTCCCAATGGTAAACAGATTTACGTTTAGGAGAGCTTGAAAGGTTAAAAATAAAATCGATTTGCAAATGTCTTGAGCAGACTCGCACCATCTTCAAACCTTACTGTTGCATACTTGTCCACAATTAGGAAATCTCCAATGGCAAATGGCATCGTTCGACTGTACGGTTAGGAGTGCAGTAGTGCACAGTGTAGTCACTTGTCGCGATGACAAATCACTCGAGCAGTGGTTAGCGACCATGTCCGTTAATTACCGATTCGGGTTTCGCTCACTCGGCACTGCTTGTCTCGAGTGCACTTGCAGGAAAGTATTTAGTATTAAATGCTATTCAACCGACCTGAGACCACTTTTTCTTGACGTAGTGGCCAAAAGGCATTGCACTCGTCGACAACACGAGGCTGCAGCCTCAGCCGATTGAGCTATTGTGATATGTCACTGCACTCAGTGTAGTCCAAAGCAAGTGCCAATTATTGTAATATTGCTTTCGATCCGCACAAGATCTATTTCCGAGCTATCTAATGTGCCATTGAGCTACTCCCCCTGTGTGGCCTCTGTAGTAATTAATATTAATGACCGTAATAAATAAACAAGTATTCTATTTGGCATGTTCGATATTGCCGCTGTATGGCACTTTGATGGCACAAGTCGTGGGGTGAATTATTATTCCTAAAATTGGCTTATTGTTCTATTGAATGGCACTAATCTAGACGAGCTTTCTTTTGCTCTGTCCGTAGCTTACTACCTCGTAGTTGCACTAATTAGGCGACAATTAGTCATCTGTCTGCTTATCGGCTTGACCATAAGTCCCACTCGACCAGCCAACCCACACAAGTAACACACACAACCGAACAGTCACAGGATTGCACGAATTGGGCAGAGGAGTCCACTGTTCTGGTGAAACAATGGTGTCTTGTTTGCTCCTACTTAGCCGCCATTACCGCACAATCCCACTGGCTAATCACTGTCCCTCTCAGCCGGCATCAATCAACTACTTTGAGCTCTACCAGATTTGCCTTTCTTACAAGCACACAACAAAGCTTCACTAAACTTGATCTCCCAGAAAGGACCAGCAAAGCCGCTGAGGATTGCATAAGTCGACGGTCATTTCGATGTGCAGTAATTAAAAGCAATTAATTCATGAAATCAGTCTCGATTAATGTCCTCTCATGGTGTGTTTGCTCTGTTTGCTCGCACTCACACAACACAACACACCAAACCATTCCCAAGTTTTGCTCGATTCCTGTATTGGTTGTTATCACATTTCTCGGTCCACTTTGCTTAGTCCGTTGGTGATAATTTGTCTCTGTTCTCACCCTCACCGAGTCAACACGCCAACTGCATTACTGACCAATTAGTCAGTCCAGTGACAATTAACAGTTTGCCATTTGGTCTCTCTGTCGCTCGTCCCTTCAATGCTAATCTCGTCAGTCAGCAAGGCGTCTAATTTCGCATTACTCCCAATCAAGCACTTGTTTGGCAATTTTCCCACTGATTCTCATTACTCAACGTTGCCTTACTCGTTTTACCTTACTCTGGCTAATGAATGCAATTAGCCAGTCTAATAAATAGTCATGAGTTGACTAAACTTGATCTTCTTCTGTCTCGCTGTGGTCGAATCAGCTCGACTATAACCTTGACAAGAGTTATTTCATTTCTCACTGATAGTCTGATTGATTGTTCAATCATTTCATTTCTTGTCAAAAGATTTATTCAATTAATTTGATGGTTTTGCATATTTTATTGGGTCGTTTGTGTTGTCAAGCGTGCACTCTTATCGTGTGGAGTGAAACATTTCAATCGAGCCTAAATTTAGACCGCCGACTGTGTTGATTGTACAATTGAGGCCACAAGTCGACTGGCCACAATTGTCAACTGTTCATTTCACTTTTCACATTGTCAAACTCGAGCGAGAGTCTCAATCGATTTGGGTTGGATCGCTTGATTGGCTGGAGTGAGTGCCGAAAGGCTTAATTGGTCACTCGAATTGTTGCCTTTGAGGCAACAGTGTCTATTAGCGTCATTACTGCTTTATGTATTATTACTGTCATATCGAATTGATCTATTCAAATGTCTATTCACATTGAGAACTACACAATCACAGCTTTATCTGCAAGTAAATGGAAAAGTAAATGCACTGAATCAATGTAGCCAAAGTAGAGCAGACAAGATTCGATCTGTCGATAAGTGTGCCTTGTGATTTGTTGCTCTGCAATGTCACAGCTCGAACTGTATTATCGATGGTCACTAATTCTTTGATGTGATCGATGTCATCTTGTTAGTGCACAGACAGTTTCAAGTACTAATTTTAGAATGGTAACATTTTGCTCCTCACGAGACATAACTCATGCTGTGCAATATATCTGCGAATGTCTATTTTCGATGACTCAATGTCTTTTACTTTCACTTGACTTCAATTTTAGAAAGATGTTTTTCTCACTAACACAAGTCTGTACTGTGACAATTTTGTACAGTGAACGCATTATCACATTTTCTAATTTCTTCAATCATTTTAGTATCAGATGAACCAGGCGAGCATCGTGAAGCTGTGGCTACAAACATACCGGAATTCACAAGCAAGAGCGTAAGTGATACATTGCATGTTGTTGTCAACATATGAATAATGTTTTGTCTTTCCTACAGGATGAAATCATCGCTAGAGAGAATTCTACAATCGGTATGTTGTTGTTATGTCTGCATTCGTTTCCGATTGATTCACCCATCGATTTGTTGTTATAGCCTTGGACTGCCTTATCAAAGACCTGGGCGAGTATGTGCTGATGTGGCGATTCTCAAAGGGTCAACAAGACAGCAAGAGTGTACTCCTGTATGCTGACCGAATTGCCATCGAACAGAAAAAACCAATTTTCATGGACGTCATTGGCCTTGGGCCAAAGAACACCAATGGACTCGTCCTCAAGAAGTTAAACAACGATTTGGTCGGCGAGTACAGGTTGGTGGTTTGTTGGTTTATGGCAATGTTAATGGCCGACTAGCTAAGACTAGTTGATCACCGAAAAGGCATGCTCACTCTCTTTTGTTGGCAATCGAATTAGTTGACACACTTCGCGCCTCGATGATTTATCATGCAGATTAACACTTTAGTGGTGAATGCATTTGGCTAATTACATTCGACGTGATCACACTTCTTTTCTTTCCTCTCATTGTGATTGTGATCACCTACAATGTGATTTGCATTGCTCACTGATTGAATTATTACTGCCGATCATTAGTTTGCCTCATGTTGTATGTATAGTATAGTCGAGAAATCGCATTCGAGGATGACAACAACACATAGTGTATTCACCCACGCGAGTCTTGGCCACATCACGTTTGATGCAAAACGTGCTTTCAATTGCTAACACATCACAACTTACATAATCAAGCGCGACTATTCCATTGATTTCGAATATGACAGGCACAAATGGCAAATACTTTTCACATCTCCTTTCCTGTAGGAATGGCTTGTGCGGCACCAACGTATTTGCTTGTGTTTGTTTGTGGCATTTACTGTTGGGTGAGATGATGCTGATTGTGAGTTTGTCAGTTAGCGATCAATTGGTTATGCTATCGTGTCTAGGTGTTATTCACTCTATTTTTCATGAATTGCTTAATGAATGAATCTAATTGACATCTTCTTTGCGCCCCAACAGATGCGAGGTTACCACCAACCCTCCCAAGTCGATCTCGTACACCATTTCCATGATGAGTGAGTATTACTGTTGCTTGTCTTATGTCATCTAATCGGTGATTTGTCCATCTTCCTGCAGCCGCGCCTGTGATTATGCCTAATCCACCAAATGGCAGAGTAAGTCAATGTGTTGAATGCAATATCTCAATGTTCTAATGTGTCACATCTGTCCAATCTAGATTACCGTCCGCAAAAGCGAACCCATCACCTTGAGGTGCGACATCAAGCCTTTGCCTTCCCCCGTCACCATTCAATGGCTGTACAATGTAAATTATTTATTGCCTTTTTATCTCGAATATTTGTCTAATCATTCGTCTCACTTTCACAGGATAAAATCGTTGAGGACAATTCTTCAATGTATCAAATTAGCCAAGCTCAGTCCGTGAACGAAGGTTCTTATACGTGTATTGCTACCAATGAGATTGGCGAAAGACGATTCACTTTCGAAGTTGCAGTAGAATGTAAGTCTTCGTGTCCTCTTCTGTCTAATTAGTTAACTTAAATCATTTCCCTACAGACGAACCCGAAATCACCCTCTCAGAAAAGATTATTCACGGACCAATTGGCGACGATGTACAAGTTCGATGCGAAGTGAGAGCTAATCCACGGGTAATTTAACACAAATCGACATTTTGCTTACAATCGTTAATTGGTGGATTATTTAATTTGCAGGCTGAAATCTCCTGGCAATTTAGCAATAACTCTCGTGTACGCAATTCCAACAAGCACCAAATTGAGTATGAATAGATTACCTATTTGTTTCGTTTGAGATTCATTACGATTTGTTTGATTTCTGTAGAATGGCCGAGAAGTATTCCATTCTGCGAATTCGTGATGTCAACTTGAAGGATTATGACAATTATTATTGTCAAGGTGAGCATATCAGCTTATTATTTCCAAACTAAATATTTTTTGTTTCTCTAGCCAACAACTCCATTGGTTCCCAATCTCTTTTCTTTGAAGTCACTGGCCGACCATCAAAACCTAAGTTCACCAGTCCACAAGTTGGAAACGATGGCGATAGGTGCGACTTTAGTTTAGACTAGACTTTAGTCTATTTTGCGTTTGATCATTGACTTTATTTGTGTTTTACTTTATAGTTATTTAGTCGAATGGACTCTTTTTTCACAGTACCCCATTGAATCAATTGACCTGAGATGGCGCGAGGTTGAGCATTACTCGAACAGACATCACGAGTGGAAACACATTCCAATCACCCCAGTCGACGAGGAAAAAGGCCCGGTGCGAAAGCAGTCCTACCGACTGGACAACCTTTCCCAGGTGAACGCTTACCAGGTCGAACTGGAAGTGGGGAACAAATTTGGCAAAACCAGGTTTGACTCAATTTGACTCTCCCAACAGTGCTAACCAATTCAATTTGTCTATTTCAGGAGCGATGCTTTCCACTTCACTACCACAGGTATTTACTAGAACACTTCTCGCTTGCTTTTTTGTTCAGTTCAGTTTGTCAGTTTGTTTGAATGCTTTCACTGTCTTAACCGAATGCGCATCGAATTGTTCGAGACAATCAATTCACTTGTTTGCACTTTTATTTTTCTACCTCTATCATGTCTTTCTGCAACTAACCAATTAACTGGCGTTAGTTGGTGCCACCCAGGTGGCAATTTTTAATTATTAATTCGTCACCTATCTTTTCTCGAGTCTATGAGCACTTTTAATTTGAAACATTCTCAATCATTTTCTTGTCTTCTATATATTTCACATTTATGTGCCCTCTTTGCTTTGAATGTCGCATTTAATATATATTGAACGAACATGTCTAAATGTTTTAAACCGCTAAATTAGGTGAATCTCGAAAACAAATGGATTCGATGCGTCGCGGTATGTTTCAACAAATTCTAGTCTATCTTCATTAATTTATTGATTTACATATTTATTATCGTCAAGTTTATTTGATATATTTCTTTTTTACTTGCATTCTTTTCAATTTCTTCATAACGACAAAATTGCATAACTAACTTTTGTATTTTTTTTAATAGAATCGAACTCTGCCTCCATCTCGGCCAGCTTTGGACTGTTGACCATTTGTTTAATATCGTATTTTCTATCTGTTGGTCAACTGGGCAACTGAGAACACATCGAATCGCCGTGTAAACCCCTCCAAACCACACAAGTCTGCGATCAGTCCTAGTGGCAAATAATTTTCTATATATATTTGTATTGATCACTTCTTTGTAATGCAACATCAACCTTATTCAGTATATATTGTCTATGTATATGTAGTCTGTTCATTTACTTGCTGATCTTCACAACTTTAATCTAATCACCTCTATATATAAATAAACACACCAATACACACAAACACACAAACACACAACACTCACATCGATTTTCGATATTTTCCTTTTGCTTTTCCCAAGCACTGTATCATTTGTCAAACACACACCCTATATGATATATCACTTTATATTATTATAATAAATATATTCTATTTTATTTTGTTTTATACTGTTTGTTTTGATTTTGCACGAGTTATCTTATATCGTACATAATACCAATCAAACATAATACACATTCATTTATATGAACATCATCAAGAAATAATCGAGTTGTCACAATTGCATTAGTTTCAGTTTTAGTTAGTTAATTAGCCATTTGTGGCACTAAACCAAACTTGAACATTTATGCAAATATGTGTGCATTTTTGTAGTCAGAATTGTTTGTTTGTAAGCCTACGAATGAATACCACCGAATGTTGTCAGAATTTGTACATCCCATAAAACACTATTCACCCAGGACACTAAATTGTATGTTTGATGTGATTACACTCGCATTGATTCTTAAACACAGATGCAAATTTTTATTTTATTGATTTATTTTAAGTAAATCATATTTCATATATTCTTCTTGTCAAATTCGATCATAATTTTGTGTATTTTAGAACGTTGGTTCTTGAACCTTCTTGAGTGCATCCTCGAGCATAGTTTCGCCCTTCTTGAGCAGGTTCTCCAGAATGTGCTGAGCGCCTTGACCAAGAATAGTGTGTGGATGGAAGTTGTGCACCTGACTTTCAATGTCCATCAAGAACTTTTCGATTGTTTCAATTCCGGCAGCCAATTCGTGTTTGCCTTCGGCTTTCAGCTTGTCAATGGCTGTACGGGCAGTGTTGAGAAGAGCACCAGATTGCTTCAAAAGGTCTTCTTTGGTGTCCCGAGTCACTCGGATACTGGCAGCAACGGTCACTGCAAAATGTCAGCATTAAAACATTTAACTAAACTGTTTGATGATTCACTTACAGCCAATGATGGCGACAAAGGTGAGAACAGCCAAATGTTTCATTTTAGTGAGTTTGTTTGTTTTAGTTTTAGCTCAGTTTAAGGCTATGACCATTTGCGATTGTACAGTTGTTTATATACTAAAATGAAATTATGCGCAGCTATCGATTTGACCTTTACAGTTGGCAAGTACAAAGTCAGTTCCACATACGGACCCCATAATGCATATCGTGAGTTGGTGGGAAAAATGGTGAAATAATCATAAGTATTTAATCTAATTAAGGATTTATAATTAGGATATTTGTGAATTACGCAACTTGGACAGCGTCAAAGGGTAAATGTACCTCAAAAGTTGTTTAGATGTTGAAACACTATTTTGTCATATGAAATGGCAAGTCAGTTGAGTCCAAATGTATTGACACGTAAGTATTGTTTGGTATTTTTCAACAAATCCATTTATTTTTACTCAGGATGCAGTGTCTGTATCAAATTGCTAAATTGTGGTTTGAGTACACGGATTTGAGGTATTGCGATAGACTTGATTGTAATCATAGATTTTTTATTGGCTATTTAGAAGTACATGTAAAAGCGACAATTTTAATAATATATCAATGCAAATTGCTCAGTAATCAATATTTAGTGTATGTGTCCAATTGAGTTAGAGTTGATTTTCTTGAGTCCATCCTCGAGCATTTCTCCGCCCTTCTCAAGAAGATGCTCCAGAATGTTTTGAGCCTCTCTTCCCAGCAAAGTGTGAGGATGGAAATTGCGCATCTGACTGTCCATTTCCAACAGGAACTTCTCGACGCCTTCCATTCCAACGACCAATTCTTGTTTATCTTCAATCTTGAGCTGCTCAATGGCAGATCGAACGATTTGTAGCAATGCTTTTGATTGCTTTAACAAGTCTGTCTTGTCCTCCCGCCTGACCACCGTGTGAGACACAGGCTTTAACAGATCGTGATATGCTTTATTGATTTCTGTCGACAGTCGATTCTCAGCTGAGGCGAGTTCTTGCTCGAGATGCAACAGACTTGAACTAGTTTGGCTGCTTTCGATTTCCTTGACCAGCTTTTTGACATTAACTTCATCTTTTTCAAGTTCGAATGCCACTGAAATTTTATTGGCTTTTCTTAGGCCTGTGATTGCTTCGTCAGCCATCGTCTCAAGAGTGGTTGCTCGTTGTAGCAAAATTTGTTTGAGATATTCCTGGGGGCTCGATTGTTCTTGGTGTGGATTGTTCACTTTTCTCAGTTGGTAAGTCATTCTCAGCTCGACGAGTGTAAGATCGTGTTCGAACTTGCGAATGAGCGAAGTGTCCGAGGCAGACTCGAGTTCGTTTATCAACTTTTTGATTTGTTCCTTTTCCTTCTTGATGATGTCACTGTCGTGTGAGTTGTGCACTTTGTCCAGCTTCAGAATCGCTTCGGACGCTTGCTTCAACAGATCACCTCCCTTGGTAATAAGATCTTCTTTCAGGTCACGTCTTTGCAAGAAATGAACATTTAGTCGTTTAATTTCGTTCAGCAGCCGAAGTTCGGCATTTCGAAGTTCCACTTCAAGCTGCACCAAGTTGGCACTTGCGTGTGCGGCCTCAAGTTCGGCAACGAATTTCTTAACAAGTGCTTCATCTTGTTCCAGCACACTACTTTCACTGGCTCTGTTTTGTGCCTTCAATTGTTGAATAGCATTGTCCGCTTGTTTGAGCAGTAAATTAGCACGAGCTAATAAGACTTCCATCTGGTGAGTTCCATGAACTTCTTCGTAGTAAGCCTCTAGAATGGGAGTTTGATGAAAGCTTTGCAGTTCTTTGGTTATTCGGTGCTCAATCAACGCTAGTTGATTCATTAAATGAGTTGCACTAAGACCACCAAGAGCATTTTCTAGTTCGGCAACTAACTTCCTCAGAGTGGCTTCTTCCTTCTCAATCAAATTAGCCTCTTGCACTCGGTTGTGCGTCTTCAAGTACTTGAGAGCTTCCTCGACTTGCTTCACAAGCTCAAGACCCTTGTGCAAAAGATACACAGAATCGTGATCGTGATCATGGTCAACAACATTCGGATCGGAATGGTCCTGATGAACCCGCTGAAGTTCACTCGCCAGACGGGTCTCGGTTTCATTGATCTGTTTTTCGAGCATGTACGCAGTGGTGCCAGCAGTTGCCACTTGAAGCTGACCGACCAACTTTTCCAATTGATGAATCTCTGGCACGATGACATTTGCCTCTTGGGTTCGGTGTTGGTCATTCAATTGTTTGACCTCTTCTTGAGCTTGCTTGATCAGAGTGTGAGCCTTGGTGATGACATCGTTTACGTCACGAATTGACCGAATAGTCACTTTGTCCACTTCACTGGCCAATCGAATGATAGTCATCTGCAGTTGGTGACTCAAAGTGGCCTTCAACTTGAGATATTTCATATCGTTAGGCATTGCTTCCACTTGCGCCACCAATCCTTTAAGTAGGCTCTGGTCATTTCGAATAGCATCAGCCTCTACATCTCGATAGTGCAATTCCAAAAATTTGATTGTTTCTTCTGCATGCAAATAGAGACGCGAAAGATCTACGATATTAACATTTCCCTTTACTTGAAGCAAACAAGCTACAATAAATACACGATTGTTAATATTATTTGACAAATTTTGTTAATACTTACAGCAAAGAATGAAAGTCGAAATTAAAACCAAATTCTTCATTTTGACTTTTGTTGAGTCCCGAGAGTTCCCGACGACACATCAACGTTCATCAAGTGACGTTTTATATAACCAAATCAATACACTTGAGAAGATATCAACTAAAGTAAAGTTGCACTCACATGCCAAAACTGTGGCCACTTGGATCAAATGAGATTAGATGCGTTTACAGAAGTGATCGTGGGGAGAAATTGCTGGTGGATTGCAATTGGTACAGAGTTATCATTTTAATTGCTCTCAAACAGACCACCAGCAGACTGATTAGCAGAGAAACCATTTGGTCAAAGTTGCGGTGTGCACATTGTGCATCAAATAAATCATCATTATAATCCCTAAATAAATGTGATTAAATCAATTAAGTAATATAAAAACGATCAAATGATGTTGGCTTTATTTAATTCCTGTCAGTAGAAATAATAATTATTCTTCACTCGATTCCTTTCAGTTCCAACACCAAGCGAGTTTCTGCCTCTTGAATTGCTTGTTCCACCCTGACCAGGCCTAAACCGATTGCTGTTTGTAGATCAATTGTCAACTGTTTCAGAATGGCCTCGTCCTGTTGGATAACATTAGCTTCCATCACTTTGTTCTGGGCTTTCAGCTTCTTGATGGCATCCTCAGCTTGTTGACGCAAGGCAGTGGCTTTCTTCAATAATTGATCACGAAGAGCCTCTTGGCCAAATTCGGGATTTGCTTTGTGGAATTTGTCCAGTTCCTGAGTTAACCGAATTTCAATGGCATCCAATTGTTGCTCCAGAAAAGAGCCAGAGGTGGGTTGTTTCAGTTGAATGACCAATTGTTTGAGCACCGATTCTTCTGTCTCGAGAACAGTCGATTCGGCTGATCGATTGTGCAACTTCAAATACTTCAATACAAGTTCGACATCATTCTGAAGTGAATTTGCTCTTTGTAATAGCTTTTGTTGAGCAACTTCGTGTTCGTGAGTCTGACTGATAAGTTTGGTCAAGTTTTGCACTTCAGTGAACAATCTGCTCTCAGCTGCTTGTAGTTGAGACTCAATCAGCTGAATTGTGTTTGCGTTGTGTTGCACTTGCAAGTCATGGGCTAGTTTGTTGACCAAAGCCTCGTCCTTTTCCATGGCACTTGCCTCCGCGGCCTTGTTCAGACTCTTCAACTGTTTGACAACATCGGAAGCTTGCTTCTCAAGCAAAGTGGCTCTGTCCAGGAGTTGTCGTATGTGCACATCCGTCCCAGTGTGTGGCGGAAATTGATAGTGGGTGTTCTGAATCTCGGTAGTCAGTCGAGTTTCCACTGTGGACAACTCTTGTTCGAGATGAAGATGATTGGGAGTTGTTTGTGGCGAATGTTTCAAGTCATTGACTAATTTTTTCACAAGAGCTTCATCTTTTTCAATGGTGCTTGCCTCGGCTTGTCTGTTGTGTGTCTTCAGAAAATTGATTACTTCTGTAGCTTGTTGCTCGAGGGCAGTAGCTCGTTGGATAAGAATATAAAACTGCTTATCAACCGGGTGAGGGTGAGGAGTTGGCTTTACTGGTTGTGGCAAAGGAAGAGGATGCAAAGTTGGAGCTGGGTTTGCCAATGAGTCTATAAAAATGAATGGACCAATTACAATTTAAACCAGTGCTAGTAAGGTAATTACCTCCAATTACAGTGACGAATGCCAAAATAACAAAATGTTTCATTGTATCAAACTTGTACACAAATTGAAACTAATAAATCTGACAATGTGAGTGAGTACTGACTTTTTATTAACATGTACAACCTTATAACGAAACTAAAGTATAGCACAATAATCAATCTTTGATATTTTAATAAGACTCACGCAAAGAATATGGAGAAGTAATGTCGATGAAGTTATCTGTGATCACTCGATTTGAAACAATCATATCGAAGGCTAACTGTTGATTATCGTTGGTATCGATTCTTTTCTTAACAAAACAGACCAGTAAGCCAAAGTGCTCTCTTGACTCTTGTCTACTCTACAAGCTCAAGAGTCTACAGTAGAACACTTCCTCTACAATCAACTGATTAATCAATTGTAGAGGAAGAAACACATAGGCAAAGTAGACAAAGAGTGCTTTACAGGAGAAGTGGCCTCCTGTGATTCACGGCCTGTGATAGACCACTTCGAAATGTAAATTACATTATGTAATATATATAATATATATAATAAAACAAGTTAAAGTTATCAGCAGAATTATCGGCAGATCAATCACAATTGATGTAGTTTGTTAAAGTTAAAGACAACTTTGTATTCCAGTGTTGACATCAATAAGCAAATACAATTTCCAATGATGACTTCTTCAACGCTCATACCCTATCTTCCTTCGGTCATTAAAGAATTATCAACTTTCAGATACCTTCCCACGCCTAATCTGATGCCGTCATTAAAGGATATAATAATAGGTAGTCACATTTTAAAAATTTGTGTTTTAATTTAAATATGAACACATTCAAGATGTATAGGGCGTTCTTGAGTTGAATAAACCAAATATGTTACTTGGCTCTCTTAGATAGTGAAGATTTCTTAGAAGAAGACTTGGACGAACTGAGGTCCGCTGAAAGATGACCGTCCTGTGAGTTACTTGACGATTCACTTGTGGTCAAGTCCGATGCAGCCCGACTTTTACGAGATTTAATAGGCTTACTCGCTTTGGTGCTTTTCGGCGTTGGCACTGGGAGTAACGCCTTTCTGGATGTAGTTTCCTTGTCTGAAGAGTTTACGTTGAGTGAGCTTTTGGAACGGAGGTGACTTCTATCTCTCTTGATACTTCTCGAATGTTTCTTGTTGCTCACAGGCTTGCTGATTGCAGCGGTGGCACCTGGCACCTTATTGGACAGCTTTTTGCTTGGCTTCTTCGAGACTTGCTTGGGAAGTAGGGACAACTTTGGCTGCTCTGATTCATCCAAGTCAGGATCGGACTCTACGAGATTGTCTTTCTTGATCTTTCCCTTTATCGACTTGGTGTCTTTAATAGCTGGTCTCTCAGATTCTTCGTCTTGTTCATTGCTTTTACTTTTTCTTTTGCAAATAATGTAGCACAAAGAAGTAGTAAAGATAACCACGAAAAGGAGCAGGCACACAATTAGAAATGAATAGCGCCATAGAAAATCAGGCCAATTGAAGGCTGCATCATTAGCATTAAACGAGTTAGCACTAAACGAGGAGGTTAAACTATGGTCTATAGTCGCAAGGCTAGGAGATTGGGACTCATAGTTCTGAGGCAATTCAGAACTGTTCAAAGGATTATCTAAAGCCATATTATTTGGCACAATTGACCGAAAGCAGACCATTGCTGTGAATTTATATGAAGAAAATCGAACAGAAAAAGTAATTTCATTAAAGAGAATAAGCCATTTTATTGAAACAATTGACGTTTGACCTGTTGCATGTTTTTGCCAGTACTGTTAGTGCTAGTTTTAGCGACTGACATCACTCCTGCACGAGCCTGTTCCACACTGCTCCATTTGACTGACTTGTTCATTTTGGACACAAACTCGGGATCGAGAGAGGTCAATTGAGTAGCCAATGTTTTGATCTTGTGCGAAATAGCCAAAGGCCGAGGTCCACTACCTGGAGCACCACATTTGCCAGATGGACACTCATCGGGAGTGAACAGCCGCTTGAGCATCGAAACCTTCATGGTGCTCATCGGTTTGGTGGCAGAGGTGGCCACGGTGATGGGCACTTTCTTTGGTTGAATCTTGTACCGAGCAGGCGTCTGTTGATACAATCGAGTGAACACGTCCACTGGAGCCACTGTCGAACAGGTGCTTGGGCCGACGATGCGTTCGTTGAACAATTTGGCCACGTACCGGGCAAATGCATCCATCTGACCACTGAACCGGGCTCCGATGTCGATACTTTCGGACTCCCAGATGGACAAGTCTCGAACCAACTCTTGCACCACAATACATTTGGCCGGGTACTTGTGTTGGTGAACTTGTGTGCTGCTGTTTGGTCGAGTCACAATGGGAGTGCCAGCGATGGAGGTCACTCCGAACAAACATGACGATTCGCGTTCTTTGGTAGTGCTCCGGTACAGAGGAAGAACTTTACGAGAAAAGGTATTCAACAGAGATAGGTGATACGGTGGCAGAATAATACTAGTGCGCACTGCTTGACGTTCTGGGAATGGCTTCAGTGAGGCATTCAGTTGTTGCATCACCTTTCTGATGGCTCGAAGAATCTTGCCAAAGTCAGCCTCGTAAGCTTGCAGGTATTGACCCACTTCGAGGATAAACTCAGTTCGGTTGAATGTTTCGCGTTTGAGCAGGTCGCAATCGGTGATGATCGACTTAAACCGAGTGAAAGTGAACTCAAACAGATCGATCTCACTACTACTGTCACTCAATCGGTCACTCAGTTCCACAAGTGAAAAGTCTTGCTGTTCCGATTGAAGCACAGGTTGCTGTTGGATGATGAGCTCTTGTGCTTTTTTGCCAAAGCCAAGCACTTGTACATTGTCGTCTGCGTCATCCACCGATGGTCGAACGCACACGATCATTCGAATCTGGGCTCGGCCTTGTTCAAAGAAACTCTTGAGCAGAAAAGTCAACTTGTGCTGCCTATACGGAATGGGCTTCGGTTGCTTAGACTTGGTTGTCTGTTGTTGGTTGTGTCGCATTGCTTCGAAACAATTGCGAAGAGTCAAAAGTGAGTTGTTGATGTTGCTTGCCTCAGTCAACTTCATTCCCGTAGCTTTGGTTCGGCTGGTTCGTTCAACTCCTGCCAGGTCTACGATGGACAGTTGATTCACCCGGAGGTGGGTCATGTCCAAATGACGATGAGCAGTATTCTCTTGGTAGCTCACTACTTTTATAGTGAAAACCGAGTGCGACCGGCTCGAGCACTGGTTCAACAGAGTTGCGGCAGTCTGGCGATTCTGCACTCCAAACAAGAAAAGTCGCATAGCTTGATCAGCATCTTTTGCCTCGACTTCGTTCGATCCACAGACATACACCGTGTGACGGGCATCGTGACGAAGGGCGTGTGGGGCACGTTGCCAGTGCACAGACGAGGCAGAGTCTGGTTGTTCCAGCAGGTCATAAATGTAGTTGTTGTAGATTTCCACAAAACTGACAAACACCGAGTAACGACGAGTGGCGATTTGCTCGGTGGTGTTGGAGTCAATGGTTTCTGGTAGCTCTCGTACACGTCTTGACCACTCCATCACCGACTGGTAGTATTTTTTGCGTTCGAGTGCGTTAAGGTGAACACTTTGATCGAACTGTTCCACACTGTTGTTATCCTCCACCTAAAGAGATATGAATTACATTTGTTAACATTGTATAAGATCTATCTCACCTGGTCGGATATGCGACTGTTCACGATGTAGAAGTTCTCTGAGTCTGGCAGAATGAGAAAGTCCTTGTTGAGGCGACCAGCAAGCATGCCAAACAAGTAATCGATAGAGCGAGGAATAATTCCTGGATGGTGAGGCAGTCCACCAATGGTAAAAGACTTGCCAGAACTGGTAGCTCCATAGGCAAACATCAAGGCATCTTGTCCTCCTTGTGGTCCGAGCAGTGACTTGATCATTGGCACAGTAGTACAGGTGAACACTTCCTGTTGACAAGCCGAGATATCGAAGATGTGTTCGAAAAGGTACTGCTGCTCCAGGAAAGAGTTAGGTCGCCGAAATGACAGCACCGTGTCCGACTTGCGTTCGATAGAGTCGTCTTGACTTGACTCGTCCTGTTCAGTCTCGTCACTCGTGTGAGTGGGACGCAATCGACAATAAATCTGCAAGGCATTCGTTGGCCCGTCTTCGGTCTGCTCGGTCGGAATCATTGCTTGTTGGTGATCCACTTGACCAGTTAACTCCAAGTTAGATTCGCTTGTTTCACAGCGAGATTGCATTGGCACAAGTAGAAAAGTTACTCAAAGTAAAAATAATTTTGCTCGAAACGAGACATCATCTAAATATGAACCATTGGCAATTGAAATATTTCGAATTTGGAATTGCGATTTGAATTAGTGGTTCACTACAAACCAATTTATCCTATTTATTAATCAAGAACATTACTAATTTTTAATAATTTTGAATACTATGTAATTATTACATTGTAATGCTAATGAGAATGAATATGGAAGCTTCAAGAATCACATTGATTTGAACAAGGCTTTGAACTCATGCAAAGCAAATCACTTAGAGAAAAATTGCATTGTGTTGATAAATTTGACAGTAAAAAACAAATCAAAGCAAGTGGCTTTGAAGAACCTGAATTGCATTGGTCAGAAAAGTCATTTGAGAGCAATAGCGATCAAACACGACCAGTTTTGTCAGGCACTTAAAATCAGATAATTTTTGTATGTCAGACAATAGCATTATCGAATTAAAAAACTTTGATACCATTCAGTTGAAAATAATTATAATTAATTCTAAATAAATGCAACGACGGTAAATTCTTGACTTTGTTTTGTTGTTAGATTCTGAAACATTAAGTATTCTGGTACAAGATTTCTATATAAATCTGAGATTTAATTTACACGTAAACATTTATTAAATAGAATGCCTTTAATGGACGTATTGTACATAAACAGAAAGGTATATACAGTTTTTGAGTAATAAGAACAGTAATGCGAAGAATGAATAGTTGAGTGAGATGGCAACAGTGAACGAGTGCGCTCGGTGGAAATGTACTCAACATCCAGATTCGATACGACCTTCTTGGGGCAACATTGGCTAAATTGGGATAGAAACATAATTAATACATTTGATCAATTTGATTGAAGTAGATTGGATTGATTACGTTACGGTGATTAGTCGAGTGAAGTGAAAGGAACCATGCATACAGTAAAGAACCAATGACAGTAAAGTTACTGCTCAGAGAAATGTAAGTAATAGATCAAGAAAGGTTTATATAATATTGCATTCATCGAGTTTATTCGTTATGAATTTTGATTGGTTAGATCAGTAATGAGGAAAGTAATGACATTCACAATGAGTTAGAAAAAATAAATACATTTCAACATTGAGTTTGCTTTAGCAAAAGTGGGAATATGTACAGGCGAGCAAAAGGAGAAATGGACAAATGTACAGGTGAGGGGATCGAGTGAAGCACAACCATGGAGCCGAATGAGTGCTCATTCGGTGGGTTTGTTCGCACTACACGTCGGTCATCGGGGACCGACTTAGCTGATCATTCGATGTCCTGTGCATGTTCGTGGCCAGAGAAGTTGACGCTGACGAGGTCATCGAGAGAGAGTTGGCCGGTGAGCCGAGCGGTGGCGGAGTGGAAATGTTCGAAGGCGGCAATACTCGTACTCGGCGTGGATGCTGCAGAGTGCTAAAAGAGCTCGGACTGGCGTAGGACGTGTAGGCGTGGTAGGGCGAAGCGATCGACATGGCCCCACTGCTCGATTGGGGCACACCCATGTGTGCCTGTGACACGTGTACTGGGTGCTGAGACATGCCACCATATTGGATTGGGCCCGCTTGTCCTATCACATAACCCGTGGCACCAAGCAGGCCACTGGTCTCGTACCCAGATGAGAGACCGGTGCTCAGTGAGTACGACATTGGCAGCGTGCTCAACTGGTGTTGTGTTGCTGGTCCGCTTGGCGGCATCATCGCTGCCATGTTTGGCACTAGTTGACTCTCGTTCACGAACTGATATGACAGTGGCTCGAGATTGGAAGTAGGCACGGGCACGTAGGAAATATTGGAATACTGCTGCGCTCGGCCAGATGTGAAAGTTGATAGGACAGAACCAGACAGACAGGAATAAAGATCAGAAAAGAAGGAAATGGAAAGAGTAGGTGGAGAGTTAGTCGAGTGGAAAGGAATAAAACAGCAAAACACATACCGTGTAAACATTTGGCGGAGGAGAGGGAGGCGTTTCTGGCCTCCATGTGACGTGTTTGTTTGAAGATCCGTTGGACAAGGGCGTAGAGGTATAAATATTGCCGGCATTCATTCCCAATGGCATGGTTCCGTTGAGGGGAGTGGTGAGCGATGTAAGCTTCTCACTGCTCATTCGGTCCTCCTCGGTAAGTTCCGTGTTCTTTGTGGCGGCTTCACTCGATGTCAGTGAAATGTCTGTAAAGGTAAATGAATGTTAGTTTCGAAAAATGCAAACAAGCAAGCGAAAAAAATGAACAACTTAAAACAAAACAAAACAAAACCAAATGAAACGAAACAAATAAAACTAAACGAGTGCTACAGATGGCCAGTACCTGGTCCCAGATCGGAACTCTTTGTGTAGATGCCATTTTCGGTGTCGTCGGACTCACCAGGTGTGCAGGTAGTGCAGACATCACAGATCTCCTCGACCATGCCTTTGCGGAAGACCGCGCTGGCCGAGGTCTTCTTGTCCTTCATGGGAGTGCCGCCGTTGGCTTGTCCGTTGGCGCCACTGGATGCACCACTGGTGCCATCGGTGGATGCTTTGTCTTATGAATGAACATTGGAAAGATGGCAAAGAGATTGTTAGTTGGGGTGGATAGAATTGATATGTTGTTAGACATGACTCGATCACTAGACAGTTTGCAGTGCACTGATCACATGAACACGTGAAAATTGCGAAAGTGAGTGAGTGAGACTGTAGTTGGAAAGTGAGAGCAGTGGGCCATGGTTAGTTGGTCAGTGAGCACACTGCAGCGCCTATAAGTAGTAACGAGGTCATCGGTGGCGGCGGTGGCACAGAAAGCGGCCTTACTGGGTCATCCTCAGCCAGTAATAGGTCAGCAGATCGCGTGGTGGTCTCGTTTCCATTGCTCGACCGCCTGACATAGATCACCAGCTAATGAGCACAGGTAAACTGGTACTCAGTGAAAGTGTCCAAGGTCAGGAGGCTAGGTCAGTTGGACACGCCACTATTTTAAGCTAGGTCACCAGTTTGTTCTCCTTTCCGTGCACAACTAGTCCAAATCACTGTAAATAGGTTTGCAAGTGAGCATTCGTCTTTGTTGTAGGTCGAAATTTTTTTTTCAACAAACAGCAAATAACCAAACGACAAAGTGGCCACAGCGAAGGTCACTTCGGTACAATCCCCCGCCGATAAGAGCACCGGACAATGACAGCCAAATGGTGGCCAAACGCTAATGACAACTGACCAAAGTGTTTCCATTCAAACCTATCATTAACGCACGTTGACAATCAAACATTTATCGAACCAGGCAGACCCAAACGAGCACAAGCAAATGGCCATACAACAATGGTCACTTCGGGGAAGTGGACACTGGTCCGCGTCAACTGATCATTCAGGCCATATTGTCTACCGAAAATGTTCGATGCTAGCATTAATCATATTGTCCATTTCACCAAATTAATTTGCGCCCATCGCATCAATTCAATTAATGGCCATTTAAGAGAACAACCTTTCTGTTGACTTTGTGTTCGGTATTGAGAGCCAAGAGAGCGGCATATAATTTCAATTACGAGTAGAACGATGTTCCATTTGCCGAGCCATAAGCAATAAATTTGTGCCTCTCAGTTATTATAGTCTTTACGTGCCCGAGTGTATGTATGACCGACAGTTAATTACCACAATGAACGAACAACAAACAAGAAGACTCTGCCAGAGCCACTTTAAATTGTCCCGTAGTGTAAATGGCGAATTAAACAGACAAAACTAGCCCGAAACAACAAACATAAAAAGACATTCTGCCAAATGGTGGCAATTATGGCAGATGGAATATTATTTATACCATTGGTAATTGGCTCACAGTGCAATATGGCCACTTGGGGACCAGTGCACTACATATGCACTGCCTGCTAATTATCTGATAACGAACAGATCGAGTCGAGCAGATAAACTCGAAACACCATTTTCTCGATAGTTATTGCTTGTTCAGTTGCACTGCAGGCCACTGAACATTATGCCAACACCGAAAATGCAACCATTAATGCTAATAAAGACAATGCAATCATATTCATTGAACATATCGAGTTTGAAATATGTAAAATGTGATTTTGCAATCAATCGGAAAGCATTTCAGTCCGAACAATGCAAACTTGTCCAAAGTGCATAAATCTGTTGGCTTCTACCCACTAAATAGCACCATTTGTGTTAACTGCCAAGGACTGAGATTTGTTGCTGTTGTCGTCGTTATAGCAAACTATTAATCAACAAGATTGGCTTGCTCGAGATAAAAGACAACACTGCCCGGTGATGATGCAAATTTATTGCTAATTAAGCCAAACTGATCAACACACACTCGAGCACACAACCATTTGTCCTGTCCTGTGGGACCGAAAAGCATGGGCCGAGTGAGGTGGACGAGCAGGAATGAACAAGAAAGAATGAGTCCAGTCCGGCTTGGTGATCATCATTATGGTGCCGGCATGCGAGAATGCCATTCGGCAAAAATGGAAATTCATTACCGAGAAGAGGGCAAATTTAATAATTAATAAGCAATTAAGGGCCACCGAACGAGGACCGAATGAAACCCATTGAAGGGGCACCGACCGTAATGAGACTGATGACACTAGCATGGCATGCCATCTTCGGCACATTGGCCTGCCTCTCAGCCCCACTAATTCATCATTGTTTATCGTTATCGTTGGTTCGAGTCAATTTCCGGTTGCAGTCAAGCAGCCAACAGAATTACAATTAAAATCATAATTTAAATTCTAATTTCCGATTCTGGGAGCGCACAAGTCCGGCACCGAGAACAATAAACAACAATAGGCGAACAATTTGCTTTGTTTTGGCCTGTGCCATAATTAATCAACGACAAATCCATCGAAGTTCCAATTGGGGTCAAGGCAAGGTTAATTATAATTAATCAATAAGTAATTATAACTACGCCTCACTCATTAATACATCATTCTAATTGGTTTCATCTCACGATCTCGTTTTTTGTCTGGTTGTATTGACTTACCTCGGTATCGATGCAACGGTGGTTTCATTGTCCTCCACCGGACGATGACCACAATGAAGAAGGCGACCAAGACGACGCCTACCACAATGGCGATGAGCACGACTAGAACGGGGTTAAAGTTGAGCTGCCACACGTTTCCTGCAAACACTTCAACAATTAATATGGAAATCTATATAGCCATTGATCTGCAAATGTGCCCACCAGATGTCGATTCGGTCTCGGTCATACCTTTCGCAAGTCGGTTCATGCTCTCCGGCATGGCTAGAGTGAAAGCGGTCATCACCATTTCTTTGCTTCGGCCTTTCGCATTGGCAGCATAGATCACGATCAGGTAGGCGTGAGCCGGTTGCAGACGGTTCAGGTTGAAGAATGGAGCTGGCGAAGTGAGGTTCGCCCTGAGGGTCGATGTGCGCTCGGTGGTGTCGAAGATTTCGAGCACAAAGTGCTGCAACAGTCCACCATCATAGCCCTCACCACACTCGACCTTCATCGAATCTTCGGTTATGTTGAGCACCGAACAGTTGCGGACAGGGTCGGGCGAGCCCGCGGCAACGATTGAGTACGCACATGGCTTGGTCTGTGCGCCGACGCTGTTGTGGGCCCAGCAGAAAACAGTGCCGTAATCGAATTCGGTGTGAGGCGTGTAACGTCCGATACTCGAAAGAGTGCCACTGTTTTCGAAGCTAAGTGATGCTGCGTCGAGACGATGAGGCTCACCGGTGCCATTGTAAGACCAGTTGAAGTTCACTTCGGGAGGATCTGCTTCCACCTCGCACAGCACACTCACAGTCTCGTGACGAGCCGCGCCGTACAAAATCTTCTGGCCTGCAATTAAATAATTTATCGATTATAGTGATTGCAATGGAAAATAGTGAATTGAACTGTTTTGCACTGTCATTGCACTATCAGACTCGAAACAAACACTCGCACAGCAAATGATCGCAAACCGAATGTCGCAATTGGATCGATCGGTTTGATTGGCTACAAATTGATACTGACCCAGGCTTGGCCAATTTATTATCGTTCGAGCTAATATCTTGGATGGCCACCTTGGAGAAATGAAGCGAGACAACAAATGAATTCTGTGCATTGCTTTTACATTGGGAGAGAGAAGGAAATGTTTGCACAAAACAAAACAACGAAATGTATCGAATGAATCATTGGAATATATTCGACAAGACACTCACAAAGGACTTGTCCATCAATTAGATCAGAGATGGAAGGAGTGTGCCAGCAATGGTTCTCTCTATGTAACACAAAGCAATGTGCACAGTGTCAATAAATCAAGCAAACAAATCAATAAATTGAATTGACCAATTGGACAAGCAAATCAAATGAGCGCACATTATGAAATGTAATTAAAGAGGTGACCCCTCATGACACAAACCCGATCGGCAGTGTTACACACTCGAGTGCCACTTGAGCCGTTCCATTCACGCTCCACGGCATTAAATCGACTGACCAGCCGATACATTTGGTGATACATTTGGTGATGCTCGGTCGGACAGAGTGAAGAGCACTCAATCAAACAAAGCCACTGAGCGAGAGTGTCAGCTTGATTATCTCCAAAATTATCGGTCAGATTAGTGCATGTTCGTGGAAGGATGCATTGATAGAAGCCAATCAGGCCGACAGTGAATGTCATCGAGCAGTGGCCACTGGCGAGTGGCAAGTGGTGAGTGAGCCATTGATTGGTGAGAGGTCTCGATATGTCCACCAGTCGGACACTGCAAACAATGACTCGATCGATGCACCAAAAGAGCAATCGATTAAAGCAAACCATAATTGATCAGACAGTGCACTGGCAAGAGTGGCCCATTAATCGTATATAAACAAATTTATCGACCGTAAGAATAAAGAAGCACCGACAGCAGCAAAACGAGCAGCCCAACCGCCTTGCAAGTAATAAAAAGGCAATTGAAACAAATTGAAAATGGTCCAATTGGTAATTGATGATCTCATTGGAGGGCCATCGAATGGCCTGGCCGGCCACCGACCAAAGGAGTGATGTCCTGCTGGTGCAATGTATCGATTAACGATTGCTGCCTGTTATCTCACACCGATCACAACAAGACATGCTCGAGCTTGTCTGTCGGTTCGATGCGAATAAATTCACTTGACAGTTCTTGCAAGACTTCACCCAAATTCTCACCAAAAGTTCGACCAGAAGCAAAAATTTGCCTTCTAATGGAAAATTCTCACCCGGGCAAAGGAAAAAAGAAAAGTCCGATAAAGTGAATTCGGTTTGGATGGAGACGCGCGGCATCACAAGCTAATTACTGACTCACTTTGCTGACTTGATCACTATTTAATTAACTGTCATTAATCAATTTTTAATTAAAATTTCAATTCTTAATTTAATTAAATTCACTCGCTAAACGAGTTTAATTTGACGGCCCGTGTCGTCGATGTTAGTGGTTAGTGCATTTGGGAATAGACTCCGAAATTGACTTTTGTCGATGTTGTCAGGTCAAAGTGATAGAAGTGACTTACCTGCTTTGCAGACAGGTGCGAATTGCACCCTCAGGTGAATGGCATTGCTCTCGCCCTCACCCTCAGCATTTGTGGCCGAACACGTGTAGCGTCCTCTTTGGTGTCGTCGAATCTTCTGCAGCACCAAGGATTGGTTGCTCACAATTACGCCCGCTGAGGTATTGGTTTGCAATTCACGGCCTTCGAAGTGCCATCTAATCTCGGTGACCGATGGCGAGGCTCGAATGATGCACTCGAAGTAGACATCGTTGCCTTCTTGAATGTGCGAATGGCGAAGATTACTGCCCAGGCGAAGTGTGATTTGAGGAACATCTGAAAAAAGAAGAAAGATATTGATTGAGACATTAGTGAGACAAGAAAATGTCTTCATGTATTGAACGTTCATATGGGTGGCATGTGCCAATGGCAAAGTGAGCCAGAACAAATGTTCCTTTCACTGAGACCGTGTAAATAATCGACAAATGGCGCGATGCAAATGGCACCAAGAATATTATTCGCCCAGTGCAAATAGACTCGCACAAAGGTTTGCTGTGTGCAGTGCAAGCCAACCAACCGATTGCGATGTGCTGATGACTGTCTAATGAATTAGCATGCATTCTAATAGACTGCTCATTGACGATAATGTGCCATGTAAGTGATATAAATTGGCTCCGATTGTGAGCACTATTCGGTGTGATTCGTGATTTGCTGTCTCAAACTGATCAAATAGTTTGGCCCAGTAGCATAAACCATCATGAATAAATTCCAATTTGCCCATAGTGCAGACATAAACAAAATTTAAAGAACTGAAGCGCGCCCATTTGATCGGGACTAATTCGGGTCAAATTGGCGCGCAACGTTATCAACTGGCACAATTAATTAACTCGTGAATGAATCATTTGGGGTTGCGAACGCAATCAAAGCCGTTTAGAGTCGAATGCTCGGCCAAGTGAAAGTGGACGCACTGAAGGAGAAACACAGAGAAGACTGCGTTCACTCACTCACTCCAAATGATACAAAATGGCAAACAAACGAGTAAGCATTTCGAACGCTCACTGGAGAGAATCGTTCAATGAAGACTTAAGCAAGTCCATTCAAGTCCATTCGAGACATTATGACAAATGTCACATTCAAAACAAATGTTGACAAATAGACTAGCAATGACTTGTTCGATAGGAAAGAGTGAACTAAGAAAAGCAAGCCATGACAAAACATGTCGAAGTAATGAGAAATTAGTGCATTAAAGCTAATGCATCTTAAATGAGCTATGAAACAATCAACGCGACTGTACCGAATGGCACTTCGTTACAATTGGCAGAGAATGCTAGTTGAATGCTAGCTGAATGGCAGTTTAATGCAAACCTAATACCGACAAGACCTATTTGGATGCACTGCACTGCACTGCACGGCTGCAGGGCTAAAAGGAAACGAGCGCATAAGACACAAGAAGGGTGAGCGAATAAATGGTGATTTATTGCGTTATTAATGCAAGAAACGCGTTATTTACTGTTCAAATTTACAGTGAAAATTAATTCCACATTACCAACTAAGATACAAACCAAAAGAGAAGACAAACCGGGCGAAATTTATATAAATTCTGGGCCTTGATTTGTCTGCCTGTCCAACTGCTCTACTCACTCGACAGTGGTCACAAGAGACACTGAACAGTATTAGAATTGCATTAGAATGGTACAGCCATTTTGACTGCTGCAACATCGCCACCAGCACCAACAAACCAAACTCACATTTGTGTCCGTCAACAACAAACAAACAAACAACCCAAACAAACTTAGCAATTTTGTTGTTTTCTTGTTTTTGCTTGTGGCAGAGTGTAAACAATTTGGTCGAGTTTATGATTTCATATACTTAAATTAAGTAATCAAATTATCTGCTAAAGACAATCAAACTATAGAAACGAACAAAAAGCTTTTGGGCTCATTTGGTGAGTCGTTTAGCTAGTACAAAACACTAAAGCACAAAGTGAATCAAATGTTTAGTTTCAATTTGGCACACTCGAATCACTCGGCACACCAAATTGGCGAACAACCTGACTGAACCTGTGTAAACGACACGCAAAACTACACTCGAGTCTCTCTATGTGCTTGTGTGTGTCTAATTTACGGAACTCATTGAAGGCGTAATGAGAGTTCAAAACAAGTGCACATGTCTTGCTTGCCTGCACTGCTTTTTGCCGAACACAAACTGCCGAATGAATTTTAGTTAAAAATGGCAGAATCATAATTAAATTTATAAAGCAGTAAACGAGCGAATAGTTCACTGTCGAGTCATTTGCTGGCAAAGAACATTTAATCAATTAGTGACCATCTACATTTGTGAACATTACTTATTTATCAGGGCTAAATTGACTCACTCACTAGTGTGGGTGATTTAAAATATATATATTTGTGCTCAGGTGGAGACTTTAATGGCGCACACGGAAACAAACTGACAACAGCTAACTGTACTGAGTTGCAAATAAACAAATTACAAAGACAGCGAGGGCAAATATAAATAATTTAAATTAAAATCAAATTAAATTGGCGAGATAATTAGAGACTCGGCAGTGGGAATGAGTGAGTGAATGAATGTGACTCGACTCTACTCCACTCGAACGCGTTCGCCTTCTTCTTGTTGATCTGGCACCAGTGGAGCAGACGTGCTTCACATACGGAGCCAAGCCAGCAGTCACATTCTGTTTAGATAGACTGACTAGTGAGCATTGTACAGTGCTGATTGTACATTCGACCGCGCCGTACAGTAAAAGCCAAACCATCCAAACACTGCTCCTCTGGTCTATATTAATTAAGTTTTGCAAACGGTCAACAATGGCGCACCATAATGGACCAATTGGTGATTTGGCCGAGTGGATGGCACCGAGCAGTAATAATAATAGTAGACAAGCACCTTTGTGCAGTGGGGATGGTCCTGGCTTGGGCCAAATTGAGCAGGCCAATCTAATTTGGCTAATTATGGCCAACTAATGGCTAATGAGTGTCAGTGTAGGGTGGACTGGTTAAGGGTCACCCACGCCACTGCATTGCACCCATTAGGCCATATCGGTAATTTGTTATGCAAGTTATGTTTCAATTTGCAAATCTCTCGTTGTTCGCTCAGTAAATGGCCCAACTTGCAACTGCACTGCACTGCAGCAGTCAATTAGGGTGCGAGTTCAGTAGCACGCTCGATTGCCTAATGTCGATTGTGATTGCCGCCTTGCTCATTATTGCTCAATTGTGGTCCATTGGCAAATGCAAATTAAAGGTGAATCTAATCGAATTACAGTTGTGACCAGCAAGGGGCACTTACAGTTAATGTCCAGCTTGATGGTGTCTTCGATGGCGGACGAGGCTATGTGCGTGTTCTCGGCCCGACAGGTCACTTCCTTGCCGATATCGTCGATGCTAGTGGTGATCGACAGTCGACTCGTTGTGGTGTTGCCATCCACAGAGATCTGCTCTTCAGAGTGCTTCAGTCTGGTTACTCCCATCCACCAGGTGATCGTGGCCGGCGGTCTCGATCCCGACGAGACACAACTCAGCGTGGACACTTTCTCCGCTGACAAGGGCTTTCGATCGCCGACTATTTTTACACTCACTGGACGAACTGAAAGAAAAATGAAAAAATACAAGTTAGTTCAATTGAGCAATACAATTAGATTTGCCAACCGGCAAATTGTCCAATCGCCAAATGGCACTGTTCAAGCAGACACATGCAAATGTCCATTGCATAAGAGTAACTAAACAAGCAAAAGGATCAACTCGGTCGTGTTCTGGTTACATTACATTACAGTCTGCATTCAAGTCAAGTCGAATAATTCAGATAGTCAGAGATAGCTAAAGATGCGCAAACCGAAATGAATCGGCAGGCCGCAATCTGAGGCAAACGAGTGTCACAAGACAGCTCGTAGGGACATTTGTGCCAAATCTGGCCAAATGGCATGATTTATCAGACTAGCAAGTCTCTAGGTGCTTGTTTGTGCGGCAATGGTTATTTTGATTGTCGCCCATTTCCGAGAAAAATGAAATTCAAATTCAATTTGGATCAAGACAATGTAGAAGAGCGAGGACACGTACTACCCTGCTATTCATAGCTCATATGCATTACAATGAAACGAGTTACACTTCGATACAAATTGTTTCCTCTAATAATGTGAACCATTGCTTCTATTTGTTTAGTGCTCCATTGCGAGTATTTGGTCTGTGATTTTGTGTGTTTCGATTGTGTCTCGATTCTCTTTTTGTTGTGTTGAAATGTAGTCAAATGCAAAGCGAGATTTGGCCAAATGCATATGAATGAGAATAAATTGGCCAATTCGAGTCGAGTCGGGTTGAGTTGACACGAGCAAGCAGCGAACGAGTCTCAATCGATAACAATAAATAAGCAGCCAACACAAGCCAATTCGAGCCTCGACAATCCATTTATGTACGAATCGACATCACAATGGCCAACATCGAAACATTCGATCATGTCGCTGCATGTGCCCCACCGATCATCAACACAACTGACAAGCAATGTGATTGTGTGTGTGAGAGTGTGTGTGCCAGCGACAAATTAAATTTCCATATTTAAATGAGTCTATTAAACACAGAATGGCATCGTGCACACTCTACAGTCGCGGTACGACTCAATCAAACATCCAAATGGAAATGTCTGTTGTGACAGTTCAATTGTGCAGTGTGTTCTTGTGTGTTGTTAATTGTAATGAATGCACAACAGACAATGATCGCACTGCACAGTGATTGTCACTTGTGTCTTGTGCCTCACTGCCAATTGCAATCTTTCTCACCGAGATTGTCCAATTTGCCTGTGAGCAGCCATCGATGTTTGTCACAGATCGAAATGTCCCTCGATGATTTGCATATGACACAGACAGGCGACAAGCTCGTAAAGCACACATTGCACACAACTCGACACAAGCCACACAACACAGACAACAACAACAAAATGCAACAAATTCTGAGATATGGCTCAAGTTAGCCTTCTTTGTTCACTCATCCCTAGGAAAAGTTTCCAAGCACGAGTTTGTTATTTGGCCATTACGGCCTCTCACTCACTGGCCAAAAACGTATTTCAGCCAAATTGGTGTAATTTGGTTTGTTTTGTTTTGCTTTGTGTTATATTAAAATTTAAATGACTAAGCCTTAAATAAAATTAATAAAAAACAACAAAACAAAACAAAGTAGTAAGCAAAAAGTTTCGAAATTAGGTTCGAGCCAAGGTGAATGGTGAGAGTGAGCGGGATGGCTCGGACAGAATATTCCGAGTGTGTCGGTGGTGTGCTTGTGTTTGTGTGTGTTTGTGTGCGGCACATGAGTTTATAAATAAATAAACACAAAGCACCGAGACAAGCAAATCTCTCCTTGGGTAAATCCAAATATTGCAAGTCCGCAATGGACGGCACTGATGAATGCAGTGTCGAGCACGACTCGAGACCCAAATGGCCGAAATGCATTAATTTTAATTAAAACCAACAACAACACACGCACTCGTTGGGCCACAGTGTGTTGGGACATTAATAATTACCAGCCATTAACGGACAATGCATACATGTACATTGTACATATGCGACAGACAGACGACTCACACAAACAAACTGCAATTGGGCTCCATTTGAAAGTGGTGGCCAATGAGTTGAGGTAAAGCGCGCCCAAAGGCTCCGTTCGTTCGTCACTGGACATATTCGAATGTGTGTTGAATGTATTCAATGTTTGTGCCATTGCACGGTTGTATATTTATTAAATTAATATTTTCCCTAATTAATTACAATCAAATATTTTAAATTCCAAAATTATTTATTCATTGTGGAGATGAATGAATGAATAATTGAATTAGCAAACTTGTGTTATGGACAATCTGTTCCGGTGAATGTATCACTTGGCGCAAATCTAAATATAGACAAACAATAAAGCGAGCACATTCCGGAAATACACAACTGGCCAGTGGTCTAAGTTTCGGTCTGGCAATACGTCACTAATATTTTGTGATCCCAGTGAGGCAATTTATCGAGATATACAAAGAAAGAAGAAGCAAAAAAGGATTATACAGTGATCAATTTGGCTAGACTAGATTAGTGCAGTGACATTGTTATTCGTGCCGAGGCAGTGCCGCACTCGTCCGCAAATGGACCGAGGCCAGGCCGGACCAATATTGGCCAATGGACACACTGCCGGACAGCTCAACATATTGAAGGCAAATAGTAATCAAAATAATAAACGTGGACAGCGGACTGAGGGAATTTAGAGAAATGAGCAAAGAAGATTGCCACCACCAGCGAATGGACAAACACTAAGCGGTGCTGACCGAAATAATAATGTTCCACGATAAGTCCACTGAACTTGCTCTAGTACGTACCACAGTGGCCATTGCGGCACAGATACATTGCCCACGTCGTTAGGCATGATAAATGCGGACAGTGCACTGTTTGTAGTGTCGATGTGCTCTACTGGTGGCACTTGGCCATCTATTTATTATCTATTTATTATTCGATTTTCGCAATTTTAAATTTGTGCAAACGACAACACTAAACGCACTATGGATTATGCTCTGCACTAAATCAGGATTGGCAAAGATGGAAAAAGGACAATCATACAAGGACTTACAGTTAAGGTCAACGGTGACGGTGTTGGTGGTGGGGAGTGAGTAGTTGTTGTTCGATGCTTGGCACGTGAACACCGCCATCAGGTCGTGCCTTTGCAGTGAGTTGATCACCAACTGATTGCGCACTAGGACACTTCCTTTGGGCCCGGTGATTGCTTCGTAGCTGTCGTCGAGCAGTACCGATTCACGCCACCAGGTGACTGCTGGTGTGGGCTTGCCGCCTTCCACCTCGCACACCAGAGCGAGCCGGTCGCCCTCGGTGTATGGCCCAATGAGAGATGCCTGTGGCTCCCCGTTCGGGTCCGTAATTTGAGGCTTCTCCGGTGGAACTGTAGGAAGGAGAGAAGAGAGACACAATCATTATTAGTATGGACATATAATAAATCACACAATGCAACACCACCGGGCAAGCCAAATTAATTGCAGTAATTGTTTGTCTTTGTTCAGGTTGTTTCCAATTTCAATTTTTGGTTTCACTTTCGGTGACCGGACCGAAGTGGTGAGTGAATGGAAGGAAACGTGGCAAGATGAAATAAATCAAACAAAGACAACGAAACTCGACTCTGAGCGCAAACAAACCAATTTGATTGAGTTTTACAACGCAATCGGTCTGGTCCATTGGAATATTCCCACTCTCGATAGATTATTTGGCAAGTGCAATCACATTCGATTCAGTGCCGCCATTAATGTTATTATTATTAATTTATCATTTCGAAAGACAACACTAAGACATTGTTCGGTATGCCACTCAGCACTGGCTTCTATTAACGTCCAATTAGTGCCACCAGTGGCAGTTCAACTTGTCCCCTCCATTCAATCGTTTAGTGCCGTGTTTGTTTTGGTGCCTCCTTAAATTTTAATTACTTTGTTGCTTCACTCGCCCCTTCAGTGCCGAAGGAGGGAAGAAGCAATTTTGAAATTATCCTCCGACGGAAACAGAATTAATTACAGTGCACAAGACAATACGAGACAAAGTGTGCCAACTGAGCACTGTTGCCCGACGGTAGGGTTGAGAGCGAGGAGAGCATTGGATCACCGAACCCATTCATCGCCATATTAAAAGATGGATCAATCATCCAATTAAGCGAATGTCAACCGAGTGCGCACACAAAGAGTGGCCAATTGAATGCATCCAACTCGAATTGGTTTGCCAATTTGTTTAGATTAGACCAATTTGGGCGCAACAGAATGGAGACGACCAAGTGGTGAATGGCATAAGTCAACATACACACCGAGGAGCACTAAACTGTCCGCAATGAAAGGCCACAGAAAGCACCAAATATGGCAGCCATTCATTATGTTGTCACCGAGAGTGATGCGATGAGTGAACGGACCAAGACAGGACCGAGCACAGGACAGTCCACACATAGTGCACCAGAGAGAATCCACAATAATTAAAGACACAAAGCCGTCCATTCCATTTGGTATTGCAAAGTTCGTGATTAACTCACATTGTTGTACTCTTGCTTTTCACTTCCTTAAATCGATTTTAGTAATTTTAGGAAATTTTCCAACACTAAAACTCAATTGTAGCTCAGTGTTGGGTGTAGTCCGTGTTGGTGTGAATGCAACACTGGTGTGATTAGTGTGCAGTGCCGAATCGAGTTAGTCACTTGGACTACCAACTAAGACGTAATTATACTGTCGCTTATTGATATACATCAAAATAGTGCCATACTTTGCTCTTCTCTCCACGCACATCACCATAATCGGGACAGGCAATTATGTCTGCTTGGCTAGCTCATGTCCCAGTGACATGCACTTCCTGCAGTGACACACCAAATGCAGTGCAATTACACTTGTCGCACTCTATTTGGACCAATACAACAAACAAAAACACGAGTCTGACCCAATCCCGCATGACGATATTCACATGTTAGCCTGTGATGCATTTGCAAAGTGTCACAACCGGTCAATAAGTTTGAATACCAGCCTGGCTATATTAATTATTGTCCGATTTAAAATACAACTGACCTGAACACAGTTTTCGATTTCACTTCACTTCCGAATCTAGGTCGCCGACGACTTTGTTTGGCCACATTTGTTTGTTTTGTTTGTGCAAGTCAACTCGAGACCCTTCCATTTCCTGCTGTTGGTGTGTGTGTGTGTCAGTGTTTGCTTTTCGGCACTTTATTGTTGGTTGTATTTAGAAAATTTAGTATTTCACTTCAATTTTGTCAACTCGCTCGGTGCGATCACGAATCGGACTAGAGCTGCTGACTCTGGCTTAGCAAACGACACACGACACACCACTTTGATTATAAACCAGCGGACGATAACAGGAGGGTTGAGTGAAGTCGTTTATTTTATTTTCGAGTCGACATTCGACAGTGCACACTTTACAACACCAAATTGAATGCTTTTTGTATTTACTATGTTGACGCCATAATGGTAATAATAATAATAATTAGCATCAATAATAACGATAACGAGAGTAATAATAGATTGGGCACCAAAGATAGCGACACAATAACGTAAGTGGCAGTGAACAGTAGCGAACAGTCGATATCGAATCAATTGCCTGCCTGCCTGCCTGTACTGACAAACGCGTTTGAGGCTGAAGGGCGACAAAACGCCTTCGCCCTACTCTACACTTCACTCCACCGAACTGGCCCGAATGGCGCCAATTCTCAAGTGGCCATTTTCATGGCATGAATCAAACGATATGAGCCGGCAAAATTGTTCTCTTGTTGTTTGACGCCACTCACACACACTCACACCATTGTGCTAGGCACTGTTCACTCCTGTTCATTGAAGTGATGTTCACCACTTGGCTGTTACATTCGGTGCGGACCTATGGTCGACAGACCGAATTATGAGTGGCACACTTATTTGTCCATTCCACAGATCGAGTGTTTGGTTGGTGTTTTGTCAGCAATTGAAATTTTATATTTTCCAATGTGTTCAACGTGATCGAATGAAAGCATGACAAAAGAAGCAAACATGGGAAAGACATATGGAAGGAACACTTACTGATGACTTTGAGAAAGACGACCGAGTTGCGGGTGCGGGCCTTGCGAAAGTCCACCCGACAGGCATATTCGCCCGCGTCCTCGGGGGTGAGTAGCTCCAGGATGAGGTGAGCGTACGGGTGAGTGTTGGTGCTCATGTAGGAGCGCGAGGCCAAATTCTCGTCGGTCACTCGTCTGGCCGCGTCCAGACTTTGTCCTTTGCGGGCGTCCACACTGTAAGAAACAAAAACACAGGTGAGCATCAATAATGAAACAAGCCGGCAATAATCCTGCCCAATGCGCCATATTAATAAATCATTCCGCCATGGCATCGTAATCTATTATCTACTAATATTCCATTTCAATTTTGGTTTGTATTCAAAATTTATTACAAATAAAGCTCAAGAATAAATATAAATAAATAACCAGCCAAAAGAGCAATACAGTTATTAATTAGATGTACAATTCAATATCTCACTCAACGGAAGGCACTTCATTTGGCCACCAAAATTGGCAAAATATGCAAATGTTTATTTTTGTTTTCAATTCATAAATAAGCGAACAAATTAATTAGCCACAAGAGGGCAGTAATCCACTTTGTTCTGGAAACAATGAACGTTGCTAGGTCGGTTATTAATATTTGAGTAATTGAGTGCGATCAAACCAACAAACCGAGGCCAACGGCACACACTCACACACACACTCACTACTTTACGATCACAAGTAAATGAACATTCCATTTGGTTCATTTGGCCGATTAGCAAATGGAATAATTCGAATGTGCCAATAAATACAGCAAATATCGACAATAGGACAGAGACAAAACTTTTCACTTTGACTGCTTGGTCGAGCATTGGAATGAGCAATTGGATTGCAGTGCCACAGGAAGACAACAAATTGTTCATGTGCGAGTGCGTTGCACAACACAAACAGACCAACACTCACAGTGACTCGAGTAATGAACAAATCAAACTTGTAGATTAGTTTGCGATGGCAATGAGCGATGATCGAACGAGTGCAGTCCGGTCGAGTGCTCGTCTGCCATTGGATTAGCGTGCAGTAATGAGCACTGGTCCATTCACTAATTGAGTCTAACAAGCATTATACCTTTGATCTCACTTGAGGGGACAAGCGTTCACTTTCACTCGGACTAATTCACTGAGCAAAGTTATACCTTTAAATTGGAGCCAAACTTGCACTACCACCACCACCACACAAAGGAATCAAATTACGAACGTGAAGACGGGGCCAACACGAGATTGGCAACTTAATTAACTATTCACAGTAGACAATAGACTCGGGAGGCAACTGGCCTTATTGTGTGCGTACATTAGCCAAGCAACTAATGGCGAGCAGAGAAGAGATCGCTCATCCTGCGACACACACCGACCAAAATGCAATGCACACAAGTTCGCAGGGTAAAAATTAAATTTTAATAATTGAAAGTAATAGAAAATGTGGACACACAAATTCGCTCTCGATTCTCAGCAAATATTTGGTGTGAATAATTCATTAGTACTGCCAGTGGAGATGACTGTGTAATAAATCTCTCCATGCAAAGCATCTATTTTTAAGAGAAATGCAATTTTAAATTCGTCTTCTTTGGGTCTATAAATACAACACTGAGTGAGACCGAGTGGATTTGATATTTTCTCACAGTCGAATCAAATGGAATGACAGCTCACTGCAGTGCGAGCATTAATTTGCACTTCATTTTTCAGTGCATTCTGCTGCATTCGAGAGGATCACTTTAGAATGTCATTAATTGTGCGCCAATATGAACAGCACACCGACACAGACGTGGACTACTTTAATTAGGCTAATCACATTAATTTGGACTAATGTGATTTCGTCACATTCTTCCAGACACTTCACTACACCGACGTGACATTCAAATGAGTACCCTTTTGGCAGTGAAATCTCATTTAATCAAGTGAATTTGTATCAAATCTATGGAAGAGACAATAATTTCCAGTCTGTTTGCCATTCACAAATATTGTCACTGCTAATTGCATTGCATTACAAGCGAACAAAGATAAAGTGAGCCAATCGAAGAGTAAAGAAGTGAACACTTCGATTGTTGCAATCAAGTTTCCGGCCAAGTGTTCGTTGTGGGCAAATGTCAAAAGTTAATAATTCACAGAATGTCCAAATCAATATGGATGAGACAAATCAACTAGATTCAACTAGACGGTAAGCAAATGGACACTGGCTGAAATATTTCCTGAATAAATTAGTCGCTACATTTGGCTCGAATTATACATTGCTGACCCAATTGGTCAACTCGAATGTATTGCCCTATAGCGTATACTGTCAATAGAGTGATTAATTATTTATTGAAATGTAAATTTTATTAAAAATATAAAACATACAATCGAACCCACATACCATGCATGTGCACTCTATGTCATACACATTTGTCCCGAGATGTTCAATTATTCATTGTGCAGGGGGCGGCCAATTTGGCAAGTACTAAACCCATTCGGTAACAAATTGAACCAATTGACTGGCTCACTCACTCCTTTGCCAACGACGATTAGAGCGCACAAGTAGATTACTAATAAGATTACATTGCAAAATAGATTTGTGCACACATTTAAGCCTTGATTGACAGTGATTAATACACGAGTGTGGCCAGACCGAGCACTGGAGATGTGCCTCTCTAGATTACCGATCGGGTAATCTATTATAATCTACCTGGCTCGATAAATCTCTCCTGTGGTTGGTTGGCGAGGGAGGAATGCTGATGCCCAACCATGTCTGCCCCAAACAGTCATTCAGTGGGAGTATGGAGTGAATTTAAAGTTTGACGAATAAAAAATGCCCACAAAATAGCGCTGGCAGCAATGATGATGATGGTCATTAGGCCAAAGACGAGCAGACCAGATCGCGTTACATTAACGATGCACAAGATGAATGTGCCTCTCTCGCAACATTTGCGTAATCCATCTCTACTCTTTCCATCCTTTCCACCAAGTTTGTGTCCTTTTTGAATTTAAATTTTTAATTTCAGCCATTTTACATTGCCCTTGGTCTGTTTGTATGTGCCTATCTCTATCTCCAGTAAAGCATGTTTGTTTGGTTTAGAGAATTCTTTCGATTGACGTCAAAAGAGCCAAAAAGCAACATTTAAAATGTTCAAGACCAAATGAAAGAATTGAAACTATAAATTCAGTTAATTTTGAGAATATTAATAATTAATAAAGTTGAATTCTCAAAACAAATATAAATACGTACTACTGCTAACACAGTGGACTAATAGGGCAATGTAATGGCTTGTGATTTACTAATGATAATGACGGTCATTAGGTGGGTGATGGTGGCTTCGGTGTTGGTGTGGGACAGTGTCGATTGGCTCGAGATTAGAAATGTAATCAGCCAACAAAATGTCTTGCCAGATCGTTTGGAGGAAAACACTAATTCGAACAAAATTAAAAACAGAACACACACACAAAACTGTAAAGTGCAAAAACAAATCTCCAAATGGACAATTTCTCAGTTCAGAACAGAACATCGAACATTTTTAAAAATGTTTAATTGTCAACTCTCAGAGGCACAAGCCAAAACCAAACAAAAACAAACAAAACATTTCTCCATTTCTATATTTGGCAAACTTAAGGAAATTAAATATTTTGTAGAAATACTCAAGTAATATAATAGAACAAAAAATAAAGTTTCAATTTGGCGCGCATCAATTGAGTGCAAAGCAACACAGATTGGTTTGACAGAGCGAACCAATCTGTAGTGAACACAATTTATTATATTTGCTCGGGTTAACCCCTTGCTTGTCGGGACAGAGTATTAAGCTGTCGCGCGAGGCAAACTCGCCTGTGACAAGCCTGCGACCAGAAGTGCAAAACTAGAATGAAACAGTTTGAAAGTTTCATTTAATAAATCAAATCAAATCTCGAATGACAAACCAAAGCAAAATATGATTTTGAAAGCAAAACAATAAACAAGCCATTGGCATATATAGAAAAGTGTGGCACTGTACCTGTAGATGGGCGTGGTGGAATCGTCCTTATACCACAGAATGAGCGATACGGCATCGTTGGGCACGATCGGCGTGATGTTGCACGGAATTGAGATTTTGCCACCCGCCACTCCCGTCAATTGGCCGATAATTTCTGTTTGAAAAAGAAGAAAAAAATACAAATTAATTGAATTAATTCCATCAATTAGGCGTTATTGATTTATTTATCGTTCGGCATTGAGCCAGTCGAAATCGATATGACACCACTGGCCATTGAGAGAGCCCACAGACACGCAATTGCATTTGAAGCCGATTGGTAATAATTATACTTTGCCTTGTACCAATATTGCACATTACATTGGCGCGCTAATTACTGTAAATTAATTAACAATTTTGTTTGCTTGTCCCGAGTAAATTATTATTGCCGAGTGAGAGAAATTAACTAAATGACAGAGTAAACTGTGGTGCGGGTGGTACACACTTGGCACACCAATCAACTGGCCATGTGCGCGATGGGAGCAAGCAAACGAGCCCCAATATCGATCATCAGCACTGCCATCACCATCGCAATTGCCATCAGTGCCATCATCATAATCATCACAAATAGAATTTCACTCCAATTGGCATCACCAGCAACTGTGGCCATCACCATTTTGGTTGCCAATTTACACTGCTGCCTGCTGTACCCTAAGTGTACACTGTACAGCTGATGCAGTTCGTTTGTAATTAGATGTGTCCTTTTGTGTGCTGCTTGCGCAACATTGCTTGGACACAATTGTTCCACAACTGGTGCAATCAAGTGTTCCCCCTTGTTCGTGTGATGTACTGTGTCAGCACATGAACATGCTAACCAAATTGGCAATGTCAGTCAAAATGTTTCTTAGCAAAAATGTATCGAATAAGGAATTAATGTGCAATAGAGTTTAATGCGTGTGTGTGAGCGGCAATTATGTCGAGTCAAATTGATTTGCTTGTTTCATTGTATATTATTGATTATACATGCGTGCATGCAAGCAAATAACTAATCGGGCACGATTTGGGAAGGAAGACAAATGCAGTGCAAATGATTCGGCCATTCGAATATGAGTAAAAATTAATTGTCATTACACAGAGTAATGCGCCAAATTGGGCGATGCCACCCGCTAATGATGGATACTTTGCTCACTATAGTAATTATAATTGCTTATTACATTGAACTTGTTGACTCGATCGAGTGTCCATAGTGTACATTTGAATTAGCATTTTGTTTATCTAAATTTGTAAATATTTTCATTTTGCTCTATAAATATTTGATATGTTGATCTAGATTAAAAGCCTGGGCGACTTCTGCCCATGTAAACTCGAACCCATAAATGTAGCTAATTAAAATATTTTTGAATATAAAATTAAATTATTCAAACGCTAATAGATTTGTGGTGTGTGCGATCATGTGCCATCGTTGCACTATCATCAACTATCATCAACTGGCCTCTATTTTCCTCTATTTGCCTTTACTTTCTTCCACCACCGATCCAATATCTAATGGAAACGTTTTCCAGTGAAGCAAACCTTGTTAGTGCTGGTTTATTTGGTCTCGCTGGTCTAGGTCTAGTTCTCCCCGAAATGGCTAATTTCAATTTAATCGCATTAATTTACATATTTTACTCTACATTTTGTGACCGGCACAAGAAATGTGGAAAATTATTAAAATCATTTCAAAATTATTTTTAAAATATCTAAACAAATTTGAAAGGGAGAGATAGAATGTACGAATTTGATAGAAGGACTTTTCACTTTGATTTGATTGCAATTTGCAACAAATAATTTTGAGAATATTTGGAATTTTCCCCTCAAAGATAAAGATTCATCTAGGGAGCGAGTGTGAGTGACTGTCTGTGTGTGAGAGAGCCAATGGAAAGAATATTCCAAAAGACCAAATTGGCACAGATAAATCAAAGCAGAGATAAGTAGTAGTGATTGAGGCAAAGCAGACACGATCACCCGTGAGTGAATGTGTCCAAGCCATACCGTAATCTTTCTCGAGATTGCCAATCCTATCCCGAGTGCTTCGAGAGCGCTTCATTCGACCACTGTTTACTGCTGCTTGTTTGGCCCGAGATGATGTAGAATGATATGTTGGGTGGTAGTGCGACCTGCCATTCACCGAGTGGTGAACTGTGGAAGGTGAAGGCGGCTCTGCCTGGAACTTGCTGTTTCTGTGTTTGGTATAGAAGATATGTCCGACTGATATGACTGAGCTTTGGTTCAAGGATGATTCCGATGGTGACCACAGACGAGAGGAACTTGGACGGAGGTGAGGCTGCATTTGCAGAAAGTGAATAGATACTTTCGAGGACGAGTAAGGTGGTGCCAGACTTGGGTCAGACACTGACGAGGAACTTGGACTCGATGTCAGCAGAAGCAACATCGGGAGGGAAAATATGTTCACACAGAACTGAGCTGATATGGTGGAACGCATCGTGGGACTGAGTGAGGCCGACGATTGAACCAGTCATTCAAGGGAATGCGAGATGACGTGGGTTGATGTTGAGGCAAGGTGAGGTAGTGTTGCTGTTGCTGATGGACCGAGGTCGGGAGACAGAAGCGAATGTAGGAGATGGCATCGAATGACGGTGCTTTGTGCTGCTTCTGGTACACATCGCTGTCCGGCACAATGCAAACACTGAGGCTTGACTCGATGTTGACAAATTAGATACGGAAGACAGAGGACTACTGCTGCTTGTGCTGGTGTTCCTGGCCTGGCCAACCTGAAACACGAGCTCCACAAATGACGTGCCTCTCCTATGCTGACCGCATCCAACGAAATGGACAAATGTGTTTACCAGAGCCAAAACATCCGAGACTTGAGTGATGATGCAAATATGGCCAACAATGGACAGTGGCCAATTAAAGTTTAATCAACCAGACTGGTCTGCAAGGACAAACAAGCTTGATGGGACACGTCGAGGTAAAGTTGAGGGAGGCGAGTTGGGAGTTGAGACTTGTCACCGCCACCACCCAGTCGAATCAAGTTACACTTTGTTGGTTATGTTGATTCAATTAGTGCTCGGTTCGTCTCTGTGGACTGGACCAGAGGGAGACAATCGGTGGGCAAACAGAGCTAACGATGGCTCAGCCACGACCGCAATTGCAACTGAACTTGGCTGTGTGCAGTTATTAATTACAATTAAGACAAATTATGTCATACCGCACACTGCACACTACCGAATGGTGTTCGAACATATTCTCTTCTTCATCCCACAACACTATCTAGGCCAGTTCGGTAATTAATGTTCTTTGCGGACTCGACTGTGCTGTACAATGCGCATTGTAGAGACACCACTGGGGCTAGTCCCATTGAGTGTAACTTTATCGTCAACAATTATCGGAATAGACAAGGAACAGAACAGTTGTGTAGTGCACACACAAGTGATACAACAGATATAAACTAATTAGAATACAACACAACACCGACTGCACGGACACAACAATGCACAACACAACCGAGCAGGGACGAGACGAGGCTAATTATCGGAATTAGATGAATTAGATGAATGACAACCAACGATGTGAATACATTAGCTCACAGACAGGGCAACACGGACAGACACGAAACAGAACCAACGAATAGATCTGAGAGAAGACAACGAAGCAGGCTAGGAATATGCACAGCCAGATTTGATTTATAAGGCACATTAATTGCGACAATTTGCGCTGGCGAGCGACTGCACACTGGTGACGAGGTGCCGTGGACGATCAATGGCTCGACGCGATGATTAATTGGATCCACTTAGCCACTGGAGGCACTCGATGCTGTGCACCCAGATCGATGAGAGATATCATAAATTCGATCGTGTTCGCACTCCAATCGAAGCTTCTCCAAATGGTGACACTCGACTCGGTCGTGTGCCCACTAATGAATGGCCATGAGAAAGCATTGGACAATTTGCACCATTTACACGGCAATAAAGTCTCCGAACGGTCTTCAAACGGTCCCAATGGCCAATTGAGCAATTTAAATTTAAACGTGCTTGTTCGCTCTGTGGTAGACACTGCAATTGGTGTGATGTTTTGATAGTGACTGCTTTCGGTGTTGAGTGTGGCCAAATGAGCTCACACATGCACTCACAAGTGACTTTTACTTTTGTTCGGCTGTCGGATGGTGCGTTGTCTTCTTGTTGTGACTAGCAAGACAAGTGACACTTGATAGGCTGTGAATGTTCGCAGTGCTTGTGCCGAGCCGAAGGTTTGTGTAAAGGTTTGTTTTTGTTGCAAACCACTACGTCGAGTGCAGCTTGTTGTGCCAGTGCGAACACTACCAGACAAACCAGTAGAAGAAGCACACAGAATTGGTCTTCTCACTCACTCCACTGTTCATTCAAATCGAATGGCACAATTAGATTGGTTGTCGAGCTGTCTAGGAAGTGACGGCCAATTGGTCCATCTGAGATGACACTGGACAAGAATGTTGCGAGAGAATATGCAGAATGTCGAGGATGTTGCTCTGTGGTGGAATATATGATGCCAATGTGGCCACTCGGATGGCACATTTGCATGCCCATTGCCTGGACAGAGATGAGCTTGTGTGTACTCAATTGGCCAGAACCGGGATGCACTTGACGAGATGAAATGGTGGGAGAGATCAAGATTGAGTACTGACACGATGAGCCAGATCAAGTTGACAAGTGCAGAATCAAAGTGTCACCAGTGTGGTGTGCAAGTGGTCCACTGTGGACACAATTGGATGGCACTGTGCGCATTGCGAGACATGTCACCACTGCAGCTTGACAATTAGCATCTGCATAATCGGCAATCGGACCAGGCAGGCAGGCAGGCAAGTAGATATATCAAGAAGTGTCCTGTGCCAGCCAGACGGAGTGGATCGTCTTGAGTGTCTCTAATTGGGAGCCAATTGTGGTGCATTCGAACGGTGCATTTCGATGTCCGAGTGTGCCGAGTGACGATCCCGTTGATGTGTTGTCAGTGTCGCGAATGTCGTGTCGTGTCGTGTACTGGCAATATTACTTCATTTGCAGTCGAATGGGTCCAATTAGCTCAGTCGAGTTCACTTGGTCTCGGTCTTCTCACACGCACAACTCATCGGTTCAGTCAGTGTCAGTGTGATGCTCAGTCGGTCTGGCGGCAAAGTGCTGGCACACGCTCACTGGCTCGCAGTCGGAGCACAAATGAAACTTTATTTTGCTGGGCATGGGTTGCTAATGCCGGTGCCGCATCTTCTCCACTCGCACCACTCACCAATGCGGCTCTATCTAAACTCCATCTCGGTGTAGATCTCACTGTGCCGCTATAGACGAGACCACTTTCTTAATTCTTTGCCTCTTTGCTTAGTCCGCTTCTTATTGCTTCTTATTGCTCTTCTGGTGTCTCACTTCGTGTGTTCGCCACTATTTATAGTCGGTGGTACTGATTCACCATTCTGCTGGTGCCTTCAGCGCAATCATTCAGTGTGGAGCTATCCTTTCGAGACCAAACCAAGCACAGACAAATATTAGATAATCGGCTCCATTCGAAATTGCACTATGAAGTCCACCGAGATGAGTCAACTCGAGCCAATTTGCCTGAGTAATGTCGAGTGGAGTGTGTGTATGTGCACTGCAGTGGGGGACTCGCTGGTGAAGCCAGAGAAGACCGGAAGCAGAACGAATGTCCGAAAAGATTGCGAATTATGCAAAGAAGACACAAACAAGCCAATTGAGAAGTCAAAAGGAAGTCGGCTGATGTTGCTTGGACAGAGCTTAACAGGGCAAACATTGCAATGACAGCCGAACGGCTGCTGGCACACTGTTCCACTGTTAGTGGATAAGGCTTCGGCTGCGAGCAGTTGGTCTGGTCGGTCGGTGGCGTGGGTCTGTCAGTGGAAACAAACATGTGGTGGCCATCGCCGACACCAACAAACAACACAACACAACACAGCCAATTGCGCGCCAAACACTCGATTCAGACAATTCAGTCAATTCAGTCGATCGAGTCAATTCGGTGGATTCACGCGCGACTCGATCGAGATCACTCGATCGACAATGGTCGAGTGTGTGCCGGATACTGTCGCTGCTTGCTTGCCTGCTCCACTGGCCGTGTGTTTTGGAATGTTCACAAGAAAAAACAGTCTGTTTGCCGGAGAGTAGAATGACTGCAATGAGCAGAGTGTGTGCAAATGAAGATGAACACAGACTGGCAGTGGCTGAACCACTGGTGATAGGCACGAGCAGAGACATACGCAACCACTCACACATGCATCGTTGTCGGTTGACTTGCACTTATGCTGATGATGATGACTGCCTGGTTATTGTTGCTATCGATTGGAGCAATGTTCAGTGCTCACCCACACCGGACCAAGCCACAAGCCAATCGGGCAGTAACCAAATGACAACAACAACAACCAACAGAGACAATCGTGCCAGCTGTAGCACAAAGGTCTAATGGACCACAATGTGCAGGAATGTGGTACTGTCAACTGCCGACAGATATGATAACGCTCACATCGAGGCAATAAACTTGATCTAATTATTAAATATATCTAATTGTCACGATAGCTCACCACCAGGAAATTGAACTCGCTGGTACAATCTGCTTCACTTAAACTTTACCCGGGCAAAAGAGAAGCGTTCGGTGAAATGATCGTTGCAAATGTCAATGCAGACATTGCGGCACTAGGCGAGGTGTGAGAAAGCCAACGGACGTGCCGAGTGGCACGAGAACACCGAAGGAGTGCCAGGCTGGTCAGTGACGAGTGGCCATAGTGATTGGTGATAAGCGAGGCCCGCTTGGTAGGTGAATGGCTCGACTATATGGCGGCAAGTGGTGCTTTGTGACCCGACTGGTTAGAAAGCACTAAATGACCGAATGATGAACGAGCTGTGATCCTAGAAGTAGTGAACAGGGCTCAATGGGGCCTAACATATTGGTTGTGTCATTAGTGGACCGTGCCGAGTGCAAGGTCAATTGCCACCAGCGACAGCACCGACAATGTTCGCACATGTGTTGGTGGTTTGTTATGTGATCTGTGATCAGTGATGAGCCACCAAGATGGACGATCACCATAACGATCGACTCTAGATTTAGTCTGCCTTACTGTGCCACTAAAAGCATCTGGCTCGAGACCACATGCTGGGGAATTTAGGGTTCACTGAGAGTAGATCAGACCGATAGACAGACAGAGAGTGAGCCTGAGCGAGTGGCATTTGAATTTGCAAATTGGGATTGTTTCAGTGTTCGGCGATATTTCCGAGAAAGAGTCAACCAGCGGTGCGACCACAAAGAGAACATCTAAACAAGTGAATGAGTGAGTGCACTGAATGAGTTGCCACTAATGGATGTGCTGCAGTACTGCAGTTGTGCTGCTGTGGCAGTGACCATTCATGCCGACAAGCTCGGAATTACGATCACCGATCGAGATAGATTGATACTGTGCCGGGCTGTTGCTCATTGCCCATTCGCTTGTGTCTTCATCCTAATGGCTCAACATTTGCAATTGGCCAGCGAGACTTTCTCAAGGCTAAATGAACCTTTTCAATAAAGGAGTGAAACAGCAAGTTGGACTCGAGTCGATCTGGCAAAATAGTAAGTGCTCTAAGACAGGCCTAAATAAGGCACGAATAAATAAATGTAAATGGCTTAGAGTGATTTAAACAAATGACGATGCTTATTTACTCAGAGCACTCACTCGGGTACCGTGCTCTATATAACCACCGAAGTGACTGTGAATAACAATTAGTTGGCCAAATGAGAGGGTTAGCTGGGTACAGTGGTGTGAACGTTCACGGTGGTGGAGTGGTGCCGCGTGTTTGCCTCATGCCTGGCATGTGCTCCAATTTCCGAGCAATCACGCCAAGGCGGGCTGTGAGAGGTCAAATCTGGTGGAGGCGCCAAGCTCGGTGCAATGCAAGCAATAATTTACATGCCACCAAGCAGAAGTAATTATAAAATGGTAAACACTCGCTTGTTGACGTTCTCATGTGGTAAGCATAAACCACCAAATCGGTTGTGGTGGTGGTGGTGGTGCTTCTAATCAAGGGCCATTGGCTAACCACTCGGGGCCTTACCACCACTCAGCAACACGGTAGCACATTAGTACTAATGGCAATCGAATCTGTGTTGTCAGTGTAAATAAACAAACGGTCCAGTGATTAGTGATCGGGGCTCACTCAACATGTTCAACATGTATTCTCTCTGACAAGGTTTACGTTGCGCGCCATATAAATTACGACACGCTGGCAAAAGTGTCGCCACTCGCAACTGGTGCCTGCCGTCGACGTCACTGTTCGTTTCTTTCTTCTGTCCATTTACCCATCTGCCCGCCCGCCACTCTGTGTGTGTTCTCTTGATTTAACATTGACTGTACACACGCACATGACCTCTGACCGAGCACTGCCAACGACTAAATATAAACACATTGGCAGGGGACAAATTGGAGAGAGTTAGATAATTGTTTCAACATAAATAAACAATACCGCCTGACAGTGCAACTTTGTAAATATACAACATGAATTCTCACAGAGACAAAGTCCCCGTGCAGTGATTGACTACACTTGTGGCCTGCACTGCAGTCAACATGACATGATGCCATCGGTTCGCCACTTGCGATCCACGTCCATTTGCAAATTGTGCAAGGGTAATAGGAAACAATTATTGGGCAGTCAAAATCGATTGGATCAAGTCTCGAGACACACACACACACATGCACACATGCACACATGCACATACCGAACCGAGCAGACCATTGGTAGTGTTGGTTGCGTGTCTGTTCAAATTCGGCGCGTCACTTTGCTTCAATTAGACTAAATTGGCCTAACCATTAGAAAGTGTTGTGTCTGTCTGGCTAACTGTTACCGAACTCGGCAGATGAATGTGCGCTTTATGGTCGAGATTGGCGATAGACCAATAGTTTATTTGTTTGCACTTGTCTGTTGAAGTTAGCCAAAGTTGAGATTGTACCGGGAATGACTCGATTGGCGAGAATATATTCACAGTCACACCACAAAACAACAACAACAAACATCACCGAGCAAGACACCGTGAATGGACCAATTGAGCACACCGACCACACCGAGAGGACACGAAATTGCACTGAACCAATGCACTGACTGCACCAACCAAACCAACTGAACAGAAAAGGGCATTGCATTATTACATTAGCCATTTTGCTATCGATTCGTTGCTTTCCTTTACAGCCACTTGTGCGTTTGTTTGTGTTTGCGTTTGCTTTGATCGAATTTCATCTGCTCCACACAAACAGTCGCATTCGTATAGTTTCCCATGCACAAGACCAATAGTCATTAATATTAATAAATAAGCAGTAATAATAATTTAAAAAGTCAATTTTCAAATGTTTCTTGCTGCACCATGAACTCCCAAATGGAAAGAGGCCAGTGTGTGTATGGGCAATATCGACTTGCAAGCATGCTTGATTATTCAAATGATGCAACAAAAAACAAACACTAACGGGATAACATTCATGCAGATAGCGAGACGATTGGCTCAATTGGCGTGTGAGTGGTTGAGGCTGAGTGGTAAGTGCACGATAGAATGTACATTCGAGTGCATTTCTGTACAATGTACATTTCGCTGTGCACGCCACTGCGAATTGAGTTTCATCGATTGGTGCGAAGTGAGATGGATTGTATGACCAGCAAAGGTCAACACGACCATCAACATTTGGACAGGCAAATCGATATGGTACCGAGTGTCGACACCAACTGGACAGGACAGGGGCCGCGCAGCGGTACACTTTAAAACTGGCTCGATCAATCAATATAATGACCGCTGGTTAAGCCACCCCTGGCACTACTCACTGCTGCAAACAAACCAACATGGCAAACATTGTATTTGGGTGCTGTCCCTATTTATTGAATAACTCCAGTTCAACATTTGAAGCAACATTCTTAACTCAATGCAAAAAATGCTTTCAATGGATTTCAATTCGCAGAATGACAGACTCGATGAGACAAACAAAATAAAACAAACCAAAGAGAACAGCAAAAGTAGAGACCGTCCAGAAAGTATATTGCATTAACCTATGCTTCGGCAGGTCATGCTCACTCGTCAATAATTCATTTGTGCATCGTTAAACTTTATGAATTCGGCGGTCGGTGGGAATGTGCGCTTTGTCGCCAGTTGAGGTGAATTCAATTTTTCACCACCGACGGATAATTTGACAAATTTAAATGCCTCATTCCCCTGACCTAGATCCATCGATACCGTCGATTTAATGCACACGTAATGGCTCACGGCCAGACAAGCAGAAACAAGAATATTCACTTTAAATGTCAATTTATGCTGAAATGTTGGTAATTTGATTAAATCACGAGAAATTCAATTCAATTCAATTGCAACGTGAAATTGCATATAGATCTCGATCGAGCCAGGCAGAAAAGCAATCAGCAAACAGCAGCACACAACAGCCACTAGTAAGCTCACTAGATACATTCACCGAAAAGCGCATTAAACACTAATGCCCAATGGACCAAATTAAAATGGAACCAAATTAATTAAATCACAAGCCGCAATCGAATACGTAAGGAAGGAGAAATACTGCCTCGGGCATGACTTGGGCTCAATTTAGTGGGAAATTATGATCGAACTCAGTACAGAACATTACAAATTCACCGAATGCAGATTATGCAATTTGGTTAAATTAAAATTTAAAATCCAATTCAGTGCGAGTGCAATGCAAAATATTTGCAAACTGTGGCCAATGTGCAATGGATTGTAATAAAGCAATACAGTGCAGTGGTCACAGTGTCAGTGCTGTTGATGCAAGCTCGAGATCGATTCCTCGGCAACATCGAGTTCACTGCTCTGCTCAAATAAACAATCCATTCGCCAAATCAATAGGAAAGCAATTGGCACTAATTGAATTGGTCTAACAATGACTGTCCATTGAGGAGTGGAGGTGGCGGGGGTGGTAGTCGACGACTGTTTGCCAGTTGCACTGTCCCGTGGTGACAATTAAAATTATTATCTGCTAGTAAACGAATTGTCTCGCATTGCGAACATAAACTAGATTAAACATAAACACAATTGAACTGTGCAAGTAACCAAACAACTAATTGATATCGATCATTGTGAGGACTAAATCAACATGGACTCAAGTGATCGAATGGTGTTTCGAAGGAAAAGATAATAAATTAATGAAAACCCAATTACTGATAACATTTGATATTTGGCAATTGTTTGCTTGATTAAAGAGTTTGATTAATATTAATGCTGAGACTGCAGTGACAGAGACAACGGAATAGTCATCTTAAGACAAACGATGTAACGTGTTGAGTCATATGACAGACAGAATATTGTTTCTCATTGAGGACAATCATTAATTCATGTGACCATACACTATATACCATGCTCAAGACCAACAAATGGAAGGAATTTGCCAGTGATCGGAAATGCATAATTGATAGAAATGGCCATTGCTCACTTGACAGATGATGATTGGCCAAGCTGGACCACTGTAGAGCAGTAGTCAACAGCAATCAGCAATCGATGCAATTCATTGGTTGTACCGAGCTTGCACCAGTGCACCACTCACTGGTCATATTTATTGGTCAATTAATATTCTAATTACTGCTGTGGTGTTTGCTGTCTGCTTGTTTGCTTGTTTGCCAATGTTTTGACATTTGATGATTCGATTGATCAAGCCAGTCTCCTTCTGTCCTTCACTCACAGTCGACTCTGTGCCACAACAGAATCCGATTCGTTCGAATCATTACCATTATTGCAATTGAATTTATCGCCCGGACCGAGTTGGGCGCCATCGTTTGTTCATTCCATTCGGAAGTCGCAAACATTTGTCGAAATTATATTTACGACGACTAATTGGACCAAGACGTAAAGAAGGAGATGAGACGAAAGAGAAGAGACCAGCTAAACACAGTGAGACAAGAAGGCAGAAAGGCAGAATAATAAATACAGCTAAAGAGACCAACATTAATTTTGAATGAGGGAGGAAGTATGCCAAATGGCAATTAATTCAGCGATGATGATGAGCACTGGCATGCATTCATTAGCGGATATGGCACAGCACTCGCACTGGCAGTGTAAATAAATAACTAAATTTAATTGCTCAATGTTCTCAGTCTCATTATTGGCCGAATTGATTACTGCCGATATTAATAATACCACTGAATGCCAATACGGCGAGATGACAATCGACCAATGTGCCATCGCTACTCGGCACACTACGCGAATTGTGCTGCCGGCTTTGTGCTCATATTATTATTGTTAGAAGCAGACTTGTTTGTGCAATATTTCCTAAATAAATGCATCCAAATGTTGGGTGCCAGCACAACAAAAAATAAATAGTAGTAGGCAAATGGGAAGCAATACTAATTGATAAGACAAAGCATTGCCACAGAACATTCACACAAGTCGAACCAACTAAGTGGAGTAACCTTGCCGCAAGTGAACAAGCCAACATAAGCTTAATGCCACAAAAGCCCAAATGGTCTCTATGTAGCGAGTCTAATAGCATCAAAGGCAGTGTCTATTAAAATGCAATTAAAACATATGGCACACCAAATAGCCAATGAGCACAAAGCACGAGCAAACACAGAAAAGCCTGACTCCCAGCATGGTTTACATTCGCAAACGAAATTAATCATTAAATTTTAATTATTAATCAATTAACAATTCATTTATTTTCCATTGCCAACTTAAAGCAAAAAATAAGTCTAGAAAATTAAGTCTTAATTGATTTTCAATATTGAAAATATGAAAATTGAAACAAAAAGAAGAGCTAAAGACTTTAAATAATTAAAAGCCATTTTAGGGTGATGGAAGCGGCAAAAACAATATATAAATTATTAATAATGAATTCATATATTTCACCGCAAATTATTAATATTAATTTGTGTTAGAGTGTGCAGTGTGCACCATCGCGATGAAGACGCAGAAAATATATAAAACTGAATTAATCTATTTTTATTGTACGTTGATGCAAAACCTAATGCTCACCAGTGGAAAGTTATTGTCGAGTGGAGTTGATGAATGAAATGCACTTTGCATGGACTCTAGCACAGGACCACTGCAATGGAACATTGAGGCAAACCACCGTCTTGAACGAGTGCATCACCAGCAAGATTAGCATTAATCCGCAAAGTGGTTTGCATTCACTTGGACCAGTGCCACCACAGAATCGATAGATCGAGAGCACACCAACCCAACTGGCATTGTGCGTTTGTGCATTCATAAATTGTGTTGATATTGTGCAAACACACAAAGATAATAATGCCAGAATAATCAAATAATCAAATAAATTTACGATTAATTTAATTACATAGTCATTAAATAAATTAAAGTTTGCATTGTATAAATGAACTCGAGTCATTTAGCATATACAAATTTTATTTTAATTTACAAAATTAAACAAATGACTAAATCACAGAGAGAATATTTTTAGCAAAAAAAGTTAAGTAATGTTTAGTAAGATCAGATTGGTCGTTGCATGTTTTAGTAAATGGCGGCATCAATTATAATTAGGCGCAAGAATGTCTCGAGTGTGATCACTTTGAATTAGTATTTGGCCTTGTTCGATAATTAATAATCCCAGGAATGCAAGAACGAATGGACCAAACGAACGAGATGTCCCAATTAATTGCACGAATGGCATCTTTGAGTATACTGGTCTGATTGAATCTGTCATGCCAATTGGACTACTGCAAGGAATAATAATAATAATGGAATAGTAATAATAATTGGGTAATAATTTGGCATTTGAAGGAATACAGTGCGACAAGAGCAGTGGAATGGTAATCCAGCAGTTAATCTCGTCAAATGATTGCCACCACTTGACAAGTTTATTCGATCTATTGCTCGGAGCTCGATTTGCCAGTGAGACACGCTTCGACATGCATTGGCTTGCCATTCATGCAGTGACACATGTGTGTGCATCATTTAATTGCCACAGATATACACACAGATATGAACTGCATATATGAATGCATGTCCCAATCGAGTGTGAATGTGATTATGTGGCTCGAGTGCTCAAGTATAGGGTTTAGTATGCTGGCACTGACTGTGTCACAGGCCGAATGTCTCACTCTGGACAGATTCACTCGGGTCCTGCACTGAATTCTCTCACAAGCGCATAATCATTCTCGGCAACAAGAAAGAGGAACAGTTAAATCGTTATCGTTAGTGAAGCATTTTATTATTACTTTACACTAAATATAAATTATAATTCTCACTGAACTACTTTGTGTGGCACTTGGATTTATTTAAAAGTATAAGAAGGCATACATCGAGACACACTAAACTGAGCGCCATTGCCACTCAGAACAAAGTCCAAATGGGACCCACGAGGATTGTTGCAAAGTGAACGGGGACAAAAAGCGTTGCACCAAATGCACTACTGGTCTTATAGTTTTATTGACTTTGAAGACACTACCCAAGACTGTGTAGTAACAGACCGAGAGATATACGATTTTAATTACCCTTTGGTGGTGGTGATGTATCGTGTTGGTTGGTTGGTGTGCGTGTTTGTGTTGGTGAGCGTGAGCCTAACTTGAGAACTATTTTAAAATTGCTAAAACACACAAATATCGTTACGAGTGATTTAGTTTGAGAGGGCAACACAATTAATAGCCACACTGAGGCAAATACATAGATCAATATCCGATTATGGTGCAGTAGCGGCATTGAGTAAACATTCGAGTCGAACATTGTGAACATCTGAACAGACCCAAATGGATTGGTCACATCGTTCACGGCAATCATTCCCAAGATGGCCTGTGCCAATAGTTCCGGTTGGCCAGGCCCGATCATCGTTATTCGACTCGAAACGACGTGTCCTTTACTAATAATCATATATTTCCTATCTTTGCTATGGCCCGTAACCGAGCCAGTGCCACTTGCCATACACAGAACGCATCATCTCGTTCTGTGTGCCAATTGCCACAGATCATTAACTTTTAATTGTTTCCATTTAAATGTGTTTCCATTCATGCAGCCAAACTGACTCGCCCAAATAATCCACTGCTCGATGTACACTGCACACAGTGCACAGTATCATTATTGGGTATTCATGTCTGGGAATGGTCATGTTGTCTGGTGTCTTTGCTTATCTTTTGCTTGCAACAATTTCAATTTTGAATTTTTTAATTTGCAAAACTTTCCACTGCCACAACTGGAGCCTAAACCGCTAGTACAATAAGCTACTAGCGGACAAGTGTAATCTAACGGCTCACCCCAGATGGCGACTGACACCGCGCTGGACTGTATTTATGTGCTTGGTGGCAGCAACTGGCCACAATGGCTCTAATGGCGTTATTAATCGAAACACTCATGCCAGTACACTTATGAGGCGGTAAGGCGAATGTGCGGTGGCATGCATCATGTGTGTCACCATGCACACACTGTCATATTCACACACAAACCAAGCCGAACAAACAAACGCACCGAAAAGATGTGCCAAGCTAATTTAATTGAGCACAACGAGCCAACCAAACGAACAACGACAAATATCGATGAAAACATAACAAAGTAAACTTGAGACGATGCAGTGCGGAGAAGTCAATAGGGACGATAAGATATAATTAGATAGCGCTCGGAGAGAATATAGCGTTAATTAGCGAGGAGGACATTTGTGTGCCTGCGAATAGTTTGTGTGCTTGGCTTGTAGCACTCTAGCCCAACCGGCACTGCTTCACTTTGTCTGTCTTATCTTATCTTGTCCGTGTGACACTAAGAAAATTCGGTGAACGGAATTTGTGTTGTAGCGCGAAAGTAAATTAAACTGTGCACTATTTGTAATGCTGATTAGATCGAAACGAGTGCTACACACAGACAGTCACTTACTCGCATCGTCATAAATAAACCCTTTCGATGGAACAGTGTAGGAGACTTATGTCAAGCGGGTATATTAATGAGTGGATTATACCGAAGAATATATCGACACAAGAGTCTATTGAACATGCAATATAGTCTGTTCACATTTTAAATTATTATTATGAACATCAATAAGCTTTAAATCCGGTCTAAGATTGCCGGGCAAGAACAATGACAAACAATTAGAAAGTTGTCTGTGATTTGGAGTGTGCATTTATTGAGATATGCAAAGGATAACAGTGGAATTATTGAAATTATTAAAAGTGTAATACCCAATTTGGCACGAGCACAACCAATGCCACAACGAATCGATATAGATAGACAATTTTAATTAAAATAATTCAAACTAAAATTGACACTCTAAATTAGGTTTGTGTTGGGGGGAAAGTGGCTTTACACAATGTGGCAAAGTGTTTGTCATCATGAGCAGTGCGAATTGCATTGCGTAAGTGAGTGAGTGAGTGAGTGAGTGAGTGGCAGCAGTGGTGCATTGAATGCATTGCATTCTCAGTCTGCTGCATCATCTGCTCATTCATTACGTTCATTAGAGACTGTCACAGTTAATTATTCTCACATTACATTAGCGAACACGACGACGAGTTGAATCGGGCGCGGACAGCCGAGCCGACTGGTGAGACTTGTGGTGATTAGCGACACCAACACAAAGTCACCCTTGTCTTGGCTCGGACTGCCGTTTTGTCTCGTCTTATCGTTGGCTCGCTATCTCTTCGCTCTGTCTCCCTCTGCCCTGATGCCTAATTTCTTTACTCTTTGGTCTTAAATTTTCGGTTCGGTCTTAAATTCGCCAATTTCTCGAGCCCCCAGTGCTTCGCCTCTTCTACTTCCACCACCACCACCACCGGCACCACATGTAATTTGTTCGAAATGAAGTTAATCTCAATTTTGTGTGCCTCTCTACTTGAGTGTACTTATTTATTGTGATGCTCTCCACTGAGGAATAGTGTTGAATTACACAAAAGATAAAGCAATGAAAATGAAAGGAGTGCAAACACACACAACAGGCACTGAGTAAACAGCAATTACACAGACAACTGATAGATAGCATCTCTACAGTAGCGCATCGATTAGTGGCCTCTTAATTTAGTTGTCCAGACGCGTAGATAAGTCCGCTCATGTAGTGCCACTAATTATGTGTCTCATTAATGCAACACACATTTCATATCACAAACAATCAACAGTGCCGTTGTTTCCCTCCAGATGAGCCAATGCGTGAAAAGAGTCAACAAAGTTCAAATGGCCCCAATTGACTACTAGTCACTAAGTAGTGTGCAAACTTTTGATCGAGTTTGCTTCACTGTAATGATTTATCTTACAGCTTGCTGTGTGTGTTCGATGACAGAATTTATAGACTAGCTGATGAGCATCATAACTGAGCTCGTAATATCGCTTGCCACTGTTTATGGCTGCACATTATGCCACTGGCCTGGATAATCGTGGGCCATAAAGAGAGTACACTCAAGTGGTGCTTGTAAATGACTTGCAATCTATGCGTTGGCAAAACATCTTACACTTAATAAGAAGTGAAAATGACATTTTAAAGTTTGAGAATTTACAATTTTAATGTTCAACTTTATAATATCGACCTATTTAGGCGCTATTTACACTGGCCAATGGACATGGCAATGTTGAAGTGCACTAAATCTGTTGAAAGCACACAGAGCAAATCCCAATTGACCAGTTTATGGCCACTCGTCTCCACTCGACACAATAATCCGTGTCGAATTAGGCACACTAAATTTCAATCTCCAATCACTTCACCGCACTGCTTTTCCGCTTTTTTGTTTTGTCCTTGTTTTGTTTTTGTTCTTCATCGTCACCATTTACGGCAAACGTCTCGATTGCTTTCAATTCAAAACTCATCTTTAAACTTTAAAAAAAATTTTTTATTATCGCCATTTTCCTTAGCAATTTGTCAAGAATAAATTACTGTCGAAAATACATTTGAGCTAGATTATTATTTTTATGTTAAAATGTTGGAATATTTTTACAAACTTAGAATATTCTAAGGCTTAAGAAAATATTTTGAAACAAAATAAATAAAATGTAATTTAATTGTGATTTTTAATCTAATAATCAAATAATAAGAGTTGTACCGTGATTAATACATTCGAATGCAATCCACAAACAAATCGATTTGATTTTGCTTTGAGCCACGTTTGGTGGGATAAAGCAAGTCAATTTGTGCATGTTGCAATACAAAATGATTAGTGAAACACATGACAGCAAAATTAACCAATTACCAATTTATTCAAATAAATAGACAAAGAGACAGATTAGACAGAAGTGATCTTATCACACAGCGGGAGAATGCAAAAAACACGATTTTTGCATTAAGAATTTAATACCGAGTGAATGAGAATATAGAATAAAGACAAAATATAGACAAAGACATATATGAGGATTGATGGCGGAGGAGAGGAGGAAGGAGAACAGTGAGATCGGAATGCAGAAGGACAAAGTGGTAATACTCGGCTGACAGTGATTGCTTTCGAACAAGTCAGCACAGGGTCATGCTCTGCAGTGATGCTCTACCGGGTGTGATCCATTGCTCACACACACACCAGTCATTTGTCCCATTCGGTACTGATCGATCCAAACAAAGTGGCTTTCAAATTTAGAAATGTTTAATGTGGCAAAGTGAGAAACAATGTCGCCAAATGTATGGTAACACAATCGGTGGGTATCGAATTAAGGTTCGCCGAAGAAAAGTGGAAAGTCGAAACCTGGTGGTGGAACCAATTCGGCGAAAATGTGGACAAGTGCCGAATGAGCCAAAAAGAGCTAAAAAGAGCACTCAACACAGCAAACACAGCCGAATGTCAAGTTCAATCAAGTCGGCTGCATTGCAATACAATAAACAATGTTTACGTGTGTGGCAATAATATTGCTTGCCAATCGAGCTGCTCCGACAAGTTATGAATTTATGGAAAGTGTCATGTCTGCTTAGTGGGCTAATGACCAAACAGTGATTCGAGCTATAGCTACAACTATTAGCTCATGTACGTCCATTGGAAAGGCCATAGGTACAAACTGATTTATGACTCGGTAATTATTGCACCGGAAAGGACGCAAACAGATCTAATTGAATTAGTCCATGAAGGACTAATCTCGTTTGGAAGGGCACGAGGCGAAATTGAAGACAACAATAATGGCCATAAGTGAATAATAAATTATTAACACTCTCAGCTTCTCGATCAAATTAGCCTGCCCAATAAGACCAAAGATGGACGATGGCTTGAAGTGTGCCGTAGTAGTGCAATTAATGCAATTAATTCATTGCACACCAAAGCAAGCAAATCTTTGCTGCTAAATATTTGCACCCATTGGGGACATATGAGTAGAGTGCGGAGAAATGTCAAAAATAATTGAATTATTCCTGTATAGGTCGTTGGCTGGAGCAATGAATCCAATTACCAGTCACACTCAACATGACACAAGCAGACACAAGCAAGCTAATTAGATGGCATAAAGAAGATTTCTCTCGTGTCGCACCGAGTGGAACAAGGTCGCGCTTAATCAAATCTAATTTATTAACCTAGCCAAGACATGCCTAATCGAACCGAAACAAACAGCACAATCACAAGCAATAACGACCGATGCACAAGCCTGAAGTAGCCACTTTTGTATTCACTCAAATTGGCACAGATTAACGATGGAATTTTGCTCGATGACATACACTCGAGCACCAACACGGAAATGTCCATCTCAGCTAGAAATGGACAGCGCAACACAACAAATGCCTCAGTCCAACTATCCAATGGAAATGTACATGTTCGCGGAACTATATAGAGAACCAATTCAATTTAAATTAACTCGCACTCAGTAGATGGCAGCTTAATCGTTACTTTCAATCCATTAATTTCATTTTCTTTTATTTTTATTTTTTCCCTGAAAACATCTTCAGCCAATTAAATTGAGATTTTAAAAATAATTTTAAAAATGTAATGAATAATTGGAAATATATCCTTTATTAATAGCATCTTGAAATAAGCAAAATTAATCGAAAAAATATATAATAAATCTAGAACAATTCGAACATAGGTGGAATCGAAATGAATCCAATCAATCGAACAGTACTGAAACACATTTGCAATGTGGTAATTTGATCAACTCTAATATAGACGGCCAGTACCATGACCAGTATGTGTGTGTGGATTATTTGAAAATTGAAAATTATCAGAATTCAGTCTAATGAAATACATAAACGAAAATGGACCAAAAATATTCCATTGGTTCAAATGTATAAATTGATTTGGGACGAGCGGGCAAAAACGTTTTCAATAATTTATAGATTGCAATTGCACGCAGTTGGAATTTATTTCTCGATAATTTGAGAGCAATAAGTGCAGACCAAGTGAAAGGACCAAATTACAAGCGAAGCCTAATTGGGAGGCAGTAAATCACACCAGTGGAAATGATAGTGACTCGACACAGGTTAATCGAATGGGTAATTGACACAGTCTCAAATCTTGCCACAGCAACACCCAAATTGAACATTTAAATTTATTACCATCACCAATACTGGTGCAAACTCGGTCAGTGCAATGGTCAGTGCATGCTCGGCAAGGCTGAATTCGATGATAACGTCGATGGTGTGTCTGGCATAGTCACCATACAGCCAACCAATTGAATATTATTGAATTGTAAATTACTATTCCGTGCAGCAACAAGCCAATGCATTGCAGTGCACACACAGCGCACTACACTCCATTAGTGACATACCTTATACTATCATTACTTGACGCTTCACACCTTCACTTTAATTGTGTTCCAGTGCATTGTGGCACAGGACAAAGAGGTACAAATGCAAATTGTCAACCGAACACAAATGAGAACGCAATCAATTTGGCCATGTAAAATTCCAACATTACATTATTTCTCTGTGTGATTGGCACTCACTCACTCACACACATACACACCAGCACTAATACATCACAATTAATAATAATGTATTACTGACAATATAAATTATTATTATTATTATTACCAAATAATTAATAATTTTTCCATTTACTATTTATCTTTGCATTTGTCTTATTAGTAATTTAAGTAATGCAAATATAAAACAAACGACGAGTTTAATTAACAATCAAATTCAATATGCACCATTTGGGCGACTAGTTTATCAGAAGTCCAATCATATCGCGTTGAATTATTGCCGAATCGACCATTTTAAATCAAAGTCATTACAACAGAATTGTGCACAACTCAATTAAATGTAAAGTCAAATTGAATTTTGTATTAAACACAAATCAATTTCTTTAATAATTTCCTCTAAAAATTAATAACAAAAAAATGAAACCACGAAAGAAAATGGTTTGGGGCTATGTCTGCGTCTTTTTAGCAAAGCAAAGCAGTGCAATAACTTTGAGGGAATTTAATTAGAAAATAAATTTATGTAATACAAATTGTTACGGTACTAAATTGTGTCGAACATAAATCGATTTTAAACTCAATAAATATTTACACACACATACAAGCAATAAATTAGTGAGAAATCATTTTATAGTTGTACAATCGCAGTGAGACAGGTACGAAGTGAGAAGACAATTTGTGTTGGTCCTAATTGAACTTGTTGGTCTATTAATAGTTCAGTGGGTGCACCGGAAAATTGGTCAAATGAACGTAAATAGAGACAAATTGAAATGAATCAATTGTGATGGAGCAAAGCAAACGTTTGTGAGACGGTGGTGACAAAAGTGCAAAGACAAATCTGTTTGAACGAGTCGAAACTGAGCAAATAGGAGACGCGCACAAATGATCGCATTCATTAGGGCATGCACACCGATAATGGTCAGTGAGCATACAGACAGTGCACATTGCAAAGTTTACTCTACACTGCAACTGGACAAATAAAGAAATGGACAAGTGCACCGACAATTAGACACTTTGCACAAACACCGAGACGGTCCAAGTCAGTGTTTGGACACAGCTTGCCGCTTGAGCGAGATCTTGGCGCCAACAGCAAAGCCACTCTGTGGCGTCTTCTAATGAAATGGAAACGTTTGCTCACTCAATCATATTGCACTGGCAAAATTAATATTCTTACCTTTGGCTACACTGCAATGGACTGCACAAATGTAAATACAAATCACTGGTCCAATTAGTATAGGCAAAACAGTGCAGAATGGTCCATTGGTTGGGTAATGTTTGATCAAACCTGCACTGACACACTCACTTATTGACACCAACTGTGGTAATATGCAGTTTGGCTGCATTCAGTGCACTTTCGTGACCAATTCAAATTAGTCAATCTGTCAAAGCACATTCGAACACACACACACACACACCAAATCAGGCAAACGATCACACATTGGACTGCGGCAAAACAACCCAATTGAACCGATGAGTGAGTTGCACCGAAGTGAAAGTATTGTATTTACTCAAATGAGCGCACTATGATTTAGTGAACTATTTATGTTGTGTGTATTGCAATTTGCAATGCCTAGCAAATTAATTAATAATTTGTTTTCGGTACTTAAATTTTAATTATTAGTACAAATCCAAGCAGAATAATAAATTAAAATAATACATCAATATACTTTGCATTTAAATTTAAACTAAACTTGAAGCTTATATTGATGGCATTACCACAAATCATCATTGTTCACTACCGTACAAATGTTCAAATCTGCTAAACATTTGTGCAAGTCCTATGATCGGAATCATTTGCGAGACGAACGAAATCAGCAAAAAATCAAAATCCTCTTTTATTACTGTCCGAAATAGAGGGAAAATTAATAATAGATTAGTGATTGGTGTAAGTCGATTTGGGGGAGGATGGTGATGAGGCTGCCTATGGATAAATGGAGAAATCCAAGCTGCAATGTGGAAATGACCATTGGGAGAGTGTGTGAGATAATAGAATTGAGCATCGATGGATGACAGCAGGCAGTGCCGTAGTGTGGCAGAGATGCACCGAGAGCACCTCGAAACGGTACTCAACCAGACAGGCAGACAAGCCTAAACCACGGCTCGAGGCAAGACGTAAAAATAGCAAACGATGCATGCCTGCTGGTGGTGCACTGCAGACAGATCACCGTTGCACAGTGACCAGCCAGACCAAAGCCAATGACAGTTAATGACACATGGGACAGAATGGCCCGTAATTTGCCATTGCCAATGAATTATGGTGCTCCACTAGAGACCGAGCCCATTGTCTGGCTATGGTGCATTCTGCTTAGGATGCAACCAATTTGTAATTGACCCTCAGAGCAGACAGACAGGGAATCAGCAATTGTTCATTTATAATTTAGAGACCCAACTGGCAAGTGTACTACCAACAATCGACTCTGCACCAGTCTGGCCTTAATGAACGACTAACTAGTGTCTTTGCCCCGGTGGTCAGTTCCACCGGTCATCCTTTGCAATGCATCGGTCCCTTCTCTCGGCACTTTTGTCTCCTTCTGGGCCCATTCTCCATTCTCGGTCCAATTTATCGAAATGCCAGAACGGAACATATTTTCTAAATGGATTTTCTAAGAATACAATTCAATTAGAATTATACGACTTGCTGCTGGCAGTGGTGCTCCGTGCTAGCCACTGGTGCTTGTTAGTGACCATTAGGTCCGCTGCACCCGAACCAAACAATTTGTCCACTAAGCAAAATACGACAAATCGCAAATCCTAAATGCAACACTGGAAAGCGAGTACAAATGTAAATAACCTATTGAGACAATTGAAATTCTAAATTGGTTGCTAATGCAGCAGTGCACAAGACAGTGCAACACAATGCTTGCTCCACATTGTTCCCATGGCCTTTTGTACGACTGGACAAGTGGGAAAACGAATTAGGCAAATGACTTGAGGGCTGCAAGGCTAAGAACATTGCTGGCTGGTGGTGATGCTGCAAATCACACACCAAACAGTGACACCAGTGCCAACACAAACATACCAAGCAAATGTTCAAAAAGTTACTTGTCGTGCTAACTAAAATAGAATTTGCAAACAAACCAAATTGGAAAGAGACAATGAATAATGGGGACAACCTAGGCTAATCGACACACAGCCTAAGGCAGTGGTGAAGTGTCCGGTTATGGGCCATTTGGACAAACAGGCGCTCAACCAATTGGACCTATGACGGTGCGTAGTGCATTCGGTTCAGTTGAGCTAAATGAAAGTGATGGAAAGCGAGTGTGGCAGCACTCCCGTTCAACTGGCCACCGACACGAACATTCCATACGGTTAATTTCCACTTGGCAACAAAAGCTTATTAGATTAGATTAATTTGGCCAAATCGGTCCGTTTCATTTTCGGTTCGGTTTAGTCTTAACTTGGCCATTGCTCTCGATGATTATTAATATTAATAGACCTCAATGGGCGCTGCAATTGGTCGATCACAATGATTAGATCGGTCCATCCCGTGAGTGATCTCTGTCCGAGTGTGCATTGGTGCACTAAGGTGAGTTACAACAGTGGAGAGGGGACAGAGGCAGAGTCAGACAAATGTGCTCGTGCTGATCGACAGTGTAATTGAGTGAGCACGCAAGGGACTAGGGCAAAGTCAATTGCGCCAGACAAAGTGACATTCGATTAGACAAATAGACCGAGTCACTTGGACAATGTGTTACACGGCAACAGGGTCTCACTAGTGAGATATGTCTGTATGTCTGGCAGTGCTTGTCCCCACACGAAATCATCGTCACACCAGTGAGATGATAAACGATTGCATTGTGAGCTGTCCTCCTGTGGGTGTGGCAGTGAGCATTGTGAGACCATTCCTGGTGTGTTCGCTCACTCACGGGTGACATGTTCGGATGCGTGCAGAGGCAAATATGGCACGTAAAGTGAGAACCCAATCGAATAGCAACGTGCAATGCAATATCGAGCTAATTACTGTCCCATCGAGACACACCACAATGGAGTGCCATTCGGTGGGCCAGATGGACCACTCGGCTCGTTGGTATGTGCGCGCACGCATTGCAAAGTAATCCAATTTGAAGAGAACCATTTCTCGGTGCCCCAATCAATAATGCATCACACACATCCAGCGAATTGAACAAATTCCTGTTCACCACCGACCAATTTCTGCTGTTTATTCCGCTTTTGACCATGACTCAATTGACCACCTAATTCAATGTCAACACAGTCTCAGCGAATTTGGGCACTAATTACAAATAGCTAATATTGACTCGGCCATTAATTGATTTTGTACAATTAATTAAACGGCGATAGCAGCATATACTTGCGTTACTGGACTCTCCACAGACAGCAGTGTCACAGGCGTTATAGTCATCGACAGGACCAAGGTAATCTACAAAGTGATCAAATGCACCAACCTAAAGGAAGAGAAAAAACATTTGCCAAATTAGTTCAAGACAAACACATGGACAATTCAATTTAGTGAAATGCTGAAATAGAGAAATGGACAAATTCGTTGAAAGCAAACTCAAACTCAAGACCCGGCGTGTGTGTGTGTGGGAGACTGTTTCAAATTAATTTTTAATCGATTTACACTGTAAAGTGTAGTAAACTCAAAATATAAAATAAAACGAAATAGAAAATATCGATGAAATGTGTTTTTGGTAGTATTTGGAAACAAAGTATTTTGTATTGTAAAATTGTTTTCATTTTAGTAATTTTCCAATCGGCAATGTCTTTCCACTGATCCACAGACTGCTGCCTGTGTGTACTTGATCATCATTAATCAAATACATTTGTTTGGTTTTCTATCAAAATTTGAGTTTATTCGGTAAATCAATAGAAAATATGGCCACTATTCTATGAAATGTACAAACATAGATTTGAATTTATTCGACATTTTCTATTTGCCGTTCATTAATGAACACCAATAAATTATGCCATTTGCCACATTTTCATGTGTTGGTGTTGCTTTGTACGAATATTTGTATATACGAAAGCCATTTCAAAACAAGCAATTAGAACTTGAAATAAACTTTCAGCCAATACTAGAAACAAAAACGATTAAGCGATACTGTTTAATTAAAGTTCCAATTGCGACACTGTTTTTTACGACCAATTCGAGTGAAACTTGTTTAATTGATCATTACTTTGGCAGTCGAGTCTTATCTCACCGAGACAAAACAACATCGTAAAGTTGGTGTCTATCGAAGTTTTCAATAGTTGAACAACAATGAACAGTTTAGATTTCCGGCGGAAAGTTTGTTTCAATTAAAAAGGACACCTACACGGTTTGGAAATAGTTTGTCAGAATTTCAATAGTCGAAGAAATGGTTGTCTTCCAGGAATAGTTAAAAATAAGACAATTAATGGTTGAGTACGAGACGGGGAATAACTAAAGTTGGCTCGGACGGCAATGTTGAATGGACGAACGGCAACTTTATAAGATGCAAGTCAAATATTGACAGACCAACTTAGACATAGTAAGACTAACTTTGGCGCACAAGTGCATCACACCAGACAATGCACACAATGGATCACTTGCAAACTTTAGGTTCACTCTCTGCTGTGAGCCAAGGCAGCCTCTTCCTCGAGGAGCTGATCAGCTATCACCACCTTACAGGCTGTCATCACTATCGCCACCTCACCAACCAACACTCTACTAAAAGCAGTCTTTAATCTTAATCTAAATTCTATTGAAATAAACACATTTCGAACGTTTATTGACAATCACCATGGAGTCTTAGAACACTGAATCATAATTATAATTTATGAACACGGAAAAATTAAAAATAATAAAAAAGTTTATTGAGAAAAATCATAAATAAACTCACTACTGCAAGTGTGTCTCACTGGAGTGAGGACAAAGGACGGGTCAAACAAACTAGGTCACGTGACCACATGCTGTCCCGCTCTAGCTAAATGCTTCTCTCTGGGGCCCTTTTTGATGTGCAAACCACGGACACAACCCATTGAGTTTCGCTCGGGACCACTCGCAAAACCGCGTTCAGTACAAATGAGCTCTTTTCATTAGAAGCATTTGTGTGACAAGTTAAATCCAACACCCTGCCAATGACGATTAATGTCCTTATTGCAAACTCAATACGGTCTGGTGCTGTCCAGTGGGTGGTGTGAGCCGCCGGTCTGATCGATAAGCTTCGCCACTCGCGCAGCTCTCAGATCAATAATTAACTAACTCATTAGTGCACTGAAGTCGGTCATTAATTTTGCATTTGCCATCTCAACTAATTTTAAATATATTTCATTAATTAATTATTTAAATTTCGATAAATTAATTTTTGAATAGATTTTTTGTGTGTCCCAAGATTTATTTAGCAATTAATTATTAATTTGGTCATATGTTTATTAATTGAACCAGATTTATTATATTAATTTAAGAAAATTCCGCTTTAAAGCACTTTCCGAGATAAATTTTCCTCTTTTTTTCAAAATGAAAGCAAACTGAAACTGTCAAAACAACTTGTGTGCACTACCAGTAGTGGATAATTTGTGAGATCCAAGGAATTTTGCAATTTATATAAAAAAAGGATATTTTAAAATAAATAAAACAAAATGTTTGAATTAAAAGTTAAATAAGGAAAGCACAATTTTCACTATGGATGTTGAGTTGAGTTGAGGCCAATTGAAATCAGTTGTTGTTGTGTTATGATTGAAAAGACAATTTCGGTTCCTCAAGTGACAAAATTGAGCGATTCCTCTGTGGGGAGAGCTAATAATAGCGGTAATAATAGATGCACACGTGGCACAAGGCAAATAAGGCTGTGTGAGTGAGCCGATCTTGAGTGACAGTGCAAGTGACTGAGTGCGATCAATCACCAAGCAATCAAACCGATTGACAGCCAAATGAATGGCTCAGTCAGTCGGGCCGATTATTACAGGGCGAGGCCTAGTCGTACATGTTGGTGACAGTGTGGACTGTGCCCAGCAGTGTGTCCCACCGCATCCATTTATGCATTCACTGGCCATCGATCAGCAGAGTGCCACACTCTCGGGCCCCAGTGACAAAAAACACAAACAACCAATTTGGTGGTGCTCTTGCCAAATTTCCACTTGTGATCCGATCAGTGAGAAGTGCTTGCAGAGCAGCATTGCGTCTAATGTAACACTCACAGGCAAGCAAAGCCAATTACACTGGACTGCAGCACGGCACTAAGCTTTATCTCCTAAAACGCAATGACAGACAGTTCACTTCTGCAAAGTTGTTCAAAACTGTAAAACACTGCGTCAATCCATCGGACTAATAACAAATTGTCAAAAGCTAATCGAAGCCAAAGAAGGCGAATGAGGCAATGAGATAGATTTCGATTTTTCCTTCCTCCAAGGGAAAGATTTCAAAATCTGGACATTTCAAATACTGAAAAATGAAACTAGGATTATTTTCATTATAAATTTGTTTTATTATTTATGTTTCCAAATATATATTTTGTTGTTGTTAATTATTTTCAAATAAGAAATTGCTGAACCGAAACGTTAAGAAACTGACAATTGTGAGAAACGAAAATACTTTGTTTGAGTAAAATTATAAATGAAGTCTGATAAATCAAAACGGACATTAAAATAGAGAGAATCAATGGAAGAAAGTGGTGCTAATGTGTTGTGGGCCAATTCGAATGCAAATCAATACACTGCAAATGGTTGTTCGACTGTCATCAATCTGACTGCAAACATTCCACCCGGACAGACACTTGCCAGATCACCTTGATTCTACCTGAACACAGCACAGCCATCACACAGTCACACACACGATTCATTAATAATTCTGGCAAGAAGACCAAACCAAATGATCAACACACAATGTAAGAATGTATCTGCTTGAATTTGGTGTGATATTATAAAAACCATCATAAATAAATAGACCTGAACAACAACACACAAGCAAATCTGAGCGAATCCATTAGAGCAATAATGGCTGAAACGAAAGGAGAAATTGAATGATGAAAGAATAGAATATATAAATGAAATGGACCAAATTGGTTGTGGCGTGGTAATAATAATTAGAATAATTCCGCGAGATGTTAACAGACGCACGGAATGAATGTAAATTGTATTGCAGGGAGTGAATGTGCCAATGGGCCTAGCCACTGCAGTGTGGTGGTCGCTTTGGTGGCTTAGTGGCCAGACACGCACTTCATTTATAATGTTTTCCTCCACTGTTCAATTCACTAGCACTTACTGTGCGTTCAGTGATACCACTTGGCTCACTCACACACTCACACCACTCGCCAACAAGCAGCTAATTTGAATAAAGTTAAAAATTGACTTTGAAATCGCTATTGAAATTGGCCTCGGACGAACAAACTCTCTGCATGGGAGAGAGGCAAGTGGCAATGCATTGCAGTGAAGGTGAGCGAGCGAGTGGCTCAAGTAATTTTAAATTTAAATATTACTGCGCTGTGACTGGGTGTGCTGTGTGTTCAGTGCTCACTCGCGGCCAACTCTCCCCCGAGTGCATAATCGAATGATTAAAAGGATGCAAACGATAAGATGCAAAATAGGGATTACTATTATTGCCTGCACTCACTCGGTGTAATTCGGCCTGATTCGGTGCACTGGCATACAACTAACTAATGGTGTGCCAAGTGACTTATGGCTGGCTTAAGCCGACACCACTCACTCGTGTGCAATTCTTTAAGTGTGCCCGGAGAGGTGTGCAGTGCATCGAGGGGGACAGTCGGAGAATATGAAAATTATTAATAACTCCACAAAAAGAAGCAAAATGAACGATTCCACACAGTGTAACAGTTCAGCCAGCCAAATTGTTCTCGGTGTGCCGCTCGATTGTGTCTTGTGTGTGCAGATTTATTATGCAAATCATACGAGGAAGTAGGCATTCCATTAGGCACAAGGTGAACCGAACGAGTTGGACCACACTGAAAACGATTGCTTACTTCATGTCTTCACAGTTGGCAACATTTGCGTTGGTTTGCAGTTGGATGCGAAAGGCAAACAACAACAATAGTGAGAACAATATGGAGATTAGTGAAATTAATCGAGTCGCCACCAACAAACCACAATCCACCAAGTTACACTGTAATAACACTAACATTGTATACATTGTCGAGCGCAATTAATTCATTTATTTGTTCGGTAATTCGCAACTGTGAACGCAACAAACCACAAGCAAAACATTGAGAGCAAACAACATTTGTGCTTACGCCACCAAATAAAGCAATACTTTACTGCTTCCTTCCCTCATTGGTTTGTTTTGTCTCACTTTCACCCAACTTTGTACTTTCGTACTTCAATTCAATCCAACTAATCTCAACCAACAAAATTAATTTTCCAACAAAAAAATCAACTCTAAAGTACTTGAAATTTATGGAAAAAATATTTTTTAATACTCAAATCAAAATTGCACACAGCATTCATGAGAATTTTTCATATTAATTAAATTTTCAAATTTTCAAATATCGTAAGAGCAAAATAAAAAGTTTAATCATCTGAGAAGCAATAATAAAATGAGAGCGTTGAATTTAATTAATCGAAACATATCATTGGAGTCGACTTGAAAATTGCTTCGAATTCACATTTTCCCTATAGAATATGCTCAATGGGGAGAGTTGGTGTACTAGCAAATCACTATCCCAAGCATAACAATGTGATTCCTCTAATTAAAGCTCGAAAACAAAAACCGAATAAAACAAGAGTCGATTGGAATATTTTGAGTAAATTAAATTAGATGGCAAAAGTTGGTGGAAGCACTAAAGTGAGTTGCATGCATGAGATGAGACCGAGACAGACAAGCTGTGGTTAATTGTTTTGTGTAGATTGAAGCAAGATAAAGCAAAAAAGAATGCCCATCGATAAAGATGATTGCAATTATGGTCGGGACTGCACCGAGACAAGCCTCGACAGACGAGCTAAACATTTAAATTGATTTGGTGGCTGTATTAAGGACATGGCACACGCACTGCACCACATCGAACAACCAATTCATTTAAAGGTCAATGGAAAGTTTCGATAATTTTTGCTTCCGAAAAGCAAAAAGAACCAACGGAAGCAAGCGTAGGAGAATATCTCGAATATTTGCCAATAATCGTTGTTGGTGTATTAATTGATTTTGTCCGTTGTCTTTCCAGCCACTTAGGAGCATTCGCCATACACTCACACACTGTACATATCGATCAGTGTAGGAATGAATGCAAATAATAATGATGCTTTTGAAAGGAATATCACAGGAAATGGTGAAAATCACTGAACACTGCCAAAGCCTGACACACTGACCAGTGGTCAGCTGCGAGTTCAGCACAAACTCGAAATATGTGACACTTTGAGTAAAATCGATGCATCTACACACGTGGTGCCAGTGCAATACAAAATGATATCAGTTTGAATAAATTATATTGATTAATTAAATATGAATTGTAATGCTTCTAAATTTGTACATTGTAACAAAAGAATATGTCGATAATTAATGTGTCGAGTGGAACATATTAGATTCCATAATTGGTTAATTCAATAATTGTGCACACGGTCAGCATGTAACACAATGCCATGAGTGTGACAATGCGATGCATCGATCTAATTACCCCACAAATTGATGTATCGAGCAGGAATTAGGCAGTGAAGGACGCTGAAGGACATCAATTTGTCTGAACACAACTTCATTCGAGTGTAAACGAATGGTTTGGCTGACGTTGCACTGCACTTGCACTTGTCCTCCGACAGGACAAAAGAAATTGATTTAAAATAAAATGTGTGTCCTATATTAAATTGCTAATTTGACAAAATGCACCAACAATGGATGACCAGAAAGGATACATTGTTGCCAGCTCAATGTATTGACCAATAGGGCCATCACTCAAGCTAAGCAAGATTGAGTTACCAAAATATTCCAAACTAATGAAACTAATAATCGGTTCGATGAACATGGTCAATGCAGTGACGACAATTGACAATTGTAATTATCGATATGTCGAGAGATGCTTGCCATTTGGCCAATGTTGTTGCCATTGTTCGAATATGTTCGTTATGGAAACTGTTTGGTTTAGAATATTGTTGGCCCAATTGATCACAAATATATTCGAATGAATTGGAGTGCAAATAAATTAGGAATGATTTGTTTTATTAATAAAGCCTGCTCAGGATGGGATGGTGTGTTGGGTGCTTGTGTTGGCCACTTGATTAAGTGTCGAGTAAATAAAGGCAAGCAAGGAGTGAAGTGAGTGGACAAGTGAGTCCGCTCAACTCGACTGCCAGTTTAGCGGATTTATCGAGTTGATGGCTATTTGAGTGGCACAACCGCAAAATCATTGCTCTCTGGCTGGTCAATGCTGGGCCCACTTGGAAGAACCATGAGCGCACTTGGGCTCGATCATAAATCCAGGCACAGGCAACTAATTGGACATATGCTGCAGTAGTGGATGGAGAAGCACACACGATAGTTTGCAATTAATAACATCAATCCATCGTCTTCGGTGGTCAGCGGCAGTCACTATTAATATTTGTCAAAGTGCCATTCCATTGGAGAAGGTCTCTTCTGGTGCGTCTGTGCATTACAATTTATGGACCAAATTCCATCTGCATCGATTGGTACTGCATCGGTTCAGATGTTGAGCTCCAATACCAAACGGATATCGAGTGAATCCGGTAAGGGTTCTGTTCTGGGTATTGCGCGCGCTTATTGCGTGGAAATTTTCGGTCATTTGCTTTGTTGGCATTTCCATTAGTGAGACGGTTGCTTGTATGCGGTACTGGTTGGGTGTGACACGAGATGGACCGATAGTGCCTGTCCTATCGATACATGGCTTAATGGCGATTTAATCAATTTGTGACATTAAGGTCACTGCGAGATGAAAGTGCTCACAACCATTATTGTGGTTTCTCTTGTTGATTAACCGATACTCAATGCAGCCCAATGCAACACAACCGTATTTACTTGTCATATTCAGACAATCTCAAAGGAGGTTTTATGTACAGTTGACCACTGAGGTTATGTAACGAGTCTGGTTGGAACATTGGCCACGCTCACCAGTGAGCCATTAGATGGTAGTGCACTGACGGGTGGCAAGTTAATTACCAAACTGAGTGGATCGACAGCAATAGGGATCAAATTTAAATAGATGGCCAATTGGACAAGTTAATTGTGCACATTGCCACCACTCGCACTCACACTCAACCAGTCGATCTGCTCCGTGGATCCAGTGGCTCGACTCTACTGCCGTACAGTGGTGTGCGTGTGTGCATTTAAATAGCGAAGACCATCGCTTCACTCTGGCCAATCTCAATCTGCACTCTTGTCAATGTGGATCAATTTGTCTCTGTTCAGTTGCATAGCGAATTCACTCAAAAGGAAATAAAGTGATTATTCGAATGGCTCTGCCAGTGGCACCGACTTTGCCATCACCGTGGCCACCACCATCATGGTATAGTCTCTTTAGAGCTCGTTCGCCTGACGTTAAACAATGGTTCTGTTCGCAGACCAACAATATCATGAGACGATGAACGAATTAAGTGATGCTCAAGAAGGGAACAGTGCTAAGAAGGAACACCAAACAGGAGAAGAGACAGTGATCGTCTTTAGATCGATAAAAGCAGATTATCAAGCAAAGCGCTGGTCGAGTTGACTCCAGTTGGGTCGAACCACCCAGCCAAACAGTTTAGTGCACTGCAAGCGAAGCAGAAAAATAAATGGCCAATGTCACAATTAATTCGAATAAAGACAACACAACTGACATTACAACTAGCCAAGAGATTTCCACGGATAACAATACAAATTATTAAGTCACTCACTTGGCGACGATCAATTGAACAAATATTGCACTATGCTAATAGAATAATATAAAGCAAGGTTTATTTGATAATTAATAAATAAATAAACTAGAAAATATTTGAAATTCAACACAAAACCAAACATAGCACCAACCAGCAAGTGTTCATTTCCCCCAGTGCCACAGCCCCAGTGGAAGGCACGTCAAGTCAATCAAAATAGTTTCTCAATAAACGCCAAGTTGATTCGCAATTTATTTGATTCTTTTGGTCGTTTGGGTTGCGTCAAGATTTGTGAAATTAAATTAGTGCCTTTCAAAGTGCACTTTCGCCCGCCGGTTTGAGTGCAAATCGATGATGTCCACTTCCAGTGTGACACTAATCAAGTTAATTCAATCAGTTAGTGCACTAATCCATTTAAACTCGCCCAATTGACAAAGTGAACTAGCCTGAGCAGTGTGAGCACAGTGTTATTACGATTGCACCGAACACAATTGAATTAGTAACCGAGAAAGTCAATTGCCGCCATGTCAAAGGTCGTGCTCCGTGTCAAATGGTTTTTTCGTATTGTTTTTTTTAATTCAATTTAAACTTTCTTAAGTAGTTCTGTGCTAAGACCAGGAAATAGTAATTTCGAAATCAATTGTTAGTTCGTCCGGACAAAGACAAATGTGGCAAACGTGATAGTTCGGACAAATGGCTGTGTATGTGTGAGTGTGCATGCATTGACAGATGCATTGCCAGTGGTGTGGCTCGCCTAATTGGTTACGGTCATTTGCATTCATTCAGTGCGCTCCATTGAGTTTGTGATCTTTTAAACAAACTTGCTAATACTTTCAAGATGATTACTTGTCGGGTTAATTTGCCTAATTGGGCTGGTCAATATTTGCTTGCAGGCAGATGATGAGCCAAGTGAGAGATCGAACCAGATAAAGTGGTCTGCTTGGTTGATGATTGAACGAAACAATCAATGAATTGGGACGATCTTGTTGGCTGGGCTAAGGCTTGTCGCACAAACCAACTAGTGATGATTCATTCGAGCTCAATTGAATTAGTCCAATAGCAACACGCACACCGACCACCGAAAAACCATAGACTAATTTGTTTGGTGTAAATTAACTAAATTGCATTGGCCAAAAGGCAAACACCACTTTGCAGGTACCAAGAGGGCCGCACGGCACTGCAAGCACCGACCATCCATTAATAACCGGACCAAACAGACAGCAGTCTGGCTAATAGTAATTTAATTTATGAAAATGCCTTATCAAGCAAAACGAGACATCGTGATCGTGTGCTTGTGGCTTGGCTCGGCTCAAGATTTGTTCTATTAATTAATTAGCCATATATTTAATATATTTAATTACCGATTAGGAGATGAGTGCATAGGGTGATAGAAGCAGCCGGGCCCAATTGGTGTGAGTTATGGACCAAATTGATTCGCTTCGATTGCCAGTAACTATCAATCGGACAGCAGAGTGGTAATAGTCAGTGTGAGTTATGTTATCGTATTATTAATTTGCACTCGAGTGCTTTCACTCACTCACTCACACACTCGATGGCCAATCATCGTGCTCACCTAATTATCGACTGCTGGTCAGTTTGGTCTGGACCAATTCCACTGACTGCCAATTTATTACCATCCAGGGTGAGATAATAAAAAATGAACAAGTAATTGGATAATAGGCCTAGAGAGTTGCGATTGTGTGAGAGTGAGGCTCGATAAATTACATTTGTACTACTAGTGCAACATGGAAATTTATTGCAGGCAAGTGTACTCAGTGTAGTGGCTCTAGTCATCGAAAGTAGTGACCACGCGTGTTTAGCCGGTGTTCGTCATCTGGACAGACCATTGCTGTGCTATGCTCGGAAGGGGTTAACATTGTGCCTGACAAATTAGTCCCCTGGGGCCGAATGGGTTCAACTCGATGTTGTTGAGTCACTGGTGGACAGAACGCACTGCCTGGTAACAAGCGCCAAGGTCCTTACCGACTGGCATATTAAGTCAGTTGATGTATGTTGGCAGCCGATAGAGCCAGTTGAGCGAGTCCAGCCAAATTATTCAATGAGAATAATAATCAACACAAATATTAATTCGAGCCACTCGAGCAACGGTGCCCTCGACCGACGAGCAAATGAAAAAATGCCATTTCCAAGCACCAAAGGCAAAAAATGCTATTCCAACAAATGTAACGTTACCGCGTAACGAGTTGCTCTGAAAAATGACTGCCGAACGTTGTAAGAGTGGAGAAACTGGTCCGGTTGAGTTTAAAACGAATCATTAATAAATAATAAACAGACATATCAGCCCGACAGATAGAGCACAAGAAAACAATTATCGAATATTTGCGCTATTTGCCGAATCGGGCACTGATAGTGAGTCAGACAGACAGAGCAGACCCGGTGGACTGGTGAGTGCTCCATGCTGCTGCACGGTGGTGCATGAGCTGATGTGGTGTGTGGTTGAGCAATGCTCACTCAATGGTTACTTCTTATCAATTAGTGGGGCACAAGCACACAGACCGGCCAAATGGAGCAAAGGGAGTCAGTGAAATTAATTAAAAACAGATCAAACCAACTCGTAGGTGATCGCACCAATGACCACTTGCACCACCAGGGGAGATTCAATAAATGGACAGTGCACTAATAAGGCACTATTAGGTGTGTGTGTATGAGTGTGCTTGCAATTTGCAGTTCCAGATAGTGGTGCTAATAAGATTGACATGAAGTCGATATAGTGGGCTAATGATAACCACCGAGTGGATCGAGAGCAATGGTAATGCTTGCCTAATAACGCCACATAATGCCACTCTGGTGAGCCCTAATGGGCCAGCGTAGGGTTCGGTTGTGGTGGTGGTGGTGTGAGCCGACATCGGACAGATCAAAGGTCCGCATTGGCACAATTGGTGCTCGATGTGTGTGCAATTACAATTACTATTGAATTAGCCAATGGAGGATAATGAACACACAGATAGCTGAACCGCTGTCTGTTTGCCTTCTTGCGTACTTCTCGGTGAACGCAAATTTAATAAACAAATGCCTCAATGGGACAAAGTGATACTGTTCCCGGTGAAAGTGATGTTGCTGGTGGTTGTAGTGGTGTTGGTCGGGTGCCGGTCGTGAAGGTCTCGATAATAATGCTAATGCCCATCGAATCATTACGTCCACTGTGTTGCTGTGTTCGGTTGGTTTGTCATCGCGTCGCAATCATAATGACGCACCACTAATCGGTTATTGAATTTGACTCAACGGCCCGGACTCGATATATTATGCAATGACATTGGTCGAGATAAAAGTGCAACCGTGCTGGTCGATGCGCTCGTGCCTGTCCTGTCTGTCCCTTTCCGGACAAGCCAAATTGCACAGAGACACGTCACCCAAGGTATCACTATTAACCAACAGAATGGATTGAGCCAAACAAAGCCTGGCTAGACAAAACAAACCCGTCCAGGACTATGTTTCATTTTCCACGAATCCATCACACCGAAACAACATCACAGCCAATTGGGCTATTGAAATTTGCATCAAATTAATAATAACAATTTGCGTGAATGCAGGGCTAATTGCGAGAGATAAACACAAAATGGCAGAACAAACAGTAAACAATGGTTCAACAAACAATGAGCCACAGTATCGATGGTCGGTGTCGTTATCAGTTGGTCGTAATTAAAGCAAAACAATCCATTGCTGACTACCAACAATTGGCACAGCAATGCACATTGTACTGACACAATGTGGTATGTGTAAGGGTGAGTGAAGGCACCGATGCATGCATCGAGTGGAAAGCACGTCATAACAGGCCAATAAAAGTCATATTACCGAGCACATATTGAGCCGAATTAATAAGCTGCACGTTGCTAGGTGGTGGACTGGTACTAGTGAACTGGGCTTAGTTGCAATTGATAGTACAGATTGCTGTTTGTAATTAAACGAACCATGTCGAGCAAATGTGCTCTGCTTAGTGCCGGTTTGGTTGCTGCTTCCTTACTCAGTCATGCTCCACTGACCTCTCGGCCATTACGGTTAAGGTTAACACTCGGAGGGACATAGGTCAGACTGAATTGCTCGTAAATTGAGTCCTACTGATGACACATTAACGAGTTACTAATTAATTAGCACTGCAATTGACTGCTTTGAGTTTGCATAGAGGTTGACTCACACAAATGTAATGCAGGAAAACCCATCTACGACTATAGTAACTTGAACCAATTGGTTACACCTTAACTACACAGTCACGCCAAAACAACATCAAACCCAGTTTTGTTCACATTTTACCAAATTAATGTTTGTATAAATTCAAATTCAACTCATTCATATAAATAAATCATAATGCTCAACTCAAATTAATATTAAATTAAAACTAATATAAAATAATTAAACACTCAACTGACTCGTATAATTCATGGGCAAATATTTCCAAACGCAAGTGTAATTTGTTCTATAAACTTAAAACTAGAACCAATTTGTTTCCATAGTTACTGTAGAAATGCAACCTGGACCGATACTTTGTAGCGAATGGAACAGTCCTACAGAGCTCACACAGGCACACACTCGGTTGCTTAATTAAGTAATTAAATAATTAACGAAGATGGATGATTGCAGCAATGTGTGACGTACCTGGAATAAGAGAAGAAAAAGAGAAACATGAATTAGTAATGTAGAATTCAATTTAATTGCAATTGGTCAGGGTGGAACGGTCATTTTGGCAAATTAATACACAGATACACAGATGCCTCCTGTCATATTTCTTTAATAATTCTGCCTGGCATAATTCAAACAGCAAATACAGTACATCTTTTACTGTAAAGATGGTTAATCAAAAATAATAAAGCGACATTGGTTGTTGGTGTGATTTAACTTTTCCATAAATTCTCTTATTAAGTTGTTGACTTTTAATAAACTTTTTGTATGCTTCTAATAATTGTGTTTGCAATAAAGGATTCACTGAACAGAATAGACCGGGTAATGTTATGATTAAGTTGGATTGCATGCATTGACAGTGTCGAGCCAAATTTGAATGTGAATCAACAGTCAAGTGGCCTTACACGACAGAGCAAATATTAACCAAAGTGAAGTGAGAGAAAGATCAGTTTGAATTCAAACTAAACTTGGGGAATTTGAATGTGGCACATTTGGGCAAGGTTTGCATTTGGTGTCAAGACACATTGCAATGCTCAAATTTGCATTTTCAATTGATGTCTCTCAGTAAATGTGGCCATGTGGCCATGTGCTGTTTTGGGTATGAGCCAGAGTGGCGACAAAAAAATCCATGCCATCCATCGATATATAGCGATATTCGGGTTGAGAGCAAAAAGCGGGCAAGACAGACACACATCGAGGACACAGGACAGAGCAAATTAAAATCTATTCGGCAGTGACCAGACACGTGACTAACATCGATAACAGCAATCTGTGTTCCGAGCACAGCACAGCAGTGAGCCAGTCTGCTGCTTTATTGGAATGGGACCACTTTCATATTTGTTAGAGGCAATTAAATTAGAGTCGTGGCAGACCGAGTCGGAGTACGATTCCAGTCTGGTCGGCTCTGTGCCGATCTGGTTAATCATAGTAATGTGCGATAATTTACATTCTATTGTTATCAATCAAGTGGAGCGACCAGATTCGAGATTTATCTGTATCGGATAAGCCTCAGACCGAATGTGCACCAATGCTACCAGACGCCAAGCCAAATAGCACCGGAATACCAAAAGAATTTTAATTTAAAATTTATTATCGCCACATTTTTCCATTCAGTGCACTTTGGTGCTATTAGTGGCGTGACGTTGAATATTGCATTCTGTTAGAAGATAGAACGTATGTCCGGCGAATGCACCACTCGACATTGTCTGTTTGTGTATAAACAGAACCATATTAACTACACTTGTAATTTAATTAATTAAAAGTAATTCAATTTGGTGTGCTTTGTTTGGCAGTGCGGGTGCCAGTTAGTAACCAGTGCAGTAATTAGGCACTTGGAACGAAGCAATTAAATCAAGATTAATCTAATTACGGCCGGCAATGACCACTGGCCGGTATAAGAGGAGAATGCACTCGACTATTGCCTTCGTTGAGATCGTTTTTTTTTGTTCGATCCGATCGCTTTTCTGTTCTTTCTCGTCATGGGTTGTTGTGGCTCAAAACCGAAAGAGAACAAAGAGGTCATCATCGAGAACAAGAACCCCACCAGTTCAATGAGCAGACCTTTGAATGAGACCCAAACCAAGACCGCTCAAGCTTTTAATAAGCAAAAGTAAGTAAACCTAAGTGGTATAATAAACTGTAATTGTAAATGTTTAGATCATCGTCTGATATAACGGGCGCGTCACCAATGGCGAGCAAAGGCATTCAAGTGGCCAAGGATTCCAAGATTAGCCCTAAGGTTGAGAGCAAGGTGGCCAGTAAGAACGGTAGCAAGGTCGTCAGCAAAGCAGGCAGCAAGATAAAAGTGAGGGTCAACATCATGCCAAGAATGGTATCATCAATGGCTGGCAAAACTTCATCCTCGGGTGCTACGGTGACTAGCCAGCAGTCAGCAATAGGATCAAATTACTCGGACTCGGTGGACTCGACAATGTCGAAGAACTCCTCAAGTCAGATGAAGGTCAATGCCCAACCATCTTCGCCTTTGACTTCAACTTCAGGAAGCAAGACTGAATCGAGTGTTGATGTGTCACTTAGTAAAGCATTCGAATCGAACAAGTACAATGCTGAGGACAATGGCTAGTGGCAGTGCAGCCCACCAGCCGATCTACGATCCTGCATGTCCGAGTGAAGCATCGATCTGATGGACAAAATGTTAATCTTCCATTTGTCGTAGTGCAATCAAAGCAATGCAATAAACACTACGATATTAACTTGGAATTTTACTGCAAACATATGAAGGAAATTGATTCGAAAGCGCATAAGTTGAATCGATTGTGTCGCTTCCGTTAGACCAGCTGAGTTATGCGACGCACAGTACTATCGCGATATCCGGCATTTTAAATTGATAAAATTAAACCCTAGGTAGACTCGATCAAGAGCTAAGCTCAGCTTATCACTCCAGTTAGTGCAGTGCACTGTTGACACTGTACTACACTGCAATCTATAGACCCAAAAGGTTTGCTTTTCGCTACAGAAGTGCATGGTGAGATGAGTCCTAGTGCCAAACAGTGCAAAACAAACAGACCAACAACGTGCAGTGGGTGACATTTTTCTCCATTAATGAAATTAAAACTTGGCTTTTCACTGTTCATAAGAGGAAGTGAGAGACAGTGAGAACAGTAGTGGCCACTCTATGGTTGTTTCCGTAATGTACTCCACCAGAGAGATAAAAGTTTACAATCACAAACAAAACATTTGGCAGAATTAAATTGCACTTGAACGATATTGGCCAGGACACATACGTCCTAATGCACATCGGCCACTGCATTCTCTGACCACTCTCAAAACATATTCTGCAAATGTCAAAATCATTACATGCCTGTGCACAATCTAATTTATCAATCGAACAAAGACCTTCTATATTGAGCAAGGTTGTCTTCTCCATTTCGCAGAATTTGGGTCTCATTCACACCATAACACACATTTGTCCAAACAGATGACTTGCTTGTTGTTCGCTTGGCGATGAAGCGAGGTGCACTGGTTGGCACTTTGTTGTGAGAGGTGTAAATCACCGTCAGGCAGTGTGAAGCAGCAGTAGCAGTCCAGTGTGCCACAACTCCCACCAGTATCGAATTACACTCAGGGTGAAAACAACCGTTCCATGTGGCACAAATGAACTATTTACAGTATATTTGGCAGTACGGTGGCAATAATCAGGTTCGTTCCCGCACCGAACGACATAATTCATCTCACAAGCACACAACTTTACACAACTTTACATAAGACCATTTTAATATTTGCAAATTAGCTCGCTTATTTGTCGGAACTGAACATGCTGTAAGGGTGTAGTGTGTGGTGTAATGCAATTGTAAATTGGTGTCTAACCTTACAGGGACATAACTAAATTAGCGCCAGCAATTGAAGTGCACCAGTGTGCAGTGGTGGCTTGGGAAAATGGTGAACGTTTCCAGATTGACTAGAACAAGTGTGAGACTGTGCCAGTGTGCACTAAGTTAGTTGCAAGTTTGGGAAAACTTGCCGAATCATTAACTTTCATTTGTAAATGTTGCGTGCCTTTCCTCATTCTGTCAGTTTGGCCCGTAGTCGAAGTCCTCCTTCATCGTCCGCATCCTCATCTCACCATCACCATCACCATCACCATCATCATCATCACAGTTGACATCGTGCAACTATTAAACGGCTTATTTGTTGGGACACCCAACAAGCGAGTGAATGAACCGACGACAAACAAACACTGACTAGTGAGTGAGACCTTCGCCATTGAGTGGTGGCAATTTGTGCGACTTGTACGACTTGTGCAATTGTCAATAGTCACTTTAGCTTGCTAGAGATGTATTAATCAAGCAGTCTCATTATTCACACACTCACACACCACCCATTTGAGCATCCCGAGCGAGCAGTTCACAGTGAGCCAGGCCACCACCAACAGCAGCACTGTCTCTCCGTGCAGCCATCTGCAAGTCGCCGGTCTAAGAATGCACTTTGCTCCTTTCTCCTGCCAATTTCAGTGTTCCTTCTAATCTCGTCTCGCGTTATCCCATCTCAATAATTAGCGTTTAATTCACTGGTTCTGGTGCTATTCTTAATTTGCACCAAACGAGTCAATTCGGCACTCTCCCTCTCGGTTGACTCCACTCTGATCGAGGACAATGTCACTCGGCGCGCACACAGTGACAATGAACCAAATGATTAATTAGTCTATTGTAACTCGAGACCAGTCACTACAGTCACTCACTTACTTACTTGCACTTTCTCTCCTATTACCAACACTTTGTTGGTGTGTTTAAAGCCCAACATTTTCTTATCGCAAATCCATTTCAACTAAACTTACATTTCGGACTTAACTCTGCACCCAAGTCAATTTGCATATGGCCACTAATGAAATGCCGACAATAGTCAAAACATTCCAGTCTAAATGGAAATCATACAACTTTGAATTGTTCTTGTTATTATTATTAATATTACATTTCTCCTTTTCCCCACAGATCGATTCATATTTCGGTTGGCAAACCAAAAAGGAGTAATTAATTTATCAAGCGACCAACACAAAAGTGCAATAAATTGATCACAAGTGTAAGGTTTCTCAACAACTTGTATCAAGACATTATTCGACAAAATAATAACAAAAATTAAATTAATAAATTCTGACAATTGTACTGCCAAATTAGCCCATCCGGATGGATTTGCTTGACTTGGAAAACACTTGGCGAAATTGTAAAATAAATTGTGTTTGTTCAATTTAGAGTGTACAGAGTGAGCACTAATGTCCTTACCTGATTTTGCACTTTGAAAACAATCAAATTTGTTCAATCAATATGTAATTTAAAGTAACTCATTACTAGGCCAAGTTGCATGTGCACAGTCTATTACCTCACTGTGTATTTATACATTTTTTTTGTTGAGTTGACTAATTAAAAATCCAATTTTCAGTGCTGTGTCAAGTGAGAGCCACTGTGTGTTCATCCTTTCTCAATCCATAATTACGACTCACTCACTAATTATTCGACTCCAAACTAATAAACAGTAGAACACTTCACTGCCTGGTTGTTCGTTACGTAATAACAAAGTTTGCAATGTGCATTTTCCAGTACACTTCTTTTATTGCTGCATTACAATCTCATCAAAAGGAAATAAAAAATAATTTATATTCAAAAGGCACGACTAAAGTGTGAGTGCAAATTATTTTAAAGTTAATCGGATTGAATCCTACCGAGACATGCCAACTACATGGCCCGACATGTGCACTAATGCAAATTAGATGCGACAAAGTTGAACATTCCAGGAGTGGACTACACACTGCAGTGCACTGTGGACTGAGGGCGATTGAGAGCATTGATTCGATAATTACGTGATAGGATCGAATGTTGCCAAAGCGAACCGAGTTATGTCAATAGAGATGCCATTAATAATATCGCCAGTGTGCAATCAGTTAGTGTGAAATGAATGTCTTCCAAATGCGTGCATCACATGGAGTCATTAAGATTAACTCACTCTAATTTGTTTCATTTCGTTCTGCTGGACTATTCATCAGTGGCACTGCCATTAGCGAACTGATACAATCTATCTCTATTGCTGAATTGTAGGGTGCACACCAAAATGGTTCAGCACAACAAGGCATTGGACATGTCTTCTGGCTGGCACTTAGATTTGCATTAGTGCAGTAGTGTAGCTACTGGTTGCGATGGTGTTATGCCAGTGAACGCTAGTCATGCTGGTAATGGCCACTGGTGATGACTCTTGACCCCTGCAGCACTTTCCACATGGAAATGACGATACGATGACAAGCCCGATCTGCCCTCAGCAAGACAGATAAAGGCCATTGGGCGATAATAAGGTCGTAATGACAAAGTGAATCATTAAGACACTGCTGGGTGCTTGTTTGGCTTGTTCCACTGGCCACTAGCACACTCAACCATCTTTTGACCATTTGCTTCATAGAAAGTAGCTAATAACAAGATTTTATCATAAAGGCAGATAAACAAACAAAACAGAATAGCAAAACACTTCGAACCAAACAAGAATGCATTCCAACCAGACAGATCGTGCCAGCGAGAAGTATAGATCGTTTCGAGTGAGTACCAACACAAATGGGTACTCTCCAAAATCAATTATGATGGAAAAACAGTTGGTGAAATGAGCTTTGGGTCAAGATGCAAAAGTGGAGTTGTGTTTTGCTACGAGATAATGATAAGTCTATTGACTTAATGGATAATCTAATAGCACAGACTATAATCATTGACTGAGGTGAAGCGCCATGAGAAGGGACGAGAGAACGAGCTACCAAATAATAACCAAAAGAAGACTCAGTCGGGTGATGCTCACGAGTGGAGACAGCCTCTGCAAATCTGGTCGACAATTAGATTTATGCAGATCTGATTGGCCATTTAAATAGAGTCCAACAATAATCGGGTTATGGTGCAGAATAGAAGCAGTGGAAGCAGTTCAAGCAGAGCGGGCCAATCAATATCACAGTACCGACGAAGCCTGTTTGATGATGCTCATAATCGAATGTAAATTTGGGTACAGTAATGGACGCTAACAGAATCGAATTGGAATTGAGCCAGACAAGAATAGCCGAGACAAATGGCTCGCAGGCAAATGGATTGGCCTCGCTCAATGTAATGGCCATTATCGATGCATTATTGATTAGTATTCATGATAGCGCCCGAGCAGTCGTCAAAAGTGGATAATAACTGGACACATTGAGTGAGTGAGTGAGACAAATGGCCAATGCCGAACATGTCAACTCGAATTAATGTGCACTCAGACCAGTGTTACAGAATAATATGCCATCACAGTAGTGGCCAGTGGACGGCACTGCTACAAATTGAGTTATACTTATGCCATTGAGATCAGATTGCATCACCACAGTGGTCCACGCACATGCAAAACATGCACCAATCGACGTTTGCAAATCAAGTCATCTTTGAATTATGAATTTTTAATGCCAACTGGGACACTGCAGTGATTCGAGCAAGCATGTGCCACCATCAAGGCACCATTGCAACACTGAGTCACCAGCAAGCCATTGACCAAGTCCGAGTAATAGCTGAGCAATTAAGCAAATAACCCAGCGAACCATCTCGAGCATAACGTGCCCATTGCACACCACCAACAATCTGGCCTCAACATTACCGAAATATTTAAAAAATCTCATTTATTTATGTCATGCTGTGACAGTTCGGTGGTGGTGGTGGTTGTGGTGGTCAGATGCGATTAAATAGACTGGACACAGTGAGCCCAATTGAGTGCCCAGCAGAATGCATTGCCAAGTGAACAGAAAAACGATCATAATGACCAAAGTGCCGTTCAGACATTGCATAACATACCACCACTGGACCACTCTATGCATGAATGCCTTGCTGCATTCTGTGTGTTCATTATAATCGAGACACAACACACAAATCTTGCCTCTTGCTCTTGTGCAATTGATTCGAATTTGTACAGTGTACATTCGGTCTGGTCTAAACTCGAAACTGGCGAGATTGTATATTTTATTGTATATTTTGCATACATTTACCAGCTTAGATTCAAATTGTACATTCAAAGTCAAACATTTGACATTTGGGGGTAAATTATTATTCTGTTGTTGCACTTGGATTGACATTCAATCACAACTATAAATAGAATCAAGCTATCGAACAATCAACATGATTTGCATGATTGACTAATAAATTAAGAACACTACTGCCTTCCGAGATATATTCTTGCAATAACTCATGAGTTTGAATAATAAAGCAATTAGACAAGATATTAGGAAGCGCATTACTGGCGATGTTATGATCGATTTAAATTTTAATTGCCACTCGAGAGACAAACATACAAGTGAGCGACTACGGTAACTGAGCACTTGAAATGTAAATGAATTGTGATTGGTAGGTAGATGTGACGAGATTGCCCTGGTCGCGCTAACCACCGAGGGCATGACCGACGCGCAAAGGGTTCCTAATCGATCTGGCTCGGACAACACACCGTTGCACTGCAGTGCACTCCCTCCTAATGGCAGTAATTATGTGCAAACCAACAGTGCCAATGACTGAACTGACTGTTGTGAGGGCACTACGACAAATGGGACCTACTAAATAGATGGATTGATGAAGCAATTAGAGGTGAGAGAAGCTGCCAACCAGAAACGGGCCAGCGCCGAGGACGCAAGCCAAAAGGTAATTGGCATGACAAATTAAAGACAATATGAGATGACTGAACCAGGCGACGATGTCCGCCGGCCATTTGATCAATCACTCCATTGATGCGGCAAAGCGACGAAAAGAAGCCAGAAGGCTGGCAAAAGCAATGCGATTGCTGTAGCTGCAGTGGAATGTCGGCTAGCTCGCTTTGTGATGACGATCACTGCCTCGTTACGAAATGCCAAACCAGAGCTGAGCATGCAAGCAGTTGGACGGGGACACAATCTAGTGCGCAAATTGATCTTGATTAATTTGTCTACCGTTCTGGTGACTCAATCAATTCATCGCACTTTGCATTGCACAGTCTAATCAACCAGGGCAAACAAACCACCAAAATGGTTGCCATAACCTAACGTTCACCTGACTATTACCGAACCTGTGTGTATGCGTGTGTGTGTGTGCAAGCAAACTATTTTCCGCCTAATGGCAATCGTGATAAATGATAAAGCAAATGACAACTTATTAGGACGAATTGCAATTAGAAAGTGCTCATCGATTCGCGGGATTCACTTCCATTCGAGAGAGACAACATATTCATGGATTCAGTGATTATCGCTATGTTCTGCTCGGTGGCACAACTAGTACGGCAAGATCAATTAATATAAATAAACATAGCCTTGTTATGACCATTCGGAGTAATAAAGAGTGCTTTTATTACTTGATTTGAAATTATAATTTTTAATTTCTCTTTTTATTGCCTAGGCAAGCTATGTTCCAGTTAGGGAGTGTCGTACAGTCTGGAAATTCACACGAACACAGTCAACACACAAGTAACATGACCAAACACGACCAGAGTAGACCACCGTGGCTGTTGCTGGATCACAGTGGACTTAATAACTAGTGACCAGTCGGACCTGTGCTAGAGTGAATGATGCAGTGCAGCAGAATACCTTTTATGGCGAGTCCAATTTCCGACCGAGCCACCAATCGTAATCGAATCACACTATTGAGCGCCATTGGCAAGTCAGTGTTACACTCGTATACGATGTGCATTAGTTAGTGTGTTAGTTAGCTTCTTCACTTCTCAATTAGACCTGTTCTGGTGGTGCTGTCCTCGAGACAATAGTCGATATATCAATTAGCTGATTGCTTTGGTCAGACCGGGCGAACCGAGTAGCAGTGTGAACAATTCGAGTCAATATATTTTCAACATCTGTAGGCAACTTTTGACAAAGCAATCTACCTAATTAAAGTCTAATTGGACAAGGCACACAAGGTTAGTTGCACATTTTATTGGCTTGTTCACTCTGGCAAAGGTACCTGTGCCAGCAGCACTTCAGTTCTATGTGAATTGCAATCGACTGCAGTCTACAAACAAATGAAAACCACCTCAATTGCAATGACTTCTCTGTGTGCCCTCCATTAACTACAAAGTACCACATTTTAGACAGACCAATGAAAAATAAAGAAATTAACGCGAAATGCTTAATCTATCGAGTGGCGAGCATCAAAGCAAACATCGAGTGGAACATTGATGGAATGGAAATGTCCTCAAGACAAGTAGTCGCCATTGGTTCGTGGTGATGGTGGTCGGGGCAAGTCAATTTCATTTGCAAACACAACTGGACTGAGCCATAAAAGGAGGCAATAAAAAAAGTTTACACTTTAGCAATTCTGCATTTAATTCGACTTGTCAAGTTAGTCTGCAGTTAGTCTGGCACGTCACCTTTGCATTTAACTTTTCAACCGAAAATGTACATCCAAATTGGAATGTTGTCCTTATCTCTGGGCTAATCTGCTTATAGTGTCGCATTATCAGTGGCCATAAATTATGTCACTATCGATAGTTAAACATCCAACTTAGTAGAATCTCCCGCCAGTGGATCGTGCACACACTCGAGTCGAACAATTATTTCGCTTTGTTGTTTCGCATAGTACATTTGTTTGTTGTTGATTGCACCACATTTGGCCCTCGACACACAACAAATTAGCACAACCAAGCGCAAAACGTTCCACAACTAATACAAGCGAACACAAACACTTAATTACATTAAGACACAATAAAGATATGCCACTTAGATTGATGACACTCACTGCGGAGGCATGTGACTGCCGCTTGAGTGAACTAGGTCAGGTAAGCAGGCGGTCGGGGAAGAATGATCGTTCACGTACCTGGAAAAATAAAAAAGAGGAATTAGTAAGTGATATTTTAATTATCGAAACAATTAATTATGGACAAATGTTATATAGTGGCGGGAAACATTTCAACAATAAAGACACTGTCAGTTTGGTTCAAAGAATGTACCAACAAATATATCAATTGACAATTGTCTAAACACACGAATGAATCAATTAACCGAAATCCTCTCTATAGCGCATTCACATTACATGGACATCTCACAAAGTCGATAACTACTTGGATGATTTATTTCAATAACATTTCCATCATTTGGCTAGTTGTAGCCATGGAGACTCACTGCAGCATGATAATACAGCTGAATTAGAGCGAGTAAAACAATTTGTGGTCTCTTCCTATACAATGTATCGGTTGTAATTATTGTCAGACTGAGTGAGTACACATACAAAACGGTTTGTTGCATTACTGCCGGATGTTGATTACCAATTGGTCTCCATTGGCATTTTTGGTCTCAATTGACTTTGAAAATTAACAATCGGAAGTGTAGTGAAACGAACGAAGAAATCCTTAGAGATAGAAAAGTGGGAGAAAATTGTTTAGTTTCACTTGGTAATGACATCAAGCAAAAAGTTATTGCCGAAGCAAGCAAAACAAGAATTTTAAAGAATTTTAATTTGTGTTTAATTATTAATATATTCGGTTTCGCAATTAATTTAAAAAGTGTTTGTCTAGTCAATTCGGCAACATGAATTTGAAAGAAAACTCTATAAATAGATCATCTCTCGATCGACTTCCACCCAAACTTTGTCTTCATTTGCATCAAACTTCTCAATCGTAGTCCAACAGCCACAAAATGGTGGTTCAATAACATCGCGAAATGGCATTTCGCATAGACATAATTAAAATTAATATATTTTTATTATATGGAAAAATGTATTGCAAAAAATTCTAAGAAATAAAGTGAAAATATCTCGTAGACTTTCATTGTTGTGTGGTTGTGATCGATGCGAGAATGTAAAGTGGTGCATCTCGAGCATCAATCATTCAATCATCTGCATGAACCATCAAGTCAGTGGTCTATTCTGTCCGACCACTAACCGAGTGACTGTCCGTTTTGTTGTTGTCTTGTTTCGGCTTTGACATTCGAATGTGCCACAATTGGACAGTGTTCCCTCAATTCACTCATTGTTCACTCAATCATCCCAGGGAAATAACAAGAATTTGACTGTCTGGCCAATTAGATTATAAAATTTAAATTGATCAACTATAAATGAAGACATTTATGTGCACCGTAATTTATGTTGATATATTCAATCGATCGATCGATAAGCAACCATTCGATGAATGGACCGACGACTAACGGACCAACCAAACTCTGTCAGTCTCAATGTATCGATGGTCACCGCCTGACCGAAGTGATCATCACTGGCCAGTGGCTCTGTGGTAATCACTCTTGTGGCCGGTCTCAATGCCACGCGGGCAGGGTCTACCAGCAAGTCATAAGACACTCCCGCCCCACTGGATCGATGCAAAAGCAATTTGTTGCGGTCGATAAACATTTGGCCAATGATGAGTGAGTGTGAGTGTGTGAGTGGCCCTCAATTGACCATTGGCAGCACACAAGTGGCAACCCGACCAATGAATCTCAATTTGCATCGATCGAATCGAGTAATTAGAGCCACAGCCAGAGCGGCAACAATGAAGTTGTTTCGGCAAATGTGTCAAGTCATTTGGTGGCGGCTACGGCGGCAGGCTTCTGCTAAATTGGCTGACTCATTTAATTAGCTTGCACCAGTGGCATTGAATACAGTAGGCAAGGCAATGGCAATGGGTTCGCTTCGAACCAATGGGACCGAATGGCGTGAACAGCAATGCATTGCCAATGGAGGCAATGAGCAGTACAACAGACAATCGACAGTTTAAACGGCAATTCAATTACGCTAGGTAGGCAAGCGAGCAAACAAGTCTACGCTATTAGAGTATGCAAATTCAATTGCTGGCAAGACAATACACGCGAGACAATGCACAGACACACCGACACTCGATCGAGTCACTCGTCAGTGTGGAACTCATTTTGCATAACTTAAGGCGCCAGACAAATTTGTAGCAACTAGGGAGGTAGTAAGCCAAAAGTCAATTTGCTGTCGGAAGCTTTGACTCGGTTGAGCAGTCGGGACCCACTGGATTCAATTGCCCGTTGCTCGGTGTACGCGTTCATTGTGACAAGCTCGTACATTTGCATATTTTCGCTCAATTATCACATGATTATTGTTGTCTGCCTCTCTGCACCTCATCACGAGTGTGTTCATTTGAATTTGAGCTCGTCTCAGTGGTTTTCACACTTTCACTTCACTGACACCTCATTTGTTGTACGACACACGGCAAGCATGCAGGCAACATGCGCCACTCCTATTCCTACGATCGTCGGTTTGTTTATCGTTCTGCGGAATATTAAGCAACAACAAAAGATATTAAGACCGACTGACGAGATCAACTAATGATAATGCTGTCCGGACGGGAGGTGAAGTGTGGTGATAATGACTCAAACAGTGACAAGTGCTCTGTCGAGCCACTCGCAACCTAAACTCGAGCAACTCGAATTTTCGAGAGGCGAAACAAATTTCGCAAAAGAAGACATCACCGCAGACGTGCAAATGTAAATTAGCCTACGGTCAGAGTGAGCAACAAAATACACACTAAGTACAAAGTATGCACTAATTTGCCATTCAATGACGGCGGTGGTGATGCTGATGAACCTAAGATAGCGACAAAATGCAGATGCTTCGAAACAGTCCTCCTGCCATTTGGACAATATTATCGACCACTCGCCATCGGACAAATTGACATTGATTGGCACACTGAGCCAAGCATATCCATGCAAAATTGATACAGAGATTTTTTGATAAAATTAATGAACACTTCACAGGTGAGCTGATTGCTTGCACCACATGTGTGGTACCCTCTGATTGTATTTCATATTTTGCCAATTATTTCTTTATTTACAGGTACAGATGTAGAACAGATAACACTTTGAGTGTGACAATTTGTCAATGTATTTGAGAGAATTTCAATACAGTTGAGACTAACTCATTAATGGTTTGTCAAAGTATATTTAGATTAACCTTGCACCGAACAGACGCAATACTCAACTGGTCAGGTGAGAAGTGTACCTGTAGGATGTGTTTGTCGAGAGAAAGACGATTCGATTTGGTTGCGTGTTTTGAATGTGTCATCGTCCAATTTGAAAGGCAAAACAGTCAACACAGCCACGCCGAAGAATTTAATCGAACGACATCGCAATGGCAAACACTGAGTAAGAGATCGTCCAAGACCGGTCTTTTGACCGATACTAATTGCTAGTCATTGAAGATAAGCCATTCAAATATGGAGTTCGATCTTATCCACATGTGAACAGTGCTTGCAGAAGAATAAACGACAAAACAAAATGGAGTATGCTTACGTGTGTGTGTCTGTGTTTGTGACTTAATTGGCTAAATTAAAAATTAAAAAGCAATTGCAATGAACGTAATGAACATTCGTAATAAGACAAATAGGAAAACAAATAGAGCTAAGCGTAGCAGTAGAAAAAGGGAAAGAGCGAAATTAAATTAGAGGCCAAATGATGTGAAGGAATTATCCTAAATAGACGTAAATAGAGAAGAAGGCACACTTGGTCGGATAATTACTGGCAGGGGAGGAGGCAGCGCCGGTGGCATGCTGGTGCCATTCGTACCGATGCCATCCGATGCCAATCTGTTTGCTGTGCCGAGCTCGGTTTGCCCAGTGCCTGTAGTCCATATATCATCGGTTATCGCCAGCAGAATCGGCATCGTCCACTAATGCAAACACACGAGACAAATGGCCAGGTAGAGCGCAACATTAATTAACTTAATTTGCACTAACCAATGTTTCCTCACCTCCTCCTCTGCTTCCAATGCATCACTCCACATCCATCCATCTCATCCTGGCAGTGTGTGCACTGTGCAGGTACACAGATAAAGTTTCATCGTTTGTTGGGTCAAGCTGCCAATTCGGTTGAGAATGATGCTGCATGATGGAGGCGATTATTCAGACTGAATGCATCGTGAGGTAGGACATTTGAGACCATTCCACCACCATTAGCATACAATTAATTAGCGACCAGTTGACCAAGCTTGCCTCACTCAGTAAGCAGCAATCAATCAGTCAGTCAGCTTTGGTGTGATGCATAATTAATAATTGGCTTATTTACTGATTTATGGCTCGATACGGCGAGACTGCACTGAATTGCACCAAGCAGACCCAATCTAGGTAGTCCAATGCTCTGCTAGCACTCGAGCTCACTCACACACACACAAGCACACACACACGGTTATTAATTCGGATAGACTTGATTGATGCTCACAAGTGGACAAATTAGTTGGCTGTCCCGCTACCGGCGAGTATATGCCAATACGTTCGAGTATCTTCCCGGTGAGTTGTCCAATGGCTACATTGTGCCAAATGGACAACTCACACACACGCACACGTCTGCAAGCAGAGTAAACAGCCAATTTGAGTGCTTGTCATCACGCCAAATTGACATTTAGACTGGCGATGAGTCGATTGGCGGCAGTCGGTCCGACTGTACGGGTGGTGCGGGACAAATTAAAGATCCAAATCTATTTAGGACCAAATTGGGCACTGACAAAAGCAGACAAACGGGACAGTCAACGAGACACACAACCGAGCGAAATCAAAATAGACAAACAAGCAGCCGATAAAGGACACAAATTGGAGTAGTAATTAGAAATAGACACAAATGGACAAGACAAAGCCCGCAATTAGATTGCACCGAAACGGTGAATTATGGCTCGATTGATCACACAATCGATCGATTGATTGGACAAGCAGGCCACGGACGGAGCACCCACAGACCGAAAAGACATTCGCGCACCATATCGAGATAATTAAAGTGAGCCTCGCTAATAGACACACTGCGATGTAATGAATCAAAGACAATTGGAGTAAATCCTAAGAAATCAAAACTCAACCGATAACACCGCCAAATGACATTTGTGCGGAATCGAGTTTAAAATGAAGCCAACTCAACTCAAATCAAATCGAGTAAGACAGAAGAACAAAAATTGTCAATTAATTACAAATAACCAAAAAGGCAGATAAATGTGACAAGACAAGACGATTGGAGCCAATGTAATTGGTGACCAGTGAAAGGGAAAGCCAGCAGAAATCGTCTGTTCAACACTGTTCAATTGCAATGTACATTGAGATGGACTGAGTGAGTGGACAAATGACCAATGGCAGATGGAGAGGCATAGATGAGGCCGAACAGGGGAAAGGTTCGTTCATAAATTATGACAATCGAGTGAGGACATGTGGAGATAGTGAGACTGGCCGATGACAGACCCGTGACAAGCGGTGGCTTGGTTCCGGCCAGTGGACCACCGCTGCCTCCTCGGTGGTCGTCCTCGTGTGGCACTCATTTGGAAAGCCATTTATGTTCGCATTTTGATGGCCTTTTAAATTTGTAGCAATGTTGATGATTATTGCTGCCATAATTTCAGTGCCATAGACACAGACATCATAGCACACAGTCCATTGAGAACGTATGGAACGTTCAGTGCATATCTGCCCAATTGGCATTGGCTACACTCAATTAATTACGATGCAATGTGTTGAGCCATTATCCATTAGGGGGCCAATCGACATAGGCAAACTAATTCGGCCTGTCACTCAGATGGTCTTATCAAACACAAGACATTCTCTCCTACAGAACCGACTGATGAGATGGCCAGGCAGCCAAAGACAGACAAAAGTTCAATTTACACAGCAAAAATTAAAATCGAAACTGGCGCAGTTCAAAAGGAAGAGCAAATAGAAATTGACTTAAATTGACTGTTTGATTAAGTGGCAATGTGCAGTGGAAGCACAAGTGAAATGGCCTCACTCGAAGACATATGAGCAGCGAATGTGTGCTCTGTGCTGCACTGGCCCACTGACATTTATTATTAATGCCTAATAATTATGATTGCCAATGGTGGAAACAATTAAATTAAAAGTTTTAAATTTCACCAAACCAACCAAGCAGGCAAGCAGTACAAAGTAGCAAACAAGTAAGTCAGATTTATTGCCACATTCTCGGTTCTGGTGGTGTTCGCTTTCGTTGGACGCCATTTCGGTGCTCCAAATTATCATCGCTCGCTCGCTCTGTTCATGTTGAGAGACTTGAAAAATCTCACACGCACACACAGCACAGCACAAGAATATTATTATGCTGGTGGTTATTAATAATCACAAATGCCACTTGAAAATATTGGCCAATTAAAATTTATTTCATATTGTATTGGATGATAAACTGTGTCTAAGCCATCATGCCATCACATTCGACTGGTTCCACACAGAAGGAGGCCGCCATGTTGATTGGCAATTAATTTGACTGCTGGGAAAATCACCGTTGCCATCAACACTCATTCTGGGACATCGAATGGATCGTTCCAGACACACACAACTTGGTCCTGCTCGTCTTCACTCGTGAAGTTGTCTGAAAAAAGTCGAAACACGTAAAACGTGGAAAATTTCCTGTCCATAAAAGATGGAGTGACAGTTCGAACAAATCTAGCACTCTCCATCTCCATTATAAACATCAAGAAGCATTCATTCTTCGAACACTGATAACTTTTGTATTGCCTTTGACGGGTTTGCTTTAAATAGAATGAACAGAAAAAGATTAACTTGATAAGCTAATTAAATAAATCAAAAAGACAATTTTAATTGCCAAACAAACATTGCATCGCTCGATCAAACCAAAACAGTACCCTCAACTCTCCCTTCATCCACCAAATATATTCCAAGTTTAATTAATTCAAATTTTCAAATAAATCCTTAATCTATTAACAATTCTTTTTGAATTAATAATTTAAAAATAATATTCAAAATTTATATTCAAAAACGTCGTGTTACGAAACTATACAAAATGTAAAATGAATTTAAATATTAAATAAGAAAATATTATTATGGAAATATTATTATTATTAATAGAATGAAATTATTAAAAAAGAATTTACTCTTTATATATGCGCGCAAGCCTTTTGCCTATTTATGAATGATTAATTTCATTAGCGATGCAAAGTTATAAATAATTAGCAATGAGAAGAGTGGCCAGAGTGGGGAAGGATTGAGCCACACTGTAAAGTGACAGACAATTCAATTTAAAATAAACGACCAAATTAAATTGGCGAAGACACGCAAGATCAAATAGAGACAGTGTTAGCGCCCAATGTGGCCAGTCTAATTTGTGTCCGTTGGCTTCTCAAAGCAAACATTCGACTTCAATGTGGAGATTTGCAGTGCTTCTTCTTGCAGTGAACTCCTCAATTTGGCCCATCAAGATATTTGCCGAAATGGCCTGGCCTAGACTTCCTACTCGATTAATTAACCATCCAGCGCACGTACCACTTTGTCCGTCTTGGGCCAAACACTCACTCGTACACTCACACAAACTCACACACCATCAACCAAGAAATGGAAAGCAAAAAGAATTTTAAAAATATTTTCACAAACAAACAAACAAAATTAAGTTAACCAAATTACACTTCTCCAGTTCTCAAGTGTTTCCACTGCTTCATTCTTTACTTATGTGTGTGTGTGTGTGTGTGTGTGTGTGTGTGTGTGTGCTCGCCTTTCTCAATTAAAACTTATCGTCGAGTTTAATGAAATTTAGCACAAAAAAAGAAGATTGAGAGAAAAATTGTTAATTGCCGAGACACAAGTGAGAGGCAAAATTAAATAAAGCCTCAGTGTGGATGTCCATAATGTAATTATCTGTATTAATGTATAGACAGCCACTGATGGAACACCGAGCACAAACACTATCTGATTCGACTGTAAAGTTATTTGAAAACTTAATTAAAACTTATTTTCTTGCTGGTTTGGGTTTGGATATGAAGCAAATGAAGAAGGCACACAGGCTAGAGAAAGTAATTAGTTGTTTATTATGAAAATTGCATCCAGCACACAAAAAATTAATTAAAAATTTACACTTGCTGATGGTGGCGAACTGGGGACAAATTGAAAATACCACAGTTCGGTACCAGAAAAATTGAAACGGAAGCAAAAAGAATTCGACGATGACGATGGCGAGTGAATTGACAAAGTGCATTACACAGTAACCGCTTAGTAAATAATTAATTTAAGCTAGTAATGAAAACTGGCACAATATGGGACATGCCACATAATGAATAAGTAATCAAGCAGAGAAAACAATCGACATTGTGGCGAGTGGCCCACATCAACAGCAGCATCAGCAGCCCTAATGACACCACCGACATAACTAATGGTCGTTGGACAATTGAGTATCGATACTATCGAATGGAACAGGCTAATTGGACCAAACAACAACAAGCATTGCACCAATGTGACCGATCAATTATTCAAAACCATTCCCGCAACATTCCAAATTAATTCCTTGCCGCATTCAGGTGCAACTCCACGATGATATCTCAATTGTAACACGCTCGTGTTAGTTTCAATTTAAATTACAAATAATTCCACTTTGCAATATTGTTTCAATTAATTAATAATTCATGATAACAAAACTAATTAATTTTAATTTTGATGTTTTAATTTAGCGGACTCACATCGTCATCATCGTCATGACAATAATTTAATATTTTAATTTTAAACTAACCAACTAATTAATTAACTTTAAAAGCATTCACAAGTTAAATTGTAAAATTTAAAAAAATAAATGAAATTGAAACATGATTTAATAGAATAAATAATGAATGAGTTGACATTTGGTGGAATAAAGAAGAATTTACCAAGAAAAGCTCGATTCGAATTACGAAACATTCTGGTTTGACATTGTGGTGATGTTTGGTTTGGTTGGCTATGAAATAATGCAATTTGATGACACATTCCCAGTGGTTGACATTGTGAACATTGTGCAAATCGAGATGAGAAAGCTAAGTGAAAATCAAAAGGGCAAATGGGAAATGCTTTAGTGAAATGTTCACTGCTGTGTTGACTGAATGTTGGTCCATTTGGATTGCGAATGGTGCCGAATGGAATCAAATGTTCCATAACGTCATTGATCATCACATCACACTCTTTGGCTGTATTTTTATGCGTATAAGTACCGATTAATAATTCCGGGTAATATTATTGCAATATAATCGATTAATCGATGGCCATCATTCCGATCATTTTGCCATCTTAGCTTTGGTACATTTGTGGTGCAAATGCCAACACCAGCACAATTGTCCGGTATATGTTCTATTCAAGATGAGAATTGTTAAATTATTAATAATAATATTAATAATGTGCCTATATAGAAAGGCCATACAGTGCAAGTATGGAAATGACCGATCTAATAGCCAATAAATAAAGCTATTGGCTGCACCAGCAGACGGATACTGTCAACTACTGGTAAAGTGATAGTTTGTAGACAAAGTCAACTGCACACAATCGCATATTATGGCCAGCAATTAATAATGAACGGTAATGGTGGATTGAGTCGATCTTGCACGATGTTAACGATTGCCATTGATCACTCTGGTGAAGAGCATACCGTCAAGCATTCACTGCAGAATGGCACTCGATCACATCGATTGTTTGCAAGTGAGAATGCACTAGCGCAAAAAAGTGCAAAAAGGGCTCGTAACATGCATACAAACGATGTAATTGGCGCCATTTAATTACTCCATTCGACTAATGCAATGAAATGTGTGCGAGTGTGTATGTGTGTGAGTGCAAGACAAAACAAAGAAGTCGAGTGGAATATATTAATACCACCAAAATGGATTATGCCACGGGACAGTGGTGCTGGTGTGAGTGTGTGAGTGTGTGCTGGCACTAATGTGCACTGACAGCAATCAAGTGGTCGTAATGATCATGCTGGCCACTGGCCACCGAGGACTTGCCAAGAATTGTCTGAGATTCAAAAGTCATTCCACTCGGTCTATTGGTACTGCTGTGTTAGTGTTCGTTTCATTTGGCATCGTTTTTTGTTTTGTCGGTTTGCTCGGAATTAATCGTGTATAACTGGCGAGAGGGGCCATGTAATGGTCGTATCAGTGCCCACTGCTGCCCAGTAATAGCGAATAATGATGATCATAATAGCAACCAATAATTATAATTCGCGACAAAAGGAGACACCATGGTTCGAGTGAGGACCAGAACAAACTAAGGCCGAGTCGAACTGAGTCGAACTGAGACCATTCAAGTGATATGAACGAAAATCAATTGGCTGGCAAAAAAGATTGCCATCCATTGAGAGGGAGGCAGTGGAGAGGGAAGGCATTCACCGAACGCGACAACGAAAGCCAATTTGGTGGTGTGCTTTGTCTCAAGTGTCATCTTTTCTTAATGATTTGCCCATTTGTGTGTGTGCACTGCTTGTTTGCCACCGTTATTGAGATTGTCTGCTGGTGTTGTTGGTGTTGAATGTTGGTGTGCCTGTTGGTGTGCATGTTGGTGTGGAGGACATTGCCAAGTGGAGACAAACTACACCACCGAGCGATGATGTGCGGCACGGGCAGTAATTGAACAAGACAAATCAAGCCACACGCCGACAGTCATTGACTGGTGAGCGGAACAGTGGCACAGTACCCTCCCTGCCCAGTTCTAATTACATCATTAATAAGCAAATCATATGGCCACTGCCAATAACCGACCAGCCAAAGTCAATTGCACTTAACTCGACTTTCTTAACTTGTATGTCTAGTTTGGCATACATTTTTAGCATTTTAGCAAAGTAGACATTTTCTTACATCCCACACAGTGCAGCACATTGACTCAATATGAAATGCATTGCACTGCAGCACTGGTTTAGGGTAATTGCGTTTAGTGTTACGATTAGGAGGCAGATCGACCATTATAATTATTGTTGCCTATTACTCTCGATCAAAACCATATTGCTGCAACCCATCAAGCAATATTGGCCCATTGATGATAGATGCCGTACAATGATATTATGCATTCACACACTCGTCGAAGCACTTGCCGTAATCCTGCAATAGTCGAGGCGAAATTCTTGGAATCCTTAAGGAGAGTGAATATTGGCAATGTGGGCAATGGTGGGACAATATGGAATAGCATGGAATAGTAATGCACTGCCAACGAGGAGAGTGCATTTAATTAAATTATATTGCCATTATTAATGGCGATTATTAATTCAATAACAGGCGACTGTGTTGCATTCACCCAAGAAGTGTGTTACTTTTGTTTGTATTATTCAATTTGACTTGCATTTAAATTGAAACTACGAAAGTATAAAAGTACATTCTCACTTGTGAATTATTTAAAGTTACCAAAGTGACGATGGCAACGAGTTGATACTAACTCAATTGTGTTTGCTTGTTGGAATTTTCTAATTTACTAAATAACCTACATTATAATGATTCCGACAATGTTGGCAAAAACCGACAGTAAGCCAAATGACAATTTCGTGCTTAGACCATGAGGTGCACCGTAAAGTAATTAATAATAAAAAATTTATTAATTAAAATAGTATTAATTTGGGACTTTTCGGTGTTTGGCAGAAGTATGGAATTTTAATGCAGCCACATTCCAGAACAAACCGCAATTGGGCCAATTACTCGGTGCCTATCGCGAGTATATGTACATTGTACTGTTCACTGTCTCGAATTGGTTTTGTTTGGTGGTTCGTGACGACAAGGTCTATCCACTGGAACATTTCGTCACGGCAAAGAAAGAAAATCAAAACGTACTCAAACAATTAAACTTTTATCTGAGTGTATGTTTAATTAATGCATTCGAGGAGTAGTGCAAGGCTCTAACATAGTCACTCACAATCAGCAGACACAACACAAGACTGTCCGTATTGGAATAATCTTCATTTGGTACTACAGTGTACCAAATCAACTCACATTATGGCGGTAATTAATGTTCGTCTCACTGTGCCTCAGTACAGTTCGAATTATTAAATTTATATTTGGTGCATTATTAAACAGTAATTAAAATATAAATTTGTCACTCTTTGGACAGATAACAGAGCGGAAATATCGCACACGGCACAGGACACAATGTTTCTCAATGGTGAGCGGTGCTTTGCTGTACTGTTTATGGTCCATTCAACAATGACAAGGACAAGCGAAAGTGAATTTGACTATTTATCAAGCAATACTTATTCGAATGTGTCAAATGAGAACCACTGAGGCAATGAAATTAAATTTATCCACTGGTCTAATCAAAGAAGCACCGTCATTAGTGGCTATGTCTGTTCGACTGTCCACTCGTTACCTGGCTCGGTGGCATGCTCTCCTGTGCGTGAATATGTTTGCTAATTCGGGCTAAATTTTCCGAACTGTCCAAGTGGCCCAGTCTGGTCAAGATCGATTTGGCGCAAACATGCATGACAGACAGGCAGTGCACATTAATCCAGTGCGATCAAGCCGTGCTAGTCCGCACAACAACTGTGTCACTTTAATTGTTGCAACACCGAATTAGTGCACTGAGTTGCGCTCATTGGCCATACTTCACTGCTGAACTAGTACGTCGATACACATTTTATTGTGAGCAAAACATTGGATGGGATCACCGATGGAAGCGATATAAACAGACTTGAGACTGGTGTGTGAGGGTATGGTACGGTCACAACGTGAACCAATTAGAGCGAGAGTGGACAATAGAGTAGGAGGAAGTACAAGCAGAAAGAAAACAACAACCGTGGACTCGGCCCGATAGTCATCAGCCGACAGTTCACCACGCGGACAGACCGGACAAGGACAGTCCGAGCTAGACGAGCACGGAACGAGGCACGAGAAGCAAACTGACCCACAGAATGGCACTACACAAAAGACAATAAAGGCGCCGTAATAATTCGGTATGCATTCGTGCACGGAATATTCAATTGTGGACAGAGGCAAGGAAGGCCATTACAGCTGGAGCACTGTAGTGGCCACTTGACACAACATCCACCAGATAAAATATATATACGGTATATGTACGGTCCGATCATAACTGTAATGACCGTCCGCATAAGACACACAGTGCCCCACTCGGCTGTACGAAGCACACAAATTAATGCTAATCTAACTACATTAAAATGAATAAGCCAATTGCAATAAATAATAACCACACAGAGACAGACAGAGTCAGTTGTTGGAGCAACAGCACAAGTCCATTACACTGTGCTATCCTTGCCAACCACTACAGTCCGGATTGAATTAGAAATTAAAATGCAAAACCCAATTGTATTAGTGTTCTTGTTTAGACATTGCTCTATTCGGTTACTTCTCTCACTTGCCTCTCCACTCGCGAGTGAAGGATTTCATTTCATTTCGAATGATTTTTCTTGTTTTGAAATTCAAATTTCCCACTCGCAATTGTGCCCTTTCCATTTGGCTTCTTTCCTTCTTGCTTACTTCTGTGCATCTCTTTGCTCGCACTCTTTCTTAATATAAATTGAAATGTCAAAGCGTGCAATTTAATTTTTTGTTGGTGGTGGCAATCTGGCGAGTTTAAAATTCCACACAACCACCTCGGCCAACACAATCAATGGCCACACGCATAATATTGCGATTTATTGTTTGTATGCATTTTGTATGTGACACACACCAACACATACACACACATACACATACACACACTCTATTGATTACAAGTATTGTCTCGGATTTCTATAAGTAATGCATACTAAATGCAATTGTGCGACATTTATCAATTGACTGCACAGTGGACGATTGCCCATGTTTATTAGTTATTGCAGTTTTAATTAATTAATTGAATTTATTAAATTTGTACTAACATTTTGAAACTACAAACAAATTCACATACATTACACGTATTCATGGATATTTCCTTCCAACCAAATAACTTTGCTCATAACAAATTCTGAAATATCGTTGAATACATTTGATGAATCTAATCTCAAATGTCCTAAAATGCCTGAATGGCATCTTTCCTGCATCGTATAATTTCACTCGTTGCATTTTTTGTTCTCTTTTTTGCATGTCGCGATATGTCTTGATACACACAGTGCACTGGACTTGTGCAAGCACTGAAAAGATGGATGGAAAATGTGGACAAAATGAATATATGAGAACAAACTCAGTGAATGGTGTTTGAAAGTTTGCAAAATGTATTGGCACGCAATGATTGCAAGGACATAGAAGTGGCACACTTTTATTTGATTTGCAATTTTAACCGAGATGGCCAAATAGCCAAATGATCTAGCGGAAAAATTGGACAAGTGTCCATTATTTGTCATTAGCAGTGCACTGTATCGTTCACTGTAGGCATACATACAACAACAAACGACACACTTTTCCTTCGTCCCAATTTGCTCCATTTTGTTCGGATCGCGCTCATTCGGATCATTATGGCGACGACATGAGCGACGTCGGGGCGAAAGAAGCAATGAAGGCTCGTGTGGTGGTCACTTGGTGGTGTTATCGCACACGCCGGCCGACTCAATTGAGACTCACACACACAGTGAGACACACTCGCAATGCTTGATCATGTTTTCAATTAGGGACATTGTTATCGAGTGAAAGTGAGACACTGAGCGAGAATGACCATCTCTGTGTCTACTTCACTCGATAAGTTGCAACAATTTTGTCAACTCAGCTTGTGTCTCACTTGCGACATTCTCACTCGAGCCGGTCAGTGTCTGTGGAGTGAAGCGAACAGTACTCCACCAATTTGGCAGCTAACTTAATTATAATTCTCTCATTTGGCCATTCGGTTATACAGCTCATTAGCAGTTGAGACCGAGCAAGATGTCTTCTATCAGCACTAGTGAAGCTACCATGATCAAGTGCACACTGCACAGTGTCTAGCGGAAATGTGTCTTTGTCATCGACATGGTGGCAATCGACGTGCTGATTTGTGTAGATTATATCACCAATTGTGTTGGTGTGATCCATTGGACTCCTTTCAGCGAGTTGCCATCTATCCGGCCAGCACAAAGTGCACTGGTGTCGTGTGACACTTGCACTACGCCAAAGGAAACATACTGCCACCGAACTGTCTTGTGTCTCAATTAACTCTTTAGTTGTATCGGTGGACAAGTTGAATTGTGTCGGGTTCAATGAAGAATGACTGCTACAGTAGTGCACAAATAGTTTGAAACTTGTCACTGCAGCCAGGCAATTTCGATTCAATACGAGACTGGCAAAAGACAGTCGAACAGATAAATCAGCAATGAGAAGAATTGACACTACCACCACACAACACAGCAGCATTTGACAATTTGGCGTTGCCTTTACTCCACTGAATCATCTCATTTCCGACGAAAATTCATTTTGCCAATTCGCCAATGAATGAATGCAAGTGTGAGCAAATTGAGATTAATAGTCAAACATGCAACCGTGCCACACAATGCACAGTGCACACTCAATCGAAGTGCTCGCTCAACACACAAATCGAACCAAACTGCAAGAATGAGCGTACCACGGACAAACTAAAGCAAACCAAAGGCCAACCAACACACCAGATCAAAGCAAGCCTCGTCCATGTTCAAATTCAAATGATAATTAAACAAACCAAACTCAAACATTGACACAGCACAAAGAACCACCAACTCAACCAGCCAAAGAGAAACATTTGAGCTTTTGTTTTATGTTGGCGAGGGCGAAAAATAAGTACGAAACAAAATACGGACAAACAGACAAATATAAACAAGTACAAATGCACTCAATTTCAATCAGATTCCTTCAATGGAAAAGTGATCCAAATGAAGAATGAAATATCTTGTTGTGAGTTTAGCTGAGTGAAGAACTCAAAAAAATGATATATTGAAATAAACAAAATTCTGTGATTTTAATGAATAAAAAACCGAAAATGTGTTTATCATATGATCCACTTGTTTGTAGTTCAATTGTTACTTGCATTAAGCACACAAATTGAAATTCTTTAGAAAGTTCCACAAATGCAATAAAAAGATAACCAAAAAATAACGACATAAATAGAACAGGCCACAAAAATGAAAGACGAGACTAGTCTGTCTCTGCATTCCTGTCTGTCTCTGTCCACAACAATTCACTCAGATTAATCTTAATTTAATGCATTTTAATCTATTTATTCAGTGCTCTAACATTTGACATTTCGTTTTAAAAATACAAAAAACATAGTTTGAGTTATTTACTGTGGTTTAGATTTACAGAGCACAGAAAGTGTAACCGAAAGTGCATGGTGCCCGAGTGTGGGTGCTCAGAAGGAATCGCTTCTGCAGATGCATCACAAATACATTCGTTTGGTTGCTAATGTTGGCGCGCACAGAAATGCAAGCTTTACATTACATTACACACACAGAGGCACAGTGCATTAACATTGTAAAGTACTGGAGCGATTATTATTATTATCATTACTACTGTGCACGTTAGTACTAATATTGATATTATTACTGGTCATTATTAACATTATAATGCTGTTGCTTGTTGTTGCGTTGTTGTTGTGCTATTGTTCTAACATTTTAAATTTATTACATCGATGGCCTCCTATTCATATACAATTGCCGTATAGACACTAGCAATGTATTTAGTTACACACTCTAAAGTATTACACCGATAATAATATTAGCACTAAATTGAAGCCATCATCGCGTTTGGCTCGTTCGTTCTGGCCCAATCATTGGTTGAACGGCTTTCCGAGAAGCGACAACTAAATTGGTGTTATCTGCAGTTAATTAACATAATAAACAATCAACACGGACAGAGGAGGCACAAGGTGCCAGTGATGTACTTTCGAGAAAGTACATTCATCGTGAATGTCGCTCCATGAAATAAATATAAATAATGCGCACATCAGATAAGAAAATTATTAAGCCTACTTTAAGCAAAATATTTAAAAGAAAATATTTAATATTTTGTTTTTCTTTGTTTTGTTTTGATCAAGTCGATTAAACTTGTACAGACTTCCGTTGTAATCACAAAACACTTTAAGGTGAGATTAAGACGAAATGAGTAATCGAAACATTCAAAGTCGAGATTAGGTCTAGACGGAAATAAAAATAAAACAACTCGAAATAAACTCGTTTAATGGGAAATTTAAAGCTTTGAAAGGATCACTGTGTTGACTTTGTCCCACACTGAATATATGCAAATCACTTATTGAGTTATGAAGATATTAAATTGAATTTAAACTTAAATTCGCAAATAGAATCCACAAACAAAGACGAATTATAGAATTAGACATAATCATGTGATCTTTGGTAAATGTTTGTCCCAGCCAAATTGAATCTATTTGCACGCTGAGTGGAATAACTCTTTTTGCCCGAAATGGATTTATGCAAGTATTGTGCAAGACCGGGCCAATTTGGTTGTGTGCATTATTTAAATTGAACCAGACACACAGCACAAGGACTTGGACAGAACAAAGGCAATCTAATATTTATAGAAAGTGTGCAGCCAAAAGTGAACAAGTTGAGAGAGTGCAACAAATAAAACTAATAATAATAATTGAAATAAATATTAAATCGGGCAATATTATTATTAGATTGTGCTCCAATTGGAAATGGTCGCACATACTTTGTGCGGCACATTTCACCAACAGCAATAAGTGATGCTAATAATAAGCAAACTAATATCAACACCAAAGGCCAACACAATTGGGCTCAAAGAGAACCGAAACAGAACAGAAGAGAGACACTTTAAATTTTAAATTATTTCCTCTCGCACTTGAACTTTCTAGCACTGAATTACGCAATGTGTGGTAAGTTGTGTGGCTGTGTTTGTGTTGTTGTTATTTGTTCTGCCCAGAATAATTCCGGGTTTGGTGCAAAAAAATAATATACCGAAGAGTGGAGGAAATAGAGACAAACCAAATAATATAGATTTACTCGACAAAATAATAATCAAATGGGAAATGGGACAAAGAGAATTGAGGACAGAAGAGAGCGAATATAAAGGCACAGTAAAAGGTGAACTATTGTGCATTACTTATTGCATTGCACCATAAGTGATGATGACGATGGTGATGATGGTGCTGTAATAAAATAAGCAAACACTAGGATGAGAGGAAAATGATTGCAAGTGATGCACACTGACACAGACCACTGACCGATGAATGGGCCAAACGACAAATACAAGTGACATCCAAGTGCACCAGCCAATACTGAACAAGTTTGTCTTGTCTAGTTCCGTTTGCAATTGATTCACTTTGGCCATTTGTTTGTTTGTGTCCGTAGAAAGATGAATTCAACTAATTTGATTTGTAAACAAACACCAATTTGCCCAAACAAACAGAGCAATAGTAAAATGTCTAGTGACACAAAATATTCTTAAAGATAATGAAATCTATTAATAAAGCCTCGTTTGTCAATTAATCTACTTTGACATGCGTTTCCGCCCGACAAATGTGCATGTTCTACTTGTTATTAACCTTTAGTTATTAATTTGGACGAATTTGGTCCCAATATTAATTAAGTATGAATTAATCTATACATTCCCTAAAGATCTACCGATATGTTCCTTAGTGAAGTGATCTTTAATACATTCGCAATTTCTCACTGCATACTTTCCACCTACGCTTTCCATTCCACTTATTGCCAATTGAAGGCCAATAATAATTAACCAAAAATTTCTGGAAACACTCAAAGAAATAATATAATTCCGTACTCGGTGAGTTGTGAGTTTGGCGACACAACAAAAAGCAACAAAAAGCAGCAAACACTGTTCGGCGACATGAATGAATGACAAGCGGAATTTCTATAAATAAAAGTGTCGGTGCAAAGCGAACCCAAATATTGACATTTGTGGAGGTGTAATGACACACCAAACCAATGGAACGACAAACCAGTGAGATTGAGGCGAAATATGAATTGACGGACCAGACAGACACAGACAGACAATCAAATTAGTGCTCTGTGAGCGCATCACTCGATAATCTCCATGCACACACAAAATGGTCCGACGGCGAAAGATTGAATTAATCAAAGTGAGACAGACCATTCTGTTGTTGTTGATTGGAGCAATTAAACACTGCCATTGTTTGAACTGCACAGTCATTGAATATTAATAAATCACACTCGTCAATCTCACAACAAAATCGTTTATTTTGAAATATGGTTCAATTTTAATACAAACATAATACAAACAAATTTGAATGAACAGATTTAGAATCTCGACGCGTGCCTCCACAAACTGCAAGCTGACCCGACGATCAAAAAGTCATTTATTTAAATTTTATCGATTTAGATTTATCAAATGTTTTTTATTTATTTGGAAGAAGAAGAATGTGTTGTGAGTGGACAGTGCACAGTGCACACGCATAGTGGACTGGGCGCGAATCAATTACTCACTGTCAAGTTTGCAAATGAGGGGTCAATTTGTTTGATGATGCTGCCCGGACGAGTCGAGTCTGGTCCGAGCCAGTGGGCCAATATTGCACTGCACTCTTGCCACACAAAAACAGTCCCCCAAATGCATTTGCCTTCATCTGAAGTTTAATATAATAAAATAATAATCAAGAGAAATCTTTATTGAATTATAAAATAATTTATTTTGCCCACCAGAAAGCGATAACTCTGGCCAAAGCAGGGACTAACAATGACTGGGAGTGTTATCTAACAACTGATGGCAAAGTCAATTTATTTCAATATAAGACGCAATGGAATATGTGCATTTTAAAGAAATGCAATGCATCTGCTGTGTGTGGTGAGAATCAATTTATAAATATCAATTTCCATTTATCTGTTTATTTATCATTCGTTGTGTTGGACATATCAATTGCATACGTTCGGATGTGTGTTGTTGTTGTTTGGTGCGATGCAAGACAAACACAGAGACGAACACAGTGCACGGCCATACTGAACAAACCTTTCACATGCAAAACCATTTCCGGAATAGTGATAATTCACTGTATATATATAGAGTTTAAGTAATGCAGTAGTGCAGCATTGCATTGGGCGTAAGACTGGTTGGCATGTGATCATTTATATTTGGGCGTCATAGATTACTGACGCATCAATTTGTAATGTCACCTTTTTATGTCATTTCTGGTGTGAAGTGCAAATGATGCTCCCAGCACAGTCAGCTGCCGAACACTGGCGAACAGTGGAAAATCTCAGATTGGCTTGCTCGTGCATTATTTGGCTCGTGTCACTTCACTATATTTACTGCCTATATCTCAGGAGCAAATTAATATTTATCATTTTGCACAATGCGGCATAAGGCAAACACATTCACTAGCAGACACACGAGAATGATATAGTGGTGCAGCACAACATACAAAACACTCACACAACATTCATACTTCGATGAATGGATGTATGCGAATCGCTTCACCGCCAAAGAAAAAGGCAAAATACTTTCTGCTTGAAATACAATTCGAGCCGAAACACAAGACAAATCGACTTGATCAGACAAACTCTACTGAATGGAGTGAGTCTCATTTTGAAAAGTAGCCAATTTTGTGAGTAGCCAAATTATTAAATAACAGCCATACAGCTGCCGAGTGGTCTTGGTCCGATTCGGTGAAGGAGTCACTGGAGTAAGGTTGTTGCCCAACGTGGTGTAATCTATCCCATGTGAAATTTCCATTTGGTGCTAACAACAATGCTTCGCTGGAAGGACAATATTTGATGGTGCAATGCCTCAGTCTGTGCCGTGCAGTGCCACTCATCCACTGGATCGCTCATTCGGATCAAATGGATCCGGAAATCGATTTTCAATTTGCAATGTCCTTTTACTAGCAAGTCAAGCACTGAGACAGGCAGCAGCAAAATAAATTTAAAATAAAATGCTTATCTGTCCATACATGGCCGTAGCAAGCACGATAATGCATTTAGATAGCTTTAAATGGAGACAAATTAATTTCGAATCAATTTTTGAAAAGAAGAAGAAAGAAGAAAAATTATTTGTCTGCTTTTCCGGTAGTGATCGGGCCAGATCCGAGTCAACACACACCAACCTTGCTGTTGTTGTGTTGTGTCTTATCGTCATTGTGTCGTTTATTTTAATTTGCCAACAAACCCTCCGATCGGCACTTGCTTGGTGGCATTGAGTTGAGCATTTTGTAGAGCGGAGAAGGGAGAAAATCAATTGCGAATCAATCACATGGTGCACCGAGCAGTTTGCAATGTAGAGCAGTGCAGTGGTCTGTCTTGTCAATGATGAATTGTTTCGGTGGCTGTCTGGCCAATTGTCTTGTCGCAAACAATTACTTCCTCCCCACAGTATCATCCCTTGTGAGTCGCTATCTGGTCGGGATGCAAATAGCGATAGACGAGCATGTCGAGTGCCAGTGAGCCAAATTGTCACCAGCCGAGTCGAGAAATAATTGAACACACCGACTCGACTCAACTGGTCAGTGACATTCAAACCATTAGGCCTGGTTCAATAGCCTTTGGTTCAGTAGTTCGAAGATAAATAGTTGGTAAGCAGTGAGAGCGAACAAAGACTGTGCGCCTGTGTGGTGGATCAACTTTACTCGGCCAATACTGCCTTGACACACAAACACTGTGCCACCAAGTCGATCATAGCACGGAAATCGATCATTTCAACGGTCGACAAACACCATTGAGCCACACAACACCAAAGGTGAATGCAAATCACAAGTCTCGCCAACGTCTGCTGGCAATATTATTAATGGCTCACTGGTCATGTATTAATAAATAAATAAATTGGCCCAATCAGTGAGCATTTACATATTGGCATGCACAGTGTACAGTAGCGAGCGGACAATCTCAGACACATTGGGCTGCTGTTCTCATTAATTCTGATCTGTTCACTGGAGAGGCAAGCCACGCCGTGACAACAACAACAAAGCATTTGGCGCGCATAGAGAAATAGCTTCATTACAATGCGAGAGCAATCATTACACATCGATGTGTGCGATAATACAAATGAATTGCTGCCAATTGATGTGTCGTGTGCGACTTGTACGGTAGTGCTGGCTAGGGTAGAGTGCTCCACACCGATAACGTGCTCACGACCAACATTTGCGTCACCAGTGTCTTTTTGTCTAGGTCGAACACAAATTCCAATGCTTGTGGTTTGTGTCGATTGGCTAATGTTTGCAGCATTGACAAATGTAGAACACACTGAACAACAAACATTAATAAATAATATTGCACCAGATAAATGGCATTGAGTAATACACGAACAGTCGAGCCAAATGTAGAATCAAACCGACCCGAATCGAGCTGTTCATTTGGCTCGATCGTTTAATTGAATTCATTCACACGAATTGTTTGTTTGCGTATAGTCCAGATCGATCGCACTACGTAACGACGTAGTTCGGAATACTCTACACGAGCATGCATATTCCATTGACACAATGTATTCTACTGGGTGTTATCACATTGGGAATATATTAGCACCGGAACAGGAAATAACGACAAGCAGAAGAAAAGAATATTTCATGCACTCGGCGACATTGACTTGCAGATGGAGAAAGTGATGACAATCGTTGCGAAATGTGGCCCAGTTCGAGTGTGACTGTTACCAATCTGTGGATGTGCGAACTGCACACTGCACAATGCATTGTTGGCCATCGATTGCTTTGGTGCATTGACCATAAATGCCAATGCATACATCGATATATCGACTAGTGTATGTTGGCCATGGTCGGCTCGCCTTTGACAGTTTTATTATCAATACAGTGCTATGAAATGCGCACCCATAAAAAGACATGCAATGGCAAATGGTAATGGATATAGCAGACAGTCGGAATAAAGTTAGATTTTATTGAGTCAATCAGTGAAAGTATATAAATTAGGAAGACATTGCCGTTCACGGGTGCAACCGAGAGGACCGAGGCATAATGCCGCGACCAGTGGGAGTCGTTGTGAGTGGATGCATCACTAGATCAGAGCTAAGTCGAAGCAGAGATCGATCCAGATAGAGATGGCCACCGATTGCGAGCATGAACAAGCACAGAAGACGTCTCCCGTCAGATACGGTCCCTTGAGTACGGCCAGCAGAGACAACCAACGGAACCAAATTGCCCAATGCAACAACCAACCAGTGAATGAATGAGTGAGTTGCCATTTGCGATGACACTCTGCCGGTCACGGAGACAGTGCCACTCGCCACTTGCTCACATAGCACAACACTGCCGTACAGCAGTGCAAATTTGTTGAACACTCCCAAATGGAACAATCGCCATTTCTCCATCTCGATAAGGCAAAGTTATGCGCCAATAAAGATGTCCTGTGTTGTACTAGTGAGCCACATGGCTCGCTTATCTGTACCCGAATGACATCATAATTTACTTTCAATTGATTCGTGTGCCAATCAATAGAATGGCCTCTTTCTCTCCTTTGGCCCAATCGTCGGGCTCTCTCAGTCTCTTCGGAGTGACATTTAAAACATTTGTTCTCGATAGCATCTCCGAGTGCAATTCTGTATTGTGCCTGTGCGAACACTATTATCATTATCGTGCCAATCGTTCTATTATCGAGATATCGAGAGATAGACAAAGCGCCAAGAACGGCACAGGACAGGAAGAGAAGTGATCCTAGTGAAGCACAGCACTGTACAGCACCAAATTGGCTACAACATCGTTATGCACTCAATCAAAGATGCTACATAACTTGTCTTGCTTGGGTTTGCCAACTCGCTGGCCTTCGCTCGCACTCGGCCCCCAGCGAATTGGACACTCTGCATGCAAATGATATCGTTCACATTGCGTCAGTGGCCACGAATAGATCAAGCAGCAATACTCACACGGACCGATTGCAGCGACAACAGAGCCACGGTCACGACGAGTGGCAGACCGAAGTGGTGCTACTGCTGTGGCGATCATTAAGAGATGATCGAGTTGAGCCATTACCAGTACCGATCGAAACGATCGCAATCATCATCATCGTCATCACTGGTGAGGCAGATTATTGCATTACGCCAAACGAGCACTGCTCCAATCAAGGCACAACAATATTTCTCGGCCAATTGCACTGAAAGGCCACCAAATGGTGTCGCAATAGAGCGAGCCGCACAAATTGACCGATTCAAGACAAGCAGTCCATCAATAGGGTGCAATGCAAAGTATGGAAACCTAATTTAGTGTCACTCGTTCGGTAATAGCAATGTTGCAGTAAATAATTATGCACACATAATAACAACTTAACATGGCAAAGGCAAGTGTGCGTGTGTTGTGTCGTAAAAGCCGTTATGAACATACTTGCTAAGGCACACATCATAACCATTGCATACCATTGCATGCGAAATGGTGTGTGAATGGAACTGTAAATAAACTTGTCCCATACAGAATACCAACTTTGTACATTGTACTATTAACACCCTATAGGGTATACTCAACACAACACAACAGACGTGATTCCCTATTGATGACCTTCACTGAGGGATCGATTACTATTGCCATTGATTCGACAAGCAATTTAAATTGAGTTCAATTCTATTAATTTAAATTGCACTCTAATGAATGCCATAATTCTACTAGGGCAAGATTTTACTAATGATTCGACTTTACACTTTATGAATAGAAAAAGTTTGTTTTTAAAAGAAAATTAGTTAATTCAAAGAAGAAAAAAGTACGCCACTGCATACTTAAGTCGGTGGTGGGCATGTGTCAGTGTGGTGTGTTGCCAAACAAATCAAGTCATGCACCACTCGGGCAGTCACTCTCGGTAATAGCCAGTTAGGGATCAGTTAGATAAATATCAAAGGCCAAAATTGACAAGTGCAGAGATGTTTTGCTGATGTGTGAGTGTGTGTGAGTATGTTACGGTGGTGCTGTGGCCAACCGACAAATTCAATTGATCTCGACCATCAGAGGAGATTGCCTTTTTGTGTCGAATTGAAAAATCAAACAACCGGACGGACAGACACTGACACCCGCAAAGAGAGACATGATAGCAACTGACTCGAACCGAGCTGTAAAATGCAAACTTATCAGATGAGCAGTGTGAGGAATATGAAAGCAATGCTGGGAACAAAACAGCACGACAGGACACAATACAAACAGGCCTGTCACACCGAACAGTGATTGCACAAGCACCGAACAACAACGGATACTGCACAGCACCGCAACAAGCAAACAAATGAGCATACACAACAGCAGCACTACAAAAAAGTGATCGTCCTGGCACTAAAAAATAAATCTTCCCCAAAGTGACTCGCACTTTGTCCTGCCCCAACAAACAGGCAACAGAATGCACTTCTCTGGTCATGCACTCGTTGGTGGTGGTGGTGGTGGTTGGTGTTGCTTGCTCACAGCAGATGGATAGATGGCACACACCGATACGGAATGATGCATAACGACAGGAATACGGCCAGGTCCGTTCCAGGCTTGTTGGCCCACACACACAGACACACACACACACACCCGACCATAATTCGTTCCATAATTTATCTGATAAAAAATAGATTCCCAAACATAATAGATCCTGGTGTGGAGTAACACGGTGAGAGTGTAGCAGACAAGACGACAACGACAACCGCACTGTTACACATCAACATGGAGAATAGAAAGAAAGCAAACTATCTTGCCTACACGCGGGATTAATATGGCCTAATGTAATGTGATAGAATTGAATGAATTGAATGAGCCAAGAATGGAACACAAACAAGCGAGAGAATCAAACGGCAAATTTATATTTTAAATTTCTCCTGTGCTCCTACGGCATGATTTATTTATTGCAATGCATGCTTAGCGATGTTGCAGTGGCACAACAACAGGAACCACACCAGCGCCACTACCAATTTGCCCTGGTCCGTTATTTATGATGGCAGTCATATTTGGCCGAATAATAGTCCATGCCATATGACAGACATACACACCGATACAGGCAGTATTTACTTATTTATGTTGGTGCTTATGTCTGCAAGCACCAACAACACCAACATGACCACCACTCGGCCATCACAATGTGTTGCCAGTTGTGATAATATTATTTGCCAAATTAGACTTAACACAGAATTGCAAACTACTAAGTAGTTATTATGAAATATTAAATCCGCATAAATATTGGCCCACTGACAGTTGACAAATTCATGCTGATGCTGAGGGCACGAGAGAGAGGTTAGGTTAGCCAATGGTCATTGGTCTGCACCACAAATGACCATATTATCGTAAATCAGAATTGACCGCCTTTGTAAACCAACGAGATATTGGACAGTATGCAAATTATAGTCTGGCTGGAGTAGACATTGTTGTGATGGAGCACACCACTTCAGGCTAAATGTCGATTGTTGCTCAGTGCTCTGAGTGGCATGTGGCGTGGGTCAGGTCCATTTGACAAGTAGGGTCAAAGCAATATGTTCTATTTGATATGCCGAACAAGTCGATCCACTGCAAATCATAAATTGTCAGCACAACGGTCACTCATTCACTTGTTCATATGTTCGATTAGCTCTACTGTGGCAAAGGCACACGCCAAAATGGTCAAACCAAGGGAGTGATCAAGCAATGCAAGAAGGCAAATGAATCAATCAATATCAATAGAATAATTATCGAGTCGATGGGGAGTGCGACCGGTATGATCATATGAGTGGTCGCACAATTGTCGAGTGTACGAATCTGTGCTCATTAATGATAGAGATAATTGTTGCCAAAGGAGCACTAATAGTCCACTCACTAATAACCGAGTACTACTACTGGTCGGTCTTGCTCGCTTTACCATTCGACTCGCCAATAACTCGAGCCGGCTTGTGTTCGCTACTGTTGCGCTCACACCGACTCCGATCGATCGAATATATTAATTTGGAAAAGCTGAGGAAAAATAGCTATTAATCGCCGGTATTATGATTGCCATTATTGCCACTGTCTTTGTGTTTGCCAACGTTACCGTGTAGCTGTGAGGCCAATCGGACTGACACACAGACACACTCGATAACTAGTGCAGAGAAGCTAATCAGCTTAACAAATTGATTGCCTCCGCTCGACTAATCGAAGCTATTCAAAATTTAAATCTCACTCACGATTGTCAATTAAAAATTCATACAAATTGACATTCGACAAATAACAGTTTTCTGATTCTCTCCATTATTGCCATCATAATCATCCTTGACGCACACAAAGCAATTGTCATTCTACAATAATATTCCATTTTAATTTATATTAATAATATATAAATTCCAGTGTTGACATTTGCAAATTTATATATTTCAATACTCATCTTATTGTTCTATTATTATTATTATTAAATCAAAGTGTTTATATTTCATTTTAAAATTTTATGGTCAATTGAAAATATAAATTGAGTCGATGTCAACATGTTTTGAATTATGATTCATGAATATTAATGACAAGTTATAATTAATAAAAACACCAAAAATATGACAATTATTAATGAAATAATTCAAATAGATCGAATATTGCAAAATGGAACAGTGCAAATGCGTATTGAACACACTACTCGTAGTTGGTGTCCATTGATGAGATTGACATTCGCACAGGCGACTTCCTGTTCAATATGCAATGGAATCGATCATAGTAATCGATATGTGAGTGGATCATTATGACTTTTTAATTATTCTAATCTGAATACGTTGGTGAGTGTGTGGTTTGGTTCGGTTGCCATTTGAACTCGGTTGTCAAGCACAGTTCACTAACAAGTTGAGTTCATGCAAATGGAGTGCTGCTGGTGCATTACAATGTGGGAATGGCAGTGAAAAGTGAAAAGTCTATTTGAACACACTTGAGCACACCATCAAGTGGGTACTTCTCCAGTGAGTGCAGTCCAAGTCGGAGCAATGGGCAATTAATCTAGATTAGTGGTGCCCTCACTGGCTCCCTCTCTCCCAGTGGCCACCAAATATTGTTTACGCCAAGTGATCATTAAATTAATTTACTACCACCAGGCTATAAAGTTGCTTATGCTGCTGCTGCTGGCAGATTGGTTCGATTCTGAGTCGTTTAGTCATTAGGCAGAGACACCAACTCAGGAGAACAGTTACATTCTGGGCACTGTGAATAATTAACCTAAATATGACATCGACAATTGCACCAGTGTTCACTCTCACAGTGCAGTGCACACACCAAGCACACAGCCACAATCTGTAAATGAAACCAAATGGCAACGAACAAACAAGAAAAATCAATGGACAAAGTAAAGTTTAAATCAGAGTCGAGTGCAGTGGTAAGTGGCAAGTGGCAAGTGGCAACCGAAAGAAATCAATCGAGCCTAATTATTCGATTGCGGCCAGAGCAGTGGAGCACCACTCGATCGACCGTTTTGCAGTTAGCAGTAATTAATGACTACTGCGGACAATTAGTCATTTTATAGTCCGCAATGATTGCTTTATGACTTTATTTCGAGCTGCAGTCTGCTGCAGCAAGTGTTAATTTGGTGCTCATTCGTTGCAACATTAATTCAATTCTTAACAAGCCCATTAATCACACACACTTTAAAACCACTTGAACATATTGAAATGTAATACAGTTCGGAAGGTGTATTCAACATTTGGCCTCAATTAGAATTTACCTGAATGATACTGATAATGCTCCATTGGACAAGTGTTACATTTTGCTATATTTGTCATTAATCAATCGAATGGTGTGGTCTCACTTCATGTTCGCTTCAGTTCACTAGTGAAAGGTCACTAGAAATGACTCGCAAATTATAACTCAATATTATACAAACTAATGCTGCTGCTGGTGTGCAATTAATGCAATTAACATTTTCCACTTGAAAAGTGAAGAACGAAAGAAAGAAAAAGTTTAAAGAAAAGAAAGTCAACAATTAAAAGTGAGCGAGTGAGTGTAAATTTAAAAATCAAACTTTGCCCGCACCAACTTATTGGAGAGTGAGTGATTGTGTGCACAGGCTTTGAACAGTGTAGTGCACACACAGAGAGTCGATCTCTAATGAATCAAATCAAATTATAAGCGCATGGGGCCAAACAAACTGCAAAATTAACTTGCTGCCAACTTCTTCTTGTACTTGTACATTGAACTAATTCCGAAAGAGAATCGGAAAAGTACTCCAACCCGTAAAAACGATCGCGATTGGTGTGTGTGTGTGGCGAGCAGACAATTTAGAAATTAGTGGCAACCTACAAGTCCGACCGAGACAGGCAACCAATGGAACGATCACTTCCAAGGTTGTTTTTGATTTTGTCACTTTGTAATGCTCTCGTTCCATTCCACTCTCAATTCGGCAAAGTTTCCACCAGAAGTCCTGCTTGAACCGTTGCACCGAGGATTGCATTCGAGTTGGTCGTTAATGATCGTGGGTCTTTATGTTTGTACACGAGTTTCGATTTCTCTCAGTGGCCACTCACCCTTGGTCGCTTCTATGCTAATACGAGTATATGCAGTGTCTGTGAGTCCATGTCCTCTCACTCTCATGGCGTACTTGTTTACTTTGTTGCAAATGCTCTCGATCCTCTTCTCAGTAGAAAGAAAGGAAAAGAAGCTAAAGAAGCCAAATTAAAACGATACACGCACACACATTAACGGACTAACTACACTGGCGAAAATTGATCGATATGCGATATTAACAAGACTGGCGCAGTCAACCAACAAACAGCAACTGTTTACTCCATTGACGATGTAAACAAGTCACAGGCCAGGTCGAGACGAGTGCGTTTATCACGAGTCTCGACCGAGAGAATATTCTCGAGCCAATCGATTCTGTACAAATGAGTTCGAGTGATTGAGCTTACCTGTATCGTCGTAAGGGAAAGAGAGGGCTCGACCACTGTGACTTAGAATCAATGCCAGAATGATCGAGAGAATCATTCGCCACAGGCCAAATGTGGTAGCCATTGATGAGGATGTGGTAGATGCGAGTGAAGATGATGAGCAATTGCGGTGGTGATTAGGATGAGATGGTGATGGGCATGACCGGTTAGGGCCAACAAATGACCGTTTAGGGCTAGTTTTTGGTGGTGGTGGTGGTGATGGTGGTGATGATGGTGTTGAGCTGGCAGAAGATGCTGATCGATTCATGGTGCGGCGATGTGGCCAGCATCAACACAACAGACCGGGAAGCGATAGGAGCGAGCCTTGTTTGCTCAGCCAAGTGACAATGAACAGACACCGATGGACATAATTAGAGCAGAACCGAGAAAGGCAACAGAACCTAACAGAACACTGCACAACACTGAGAGCACAATAAAGCACGACAAACAAACCAACTGATGGTGGTGGTGGGTGGCTGTGTTGGTCTGTTGTCTGGTCGGTGGGTCGTAAAGTAAATTAATTGTCCAATTAATTAAACTCAATTTGGCCAGTGTGAGTGATGCTGCTGTCAATTACGGTGTTCATTGTTACTGTCATGTAGTTGGCAAAGTCAATAGCAGTTCTATTGAACGCCACCATTGGCCCATTCGAAGCAGTCCAAATGACTGTGAACACATTGAATTGACTGTCGACTTGCGATGAGATGAGTTTAACTGGACGATCCTCTAGGTGTCTGATCGATGATGATTGCTGCCTTACATGTGTGTCTTACGCAATTAGACAGACACAAGTCGAGAATTTGCCCTCGACCAAAGCAAACACACAAAACGATCTTGCAACGACACACACACACACAATGGCCAATACAATCGAACCAATGGAGACTACACTTGATTGAGGCAGATTTGGCAATTAGATCAAATATTTACTGAACCACAGAAGAAAAGTTTGTGCGTGTGCAGGCAAAATACAAACAAGTCCACACACACTCACACACAAACGCACAGGATTCGGTGGAAACGGAGAGACCAACCAGTGAGATTCGTTGTGTGCTCACTAATGCGCCGTTCATCACTGGCTCGGCATAATTGCCATTCGATTGAGTCCAAACGAGTTCTCGATTGCGCCGAGAATTACTCGCAAAATCAAATTAAAACATATCAAATTATGAGCGGATCGATGTGATCTGTGGCGCACTGTGGCGAGAGGACAAATTCAATTTGAAGTGCAAATTCAATTGTGTTCATTCAAAGTACAAGTCGAACAGGGAATCGAGTGGCGCGCTGGGCACGAATTTAAATTTCAAATAAAGCCAAACTTGTGTCGCGACAAGGAATCTGTTGAATTAAAGAACCAATTAACACAGTGAAACATGGAGGGAGGGAGGGGAGGCAAGGAGGGGAACAGTTGTTCTTGTACACTCGTAAGTGTAACTGTACATTGTAAATAGATTAGCTCGGTAGCGTTCGCAGCACAAACCAACACGACACAGGACACGATTGCAATTAGAAATGGCCAGTGGGAAACTTGGTTGGTCTCGTTTAATTAAATTTTAAAATGCGAACAATTTAAATTGTTTCACTGCAGCGTGTGCCTCGATGGACTCGATTGGAAGTGAGGCAGAAACGAACTTGAAATTAACTTTGATTCTCGACTCGTCCCTCGCTAGATTGAGTTGTGTGCACCAACCGACAAGTGAGATCGTTTTGTCGCCGTTTTTCTTGTTTTTCTCGTTGGCTCATTGTTCAGTGTGATTTCACATAATTGCGTACAACTTCGACAGAGTAATCGCAATTGGAATCAAACTCGATGTTACAACTCAATGAGCGGGCTGTTTTATTACGAACTTTAAATCATTTGGTCCGAGTCGGCCAACAGCAGCAGCATCAACATTGACATTTTGTCCGATCCGGATCGGTCTCTATTTTTCCAAACATTTATCACCACTTTTGGCGACTAAACGATCGGTCCATTATAATGTTTGGTAATTTATGGCAGTCAGTAAGTCAGCTCATGTACATGTAAGTGTCGATATATTGGCTCGCACTATATTCCTCACACACTCCAAGTGGAATCTCTTCGGTGCAAGTCTCCACCGAGTGCCGCATCGAATGAGTCGAAAACAATAAGGCCAAATCAAAACATAAACTTATCGCATTGATATCATGCTGAGTTTTATGAGCTTTCTTCGGGTGCCCAACGAACTGAAGCTTTGTGTGTTCGGTGTGTGGCCAGCGGTATAATGAAGGCCAAGTAGAAGTGAGCCCTGCAAAATATCGAGTCGAGTCACTCGAGTTGGAGTGAAGTAGACAAAGTGGCTCCGCAATGAGTTACCAAGAACGAGCTATAAAACGGTAAGTGCTGTGATAGCATAGACCAGTGGGCCAGTGAATGTTGTCCTCACTGGCACACAGCGATACTTCGCACTAATGATTGTCGTATTAGGTTATTAATATGGCCAACGAATACGACCATAAATTACTGTCTGCAGTACGAATTAACGGGAACAAAGTGAGAATTTATAGTGAGACAGATTGCCACTGACGATGATGTTGACTCACAGGCAGTTGACTGAGGTGTGCTCACACAACAACGCTCAATGAGTCGCCAAATTCCGAGGAATATGTTCACGATTGTTTTAATTGGCTTCTCAGGGGAACGAATTGCGAGTGAGAATTCGTTCATTCGCTCATTCATTCATTCATTCATTCATGGGCACACGAAGGAAGAAAAGAAGCAAAAGAAAGCAATGTAAGGCAAATGGTGCAAATGGAGAAGCACTAATTCAGTGACTCGACGTACCGAAGAGTAAGGACAATCTGGAGAATAGTTGGCCAGAGAAGTTTGCTCGGTGCAGTGGCAAAAGTGGATGAGACACAGACAAATTGGCCTACTGACGATTGTCTGTCTGTTTGTTTGGCAGATGTTCGCTTCAATTAGCGATAATTTGCCTGCCGAATATTACTGCACGGACAAACACTGAGCCGGTCCAATAATTCAATTATAAATTTATAATAAAAACTAATCAAATTTTTATTTCTCTCAAAAGGTTCGCGTTGATTTGATTCAATTTGATTGCTATTTCAGTCACTATTGCCCGGTACATTCGGTAATGAGGTTATGAGAGTGTACGAATCGATGTTGTCCTTCAGGACAGCCTGACAACACATGTAAACTTTGCTTCAATTCAATTTGGTGCGTTTGAATTTGAAATTGGCTGGTTCAATCTTATCTGGCTTGTGCTGAATGGAATTATTCGTGCAAAGTTGGTCACCGAGATGGGAGCCGAGTGGCAAGAAGTCAATTGAATCGAATCTCAGAACGCGAACAAGACATGTCACACAGACAAAAAAGGTTTCAACTCGACTGTGCAATAGATTGACGGTGAGTGACTGGTGGAAAGTTAATATTTCGCTGATGTGATCACCACTAAGGTGTAGATGGCCAGACCAAGACGGCGAAACAATCGACGCACAGAGGCACGAAATATTCAATTTGTGCTCGTTCCAGGAAAGGAAAATTTGACGAGTCTTTGGGTTTGCGCTTGAAGAAATCCACACTGCTGGTCCGAATTAGACAATGGCAGTCAGTGAGATTTTAATAAGGAAAGCCGAGTGGCACAAGAAACAAATTGAATTGCTCTCTGCTGCAAATATGTAACAGAATGAGCCAGAATTGGTTGCAGTGACGATATTATTAATTTATCCGACAGAACGGGAATTAGAACAAAAGTGTTCGAGCAAACATGTCGACGGTATCGGTTGGTTTGGCGGTGCAAGCGAAAAGTGCCAGGCCAGAGCAAGGACCGAGACCGAGTTGTTGTATGGGAGCTGTGTGTGAGCATAATAATAAATTGATGACAAGTCGGCCGTGCACTCTTGTGCACTGTGAACTCGATCTAAATTGGTCCAGGCTAATTTACTGAGGCTTGTGAGGCTTTCTTTCCGACATGTCTCACTTCATACTTCATACACTCGCATTATTCAGTCTCATCCCAATTTATGTTAGCGAGAGTTTATGACGAACTGCTGCTGCTGATGTGGTGTGGTTGTTAGTGTGTGTGTGTGTTGTGTGTTAGTGCAGTCAAATGATGTAATGCCACTGTCGGGCCAAGACAACAAACACATGTCAATAATTAACGGACAAGAGTGATAAGGAGAAACACGCGACTGACAGAGTTGGCCAAACGCTAAGGCAATTGGGTTCGATTTGTGTGCGAACGATCAACACAAACAATTGGCAATAAGAAATGGCGAACTGGCACACTGCAGTTATGAGGATGAGAATGCACCATTCGGGACTTAAGACGAGATGAGAGGCGCTCGATTTATGGAGAAATGCTCAAAAGGACTTTACTGTCAGGTGAGATGGAGAAAGCTGCTGATGAATGGATGACTTTGTCTTGTCAATGTGTCTCGGTGCACAATGGACTGCCAGTGCTCTGGCTCGATGACAGACACTGCTAATCAAGCAAGGGTTCAGTGATGATTGGTGCAAGGTGAGAGATGCAATCACTATTAATTGCCAACTAAGGTGGTGTGCTGATGGCTCCGCAGATACGGACACGAGTGAGGACAGTTCTGCCTACAAACAGAGCACATTAATTATCGATTCACGCAATGATGCAAACAGCAAATGAACTCGGTCCAACTGACTGGTGAGCAATGACAACTGGGAGCGGTGAATGGCGAAGGCGATCAAGGCGAGTGGTACTGTTCCAACACTGTCAACTTGTGTTTGTGTCACTTGGTGGGTAGTTGGACTGCTGCTTGATAGACAAGCAAATTAATTAAGTTGAAATTAAAGTTTGACTGCTCAAAAGTTGAGCCAAGTGGTGAGTGAACAGAATGGATTCGATACAATGTGGTCACTCGGTACTTGGTGGTGGGTTATGGCACTGACCACAACCAATTGGCACGGTAATGACATCAACCAACGGCCGACCACTGGAGACAGTAACCAATGGCCAAAAGTGGAGCACAAATCGAGTGACTTTGGGCAAGACGAGTCGACAGCACGCAATGCGAAGATATAGAATCGAAATTAATTCACTTATAATTAATTAACAACAGATAGGCTGTGCCTGGCACCGAACTCTATGCCCTCACATACACACACATATTCCCAATTCGGAACACATCAATATGCTTGTTGACACTCAACACTACACACCACACAGGTAAATTATTAATTGCTCTCAGGAGGTGGCTTCCCAAATGACGACCAAATTACCAAGCATGTCAATGCTGTGCAATAAACAAAACGTAATGCACATTGACAGCAAATGGTACATTTGTAGATTGGCGCCAAAATGCTTCGAAATGCTTTACTTGGTATGGGTTGAGCGAATTAAAAATTGAAATATTTCGAATGCACTAGTTGGGGGCATATTGCTTGTCAAGGTACAAGAAACGGTGATTGGGGCTAATTAGCACCAAATATGATTCGAGTCACAGTGGGAATGGTTGCACTAGTTCCAATCACCGGTTTAGTGTCGAGTGGATTGGTTTTGGCGCGCTGTGTGCGCAACCTCTCTTCCTCAGCCAGTCGGCGTATGTCCGATCACGGCACTGCGAGCAACTGAACTGAATTGACAGAATGCAATGCTCCGAGTACACTCACTCACACTCAGCACGCTACCAACGACCGAACTTGACTCCTCTCACTCAGTGCCTTTTGCCTTTGCCGCCGCACAAGCACCACATAGGTGTTCGGACTGGCGAGCTAGTGGCAGGGTGAGATGTGCAGTGGCCGTGAGCGGTGAGGATACTTGCTTGGCCACATGACAACACTGATAATAACGAATACACCGACACAAGTGACACTCCACCAAGTGGCTTCAATTGCCACAATGGCGCCAAACTGAACACTGGAACACATTCGCAATCGGTGGAACACAAACAAATGGATGCGATTGGTCCACTAAATGGAGGGAATTAAAACAACGATTGAAATTGCCACACAAACGATGATGAGTGTGCATGATCATACTAATGGACAATGTACTGACCAAATGAGACTCGGACGGAAACAAACTTGGCACCGAACAAAATGAGTGCCGCACGGTCAAAACGGCCAGGATTACAAGGCGGCCAAACAACTTTGCACCGAGCAATAATGGAAAATTAAAATTTTGTTCACTCAGCATCGACTTGTGTCGACTATAAATAATTGATCGACTATTAGCACAAGCACAGCTTCGTACACGACATCACCACCAAGCATTACCTCTATTAGTCTTGCACTTTTCTAAAGTGATTCTTTCACTCTCAAATGCGATTCGCGCTCATTGCAGTGAGTCAATCTTGAGTGAAGGTGCCACGGCCAACTTGAGTAGGTCTAACCTGTGAGTGGTCCAATATGGCCAAGATGTAGTTCACCTGTGTCGAAGCAGTGCACCAATTGGCTCCCAAGTGCACAACATATTAGGCTCATCACCATTTGTCAGTGGAAGACATCGCTAATATCGTCATCATAATCAACACAGATCGACATGCTTGCATCCTCAAGTAATGATCATCGCTGCACAGTGCACACACTGACTCTCGGTGATGGCAATCTCTCTGTCCCAACCGAGACGAACCTAATTTATGATGTTACTGTGAACGTTGTGCTCATCTCATTTGAAGAATTGGTCCACTATCCAAGAGTGCACCATACATAAGTGCGATCAAATTATCCGTCATGATTTAAAGTGTGAAACACAAAAGCAAGAATAAACATTGGAGTGCTCGTTTTCTTCATTTGTTCACAGGAGCCAAACTTCCATTATCAACGCAGAATGTTTACTTTCATTGGCAGATTAATAATTGGAGATATGAACAGATTTGTGTGTAGGCAGAACATTACTTTGACACAAATGATTTGGTTGAAAGTCAATTCCATTCAAATGAGATTAAAATTGCAATGCAACAATCATCAAGAATTCATTAGAAAACTTTTATTTAAAAATAGAAAGGTCAATTCAATTGACTCTGTCGATTTGCAGTTAATTTTAGTACAAATATTTCGAAATGCAATCTGAAGATTGGCCAATTATAGTGATTCATATGCGCCAAATTGACTTGCGATACTTGTGTCTGAAATAGTTCACAAATAATTGCTCGAAATAATGTTTGTTTTTTTGTAAAAAGTTTTAAAAATGGAAAAATTATTAATTTATATATACGAGATTGTGACACTTGTGTCTCGGATGACATAAAACTTGAATGAAGTAAACTTTTTATGCTCACTTTAATTTGTTATGATTACAGAGGCAAGTAATATAAATAGAGCACAGGTCTAATTATCATTATTAAGTAATAGGTAATAACCTAAGAAATACTAATAAATATTTGGCGAGAGGATCTTCAAGCAAAGTTTTATTCGTTAAATTGCAGTGAGATTCGACTCTTTCTCGTGTTGAACAAATGTGCGGTGTGGTGCACAGTTGCGAATTGCCAAGAGAATTTAAAGTACAACTCAACGACTCGGTGGGACACGTACAGCGTGTGCTCGCAAGTTTGCTTTATCAGATGTATTTGCTGTTTTCAGCTATTTGTTTTCATCGTTTTTTTGCTGGGCAATATTTCTTTGGTTGCTTTTGCACTGTGCTTTGCTTGGGCTTAGTTGCCATACACCTTGCGAGTCTCAGTGTGTCTCAGTGTGTGTGAGTAAATAATTTATGGACGAACCAAACCAAGGGAGAGAGAAAGACAAGGCAAAAACAAAACTGACAGAATGATCGAGTAATTAATTAGTGCACCAAGGTAGATTAGTTTTAGTTATAAAATATTCAATTAGGCACTGCTGACGAGCATTCTGCATTGGGAACAGAGCACTGCACTCTCACAGGGTGCTGCTCACTAATTTGGCACTAAATGGTGCGCTGGTGCTGGTCAAAGTGGTGAATAATTGCGCAATCACCAAGGGTCACTCCACCAGCATTAGTCATTGGCTTATATGCCTCTGCTCACTAATTAGCGTGCAAATTAATTTGGACTGCAAATAATTTCTTCATTTTCGAATGAGTTCATTGCATATGAAGCCATTGACAATTTGTAGCGAGTAGATTGTCAGGCAGTAAATGATTGCAGAGAGTGACCAATTGAGCCATACGTTGTATGCATGGACGACTAGTGTCATGAATGCATTGAGTGAGTCAAATGTTTTGCCCAATCAGTTTCCTCTGGTTTCAATCATCTGGTCTCCTTGCAATTCCATTCCCCCAGTCTTCCTTCCTTCCTTTTGGCGCCAACAAATTGAGATTGTGAATATCTTCCAAATTAGTGCAACGTTGTAAGGAGAAATTGAAAACTAACTCACTCGCTCACCACTGAGTGAGTGACTTGCTTGAACACAGCCCAATTGAAAGAGAGTAACAGAATCCAGTCGGACTGGAACGAGTCTCATAATAAAACAATGCCCAACAGTGGGGAAGAGCGGAGGAATAAAGGAAGAAAACAAAACTGCCAGCTATGGATTCGATGAATCCGAATGAATCGAATGCAAAATTGAAAGCACACGAATGAATCAAATTGTATGGATGAATACAAGCCAGCCGCATTAATGGAGTCCGTGGAAGAAGAGCAACCAAACACAACCAAGAAAACGAATTAAAATTTCCGCCATTGCAGTAGTGCAGTGCAGTGCACTGGGTGTAGAGGCTCTGTAGAAATGGTGGAAAGAGTGCTCTGCTCGTCATTATTGTTATTATAATTCCTCTTGTACAGATGTTAACATCGCTCAATGCATTGGCAATGTCTTTATCGGGTCTGCATCGAGATATACAAACTGATAGCTGGACGGGGAATTAGAAAATTGTTGCAATTCAAAATAATCAGCAACGCAAAAGGAGATGAAGAACGAAGAAAAAGAAGAACCAAAGAAGAGGCAGCCAAGTCGAATAGTCAATTCTGCCGGTAAGAATGTGAGTGGCGATATGTTCGATATGCAAACAGCCAGTGTAATACCAAACAGGCAGATTTGTCCTCTTGTTCGCACTTGCAAATGGAAATTGCTTTTTACAATCAATTTAAATTGAACTTGGTCATTGGCACATTCGATGGCGAGTGTGAGGGCGAGTGTGAGTGTGAGCAGGCATATAAACAGTGACAATTGACTGGGGACTGAGTCAACACGGCCAATGCACCATCAAGTGGAGTGATGAAAGGAGCACTACCGAAAAGTGTCCTCTAAATTTGAATGGCAAATCAATGAATAAATCGAATTGAGCACCGAATGAGACAAGCAGCAAGAAAGAATGTATAAAATTAAAATGAGCACATTATTGAATTGAACCAGACCGGGTCGAGCACAAAGGCAATGCAAACCGTGCAATAACATCCGATTCGAAAAGTACATTTGCTAACATTTTGCTGATGTTCTGGGACGATTCGATTCAAAGTCACTTCTAGGCTTGTTTGGGTGCAGAAAGAAATTTAATTTCGATAAAACTGACAAAACAAACAAACAAACACGGAGTTAAGTAATAGGCAGAATGAGAATGAGTGCCACATCAAATGGTGGTCATTTGGCAAAGATGGCGAGTGCCCGATGGATATGACTTATAGCATATGAGTGACGCTGTATAGTTCACAAATATACGGACCCAACCAATAAAGAAATCTAAAATGCAATCAAATAAAATATTATGACACAAATAAATAATTAAAACGAATTACGATCGTTCGCAGGAATAGGACAAAATCAAATTTTAACGACACTCGGTAAAGACCTGACTGAGCCGATGTACTTTGGCTTGAAAGGAACTGTGGCCAATGGCCAAAGCAACGGCTGTCCCAATCCAGTGAGTGAGTGCATCATTGGCCGATCATCTGGCCACCAATGACCACCAATGACGGACATAAGTACCTTTCCCAGTAATAAGTGCAACACATCTTTCCCGACCGAAGAATGTGCCAACAAAAACACCAGAAATCAAATCAAAATAAATAAAAAGTGTTCGAGCAGAGAATGGACCAAAATGAACAAAGCAAGGACAAGGCAAATAAATTAGACTTTGTGTGTTGGCTCAATGCTCAATGCTTAGCAACATTTGGACTAGGAATTAAAGCTGTGGATTTGGATGGTGCCGCACTGGATTGGGTTCGGTGCAGCCGGTCGGTACCCATTGGTGCTGGTGGTGGTGCTGGTGGCCACTCTGGTTGTGTCGATGGCGACGGCTTAAATTGAGTGGAGCCAAGCAGAAGGCTAGTTAACGAAAAGTGTCGGACAGAACAAAAGCCAACAAAACGGGCCGCAGAGTCTTTAGACTTTCTGGTGGTGGTCTCGACTCGGTTAGACTTGCCTTCTTAGTCTCACATTACTTATGGCATTTGTGCATTTCTCATGGCGGCCACTCAACTCGACTCGTCTGCCCGATGTCTTGAGAGCGAGTTTGACAAATAGAACCAGCGCCAGCCGACCAATATGGCCACATTGACAGGCAAGTTAAATCACAGTGGACGTTTATTGCCGTCTCGCGTTGCTCATTGCATCTCTCGCAACTTTTCATCCGCGGACCATATAATAATCTTAGTGTTGGCCATTGCACTAATCCAATTTAACTTCAACCGGATAAATTGCATTACAATTCCGCCCAATCATTAATTACCGAGTCTAAATGGAGAAGTGCGCGGCCCATCAAACATAATTCGTAACGATCTGTGAGTCTGTGAGTCTGTGAGTCTCACTCATCTCCCAGCGAGATATAATTAATTTGCTCGTAAAGTAGTGTTCTTATTTATGTTTACACTTGCTTTTGTGCTTGTTACACACTCAATTAAGTGTATGCAAAATTGAATTCATATGTGCCAAATTGCGTTATTTCATATATTACATTGTGTTGGGCTGCAGCTCTAATTTAATTACCTCACAATGGCAATCACAGTGCACACATTCCGAGAGCACTCTTGCCAGTGCATATCGATTTAATGTCCTCCACTCGTCCACATTCGGTCGTCTGTCTGGCACTTGGATTTGCCGGACTTACTGCACTGCTGGGGCTTTGCACTGGCACATTACAAAACTTTAAACCTGTCCGCTCAGTTAAAACTTGCAAGTGAATATTCACGCCAAGGCGTTAAAACGGCAAAATAATTTCATTTTAAATATCAACAACAATAAGGGGTAAAGAGGAGGGAAGGCACAACTTCACTGGGTCCATGTGTTTGTATGGGTTTGCACACTTCTTAAGTGAACTATTCGACCGTGAAAGGAGCGCAAATTGAAATCTTCGCATAATATAATGTGCAGTGCAGTGCTGTGCTGTACAAAAGCAATGCAAAGGAAAATGCCTTACCAAAACAGAAGCTCCACAAAGGGCACCAAAATACAAGCAAGGCCCATTGAAAGGCACTCGGTGCGTTGTGTGTTGTGCACGGGCACATTGTGGCTTGGCTGCAAGGCGATACTCGATAAGGTGTATTGGAGGACACTTGTGAAGGACACTCGGCACACACCGAAAGTGGCAATCAAACGGCATCTCATCTCTCCACACAATGCTTCAACACTGGTCTCATCTCATCCAACACCTTTCGGTCTCATCTCGTTTGACCATTTCGGTAGCTTTTTGAAACACTACACCGAGCCATCAAACAGAGCAATGGTCATTGAATCGAATCGAATGGCAAATTAAATAACCATCGCAGTGATTGAGACAATAGCGCCTCGCTAATGGTAGTAATAACAGGCTTCAGTTGGACCATACTTTAAACGGACTTTTATGTGGGGTGAGTGCATTTGCTCTACTCTATTCGATACTCGCCAGGCACAAAAGATGACCCTATGTGGTCAGTCGGGTCAGTTGTGTGTGTGTGCATTGTATGAGTTATTGCCGACTTGTCTGACAAATGATTTCGTTGTGCGTCCAATCCAGTGAGGAAACTGACCATTCTGCTGTTGCTGCACTGTGAAATCGAAACTGGGAGGCGTGTGCGTGCTGTGCGGTAGACGGAAAGGTAAAGTCACACAATTAAGGGGTCACGACAGGCCACGCAGAGGTCACCTAAATACGACAGGCGAAGACACATGCCAAATCAGTTGGTGCCTCCTGTGCTCGTGTCCTCAGCCTCGGTCTGGTCTCGAGTGCAGTTAGGTCAACAACACACTGCACAACGTAATCCGAAAAGTTATTGATTCGCAAGTGAGGCGATGTTTTGACATTTCTATCTGGGACACTCACACAAGCATTGTGAAGTGCTCACGCTGTCAAATGGTTGTGTCACTGCTTTGGCCGTGAACAGTGGTAACCTAATACAGGGCCAACATGATTGCACACATACCTGTCGGTATGGCCGTGCCACAGATTGGCTGATAAATCGACTCGATCTGCCACTGAGTGCACACGGGAAAACAAATTAAAATTTGACTTTAGGTGTCGAAACTATTGAACTGAACTTGTGACTAACAGTTAGTCTGTATTCGTTGTATTCACCATTCCTCGGAATGAAGACAAACAGAGTGAGCCAATGAAGCCCTGTTGGTTGTCATCATGTTCCTCTTCTATTTAGCTTCGTCTAGTGCACTTTCCAATTTGGCTCCATTGATCATAATCACGAGGCTAGCAGCACTACTTTTCGTACTTTCGTTCAAACTTCTGATCGGATCGAAGCACACAAGAAATAAAGAAAGACTCCACCGAACGATGAAAGGACTTGGTCGGTTTAATTGGATCGCCGACAGCGCTGCTAGAGCTCTGTACAACACTGGAAATAGTCTTTACAGTGCGACTTGGTAACCTCATGCTGGTCGTGTGTTTGTCTGGCTTTTCACTGATGTGGTGCACTAGGTCGAGGGTTAGTTTTAGTTTGCAAGGCGATTTCCGAGACAAAAAGCCATTTGGACGATCGGTAGTGCACCAGGCTTGTTTGTGTTGTCGGTATTGCGAAATTCGCTCAAATTACGACTAACATTCAGACAAATCAATCGGAGCAAAGTTTTCACTCGGTCTTATGTCGAAACAGTGTAAATGTGTGTCGTGCATGGAATGCTTAAAGCTTGGCTCAGCACAAACGGACGAACATATTTGGGAGTGATTTGCCAGTGAGCCACTTACCGGTGTGCAAAGTGATGTTTGCTTGTTTGTTAACCTTTATTGAAATGCATTGAATGCATGAGAAATGCACAAATGGCCAATAATGAAACATATTAGAATGCATTCGTGAAATCACTTTAAATCTTTAAAAGACTTAAAATCAATTCGCTTTCACTGGCGCACTAGGAAATGCACTGAAAGCATACATTCGAGCACACTCGAATCCGACGAAATCGTGTCCAAACAATAACGATTAAAATCGCGACTAGACGAGAAAGATAACGAGCCAATCGAGTGGCACACAGGCACACAGGTAGTGGGCCTGGATGATCTATTGAGGCGGCGGAATTGGTCGAGTATGGAGATGTGCCCTATTCATGGTTGGCCAACTAACGAGCCAACAACATCTCCCATCGAACAGGATTAGTCATTCTGTGCGGACCAGCTGAAAGTAGGCCGAAGTGAGTTGGGTCAGACCGAGCCTGGCTCGATTCTTTCCCATTTGTCCGCATCCAATTGTGCCTGTTCGGCTATTTTGATGTGCTCGCCACATTCATGCACTCACATACACACTTGTTATTAGGAAGCATTAATATTGCAGTATCTGTTTGACTCAATTTATAATTGCTATATTTTACCGCCTTTATACTTAACGATAATTGAGGCACACACTAGCACACTCACTCGACCACTTGAAACGATGCGCCAATGAGTGAGTACCAGCAACATCAATACAACATTCAGTGGGCCAACATGGACAAATTGATCATTTGCAACAAATTCAATTTCTGCCAAATTCTTGTTAATTACATTTCGTGGAATTGCACATTCACACACAAGGATACAAGTGAGGGCAATCGCAAAATAATAAACGACTGGCACGTTTTGCTGATGGTACTGTGGCCATGGTGGTGGCAATGAGTGGCCACTCGGGTCTCAAGTGTGAATGTGCGAGCTCGCTCTGTACCTGCAATTATCGAATGTGCACATCGCAGTCCAAATTGGGTCCTTCACTAACGGTGGAGCAGTGTGGTGGTAGTGGTGGCATTGATGTGGCACCACCAGCCCAACTAACAAGTCGCTGATTAGACACGTAAACAGAGGAGACAACGACCCACCGCGATAAAGATGTGCCTTTGTGCTCGGACCAGAAGAATTGCTCACTGTAGACTGAAGGAAAGATTCACTGGCCATAGGCCTGCAGGCAATTCTTGTTGTGTGCCAACTGCATGAGAATGGCACTCTAATGGTGATGCTGCTGGTGACGACCATAGCTCAGTTCGAACTGGTCAGGTAAAGCATTTGGTGAATGCAGCAGTTGTGCTAGCGGTGTGTTAGGCTTGATGCTCCCCACACAAGTGCACTAATTATAAGGTGAGCCCAATTGAGAGAATGCAACTGAAAAGAGGACTTTTTAGCTGGTTTCATTGAGGCAAGTGGTAATCATGCCGGCATTGATCGAGCCGTCACACTGCACATCGAACCTAAATATGTAATCACAGTAATGGCCGTAATTGTCCAACATCAACAGTTACGGCCACACGGTTGGCAATGGAGATGTTCGGCTAGGTGTGTGTCTGTGTCTAGCTGCCACTACCGCCACCAACTTCGAACCTCTCTAATTAAGACCAGTGATTAATTAGCTCAAACCCAGACCGGACAGGTTAGGCAAGCATCCCAGCGAACACACACCAAGCGTAGTGCGCACCAGCTCAGTGTGATCCAATGCCATTCGAACATTATAGAACGTAATTATTAATTAATAAAACAATTTGCGATCAATTTATTGCCATTGCCATATTGATTCGATTTGCTTAGAAGTCCCTTGAAGGGTCGGCAAGTTTGCAAATATGCTCGAATCAGTGTAATCAGTCAGAAGCAGTGGCAATTTAGATTCGCATCAAATCAATTTGCAATTGCTTCGGGACAGACACATCCAATCAATGACCATTCACAGCAGTGTCGAGCACATTCGAGATAAATACTTTCGGACGGAATGTGTCGCTTTGAGAATAAAAACAAATTTAAATTGACAAATTCAACTCAATTCAATTCGGTGTCTAATGAAGTGCCGCTATTTCTCAGAATTGTACTAATAATAGTAAAATTATTAACTAATCTCGTGAATCTCGTAAACCGAATTCCCATCGAGAGAAATGAGTTATCAATAGGGCGTTGTCGTATAGTCTGGAAATGTACCTTTTAATTAAATAATTAATTATTCATTGCATTAGACATATTTGGTCGGGCTTGTGTAATGCCGGTAAGATGTTATATCTAAATTCCATATTTCGAAGTAAATATTGCCAAATGCATGTTCGATGCTTTTGGTGTGCTGTGAACAGCAACAGATGACAGCCTTATCTGATCGACATTGCCACTGCATGGTAAATGCATCTTGCAAGTGTCAATTTGATTATGAATTAATGTGTCCACAGTTTGGTGTGTTGGGAGCTGCCATGGCAAATAACTCTGGTCACTAATCTTCTCAAGTTCAAATTCAACACAAGTTCACCCAGGTGCAGTCCTTTCCGTGGAAATACATTACTTTGGCGAAAGGAAGAATCAATTTCCGAGACATTTCCTAGTTTTATTGCTTCTGTGGTCAGTGCCGAGTCGGGTTAAGTGTTGATCGGCCAAATGGCAAATGGCTCATCATTGCACAATCGTCCATCTTTGTGTTGTGCACTTTGCGAATGCATCAATGCTCTGTTCGCAATAGTAAAGAGGCTAGTGAAATTATAGTTTCGTTCAGTGGTGGCACAGACCGAGAGAGCGATTGTTCTCCTCGATCTCTCTCTCACTGGTCAGTCATCGTTGGCTGTCAATGGAAGCACTAATTTTGATCAATTATCGCTCCTCCATAATCGGTCACCTTGTGTGCAGCCCACCACCACTACGGTACCAGACTGACCTCACACGGTTCGACTCAACCTTAAAGTTTGTTTGTTCATTGTTGCATATTTGTGTTACCACATTTGCCATCGAGTCCATTGAGAGCTCTAAAGCCAGTCACTCATTCACTCTGTCCATCCATCTGTCTGAGTCTGTAAATTCTTGTAAATTTATCTAAGTGCTTTTGGTGAGCGACAGCAAGATATTTCGGTTGACAAGAATGGAGTGATAAGATGAGCAGTGAAAGATGAGGTTGTGTCGATGTGATGCTGACAACGTGTGTCGATCGAGTGGAGACAAGAGTGCGATAACGCAGCAGGTAGCACTACTTTGGTGACAGGTGGATAAATTAATTAAGCCAAATATAAAGTGACACTCGCACTGGACCAACAAATGAGTGAGGCACCGAGGTGAGAGGAGACCACTGAGGCACTACACTCATGACTTACCTGACAAAGTCAAGGTCAATTTTGTCACCATATGGTGATAAACAGACCAGGTAGTTAGATATGCCTGTTTAGATTGCACTGAGATAGTCGATCAAATCTCTATGCAATTGACCGACCGAGAAGAATGACCATGCCAGGCATGAGGCCCAATTAGAATGGTGGCCATTGCAGTCTAGCAGTCTGAGACTGGCACTGTGCCAGTTGCGTGTATTGCATTCGTGCCATGCTTGGTGGCGTGTTAATTGTGCTATGCTCCATAGCCGAACACATTCACAATGCACTAAGTAATTACTTAATGAACCAGCACTGGCACTAAGACAAATTTGGCTCAAGCAAAATAAACCAAATGAGCCACATGGACGATCAACAATTGACTGTTGCCAATTGCTCGCACACCGAGAATGCCACTTAATTGGGACGTGAATGCTCAGCCGTTTGCTCGTGTGCTTTTGTTGGGTGTGTGTGGTGAGGGAGTGCATGAGGCTAGTAGAGGGTATGCTTGCATGCACAAACAACGGTAGTGCGGACACTAATCACAATTATAATAATAAGCAAATTAAGTCATCAATCAAGAGAGCGAACACACACAAGCCAACTGGCGGTGAATGTAGCTGTTGCACGGTCTCACAGGCTCAGTCAGTCACTCGGTCGACGGTCTCATTAATGGCAAACAACTTCATCTTCATCAAATCAGTGCTCGCAAAATGGCAACATGGAATGCCACTGCCACTGCTTTGCTCTGCTTGATCAATATTCATCACAATGCAATCTGCAAACTTTTAATTGACATTAAACATTATTCATTGCACTCACCGAACAGTCGCCACATCTCACATCGCCACATTACCACACCAACCGCTGAACACTGAACATGCATGCAGTGGAATCATTTACTACTATTACTAGCCATCCCAATGGAATGTACCACCAATTGACAAGTCCATATACATACAAATGCAATTGCATCATGCGAGTCAATCATCATCCTCGCGGTGGTCTGCCGTTGTGATTGCAACAATCGAAAGGCCACGAAAATATTCGCAGATTGATGCATTCAACGGAGAGACAAGGAAACAGTAACATCGACAAGAACACCATTATCATGAGCTCACCCAATTAAACAATATCTGTGTGCATTAATTACATAATTGCCAGAATTGACCAAATTGAGATAACTCAACGCGGAGGAGGAAAAAAATAGAATGTTATAAACAGGTAATGCAATTAGCGAACTGAAACAATAATGCACGGGTAAATGTGCAGAGATGCTCGTTGGTAGTGTAATTGAGTAATCGAATATATCTCGTTAGCATTGGTTTAAGTGCAATTAATTAAAACTGGCCGATTTGAGCGATGTGAGACAACTTGGCGTAAAGATGATTTATGGAATGAAAACAGCATTTGAAAGAATATATAAACTTATCTACAGATATACCAATCCAAAGAATTAAAATGTAATTCATATTTTACCATTATATCAGTAAAATCATTAAATTAGTACCTTTGAGAATGAATTGTTTATTCTATATGGAAGATAATCTTTATTGCCAATTTGTTAGCATCAAAGTTTCATTCTACAAAAGATGATCGAATCGTGAATAATTAAAAAGAGACAATTTAATTAGAATGACCTACATCCACTGTAAACAGACAGCTAGATAGATTTACCCTAAAACACGAATTCAATAAAAAAAACTTGAGAATCTGCCCAATCGAGTGCATTAGGCAAAGAGTTGAGCGTGGGAGAATATATCGGTGGAAAGCAGTAAAGTTTGATAATAGGCTGTGGTACTTTACATTGTGCTAACAGCAAACATTGATGAGTGAATGTATTAACGAATAATTACAATGTACCGTAAAGTATATTACTTGTTGGTGCAGTAATAACACACAGCAACGATCATGAGTTTGCAAACGAACCGAAAGCCAAAGTCAACACACTCACAATCACAAACTTAAACTTAAACTTTAAATTGCCTGTGTTGGCGTTTTTAATTTAAAATTGCAAACAGCAACAACACCAAAATGTGCCATTTTGCATTCTCATTCAGGGCATCCACTTCTGTTGGGAAATGGTCTGTAAATTTAAATATTTTTCTTATATAACTTGACTAACTAACCATCGAGAAATTAGGAAAATATTATAATAGATTCCGTTGGGACTTTAGTGTGTGTGTATGTAATGTATTGGCATATGAATCACGGCAACGTAAGGAGATGATGGCACAAAGTGGGACACAATGCTTTTTAGTAGCAAGTCGACTCGATCCATCGGTCGAACAGCACTCAGCTCGTTTTGGTGTAGGCGTTCTGTCAATACATTTGATGACTACATTACGACGACCACTGGGGCCATTATGCAATGAAATGAACATTTGCCGATCAACGAGCAGAATAAGAGAAAAGATGAATAAAAATTGGTGCAGTCGATGTACTCGCTGCCCGAACGAGTCAAATCACTCATTCACTGGTTGGGCCATTCAACCACACAGATAAGTCATTCGGTCGTTCTATTATTACATTATGCAGTGCTCGGTGATAAATTGGCCACCAGTATGGATGACATCTGAGCGTGCACGAATAATTAAAAAACGATTAATTTTGCCAGTAAGTGAAACAATGCCAACATTAGAGTGTCTTACACTGGAATGCATTGGTGCGCAATGAACTGAGAAATATCGACCCAAATGAGTTCAAATACAAAGATCTTGTCGAGAGATCGTTCTAAAGTGGCATAAGTATTAATACTAATGTCCGAAATGACTTGCATGCGAATGGCGCTCAGGTGTGCTGCAGATTAATTTATAACCACGGGTTTGATCGAGTCAGCACAGTAATCGGTGTGACAGGCGTGAGACACGACCGACACTCCGACAAGTACCGCTCACTATAATGCACTCAACTGCACTGGACTTTGAAATGCATTGTAAAACAATTTGCCAAAGTATGCATTCCAGCATGGCACTATTAATCAGATGGACAACACACAACAATATATCCTCTTCAAATGCATTGGCCATTATCGGCAATGCTTGCTGCATACTATTATCATTTGTGCATTATTGCTGAGAGTATCGTGATTTCAGAAAATATTCAAAATGTGATATCAACATATTGGAATTTCAAACATTTCAATAATGCAACAATTTGTATCGATTTGATGCACTCGAGAATGTTCATAGGAGAACTTATTTTGCTATTTATGGATTGGTATGAATTTAATATAATCTATAAACGGACATTTTAGGGCAACAAAAAAAACTTTCACCAGTCCAAATCGAAGGTTCATTTGTAATTAATTAGAATGACTTGTAACGTGACCTCGACTTGGTATTAGTACAACTTGGACACAACAAATGTAATGAGTGTAAGACACCAAGGAATGTCTCGTTAGCACTGGCACTAACGGTGTCGTGTGTGAACGGCATAAATAAAGACCAAATTGAATTAGACCAATAACTGGAGCAAACGAGTTGGACATAGGCAATAAATTTCAATTTCAAAAATGTTACTTTCCCACTAGTTTAGCGAAGTTCACTAATAAAGTTTACAATTAATTATTACTGTTTCATTTAATAGACCAGAGCAAATGTATTACTGAACAGAAGGGAGAACAGACAGGGGAGACATTCATAAATTACATGATCGGATTTGGTGCCTTTTAAATTATGACCCAAACGATATGACCAGTTTCCGATTAACGATTAATGGCTGACAGTTTGTGCTCGGCCATTGTGCTCGATGTGTGTGTGTGTGTGTGTGTGTGTGTGTGTGTGTGTGTGTGTGTGTGTGTGCCCGAGATATCGGTGGCCACCATGTTGGCGCTGGGTAATTGAAAATAAACATGCTGTACAAACTGTGGTGGCAATGAATTAAAGATATTACTCGCTCCACGGGATGGTGATGCTGTTGCTGCTGGTGCAGTACCGCGCGGTGAAACTTTCATACACTCACCCAGACACAATGGACAATAAATTTTCTCATTAAAAATAATAACAAGTGTATTAGTGATGGCGAGATAGAACAAACAAACTATTACAAGTAGACTGAGCAAAGACTGAGACCAAACAGAACAGGACAGACAACAATGGCAACGTTTGTACCACCGATGGACCGAACACATACGGCACCAATCGTAATTAAGCGTGCAAATTCGTGCAATATCGACATCGCGCGCGCCAATTGAGACAAACTTTCTGAGCTGCTCGGTCGGACAATCCGAAACGCACAGGAAAATACATTGAACATCGCTAATGAGCGAAACAATGTGCTGAGGTGAATCTCTCAGTGGCGGTGATGTTGTGCGGGAGACCGAATCGAATCGAATTGGGAGCAATCCATGCTGACGCCTGGCGAATCATGCACAAATCTCATTAGGACTACACACACACGGACACAGCGACTCCATGGACGGTCAACAAAGAGTGGACTGTGAGGTAGTGGACATAGTCCATTAGTGGTGGCACGGATGTAGACCGAAGATATTTATATGACCATTACCGATCCGGTGGTTTAGCTTGCTCTGTCCATTGTTAAGCAAGGATGCCACCGATCGGAACCAATTGCTGCTGCTGCTGTTGCGGCTTGTTTGCATTGCACAACTGTTTGTTGTTGTTGTTGTAGCTCATTAATAATTAGGAGGTAATGTATGGCACAAATATGGTAGAGTATACATGTATTTCATTTTAAAACTTCACCTCACTGTTCACTGCGCGGCATTCTAATTCCACAGTTAAAGCTTTCGGCATGGATTGGCCAAGAGCAAAGAGAATTGTGCCATTCCGAACGGCAAAAAAGAGGAAAAGCCTGTAATATTATATTTGTCTGTGCTACTGTGCATTGTGTGGTGGCTAAAAGCTAAGGCAACACACTCGTCAGTGGACCAAATTGTGCAAGGCATTATTTAACTAAACAGATTGAATAAATACAGAAGGGTGGAAATGAAGAAAGTGCCGCATTTGTCCACACACATGGACTGCACAGCGAGAGTAAATAAACAAGGAAGTTTACCTTAAGTGTGGCAAGAAACAGGAAAGTGGCCAAGTAATTGGCAACCAGTGAAATTTAATTTCCCGACCAGACATAATCAAAACACAGCCAAAAATGAACCAAAACCGCGAAAGTGTGCAATCGACTTTAAATCGATTAAACCGTGAATGGCAATGTGTGAGCAACCATTTCGGTGTGTGGGCCATGTGGTGGTGAAAGGCAAATAAATGGTAAATGGTGACTAAATGGATAAAATGGGTAAATGCTTTAGTGGACTGGTTGCCATTACCGTGACGAATCACTGCTCAAAGCTGACTGAGTTTGAATTGCTCATGCAAAGTGACGTAACGATGATCACTAATAGTGCAAATACGGGAGTATTGCGCAATTGTTGATGTGAACAAACAATGCTCAATTGGTACTAAGTTTGGCGATACAAATCTAAACTGGCAAATGCATGAAATAACTGTGCAAATTGCGATTGAATCAATTAACACATGATAACAAATTACCTGCTGAGTGGTTGAGTGTAACTTTTGTTTGACTAAACCACTTTGGGCAAATCAGCCAAATTAGTGCAATTCATAAATAATTTCGTTTATTTGCTCAGACCAAATACTTGGAGCACTATCTGTATTGGCACTGTGTGGAATCGAGTTTGCACACCAGATTAGGGTCACCATGGGCTATTTAGATGAAGCGAAGCACACCGGGGAATGCTCAATTGGTGCACAAGGACAACTGAGTGTGCAAATGGGGAACAATTAGTGCGCACTGGAACCAGGCAATAATCAACAAATGCCCAGACAGACGGACAAATGCATCGTGCAAATAAAGCAATCACTAATGCAAGTGCACAAACCAGACAGGACAAACACTGCTCGAACCGAACCAAACCCAAATGGATGGATTTAACGATTGCACAGACAAAAAGAGATGGTGAAAGTGTGCTCACTGACGGTCCTATAGACGGACGAGAGCAATCAGACCGACAAAAGACGAACAGAACATTACAGGTGCAGCGATTCGGTTGTTGGTCGATTCGATTGCCTGTCAAACAGAATGACTTGGCATGCTAATGACTTGCGATTGTGCTGATCTGGCCAACCTCGCTTATTGTTTGTTTGTTTGCTTATCGACATTTAGTGGCTTTGGCATAGTTTTTGACATAAATTATGTGTCCGCCACGATCGAGACACGAGTGGTCTAGTTCGGACCGCAAAAGGGGGTAATGGAGATGCAAACACGATCGCAATGAGACTCACATTGCTGTCGCTCAGTGCAGTAAACAAGCGAACCTGCCAACTGGGCCAGTGAGACAAATAGGCAATTCACCAGTTCACCGGGCACCCTTCCCGGACAGCCACTTTGAATCGAGGGCCAACTGAGGTGTGTGTCGACAAGAACCACCGCAAAAAGAACAAAGAAAATTCCGACCCAAAACGAAGCAAATATATTGGGCCTGGCACCTCACACACACAGCGTTCACATGCACATTAAGCCTTCATGCCAATGAAGACGTGTGTCAGTGTTTGCCAAGCACCAGCCCAAATCGATACCTGTTCTGCTCACAAGCCTAACGATGCTCATTTGTGGCCACATGCCACTCTTCACTTATTCAAACTGGCAACATTCACCAATCATTCGGTGGAAAGGTTTGGGAAACACTGCAATCAGCCAAATGAAGCACGCCAACTTGTACAGCAGTGAAGCAAAGTTCTATTTCCCTTTCATGTTGGCCAATAAAGTTATGCCAGCAAACTCATAATAAACAACAAGGAGACACGAGCGTAAATCTTCAAGCCAACAAAAAAATCGAACAATCAAGCAAATATGGATAAAAACGTCGATCACACAATGAGCGGACCAATGAATGTGCCAATAAAGGCACACACACACAAGCAACGTATGAGCGAATTGGGCAAATATTCCATAATTAAAGTTAGTCAATTCGGTGTGGCCAGATTAGAGAAAAAGCCAAAGAATCTAGCAGCTTAAAATAATAGAATGGAACAAGCCAAAAGTTAAGTTGCACTTTGTGTTGGACAAATCCTTAGCGCAACACCAAATGCCTTCTTCAGGCATTCTTTGTGTGCGCTGATCAATATCGGTGGCATACAGATGTTTCCGAATGAGACACACAACACAACCGGTTGAGAATATTCGGCCAAATTGTGAATAAAGCACAGCACAGCAGACACAAGCTTTCATCGATTCGTCCCTTTGCTCGACACAACACAAAAACCAACACAACAACACAAAGTTATTATAACAAATTCATGATGGAAAAATATAATCGAAACTTTTGACGTTGTGGTGATGGCGATAGTTGAAGAATACATTCTATCAGTGAAGAATTCGTGTGAAGCTCAATGGCCCAAGCACGGAATAGTCCGTGTGGTGAGCGGCTAAATGGCATTTGGGTGCAAGACAAAGTATGCAAACAATGCACATGCATATGAATATTAATGACCATTAATTATGTATTTGCAATTACTATTATACATGCTAATTATTATTAATTCATTCGACGTCCATTCACTCACTCATTGCAGTGCTTTATCATTGGTTGGCTATTAATGAATGTGATGCTTCACTTTGTGCACTCTATTGACAGTGCAATTGCACTCACTGTGTCTGTGTACGTTTGCATGTGATTCGAACCAGTAAATGCGACCGAATGCAAAACCAAATAATGAAATATTGATTGAACCACACTCAAAATGCTCCTAGCAAAGGGGACTTTAAATATTTTCAATTTGCTTCACAAAACAAAAGTCGGATAAACGATTTCTCTTGAGCCAAATGCAAAGTTATATATTTACCAAAATAAAATTAAATGAGCCAATGAATGGCACACACAGTTGTACATAAATAAATTAAAAGGCCTCCCACCAACGAGCCCTGAATTGGTGCACAAAAGTGGATAAATTAGCCAAATCAAACAAAGTAAAGTCACAAATTGCTGAGTAGGTCTGGGGCAATGGCACCGAGTGCAGGGTTTCGGTGAAGGCATGTATTCAATCACAACCAACACAGGCAACATTCCAACCAGTGCAAGTGCCCTATTATTTATTGCCTCAGTGGTAATGTCTCCTCTCGGTACAAATTACCACAACACACCAATGGCAACGTACTCAAACGAGTCAAGTGTAGCAAGCTTGTAACAGTACCGACACCGTACGAGCTGGTTCTGCCAGTAAATTGGATCGATGCAGACAGTGACAAAACACACACGAGACCAGAATGATACTTGGCCCAATCTGTAGTACAAAAGATTGGCTAAGCGAGATGAATGATGACACCCCAACAGTGAGACAATTCGTTGCTTTCTATTGGGACACATATCTGCACAAGTGCACATTACCGTTTGGTGAATGGAATGGCACTGCAGGTAACTTCAAATAGAATGCATATTGAATGAGCGTTCAATGATGCAACAGTCATAAATATGGCCGAGTGATATGTCAAGACATTCTATTAGACGTCAAACGCGTATTCTTCGCATGTCAAGCCAATCAACAAAGAAGCAAGACACAGTGCAAGCCAACGATAAATGGCGAAGGAAGGCGCCGAGCCTCGACCACAACTCGGTCCATGTCTAATGCGTAATGTGTCATGCTCATCTCCAAATAAATTCTCCATCACTGCCTTGCCTTACCTTCGTGTGCAAATCAATTCTGTTCGTGTTTGCAAGACTCAAACACTGACTTGATTCTCGTTTCATCACTGTCAGGCTCCATTTGAAGGAGTGTGTGTGGTCAGGGAGCGATATCCGCGATGAGTCCATCTCACATTGTGATGGCAGCCGAGAAAATTGTGTCAAAACCAGCCAAATTCTTGACTTAATTAAACGATATTTTGTGTTGATCAATTTGCTTTACTCAAATTATCTTATTCTCGTAAACTGTTCTACTATAAAAAATGATGAATATATGATATACTTTTGTAAACACGATTTATGCATTCGTGCAAATCTAAGTATTTCTTGCAACTCGTTACGAAAGTAGCAATTTGCTCCATTTTCTACGAACAGATTTGTCTGCCTTTCTCGGTATGACTTGTGCACGGAAAGAACAGTGATCAATTTATTTGGTCATTACAATGCACTCACAAAGGATTTCAATACGAAAGTCAAGGGTGGTCTAACAAGTGACTATGCCACAGTAAGATGTACCTCACATTACAAATGTGGAACAAGTGAGTTAGGACTAATTGTGACAGAGGGACTAGGTGAGATGTGTTATGTTCGTGTGTTGCTTCCATTAGCATCTATTGGCCCAAACATTGGATTGAGGGTAAATTGTTGCGCCAACATGAGAGAGGATAATTGCTGCTGCTGTCAGACACACTGTAATCACTGGTTCTGTTCGAATGCTTATGATGAAAGTGAGCACGTAAATTTAACTTGACAATTATTACTGCTCAAGAATGCGACTTTGATCGACTCAAAAGTAAATTGGGCTGGGAGAAAACGGTTGAGGGTAACAATCAATTTTAAGTACACAAATTGTTTTCAATGTTTTGCCAACAAAATAACCACCAAACTTAAAATTCAACAAAAAAAAGTAGAAAACCTGTGATCGATTCCCATTAATTGAGGACAAAGGTGTGGCTAAGGCTCAAGTTTGCGATCTAAGCGAAAATAGATAAATTCGGTGCACATTTGAATACAAACTGACTGACCGAGCGGTGGGTAGAGTGACTGTAGATTGATTTGAAGAAAACAAAACGGAAATTACTCGATAAAGCCGTGTGTGTCTATATTTGCAATGGGTTGCAATGAATTTTAAGAGAATTAATTCAATTTATTGATAGCAATCAAATGAATTTATGGGAATTCAACCTAAGATTATGAAATTGAATTTGGTTTATAAATTCAACAATGAAGCAGACAGTAATAAATAAAATATAATAATTGTACATAAAGCATAATAAATTCATGTTAATGTTGGACAATTAACCGAAACGAGATTGACTAGACACTGTAGTGATTACAACATGCAAAAATTACTCGAGTAATCGGACGATTTGTTGTGATGGCAGTTAGTGGAGTAAAGTGATGCGTTGCGGTGTGTGTGCTCTTAAATCATTCATTCCGCCGATGTGTGAGAGTGAGGCAGTGGTTATTAGGGAAATATTGACAGATTGAAAAATAATGAGAGATTTCGGTGATGTAAATGTGTATGTGCGAGGCTTCGTGTGGAGTTGCCCACGAGAGATGGTGTCGGCAGCAGCACATTGGCGGCAACATTGCCTCCACCTCCTCAAGCTCATTAAAATCGATTCGAGCCAAAATTATCACCATCAGGCTATAAGCAAACATGCAAAGCACAACCGATTGAAGCCATCGATGAGTGGTGAGCATGAACGGGCAATCAAAATTGTATCACAACAACCGACCAACCAAATATAGCCAAGAGAGGGGTTGAGGTAGTGAGTTGATAGGGAATTGATAGTGCTTCCATGGTGGCGCGATCGCTCGGTGATGCAAATTAAAAATTGAAAAGATGAGAATGCACCGAGGCACTCACTTGTGCGAGCAAGCAAGCCTAAGAAAAGAAACGAGGAAGGAAATCTCGTCGAGCAAATAGATTCGGCTAAGACTGCAATGATTTCGATCATTAATTAATTATTCATGGCATGGTTGGCCAATGCACACTGAGCTCACTCTCGAAAAGACTCGGTTGAGATGATTTTCACCAGAATTATTGCTTCGAATCTAAATAAATGTTTATTATTCAATCATTCAAAAATTCACCATTTCCCAAGAACTGAAGTATCAAACTAAAGTTGTAGTGCAATTAAAGTAAAATATTTCTAGTAGTTAAAAATGTGTTACTGCCTTCCGAACAATATAGATAATTAATTTAAATACCTAAAAGGTCAAAGGTCGACAGTTAAAGTAATGTTCAATGATGAATGAGTTTGAACGGACTGGGCAAGCAAAGATGAAGTGAACATGGCAGTAGAGATCAACAAGTTTGGTCACAGTGTCCATCAGTGCAATGTCAGTGCAGCGAATCGTTATTGATGGATATGATCGAATCGGGTGCGTTGAAGCCTACTAGATCGATTGAGTGAGAACAGGAGAACAATGCAAAAAGTGCACTATGGAATCATCACTAAATATATAAATGCAATGAGCAATGAGCAATGACTATTGTGTTTGGATGTGCATGATCAGTCAAGTTGGCTGGTGCAATGGTTAATTGACCTCTGAGCCAAGTGGCACACACTTTCTCACACGGAATTTCATTGCCACAATTAGCACCGCTAATTAGTGGTAGCAGTCATCGTTTGTCCTGTTCAGCAAAAGTCAATCAAACTCTACCCACACACTGGTTGGGCCAACCTGTATGCGCATTAATTATCAACACCAATTATCGTTTTACCTCATTTTATCTCAACTAATTAACCAAGCACAAGTTTTGTTGTTGAGTAAACGTTCGCAATTTTGTTGTGAGAAAGTTCTCAGTCATAATTATTCATTTAATATAAAAAATAAATAAAAATAAAAACCACTGCAATTTTTAGCATTCAAATTAAATTTAGATTTATTAATTTGAGAATGCTCGCAAGGCAATAAATAGAACGAGTTTTTAGTACTTTAATTGAATTGGCCTCGCTATGGGTTGTTGTGACTCGAAACCGAAAGACCAAAAGATCGCAATTACTGTTAAAGACAACAAAAGTCTGACAATTCTCGCAAAAAACAAAACAAAAAAAAGTTGCCAATCAAAAGATTGATATGGCTGGTATCAATAAAACGTAAGTCAGTCTTCCAGAAGTGTCTTAATAATTTTGGTTTTATTACTACATTAGATTGGTTGAATCTAACCAAGGTGCGAATGTGTCACAGAGCAAAGTTAAAGTGAGCAAACTTACCAATCAGGTGGTCTCCAGCGATGTGAACAGAAATGTTGAGCCCAAAATGATTTCCTCAAAGGAAAACAAACCGTCCTCGAACATCACGGTGACTAGCAAGCAGTCGATAATTGGATCAAGCTTCTCGGGCCAATCGGTGCTGGACTCGAACATTTCCAAGACCTCCTCCAGCAAGGTCGATCAGTCAAACGGTCAAAGTCCATCTGCGAGTTTGGCAAAACCAAATGAGTCTACCATTGGCGATTCGTTCAGTCAAGCATTTGAATCAATCAAAAACAAACAAATGAACAAAACAAGCTAACAATTGTAAGACCAGATGCATTCCACTTATCAAACCACAATTGTATCACATATGATATATTAGCCTCAAATAATAACTCACAATGAAAAATTTTGTTGTTGCTTACTTTTTAACACTAAACATCAGTAATGTTGACAGCAACAACTAGATGGCACTATTGGTTACAATGGCTGCAATTGCATTGAATTGCTCAAAAAGGTTATTTTCAAATTTGAAAATTCCAAATCGCAAATTTATTTGTGACTACTCGGTATGCATTTAATATTTCAAATTATAAATTGAAAATAAAAAATTGTTGGTGCAAATTTTTTGTGGAACCCACTGGGGACATGTGATTTTGTGTTTAATTTATTTTAATTTGTAATGTTTTGGTGATACAAAATTGGGCAATGTTCAAAGTAGTACATTGCTTACTTGTCTCTAATCCCAAAATGATCCAAACCGTTCCTCACTTTCAGTTGTATCAAACCTATTGAGCGTACTTTAATGGTTTTTAGAAAGTATAGAAAGTCCTTGTCGATTTACTTTCTTTATGATTCTCAATAAGCCCATAAAATCTTTCAACTTTCACATTAAATTTCAACAATTAATTTAATGCATTTTACAGTTTATATATTGTTATTATGAGTTTTTTAACACTAAAGTTACGGTTTAGTAGGACACACTTATGCTTCTAATCGTCTTTATTGTTAACACGATATATACAACAACTCGGGCAACGCCGATACTCCAACTGGCGTGCTCCTCCCTCACACATGCTATATACACAGCTAGGTCCGTCCACAGAGGACGTTACCTCGAAGGATCTAGAAAGGTCCAGGTGATGGCGACTGCAGCGCCATCCCCTACACTAACAATTAATTAAAACTGAAATTGTTTGACTAAATATATCACTTGAGAAATCAGAAATATTTTATTTTTTTCTATAGAATTATAATTTATTATCATACAACAATATGCTCAATTTACATTTCCTGAACAATAAAATATCTAATCAATAATCTAAAAATAGCAATTCATCCTGTGGTCAAGTATCAATGACACTGAGCAATAGCACTACCAACAGGTACCAACCAAAAGGAAGCAATGCCAATGACACCGCGAGTGACACTTTCGACTTCATTACACTGACAGGTAATCTACACTAATGCAGCGAGACTCTCCTCACGCGTACAACTGGACAGAGAAGCACGTTTGTTTACAGTTGTGCCACCAGTGCAATCAATCGAACATAATGCACGTTATGGATTTTACGAGCGCGTGATCTATAATTAGCACTTGCCGTGTGGGCCTGTTGTTCTCTCTTGGAGACAGACTGTGCAACACAAAATTGTGTCTTGTCTTGCCACTGTAGAACACAATTAGCCTAACAAGCAAAGTGACTTACAGAGGGTGATTTCGTTTGTGCAACTAATGAATGCTCTGTGGCCCTGAATCGAGCTATAAAAGAACTCGAACCGAATCACTGGAACCACAACACACCAAGTGACAACAAGCAAACCTGTTGCATCGAACCAACACTTGAACTAACAAAAGTCGAATCACTCTCACCAAAACTTACCAAAATGAAGATCTTCTCCATTTTCTTCTTGCTGGTTGTCCTGTTGGCCGTCTTGTCGCCATTTGCTTTGGCCCAACGTGGTCGCGGTGGTGGACGAGGTCGCGGTGGTGGTGGTCGAGGATTCGGCGGACGAGGCGGTGGACGTGGACGAGGTGGTTTCGGAGGTGGCCGAGGACGTCGAGGTTAACTGGTTGCCTCATTACTAGTGTACCAAACTAACGGTTATTCTACATTCCCAACCGTCAACATATTATCTTTACATTTACGCTGTTTGTATTCAATAACCATTTATTTCAAACTTTATACTTTATACTGTTGCGCGCTGATTTCATTTTACAAAATTTGTTTGTGACACAAATAGATGACTATCAATAAAAATCTTAAAGGTTAAATTACTGTTCGTTTGAAGGCAACTTTCTCTTGAGGTAGTTTATGTCATTAAGTTAATCACAAGCGTTCAATTGGTCAATCAAATATATTTTATCATTGAAATTGGACATATCCATTTGAAACAATCTAATGTTTGTGCAAATATTCATATGTTCAATTTGGAATAAAGTAAAGCTTTTCTTCTCAATAAATCGTTTCTCTTTTGTAAGGTCAAATGCTACACTCAATCAATAACTCGTTCAGGTAATTGATAATACTTGATTTATGTTGAATGATAGTCGCACTCATTCAATTGTCTGTTTAGTTGTAATTTAAAAATTACTGTTTACAGTTAATAAATTTAACGTAATTTAAAGTGTCATAATAAAATTTTCCAAAATAGATTTGTTTACTGTTATAATTCATTGTCATATTTACAAACCCAACACCGATGTGTTTATCTACGAAAACAATCATAATATTTTCCATTCGATTCTACTTTTGCACTCATCTCATATTTAGCAATTTTATCCTCGATGCATATTGAATTTAGTGCATTGTGCACTGCAATGCACAAGTCGAATCATAACGATTCTTCAAATGGCAAGTCAGTAATTAATGAGTCTATAATTACATTGCACTGATATAAATTATAACGTCTTAATTATGGACTTAATGTCCACTAAACGAGCCATTTAATTTGCTTGATCGTCTTTGATTGAACAATTGCGTGGCACCGACTTGAAGTACCACCAGTCCCATCCCTGGGAGTGTCCGGCTAGCCTGTAACGATGTCCGTGTTACTATTTTGCCTTAATCTTGATCTTGAATTTAATTAATTTTCCACTTGAGCAGTAGTAAACAATAATAAAAACCTAATAACAGTAATAAAAGGCAAATGACAATGGCGTGTCTTTACATGCTCGCTATGTTGTTGCTGTTGTATGCAAAGGTGACATTAACATTGGCACGTTCTCCACTCGAGAGTTCCATCGGCAGTGTTGTGATCAATCAGCTCACACGTCATTTTCTGAGAAACCACAACACCGGCAGACAATTCACACGTTAATGTCTTCTCAAGGCAAACAAAGTTCAACAGCCAGAGCGGAAACAGGAAAGTGGACAGTAGAATGATCAGTCAGATCACTGTCGTCAATGCGGGCTTGTCTTTCGAAGACATTGAGGACACTTGTGCACAGTAGTAAAGCTGTCAAATATGCGATATTTAACATATTCATAGCCGAGTGCAATAATTACTAATGCAATACGGTAAATGCACTTAATAGGCTGCTAATGTAAGGTCGTTTGTTTGATGAATCGGCCACTCTGCTTGCACTCAACTGATCACTGGCAAATTAACTTTTAACCTTTTAGATCACCGTTGCGGTATGAAATAATTTTCCAGTGCTAATAATAACACAGACACAGACAATCAATTAGCGACAATTCTCAAGTCAATTCGTTGCGACCGAATATGGAACTGCAGATTAGTGAATTACTCCAATGCAGTTCTGTGCTGGTGCATACGATTAATTGTAGACAAACACGCAAGCAAAGCACAAGAAATACGACTACTATTTGGCACAATTACTAACTCATATGGCATAAACTGCTAAAGAATAAAACAATTAATTATGGTCTGCACAATTAATTATCGAATCTAAGGACGAGTCAAACTGATTACTGAGAAATAAATCATCAATTGTGTTGTGTCGTGTTTTTGATTATTTGCGACTAGGGCACCAAACGATGACGCATTTTGATTGCACAACTTGATTGACATTTTTCGATGAATTGTATTTGATTGGCGAGATAATTGCTGCTTAGTTAATTTTTAGACAATTAAAATTGTAGCTAGAAAATAGTTACGTGTATGTATTTAAAAAATAATAAGAATTTAGTGCTTAAAGAATAGAGAATTTTAAATATGATGTAAATTGCGCTATGCAACCATAAACAATTTGTTGACATCGAATCAATGGCATCGAAGTGTTTATTCTGCCATCTATTGGCTGAAATTGTGACTAAAATTTCTTTTTGGTAAATGTTGAAATCAAAAAAATACGACAAATGAACTTCAATTTAAACAATTAACACTTTCGATCCTTTTAATTTTTCATTGCAAAAGTAATTTAATAAATTAGGTATGTAAATCAGTTATTTTGATATAATTTACAATAATTTCGAATCAAAAAATGACTACTGTTTAAACATTTTGAATCAAAATTTTATTAATTCATTTATCATTTGGTGACTAAATTTGCAAATGTCCTATTTAAAAAAATAAAACAAAATGCTTTAATGCTAAGGAATTCAAATTGAATTCAATAATGCAATCCAAATATTGTAAGGGCTTTTTATTTATGATTTGTACAATGTTGAAATAGATTTTGCCAAACCATTTTGATGATTAATGATATTATTCTGATTGGTGAAAGCTGTCAATTGAATCTTATTGTATGCCTCGATTCACCTGGTCACCTTCAGTTGATTTGAATAGACTCGCTTCAATTGGGCTCAATGTAAATACGATATACAAATTATGATAATTACCTAAGACAAAAGTTTACTCGACTTTAGCATAGTCAAACTCAAACTGTCCTGTTCCTGTTTGGCTTTAGTGTGACACACTTTTGTTTTAATTTATCATTCTAAACTTGCCCATAGATGTAACTATGCTAATGTCCAATCTATGCCGCAACTTGCAAGGACAGCGTAGACCTCGACTGCCAAATACGGTGTCAAAATTACTAGCCAATTTGTTGATTGTATTGTAAAGCAAGAAGATATAATACATTATTTGGGTAATATTGTCCCGTTGTCAGTATTGGCACATCTAGTATCACTTCGAATTCGATTATCACTCATTCTGAACTAAATGTCATGTGAACAAACATAGGCCTCACCTTATACCATCTTTGGACTGATCAAAATGGTCGCATAAGGTACATTAGTTCATTATCTGAAATAATGGAAAACTTCACTACTCCATTAAATTAACAATCAATTCTTGTAAATCCTGAGTTTTTGGCTATTGTAATACTTCGAGTTCATAATGTATTGGTATCACTTGATATTTCACAACACCACAAAATATCATTAATGCAACATTTATGAAAATCTAATGGAGAATTAATTGTTTTGCTGCTTCTTTTGTTGGTTCGATATTGAGAGTATTGCAACAAAGAAAATTACCAAAACATAGGAACATTTCGTGTGCAGAATCATTAAGCAGAAACAAATTTGGTTTTAGGAGCACTAATTGTGTATTGACCAGACTGTTTCCATATGCTTGCTTTGGATATTTGGAAAAAATAAAACTTCATTTATTAAGACTTCTTATTCTGTCTAATATATTTAAATTGTAAAAAACAAAACAAAAACCATTAGCAATGAATGTAACAAAGCAAATTACTTCATTCAGATCACTCATTCAATGACAATGTCGTAATTTCTTTTGCATTGAATTTGTAATTTGATCGATTGAAATGTATATTTAAACTTGTGATATTAATCGATATTTGTGCTTGTTTGTACTTGTTGGCTATAAAAATCGATCATAAATTGAGTTTCATTCTTTCTGATCAACTTGCCAATTCAGTTTCACCAAGAATTGATTTTGGAATACACCTGAGATTCTGTGATCAGTTTCTATTCAAACTGTCTTTCAAATTTCACCAAACAATCCAATTAACGTACTACCAAATAGTTTATTATATTTATTCAGTTTTTCAACTCGGCTGGTCGTTGGAAGTGTGTTTTCCCATCGTTTATATAATTCCAACTTCTTTATAGTGAGTACATTTGTTAGTTTTAACTTGTTAATTTGTCAAACTATTATTAACTATTCTACTGGATTCAATTGTAGTCGTGTTGCAACTCACAACGTGGCAGCACATCTTCGCTAACACTGTTAGACTAAAACTTTAGTCTAAAAGTTAATATCACCTGAAAACTACAATTGGACTTGCTTGGCATTGTTTTGATGGAAGTAAACAAAAATGTGATATCGCACATAATCTAATACTACAAAATCAGGGCTACAGGACATGTCCAACAAAAAGACATCTCCGCAAAAATGCACACTTTGTAAAAGGCGTTCCCAGGGGGCGGAGCTTGTTTTTGCGGAGATGTCTTTTCGCGGACTTGTCTCAAAAACAATTAAATTTTAAAATTTTTGGACAAGTCCGCGAAAATAAATTTAAAATTAAAACGCAACTAAATTTCTGTTTTGATGGTGAACTCAGAGATAAATTGTGATTATTTATACTTGTAAAAGATATTTCGATAGCTTTTGAAATAGAATATAAAGCATGAATTTCTGTTAAATCATCAACTAGGTAGGCAAAAGGAGATCGAACAAACTGAGCTTTGCTTACATATAAATGTAATCCAAACCTCATACTCTAATCATAATTGAGTTTCATATACTATGCCCATTTTCTGGTTGCCCAAGTGCAGATATATTTGTTATGGAAAACCTTTTTGTGTTAAAATTTACGATCTTAAATTCTACTTCAACTTCTTCGTCATTTTTTGGCACCTCAAAATAAATGTACAATTTCAATGTGTGCAGACTGGTTGACCAACTTTTAAGCAACAGAATTATTTGATCGATTACACTCGATTTAACATCCCAGGATTTTTCTCCAATACAAATCGATGGACGAACGCGTCGAATTGAAATGCAGAAAGAGCTCACATTGGGCAGAAGTTGTGCAATTTGTTTTGCCGACTGCACATCGAGCCACTCAAAGTTGAGTTGATTTTGTTGATCTTTCAATGGATCAAACAACACATTCGAAGATTCACGGTTCAACAATTGTGCTTGATGAGGGATTTGAAAGGGTGAACGTTGGATAAATCGTTTTGGATCTTTGCCCATTAAAATGGTGAGATTGGTTCGCTTCGAACAAACAATCAGTTGGATGCGTTTCCAGGCGGGACAGACTTGATCAATTCGGAGTAGGCAATTTTGAAAAGATGGTCTGCAGACATTTGTCTGGTAGTTTATTGATGCTTCTCATTGTAAATCTTATTGGTCTTCTATTAGCTCATGGAATGGAGATTTTTTCAAACTTATGCTTTGAAATCTTTAAATAAAACGTTCCGACAACGTTTTTACTCGTTCAATCTTTTTTAAATCATAAATCATAGAAAATATTTTTGGACAAGTTAGCAAATCTTTTATATTTGGCCAGAAAATCGGTGAAAATGCTTTTAATTTTTTGCAAATGATTATACACATTTTATTGACTTAAAAAAACGTAAATATGACCATAAACCGATTTTCGCGGACTTGTCTCAAAGAAGATATTTTGGACAAGTCCGCGAAAATCGGTTTATGGTCATAAGAGCAATGTAAATAGCGTTGATATTTTAGCACACAATTTTAAATGTCCGGAATAATCATGAAAATTAATTTATGATTTAACAAAGGTAAATTATTCACTTAAATCCATTTTTGCGGACTTGTCTTTATTAACGATTCGGCTGCGTGAGTGCGCTATACAAAACAAACAAACAAACAAACATGTCGGTGGAGGACGTGAGCACAGATGCTAATGCATAGTAGAAGTGTGTTAGTGGGTGTGTAAGTGTGTGCGTTTAAGTGTATCAAAATCACTTGCTCAATTTTGATTGGCTGAAGTGCTGCATTCTTACATCAACAGTCACGTGATGTAAACAAACAGATGCAAGATTGTCATGATTGCATGTTGTAGTCATAAAGATTGTATTGCTGTTTTGTTTTGCTATATTTGACCAACCCAATAATATCCTATTAATGGTGTGTCACGGGATCTCTTTTGAATGCATTTCCATCTATTTTCAGACCAATAAAAATATTTTCGCGGACTTGTCCCAAATGAATTTCGCATGAAACAAGTCAATTTTATGACATATTTACATCACTAAAATCGTCATAAAATGCTTAAAATCATTTGCGAAAATATCAAAGTCGTTTGCATCAATTTACAGCCAATAACAACATTTTCGCGGACATGTCCAAAAAGAATTTCATGTGAAACATCCGCGAAAGTTTTTGTAACATTTTCACAACTCTACAACTTTCATGACCTTTGACTTGCCCAACAAATAATTCCCAACTGATTGTGCAAAAATAAATTCCTTCAGAATAATTCATTTAGTGCGTCTTTTGTTTATCCATTATTATTTTGTTATACAATCTTAAGACCTTAAGACTAATTAGTTCATGACAGAGTTACGATATGGTTATGTACTTTTTAGTACAAATTTTCAAATCACAAAAACAATTTTGTATCACACAAGGGCACAAAACTCTTTGGTTGCTGATTGTTTGCATTTGTATTGCATATTTTGACTTCTAGATCTAGTATGAATGATAAACTAATTATTAGTTACTAATATGGACTAGAGAAAAGAAGGGTTACGAAATTATCATATTATGAACTTCTAGTAAGCGTACAACAATGAATTCGTTGAATTTAAGTTCAGTGTTCAATCTAATAGTCGATGGACCCTCGACGATGGCACTTCACATCCAATTGGCTTGGCAGAGTCACGTTAAGCTGTGTAAGTGAGCTCGAGATGATCAGCGATCATTGATCCGTAACTCTTGTCCGATTGGTACACTGTTTCCAATTGCCACTAACAGTCACTCTACAAGTAACAAACAAACTCAATTCGGCTTATCTTGGGCCCAGAGACACTATGGCAAGGAATAAATCAAGAAAACAACTATTTATGGCGGTATCTTAAAAATAAATTATTAAATTAAATTAAGACATCTCCGCAAAAATAGGCTCCTCCCTCTTGAAAAATAAAAATAAAATAATTATTTTCGCGGACTTGTCTTTTCGCGGACTTGTCTCTCCCCCAAAATCAGCATATCGGCCTCGATACATTTGCTCATGTTTAGCTGGTTATCGTATGATCTATTCAACCATCGTCCACTGTCATGAACCACAAATCATCGCGATTTGTTTGTGAAACAATTTCACATTGGCTACAAATTGAAGAAACTTCTGTGCAGTTAAATTTAAACATCGACTTTGATATTCGGCTTCAAGAAGGGAATTCTTCTATTTGGGTTTCTATTGCTCAACTTTCCCGTGAGCATTATTCTAGCAGCGTCCTCAATCTCTGGAAGGTACAATCTACAAACTTGTCTGTTTATATTCATTTTATGATAATGTCTCAATATCATCAATCAACATTTTATTTAATCTATTTTTGTCAATGTATACCAAGAGAATTCATTATTGCAGTGAAATATTATTTGGACTACCTGTGGCCTGTGGAATGATTATGCACAATATTACCAAACCAACAGTTCATAAACAGTATGGCCTCACATCCGTCCTATGGACTAATCAAAATGATGACCTTTGTCAAAGTAAGTTATCATATTTTATAAAATATATGTAATAGGTCAATCGGTCTATTTATAGTTTTGGTTGCTGTACTTTGAATTTCTCATGTACTTATACCAAATAGTAGAGCGGAAACACGAGTTTGGTCATCAAATCGTTTATCATTGATAGTCGATGAAAGTTATCTCTTCTGACCTAATTCATGAATCATGACGATCTTTCATTACTACATTTCAGTTTCTTGAATACATGATCTTAGTAACAGTTTTAGTATTAAGTTTAATTCAAACAGTAAAAATTGGAATTTTGCAAGTATTTGATTGATGTAAAAAATAGTTTATTTTTTAACCTAATAAAAATTAACTTTACTTAATTAATCTTATATTTTAGAACGATTAAACCGATCGATTTCTAAATAAAGTGCAACCACTGCTATAGCTATACAAGTGTGCATGTACTCGTAACCCGATCACGGAGTTGGAAACAAAACTTGAAACTCACTTATAAGTGATGTGATGTGTTGAGATGGAAAATTATTGCCAACTTAAGTGATTCAGATAATATCGAAGAGACACAAACTGACGAAGTGATAACGAATCAAACTTTGAATATCATGTGATCGCACGATGCACTGCTGGTGGTATTGCAATGTACATAATTACAGGTATTCGTCGGTTCATTGATTACTTTCTGGGTTTGAGTGTGTATGTGATTTTGTTGGGGTATGATTGAAGTGATATCACTGGTCGGGGAGAAATCCTTTTGATAAGATAATGGCACAGACCAGTGTCAACTGTACAATGAACGGAAGGATATATCGGTCGTGGCCGAAGTACTTCAGTGACTTGTTCAGTCCTTCGTTAATGTGTGCTCGATTTTATCTTTAGATTGTGTGCATTGATTTCAATGACAGTGAGCAATGATGACGGAGCATCTGATCGAGTCCATATTCGAGACATAATAATCACATCGTTATTCATGTCCACTTAACTTCGAGTGAAGCACATCCAGTGAGTCATAACCAAACACACTTTTGCTCAACCAATTTCAACACCAGAAAGCAAATCACACATCAAAATGAACTCGACAAAATTGCTAATTTTCATTGGGATGCTACTAATTGTGTCTCCTCTGCTCATCACAACTGTTGATGGTAATTTGAATTAATACTAAATAATCAAATAATAAATGAAAATATTTGATTAAGAATGATAATTTCTTTGTAATTGAATAGCTGCTTCGACCGGATGTGCTCAACGGGATCAAATCTGTGGTGGCTTTGCTGGCGTTCGGTGTTGTGACACACGCGACTCTTGCATCTATGATCGTGGCAGTGCCGGCCATTGTCGCCTGTCCAAACAGTGATCAATTCAACATTCAATTGCATCCTGATTCGACACAAAAGTTCACCAAGTAACACACAACTCTGAAATATACAATATTACACATCAGTCCTGAGCACTACATATAATTTCATGCAAATAAATGTGATTCAATAAACAGTATGCTTCAAGGGTTTATTAGACTGACGTCAGTACGTACGTACATTGTGGGTATATCATCTATGAGGTTATAAGATTTAACATAAAATGTCATAAGCATTACAGTTGAAAATAGAAATTAGAAATATGTTGCAAATGTGCAGAAATGCAGCTACTACTTTACCACTACTTCAACTTGTTTTATCGCTTGTCCTTATCGTGCTATCACAAGCCACTGAAATTCAAACAGTCAAAACATATGAGCTAAACGCAAATACGACTCCGAACCGTGGACTCAAATTATAATTCGAACACTTGTACATTTCAACATTTACAGTACATTAGTCAGAAAATAAAATGTTTCGACGTAAAATATCGATTTTGTTGTGCGTCGTCGTAATTGTATCCTCAATGATTGCTCTACAAGCCACAGGTATGTGCGTTTAAATGCATTGAATAATTATATTAATATGGAATGTTCAATTGGCAAATCAGCACAGAAGTGCGCGGAAACGGGCCAAATTTGTGGAGGATTTGCTGCAGTGATATGCTGCAATGAACGTGATGTGTGCAATCGGGACTTGGGCACTGCGGGACATTGTCGACGGTATGCTTGACACTGAAGACACATTGTTTGTTTTACTAATTGTTTCATGAATTAGAGATTCGTTTGGATAAAACTGGAGAGCATCTTTCGCTATTGCCTTCACGAATAGCAATGTAGTCACCTTACATTGAAGTAATCAATGCAAAATGATCTTTTACATCTACTATCAATGTGCAGCGATCACTTTCAAATAAATTACTACTTTACTAAGTTAATCATAAATCATTTAATCATTTTACATTATTTCATGGCAAGATGCAAGCTAGTAATTAACGAAGGCTATTAGCTAACCAATGAATGGTCAATTGAATCAATTGCATTCATTAATTTAGTCTTAACCCCTCCTTACAGTTTATAACCAATTTCTATTGCAATTGCTTTCCCAACCACAGTCAATATCAAAAGTGCGACTTAATCAATAAAGTCAGTAAAGACGATTTGATAAGTAAAACGCGACAGAAATGTTCAGTAAAAACTATTTTGTGATCCTTTTTTGCTTTGTTGTGCTATTGTTGCAAATTAATCTCATCGTTTCAGAACAAAGTAAGTGAAGTGCAGTGTGATCAGATGATTGAATGATATTAATTTTGTGTGCCTTTAGATGATACCATTAAATGTGCCAGCAGTGGTCGAGTATGTGCCTCATATATCGGTTACAATTGTTGTAATTCTAAGGAAAGGTGTGTCTATGACTTTGGAAAGTTGGGATACTGTCAAAGGAAATGAATCAAGCAATCAACAAATTCAATTGAAAAATAAAAACCAATTTATTATTCAACCTATTTATTATTAACCTAATATAAACGAATCATCATTTTATAATAAAAATATTGCTTTCAAATATTAAGTTCTAATTGTCAACTTGAACTCATTTCAATTTGATTTATGGTTTATCCATTTATATTATATTGAAACTTCCACAAAGATGTGACAATGCTTGACCTTTTATTATAATTTAATCACTAACTAAACATTAGCCATTCGTTTGCAAAGCGATACATCAGGCTCACTGAACGAACCAAATGGAACAACGATTGGGCGAATTCTATAAATGGTGCTTGGACAAGGCGGATATTCCCAACCATCGAACACCGGAGGAAGGCTGGCAAGTTTGAACTCAACTTTGTCTTGGCTCAATTTCTGTCAGGCCATGGAAAATTTGGCTCATATTTGACAAGATTCAACATCAGGACTGACTCCAGCTGTGAGTGCGGCGATTTTCAGGATCCGGAGCACCTCTTGTTTGTCTGTCCTCTCTTGGCTGACCTGCGCGAGGACATTCTGTTGGAACTCACCCAACGCGGGCAACAATTCACATTGGCATCTATTGTATCCCTACTGGCGGACGAATCCATGCATGATCTCTTCATCTCTTTTCTTCAATCATCGCACCGAAGGCTAGTACTTTGGGAAGATTGATTAGAGTTTAAATTTGTGATTTATTTCTGTACCTCGGATTATAAAAACTGCTGTAAGACTCCGGTCACAGTGGTAAATAAAAAACTTTACTTACAAAACTAAACATTAGCCATGGAAAGATAATTTATGGAATTATGTGGAATAACACAATTGTAAAGGAAGACATGTTGACAGTGACTTAGTTTGATGCCTCAGTGGAAACACTTTTATGTTTGTCTTGCTAGTTCCATTTCTCCCAACTGCCATCGTCTCCGTTGTCGCCATTGTTACCAGGCTTTTCAGTCTGGTCCCATTTGCCACTATCATCACCGCCATCATCATCGCTTTTGTGGGCACTGTGTGGAGTGGTGACATGCGACACTGGAATGTGCACATCTGGACCGTCCACTGTTAAAACAATGAAGAAATTAATTCTACGAACTCAACGAACAGTGAACTAACCTTTATTGAGAGTCTTGCTTATCTCCTTGAGAAGAGGATATTTTCCTTCGTTGCACAAGCCCTTGAAATCATCGGTATCGATAGACCAGACCATGGCACCTCCGAGTTTCTTTTCCAGCACAAAATCGAGTTTCTTTAGAATACTTTTCTTGTCGTCATATGTGATCCACTGGTCACCCTTGTATGCATATGGCACCATAGCAATGTCGTCCCACTGAATGCTCCATCCTGACGTAATCATTTTGCATATTTCGTTGTATCCAAGCATGCCAACTTCTTCGGTTAGTTTACCTTTGTCTCCTCCTTTGCCCGTTACCTTAGCACCAACTTTGTGGTCTGAGCCAGCAAGCTTATAAGTTCGGCCATAAAGTGGAATTCCTAGTACAATCTTTTTAGGGTCCATTCCCTTTTGAATCCAGTATTCGGTAGCAAATTGAACAGTGAATTCCTTGTCAATTCCAGTTGCATTCGCAAGCGAGTGCAAAGGGGCATCGTGGCCAGTAACTGTGTCCCAGCCACCATGGAAATCGTATGTCATTAGGTTGATAAAATCGAGATACACTGAGAAAAGTGGTGGTCTAATGCATTCGGCGTTCACCGCTTTTTGTCGAATGCATTAGACTGAGCCAAAAAGGTCGAATGCATTCGACCTTTTTGAAAATGACCGAATACATTAGACAATTTCAAAAGGGTCGTATGCATTTGACGTGATATCTGTGCTGACTTTTTTTGAAAATGGTCGAATACATTTGACCTTTTTTATCTAATAATTATACAAAACAATATAACAATATTAAAAGGCTTTATTACCATTATTAATGAATCCATTCGATTAACAAATTGTCATTATCTAGTTTAAACAAGAAATCATTTGCGAAATGCAAATTGTCTAATAAAATATACTTTTTCTCGGCAGTCACTCTAAGGTACTGCAATTTTGATACATGGTGTTGCCTCAGTTTTGGTCGAGAATCGTCAGTTAATTCTTCTTCGTACAACGAACCTTCACAATATATATTTTCGTCTTGAATGTTCTTCCAGAATTTGGTTGTAAGCAGCCAGTACTTTTTGCGTGCATCCTTGACTCTTCGTAAAACATTCTTTTTGAGCTTGAAAGGATTCAAAGTAGAAGGCAAATTAGTAAAAAATTTATCATCGTCGGGCAGTTGATCTAAAAACTCGAGGTGCTTCTCCTGGTATTCGGGGGAAAAGGTCTACTTCCAAAAAGTTTGTTTCTAGTTCAATGTATGCCCTCATTGCTTGGTGCCTTTTATGAATCGACATACATGGATCCAAAAAGCATCTCATAATATCAGCAATATTTTTGCTATATTGATGCTTATGTTCATAGTGCCATGACGAATATAGATACAAAGGGCCAAATCTTTTGATAAGGTCGCCATAGTGAGACAAGTGATGCAGCTTGCAAAAGACTTCAGCGCCAGGATTGACAAATTGATAATCTTTGATGATTTTGTCGGACAAACTATTCAGTCTTGTGAGGTCTTCTGGGCTGAATTTTGAAGCAAACGCAAGTAGAGTAAATTCTTTAATATTTGCGTAAAGTTGAACCAACGCATTCAGCAGAACTCGACTTTCCTTGTCCAACTCCATCTGAGGAAAAAGTTCAAACTCCTTAAACAAAATAATATCAAGTTTTAAGAGAACTTCGAGCTTCTAAAATCATAAAGATAACAAATTAACTAAATGTATTGAAAATAAACTCAACAAACCTGGATCGCTTTACCCTCCAAAACAAAGCCTTCATCCTGAGAAATCCACTTTAATTTTGGTCTGTCCTCTAAAAAAAGTGAATTCATTGAAACGGTCGAGTATAACTTGGTATGAGGGTTTGAAGTCGTCTGAAGCGTCCAATTCAAAATTCTTCGCAAGTTTGGTAAGGAAGAGTTCAATTCCAACTCTCAAACCAACACCCTCAGGGATATCATGCATTAAATCCGGGGGCCCAACCACCCATCTGGTCATGTGGTCGCATCCATCAAATACAAAGTTGCTCAAAGGTGCATCAGATTTGTCAATCAATTTTCGGTGTTTGACTTTTTGAATGGAGTCGCCGCCTTTCTTTTTAGCATGCCCAGGTGCGTCACAAAAGCGGCAAACAAAACAGTTGTTGTTGAAGTTCTTTTTGTATCCAAGGAGTTCGTAAATACCGAGATTATCACCAACAAATGTAGAAATTGCGACTTTGATGTTTTCGCCTTCAATATCAATACCATTTGTAGATAAATCTTGAATTTCCTCTTTTACTTTAGAAAAGAGGGCAGCCATCGGGTCATCAGTTTCATTCAAAGTTCGTCGCTTTGCAATTGCGAGAATTTCGATCGAATTGGACTGAACACGTTGAGGATAAGGCAAGTCGGGGGAAGGTACAGTACACCATTGTACATTTGAGGTGGCCATTTGCGACAAGTTGAATATCGTCAATAGATATTTCAACTTTCTCTTTCCCACGAACTCGAGTAGAGAATTCGCCATCCATCATTGATTCGATAAATCCTCCATTCCGTAGTCGCTTTACTTTCTTCTCTAAATCCATTTCGGCCCGTTCACGTAGGATTTTGTCCCGAAATGATTTGTTCATTAGATACTTTGTACATAGAGCTCTCAATGAAATGAGTGAAAAGGAACCTGACTGGAGCTCAAAGGCTTCTGGCTTGATATAAGTTTGCAAAACATTTTGTAAATAATAGTCTTGTAAATATTCACTTCGGCAAACTCTGATGGAGTCATCGATTCTTGTTTTAGTCGAGTCCATCTCGTCAGAACATATTTCGAGAGCTTCAGCGATCGTTTGGTTGATGTGTTTGGCAGGAAGGAAAAGTGCTTTTTTACTTAAAACAAGCCTAATGACTTTCTATATTAAAAGTAATAAAAAATATAATTAGAATTAGAAACATACAGATTTCAAACAAATTTACCTTAAAAAAATGGATGATCTTTTACGCTTTCAATGATTCGGACAACTTCGTTCATATCGGCATAATTCGAATATTCGTCGTCGTCTTCGTCTTCTGCAGGCTCAACATAATAATTCTCTTCAACTTGATGGATTTTCGGCAAGACGACTCCGTTATCATCCACCAACTCAATTTCCACGGAATCCGAATAATTTCTCTCTATTTCATACATTTCCATAGTTGGTTCCATTGGTTGCAGCTCTATAGGAGGCCTAATAAAAAATAATATGTAAACACAAATATAAATAAGAAATTGGTACATACTTTCCGTGACGTTGTAAATTTGGATGGAACTTCTCAATATGTCTCAGTAAACCAACGGCGTTAAATAGACGTAAAACGCATTTCGGACATTTCTTGGACTTTGCCAAATCTTTGTTCGGACCGAATTCGAGTAATTTGTTCATGACTTCCTCGAAGTCAGATCCTCTATAACATTCGGTTCCTCTGGTTGCTTTTGTCATTTTTGATGTCATTCGAAGAGACTTGGATGATGAGAACAAGAATAAATGTAATCGTTCGGTAGGCACAAAACTTGCAACTTGATTGGAGGAAGACTGCTCTAGAAGTGACAGCAGCGAGAGCAGAAGGGTTGCACTGCACTTGACACTGACAAACGTTGTGAAAACGAACAAAACGAAAATCAAACGTATTTTATTACTACTCATGCGCACAAACCAATCAGCCAATCACAAGCAACTCTAACTGACAAATTCCACTCAACGGTTCACCTGTGAGCGCGCTCACTCACAAACAGTTGTGCGACACACACTGCCACTTGTTGTTTAGCAACGGTCATTTATATCGGTCGCTCTGTGATTTCTTCAACTTCGTGTCACAATGACTGATAATTACGAGAACATCGATCCTAACGGTTAGTTTAATTATCTACGAATGTGTGTTTAGAATTATTGTTTCCTGACTATTTTTTTACTTTAAGAAAAACGATGCATGAAGCGAAAGATTTATAAGAAACCCGAGTTTAGCAATAACGAAGAAAATGGTAAATAAATTATTTTTGCCTAAGTTGAGAATTGATTGTTTACTTTTGTATTATCTACAGACGATCGGGTCAATTTGGATTATGAAGATGATGATGATTATGAGAAATTCACTGAAGAAGATCTACAAAAAGAACTTTCACAAAATGACCAAGAGAATGACACGACCGTATCAAGCAAAGAAATTGACGACAAGGCAGATGACAGCGATCAAAGTCAAACTATATCTGCCAACAATCCAATTAAGGAATGTGGATATTTAGTTGGCGAAGAAGAGGTAACACCTCGCGAAAAGATGCCTAATTGGTTGGTCGAGGATCCTTACGATAATACGAAGTACAATTTGCGCACAACTAAGTTCAAGTACAGGCGCTTTTCTGGCGAACTTTTCAATTGGCTTACCGATCAAGACAAAGATGATACAATCATAAGCTCAGACTGGATGACATTTTCTAAACGATTAACTCGTTTACTTAAACGATATCGAGACATTTTGAGCTTGTTTTACCGGCACGGAATGTCTCCAGTGGATCGACGAGATTTTCTTGTTGGCCTACTGTTCGCTTTCCCTAGACTTGAAGAACGATATGACGAATTTCGTGAAATTGAAGGTTCTAAGGACCCAAAGAATATTGGCTTCATTACTGGAGTAACTAAAACTAGCTTGAAGAAGACACGTCTTACGGTAATAAACATTTGAGTTTATTTGAATTTAATTTAATGTAAATCATTTAATAGGATCTAATGATGGACAGATTTGGCAAACAATTTAGCCGTGAAAATCGTTTGGAGAAAAAGGCTCGCAAAGCGGCTGGCATTCCGACCCCAATCAAGACCAAGCACGCCAAATTTGGCACAAGCTTGGCCATGTCTGAAAGAAACAGGAAGAAATAACGATACAATGTTTTTTATATATGCTTATTGTATTACCACATTGTATTTTTTTGTTTACATAATGATATTCTCGCTGTATTTTGCTTTAATTGTAACAAATATTGTCTCAATGTACCTTACTAAAATTAATAATAACATTTTAATGCTCATTTCAATTACATTCGGTAATTCCTGGCTCATTTTCAAAAAGGTCGAATGGATTTGACCATTTTCGAATAAGTAAAATAAAATATTTCGTCAAATACATTCGGTCATTTTAAAATGGTCGAATGGATTTGACCATTTTCGAATAAGTAAAATAAAATATTTCGGTCAAATACATTCGGTCATTTCCAAAAAGGTCGAATGCATTCGACCTTTTTTGGCTCAGTCTAATGCATTCGACAAAAAGCGGTGAACGCCGAATGCATTAGACCACCACTTTCTCAGTGTATTTGTTTACCCCAGGAATGTCGTACGCTCTGTCAATGGTTGGTTTGCCAGCAGAGACAGCAGCAGTTAAAAGATAACCGTGAGGTTCGAAAGCTTCCCTCAACTCTTTTAGTAGCAAGACATAGTCCTCCTTGTCTTGAGCACGGCCTGGTGTACGGTCAGCATCGCCTGCAGCATGCATACCTGGATACTCCCAATCGAGGTCAAGTCCATCCAAATCATATTTCTTTAAAAATTCCAACACCGAAGTTACAAACTCCTTTCGATTGTGTGCACTGCTGACCATAGTGGAGTACTTATTCGAGCCTTCATTCCATCCACCAATCGAGATCAAATGACTGAGGTGAGGATTGTAGTTACGTAGATTGTCAACTCGACGAATCATGCCGTGGCCCCAGTTGAGACCGGACTCCCAATTTTCATCGCCATCGTCCAGATCGGCATCGAACAATTGGATTTTGTTGCCCACTAATTTAGCAAAGCCATAGTTGACATGGGTGCAAATGTTCGGATTAATATCTTCGGCGCTAAACTAAACAACAAAAATATTAAACTGTTGAACGGAGTCTCATTTGCACATACAGTTCCTTCGGTAGGACGGTAAAAAGACCATGAACCCCAATAGCAAACCACCTTATATGGTTTGTTGTTTCGATCTGCACAAATAAATTAAACAATAGTAAAACGTCAATTCACAAATGTGGTCACTTACCTTTCGGTTTGATTGTGGCCGAACAGCAAAAACTGAGGCACACAATCAGAAATGTAAACAGTGTCAATTTCATCGTTGTCTAATGCTGCACAATTTCCGTTGGTGGATATATAGAGCACATTTGAACCACAATTTATAGTAAATCACAATGGCAATTATAAGCGATTGATAAAGATGTGCAATGGAGATTTGGTACGCGGGTTTGTATCCTTGAGAAATTGACAGATATCACCAGGATGTACTTTGCCTCAATGTCACTTATTATTGTTGTTGTTATTTACTACAATCAAACAATTTTCAATGTGATTAATTAAGATAATTTAAAGATCAATTGCATTCAAGTGCATTAATCTAAAATTGAATGTGAAAATCAGTGACATATACTCCATTTCATCTGTTTGTTGGATCGAATCACTTTTGAGAGACTCTCATGATTGTCTTGAGATTATCAGTTGAGTACTTTCTCAAACTGGGAAATTTAATTTATAAAACTAATTAGTCACAATATGTCAGATAATAGTTCACAATTGCCAATTATAGTTATTAAATTTGATTATATAATATTTTAATTATTTGTAATTATATGAACTAGACAGCCACTTGTTTATCTTGTAGGCCTGAAAGTGTACTCTCATTGGAACATTCGCACAATGTGATCTCGCACAACAAAACACTCGAGTTAAGATTATACATTTCTCAAGTGACACATAATCTTCGATGAGATAATGTATGGGGAAAACAATTTCACAATGAATTACATCATTAATGATATAATAATTGACAATTTATTGATTTATTGCTTGGTGGGAATGCCAACCAACCCAACAGAGACCATTAAGCACAAATATGCAATTTATCGTCGTAGTGCGTGCCTTCTCCGCACATAAACTCAAAGTCCTTCAAATAACTTCCAAAGTTGACACATTGATGGAACTTGCTAGGGTTCGATGGGTCCTTAAAGAATCCAGCCTCAGTGCAGACAAATTTACCACCTGGCCCAGTAGTGACTGGATCACTTGGCTTGACAGTGGTGGGTTCTGGAGTATTTGGTTCTGGTGTCTTTGGTGCATCAGTGAGCGGGGAATCAGTATTAGGTGCGTTAGTGTGGGGTCCAGGAGTTGTGGGACCTTCAGTTTGGTCTGACGAGTGTTTAGGAGTAGTGTGCCCAGCTGGAATTGGAATTTTCACATCGGGACCTTCGACTAACAAGGAAAAGTAATTCAATTAATTTGGCATTAATGCACATCAAATACTTACTTTTGTTCAAATTCTTGCTGAGAGCTTTCAGAAGTGGATATTGTCCTTGACCACATAGACCGTGGAAATCGTCAGTTTCGAGAGACCAAGACATAGCACCGGCCATTTTCTTTTCAATCAAGAATTGTACCTTTTTCTCCACACTTGTAACGTTATCGAAACTAGCCCATTGATTAGCATGAACTGCATACGGCACCATTGCCTTGTCGTCCCAATAGACATTCCAACCACCTTGTTTGATCATGAGACAAATCTCGTTGTAACCAAGCATGCCAGCTTCATCGGTCAGCTGTCCTTTGTCTCCTCCATTGCCAATTGCCGTGTCCCCGGGCTTGAAGCTTGTTTGACTGCCCAATTTGAAGGTTCGTGCATAGAAAGGAATTCCAAGCACCATCTTGGAAGGGTCCATACCTCGCTGAATCCAGAGGTCAACGGCGAATTCAAGAGTGAGTTGCTTGGCACCGACGTCCCAGTCTTCTTTGGAGTAGGCATGAAGTGGAGCATTGTGGCCAGTTTTGTGTTCCCATGAACCATGCAAGTCGTATGTCATCATGTTGATAAAGTCGATGTACTTGTTGATGCCGGGAATGTCGTAGGCATTGTCAATGGTCCATTTTCCTGCTGACACAGCAGCTGTCAAAAGGTACCCACTTGGTTCGAATGCTTCCTTCAATTCCTTAAGAAGCGTGACATAATCCTTAATGTCTTCTTTGCGACCTTCCTGTCGGTCACCACCACCAACAGCTCGGAAACCAGGATACTCCCAATCAATATCAAATCCATCGAGGTCGTATTTCTTGATAAACTCAACAACTGAACCGACAAAAGTCTTTCGAGAGGCTTCACTTTGCACCATTTCGGAGTACTTGGTCGAACCTTCATTCCATCCACCAATTGAGATCAATACGGCCAAATTTGGGTTCATCTTTCGAAGCTTTGCCACACGTTCGATCATATCTGAAAATAAAAATAAAAATAAAAATTCGCTAAACACAGACACCAGTCACACACGTTCTTCATTCACGTCCAGTTTTGGGTCAAACAGAACCATTTTGTTGTTTTCCAATTTAGCAAAGGCATAATTTATGTGAGTGCACAGGTATGGGTTGATGTTCTCCGCGTTGAACTAGACAATGTGATTAATCAAATTAAGCAAAACAAAACAATCAAACGACAAGAACTAACTTGACCATCGCCATGACGATAGAAGGACCAAGTGCCAAAATAGCACACCACTTTGTACGGTCTGTCGTTTTTATCTACACAATGGTTGCATTAATAAAGGTAGTTATTATCAATGCGATCGATCGCATACCTCGGGGTTTGACTGCAGAAGGAGCCGAGAAGACAGACGAGGCAACCAACAGAACAGCAAAGATTGTCAACTTCATGGTGAGTGGTACCAATTGGATCGAGTTCGACCAGTCTTAAGACAAAAGTCGTTCTGTCAGCGTAGTGACAATGCAAAGTCTGTCTAGAGTCGGTATATATAGTGAACATATCCACCGATTGATCCGGATTAGCATTGCGATACAGTAATGTACATTAATATTAGACCGATTGGAAAATTGGCTTTTTGATACCATCACTGAGCTGTGAGAACGTAGTAAACCTTCTCAGGCCAATCTGGTGGTGCAACCAGGCAGATTGGCCTACTCAATCCACTGTCGAGTGTCTGATTAAGACATAACAAAAGAGTAAAGAGCTAACAAACGTGGGTACGAACTGGTAATATTACTTCAAAAACAACTTTCTAATTGACACACTTGATGATGGACACAAAGTGATCGTCAAACATTGATGAGAGATGTGACATTGAGGCGCACATGAAGAACGAGGCAGATAAAATTGTAGAAAAAAGATATAGAAACTTATAGATAGGTTACTTATCTCACGTCGGCAAACAATCCAAATTGTAATCAATTTCCCTAGAGTGCCAAAACAAATTCAAGGTTTCATGTGGTCACCATCAAAGTTAGCTACCAAACCGAACATGATGGGGTCGAAATCGATACTATCGAATCATGCTCAATGTTTTTCTTCAGTGTTTGTCTCTTCAGCTATCAATTGTCCATTCAAACCACTTTACCCACTCGATTTCATTACAATGCCATCAGTGTCCAAAGATATTGATTTTATCGATATTCGGTTCCAAATCGAAACCGACAACATTTGTCAACAATTCACTATGAACAAGTTTGTTAAATTTAAGCGTTTCACTCAAACCTTCTCTTCGATTTTCCAAGTTGAGTTGTTCAAGTTGCGATTTATGTTCCGAGGGACCGAGCTAGATCCAGACAAGACTCCATATGAACTCAACTTTAAGCCGTTTGAAGTAATTGAGGTGATTCGAATTATTGTTTGACACTGCAAACACATCTTATCTGATATGTTATACCTGAATTTCTTTGAATAAATCAATATTTTACTTTTTGTTTTATTATTTGCAGAATTATTTATAGAAAATATCAGACGTTGGACCTAACCACAGATGTGAAGTTGGTCGTTGTATTTGGAGCCTTCGGGACAATTGAATTCGTAATCCTTTATGTAACTTCCAAAGTTGACACATTGGTGGAACTTTCGTGGATCACTTGGGTCAGCGAAGAACCCAGTTCCGGTACAGGTGAACTTGCCACTTTGATTGGGCTTTTGAGTTTGAGGCGCATCGGTGTGTGGAGCTGCAGTGTGGTGATCTGGAGCCTGAGTGTGTTCGTTGGGTTGAGTGTGCGGGTCGGGAGTGTTAGTCTCCTTGGTAGTACCACCTGGATGAGGAGTGGTAGCGTGCGTTCGTGGCACAGTCACATCAGGGCCGTCAACTGTTGAGACAAATTAAACATTAGAAACTGAAACTAAATTTGAATTAATTAGTACTGTTGTTCAAGGATTTGGTGATGGTCTTGAGTAGAGGAAATTTGCCCTCTCCACAGTGGCCAGAGAAATCATCGGTATCAATTGACCAGATCATGCCACCGCCCAAATTTTTCTCCTTAAGGAAGTCGACCTTCTTTTGAACCGATTTGGTGTCATCGTAGCCAATCCATTGACTGGCGTGGGTGGCATATGGAATTTGTTGAATCTCATTCCAGTGAGTTTGCCAACCGCCTTTTACCATGGCACAGATCTAGAAAATAAATTACATTCTTATAGTCAGTAACAGATAGTAACACAAATGACTTACTTCGTTGTACCCAAGCATACCGATGATTCGAGTGATTGGACCTGGCTCTCCACCTTTTCCGGTGACAGGAGCATTGATTTCGCCTTCCGAACTTTTCAAAGTAAAAGTTCGGCCGTACAGAGGAATGCCAAGAATGAGTTTCTTGGGATCAGCGCCCAATTTGATCCAATAGTCAACAGCAAAGGAAACGGTGAATTCTTTCTCAAGACCAGTGGCATCAGGCAGTGGGTAAAGTGGAGCATTGTGGGCAGTGTGATTATCCCAGCCACCGTGGAAATCGTATGTCATAAGATTGATGAAATCGAGGTATTTGCTCACTTGAGGCACATCGTATGCACGATCAATGGTGGGCTTGCCAGCAGACACAGCAGCAGTCAGAATGAATCCATAGGGTTCAAAAGCAGAGTGTAACTCTTGCAGCAGTGAGATATAGTCCTGTTTGTCCTGGTCTCGGCCTGGTTTACGGTCAGCATCACCAGCTGCCTGCATTGCTGGATATTCCCAATCGAGATCAAGGCCATCGAATTCGTATTTTTTCAAAAAGTCTACCACTGAGCTGACAAAAGAGGCTCGGGAGCTTGGGTTGCTCACCATAGCCGAGTACTTGTTGGAACCTTCATTCCAACCGCCGATTGAAATCATAGTGGCCAAGTTCTTGTTGTAGCTACGAAGTTCGTTCATTCGACGGATCATGCCATGACCCCAGGTTAAACCTGAAGACCATTGTTCGTCACCACTGTCCAAATCAGGGTCATAGAGCGCAATGCGGTTGCCACCATCCAACTTGGCAAAACCATAGTTGATGTGTGTACACAGGTTCGGGTTAATGTTCTCAGCCTCAAACTATAAAGTAAACATATGCAAATTAGCTACATTTCTCAATTTGAAATTATATCTCAAAATACTTTGCCATCATTGCCAGGACGATAATAGGCCCAAGTACCCCAATAACAGACAACTTTGTAAGGAAGTTTGTTACGGTCTAGCAAAAAAAAACCAAAGACAATCAAATGCAAAAGCTAATTTAAGTAATCGTACCTTTTGGCTTATCATTTGGCCATGCAAAGGCCGCGCTCAAAGTGGCGACAATCAAAAGAGTGGTGAGTGCAAACTTCATTTTGCAGGCACTTGTTGTCTAGGCTTGTGCAGAACTTGTGCCGATAGATGAGTTTCATTGTTCATCGAATATATAGTCGGTCACAATCAGCCAACCGATCGAATCAGATTAGCATCGATGTGCAGTGTCTGATTGATGTCAAATGACGATGCATCATGATGTCCCACTGGCATTCTTGATACGCCAACAAACAACTGAAGTACTTTGCGACATATCTCAACCACCTTTACTTTTAATCGTATCGTCAAGGATTAACTTTGCTTTGATTGTCTAACAACGCAATGTGTCGTCCTTAATGAGATCAAAGGCAAACAATTGTCATGACAGGTACTTCACAGTGCAATCGTGTGTCTAAATGTTGAGGGCTATGCAAGGACGGTGCTTGTGTTTGCTTGCTGTTTCCCTCGCCGACGGTCCTTTCCTGTCAAATCAACTGGCAGATCAACGAGATTGGGCCTGTGAACAGAGATTATCTCAAGATAAGTGTGAGAGATCAACATGGAACATCGCAGACTTACCAGACATGTCTACAGTTGACATCCCTTTACAGCCAACTAATTTTGCTACTAGACAAATGCGCGATGGGAAAATTGAGATTCGCTTTGTGAAACTCGTGATCAATGCTGGCCTGGGGGTTAGTCATCGGCTTTGGGAGACGCATCGATACAAAAATCCACTTGGTTTGAATTGCGTTCATTATTAAAATCTGATGCCAAATAAAATTCAATTAGACGGTTCGACTGAACATTAATGTATGAAATAACAAAGCGAATTATACCATATGGTATAAGGTTACTTTGTACCAACCTGTTTGTTAAATAAAATTATAAAAACAATTGTTGCGATTATCAATTGATCAATGGATACTTCAATCGCATTGTGTTCAATTTGGTGGGAAGATGAGTCTTTGTTGCACTATATTTGTGCATTTAGATAGTGCTCTAAACTCTGGGAATATACTTCAAGTAGCATCAATGGCATGGGAGAACAAGGTGAGCTTTACTATCTTGTTTACCACATTCCACTGTGGGAATAGTACATATTATTAGCAGCAATCATTGTGCTATGGATCAGATCGTATCAAATACGACGATTGCAATCAAATGCAATCAAATTTATTGAATCGAATTAATATATAGGCAATATTATGTCTATTAGACATGAACACTGTTCATTGAACAGTTATAATTTGTACATTTTCTTGGGATGACCGCAGATGTTCATGGTGTCATCGAATACTGAATTGCCAGGACAAGTGAATTCAAAGTCCGTCATTTTGCCTCCCATATTCACACATTGGTGGAACTTTTTCGGGTTTTCAGGATCCTTAGCAAAGCCTTCTTTGGTGCAAGTAAACTTGGTACCTGGTTGGGGTGCTTGAGTGCTTGGTTCAACTGGAGCATAGGTGGTCGATGGTTGAGTTGGAGGTTGAGTGGGAGGTTGAGTTGGAGGTTGGGTTGGAGGTTGAGTTGGAGGTTGGGTTGGAGGTTGAGTTGGAGGTTGGGTTGGAGGTTGAGTGGGAGGCTGAGTTGGGCGTTGGGTCGGTGCTGGGGTCCACACTGGTCGGGGAGTTTCCGGTTGGCTAGTGCTTGGTCGAGGAGTAGTTGCGTGAGTTCTGGGAATTGTCAAATCAGGTCCGTCAACTAAAGGAAATATTAATGGTTAGTTGTCTATTCGATCACACTAGTGTCATGGTCATACTTTTGTTGAGGCTTCTACTAATAGTCTTGAGGAGAGGATATTTGCCATCTCCACAGTGTCCAGTGAAGTCGTCGGTGTCGATCGACCAAACCATTCCTCCGCCAAGTTTCCTTTCCAACAAAAAGTCAACCTTCTTCTGCACCGATTTGATATTATCATAGCCAACCCATTGATTGCCATAGGTGGCGTATGGAATTTCTTGAGTTTCGTTGTAGTGCGATTGCCAACCACTCTTGACCATTGAGCAAACCTACGAATTGTTCGTTGAAGTTAAATAAATTGTGTTTACGAGTTTTATCAATGCCACCCACCTCGTTATAGCCAAGCATACCGATGATTCGGGTTATTGGTCCAGGGTCGCCTCCCTTTCCCACCACAGGTGCACCGAGACCATAATTGTCTTTGTCTTTCAAAGTGAAAGTACGTCCGTAAAGTGGAATGCCCAGAATGATTTTCTTTGGGTCAGCACCTTGTTCAATCCAGTAGTCCACCGCGTATTGGGTGGTGAAATCGCGTTCAATGCCAGTCGAGCCAGCAAATGGATAAAGTGGAGCGTTGTGGGCAGTGACAACGTCCCAGCCACCGTGGAAGTCGTAGGTCATCAAGTTGATGAAGTGAAGCAGTTTGCTCACCTGTGGTATGTCATAAGCTCGATCAATTGTGGGTTTGCCAGCTGACACGGCAGCGGTAAGAATGAAACCATAAGGGTCGAAAGCGGCACGCAACTCTTGCAGCAACAATACATAGTCCTGCTTGTCCTCCGAACGACCAGGCACTCGGTCGGCCTCACCAGCAGCTTTCATTCCAGGATATTCCCAATCAAAGTCAAGTCCGTCAAATTCGTATTTGATCAAAAAGTCGATAACTGAATCGACAAACACCTTGCGAGAAGCAGCATTGCGCACCATTTCTGAGTATTTGTTCGAGCCCTCATTCCATCCACCGATCGAAATCATGGTGGCCAAGTTGGGATTATAATCGCGAAGTTCGTTCATTCGGCGAATCATACCATGGCCCCAGGTTAGACCCGAATTCCAGTTCTCATCACCAATGTCCAAGTCTGGGTCGTACAAAGCAATTCGATTGCTGTTGTCAAGTTTGGTGAAGCCATAGTTTATGTGAGTGCACAGGAGAGGGTTTATGTTCTCTGCCTCAAACTGAAAACAAATACAAAGGTTTCCAATGTTTAAACTTTACATTCAATTCAATAATTGGCAAAGTGTCTTACCTTTCCATCCACTCCAGGACGGTAATAGGCCCATGTGCCCCAATAACATCCAACGACGTATGGCAGCTTGTTTCGGTCTAACAAAATAAAATTGCGAATAACCGAAATTACAATTTCTCATTGATAAAGCTAATGTACTTACCGACTGGTCTGTCACGAGGCCATTTAGCATGGACCAAACTGACTGCCAAAACTAGCAGAAGCGTTGAGAGAGCAAACTTCATGTTGGGCCAAGTTCAGTGCAGACTTGTGATAATGGACTGCTCGTTCGAATGCTTTTATACTGTTGAGTATGAATCGGGTTAGCATCAATTGAGTGCACCAGATAAGCAAGCCAACTGGTGCCATCCCGATTGCTCAACAAAGGACACTGGCCAGAAAAGTGAGGTCATTGGAAGTTATCGTCAAGGGTTAAGTCCGGTGGCAGTGCCTGGCTACATTGTACAATGTACATGGCCCACCAAACTCGATATCTTTAGCAAACATTCACTGCCATTGGATGTAACGCAATCGTTTTAACATGTTTGTATTACGATGACAAACTACATTATCGCGATGATAATGATTGGTTTATTAGGTGACAGGATATAAAGGAGTAATACATGTCCAGCCATTTACACTGGCGCTAAACATTCGGGGAAATTAGCCAAACTGGGCGGAAATTGGACGATGACGAGCATTTCGTAAGAGGAATAACCGGATCTGAGCCATATTTCAAGGTAACTCGGTGATGAAGGATTTCGCGCTGGTCACTGATCGATTCACAGCAAATCATTGCATCATTTCGATTGATTTCTATTTGTCTTATGCCTCAATGTAGTTTGGTGAATATTTTGGGAAGGTTTGTGATAATATTAAAGGGCAACCGGACGTAATGCAATATTTTGGCCATCAAATTTCCTTTGAACGTGTTTGTACTAGTTGAACTTCTGTTCTTGGCTTGAGCAACTGTTCTCAGCAAAGGGTATTTGCCCTGGCCACAGTGTCCGCCGAAGTCATCACCATCGATCGACCACACCATTGCACCTCCGAGCTTATTCTCAGTGACAAATTCCATCTTCTTCTGAACACTCTTCTGGTCGTCATAGCCAATCCATTGGTTGCCCTTAGTGGCGTATGGAATTTGGGCGCTATCATCCCAATGAATTTGCCAACCATTGCTTATTTGAGTGCAGATCTACAATAAATAAGCATTCATTGAGTAACTACGACAATGAATATATTGATGCCTTAAACTAACCTCATTGTAATTTAGTACGCCAGCTTGATTGGTGTATGGTCCAGCATTGCCTCCACCTGTGGCCGGTGCTCCAATGCCATTTTGCGAACCAGCCAGTGTGAATGTTCTTCCATAAAGTGGAATTCCCATTACTACCTTAGAGTTTAGAGCATCGAGATTGATCCAATAATTGATGGCAAATGAAACAGTCAGTTGTTCGGTCTCAGGGTAAAGTGGGGCATCATGACCAGTGACATGTTCCCAAGCACCGTGAAAGTCGTATGTCATCACGTTGATGTAATCCACGTATTGACTCACTGATGGCACATCATAGGCTCGGTCTATGATTGGCTTGCCAGCTCCCACTGCGACAGAGAGAATATATCCTTTTGAATCGAAGGCTTGCCGCAACTCTTTGAGCAAAGAGACAAAGTCTTCACGGTCTTGTGCTCTTCCAGGAGTACGGTCAGTGCCGCCTGATGCTTGCATGCTCGGATACTCCCAGTCTATGTCTAGGCCGTTAAATTGGTATTCATTCAGGAATTGCAACACAGAATCGACAAACACTTTGCGATTGTCAGCAGTGCTCACCATGTCCGAATATTTGTTCGAACCCTCGTTCCAGCCACCGATCGAAATCAACGTTTTCAAGTCAGGATGACTCTTCCGAAGATTGTTCAACCGTTCTATCATTTTCAAGTCAATATCCAACCAGTGGTCGTACACTGCAATCTGGTTGTCTGTCAACTTGGCAAAGGCATAGTTGACATGAGTGCACAGATTTGGGTCAATGTCTTCTGCTTGAAACTACCACCCCATATGGCAAAAAACGAGAGAGTTATTGGTGCAAAGCCCGATCGTACATAAGAAACTCACTTTGCCATCACCTTGATGATAGTAAGCCCAAGTGCCCCAGTAGCAAACAACCTTAAATGATGTTTCCTTTGCATCTGTGATAAACTATTAAGTTGAATAAATTGGTTAATTCAAATCAACCAACCTTTAGTTTGTGCTGAACAGACGATTTCGGCAATTGCAACGGTTGCAACCAGAAAAATTGTCGACGCGCATCTCATATTTACAATTTGTAAACACAAAGCTCACTCAAGTCTTAACACAGACGAGGTGTCGGCATATGTCCATACAAAGCACAAGTGCTTATAAGTTATCCGTAAAGGCATTGTACACTGCAATATATGCTTTGTGTACATTTAGTGTTTCACTAGTTGGCTGTCATCGCCCAACGATTCATGAATCATGACCAAACATAACGCATTCTTGACAATCGAAAACAACTAATTTAAACAAATTGCATTATTATATAAAATTGCCATTTTCCGCATTAAATGTATTTCCGATTACTCAGTGGCAACTGTTTGGTGTGTCACCAAAACGACAATATTTTTGACGGCAGATGAAATATCAAATTAAGTAAGTGACAAGTGAATAACATTTAGCTATATTGTTGGCATACTTTTTGATTGACATCCTGCCTCCTCGACTTTAGTATTTTTATCATTTTTAATGATTCATATTTATTAAAATCAATAAAACTTAACAAATAATCTGTTTTTGTTTCGAAATTGATGTTTAAATTTTAGCTTATTTAATTCCAAAAATAGAATTAATCTTTAGTGAGACTTTGAAAAATCATAAAGAATTTGTTCATTTCAAGATGGCAACTGGTGGTTATGGCAGTCAAGTGCATTTGGCAGTTATGTTTATAAAGTTTCAATTTGCCTTCAATCTTGAGACACAGATGGACTTTGGTTGGGTTTAATGCAGAAGGAAACACACCCGCGGCAGTACAGACAAAGTTGTCTACAGTTGGTTTGATTGGCCAAGGTCGAGTCGATGAAATGTGGGTCTTATTCTCAGGAAAGTTTGCAGTGCCCCAAGTTGTGCTACTCACTGAAACACAAACCATATGGTGAGAATTTTAGATAATCAAAAGGCGCTAAATTTTTTACCTTTTTCCAGTGCTCGGTTGATGGTCCTGAGCAATGGATATCTTCCATGGCCACATCGACCTTTGAAGTCATCTGTCTCCAATGACCAAACGAATGCTCCGCCGAGTTTTCTTTTAGCCAGAAAAGCCATCTTCCTTTGAACACTTTTGACATTATCATAGCTAATCCATTGATCGCCTCGAGTGACATATGTAACTTGTTGTGATTTGCTGAATCGTTTTTTCCACCCACCTTCTTTGAGCATTGAACAGATCTGGTGGAATCATACGTGAAGCATTTGTAAGAGCAATTGATATGCACGAACCTCATTATATCCTAAAGTTCCAGCTTGTCTTGTGAACGGTCCAGCTTTACCCCCATTGCCACTGACCGGAGCACCAAATCCATTTTGCGGGCCTGCCAACGTGAACGTTCTCCCGTAGAAAGGAATTCCCAAAATGAGCTTTTTTGGATCAACTCCAAGTTGTAGCCAGTAATCAACTGCATAGGCCACAGATAAGTCGTGTTGTGCGTCACTCGAATGAGCAAATAGCGGGGCATTGTGTCCAGTTACTTTGTCCCATGCTCCATGGAAGTCGTAGGTCATCAGATGGATAAAGTCGAGGTACTTGCTAAGTTTGGGCACGTCGTATGCTCGGTCAATGGTGGACTTGCCTGCAGAAACAGCCGCACTGAGAATGTAACCATACGGCTTGAATGCTTCATTTAGCTCTTTGATCAAATCAATAAAATCGTGCTTGTCCTCAGCTCGCCCTGGTTGACGGTCAACGCCACCTGAGGCTTGCATTGCAGGATATTCCCAGTCTAAATCAAGGCCATCGAAATTGTGCTCTTTCAAGAAGGTGATCACCGATTTGACAAATATTTTCCTCGATCGGGGATCACGAGCCATGGCGGAATACTTATCTGAGCCTTCATTCCATCCTCCGATGGCGATCATGGTCGACAGGTGAGGGTTTGCCTTGCGAAGTTCGTTGAAACGTCGAAACATTCCATGGCCCCAAACAGAGTTCTTTTGCCAGTCGGTGTCCCCAATGTCAAGGTTGGGGTCAAACACAGCAATGGCGTTGTTCTCTAGTTTGGCAAATGCATACACCAGGTGAGTGCACAGTTTGGGATCGATGTCTTCCGCTTGGAACTAGTTTCAAAGCATTAAAACAATGTCAAATTGCATTCGAAAACTTACTTTGCCATCTCCAGGACGATAGAACGACCAAGTTCCCCAATAACAAATGGCCTTGTATGGCTTGTTATTTCGGTCTGGAATATACATCTCTATAAGAAAACAACCAAAGCAATAATGTATTTAACTTTACCTCTTGATTTAGTGCAATTTACAAAACATATCGAAAAAACTATGATTAAAAGAGTTAGAGTGGACAATTTCATGTTGATACAATGAATCTTTCTTAGATCTTGTCTCAATCAAACTTGAAGGCAATTTAAAAATAAATTTATAATAAAAAGGAAAGTGTAATATAAGTGACAGAAATAGGATGGCTCACATCACGCACATTAAAACCATTTTGGCGGAGTCGAGTGCCCCAAGTGTCAACTCGTGATATCCATGATGGAGTGAACCCATCCACGGTGGCACATCGCTGGTTGGCTGGTGATAAGGCCCTGATTAATGAATAGATGCATCCAGCATGTATTGTTGCGTCCTTCAGTGGCAAAACCTGTTTCCAGTAATAGATAATGAACAACAGCTAGAGGAATACAATCCATATCTGGTGGGTGATCTTGACAACACGCAAAATATGTCTTTGCATGATGCATTGCTTGCACTCACGCCACTGATGACAATTAATATTATTATTATTAATATCACTAGGGTCAGTTGTTGCTGCCGGTGCTGATCAATGCTGATCGGTTGTCGGGTTGTGCAGCCTTATCGCGCCAAATGACTGCTAATGGCTGCGCAATCTGGCTAACACAAATAGGAACAAATAGATCCATTCAACGCGTTCGATGCGTCGAGTCGAGTTATCGGGGACTTCAAATGACGATTCAATACAAGTAAATTGTATTTATTATCAATATTAAAGTGAAACAAAAATATATTGCAACAATCAATGGAAATAATAATAATAATAATTCAATGTACAAAAGTAATGCCAGTGCACCAAAAAAAAAATGGAGTCAATTCAAATAAATAAATTCGGACATAAAAATGCAATACATAAAAGGGTGATATAAATCTTTGATTGTGTAATCAAAATAAAGACATTTGAACATAAGTTAACAGTCATAGTGGTCAGGCGAGTATTGACCGAGTATTGCTAGGAATGGGCGAGATGACTTACGAACAATAAATAGTATCATTCGACATATCGACAGCGAGGCATGTCACAATTCGGTTCCTCTCGACTAATGTTCACCTGCAGGGAGTGACAGGTTAATTACAAGTACCGTTGGATGGCCATACATTACCAGGACAGTCGGCATGTGCATGTTAGTGTGAAATGTTTGTACAGTGTTCGTGTGTGTTTGCATGGTTAGTTGTTGACTCAATTCATTAAAGAATCTTAGCAGTATTCTTCAAAAAGTCGTCCAGAAAGAAACGATACTCGTCGGGGTGTTTGAAAAAGTGACTAACGTGCGGCGACTGGTCCCAACATTTGGTCAGCACGGGAACACCCTCTTGGCGCCATTGCTCAATTACCGCAAACTGATGCTCGTAGTTAGCGACCTCGTCGTCTTTGGAGAGAAAGACCAAGGTGGGACAGCCAAACTTATTCTCTTTGACCGCTTGTGATGAGCAGATGTAGTGCCGAGTGGACAAGTGGTAACACAATCGAAGGTGGGCGTTCATCAGGGTGACGATGCCCCACTGAAGAAAAGCGTTGCTGGTGGTCGCCTTGGACAGGCCCAACGGTGCCTCTTTGATGTCCAGTGCGGAATCGTAGATGATGCCTGTCGGATTGATCAGTGGGTTAGTGCTAGTGTTCGTGTCAGTGGCACTTCGACCTACCCTTGAGCATGTCTCTCGTATCCACCTGTGCCTGCTTGTGTATATCCTTGCTGAGTAGCACAAACAATTCGCCCATTTGATATGCGCCCACTGAGAAGGCATGAAAGATGTAAGCACGATACTTGTCTCGACGTTCGGATAGAAAACGGACGATTTGGGCCGCGATCTGCTGACTGCCCGACTGTGGAATGAGAAAGTCGCGCACGTTCACCTTGATGGTGAGCACATCGAACCCTCTGTCCATGTAGAGGGAGCGATACTTGTCGAGGTGACGCTCCTTGGCGAACAGCCACGCGAACAAAATCAAAAGTGGCTTCGGCTCAGCCTCCACTGATTCACGGCTCGATTGATGAAATCTGAAGTTTTCTTTGGGCAGCCACTCGACCACCGTTGACTGTAATGAAATGGATTACATTGCCAGTCAGTCAGTGGCAACTCATACACTCAGCACTAGTAACACACCTTTAATCTCGACTTTGACTTGGGCACAGACACCGAGGTCTCGTCACTGTTGTTATTGGTGGTGGTGGATGTCATCGTGGCCGATGTCGTGTGAAAACAGACGACCTCATCGTTCTGGAAGAATGCTTTATTGGCTCCATTGCTGCCCGACAGTAAGGAACGTAGTGTGGTGGTGTTCAAGTCGATCAACCACGTCGAGGAACTGTGAGGAGAGTTAAACATAGACATTGCAATATGGCAAGTATACACTTCTCTCACAAACGTCAGGTGTCGATTGCCTAACTGACAATCGTTCATTATCGTATATAAATAGCTCTAACAATACATTCTGCTCTACTGAGTGAACAATTCCATAGACCAGAACAGTTAACTACTACTGGTAGTCTGCTTTATGGACACCACGTGTCTGTCAGAGTGTTTGTTTGTCTTTACAATTCCAATAAACTTTAAATCAAACTTTCCCTTGAACATTTTCCTTGTCGCCATCTTCGTGTGCAGCATTCATTGAATTGTCACATCAATTAACATTCCACAGTAATTTACAATAAATTCCCATATGCTGTTCCTAACCAGTGATTGAAAACAATAAGTGAATTATAAGATAAATAAAATTTAAAAATATATAATATGATTAAATCAATTATATTTCAGTAATGATGGCAATCGCAAATAATAATTAATAATTACTGTCACTGATTAAGATTGAACACAAAGTGCAACAAAGTGGTGTGCTTTGAAATGAATGAAACATTCATGTTATCGCTCATCTAGATTTCTCTCTAACCAAATTGCCTTTCGTTCAAGCTCAAGTGATCAATTACTAGTGAATTAATCAAAAGGGTGGACTTACTTTTTATTTCTTAGGTAGATGGCAAACAGAAGGCCAATGAGTGGAAAGAAAGCGAGATATACTATCAACATTTTGAGGGATTCAGGTGCGTAAGTTCTTGTTGACCACTGATTGAGTTGATTGGTTAATTGTTGAACCAATTCGTGTGTTGAGTGAGTCGAGTAGTGCTAATTGGTGCTCCGGTGGTCTTGATTGCTCACGACCGGCAGCTGAGCCGAAGTGAGTCGATGCTCGAGAGTATAAACATTCACAGTAAAACACTGAACAAGTTCATATGTGCACCGAAGGATTGAAATTTCGGTCAAGTGAGACCTGTTCGAGTGGCAATGAAGGCTTGCTTGGTTTCCGATGCCAAACTGTAAACCGATCACTTTCTTCCCCGCTTTAGTCGCGGTGTCAATCCACTGGTGAATCAATTGGCCAGACTGTCTGCAAGTCTACAAGAACGAGTGCATGTGCGTGTGCCAATTGGAAATTACTTTCCCGCGCTGCATGAACGAAATTTGAATTGACTCGAAAGTCTGAATTGAATTGATAATGTTGTTGTTCGTAGTGGAAAATCCAATTAGTAGACATTCAATCAGTCGATTCGTTGCTTGATTGTGATTGCCGACTGAGGTCGAGAGAGTGAGCAGAGTGGAGAGTGACTTGCCACCAAGAGATTACCGAGACGAGCCAGCGGACACTTCTGGAACACACTTGGAACAGTTCGACCACACAGTTGGTGAGAGTGCAAGGCAAATTCAATTGGACCTGAAGAATGGACACAACACAACCGATTGGCTCAAGTCGGATCACATTGGACACTTCGTCAGTTCGTGAGATAAAGGTTGACTTCTCTATCGTACAGTCGTTCACTTTCGTCTTTCGTCAGTGAAGTGAGGCTTTGTGTCGCTGACAGAGTACAGCTGTGCGAGTGCAGTGCAGTGTCAGTCGGACTACTAGTCGGGCCAATCGAGTTGAACGTTGAGGGCACGCAATTAACTATGTATCCAACTATTGTAGGTGACGTAGTCCAAAGCAAGGAGAGACTTTTGTCACAGTCCTGTCGGCACACTGACGAATGCACAAGTTGGCTTGTGTCTTGCGAGTTGAGTTGAGCAGTGCTCTTCTTCCGCTCTGTCACTGACGACTCGGCCAACGAATGCACTAATTGGAATGGTCAGAATTCGCAGAACTCGTTACGTCAACCGAGGACCATTGTGTGAGAGAGTGTGTGCACTGATGGGTCTTCTGTACTTCTCGCACCAACGCCTACAAAAGAAAATACAAATAAGAATCAAACACAAGACTTAGATCGATGTAAGGGCAAACAGTACGGCACAATGGCCAACTGCACAGTTAAATGTATCAATATGTCCAACCGATGATATATAGAAGCACTCGATCAAATGGATCACTGTGGTTTGCCATCAGCACAAGCTAATTCACTCAACACACTCAACACACTCGTACATGCTGCATATGCGGTAATGCACTAGTCGACCAGTTCGCACTGCTACTCACAAGTGCACATCGTACTAGACTGAACAAACCAAAAGTCAACAAACATAATGACAGTAATGATGATAACTTACCACGATAATTGCATTAATATTAATGACACTTAATAATAGCGAGTCTATATTTGAATATGTTGCATTCGAACACAATCAAGACAACACAAAACGGACTGACTCAAAATATCTCGATGAAATGTCAACACAACACGAAAGACAATAGTCAACCAAGAAGAAATACGCTTCTAATTGTTGACCGTTCAACTGCTGTGACTGCATGGCTTAGCTTAGGTGCACATGCCCATTAATGTGCAGCAATCTGTATCGAATGACTCATGGACAAACACTAAAATTACACTGACACTCGAATAATACTTTAATTGACGGCGAGAGATGAGATGGAGCAACATATGATGGACAAATGCATTCGTTCACATTCACGAATTGGTGTAAGGCTTAGTGCGAGCATTGATAACCGATTCCAGTGTCAACACAGCAAAACTTACTGTTGCTCAAACGACATAAATCGAGTGTTTTGTAATTAAACCATACAAGACAATGGCGACTATGCAACATTGGTCCATCCAATGCAGTCTTTGCGGCCCAACGACAATTGATTTGCAACTTTGGACGATTACAATTTCCAGCAAGTTTCATTGTGCTCACTCAGGCAGTTTATGCATTTTGGCATATCTTTTCCTTAATCAAACAGCGATTGTTGGCACTACGTTGATGATTTTTTTGCACAAACCCTGCAGGTGATATCAAGGTAACTAACAGAAGAAAAATTGCTAATTGGCAGACAATGGGAATGAATAGTAAAATCCCGGGTAAAATTGACGAAGTGAAACACAATTGAAATATCCGACAACTTGAGAACTTTCAACTTCTTGTTAAGAAAGTCATTTATTTAAAATTGTAAAAGGGGATTTTCAATATATTCAAAATAATGTTACCTCAATATTGATTGATAAAAATTAAGTTGGTCACTATAAAAAAAATTACATTTTGGTAGACTAACCAAAGGGAGTACTTAAATTGAAATGGAGGGTACTTGCGTGCATAAAATATTCATTGGAGTGTACGTACACAAAATGTAAAGCAGACACAGGTGTTACTTAATTGAGGAAAACAGGTAAAACATTAAAATATAAACTCGAAAATCACAGGTAAGTTAAATAAATAGCTTCAAGACACTTTCGTAATGCAAAGTGAATAATACTATAAGTCAATGTGAAACACAAGAAAACATAAGCACAGTAGAAATGATCTCGAATAGGAACAGGTTAAAATGAACACAAAAATTACCTGTTGAGCTATGATTGGTGTCGGGCTTGGACACAAATCACTGGTTCAACGACTAGTAAATCACACCGAGAGGAGTCATTAGCAGAGTTAGTCACTGTAAAGTGTCACTACTTTGGGCACAGTTTGTCTCCACTTGCAAGTGAAACACGAATCAAACAGCGAACTGAACAACAAACAAGCAAAAAGTAACTCACTGAGCAAAGAAAGCACTCCAGGCAAACCAAACTTAAACACGGCGAATTACTCAAATTGGTCAGGTGGCGAACTTGTTCACAAACAATCACAAGTCAATTGGATACACGTTTGTTGTGCGATCGCTTCGAGCCTTCGTTGCTATTTTGGCACTCACTCTCTGACAATTGACAACTCGATTGAGTAAATGAGACAGTGACCAAGTCGTCGAATCACAAATTGGGACAGTTTCAATGAGCAACTTATGCAATTATCAACAAACATTGGATAGTATCGAAAGTGTGATCAGTACATCTCTCCTTTCTATTCCCTCATTGAGAATGAGACCGAAATGATGAGACTGAACTTGAACATGGCCACCACCGTTGCTTAATGGTCACTTTAAACTTAAAAGATTAAATCGACTGACGTATGTTTTGATCAACATAGATTAATAATGATGCAAGCATTTGCATTTTGCAAAGAGAGAAACTTTCGAGATCGACTAGACTAGTTGATCAAAGCAGCTCTGTAACTAAAGTGCGCTAATGTCGATTTATTGTGGCAATTTATTACCTTCGATTTATCTCTTCTTGCTTTACTTTTTGCTTGAGCTGACTTGAACACCTTTTAATTGCACTCTACCATTTGTACTGAACGCTCCATTTTATCAGCAAACAACAAGATCAACACACAAAATGACTTTACTACTGCCACAAAAAGACTATTTTTTCAAGAGATTATTGACACGTAATTAGACAAACAAACACATGTGCACAATGTAAGCACAAATTCAAGTGCACTCTTGAATTGAAAGGAAATATAATGGAGACCGATAATGTTGTTGTTATCGTCGTCGTTTATATTGATGCGAAATAACACAAAAGTTTAAATTAGTTTGTTGACGATCATCGAAATGGTGAAAAAATATCGAAATGTTCGACATTTGTCGCGCAACACAATGGAGTTGTTTACAGTGTTTTTAAGTGTTGCACTTAATTCATTCATCTTTTGATAATCGACACTACAAACGTAAACATTAGTTGTTCATAATTTTGATATATCGAAAACAACACTTATCAGGCCTTCATAATGTTGCCTATTTGACAATATAATTGAGCTCTCACTTCAAGTCACTCTCACAACATAGTTATTTTTTAAGTTTAAATATTTTATTCGTTTCATCACTTCTACCAAATTCATTGCTCCGCTAAGAAACTAAATATAGATAGTTATTAAATTGATAATAAGCAAAACTTGATACTTGACACAAAATTGTGAAAAGAGTATGAATTGGAAATGAATTTGAATTTGAATTAGACATTCACATATATTCATGTTCTATAAATAGTACTCTATTGAATTTGATGAAGAAAGTCAATCTTTGCTGACTTTCATGTAGATAATGTATAATAACATCATCTATAGTTCGCCTGAACTCGTTCAATGTCCTTTTGCAATTGTCTTCAATTGAAGAATTGCTTGCAAGCATCGAGCCGTAAATTGTCGTCTGATTGCATGTTCAACCTTGAAAGTTCAATAGTCAAATAATGACCGTTCAAGCATGCATCGATGTGCAGTGCACTGTCTCTGAGAGTGTCTCGGTGTAGATGTTGTACAGTAAGCCTTTATTTAAGTCTATTCAGTGTGGTCAATCAAAGCTATTTATTTAAATGTTTACTGAAAAATTTGCATGCCACTTCAAGTATTCTAATAATGCGTTTTCAGTGTGCAATTGATTTAATTACTTTCACTTGACAGGAATGATTGTAAGAATGCAATTAACTGGGAAAAATTGCATAATGAGATTTATTGTTATGGTTTTAAATTTTAAAATCGTACATAATGAAAAGTATTATGTCTAATTGAAAGTGAATGCAATTAGCAGGTAATATGAACTATCAGTGATATACAGATGATTGAACAAACAATCGATTTGGCTCGATCGTTGGGTAATTGCCTGCAGTTGTGTTCACTGAATCAATAGCGCTGTGCAGTTGTCTGTTTTGTGATCTATTGAGACAAACAAGTGGCCATTATGAGACATAATCGAGAGCAATAATAGACTAGTCACTTGCACAATCAATCACTCTCGAATGCTATTTATATACGAATGCACCAGTGGAGCACAATCACAGATAGATCGATTACGATTGCTGCAAAATGACACAATTAACTCAATCTATAGATTATAATGATAATCGATATGACTTGGCCGAGCTCATTCAACACAGGACACAAGTTGAACGACCACAATGACGATCGTGCTTGATTAGCTGCAACTTCAATGGATCTGTTCGGCACTCTATAGGACATTGATTGGTGGCAATCTTGCTCGAGTGCATAGGCATAGTGCAGAGTGGCAATCAAGGAGAAATGCAATAAATCACGAAAGAGCTATCATTGGCTGTATCGATGATTGACACTTTCGATTTGACGCTTCACTGCCTCACACCGACACATTCACCAACTGAACTTGCACTGCTGAGGGCAAATAAGGTTCTTTTGGAACATCTGAACAGGGTTAGTTATTCATATTGTCCACAAATGTCACTTTCATGCATTATTGATATTCACGCGAATGAAGTCAAATAACTACTGACCAAGATAACCAAAATTGACAAATTGGCAAGTGATCATTATTAGCATTCCAAATCAAATATGTCATTGAAATGTCATCGATTAATTCATCGGTCATGTCATACCCCAGGACAACTCTGCTTGTCAATTGGTTCACTTGGAGCTTTCTAATTAGAGCGAAACATGAGTTCAAATAGTGAAGTTCAATTGGTGGACGATCGATTCGAGAATTTATTTGTGCTTGATATCATGAATTGCAGCCTCAAGTGCAAACAAGCGAAGAATTGAGTACGAAAAATGATTAACAGGATCGAAACTACAAAGCAATCAAATTCAATCAAAGTCAATCTAGTGAGAAGTCTTATTTGCCGACTTCCATCATTGTGCATGAAGAGCAATTTGGCGGTTGTCTGCAGTGGAATGTTTTATTATAGACAACATACCATGGTACATGCGTTATATGGTGGTAATTGCTGATCAAGTAGTGAACTGAGTGACAGGACCGATAGTATCACTTGATGAGGGCTAAACATTGAAACTACTGAGACAACCAAACAAATCGTATGACATCTTCAGTGGTTGGCTGGAGTTAATTTGAATTTACAATTTACAATTGCCACTTTGTGGTGCGACACTGGAGAAGTGGTAGGACACTACATTGCGAACAACTAACCTCGTTATGTAATGTGAGATGTTCCACCGATAGTAACCGCTGATGACTGCCTGATTGGACCACGACGTGCTCTCCGAGCAATGGTGCCAATACACAGGCCATACTTTCACTCATGTGCTTTACTTCACTTCACTCAGTCAAACAATCGGTTCGTTTATGCCGACATATCGTTATCACTTGCTTCAATCAACAATCGATAAATATTCAATCGGTATTCAGATAATTTGAATATTTAGACTTGCTTTTATTGACAAAACTGCCAAAAGTAATAAAAACAAAAGCTAATTGACCTAGATTGTTTGGTCGGAAAGTATTCGAAATTCAATTAGTCGAACTTACCTGTTGGTGGAAAATTGGCGGAAGGATTGGCCGATTGACGATTGATTGATGACTTGGTCAATAATATCCAAGGTAATGGTCAAGCAAAGTTAGGCACAAGTGGGAACATTTCTGTGCTTTATAGCACAAATCGAATGTCAGTTCAGTTCGTAGTGAACAAATTCACATAACTTGAAAGCAAAACTTAAATGAACACAGCAAATGCACCAAAAGAGAGAATAGATGCTGAATATATCCGTTGCATTTTATGTGGTGGTTTGCCTTGATTGAGACAAGAATGTTCTCTTTTGTATTCTGGCAGAATGTTCGTGTGCGTAATTAGAAAAATGTCCAAAGCACGTCGTCCACATTTGCCATGTCTGCCACGGAATAGAAGTAATGCTCACAGTATAGCAATAGTACACCGAACTCGATGTCAGTGATGGCGAGTGACGAAAGAAGGTGTCAAACAAAATTGAGTTTTATTGCGAGAGGCAAATGCTCCTTGATTGGTCCAATCGGACGACGCGTGTAAATAGATTCCGTTCAGTGCAATCACTGTGTTTGTCCACTTGATTGGCCCACATATCGAACTCAATCAGTTCAATAGGTAATTTATGTTGGTGTTGTCAAGATGTGACCTATTGCGGCCGGTGCCTTATCAGACCACTATTAGTAATGAACTTGGGCAAACTGTCGACTCTGATGTTGTCGTAATCAAAAATGTACTGAACGGACACTAGAGTGAAACAATCGAAAGTTGACGTGATTGATCGATTGACTTGCACTGTTCCATGATTGAGACGATCTTGCCGAAGTGCGGCATCATTATGGCAAAGTTCAAGATGAGCACAACAGTGCGCGACCGTTTAGGTCAAAACAACAAGCATCGTCGGATGGAGAAAGTCAATGTTTTAATCTAGTAATGAGCAACACATCAATTGGAGCGGTGAGAAGGAAATCGAATTGAAATGGACAATTAAGTGGCATCGGTAATTGGCACAAATGACACACAGCGGTACTGTCGATTGGTGATGAGCAAACATTTGTACTTCGTAGCAAAGGTTGCAAAGGAGAGTTGTGGGGGACCGAATCGATAGACGAGCAAATCACTTGATCACTTGATGGCCAAGGGACAACAGTCTCAGTGACTGCAAGTTCAAGATGGAAGTGCATAGGAGAAGTTCAGCTGAAGTTCGTTTCTTGCGGGCCTCGGTGGTCTCTCTCCTGTTGACATCAATCATCGAGCCATCACGGCGCAGTGTTTGCTGTTGTCAGCATCTCTCGATCGATTTGCATCCAGTGCTTAGAGTTGACCACCACCTTGGCCACTAGCTCACCACGTCGTCCTCAGTGAGCGGTGTTCTAGTGAGCACGTCATTATCGGTAATTAAGTTGCAGGCAAGCAAACAATATCGCGCTGTGAGACATATCGTCAATCGAGTCACCGTCCAACCAATGGCGCATTTCGTAATCGATCGATCCGATACAGTCGGGATGCACCTTCCTGTGAAGGTGTGAGTGCGTGGTCTACTTTGCCGCACGAGACATCTTCTCAATGGGATCACCACAGAGCACCGATGGAGCACTCGTCATCACTTTGTTCTGTCTTTCCTGTGTGTAGTGTTTGCATTCATGTAATGGATACATCGACTGCACCTGTCTGCAGTGAAACCTCGCCAAATGGTCTGACTGGAGCTCATCCTCCAATGGCCATGTGCGGACAAGATCGTTCACTGGCTCTGTCCACTGCCCTTTCCCCTCTGTCCGAGCACTGACCACCACTAGCACCGAGACAACTCGTTCCGAGAAAACTCAACTCGAGTGCTCGTGTATAATCTGAGAACTGTTCACTGTTCACTGCCTGTTGGTCTGTTCCTTCCTGTTGTCCGGCAATGGAGCACTTCTCTTCGTTCACTTTCTCTATCTGCTGACACTATCATCATCTCATCAACATTACCATTTCTCAATCATTCCCACCTTAATACGTCCACTCGTCCATACGACAACGAGCAACTTACTCTCTTTCCGCCAATTGAGCATTTTGCTGCCATTTGAATGACTATCGAATTGAATCAAACAAACACACAATGTTAATTAGTAGTGACCGACCAAGTATTTAACCCAACTGATGACATCGATATGGCGAGGCAAATGTCTCTCTGTCTGGCCATGTTTGTTCTGTCAAGCAGAGCATCAAACCAACATAATCCAGTTTGAAGACAATAAACAATGCAATGCAAACTGGCAAATTTAGAACCCAGGTATCAAATGATTTCACACGGCAACAAAAGATAGAGACCGGTTTTAATAGCTCAAAGTGACACTGTAGTAAATCCCAAAGCGATTTGAATTGTATTAAGCTGAATTATATCACTGACAAAGGAAGATAATGCCCATCAAAGCAATTATGTGATGCACGCGTTATTGTGGTAATGATCAGGGCTAGATGTAATCAGTAGAACAGTGGGCACTCTACTGCAGTGGAACAGTTCAACGTGGAATACTCGGTCCGCGTGTTGTTTTGTTTACAGCTTTGCCCCTCATTGGCAAGTTTGCACAAAGCCGCACATGCACAAAGTACCGACAAGTCATACGATTTGTGCACGGACTGTGCCCGTGCCGAAAAGGGAAAGGGAAGGAGGAGTAGAGAAAGTGCACCGAGGAGAGAAACCAGTCGGACAGTGGTTCAATTACGGTCGGACGTATCGTTGGCCACATCAACATGTGCCCGAGTGAGTGAGACTGAGAGTGCAGCTAATTCGCCTTCCACTGGCGCATCACCATTGTCCATGTTCGGTGTGTGGCTCAGTTGAGTCGGGCGTCAGGCAGGCAACCGTATCCCTCGGTTCATTAAGGGCGCAGTTCGTCATCGCCATCCTCGTTGTCATCGGTTGCGTGTCGGCACTTAGTCTCTAGGTCAGCATGCCACATGGAGAAATAATGAACAGTAATGAGCGGCACTTTGCATAACTATGCTCATGATCGAGCCTGCTGCAGGTTTGCACCGCCAACAGACAGCCCTTTGCACATTTCCACTCACCAACAAACAGTGAGTGAATGACTAGTGATTCACTGGTGAATCCACGAGGAGACATAATTCGAATATAATTGTCACATTTCCATACTCGCAATTATAAGCATTTGCAGCATTGTCCCATTCAACACGTACACTGTACCAAGTAACATTAGTCCTCATCGGAATAATTCTGCATATTCTTAGTATTCCAGTGCACTGTGTCATTAGTGTTCATCATTAGTTTATGCATTTGGCTCTGAGTAAGTCAAAAGATTCACTTTTAATTGATAGCTAGGCGCGCCGTTCAGATATGTTAAATTACCGTCATTATGCAATCGATTCTCGGTATATCGACTCTTTTATCCAATGTTTCATTACAGAATATTGTTCATTCTCATATTCTTTTATTATTTTTTTTTGAAACAATCAATTCTCTCAGTAAAAATTGAAATCAGACAAACGTTTTATAATTAGTACGATCAATTGTTGAAAAGCAACTGTAGCAAATCTTGACTTTCGCTTTTTACACAAAATTTACATTCAATTTCCTGAAAATAAAATAAAAATCTTTAAATATTGGCGATTAAGTCGCCATCTGCCGAGGCAGATTTGTATGATGACATTTCTTTTTTTTATTGAAACATCTGAACAAATATGAATACAATTATTTGCAAATAAACATTTTAGATATTCTATTTTCTAGTAAATGTTTTTAGTATAAATCAAAAGTCAAATGATGTTTGATCAAAAGTTATCAAAATACTTGAGACAAGAATGTCCAAATGGAATGTAAGTGTCAGGTGATATAATCGAGCACAAATGCACCAAAGAATTGCATAATAATGATATGGATTGAGGCGGATTTGGATGATTGCTCAATTGTGATTAGTGCTGTAAATCGATGATTTTAATCGTTAGTACACTAGCCCGTCTGCATGGTCTTGTGATGTTTTGTCTACAGAACTATGCACACAAACACTCACACTCAACGATGTCACTTGTTTATTGACATAATATCACTGCCTCTCTACATAAGTGCGATTCAAGTGAATGTTGTATAGGTAAACAACAATAGCTTAATAATGTAAAGTGTTGTTGTTTGTTAGCTAACTAATTATTGGCCGAATATTGATAGACCATATATGTTGACCCTTTAAAGTTATGTAGCTCTTCGCTTTTGACCAATTTGCACTGTAAAAATGACACTGACATGATGATTGATTTTAACAATTTAAAATGCTCGAAAAAAATTAAATCAAGAAAATATATTTAAAGGAAATAATAAATTGTTGTGTCTGTCAACACAATTCTACAAATAATGTTTGTTGTTTAGCAATTCCGTTTAAAGTAGTTTACAATATAAATGGTTCTTTATGATTTAATTGATTGATTGTCACTAGAGACACTTATTATTTTGGAATAATAACTTCCGTTTTAAATATTTTGTCGTAATAATGAGTCTCACTCACAAGAATTCCACAGTGTGTATTATGTTTTCTCGGAAAAACTACGATCGTTGTATTTTGCTATTCAATAAAATTGCCAATTTTAAAATTTAAACTTAAAATTTGCATAATTGCATAGCATTGTATGATCGGTTTCAATCCAAATTGGACTGCGAGTCTGTGACTGACAGAAATTGTTCCAAAGATGCAAAATAAGAAAAGCAGTAGACAATTTTGTAAAGTCATTATAAGCGTCAATTAAAGTATTGAATTGAGTGTGTGCACAAATGGCACACTCTTCCCAATCAAATGGTGATCATTGAATGCTCGTTAAATATAATTTACAAATTGCCTGTTAACTATAGTTGTAAATCGTCATGATGAATATTCCGAGTTGAAATTTGCAGTATTGGTCTCAATGGAGCAAGTTCAAATGAGTCCGCCTAAGTCAGACCAATGACTAATATCACTAATGTCTCAATCCAAATATAGCCAAGCGAGCACTCGAATGGCCATCATGCATTAGACCAGGCAGTTGATTCTTCTGTCTGACCGAGTAGTCTGATCAGTGTATGAATATATTAATAGCAACACAATCATCAATGAAAGTGCACTAGCTCACGTCGTCTACCATTCATTTGTTCTCACATTGTCAGGCAAGTCGATTGTGTTCGATGGCGACGTGATTAGCGTTTTCTTGGAATCGATTTTCGAGTTCAAGTTACTCATTGGAGATGATTGTGTCTGGCTGGCTGAGTGATTATATGCTTCGACTTGGATTTGCCTTATTGCCGATTGATGGCGATGCCGATCACTCTCGATCAGCTCTCTGTTCTAGTTGAACTTGTTCCAGACAGACTGCTCACTGGCTCTCTTGCACTGTTGCACTACTACTAATCATCACTACTACACTTACCGCATTTACTATATTTACCATGCTTAATCGTTCCTCGTCAGTTTGCTTTAATTTTTTCTTTCTTCTTAATTCATTTCCATTCACTGTTTTTTCTTGTTAACTCGTTTCGTAATTACGTACTTACAGGTACTTTTTGTGCAGGACTGACAAAATTGGGAGATGACGAAAGCGATATCACTCTAGTGCAGCTGTAGTGCGAGAATTAATGCGATTTGATTGGCAATTCATTGATAATTATGAGCGTGAGCTTTACGTTTGCTAAATGATTAATTCCGCTGATTGATAGCTGTGAATGAATCGAATGGATTACGTTCGTTACGTAATCGATACGTAACACAAGCACACGTGCTAGTAGCTAGTCAGCGATGACCGGTTGTGGCAATGGCAAAGTGGGTGAGCAATAGTTCCGGGGGCAAACCAAAACACCAGTGATGCAAATTGCAATGCACCAAATCAATGTTAATGGGCCATTAAATGTACCAACCAATGTATCCAATGGCTTGATTGAAATCGACCAATTAAATGAAATCTAAAGTGTGGTAATCGATCATTTGTTCGGTTTTACAAATGGTTTTGTAATATTAATGCGAAAGGGCATCGTGAGTATGGTGGTGCGATTTCAGTTTGGCATGGCAACACTGCACAAATGAGTCCAGTTGATATGACTTGACAGACTTGACTACAAGATTCAGGTCATTTTGAGTGAATGGGTAAGTTTAGTCATCTAGATGCAATACCTCGTATTTATATCGTCTGCGGTAATCTCCCCACTGCTCTATTATTGACCACTGACCACTTTGCAATCACATGTCGCTCAAATGCAAATGACGATGATGCAATACACTGCTTGAATGAGTCGATGTTTAAACACAAAGTACAAACACGAGATGTGTGTTCGATATGTTCGCTTCCTTTATTTGCTGTTCGCATTTGACATTATTTAGTAATGCAATGTACATTTAAGTACATTTACAGTTTGTCTCACATGTGCACAAGTTGGTGCTAATCTTAATGTCAAACTATCTTTGTTCTTTACAGCGGAAGCGATTTTGCAGTGTAAATAAGAAATGTATCACGTAAATGATGCATTGAATGACGCTCTGTGATGAGTCAATTCGAGTGGACAGACGCAAAGATAGAACAGATTGATAAGAACTGTCGAGGACTAATCGCGGGCAGACGATTAAACAGTGTCACTTTGATGAGTGACAAATGCACAGTTCATTACTAATTTGATTAGTCTTGCTTTAGGTTTAATGCCTTTGTTTGCAGTTAAGCTTTGATAGAAATGATTTACTGGTTCACTAGAGCCTATGGCTCAGGCTTATGACTACCATGTGGTCAACCGATTGTTGGCTTTGGCATGGCAGTCTCTACGATGTTCTCTTTCAATTTGCGATTCGCAATGCGAACGAGTGATTTGCTCGGCTTTGTGCTCTACTCGATCGATGGCTAAATCAGGTAAATGGACAACATTAGACTACTAGTGAGTGGACAGACCAGTCTTTGGACAGACTGGCATAATGACCACTTCGATCTTGTTGTTGTTGGCTCAGTGATCGCATCTGGTTTGTGTGCGGTGGTGATCTCACTTTCGCTCACAGTGACACTCTCCAGTGCACTGTGTCAGTGCTCTTGATTGTACTCTCACTGACGGATAACTCCCGACCAAGACGACAACGTTTGCATCAACTCAACCATCGGTAGACGAGCAAAGACTGGCCGAAGAAGAGCGAAGACCTGGCTTGAAGAGTGTTGATGGCACTCGACCACTCTCGAAGGAGCCTTGTTTGCCTTTCTCACTTTCTCGGGATATGGACGACTAATTGAAATTGGCTCTTTCGATGTGACCCGTGCCAGTAGTGGAGTGCTCCACTAGACGTATAAAAACGATTCCGTCAACGAAGGTCTTTTGGCATTGCGAGCACTACATAACCCGATCCAGTGTGCAGTCGTGTTGCGACCATTTGGTGCACACTCGAGCCAGACCAGTCAATGCTGATTCAGTGAAACAGTGCTCAGTCGTTTCACTCCGTTGATCTCACTTTCTTTTGATACGACACAGTGCATCAACTGTTGTGATTCATCTGTATGTACGATGCAGTTCATCGTTACCATGAAGATCAATCAATCAATCAAGCCTATTCTGGCAGCCTTGATCGTTTTGGTGAGCGTGGTCAAGGCGCAACAAGTGAATCCCGCCCAAAACCAAATTGAACGAATAGCTCCAATCACTGCGGTGCCTAACCAGTGTCGACCAGATGAAGTACTGCTCGAAGGGAAATGTGTTCGATTGCGCCTTTCCCTTTCAGATTTGGTGAGAGAGGTCCTGGAAAATTCCGGGGATTCAAACACTTTTCTGCACTATCACATGGACAGCAATGGCAACAATCCAACACTGACTGTCCCGGACAGTGTGCCAGTGTCGGACCTGTTCATTCAGAACCTGGCAGTGATTAGCGAGGCTAACATGAGCAGTTGCTTGGCACTTGCCACTTGCAATGAACACTGCCTGGCATGGCCTCAACGATCCGAGCAACAACGGAGACACGAGGAAATGGTCCTTGAAAAGTTCATTCCTCCTCCCGGACTGACCATGGAACAGATCTCGGGGAAGAGCAAAGACGACATTAACATTGACGATGACGATGCAACAGGCCCAGACTTTGTACGTACCATCATGTTAGCATCCAAAAAGGGAATCGAGCTAGCCAAACGAATTGGCACCAATGGCACCTTGACCTGTGCCCTGTGCGAGTCAGAGTTTGGAGAATGCGTCCCCATGCAGTATGACTATACCACTCGGATCAATGCCATCTATCGACAATTAGTGGAGGCAAATGCATCTTTGTACGACAAGACACCCGCGCAAAACAAGAACCTAAGTCCTGAAGTGCTTTATTATCATTACTCGATGCGTTTCCTGGACCTGGCCAATTTGACTAGTTGCTACGCTGAGGTGAGTTGCGAGAACAGTTGTGCTGTCTACAAGGCCACCATTGCGGACGATAACGTTGAAATGGTTGGACCGCCGCCAAGTGTGTCTCCCTTCCTTCGGGAGGACTCCAACAAGCCAAGAGCGATCGATATCATCCATAATGGTGCGTTGATTGGCTACAAACTGGCACTGGATAATGCTCACTGTGACCAATGTGCACGACACTATAAAGACTGCACCCCCGATCGATACCAAATAGCCAGAGCAAGTTCCAACATCTTCGGATAGAGCAAACATGGACAGTACGAGCACCCCACTGGAGCTTAACCATCACCACCACCACCACAATTTCAACGAATCATTTTATTTAATCTACGATTCATTCTATTATTACAATAATATTTGGCCATTGCATAATAAATAATAAATAAGTAATAAATTCTTTGGTTGGTCGAATACTTGAATTACTCGTTGTTGGGACATTGGGAGGTAGTTGGTGCGAGGTGGTGCGAATGCAGTGGACAGTGGGACATTGAGGTGACGATGAGGTGGGTGAGGTGGATGCTGAGGTGTGTTCGCATGTACAAACAAGTAAGACGCTCCGATGCTCCGATGGAATGGTCAGCAGGCCAACTGTGCTACGAGTCCAATGTGATGTTTCTAGGAAGCGGATCGCTGACCTCATCCGGATTTTTGCGTAAAATTTTGACCAACTCGGGAGTGACATCGTCTTTGTGGTACATCATTGTTCGGTTGAAGCCCACGCCCGAATAGATCAGGTTCCGAAAGAACCGAGTGTTGGCTGACGGTTCTCGGGGCGACAACGGAGCAGAGTGCACACCAGGCTCGACTCTAAAAGTAAGCATCCACAAGAGAACGATAGCAAGAAGGAACAGACGAAAGGAGGAGAAAGATCTCAGAGGTGATTGGGTGGACATGATCATGCCGATAAGTGATGAATGAGCTGATTGAGGTCCGACTGGTGAGTGGTGCAATAAGTATCAGAGAGCTTAGACCAGTTGGGCGCGTGACAGACCACGAGGTATTTCGCGATTCGATGCGGTGCGATTAAGTGCCAACTGATTAGATGCCAATGTGACCGGTATGTCACGTTTCGCTCGATGTTGGGTGACGATTTCGACGGTTGTGACCGTTATCAATAAAGAACATCGACAGAATGGCGCCAACAATGGACGGTACGCGAAGCATGGGAACTGGTGAAGTGATGCAACAGGTGGTGGAGTGATGCCACAGATTGGCCAACAATGTGTGTCACCGAAGTGATGGACACGCAATGAATGATCAACTGAGCAAAACGGTCGATTCGTGACGCAAACAAATGGCGCAACGCGAAATGCAAAGCAATTTGGCTTTATTCGAACAAAAACGTAAGCAGGCAAATAGATTGCGCTCACCACAAAACAAGACCTAAACAGGGAAAGTATTTACCGATGTTCGGTGTTTGGTCGGGGACTTAGTTATCACATGCAGACGAACTGACAAACAGAACATCAATTTGTTGGCCAGAAAAACAAAAAGAACAGAGTTGAACAAAACATAAAACATACAAATTGATCAATTGTTTGGCTACTTGATTGGTCAAACAGGTAAAGGTAAATTGGTTCGGTTAGGTGTGCGGGAAAGTGGGTTTCACAGGTGAGACTTGAACGGTAACGGTACAGAAGTGGTATTTGTTATTGACAGGTAGAACATTAGATTACATTAACAATTGCAAGAGATAAAGCAAATAGATTGGCTTTTTGTAGTGAGGACCGAGTGTGCTGGTCGTGTGGTTTAGTGGTTCTTTTTGTTGTCTTCGAGTTCAGTCTCGCTGGGATGGTGCGTGCCGTAATTACCGTGGGTATGAATGTCGCCAGTGCGAACTTTACGTTTGCGAATCATCTCTGGCGAAACTCGTTTAAGATCATAGGCCAGTCCAACTGCCGCCATGGCGTTTATAAACATCGTGGACAGATTGTAGCGCCAGCCCAATTCGGATGCGGCATAGTCCCATGGAAAGACGTGATGATAGTTGTGGAAGCCTTCACCAATGGCACCATAAACGGTAAAGAAGTTTTCCGCTGGAGAAATTTCCTTATCATATCTGTAGTGAATGAGAAAATAATGCCGAGATAGATCAGTATGGGATCAATGGTGGCGGCCACTTGTGCGCGCGCTTGTTGTTGTTTTCGGAGATGCCAACAACAACGTGAGTGTAATGAAGTCATTCGGGGGAGAGGCTGCAGGCACATGACATCTAGTTCAATGAGTTTCATTCGATTCGGTGACGTGCACGAGTGGCACTGGCAAGTGCCATCGCTGCTCCACCACCAGTGACACCACCCCACCAGCACACGAGTCTCAGCACGAATCGTGTGCGGCTAGGAGGCGAGGCGCCAAAATGCACTTGAAGCTCGCCCCTCACTTATGTCCTATCAATGATTGGAGAATGGATGGCCCACAGGATTGCCAGATGATGATGACGAGTGAGGAAGCGACCACAAAGGTCGGCCATAGTCACAAGGAGAATAAAGCCGCCATTGTAAACATCGATCTTGGCACTGGCTCAGTGAGAATAATCAGCAACAAAAGCGACAACAAGCGATAAGGAGCATTCGATCCACTATCGAGCGGGAATGCTGCAGGCTGGGTGCACTTACTCACTGCCAGTACAGTGACAGCTCGATTAATTAGCTAACTCGACGAGTCCGGTTTGTGTCCGGTGTGTGGCCATTGGCATCACTAGGGCCCCTCGAGAAGGCATGCCAACTATGCCAGAGATGCAATGCAACAGTGCAAAGAGGCACCCGTATGGCCATTCATTGCACAAGTGACATTTTAACCTAAATTTGCACATCCATGGAGTGCACTCCGCCACTCGACCAAATTCCGAACACTATCAATCAAACTATCTCAGTGTAAGGCTTCCCTGTACTGTTCACTGTTTGCACTGTTGACACTGCACAAATCGACACTATCCACTAAAGTATACTGATAGATGCAAATCTATCACTGTTTCGTAGTTTGTTTTCCGAGAATTGATTGCGATAATCATCGTCATTAGCGTTTGGCGCGATCACGAAAAACACATCGAACATCGGCACAGTGATTTCATTGATCACACGCAACGATGACATAAACGACGCCCGCCGAATAATAATGACACTACTGGCATTGACCACTGGTAAGAATACTCGAGTGGTGGAGACCTCGAAACGCGCGGTAAGAATGAATGATCAAAGTGAAGTGCATGTCTGCCAAATGGAAACTTACGGATGTCTTCCCCAGAAGTGAGCTGCCGAGTTCACACACCAAGTCATGTTCAGTGTGAACGCATATCGAAACAGGGCACAGATGTAGAAGCTATTGTACAGTGATTCATTCCACAGCAAGTGCGGCACATAAGTGGGAACCAAAAAACAAAATAGCAGGACCAAAGGTAGGTAGTATCTGTAAGGGAAGGAAAAAAATGATTAGTTCGGCTTAGGAGCTAGACAGACCAAACAACAGAGATAAATGTTCGAGTGAATGAGTGAGAATGGCTCTGTCCTCTCGCCACTGACCGCCTCTTGTCGACGGATGCAATAAACAAATCACTGAGATAAACTTGCAAGTAAATCTCACGTATTCCTGGACATGTCAGAGTGATTGGTCATTGAGGCGGTGTGTGAGCGGTTGTAACCTTCAAAGATGGTGTCATGTGATCAAAGATCGAAGGGGCAACCATTGGCAGGCTCGGAAGCCTCAAAGAGCAAGTAAATAAGTTCATCGTTCGGCGGATGACATAAGAGGTGGCATGAGAGCAAAACTAATTTGGTAGTTGCAGTTCAGTTCACAGTTGCACATTGGTACAAGTGCAAGCGCTCAAATATTTGTCATATGATAAAACATTGCAGCCATCCGAAACAACTAATTGCACTGGAGGGGACATACGGAACGAATGGTTGCTGCTGGTGGTGATCATATTGGCAATAACGAATCATATGATGATAACGATTAAGAGGGAGATAGTGAACTATGCCGAACTATTTGCATGGGCGTGTGTGTGTGTTTGTGTGGAATGAGTGAGGCAACAAGACATGAGTTGGCAGTGTGTCGTGGAATACTTACTTGCGTTGGAATCGTACAACCGGGTCTTGCATCAAGTCTTCCACGCCAATCTGGCGACCTTTACGAATCACTTCAGGATGCTTGCGCACCAAAAGCCAACCAACGTGGGCAAAGAAAAATCCTCGACGCGAATTGTGGGGGTCAGCATCGGTTTCAGAGTACTTGTGGTGCACTCGGTGATCACGTGACCATTCATAAATATGATTCTAAATACAGAACAGAAAAAGAATTAGCACTTGAACTCTTGAACTAGACAACAAAAAAGAGTACATACTTGGAAAGCCATAGTTTGGAAGATAGCCAACAATAATCGAACAGGCAATCGAGCTTTGTACGCACGGTGAGCCCATAGTCGATGGCTACCAGCGGTAATTCCGAGACCACTCATTTGGTAAAAGGCAAAAGCTATAAAGTTGACACATATTAACTGGAACGAATTGAGAGTAATTAAGCAAACGTACCTGCAAGTGAGGTTTGCCATTTGGCCGAGACAAAACACAGATAAAGTCCATAGAGAGCGGAGGCGTGCAGAGCAAGCATTAGGACAACATTGCGCCAGACAATCTTCATCTTATACTCTTCCTGCTTCTCCCCCGGACGAAGCTTCTCAAGCTCGACAATGGGCTCGAGGTCAGGCACATCGCTCAAGATGTCCTCCGAGTTCTTGATAAATGGCGGCATTGTTCACCACGGTTGGGCCCTTTCCGGTTTGGTCCAAACAATTCTACATAAAGCACAAGTGAGGTTATTAGTCAAACAAGTCATTGAAATCAAATAAGCAATGATAAGATAAATTGCGCAACAAGTGGTATGATTTTGTGTTGATTTGTCATTGCGATAATGCACTACACTACGCGAATATTAAAACAAATTATAAAATAAAAAACAAACATTTTCAGGGTCGATGTGGCTTACGAGCCACCGAAAGAGGACATTAACTGAATTGATGGTCAACAAGAAAACTCATTAATATTGATTAACCAAACATAACCTCATCACAGATTCATTCATTCGGTCAATGAATGAACCAATTTTGAATGTTAATCACAACTAGGTACAACCAGTCAGTACTTGTCACTGGTTTGCCGCGGTAGATCACTGATCACTCACTGAATAGTTGGTCGTTCGCAATAGACCGGTGTCTGTAGATACGTTTGAAAAATCGAACGAGAGAGGCAAAGTATTTCCTTCACAGTACAAAGGAAATGGACTATGTGTATGTCTCAAGCAGACAGTGTTTGCCAACAAGTGGCCACACTGAGAAATGGTCAACATAACATGGCAAACAGACAATGCAACGGAAATGACAAACACGCAAGGTAGGTGAAGTTTGGCTAAGACGTTGAGTTAAGAAACAAATCACAAGAAAGTGAAAACTACAAACAAAGGACACACGAAATTATTCGTGAACAGGTGAATGCGTCAATACATGACAGTGGGACGCATGGACAATAAATAAATTACCAAGTCGAGTTGTGAAGGGCAAACAAGTGGTCTGAGCCACACAAGCACAGGCTGAGGGTGACTATGTCCAGGGACTAGAATCAATCACAAGTGAAAAGTATCAGCAAGCACGAAACAATTCAACAGTTGACGAAGGCGTAAAGAAGAAGGGGACAAAACTGGTACTCTTATATATGTACTGGTGAATGGCTAGTGGCAGACGACAAATTACATATGAACAGACAGTGGAAGCACGGGCAAGGGTGCCATATTCGGGCTGGCTTATCTGGTACGATAGTATTAATAGAAACAGGACACAATCACCAGTGCCGGGGACTGATGAAACCAGTAACGAGTGGACTGATGCGTGCTGACGAGTGCTGCTGCTGATGATAATCGAACCAATCGATTCACCATCAGTCTAGCTCAATGGAGCCTTCACCGAACATTGCCTGATTTGAGTGTGTATTGTCATAACGGTGTCCTATGCACCAACTGTATCACTCCAGACAAATCACTCGGTCTGCTAGTGGTGTGCATGCACAGTGTAGGCGGTAGTCATATACAGAAACAACTCAACGCAACAAACCGAAATAACTATTGACACCACAGTGGTCAACTGAAGCGAAAAACCGGACACAATGTGCAAAGCTATTGTAGAGCAAATGCCAACTAAAAGTGACACAATAAAACAAACGACCAAACACAGGTGAATGCTTTGAATGATTTCCACTTTGACAAATAGTTTCACCAGTTTTGCGGTTTAACTTTCGAACGCGTGGACGAAAAGACACACGAAATATGGTTCGATAACGGTCGAGTGGTGGTAGAAGCACACCAACCAACAAGAAGAACATTACCTTTACATGATGCTAATGCAATTGTGACACTATGTAAATGCAATGGAGACAATTGAGCCTGGTGCTACACTTGCACTCGACTACACCCCCGTGCCCCGCATAAGTCCAACCACCAAATGCTCACACCATCGCAATAGATAAGCTATACTTTACGGACTTGCTACGATTTATTACAAGTCAAAAGAACATTGTTAGTCAACAAGTGAAATAAACAAATAGACACACAGTAAAGAAATGCATCAACACAAAAAGAACGTACGTTTAAATATAGAATCAGACAATATCAGTGATTTTGATTATATCACAGTCAGGAGACAAACAAACAAATGCCAGTCGGTTTGATAGGTCTTGGTCAATTAAACATTTTGTGCAATGATTCAAACACAGAAAGCACCGATTAAACGAAAGCACTGTCTTTAATATTCAAGTTATATTCAATACGACTTGCACTAAAGCATAGTGACTACAGAAGAAACCCAACTAAGTAAGGGACTTTCCGGCTTTGCTTTGCTCATCACTTTGAGCAATAAATGGCAAAAACTGAGCTGAAAAAATAACCTAAACATTTAAATAAGTCATCAATAATGTTGCCTGTACCCTTCCAATACATTTTCAGATCAATATAAATAGTTTTGACTAAACATTCTAGGAAATATTCTAATGAGTAAGAATTCATTAAGTTTGTATGGGAAATATAAATAAACTTCCCATCTATTGATTGATGACGACAATCGTCAATGGAAATGTTTAATTACCAGAAATTACATTGCTTTTGCACAGTAATTCCCACTTCAAGTTGAATTTTTTTCGGTTATATCTCAACTCGTTCGTTGTGCACAATTTACTGTAAAATATCACGAAAATATTTCTATCGTCCAAATTATTATCAGCACAGATCATCAAAATAGATTTGTAAATATATTAAAAGGGGTTCAAGGACGTACGCTAGATGGTACATGAGTAGAGTATAAAGCATAAAATACAAGTACAAGTTGAATTGATTTATGAAATGAAATGTTTGAATATTCAATAAGTAGATCAAACAGTCGATAGACAAGCAGTCGAGATTGAACTGATTCAATGGTACGTGTATGTGTACTAAGAACTGACCTTAACTTTGAAAGTCTGCTTAGGCATTGCAATAAAAGTAGTATTACAACAAAATTCGAGTATGTTTGTTTCAACTATGTTTGTGCCCATTGCCACACATGTAATGCTATGAATGTAATGCTAACAAATTCAATAATAAATGCACAAATGTTTACTTCAATGTGCTACTAAGAAGCAGGTATTAACTAATTGACTACCAAATGGCTGAATTCATCATATATACGAAACTTACGTCAGAATATCGCGAGATAAACAACAACGAGCGAACTCTCGATGAGGAGCAAACTCCTCATTAAATCGATGTTCAATTGATGCTACAGACTAGAAATGCAAACTTTAATGTACTATGCTCAGGTACACACACCTAAATGAAGGTAGCTATTCAGTGGTGCGTGTGTGTTGCTTCCTTTTGGACACTAACACTAGCACTCCTCTCTGCAAAGACATTATTTTAAAATAAACGGACATTGAGGGAACGGAAATCGATCAAGGCGAAAGCTGAAATTGTCCAATGGATAGTGAAATACTCTAGGGCAGACTATTTTGTTGTTGTTCTTCTCATTTCTCGATCCAATAATCACAGTCAAGGTCAGACAATTGAGAATGACTAAAATTCGACTTTAGTAATCGCAAGATTACACAAGCGAATGCACCAAAATGACATTTACAACAGACAAAATGTCATCATCGCACTAATTGAAATGTCCCTCAGGAGTGAACACATAGTAACTAATAATTAGCTATCAGGAAAGTAACTAATCTGTGCGTAAACGAATAAACCAAAATATAATCAAGCCAACATAAAACAATTGTTCTCGGAAAAGTACCTAATTGAACAATTAAATTCGAAATAATTAGGCTAATTAGTGTGGACACAATTCTGACGTGTTCAACAGTAAATAGGCAAAAACACATCATGTGATGTAACACACTTAACACACATGACTCATGTGATGAACTTGTGGCGATTAGAAATAGTTCACACTTCATCCCACCCGCTGACACATCAACTAGCTAGCGATCGAACAGGCAACAACAAGTTCAATAACAAGATTATGACAGTTGGCTAATAATAATAATAATAATATGATTTACTAGTGAAACTAGAAGTAGCAGTTTAGCACTGATAAATGGAATCGAACTCTACCCTTGCAAGTGTTGCACACATGCAAACACAAACACATGCACATCGCGTGTTTTAGTGGAAAAATAATCGACTTGATAAGACATACACTTGCCTGATGGATGTTGATGCTTGATATTTGTTGATGTTGGAAAATATAAATTGAAACTTCAAGCAAACAAAAAAAACCTCAGCACTCAAACATGCACACGCCGAATATATGACTGTGGTATAATCGATTGTTTGAAGGCACACTTTGGACTATGGTAACAAGGACAAGGCACTGCAGTGACGATATTCGAGATAGTACGCGATACGTGGGCTATAGAAATAGCTAATTGATGGATAATTGCTATTGGTGAACCAATTGAGTGATATAACAGCAACACTGCTATTGTGTGCTATCTCGCATGCACATGTGTGGTGGTACCAGTTGTCACTAGGATATATCGTGCCGAGAGATCTCAACTGAATTTCATTGCCAACAGAGGCTATGAGAAAATTGGGTTCAGTTGACTCGCACTAACACACATTCATTTGTTTACCAATAACTTATATTGGCAATAACAAAATTCCTACTAAAGACAAGTCATTGTAAAACAATGTACAGCGTACAACCAATGACTCGCAACTGACTCCAAAATGTAATATACAAACAAAATAAGGCTCGCGTGTACTTGTACTGTTGCAACTGGCAATGACAATAAAGCTATAAATAAGTTTGGGTACATTTTGGTACTGAGATAATGACAATGGCTGTGTTACTTTGTTTCCATTTGTATTATTAATAATGCAATTCGGTCCAAAAGTTTTCTTTCCGGTCAGTTTACATCAAAGCGCGTTCAGTCATCGGATTGTACTCAAGTTCGGTGTACTGGTGACAATCGTGCCACTCACTGAACCATCGGCGATAACGTTTAGTGATAATTAATCGAGATTTAAAGTTGGTTGTGTTCGGTCGGACGAAAAGACCGACAAGTTTGATTACGTGCAAGCTGCACGGCGGTAAATGCATTCAAAGGGAATAAACCAACCGACACTGGTGGCATCGTGTGACACAGAAATGAACTTGCCGTTCGGGAAAATGCGCAAAAATCAAAGTAATCCATCACACATAGCATTGATGTAAGCAAACTCATTTACGCAAACATTAATTTATTATTAAAAGCCATGCAGACGCATCATTGCGAATAGAACAATTATATAACTTATAATATATCGAGTCTTCCTTGTTCAATGCTTCAATTACAGGAAAATAATCGCAATCTGTATTTAAAAACGAACAGGAAGAAAAAAGAAATAATAAAATTCCCACATCCATAATTAAATATCACAACGAAAACACATCACCTGCTCAGCTAAAACTTTACAAATCTGGAATTGCATTTCACAATGGATAATTTAAATAATTCAAACTATCCGCAATGGAAGATAACTTTGGGTTGACGTTACTTTATTGCCATAACTGTCAATAAATTGACAAATATTAGTTGCTTAATTGACTAAGTAATGTAAACATGTAAACACAACTGTCAATTGCCAATTTGTTATTTTTCCATCATTTCAAACATTTGCCAACATCCTGCATATGATAAACTGTGAAAAATGTTATCGTAAATCCCTAGTAAGAAAAAAGCATAATAAGTCAATAATGTACGATTGTTGACAATGTGAACTTATTAAATACAAAAAAAAACAAATTTAAATCCATTGATACTAACTACTAACTAAATGACAACAGCCACAAAGACACAATAGTTAATAAGACTTTTCATACATAATCATTAAATAGAAATTCAATTATAATGATTCAATTAAGGTAATTTCGATTCAATCAAGCGTTAGTAAATCATCCGTTAGTAAAAGTTAAAATTATTGTAAATCGAATCATGAAAAGACTTGCTGAACAATGCTGATTCTATTGCAGTAATGAGCGAAACATGAGATTGGTTCTTGTCAGTAACAATAATTTAGTAAATAGAACAACGAGAACAGGCCCGAGTGGGCAACACTCCCACATACCTCAACTACTGATTGTACGTGTCACTGGTGAAGCAGATGTTGAACACTTTGGCAGACTGATGGCAGTTGATGAAATAGACCTGACCACCAATTTGAGACCAATGGAACTGAAAAGACAAAATATAAATTGAGACGAATAGGTCAGAGTTTATTTACCTGGTGAATTACCAGTGGTGATTGGCAGTAAATTTCCTCCAGTCAGTCAATTTTGCACATACACGCACAGCAGCAAAAACAAACGATCGAGTCGGACAGGCCTGCACTTCAATGTTTGCGCATGTACCGGCTAATGAAATATTGCAATTGAGGTGTTCAGAAAAGAATCGAATGGGTGCCAGTGCACCCTCATTGGTCGGTACATTCCATTGCGATGCACCACCAAAAGGAAAGAACATTCAGAGCAAATGTACCCCTTGGATAGAGTAAACGCCACTGCAGGTGTAGGCTGCAATGAAGGACATTGCAAGTTGCAACCGATTCTGCTCGCCATTGAAATTGCATTCGAGTCAAAAACAAACAAAAGAGTCTGACTGGGAAGTTACATTAAAGACAACTACGAAATGGTCTAGAAACAACCTTTTTGAATTAAAATGCGAAATGGTAACAAAACTAGAAACAAAAACTAATTTCATTTGAACAAATGAGACTTCCACCCATGTAACTGCAATTAATCACCTTGTGTGGGTCAATGTTTGAATCGATTTATGGGGAAAATATTATTATTACTATTGCTTTGAAAATTGATTGAAAATAACACTTTTACTATGTCCATAATGTTATTAATTATTAATGCATGACAGACAACAAGTTCACTGTCAAGTGATTTGTGCAACAAATTGTACGTTCAAAACGAGTCTTTCCTCTTGTGACTAATTATTTCACGTTGCGTAATTGTCGCATTTAGATAATCATTTTACTAACAAGTGTATATTCGGCCTTTTTGCTTAAGATATAGGAAATTTGTGGAAATGGCATATTGACGTTCATAAAATTGACTCGGTCAAGGATGTAAACTTTACATTTAACTTTAAAGTAAAGTAATTATATATTTTGAATTTGATTTATTTACAATTGGCTTAATTTCTATACAAACCCCAAATAAGAATTACAAGGTATTAGAAGGTGTCATATGTGATATGTATGTGACAAATATATTTGATAGTGTCAAATGGTAGTCAATGATTGACAATCAACACTTTATTTACACAAAAGTGTGTTTGTTCGCCTTGAATGGACAGTTTGTTGTGTGCTCATTTGCACTGTTTGCTATTCTCTAGATGTGTCACACGGTGTTGTATCCCATGGAAACCTTGAAGTCTATAGTGACAAACTCAAACCACATCACTCACACAACTGGTTACCTAACGCGAGTTATAACTTTCATTGTCATATGATTCGATCATAAAGCAGTAGTTAGGACGGCATTTACACGGCGATGTTGACATTTCAACCAAATGTCTGTCGATATGCATTGGTCTAATTCACACCGAGATCAAAGTGGTCGAGTGTGACGCAAAGTGACACAAGCGAATCAAGTGGACATACAAACTTGATTAGTGATGGGACAGACCTAATGGCGATTACTACCAAATTTGACTTGATCGCTTTCGGAAGCGTTCAACGAATCACTGGCTCGTTCATTCATTTAATCGTTCGTTCGTTCACTCATTCACGACTTTTCCTCATCAGTGGTTTGAATCATCGAAACTTCTCACGTTTCGCCATCGCACATCTCACTGCAGACATAAACACAGCCAAAATCACTCCACTTCGTTCATTTCTTTAAAAGGAATATCCAAGAGTAGGTTGTACGACTGATTTCGACTGACTTGTGTATCTGTGTGTTTGTGTGAGTGAGTGTTGTTGATATTACATAAATTCAAACGGACACTTTGGACAACATTTGCATTGTAAGGCTCGATTGATGCACTAAATCAGTGAGTGCTTGTGTGTGGCAATGTGAGCGCGTATCGCCAAGTGAACATATCGAAAGCAGCCAAAAGAACAGCAAAAGTGTATCACAAGAAGAGAGCGAGACAGAAGGGACACATTTGTCAGTGTTTATGAACTAATTCGATGTTGTCGGTTGCTGTTGACGATCAGTCATGGCGCTGCACTCTGATGCAGTCCGATAACGACTCGTGCGGAATGCTAATGCATCGATCGAAATGAAAACATTGATTGGGACGCGTGGGGATCGAAACAGTGGCCACAGTGCACCGAGCCTGCCGTGCGACAATGGTCACTGCAAGGAATGATCCAGTCAACTTATTGACACGAGTTGTCACTTGAATCTGGGTGTCTTGTGTCTTGTTTTTTTGCTCTTCTGTAAGTGTTGATCGATAGTGCTCATGAGCACTCATCATCACTATCGGCACAATCTGTTGCCTCCATCAATGCATTGATCAGTGTTTGGCTGTGTTGTCTTTATCACCACTGTGATTGCCTTCACTGGTTGTCTGGTATGTACGGCAACCATTTCGTCGTTCACCCATTCTCTTTGTATCACTGTTCAATGTGTTTAAATGTCTTCTCTGTTTGCTTTGTCCGTTGTGTCGTGCCTCGTCGGTATCACCGCAGCCATTACTACATCACCGTGATCAGTCTCATCAGCATGGTGACCTTATCTCATTTTGGTCAGCCTAACACATGTGTTTCACTCAACTGGCAGCTCAAGTGCAGTTGACTTTTCCGTATATTTCAACTAACCATCACTGGCACAGGCAACAAGTTTCCGTTGGTGCTTTGTGGCCCAATGTTGATATACCTCACAGATCGATAACGAGGGAGAAGAATAGATTTCGTTCGACTTCATCTGGTGAACCGAACTAATTGGCATCTCTCTAATATTGAGGTCGTCCAGTGGGGCGCCCGTGGAATGGTCCTTCCAATTAACGGTTTATTACATCGGTCAATGTGTGATTAGTGATCACACCAAATGCAAACATTCGATAAGACTCGAGCCTGTTTTACTGTTCAACTGTGCTGTGACTGTGTTTGTGTTTGTCCCGCTGCCCATCACACGACCATTCGTTCATTAATTGGCCTAGTGCAATTGACAATTGACAATTGTGTTCTATATAATAAATAAATAAGTGAGTGACTCAAGCGAACGATTGCGGAAAGAGGCTGTAAACGGCATCAAACTGCTGAATCTTCACTTTTTTCGACAAAGCATGTGCTGTGCCGAGTGGTAATAGCAAAAGGCCAAAATGTGAGGCAATTAATCAATTGTGCCAAACCCGTTTTACTGTTCGAAAGTGTCTCATTCTCTCTTCACCTCGTTTGGTGCCATCAACGAATCGTGCCTTAGTTCGTGCCTGATAAAGTTCAAAGTTTATTTGTACAATTGCACTGACCAAGTTGACATTCCGCAAAAGGCAGTTTTGTACATCAATAAATTTTTAAATATAAATCTGCTTTTCATATTAGCATCAATCAAAGTAGTCAATTGATATTTTCTAAAGTATGCACCATTTGGCCTTTATTTCTTGGCCATAAATCACTTTAATCTGCACTGAATTCGTACAAACTAGCCACAATGGGCAACAGTAAATCATCTCACCAACTGTCAAACAGTTTCGATAAAGAGTAAGTGCCATTGACATGTTGTGCTTGTTGATTTAGCCCGACTCGTTCTGTTTACATGATAACTTTCCACTTTCTCCCACTAGCACCGAGTTTAACTCTGCAAATGATGATGGAGGCTTTTTGGATGCCAAACTGAAAACATCCGAAGGTGGTGCCCTAAACCGAGGCCAGACTGGTCGAAAGTCGTTTCATTACATTCGACTTCGAGACAACCTCGAGCAAAACCACCAAGCCAACGCACAGTCCTCGGTGCTCAGCGACAAATTCAAGCGAGTCCACTCACTGCCACTTTCGAGAATTAAAAAGAAAAGCAACTCTTTGGGTAAGAAGGAACCAAATGGAGGCAAAGCGGTCAACCACAAAATCCCTGTTCAAGGTACTTTCTTCTTTAAACTTGCCAATCATGAGTGTTCTGAGTTATGTTATTCATATTCATTTGCTGCTCTCCTACAGGGTTTGACCTGTTCCGCCATCACCTCGGACAGATGAACTGCGATGTGGTACTGTTTCAACAGCTGGAAAGTGAAATACATTCACTGAACGACAAGCTGGCAGACATCGAACAGACTCGACAGAGTTGTCTCGACAAGTTGAATGAGTTGCACACAGAGGTGAGGCACAACCAAATTACGCTCACTGCCACAGAGCAAAAAATATCAAACAAAAAGAGTAAGGCCAACGATTTGGCCCTTAAGATCATACACAACTATATCGAAAGGATCGATGGTCTGCTCAAAACAGACTCTGAACCATTCCTGTTGGATGTGCCTAGTAGCACTATTGATGACAAAAAGACTTGCTCATCCTCCTCAAGTGATTTCAGTGGCTCTAGTCAGTTGGAACAATCAAACAACCACAGCCACAAGCCAAACACGCCCGGTGCCAAACGGCAACAAATCAAAGATGCTTACAATCACCTGATCAGGTCAATCATGCCAAAACTGTTCGGGAAGCAATTCGCACACAAAGACGAACCAAACTATTGCACATTCAAGCGGAACTTGACCGATTTACGGGAACAAGTCCACTCGATTGGCACCAGCGATGAACAAAAGCTGGTCGATGCAAAAAGAATATTTCTACAGGAAATCGATGGATATCTCAGAACTATTGATGAGATGGTTACCTGTGGACTAAACGGATGTGTCAGGTGCAGAGTTTAGATTGTAATATATTGAAACATTAAATTATTAAACTAGTGCAATCAGTAATCTGCAAGTCAGTAAATGCATTCATTTGAAGTGCTCAACATTGAGATTGTAACCGATTTGTTGGTGGTAAGCAGATCGATGTTGGTCTCGATCTTGAAAGTGTGTCCTGTGATGGTAGACTTTAGGTGAGTTCCGTTGAGTGTTGCCTGGAGATCCTGATGTTTGAGGTTGGGCACTGCGACATTGATCGAAGATATCTTGAGTACATCTTTACTGCCACTTGGTGCTTGATAGCCATGGTGCTTTACATCAATGGTCAGATGGCACTTGTCAAACGTGAACTCATAATAATTGTAATGGCCTTTCTGTACAGTGTCGACTGATTCTCCATCATCAAAGAACAAATCACCGTGTGCAGTACCATTGGCGGTAGGCAAGATCCACAGTTCGATTGGGACTGTGCGCAGAATGGCTGTATTGATCACTTTAGGTAAATTGTGTTCGGCCACTACTGGGACTATCGATCGAGCACGGAATAGAAGAGGTCTGTGTGATTCGGCGTCAGGGATTTCGATGTGACCAGCTGCAGTTGGATTAACTTTCTCCACAAAGTCGAGTGCCATTTTGTACCACTCGGTGCCAGATGGCACTGATGCGTTCACACTGTGTTGATTCTGTTGATATATTAACAATAATTAATGTGTCAATTAGGAATTAGCCAGATAAGATGCATACCTCATGCAGAAAAGGTGCCACAAGAATGTGTGGACCAAGGAAAAATTGCTGATCGATTCCGCGTACATGTTCGTCATGAGGATATACGTGATGCATTGGCCGGGCCAAAGTTTCGCCAGTGACGTGTGATCGATAGAATCGAGTGTACAGATAATGCAACAATTGGTAGCGAGTTCGGAGTGAATCAACGGCAGCCTTGGTCACTTCGGGGTGGCCATGGTCGGCCCAAAAGCCTGGATCCTGGTCCGAGTTGTGCAAATCGTTGTGTGATCGAGAGAAGGGATAGTAAGCACCCAGTTGAAACCATCGACGACATAGCTCGGGAGTAGTGTTGCCCATAAAGCCACAAATGTCCGCGCCAGTCTAAGCAATCCAAAATCACTAATTTGTCCGCATCAATAAGCATCACACTTACATAAGTCGCACCAAAGAGACTGAACTCGAGCATTCCAATAACTGATTGTCTCATATGGTCCCATCGAGCGCTATTGTCGCCTAACCAATGAGCAGAATACTTACCCGAAGAGGGATAAGTGGATCGAGTAAGCACAAATCCACGCTTTCCTGTTGCTTCTTGCACACCACTACAAAGAAAACAATCAAACAAATAAGACACTAAATGTCTCAATAACTCACACTTGTGTTGGTATCGTTTCACTCAAGCCATAGAGACTATGAACATCGAAATGGCGATACTCACCGTGCTCGCCTTGAATTGCATTCAAACAAAGAGTTTGAGTGGTCAAATTGTCGCGGAACTTTTGTTCGGCTATAATGAGAAACACTTAGGCTTAAGTTTATTGTTAAACGCAATTGACTCACGAAGAGCAAAGTCGAAATGATGGTCCACTGGGCATTTGAGAATGTTTGAGTGAAAGTTGGAAGGTTCGTTCATGTCCTGAGTGGATTCAAAGTCTGTTAGAGTGATTCAATCGAGTGCACTTACAATCCACAATGCGTCGAAAGCAAGTTCTTTGTGCAGTCCCTTGATCATGTCCTTCCACCAGTGAACAGTTTCATTCTTGAGGAAATCTGGAAAAGCAGCAGGTCCTTTTGGCCATACCTTGCCATACATCACGGCTTTGTCTGTGGGTACATGAGCAGGATTATGACGATCTGCTAGTTTCACCTCAGTTGGCCACTTGATGAATACGTCTCTTTTGTATCCATCATCAAATGCGTGATAGCCCTGTTTGTCTGCTTGAATTGCAGGGTCAATGATGAATGCCCATCGAAGGTGTTGTTTTGCCTTGGTCTCTTGAACGTACTCGGGTAAACTTGCAAAGTGTGTCTTGCTGTAAGTGAAGTCTCTGTACTCGTCCATATAGTCAATGTCGAGATAGCTCACGTCCAGTGGGACATTGTGATCGAAAGTTCTCTTGAGCACCATCTTGAGGTGGTCCATATCTTTGTAGCCATATCGACAAAGCTGAAATCCCAATCCCCAAAATGGCGGCATCACAGGCCGTCCAATAACGGAAGTGTACAGTTCAATAACGTGCTCAGGATTGTCACCGACGAATATGAACAAGTCTAGAATGCCACCAGTGGTCTTCAGTGAGATTGCAGGGGAGGGCATCAATGTGTAAGCTAAGCAAATAATCGAAATCAATCAAACTATCTTTACTTGACCACAAATCTTCACATACCCATAGCATTACTATTCAAAAGTAATATTCCATGAGATTTTCCGTCATGTTCCACAACAGTAAAAAATGGTTGAGTGCCATAAGCGTTTGAATTGACCTGTAAAAAATTAAAAAGACTTGACTTAATTCTACTCTTGTACTCGGTTAAATTGCACTTACATCACCAATTGGTTTGTCCCGGGCAAAGACTGGATAAGTCTTAAAGTTCAAATCGTGTTTGAAGTGAAGATGAAAGTTTTCTCCCATTCCATAAATGTCTTTGGAGCCCAAGTGTGTGACGAATTGAATGAATCGATCGCTGTAGATCAAACCACCAATAGATGTGTCGATACTTTGCGAAATAAACAGCAATTAGCAAATGCACAGGCTCAATGCCAACTCACATCTTAACGCCAGTGTCCTTTCTGGCCACTGTCAAGTTGAAGCCTTCATGCAACTCAACATGGTACTGTGGCTTGGTTGTCTGTCCGGTTGGCAAGTGAAAGTTGGCTTGCACTGGTACTTCGTATCGTTTCTTGTCGGCATCGGTGATCTTAATTCGCAATATATGGTCCGACAGGTAGTTCACCGAAATTGCCAGTTTGGCGATTTGCTCAAAGTGAGTTGCCTTTCGGGAATCGGGCTTTAGACTCAAATGGGCGTCAATGCCGTTGGCTCGGGTAACAGGTTGAGATGCAGTGTAACCGATCGATTTGGTGTTGAGGTAGCACCAAGGCACTCCGTGCTGAGCGTGCTCATGATCCACAATGCATCCACGACTGGTGCATTCTTCGTCAGTGATTTTAGAGTCTATAAATTTATTTTAAAATAAAACAAATAAGTTTGCTGAAAATGTCTAAATCGAACTTACCAGTGAGAATGCAACTCAATCTGTCGTTGACATTTTGTTGTGATCTCACAGCAAAACAGGCAAACGAACAAACTAGAAACAAAGTGATCACTAACTTGTGAGTCAGTGCCATTTTGAACAATTTATGAATGGAAAATACTAACTTTGTCTACTTTATAAATAAAATATGCAACTGTGGAACACTGAATAGTCTGACAAAGCTCAAGTGCCACTTGAGAGATATTATACCGGTATTACCTTATGCGATAAAATATTAAATTGGAGTTGATGATAAATAAAGTTCAAAGGTAATACTATAGTTATAAACTACTTGTGATTGTTTATCAAAACAGGATTTAATGATAAACAGCTTAAAATCGTTAAAGATATTATTGAAATCGCCATACGAATAAATTGGCGCGTTAAAAATTATAATTCAACGGCGCCTATGACCGTTCACAAATGACGTAACATCACATATGTTATTGTTATTGTGATCCGGCCTGTGAGACTTTGTTCGCTTTCTTGTCAATTTCTGTTTTCAATTCCGATTTTATTTGATTTTAATTAACAAATCTAGGTCGCATTTTTCATTCAACGAATTCTATAAGTTCATTGCCAACCAAAACCATCTTGAATTGATGACTGCATAGTCTTGGTGAAGAGTTTCGACTTGTGTCTCATTTTGTCACTTCGATCGAAAGCACCGAGTCTATTAGCATTCTACAATGAACGATTTTAAGATCATTTCGGGAAAGCGGAGTGGCAAGTGGGAGTCCACTCATTTGCCTAAAAAGTTAATGATTAAAAACTTTGGTAAGATTTGTTGGAAATAGTTTCTATTTATATTATTTTGTTTCTTTTAGCACATCTCGAAACTTCTGTGGAATACCAAACAGAAAGTTGGGCCAAACTGGAGAGTGCCATTTTTTCAATTCTCAATCCGAATTTTCCTAATGTGGATTGTGTCGACTCTCTCGAGGACCTCTACCAAGCGGTGCAGAATTTATGCTCTCGTAACGATAAAGTTGACTCTGAAACTTACCGTAAATTGAAAAACATTATTCAAAACTATGTGAAGGACACTTTGTTAAAGCAATTTGATCAAGTGAGCGATCAAAGTTTCTTGTTGCTACTTGAACAGTGTTGGAGCTGTTTTTGTGTTCAACTCAAAATGATCCGAAACATTTTCCTCTATTTGGACCGCACATATGTACTAAAATGTCCACATATTAGTTCAATTTGGTATGACTCTCAGACATAATATCTGTCATTTAGTTTATATGTTTATTTCTCTCACAGGGACATGGGCTTGGAGATATTTCGCGATATCGTTGTTCTCAACAAAAAGATTCTTCCTAAAATAATCGAATCTGTGCTTGATCTCATTTCAAAGGATAGACAAAATCCCTGTTCCGAACGAATGAATGAAATTCTAAACATCAGGAATTGTATTCGAATGTTACTCGATCTCTCTGTATATGAATTGTTTGAGGCTGATTTTTTACGAGAATCTCAACGATATTTTTCTTCCGAATGTGTTCACAATGTTCGTTTTGTTGGTTCGGCTACTCCAGAAAAGATAGTTTCCTATCTCGAATTTATTGACAGAAAATTAACAGACGAAACTAGCCGAATGACCGCAATTCAACTTGATCAACATCCAACCTACAAAAAGTTGGTCTTTTTTATCGAGAAAGAATTAATTGCCGCAAACCTGGACATGACGTTTAGTGGTAACAATTTTGATGCACTTTTCGATGACCTCAAATACATAAATTCTGTCAAACTTGCATATTCTCTGTTTGAACGAGTCCCGAATGGAGCTGACAAGATGTGTGCTTGCTTCAATCTGTTTGTCAAAGGCAAGGGCAAATCAATGATTCACCTTGCAGGTGCCGATCCTGAGAAGGAGAAAACTTTAATTCAAGAACTAATTGATTTTAAAGGTCGAATGGATCGAGTTGTACGTGAATGTTTCACCACCAACGACCGTCAATTTTCTTCATCACTAAAGGAAGCTTTTGAAAACTTTATTAACGTGCGAACAAATAAAATGGCCGAATTGATTGCCAAGTTTGTCGATGGCAAATTGCGTCAGGCTAATTTTGATTCCGAACAATTGTCTTTTGACCAACTGCTCGACAAAGTGATGGTCATGTTTCGCTTTATTCATGGAAAAGACATTTTCGAAGCGTTTTACCAACGAGATTTGGCCAAACGTTTACTTGGCGGGAAATCAGCTTCGGTCGATGCTGAAAAGCTAATGTTGCTAAAGCTCAAACAAGAATGTGGCGGCGCATTCACTTCCAAACTTGAATCTATGTTCAAAGACATCGAGTTGTCACGCGAACTCACGGGCGCATTCAAAAAGTATCTCACCAAGTCAGATGTAAGCCAAAGTGTCTCAATGATTGACATGAACGTGTCCGTGTTGACCACCGGAATTTGGCCCACTTACCAGTCGATCGAATTGCTCGTGTCTCCCGACCTGCAGCAGTATGAACAAGTATTTTCTCAATTCTATTTAGCCAAACATCAAGGCAGAAAACTTCAATGGCAGCATGGTTTTGGTCATTGCCTTCTAAAGGCTTATTTTACTCAGGTTTGTTTTAATGTTCTTGTGGTGCTGTTTTACTAATGTTCAATTTTTAAATAGGGAGACAAAGAACTGCAAGTTTCGTTTATCCAAGCTTTAGTCCTACTGCAGTTTAACCAAAAAGATGAACTCACTCTTGATGAAATTCGTACTGCACTTTTGCCAAAAGATGTCAAACCTGGCGAAGAGAAAGAATTGCGTCGAACTCTTCAATCATTAGCATGTGGTAAAGTACGAGTGCTCTCTAAGGAGCCCAAAGGTCGTGAAATACTGGATGAGGATTATTTCATATATAACAGTGCGTTTGAGCATAAACTGTTCCGAATTAAAATTAACCAAATTCAATGGAAAGAAACGGTAATGCATCGAATGTATAGTTTTATAACTTTATTAATTTCCTTTTTGTTATTTAATGAAGTTTGAGGAAAATGTGGCCACTCAAGAACGAGTGTCTCAGGATCGTCAATATCAACTTGATGCTGCGATTGTACGAATCATGAAAGCTCGCAAGACTTTACCACACAATGAACTTGTGTCTGAAATTTACTCTAAGGTCAACTTTCCTGCTGCGGTAAGTGAATTTTTGTTAATCTATAAAAGTCTTTACAATATTATTATATACTGGATGTGTGTTTGAATAGGCTGCCGAATTGAAGAAACGAATCGACAGCTTGATTGAACGCGATTATATGCGACGAGATAAGGACAACCAAAACAAGTACAACTACGTCGCTTAATGTCAATCTTACTTGCATGTACGAGTTTCCATACCCATGTATTGATTTGTATCACTTCATTATGTTAATGAATATTAGCAATGCACTAAACTATTTAGATTCGACAAAGTAGTGTACATTTATTTTTACAAACAACAAAATTACTTAAATCAAAAACATCCACAATTGACTGACATTTGAAACAAAGTCAATTGCAGTTTCCAGTTAGGGATTTGCACTGGCACTAATGTTCTTTTCGGTCGACTTTTCACTATCACTCGAGTGGCCACTACTATCGCTTGGCTTCAACTCCTCGACCGATTCAGTGCTTTCCAACTTGGTTCCCTTGAACAGTTGGTCACCTTCGAATATTTCCATAATGCTTGTACTCGGGCCTTCGAACAGAAGGTACAGAATGTAAGCAAGAACCGTAGTTAAGATAAAGTCGATCACTGTGTTTTGTAGCTAAAGTCAATAAATGAGTTGGTTAATTTAGTGACAAATGTTGCCAACATTGAATCCTTACTGTTTGGTAGTAGTGCATTTCGTATGTGTGGCGTGTTGGAGTTATTCGGTTGAGAATGGTGATTGCACTCAACAAGTAAATGCCGTAGGACAGTTTGCCGATTGACTGCAGCACTGGGCATGAGAGCATTCGGTTGATGATTCCTGTGTTAAAGAGATTTAGTCACTGTTGGTCTGAGATATTATCTACACATACCTCCTCGTCCTGTGCAACACATGTAGGCCACATAAGCCAGAGCTCCACTAAACATAAACTTGGATGAGACAAACCAGGCGAGAGCTCCGTACTCTGAGTTGTCTCGGTTAAACTTCCAGAAAGTGCTGTTCCACACGAATGTGAGCACCACTGAGATGGCGCTTAGGATGAAAAAGACAACTCGCATCACTTTTCCTCCGAATTTCAGTTTGGGTTTGCTCTCAATGAGGAAGCCAGTAAGAAGACCGATCACCAGTGAAGTGACATACTGCAAAGTGTTGCTGTGGTATTGGTGGAAGGAGCGAAATATTTGCGTGAGAGAGGTGAATCTCGTCCATTCAAGGAAAGTGGCACTGCCCGTCAAGATGCGAGGTGCAAGAGTGAAGAGAGGACTGACCAGAAGGACCAACAAGGTCACGCTCACTCCTAGCCGTGGCCAACGGTACAGAGGAATGAACAGCACTGGAGCGAATAGATACAGTTGGGTGGACACTGAGAAGAGCCAACTGGGTGGATTGCACTGCACATTGCGAATGGAAACTCAATTGGAGTTCATTAGGGACCTTGTAATACTCACGATGTTGAATTTGTTAGCAATGGTGTAGTTGTTGAATGTAGGGTTCCAATTGCTGTAGTACAGGAAGGTTGACATCAGTGACGAGGGAGTGGTGCACGAGGGCCACAGCCAGTCCTTATTGATGTACCACAGTGGTCCATTACCCACCAAGGGGAACAGGAAGATGAGCAGGATCACTCCGAACATGGCCACCGACAAACGGTACCATCGCTTCCAAATGTACTCGAAGTAGCCGAAACGACCTTGTGTAGCTCGTAGTCTACCGAATTGACTCTGAATTGTGACGATTCCTCTGTATGAAAGAAATTTTGTTAGTTACCAAATTAGTGGCATTGAGCAACAAACAACTCACAGGACCAACATGAATCCATCGATCCACACACTCGGAGTCCGTGCAAACCAGTAAGCCTTTGAGTTCAACAACTCGTATGGCACTGTATCGACAATGCTTCGCAACATTTGTGGAGTGAACATGAAAGGAAATGTGAAGGCTTGTGAGGCGAAAATGAAGAAGGTCATCACTAATTGGAGTCCGTTGAGTGGGGCCGATCGCTTGTTGAGTGCACACAACTTGTTGGTATTCTCCACTACCGAGAATGCCAAAACGAATTGTTGAGCAATGGAACGAACTGGTCGGAGTGGACTCTGTGGTTCGGCCAAGTTCAGGCAAAGGGTCATCGATTGGCCTTTCATGCTGCTGCTGTCTTTGTTGTTGTTGCCATCATTCTGACTGCTTATCAGAGCTATTTCTTTCATCGTTTTGGGGTCTTTTACACTGAGCAAGTAAATGTGGTACAGAGTGCAGAGCAATATGAGGCTGCTAACTGAACCCAAACATATTCTATGGATTATATAATTCAATTGATTACTTAATGCTCACTCTAGCTAAATCGATGACTTACATAGCAAACCACTGGACCTTTTCCAATTTTGTCTCGGTGATATCTTTGTGAGTTTCGCAATAATGGACCCGGAATGGCAGTTGGATCAATGGGTAGACCACTGAATTGATATGGCAAATGTTTGGTAAGTGGGGATAGAGAAATGTCTAAGTGCAATTACTGCAAATGTACTACTCACTTTGATTAATGATCATTTCGAGTTCATTGCTGGAGCAAGTGCTCGGTACACAAAGGCCAATGTGGAAGAAGCACACGTCTTTGTCAACCCAGTTGAGCATCTCTTTCAGCATTCGCACCACATCGCCATCGTCGAGGAACTTGTCCATATTGGCCTCTCTGCCCATTAAGTCCACCGCCTGGGCCATGTAACTGTTCGATCTGAATATCTTCTCGGTTTGTGGTGTCCATACATTCACCTGTGGGATGATGGATCGAGCCTGCATTTGACAGTATTTGCCATAGATGCGGCGACCATTCTCCTGCATTGGACTTTTGATCGAAAGGCACTGATCGTACTCGCCAAAACTGCTAATGTGGCCTCGCAACAGTCCGGTGGGGAGGAAACTACCAATTGAGTCGACGACTGCAAGGTGTAAACAAATGCAATTTAGCTATTATCTGGTCACTCAACTAACGACAAGTAATACATTTTGCAGGCCAGAGTTGAGAACTTCGTAGACCTTGGCCAATGTTGGCCAAATCAGCAATACATTCTGCGCTCACTTTTGCCTCGTACATTCGATCCATCATCACTGAGGAAATGTACATGCCCGAGTCGGACAGGTCTTTGTTGCCACTGATCTTGGTCATGTAGTCAACGGCTCTCTGCACAATGGTCATCATATCGGTGATGTTGTACTTTCGGTTAATCAAGTCCATCTTGGACACCCCATCGTACACTTCTTCGTAGTCGTCGGGCAAGAATGGGGTCGAGTTGAAGTTGCGCATAATGGAACTTAGTCGATTATCGCAAGCCTCTTCCTCTCCATCGCCATCTTCGCCCTCTTCATCATCCTCATCATCTTCACTCATCACCTTCTTTTTGGCAACATCAAGAGAGGCTTTAGTTGTGTCAGTTTGGATTTCGGTCATTGTGGTCGATTCATTGTCCAAGTCGACCTGTGTGGTCACTTCGACCACTTCCACAGTCTTCTTTTTGGCATCGATTCCTTGTGGCACAAGTAAACATACACTCACACCAATGACTAACAACGAAAAGCATTTGAAATGCATTGCACACATGCACGAACTGGTCGAGCCGAGCTAGGTCGAGATCTGTGAGATCGAATTTGAGGCTCCAACTGACGACAGCTCGATGTTTATATCACCTTTTTTGTCAATATTGTCGTCGGGTATTTTTATATTCGCTCACAAATGAACCATTTTTGGAAGCACACGTTATTTGTCGCCTGTGTTTGTCGCAATAAAAGTGCGTTCAAGTGCGTACACAAAATTAGATTTTAATAAGTGGTGTCAAGGTGTCGTGATTGATTGTGTCCAACTGCACAAACACACTCACACCGACTGGACACTCAACAAGTCAATAAATAGTATAAATAGTTACTTTACACTTTTATAGATGCATCCTCAAAGGCATCTTTCAAGAAACAAACGTCTTTTTTATTGTCCAAATTGAAAACCAAACAGCAAACAGCAAAACCTAAATGGAAAATTCTTGCATTCATTAGTTTGGTTTCGATAAGTTCGACTCAGTGATAGTAATTTCCCAACCTGTTTACTTGTGTTGAAGGTGTCCACCTTTCCACACACAAAAGGGAAATACGCGATTCTCAACGATTGCCAGTGAGCCTTGAACAATCAACACTTTTGGAGGTAATTTACATAGCTCGAAATTGTCACAAATTGAAATTATAGAAAGTACTCCTTTAGACCGATTGTCTTATATGAACTTATAACTATTACTGTGATAGTAGATCAATCCGTACATTCTAACCACACACACACACGATTTAATCAATGTTGAAAGTTTGTATCTAAGCAGACCGAACTATTAGGGAAAGACGTCACAGAGTCAAATTGAATTGCTCATTTGTCAGTGAGTGGGATAAAACATTAAGGCAATTTGCTAGATGATTGCCTTATCAAAGTAATTTCACAAATGTGCAACACAATCTACACTCACTAGCCATTTGACGTAATGATTCAATTTTCCATGAACAAATTAAATCTGATGACTTTTAAGTTAACTTACTAAACTTTAGTGCTTTTTCGTGTTTATAAAAATAGCATTTTTTGACGAAAATAAATGTATTGAGATTAGATTAGTGTGCATATTCGAAATGCCAATGAACAGATACAATCACGACGATTGTGTCACAATAGACAACAGGCTCAGTGGTCTAGGGGTATGATTCTCGCTTCGGGTGCGAGAGGTCCCGGGTTCAATTCCCGGCTGAGCCCGATTGATTGCTTTTTATATTTTATTTTCCATATTATTGCATTAATGCACTCACAAGTGCAACTGTGGTGTACAAGTGCCCACACAATCTCAAGCAAAACTGAATCCTGCTTTTCAAGGTCAACTTCTATTAATTTAAACCTAATCAATCAATTCACTTCGATTCACTTAAATCTTAATTTGATGCATTCGTTCAATTCGTGTCTATTACGGACATATATCAGGTGATCCTTAATCAACAAACTGTCAGGTAATTGTAATGCAATAACAACTTAGATTGGATACTAGATTCAGTGCACTTGGTTGGTAAATAAGCCGATGAGAAGTGTGGGGTCTAATTGTTAATTAAGGTAATCAACAAATTATTGCTAAATTATGTGACTATTTCCAAATTAATCATAGTTTGTATTTATAGTCATCAAACGTGGGTGACATGAGTTTCTATATAATCTGCAACGAGATTTGTCAATTTAGATTTATTTCAAACCACCATCAAAATTGTAATCGGACAGATTAAAAATCTGTGATTGAGAAGCTATAGATTCTTTCGGAAATATTTTACGAGATCTGATAATTGGTCATTGATGGGCAATAGTATTAACAATACCTTATCCGCTTTGATATTATGCGAATTAAATGAAATGTTTGATGTTTAAGAATGGTACGAAAAAAGAAGAATCGTTCAATTGCATTAAAATTGCTATTATCATCAACATCGAAATGGTTTGTAATAAAATCAACATCGTTTGAGTGCACACACTTCAATGATAAACCAATTATAATTAGTAGTCTTGTTTATTAGCGCATTGGTTGGTTGATTGTGACCATTTCGATGTTTCGATAAGCACTTTTCCCACCGAAACGGATGTTGATAGTAAACTGTACGTTATTTGAACGATCACCATTGATATGTACCATTTATACTATTTGTTAGAAGAGATAATCTTGTGATTGTCTTATTGGTTGGTTGATTGGCTGTTTCAGAGAATGCATTTGTTTGGTCTGCTTGTTGCCATTGTTCAACAGGTGTCAAATCATATATAAAGTGTCGTGTTCAGCACCAAACAAATGTGCGTGACATTCAAAGCGCAATCAAAATGGCGATTTTCAAGCATTTTCTAGTTCTTTCCTTGCTGGCCAATTCAGCATTCGGAGCGGACACAATTCGACTAGATTGTTTGCTCAATGGTAATTTGTCTGCATTGATACATTTGATTTGATTACTAATTCTTGTTTATTAATTTGGTGTAGAGAAAACGATTCAAAAGGATGAATGTGTCAAGCGAGACTGTCTCTGGTCGCCAGCTGCTGAACATTCGCATGAGCCATGGTGCATTTTGGATTTGACGAAGGTGGGCTATAGTCTGTCTGGAACCCCGACCAAACGAGCAAACGGTCTGGACGCCTCGTTGGTGGTTAACCCTTCGGCTCAGAAGACAACCATTTTCCCAACGATTGAGAAACTCAAATTGGAAGTGAATTACTTAACAGAGAACATTCTCCGAGTACGAATCACTGACCCTGCCAACAAGCGGTACGAAGTGCCAGTGGTGGACAGCGAATTCAACATTCCCAACTCAAACCCTAGCAGTACCAAATATGATGTTTCCCTCAAGGACAAGTTTGACCTGATTGTCACGCGAAAGGAAACGGGAGCCAAACTGTAAGTCGGACAAACAACAAATCTGCAATGTCTAATCACACGTTGGAAATTTCAACAGAATGGACACTTCAGTTGGTGGTTTGATTTTCGGTGATAAATTCATTCAGTTCGTCACGAATGTGGCATCAGGCAATGTTTACGGTATTGGTGAGAATTATCAAACCAGCTTCAAGCACAACATGTCTTCAGAGACATATCCCTTATTTGCGCGGGATAGACCAATGGGACAAGTAAGTTTTTGACGTGCATTATAAAGTGGTATTTAGTTGTTGTTCGCAGAAAGAACGAAACAATTACGGAGTGCATCCATTTTACACTGTGGTGGAAAATGATGGAAAAGCTCACGGAGTATTGTTGATCAACAGCAATGCCATGGGTAAGTCAATAAGGATAATGTCACAATTATTAATATTTGTCTCTAGCATTTACGATGTTGTCCCTACCGGGAGTGGCAATCAAAACCACAGGTGGCATTTTGGATTTTCTGATTTTCGTGGGCGACAATCCAGAACATGTGGTCAAACTGTACACCTCAGTAATTGGCAGACCAGTGATGCCTCCATTCTGGAGCTTGGGCTTTCAATTGTGTCGATATGGTTACAAGAATTTGGACCAGGTGAAAAAGGTTGTCAAACGTAACTTGGACAATCATGTTCCCATAGTAAGTCGAGTCATTTATTAAAAAAAATGATTAATGATCATTCTCAACTTAGGATGTGAACTACCTGGACATTGATTATATGGACGAACATCGTGATTTCACATATGACCAAGTTAATTTCAAGGGTTTGCCTGAGTACATCAAAGAGACCAAGGAAAAGAATGGATTTCATTGGACGCTAATCTTGGACCCTGCCATTGAAGGTGACAAGCCTGGTTATCATGCCTTCGACGAGGGATACAAACGAGATGTGTTTGTAAAGTGGCCCGATTCGATTCCACCAGAGAAGAGATCCAAACCTGGAAATGCTCCTACTGACAAGGGCGTAATGTATGGCCATGTCTGGCCCCCAGGACCGGGTGCCTTCCCTGACTTCTTCAAGAATGTCACCAAACAATGGTGGATTGATATGCTCAAAGAGTTTCACAAAACTCTCGAATATGACTCTATTTGGATAGTAAGCCCATTCATAATAACAAATGACTTAAACTTAACTATTAATTTGAGTAGGACATGAATGAGCCCGCTAATTTCGGTTCTGCTTTCCTTCAATGCCCACTGAACGAATATGAAGTTGCACTTCGTAAGCATTTTCTTGTTGAGCATTTACATGACAAATAATTCATTCAATTTGTAGCAAGTCAGAATTTGGACCCACTCAACTCGGCCACTCTTTGCATGTCTGCTGTGCAAGGAGAGAAAGGCGAATATCGTCACTACGACGTGCACAGTCTATATGGATGGAGTCAGACCAAACCGACATACCAGTGAGAACTGAAATTATTGTCAAACTGTTGTCTAATTGTAAATTGTTATGTTGTGTCCATTAGAGGAGTGCAAGCAGCAACGGGAAAACGTGGTTTCGTGGTATCTCGCTCCACTTATCCTTCCTCAGGCAAATATGCCGCTCACTGGCTTGGCGATAACTTTTCCTCTTGGGAGCAAATGAAACAATCCATCGTTGGAATGTTTGGTTTTAGTCTGTTCGGAATTAGTTTTGTAAGTTATAATCACTCTTTTGTTTTTCTCTGGTGCTAACTAATATAACTTTGAATTTGTTCAGACTGGTTCAGACATTTGTGGTTTCATTGGCAACACTAATCCTGAACTGTGTCGACGATGGCTTCAACTTGGTGCATATTATCCATTCAGTCGATCGCACAACAACGACGGTTCACCAGACCAAGATCCAGGTTATTTTGCCGAGAATGGCAATCCTGAAGTGACCAAGGCAGCTGTAGAGTCTCTTCGAACTAGATACCAACTGTTGCATTACCTTTACACTCGATTCTATCGATCTCACGTAACCGGTGAAACATTGGTTCGTCCAATGCACCACGAATTCCCTCAGGATGAAGCTGCCCGAAGTGTTGATTCTCAGTTTTTTCTTGGATCTTCAATTTTAGTTAACCCATTCCTGAATGAGGTATTTTATTTTTATTTTAATAGATAGTATTTTGCAATGATATGTTATTATTGCAGCACCAAACCACTGTGGACGCTTATGTGCCCGCTGGCTCAGAGTGGTATCGATTATCTCATGACTTTGTGGAGAAAGCACAAGTTACTTCTGGGCACGTGCAATTCGCTGACGCAGAGTCGAACAAACCACTACTTCTTCGAGCTGGATCAATCATTCCAGTTGTTGGCGAACAGAATCTACCTAAAGTCCTAAACACTGGCAACCTTCGCCAAGTGCCTATCGATTTGTGGGTTCTTCCAAGTTCGAATGGATCAGCTTACGGTGATCTATTTTATGACGACGGAGAATCGATTGACACAATCGAGAATGGCCATTACAACTATTACGAGTTCAAACTGGATAAATGTCAACTAACTATCGAGGTGATACACTCGGGTTCTCAAGTTGGTAGTCATGATATTCTCAAAGTAAACTCGATCAATGTTGCTTTGAGCTCAACGGTTACCGATGCACAAGTAACCCTCGATGGCAATCAACTCAAATCGGCCGTTTCAGGAAACGCTCTCAAGATTGAAAGTGCTCTCGACTTATTGCAAACCAAAAAATCGATTTCAATTTCCATCAAGAATAAATCAAATGAATGCATCATTCATTGAGTGAATGTAATATATATTACAGAATCTAAAAATCTCGAGACGTTTCTGTCTCGTTCCTAAACGTTATATAACTAAATTTCGAATTAAAAATGTTATATTTAATTTAAATTGTGGTCATTAGATAAAGGCGTATTTATTAAGTAAATTAGGGATATCACAAATGAGTTGTGCACTTTGATCTACTAACAGTAATTTACGGTATTTAGAACATGTATATCAGAACCAAACTTGACATAATCGTACTTTCTAAAGATAGCAGTCACATACAGTCACATACAGTATTGCAGACTTGGCACAGATTTAGTGATTATACTAAACCATTGGAAAGGCATGTCTCAAGGATTGCTCAACCTTTAAAATGGATGTCATTTGCTATTTTCAATTAAGCAGGATTTTAGATTAGTGACAATCTATCAGATTGTGTATGGGTAAATATTGATGAATGAACAGATTCTGATTGGACTCCTGAGGAGAGTTGTGGTCGATATGGTTTGAGTGTTTGTTGATTGGCACAATCTATAAAAGAAGCTGTTCCCTTGAAAGTAATTGTCCGTATTGTTCCAATTGCAACATGGCCATTCGATATTCTTTATTATTGACCTGCTTTTTGGTCTCTTCCGCTTTTGCAGCAGAAACTCTTCGTTTGGACTGTCTCCTCAATGGCAAGTTTTACTTTTTCCATCATTAGTTATCCATTATGAAATTCATAATTTATGATTTGCTTTTCAGAAAAAGAAGTCAGCGAAGCAGAATGTAAAAAACGCGAATGTATTTGGGCTCATTCAAGTCAATCTCATGTACCTTGGTGTTATTTGGACACCAGCAAGGTTGGCTATAGTCTCCAGGGAGCGACTACCAAGCGAGCCAATGGTCTGGACGCGACTCTGTCGATCAACCCTGAAGCACACAAGTCGTTACCATTTTCGCCAATCTCGCAGCTCAAACTCGAAGTGAACTACTTGACCGAGAACATTCTCCGCATTCGAATAACAGATCCTGCTCACAAGCGATATGAAGTACCAGTTCAGCATACCGAGTTTAACATTCCAAACAAACATCCAACTACTACTAAGTACGAGGTTACTCTAAAGGACAAATTCGATCTTGTGGTTACGCGAAAGGACACAGGAACTAAGATGTGAGTTACTTTTTGAATTTTTTAAAATAATTTTAATGTTTTTATTATTTTTCCCAACAGCATTGACACTTCTGTGGGTGGTTTGATTTATAGCGATCGGTTCATCCAATTCACCACCAATCTGGCCACTAATAATGTTTATGGTTTGGGAGAGAATTATCACACTTCTTTCAAGCATGATATGAACTATTTGACTTACCCTCTCTTTGCAAGAGATCGTCCAATGGGAGAGGTTTGATTTAATGTGAACTTTGACTTGACATTAGCCAATTGATTGACCTTTTAGAAAGAACGAAACAACTATGGCGTTCATCCATTCTACACTGTGGTCGAGAACGATAGCAAATCACACGGAGTGTTCCTGTTGAACAGTAATGCCATGGGTAATGAAACTATTTGACTGGAATGCATTCGAATTTAGTTGATATGTTTATTTGTTCATTAGCATACACCATGTTGCCATCTCCGGCAGTATCAATCAAAACCACTGGCGGTATTTTGGATTTGTTTGTATTTGTTGGTGACAATCCTGAACAAGTGGTACAATTATACACCTCTGTTATTGGGAAACCAGTGCTTCCTCCCTTCTGGAGTTTGGGCTTTCAATTGTGCCGATATGGCTACAAAAATTTGGATCACGTCAAAAGAGTGGTTAAACGAAATTTAGACCATGATGTGCCCATTGTGAGTGAATTATTTAGATGAACTTTCATTTATTATCAATGATTTATCATTATAACATACTTTTATAAAACACATATGTATAATAGGACGTCAAATATCTTGACATTGACTATATGGATGAGCGACGAGATTTTACTTATGATCAGGCACAATTCAAAGGATTGCCAGAGTACATCAAGGAGACCAAAGCGAAAGATGCCATGCGATGGACTTTGATTTTGGATCCTGCCATTGAGGGCGACAAGCCAGGCTATCAGGCATTTGACGAAGGCTATAAGAAAGACGTCTTTATCAAGTGGCCTGAATCTATTCCTACAGCTCAACGAACTAAACCAGGAAATGCACCCACAGACAAGGGCGTCATGTATGGCCACGTGTGGCCCCCAGGCCCGGCTGCCTTTCCGGATTTCTTCAGAAACTCCACCCAACAGTGGTGGATTGATCAGTTCAAGGAATTTCACAAGACACTTAATTTTGACGCAATCTGGATTGTAAGTTTGTTATAAAATAACGCAATCTATTACCAGAATAATTTTGTCTAGGACATGAATGAGCCAGCCAATTTTGGCTCTAATTTTCTACAGTGCCCAAATGATGGTTTAGCAAATCCAATGCGTAAGTTTACAAAATAATTTGATCATTTTGTAATTGTCATTTATCCATACAGCAAGTCAGAGTTTCCCAGAAAGTCTCAACCAAGCTACAATGTGCATGGCAGCAGTGCAAGGCGACCACGGCGAATTGCGTCACTACGATGTGCACAGTCTTTACGGGTGGAGTGAGACCAAACCAACCTATCTGTTAGTGTTTGATATGTTTTGTCTGTGCAACTGAACCAACTGTTTCTCTAGGGGTGTGCATGCCGCTACTGGAAAACGTGGCTTTGTTGTGTCTCGTTCGACTTATCCTTCTTCCGGAAAGTACACTGCCCATTGGCTAGGTGATAACTATTCTACTTGGGAGCAGATGAGACAGTCAATCATTGGAATGCTCGAGTTTAGTCTTTTTGGTATCAGTTTTGTAAGTGTCCCATTCTTTTAGTTTGCCTTTCATTTAACTTTGCTTTTACTAGACTGGTGCTGATATTTGTGGTTTCAACTCAGAGACCAATCCCGAGCTGTGTCGTCGATGGCTCCAACTTGGTGCCTACTACCCATTTAGTCGATCTCACAATTCGATCGATGCAAAAGATCAAGATCCTGGTTATTTCACCGAAATTGGTCATCCCGAAGTGACCAAAGCAGCTGTCGAGTCCCTAAGGACCCGGTACCAACTGTTGCACTATCTGTACACTCTCTTTTATCGATCTCACGTTCATGGCGATACTTTGGTCAGACCAATGCATCACGAATTTCCTCAAGATATTGGTGCCAGAAGTATTGATCAACAATTCTTTCTCGGCTCTTCCATTTTGGTCAATCCTTTCCTTCACGAGGTATGCATGTTTCGTTACGACAATATTATAAACGACATTTAACTACAGAAACAAACTATGGTTAGCGCATATGTCCCTTCAGGCACTGAATGGTTTCGGTTGTCTGGAGACTTTGTGGAAAAAGCTTCGGTTACTTCTGGTCACGTGCAGTTCGTCGATTCTTTCTCCGACCGACCACTTCTCCTCAGAGCAGGGTCAGTTCTTCCTGTTGTCGGAGCACACAATTTGCCAAAACCATTAAACACCGACAATATTCGCAAGGCACCAATTGAACTCTGGATTTTGCCCACCACCAATGGATCAGCACATGGTGATTTGTTCTTCGATGATGGTGATTCGATTGACACTGTGGAGAAAGGCCATTACAATTATTATGAATTCAAGTTTGACAAGTGCCACCTGACCATTGATGTGAAACACTCTGGTTACCAAGCTCTCAGTGGAAGTCACGATGTTCTTAGGATTGTTTCGATCAATTTTGCAGTACCTAACCTGAAGCATCAAGATCTGCAGGCAAATTTGGATGGCACTCACGTCAAGTCTACTCTAGCTGGTCACTCCTTTAAGGTTGAAGCCAATATCGACCTGCTTCTTTCGAATAAGTCCCACTCGCTCTCGGTGATGACCACCACGAATGAATGCATCTTTCACTAAACGCGTTCACCTTTATTGAAAGTATTTTATTAAAGTCTATTGTCATCAGTATATATATATATATATAATCATTTCTTTTGGTACCTTTGACAGTTTTGCTTAAAGCATACAAATAGCCTTTTATGCTAATAATGCTTAATAACCAAAGCATTGTTTATCTTTGCCTGTCTGCTTTGCTATCGCCTTGTTGACATTATTTCGCAAGTGGATCTTTCCCATCGAACAGGATTTTGATTTTGATTGGGATAAGTTGCAAATATTTGAGATCATTGATTACACAACCACTCAATTTGTGCTATCACTAAAATTATAATCCAGCTCAATAGAGGTTGACAGTATTTTACAACACCATTGCCGTATTGTCAACATGAGGTTTAAATCTGCAATATTCGTCTGTCTTGTGGTGGGCATTCTTGCAGAGAACAATGCCAATGATCGCTTGGATTGTGTTCTGAATGGTTTGATTAATATTCAATTTGTATGATCAACATTAAATATATTTTATACAGAAGCACATATTGACGAGAATGAATGTATTAAGCGTGGTTGTGTTTGGGACACTTTCAACTCTCCACGAGTTCCGTGGTGTTACCTGAACACTAGCAAGGTGGGATACAGTGTCAAGGACAAACCCACAAAACGGCTCAACGGTTTAGATGCCACATTGATAGTGAATCCAGAAGCTCATAAATCAGTGTTGTTTCCACAAATTGAAACACTAAAAGTAGAAGTAAACTATTTGACCGAGAATATTTTGCGAATCCGAGTTATCGATCCAGTCCATAAGCGGTACGAAGTGCCGGTTCAATTCAGTGAATTTTCTATTCCAAACAACAAGCCAAGCCACACCAATTATGAAGTATCGCTCGATGGAGAATTCAATCTCACCGTTATTAGGAAAGACAAACAAGTTAAGATGTAAGTCATTTAATAATATTGAAGACTTTGCTTTTGTATAATGAGGCACTTGCTTCTTGATTATGATCACTGCAGTATGGACACTTCAATCGGTGGTTTGATTTACGGCGAAAGATTTATTCAATTTGCTACTCATCTTGCCAGCAAGAATGTATATGGATTGGGCGAGGGATATCATACTTCCTTTAGACATGAAATGACCTACCGAACGTATCCATTGTTTTCCAGAGATCGACCTGTGGGTGAGGTGAGCTATCATTACAATAAATTCATTGCTAACTAAATCGGCAGGGCCGATTCTGCACGAGGTGTTGAACATTGTCAATGAATAATTTTATTGACAGACTGAAAGAAACAATTATGGAGTTCACCCCTTTTACACGGTTGTGGAGAACGATGGCAAATCACATGGAATACTTTTGCTCAACAGTAATGCCATGGGTATGTTTTTGTGGAATAGTTCAATAAAATCCAATAATAATCCTTTTTAGCATACACAATGTTGCCCACACCGGCCATTTCAATCAAGACAACTGGTGGAATTTTAGACTTTTTTATCTTTGTCGGTGACAATCCTGAAAACGTAATCCAACTTTACACTTCGATCATTGGCAGACCTGTTATGCCTCCATTCTGGGGTTTAGGATTTCAACTGTGCCGATATGATTATAAAACATTGGAGCATGTACAGAAAATGGTCAAACGCAACCTGGACAATAATATGCCAATTGCAAGTACAAAGTTACAAAGAATTTTTGTATGATACTAATTAAAGATTATTTTTAGGACGTGCAATATCTTGACATCGACTATATGGATGAACATCGAGACTTTACTTACGATCAGGTGCACTTTAAGGGATTGCCAGAATATATCAAAGAGACCAAAACTACTTTAGGATTTCGTTGGACATTCATAGTAGACCCGGCAATTCAAGGCGATAAGCCTGGTTATCACGCTTTCGATGAAGGTTACAAGCGAGATGTATTCATTAAATGGCCCGATTCAATTCCTCTGACACAACGAACCAAGCCTGGCAATGCACCCACGGATAAGGGCGTTATGTATGGACATGTGTGGCCCACCGGTCCAAATGCTTTTCCGGATTTTTTTAAGAATTCAACCAAACAATGGTGGATTGATATGTTTATACAGTTCCATAAAATTCTTGACTATGATGCCATTTGGATTGTAAGTTTTCCAAAAAATAATTAGTAAATTATTAATTGTTTCACCTGTTAGGACATGAACGAACCATCCAATTTTGGTTCCGAATATCTCAAATGTCCCAAAGACGAATTTGACATCACACTTCGTAAGTTTCGTCACTAGTGTAGCCTAAATTGCATCATTTGCTGTTATCAATTACAGCAAGCCAAAACTTCCCAGACAGTCTCAATACAGCAACAATTTGTATGTCGGCTGTTCAAGGTGAAATGGGCGAATATAGACATTACGATGTTCACAGTCTCTACGGCTGGAGTGAAACAAAACCGAGTTTACAGTTTGTATTTTAATGTTTCTATGCTCATGTTGACGTTTTTTGCTTGCTTTACACACAGGGCGGTTCAAGAAGCAACCGGAAAACGAGGTTTCGTTGTCTCTCGTTCGACATATCCTTCATCGGGAAAGTACACGGCTCACTGGTTAGGCGACAATTATTCCAAGTTTGAACAAATGCGTCAATCGATCGTTGGAATGCTAGAGTTTAGTCTCTTTGGTGTCAGTTATGTGAGTCCACTCAAAACTTTATTCTGATTTCATAATTTCAACTTCTTATCCATTATCCAAATTATAGACTGGTGCTGACATCTGTGGATTTATCGGCATACCAACACCTGAGTTATGTCGTCGTTGGTACCAGCTTGGTGCATACTATCCATTCAGTAGAAGCCACAATGCAGAGGTGCAAGACCAAGATCCGGCATACTTTGCCGAGAATGGGCATCCGGAAGTGACCAAATCGGCCGTGGCTGCATACCGAACTCGTTATCAATTGTTGCACTACCTGTACACTCGTTTTTATCGATCTCACGTGAATGGAGAGACTTTGGTCAGACCGCTGCATCACGAGTTTCCTCAAGACAACGCAGCGAGGAATATTGATCAGCAATTCTTTCTCGGACCTTCCATTATGGTCAACCCTTTCCTTTATGAGGTATTCCACTTGTTTTGATCTAATAAATCTCACATTATTTTTTTCAGAATCAAACTGTAGTGACCGCATACGTTTCTGATGCATCCGAGTGGTATCAAATGTGGAATGATTTTGTACGCAAAGTCTCTCCTGTTTCTGGACATGTTCAAATTCTCGATTCGGAGTCACACCGACCTCTTCTCCTTCGAGCAGGATCTATTCTACCTGTAGTTAGCGAACATAATTTGCCAAAACTACTGAACACTGCCAATCTTCGTCAAGTTCCCATTGAATTGTGGGTTATGCCGAACTCGCTGAGTAGTGCCTATGGCGATTTATTTTATGACGATGGTGAATCAGTGGATACAATAGAGAAAAGCCATTTCAACTACTATGAATTCAGGCTCGAAAGATGTCAACTTAAAATTAATGTTTCCCATTCTGGTTACCAAATTCCAACTTCTAGTCGTGACATTTTGCAAATCAATTCAATCAAAGTAGCTTTGTCTAGCACAAACAACATTGGAAATGACTCGGTAAAATCAACGTTGAATGATAATCTTTCCTTGAAAGCATCAATCACCGAAAATACTCTCACCATTGAAATTGCCGATGCACTTGATTTGCTTCAAACAAAAGATAGTGTTTCAATTTGGTTTGGAAACAAGAACACAAAGGAATGTTTTACTCACTAAATAATGCTGAATTGTTGTATAAAGTCTAATTATCAATTAATCCTTGAATGCCATTTGATGAGTTCTCATGCAATGATTTATCAATAAGTATGCACTTGCGAAATGTGCACTAATGGAAGTTTTTACATACTTATCGATAAGTAGTGCCTGTAGGAACAACTTACAAAGGACATATAAATCTAGTTTTTTTGTATACTTTAAATATTGGACTAAATCAACTGGATTGAATCAATTAAAAATGGTTCAATTTAACAAAGCCTTTGTGGTTACTTTACTAATTTGTGGTTTGACTGCCATTTATGTGAATGCAAATGCTAATGATCGATTGAGTTGTATTCTCACTGGTAGGTTTATTTCTACTATTTAATATCTAACTATCTGATACATCTTTTAGATTCGACTCTTTCCGAATCTGAATGCACACAACGAGGATGCATTGTGGATCACAAACAAACTAACGGCTCTCCGTGGTGCTATTTGGACACGAAAGTGGTCGGCTACACTGTTTCGAAACCTGTTGTTCGTGCAAGTGGAATCGATGGTAATTTATTACTTAAACAAGATTCCTATCGATCCACCAACTTTGAACAGACTTACAAACTGAACATTTCGGTCAATTATCTTTCTGAACATATTTTGCGAATCAAAATTACCGATGCCAATAAAAAACGATACGAGGTTCCAGTGCAAAGTGGCTTCAATATTCCTAACAATTCAAATCTAAATAAGACAAATTATCAAGTCAATTTGACAAGTACAGGTTTCAATTTGCAAGTCAACAGAAAAGATAATGGCGCCAAAATGTAAGTTGAGAGTTGAGTTTGACTTGTACATTCATTTAAAATTGCATTTTTGCAGTATTGATACATCAATCGGAGGTTTGATATTTAGTGATCGATTTATTCAATTTGCTTCATATTTGGGCTCGAATGACGTTTATGGGCTTGGTGAAAACGTGCACTCAACTTTCAAGCACGACTTGAACTATAAAACATTTCCAATATTCGCCCGAGATAAAATTATTGGTGATGTACGGCAAACTGTTTGTTATTAATCGGTTCACTGTTTTTTTGCTTTTGCCTTCTGCAGCTCGATGCCAACGAATATGGAGCACATCCTTTTCTCACCGTAGTTGAAAGTGACGGAAAAGCTCATGGAATATTCCTGCTGAACAGTAATGCCATGGGTAAGTTTGATGTATTTTACCATATTTGATCGATAACATTTGTTTTGATAGCGTATACTTTACTTCCATCCCCTGGAATATCACTCAAAACCACTGGTGGTATTTTGGATTTGTTCATTTTTGTCGGTGACAATCCTGAACATGTGATCCAACTATACACTTCTGTCATTGGCAGACCTGTAATGCCACCATTCTGGGGAATTGGATTTCAATTATGTCGATATGGCTACAAAGATGTGGAACATGTCAAGAAAGTGGTTAAGCGAACTTATGATCATAATGTGCCATTGGTGAGTAAATAACAATATTTTAAAGTCAATTAATTTTAAAAATATATTTTCAAGGACGTGAGTTATTTGGACATTGACTATATGGACGAATATCGTGATTTCACCTTCAACAAAGAGCACTTCGGCACACTTCCGAGTTATATCAAAGAAACAAAATCCAAGCAAGGCCTTCGATGGGCACTTATTTTAGACCCAGCCATTCAAGCAGACCGACTCAGCTACGACGCATTTCAACAAGGCTATAAACATGATGTCTTTGTCAAATGGCCAAAGGAAATGCCTCTTTCCGAGCGATCTCATCCTGAAAATACTCCCACCGATAAAGATATTATGTTTGGAAAAGTATGGCCTAAGGGACCAGCTGCATTTCCAGACTTTTTCAAAAATGCTACTGTGCAATGGTGGAAAGAGATGATCAAGGGCTTGCACAAGGACTTGGAATTTGATGCTTTGTGGATTGTAAGTTAATATTTTTGGAAAATTATTTATTCAGTTAGATTCGTTCCAGGACATGAACGAACCATCAAACTTTCCCTCTGACTATCTCAAATGTCCGATTGATCAGCGCTGGGATTTTACACTTCGTGAGTGCACTTAGCAAAATATCTGGTATATATTCAACAAGTGTTTAAAACTCTTACATTTCTTTAGCGGAACTTAAATTCAAAGAAACTTTGAGCACTCAAACTATTTGCATGAATGCAATTCAGGGCGAGCACGGCGAATATCGCCATTTTGATGTGCACAGTCTTTATGGCTGGAGTGAAACGAGACCAACACAAGAGTAAGTTTGATTATACTCAATAATTTTGATAGCAAATGTAATTACATTACTGTATTTTTTATTTATTTTAGAGGTGTTCACGAAGCTACTGGAAAACGTGGATTTGTGGTAACACGGTCCACTTTCCCATCCTCAGGAAAATATGCCGCTCACTGGTTGGGCGATAATAGTGCAAAATGGGAACATATGAGACAGTCCATTGTGGGCATGCTCGAGTTTAGCCTTTTTGGATTGAGTTTTGTGAGTGCTGAAATAATTCTACAAATCGTTCAATTTAAACTTTATTTTCAGACAGGAGCAGACATTTGTGGTTTTGCAGGAAACACTACTCCCGAACTTTGCCGTCGATGGTTTCAACTTGGTGCTTATTATCCGTTCAGTCGATCTCACAATGACATGAACAACGTTGACCAGGACCCAGGCTATTGGGCTGATCACGGCCACCCAGAAGTGACAAAAGCAGCTGTTGATGCACTCCGGACACGATACCAACTGTTGCACTATCTTTACACCAGATTTTATCGATCGCATGTGCATGGCGAGACTTTAGTCAGGCCGTTGCACCACGAATTTCCCCAAGACCTGGCAGCTCGCAATATCGATCAACAGTTTTTGTTGGGACCTTCCATTTTGGTTAACCCTTTCCTTTACGAAGTTCGAAGATTCTTTAATTGAACTATTTAATAACTGTCGTTTTTCATAGAACCAAACCTCCGTCAATGCTTTTGTACCAAATGTATCAGAATGGTACCAGATGGCTCAGGATTTTGTGCAAAAGATAACACCTACATCTGATCATGTTCAAATTCCAGACTCCGAATCGCATCGCCCTCTTCTATTGCGAGCCGGATCTATTCTTCCTGTGGTTGGTGAACATTCTCTTCCTAAAGTAATCAACTCTGACAACTTACGTACTACTCCAATCGATCTATGGATTCTTCCCGATTCATATGGTAACGCAGTTGGAGATTTGTTCTTTGACGATGGAGAATCAATCAACACAGTGCAGAGTGGCAATTACAATTATTACGAGTTCAAACTGAACAAATGTCTTTTGGCAATCGAACTTCATCATAGGGGATATCAGGCTCCGGCTGAAAGTCACGACATCCTGAAAATTAAAACGATCAAGTTTTCTATACAGCAAAACATTACAAATGATTCAGTGGATGTTACTTTGAATGAGAAACAAATCTTAAAGCCACTCATTATCAACAACACTCTTAAGATTGAACTTACTGAAGCATTGGATTTGTTGCAAATAACAACTGTGACTTCCATTTTGCTTAAAGACAAACATTCTGACAAATGTTTTGTTCATTTTTGAGGATACGATTCAATAATTAATTCAATAAATCAATTTACGCCGACGCCTTAAATTTTGAGGCTCAAAATTGTTTGCAAACCTACCATTGTATCCGTGCGTAAGTCCTATATGAAGAAGGCTCTTTGCGATTATCCTTCCAAAAAGGTATCGTGAGTCAATATTGATCCACAGCTTCTTTACAAAAACAGAAAAGGTCACTAAATCCCACCCTTTTAGGCTAAAACGTTGTTTTCACTGCATTACTGTCAAGTTAAGTTCACTCAAACATTTGGACATAATGGGCAAAGTGTTTGCTCGAATTGGACACTTGGCTAAAGGAATACCTCAAGTTTTGAACCAACTGGAACATTTGTCTATTTATGATCCTTATTAGTATTCTACTGATTGGGATATTTTGACACGTTTTGAATATTTTGAGACTTTATTTCAAAGGTCTCTATTTAAACAATTTTTACATAAATAAGACCGATTTTCTGTCTTCTTTCAATAATAAGCCTAATTTGACTAAAAACATAACGCATCTTTGTTTATCTAAGACAGAAGAAAAACTTGTCATTGTTATATGTTGTTTGTGATCGATTTCGTCAACTGAAACTTTTAGAATTGGACTTGAGTGACTGTGAATATGTAATTTAACACGCCACAGTTGATTATTTACTAATTTATATTTTATTTATTTTATAGACACAAATTGGTGATTTGATTCCCAATCTCAATCGTTTGCCCAACTTGTGAGAATTAGTTCTACAAAGCATTGGCATCAATTTGAAAAAACCTTTCTGTCATGCAGCTAGTCGTGTAACATTAAAAAGCCTGAAATTTCTATTGCAGAAATAGAAAAGTACATATTGAATTCAAACGAAAGAAAACTTCTTGCATTGGTGGCACTCATGGTCTAGCATTGGCTTTTTTCCATAGTCTGGAATACATTGATGTTAAATTTGATGTTTATTTTTTTCGAAACTATAAGCTAGAACACGAACTTGGTAAATTGATAGCAAGTCTGGTCAAATGTCAGATTATTTCCGATTATTCTGTTCGCTCGTTTTCAAGCAGATAAGCCTTACGATTCCGATTAATTTAAGTTTTTTTTAATAATAATTATAATTGAATTGTTTTAATAACAATCGTAATTATTTTGTCATTAAATTACTTTGTTAATTATTTGCAGTTAAAATTTCAATAAAAGTTCAACTAAAGTTCTTCGGCTGAGAATTGCTTTATCCTAAACCTATGATTAGAACTAAGTCCAACAAAGATCGCTTTTGTAGTTTCTAATTGTTGCTGAAAGTTGGCAATTCGTTCACTTCGTTGTCGACGATCTTGAACAGGGTTTGACTTGGCAACCAACAATCCAATAGCGATCAATCGGTACAGAATGAGATTGAATATCAACATTTGCGCACAGTGAAATAAATCATCATCTTCCAGTGACAAAAGATGTAAGAATATTTGCACTTGTTTATGACCACAACGGTGAAAGCCGTACTCTAAGATGAGTGCCCCCTCGAACACAAATCGACAAATGGACAGGTTGGATAGACCTCGATAGAGATAGTGCAACCGAGACAGGTTCACGTATAGATTGCCCAACAAGCACATAAACAAGAATATACTGATCGAAATCATGGTGAGGATGGTGATGTTGCCGTTAGAAATGACACTGAACATGTGCGCCAGTCCCTGGAAACCAAATGCACTCAGTGTGAGCAATGCCACCAAATTCCAATAAATTCCTGGTCGAATGGACTCATAAATGTTGCAAATGTACACGTGAAAACAAATGATTGGCACGACGGCAATGCTCTCCACTAGACATTTCATCAAGTAGAACGATCCAGAGCTGTACCATCCTATCAAGCAATGACAATCAATTAGAAACGAAACAATGCAATTCTCAATTACCATTTCGATGTTCATTATAGAAGTAAACAATTTCTTTGCGGAAATTAAGTGATGATTGAAGCAAAATTATAAACAGGAAAATGGTGTTCATGAAAAAGTTGTACTTGAAATTCTTCCTAAGTTGATTGTCTTCTTCGATCTTTTCAGCTGTGTGACCACAAGTGTTGTTAAAGTCTTCGTCAAGTCGAACACAACCTGATGGAAGTGCAATCTGAGGCTCAAAGAAAAACATCAACAAAAAACTGTAAAGAACATAAATGGCAATGTAGATGAGCCATTGTTGCCACAGATATCCAATGATATAATGCAGGTAACGAACGGAGAGAACGTACGACGATTCTAATGAAAATCGAGTTCGGTTTTGAAACAACCCGTCTGGAACAAGTTGCACTTGTTCGGTCAAATCGGCTTGTTCACTGGTAAACTGAGTGTCGTTATTGGAAGCCAACTCTTGTACAATTGGATCGAGATGACCACTGCACGAATGTTTCACCAACAACTCTATCGGAAAAGTACATTTGTATTCTTTAATCTGGGATACTGTTCCAAGATGGGTTGAAATTGCATTAGGTGTCCCTGAGTAGACACAAACGCCGCCTCGAGCCAACACGTATAGCTGATCAAACATCATTAACACTTCAGAGTTGGGCTGGTGAATGGATGCGATGATGGTGAGGTTGTGCTTGCGAGACAAATTTGCCAGACATGACATTACCTATGCAAAAAATGCGTTAATTAGTAGTACGCTTAGTTATAGTCGACATACTTTTTCTGAAGAGTTACTATCAAGTCCACTAGTTGGCTCATCAATACAAATTAAATTGGGCATTTGCAGTGAGGTCAGTTCCAGTGCCAACGCCAAACGCTTTCGTTCTCCTCCCGAACAGTTTTCCGACTTGGTGTTGATGGTGTCCTTGATGTTCAGTTCGTCCAGCAAATACAATGCAATTTTTTCGTGGTCTAAATTTTGTTGCCCTTTGTGACATTGATTCTTCAGTCGAGAAGCATAAATGAGCATTTGTTTTGCTGTTAATCCAGTCCACAGGTGACCAGAAACTTCCTGTGTGATGAAGCAAGTCTCGATTTTAGTGAATTTGCTCAGGAAGAATTGAGTTTCCTCGCCAAGACGTGTTTTGTATCTCCCATTGAGTACTTTGAGCAGAGTGGTTTTGCCAGCGCCAGAAGTGCCCATTAAAGCATTCAGAGTACCAAAACAAAATTGCCCATTCAGGTTTCGCAAAATTGGACGAGCATTATTTCCTGAGCCGATTTCGTAGATTGAACTTGTGGCAAACAATGTCAAATGTCTCCAAGCGATAATAATCTTGTCATGAAAGAATTCCTCAGCCATATTTCGTCCATCTTCTACTCGTTCAATGCTATGTTTTGATTGATTCATGTTGACACTACAAGTTCGATTGTGGTCGATTGGAATTAACTGAGATTTCGATTTTCTCAAACTTTTGCACGCACAAATATTGAAAGTAAATGTGTTGAATCGCACGTACATAAGAAGAAGTGTGAGCAAACGAATGGCGACAGTGTTGTACAAAACCCGAACAACGTAGTGGTAAAGAAATTGCTCATCGACATTGTTCTCTGACAATACTATACTGAATTCCTTCTCCGGATCGCATCGATCAATTCCGTAAAATACAAACAACAAATACTTGGTGACAAACTTGAGTGCAATTAAATTGGAAAATTTGATAAAAATCTGATTACCACTTTGGTCGGTGTTGAAGTAGAATCCATTGAGAATGGACATGAAGGTGCAAAGCACTTGACACATGATAATAGCAATCTCCACCTGGTCTACAAACATAGTACCCAACAGTTGGCCAATGCTTTGCACGTAAAGCGACACAAGCCAAATAATAAAGACAAAGTGTGACAAACGATGCCAATTGATCGCGAACTGGTCGATAGCGTGTTGTTCGGGTAGAAAGTAAACCAAAGCACAAACCAATGAAGTGATCAAGGTCAACTGAAGCAGACTGACAATGCTGGCAGACCAGTAGAACACTCCCATGCTGTACCACTCTACCAGGATAGGTAAATTACACATTAAATTATATTCGAGATCAAGATACTTACTATTGCGATGCTCATTGCGAAACACCTTGACCAACGGTGCAAATACAACAGCACTGGTGCACATGTGCATGAACACTATGAGAAGTATGCAAAAGCCGAGATAGTTTATGTTCTCACTCAACAGCGAATCGCTATCCAACTCGTTGCTACAGGTAGTGTTTTGTTCTTCCAACGAATAACATCCATCTGACTTGACCATTCTGTGGTCAAATATAGAAGACAGCGTGACAAAGTATGCAACATAAATCAGCATTTGCGAGAGCAAGCTGCGAAACTCTGATACAAACAAGATTTGCATTAGTCGGAATAGTTGCAGGAATAAATGAACGAATGAAAATTGCCGACGAGAGTTTGTCAAACCAAATGGTTGGCACTCTAATTGGCTCAGTTGTGTTTCAATTTTATGATATTCATCGTGCAAGGCGAGGTCTGCCAACTTGACCACGTATGGATCATCTAAACCTATGACGAAAGTGAATTCAGACAGTTCAAACAAATGAATCAAAACAAACCATTACAAGCAATCTTGAGCAATGCTTCAATGGGCTGCTGTTCTTTGGTAATGTCCAGACAAATTTCATCATTCAAATAAGTGCGAAGTAGTCGGGGAGTTCCCGAGTAAATGCATATTCCACCCTTGGCCATAACGTACAGTTTGTCAAACAGATTCAGTGTCTCGTCGTTGGGTAGGTGAATGGGGGCAATTATTGTCATTCGATAATGAACTGTCAATTGTTTGAGACAACTCATAACCACTAGTGCGGCATTGCTGTCCAGTCCGGTGGTGGGCTCGTCTACAAACAACAGCGAAGGCTTCCTAAGTGACATCAACTCTTGGGCAACCGCAATTCGTTTTTGTTCGCCACCACTGCAGTTGGTGAAATTTCTAACGAGGATTGACTGGTCAAGCATTAACTCTTCTATAGTGTTCCGAATGTACTGCTCCATAGGTATGTCGGCCTTCTGTCCTCTATTTTTGAATCGATATGCGTACCGCAATGTTTCACCAACGGTAAGTCTACCAACAATCGATTCGTGCACATGTTGTTCTATAAAATACGAGAGCGGGCACTTCTCAGCTTTATTCAGATAAATCTCTGACCGATTGGTCAAGCCACTTTTCAAATTTCCAGTGAGACAGTTGAGCAAGGTTGTTTTTCCAGCTCCACTCGGGCCCATCAAAGCATTCAATGTGTGATAACGAAAGTGGCCATTTAATCGGCGAAGTATAACTTTCTTGGGACCAAAACAATTGCCGCTTTGGTAACGCAAATTACGCCATCCAATTGAAATTTGGTGCTTGGTTTGGTTAAGATTGCCATTGAACTCCACAGAATCACCATCAAAGTCATCATCTGCATCGTAGAAGAAAGCATCATTTAAGTGGCCTGTAGATGAGTCCATGGTTACGCCAACCAGGAAAATGCAACATATTTGGCCATTTCACTCGACTAAATATGAAACTTGTTCGCACAAAAATGCACCTGAAAGATGATGTGCACATGATAAGTGAAGAGTGAGTAAAAACTACCTGTTAATAGTAAAATAAATAAAAAATTAAATATTAATTAAAATTACGATTGCAATAATATATTATAGCGAACTGAACAGGATAACTGCAAATGACGATAAAACAAATTAAATTTAATTAAAAATCCATTGAGATCAAGTACGTCAGATAACGGGACACTTAAGGCGTGAATGTCAATGTGAGAGATACGCCTGGAGATTGCATAATTTAAGATGGCTTTCGAGACATAGTACCGTAGTACCATGGTAATTCATAATTAATTCATTTCGGTGTGGTCCCATTCAAGGTTAGTACAGTTGTACCGAAAATGACCGACCAATTGAGAAATCAATCGATTTAAAGTACTGCTTAAATATATTTAATATATTTTCAACAGTTGCAAATACAAATGGTCAAATAATAATCAACATACTATCATAGTCGACTGTCAATTGGTGGTTTTTACTTACTTTTACAGTCAACTGAACAAACAATTTTTCATTGTACACTAGGCATTATTGGTATCAGGCTCCATCCAATTTCTGGAATGCTCAGTTGCACAAATGTAATAAAGTAAAAGAGACAAACCAAATTCTCTGATGATTGCTGATATATTTGCTAGTTAATTTGCAGTTGGCAGTTTAGTAAATTCGGATGGGCAACTTGTTATCTCGAAACGACAAGTGAGAACTATTATAATAATTATATCAGATAAACATTTCAATCATGAATATACGAGTCCATTTTGTAATGTCATCCGTAAAGTCGTTTCCTTCAAAGATTTCTTTCGTGTCAAGCCGAGACCCGAAGGGATCGTCCAGAAATTACGTTATCAATAAAATGCGATTTAGTCTAAATTTTAGACCACCCAACCACCCCTCGTTATCAAATCGTCATCAAGGGCTCTACCCCCCTTAAGGATATATAAGACTCCCCCCTTGTATATACTTTCACCTAGGTTTTCAATAAATGTGGACATATTACTCCAAAATCACTTGTAACTGGACTTCAAATTGGACGTAATGAACAATTTTTTTTAACTATTGGAAATTGGCAAATAAATCGATAACTCGTAACTTCATATCAGATTCTAGACCTCCTCCTTATCTTTCATCATCATGGTATCATCAGTACCAAAACTACCCGCCCACCCCTTGATGATAACGTAATTTCTGGACGCTCCCGAAACTTCAATTGGCAAATAGCAAAAATCACGTGTGCAATCGCGAGCAAAACAAAACGAAAAAAAAAACCGTAGATCTACAGCAAGTGCAGACTGTGCAGTTGATGCAAGTGTTTTGTTGCCGTTTGAGGGCAGCAGTGTTTAAATTTGAAAGGAAACAAATGTTCTTTTTCCGATCACGATCTGGGGTAATAATAAGAATTACTATTATTATTGCACTGCGTTCGTTTTATAGTGCCTTGGGCATAAAGATTCGGAAACACATTTTTCTTGCAACCATGGATATGGGTACACTTAATTGTTCCAAAAGAGATCAAAACGGGGCTTATTGAGGGATATAGATCAATGGTTCAATAGGCAAATTACAGGTAAAAATGGAAACTTACCGCCGTCAACTGATTATGACTAATTTTGCCAAATGAAGTCATTCGAAGGCTGATTGAATGCTTTAGCCAGAAGCATATGCTGCTACTCATGATTGCACAGGTGCTTAATTGGCCGAACAGTACAGGAATGTCAATTTGGAAATGAATGAGTAGTGGCAACTATGATCACTTCATTATCACTCGACTGTTCATTGTCAGCTCAATCCATCAGTTGTCCTTTTAGTGGCTTATTTTGCGCGACTAGATCAATTCACTTTACTCAAAATGATTTATTTCAAATCGAGTTCAATTCTGCCCATCTTTGGGATTAAATTATTGTTCTTTTCTTGGTTGTCATTTAATTTCCTGACATTTGGTGTATGTAGTACAAAAGACAGTTATGAATGTCTCTATTTTGACGGTGAACAGACCACTTCAAGTGAGGGCGATAATGGACATCGGTTGCATGAGAGCAAGACTACTTACCTACAGGCCAGAGAAGAAATCCGAAAAGTGTACAATTCAACTTGGCCATTCGAGCTAAACTCGTGCCAACCGATTTACCTTTACCTGTTGAGTCGTCACAGCATTCGATTTCCTTCTGCCAAAGAGATAAACACAGCACACCACCAACTGCCCTCAATTGCCAAACAGCTGATTCAAGGTGGAAAGTTGAACCAGAATGTACGCGATCAACTTTCCAAGTGGCGAGTGCTTTATCAAGAACATGAAGACCAACAAGTGACAATGTCGGGGAAGTACCAGTCGGCCGTGACAGGTGAGTGTTCATGATATATCATGCTATAGCATTGTTAATTAAATACGCTAAAGTCATTGTATTATAATAACTTTCTAGCGGGAATATTCTACCAACACTTTCCAGTTTTGTTAAACATTGACAAAAACTTTGATGTTGGTGTATCATTTAAGGAACGCACTAAAGACACTGCAAAGGCTTTTACCAAATCACTGGTTATGATGCAAGTCAATGGTCCAAATCTGACATACAGCAAGGCTAATTCTCGAGTGGAAAGTAAGCAATTTTTTATATAATTTGTGTTACAATGTATATATCTGCAGAGGTGCTCAAGAAAAATTTTTCTATACACAAGAAGAAATTGTTACAAGTTCACGAGAGGTGCAAGCCGTTAAAGAACGGGACCTCTTCCGAATACATCGAACTGATGAACAGTGATACTTACCAAAACTTGTCGGCTCAATTCAGCAAACGCAATGGATTGTCATCGTCTTTGCCATTAAAAACTGTGATGTTCATTCGCAAAATATGTTCATTCGAAAGTGCCATTTATGGTTCATCGGTTTGGTGTGCCTTATTCACCAACTTAGAGTGGAGAGCACTTCTCTATTTGGAAGATTTTAAATCTTATACCAAAGCTTACGGTAAGTCTAGTAATAACAATTAATGCTTCAAATCCCAGTGATATACGAATAATATATTTCATACAGGTTCTGATTTGTTTGGTCGAATGTCTTGTTTGACCATAGTGGATTTGCACTCCAAACTGAAGTCAATAGTCGAGAACGATGATCCAGTGAAGAACACTCTCTATTTTGGTCACGACACATTCATCAAAGGGTTGTATAGTTTCCTGGGATTATTCGCCAAGTTTCCCCCTTACAAAATAGACCAATCTAAGCGAGTATGTATTCCTAAAAAGTATGAATGGATGACCAGTCTCATTACTCCGTTTGGAACCAATATGGCTGTCTCCCTGCATCGATGTGATCAAAAGTTTAAACTGTTTACGATGGTTAACGAAATTCCAATGTCAATTCGAGGCTGTTCCAGCGGTTTCTGTGATGTGCAGCAGTTTCTCACGGAATTCAATAATTTGGCACACATCTGCGACATTGAACAAATATGTCCTGTCAACTAATAAATTTAATATTAGTACCCAATAAAATATAAATATAAATATACGAACCTCAGTAAGGCAAATGTTATTTAATAAAATTTAAATTTCAGTCTAGGTGACAAACAATATATATAATATAGAATTATCTATAGCGCTCTTACTTTGTCAAATATATTATTTTATATGAATAACAGATTAACGAATGCACATTTAATCATATGAATCGCGTATTGTTTATTCTGCATTCAGACAATCTCGCGTCATATTTCTAATTGGTCTAATTAATTTTGAGGTTTGTCATAGCAGTTCTCAATGTCAATATTGACAATATTTGCCAATATGTGTAAAAACAGTTAAAATTTTATTCGCCAGATGGCAACACTGTCGCAGAAAAAATTGAAGTCTAAAGTTTTAACGATTCTGCATCGCATGAGCTTGTACTAAGTTTCGAAGTATGCTTTTGTCAAAAATGTTTAGTGCACCAAATTTGACTTTTAATATACCAGTCCATTCAAATTTTATTCGCCATGGATCTCAGTCTTTTGTCATATCTCTGCATCAAATAAATCAACGTTTGCAAAGCAACCCACAAACAGGCATCTGCTCAAAGTTGGCATTCCATGCAGAAGTCTGTTCGCCGTTCTCGAATTCGTTCGATGACTCTACTCATGGGTCAGAAGATTCGCATTTACGATTACTATCTTCAAAACGTAGAATTTTTTGTGGACCATAATGGAAAGGAGCTGTCTTATTCCTTAGATTTCAAGCAATACTGGACGCGCAGCGTATTTTTTTCTTTGACTAACAATTTTCCCAATACCTCCCTGCATCATTATCACAAAGGCTCTCCGAAGAATTTGGTGATTGGACTACTGGAACTGAGGTAATCCAATTTAGTTATTTTACAATTGCATTCATTCATCAAGAACAGTGCCAAAACGAGGAAAAAATCTTAAAATTGAACCCAAATGCTCTTTCGACTCATCTATTTTTCTGTTATTAATTCGATGCCTGTTTTGAAGAGTTTAATTTTGAATTTTTCTGATTCTCGCCTGGACCAAGTTGATTTACCTATTTTGTCTCGATTGGAAGAATTTATCTTCTACTCTTAAAACATAAATTATTTGCATCGAGACTCGTTTAAACGTTACGCAATGAACATCCCATTTGCAAATTTGAACCGCATTGCATATGGATATTATAGTATTTTTCCATACAATCTCAATCACACCGAGATCAGTAACGATTTAAGACAATTATGTGATCGTTTTACCTAATTGGCTAAAGTTGGGAGATATTTTATATTAATCTGCCAGCCATTTGTTCTCGTTCCACCTCGTTGAATACTCTGGGAATTTTAATGTCGGATATTTCGATGCGGGACATGGTTGACCATTTTGTTTTGCTACCACAGCTGACATACCTCGCTCTGGATTTAGCTGCAATGCTTAGTCAAAGACCCACCTCTCCAAACTCAAATAGCCGTGCCATCAGTGAAATCTCTTCGTCTTCATTTTCATACGAGCAACATTCATACGGATTTGCTTATCCTTAAAGTAGCCAATGTATTTCCTAACATACAGGTGGTGAAGATGCGAAAGTACTAACACTGTGGCTACGATGTTCAGTAACACAATATAACCGAACTCAAATTGGTTCGTTGCATTGAACAGATCAAACCGTTAAGTAAAGTAAAGCAAATTGCTCTCGGCTGTGTACATCAAAGTAGAAGAAATTTGAGTAACCTGAATGGAACGAATTCATTTGCGTTGCAATCAAGGCTGATCACGAGGATTTCCCACTTTTTTTTGCTTTCAAGTCTAATAATATTGAAATATACTTTGTCTCACTCAATTTGAACAAATACTTGCATCATTATTTTAATTCTGTAAAGTCGATTTTGCATTTTTGAAAATTAATAAAATAGTTTTAATAATAACTTAAAATTTTATACATTTGAACCAGAATATAAAATCAATTTGGTACTAATTTGGTTTAGAGCTTTCTGAGGAAGACTCGGCAGATGGCGAACTGCTTGGGCTATTGTCCGAGTTTCCGTTAGTTTTGGCAACAGTTGGAGAGCCATCAGGGGGACTGGTTCCAGGCTGAACTGGACTCTGTTGAGAATGGCCAGTTTCTTTTGACTGATTCGCTTTGACCTTGTGTACCAATTCGGTGAAAGATTTCAGCACATCATCGTAGGTGTCCTTAAAGGCATTCACCAAACCAGAGTTTTGCTTCGAATGAACTTTCAGTTCTTGGTCGAGCTGCTTGCGAAACTCGTCCACAATCAAATTTTCAGTCTTGTTAATCGAGTCCACAATGGCTTTGCAGGTTTCTGCATCGTACTTCTCTTTTGATTGTTTAGTTTGCAGTTGGTTGGTTGTGACACGAGTGTCAAAATGTGCTCCCCGAGGACAATCCACACTGCTTTGAGTCTTTATTCTGTTATCTTTACAGAAATGACATTTACAACTAAAGATTCGATCTTTAGAGGCACTTGAAGATTTGAAGTTGCTCATGTTAGAAGTGCCGTATAGTGGCGAAGTAGATGACTTTTTGCCAGTAGTTTTGTTTTGCGATGTGTTGGACATGATCGAATCGATGATAGTCTTGCTCAAAGAGCTGGCCTTTGTAAAAGAGTTGGCCTTAATTGATTTAATACTGTTCAACGAAGAAGTTGAGCCTTGTGTCTTGTCAATTTTAGTCTTTGAGTTTTGCACTCGAACATGTTTGGCTGGTTCTAGCTTAATCTTGGACACCTGTTTGGTTCTGCCTCCACCATTAGTGCCATTTGTCTTGATTCTTGTACTGCTGCTCGAAGTAGCGTTCTTACTCGAAGACTTGCGAGTTTTATCAGTGGTAGTTTTGGTTGTCTTCTTTGAACCACTTGACAATGTGGACGAAGATGGTGAAGACGAAGAAGAAGCAGATTGAGTTATGCCATTAGCGCTAGTGGTCGCGGCCAAACGCCTATGTTTGCTCTTGCGGCTCTGCTTCGAACGTATTTTTCCATTGTTTGATGTCTTGCGACGAGCATGTTTCTTTACTTTTCTGTTAGTAATCTTTGCTCGAGTTTTGATGGTACTGCTTGAAGTAGCGTTCTTGGAAGACATTCTTGAATTGGATGTATTGCCTGTGGTGGTTGTCTTTGTACGACTAGACAAAGATGGCGAAGAAGATGAAGATGATTCTCGCATGCCACTGGCCTTTGCACCACTGCTAGTTTTGGGAGCACTGCTTGAAGCCCTGGGAACCAACGTTTTGGTCTTTGATTGGGTCTCGGAAGGATTTTGCACAGGCACTTGTTTATGCTGCTTGCCTCCATCTTGCTTGCCTTGTCCACCTCGGTCGGACATTTTTCGGACTAACGAGAGTTGAACCTCAACCTGATCAAGTCCGAAATACTAAACACAATTGTTCGATATAGCTTAAGGTCGAGTCTATTTTAAGTTTAAAACATTTCGAAAAATTGACTCAAACGTTCCATTAAATTAGTTAAGAAAACAAATTCAAAGTGTTCTAGAAGATTACCGTACTGTAACGGCTTTGTATTTAGAAGCATTTAAATTGAACACGCATTAATACATTAATTAACTAATAACTAATAATAATTAAAACTCGCAGAATATTAACAATGTTAAATGTCATTTAATAATTTTTAATAATTGACAATGTAAAGTTGAACTCATAGAACCGAGTGTATTCATTTTTTGCTTGCTGCCGCTCTGGCTTTGAGTCGACTAACGAGACTTGCCGAAGAGTGAGAGGCTTTGGTGTTAGACGCCTTGGAAGTGCGCTTTCGGCGATAGGTAAACTGAAGCTTGCTGGGATCACCCATGGCACTTTTGTTCAGTGCCGAGATCACGTAACGCCGTAGAAGGAAGAAGAACACAGCCAATACGCCAGCAATCACCACCAGAATTGCAAGTTGGACAGCCACGGACAGAGACTCAGGTGAGTGCAAAAGACGGTCTGGCACGGGCGTGGTCGTGGTCTCGGTGGTTGCGTTCGATTCGCTAGTGGATGCGTTGTCTCCCACACCCAAAACACTCCGCTGGCTCACTACATTGAACTAATGAAAAGATGTAAGGAACAGTTACAATTGGAGCTAATACTTACCATGTTGCCGAACCTAGGACCCAAACAGAGAAGGATCATCATAATTGGGGCACTAAACATTTGGCTTGCCTAGCACAAATATCTCACACTCACACTTGAGAAAAGTGGCCACGTCCTAGTAAGCAGAGCTTAAATAACCCAAATTGTCAATTGGAACAGTTGTATGAATCGAACATTTGCAATTGCTAATTGAGCACTTGCAAGCAGAGCAAATTGCACAAAAGTATCATTTATTATACATTTATTTATATACCAATATAATACTTTATATATATTCTTTATGGAAAATATAAAAAATATGAAAATAACAACAATCATTAATGTACATCATATTTACACCAAATGGTATGAGTGTCCTTCTCAACCATTCAGAATGCAAGTGTTGATTCCAGGAAAAAGCGAAACATGACAAATTTACAAGATGAAAAATAGTACTCCATCGATACATTATTGATGCAGTTGCACATAATTAAAAGATGCTTTCCGTGTAATGTGAGTGTGTTCCATATACAAATGATGATGCAATGTGTCCAATATGGCAATCGATGCAAACACGGTGATAATGCTCAACACAGATGGACCAATGTACATTGTACAGTGTGTGCTAGAGTGTTGCACTGGCATCGATCGATTTGTTGATCGAGATTGCTTTTTGTTCACAAGGCTGATTGTAATTAATCATTGCTGCCGCCTTTTCCTAATCATTTGTCGCTGCATCAATTGACACACAATTTACAGTTGATTTCTTTTTTTGGCCAAATTTGTGTGCAGGCGAGTGCGAGTGACGCATGCTTCATTCATACTGCAGTGGCGCCTTTGCGGGGACTTGAGGTCTGTTGATTAATTAAAAAATAATTGAAATTAGATAATTACTCAGTGATTGATACATTTTCGAGTGCAAATTAAATAAGTGGATAATTAATGGGTCTCAAAATGTGTGCCAATGATTAAGAATAAACACAAAATTTAATTAAAATTTATTAATAAAGTTGTTTATCATTGAGCCAAACAAAAATGTCATCAAACAATAAACACAAAAATAGAAATAGTCGAAACAAACAAAAATGAGAAAGGGAAATGCGGAAGTAAACCAAAAAGGAAATAAGGCAAAGTTGGCCAAACAGATCAGCGAAATGGCACAGAATGAACAACAACGAGAGAGCAAGAGAAGAACAAAGAGAAAGCATAAAAGACAAATTAAAGTGGCACAACGAGGCGACACAAATGGCCAATGGTGAGAGACAGAGTGGGAGACAAAGTCGTCTTTAATTAGCCGATTGCGATTGAATAACCCGACTAATTAATTAACTGCTTTATCTCTTGTTGTCGCTGTGTTGTGCAGGAAAGAAAACATTATTACTAAATCAAGTGGCAGCGATCAAGTGAACGCAATTGAACCACTGCTGCCAAGGAGCATTGACAAAATAGTGAATTGAGTGAGACGTTGTGAAACGAAAATGGCAAGTGGCATCACAGTCAGAATGTTGCTCCATTATGGCTGGATAATGTGCATGTGATTGTCCACTGTGCGACAATTGGTAATTGGCAGTGTGAGCCAATTAGACTCGAACACTGCATGCCGTACAAGCCAATCAGTACTATAACATAGCCACTGCAGTGTCCAGTGAGATTGCACCGAGGTGTCAACAGCACTCAACATGCACCCACAATGCATTACTCACCAGACAAATTTCGTGCGGTCTCAGCGACGAGGACAAATTGGCCTGATCGCAATTGGCACTGGTGCTGCTTCCGCTGCTGTTTGACTCGTTTGCACTGAGCAAAGGCTCCATGGTCCCGCTGCCTTCCACACAGTCCACGTGCACTGCCTGTTGGTTCGTCTTGAGCAGTGCTGATCCGGAATAATTCTTTGCTTGTGCAGCATTTTTGGGTGCTTTTGTAAAAGACACATAGAGACCGTCGTTATTGGGTTGAGGACCTTCGAGAGGACCGACACTGCAACGCCTCGGTAATGTTTGACTTGTGTTGGATGATTTGAGGTGCTGGTGGTAATGAATTTTGGCATCAATACTGGCGTCCACCATTGAGGGAATTGGACTGGGCGAGTTGTAGTACAGAATTGGAGTTGCTTGCTGATGCACCGAAGTGAGGTGGTGCGGGTAAGCTTGCTCGAGACTGTTCACAATCACCGGAGTGTATTGGTCCTCGTAAATGGCTGAAGTGTGCTGAGAAACAACAAGATCAGTGACAGGAGCGTATTAAAATGGAACGTACCATGATTTGGTCCTGACTGTACAGTTTAAGTGGCGATGCCGTGGACAAAGACATGTTGCCATCGTAATGACGAGGTAATGTGTTACTGGTGTGCGAATTTAGGTATGGGTGGTACTGGTGAGTGGAGTATTGGTGGGAGGCGAAGTGTGATGGCGAGTTGGATGATACCGTCTCCACTGTGGCCAGCTCAGAGGGGGCAAACAACATGACACCTTGGGTGATCGATTGGGGCAAGGATGGCACTGGTGGTGGACCTTGCATTAATGTGTGCGGTGAGGAGGAGGTCGACGAGGAACAACAGGTAGAGCCCGAGGACAGGTCCACCAGGTGACGTGGCATGCCGTTCTGAGTGGTACGAGTGATGGTCTGGTGCGAAGGCGACATCGGTTTGACCGTGCAACTGGAATGGTGCATCAGACCAGACTCGTTCGGGCCGTACAGTGACCCATTTGGTCCAATCAAGTCTGCCAAACAAAGACCAACCATTAGAATCAAATTCAAATTAGAACAAGTCAGTTTAGTGGCACACAAAAGTCACATTCAAAAGAAATTTCCATCTCACACACAAAAGCATTGATTCAAGAAACATCTTAAAGAGAGAAGAATTAAATTAAAACTTAACTAAAGATATATTTAGATATTGAAGTCGACACATTCACAGAATTCTAATAACACATCACGCATTAACTACAGTAAACTGTCCAATTAGCACAAAGCATTGGCACAAGTGGTGCCAACGATGGAAAGGACCATGGTAAGAAGAAAGCATCGACAAACTGTAGATATAATCACAAGTGTACGATGTAAGTATTAAAATGTAATCTAGAGACAAGTCGATCTACCATAAGTGGCAAACATTGTTTGCATGGACTTTAAAATTCCATCAGAATAATTCATTTGTCTCCATGCCAACTAGTGAGAGTGTCTAACGAGAAAGAGCAAAAAAAATCTAACCAAAGTGCATACGACAGAGGAAAGCCAGATAATAACGAGATAGTAATCTGCATGTATATCCAATGCATATAGAATGCGCCTCTTATCGTAGCACATACAACACAAATGACTCGATCCATTTCGCCGGGTTAGATGCATTTACGCGGTGACTGCGTTACAAGTTGTCACAGTGTGAGCAATGCCTTTCTAGGTACACCAACAACAGCACACAGCACACACCCTGTACCGAAACAATGGTCGAGAATTGTTTTGCTTTTGAATCACGTTTTGCAGTTTGCAGTTAAATGGATAATTAAAAATTACGATACGTTTTTAATTATTAATATCACCATAAATAATGGCTACTTTTACTAGAAGTGCATTATCGTGCTGGTCTCATAAACGGTCAATTGATTTAATTACCAAAAGGGCCTAGTCTCTTAATGCCCATCTTAATTGCCATTTCATAAACAGGCACACAATTTCATTGAGACACTTTCGAGACTATAACCCAAACAGTGCGAGAAATCAGAGTTCAATTCTGCATTCTGTGTATGTGTGTAAGTGTATGTGAGTATGTATTGTTTTATTTATCCTCCAAGTGGCAACCTTGCCAAGAACTATAAAAACAACCTAAAGGAGTAGCAACAAAATGAAGTCGATCTATTCCCAGTGGTGTAATTTGCATCCTCGATCAAACTTCTCTCTGTTGGCGAAGTGCTCCTTTCTCGCGACTTCGTCTCCCTGCTTGTCGCTTGCTAGGTCTTTGTTGTTGTTAGCTGCACTGCATTGCTTTTCTCCCATGCAAATCTACATTGGCAGTAATATTTCCGTTTTAGAGATACACTACACTCGTATGCCTTACGACGCGCCAAATGTGCACCAAACGATCTGTGCAGGCTGTGTGCTGTAAGTAAAGTTCAAAGTGAGTGAAAACATTGCCAGAAAGGATAATAAAACGAAGATTAAGATAGACGGCAACAAGGACAAGGACGAAGTGGAAGAGCAAGGAGGCCAGTGTTGCACCAACAAGAATGAGCAAAGATCGAGTGCAAAAACAATTCTTCTTCATCAACGGTTAAACGCGAAAAGGTTGTAAATAGACTTGCTGCCAGTAAAATAGCACTTTGAGATAAGCAAGCAGCCACTGGAGCCAGCCTGACACAACCATTTGCAAGGAGCATACCTCTACAGCATAATAAAGCTTTATCTCTCTACTGAGATTTGGTCAGAATTGGCCATCACTAGCACTGGCAACAGTGCCTAAATGGACAACATATGCCATTGTGCTGCTGTAAATGATTCGGCGAGTGGGCCACAAAGAAAATAAAAAAACAAAACAAATGTCTATATAACACACAGTGATCAGTCCTTGCCATTAGCACTGGAGAGTGTAATTCGAAAGAAATGTATGCAAAGTGGTGTAACAATAATGCACATTCGATTTGTGCACTCTTCAATGCATCCCACCGAATCATTAACACTTGCGGACTTACTTTAAAATCTATTCACACAATCACAAGAGAAACATCACTAACCACCGGGAAGGGCACTACAGGCGAGAAAGTGAGAAACAAAGTTCATTTGCCTAGCTACAAATGGAGACAAGTTGCAAATTGCGCTATCCAAAGTCAAGTCAAAGAGAGACAAGTTACTCGGTAGCGCACTTGCATAACAAACAAGCCTCAACCAATTGGGCACTAAATTATGCAAAGAACGGCACGAGAGAAGAAATTTGTGGCACAAATCAATAACTGAATAATGCAACTGAGATGGATCGATGGCTCGAGTCAATATAGATTGGTGAGCAGTATTGATTGCTCGAGCCAGTTAGCCACACTGATTGGCACATTACCGGAGATTGGAGCGGTGGTCGCGGACGAGGAGGAAGTGGAATGCTGCGAGCCGTCCCCAGTTGAGGTGGGCCTGCTGCCCAACACTAGACTAGTATCACATTTCACCGACAACTGACTCGGACTGATCAGTGCCAGGTTCGACCCGTCCGACATCACTTGACTCGAGTGCAGCAACATTTGATTCATCCTGAAAAGAGACAAACAAACAATGGTCTGGTTAGTATAACAAATTTCAGTGGTTTAGTGGTTTGTGCTTGGGGATGGAGGAGATCAAGAGAAGTTTCGGTTAGGTGAGATATTCAATTAAGGTTAGGGTTTATTTAGGTTTGGAATAAAAGTACTGGTAAATTGGGAACTTTTAGAGATTAAGGCAATTGACAATTGTTTGCTGATTGAGAATAATGCAAATGCAAATAAACAAGAAAAGGGTTATGTGTCAAACGAGGGCTGTTAGCCATGTGAACATTCGATGGTGATGCAACAATATCTCACGATATGGCCTTCTGCACTGCAACCTCCCACAGTGATGTATGTTTGTGTGGATATTTATTGTTATTGTATAACGCAATCGATTTAAATTGTTTTCCTTTCTTCTACTCAGCTCAGTGCAACAAAGCAATAAAATGGAAAAGCATTTTCCCTAGATTGTGCGAAAATAGCGAAGAACAATTCAATTTGGCAGTGCACAGTGAGTGAAGTTATCCTTTCCACTCCTCCACTGGAACCACCACCACCAAACTATAAATTAAATTAAATCTAGACCAGCACCAACAGCAACAAAACAAAACGACAAACATAAAACATAGATATTTTTGCTGTAAATTTTAAATTAAGTCAAAAGAAGAAATACTTGAAAAGAAAAGCAGCGAAATGATAAATTCGGTGTAATACATTTCGGGGAAAGGCATAGACCAAATTGGCCATTGAGAGATGAAAGTGTTGTGAGTGAGTGAAGGCCATTTGGACACTTTAATGGCCATTTAATGTGTCCGGTCGAGGGATGCACAGTGCCGTTTAGTGAGCAGTGCACATCGGGAACATGCTCAACATTGCACCAACTCGAAGCCAACAACAAGCACAACACTTAATGATTCCAATTAGAATTACACTCTAATGGTGCAGTCCACTTATATTAGGTCCATGATATTTCCCGGCTAAAACATTAATGATAATAAATGCTATAAATTATTATCGATTAATGGAATCGAACTAAATTCTGAGAATAAATTAATTTTATTTTTTGTTAATTTAATTCAAATTTTAATATTTGCCTTGATTTGCAACCCGGAAATGGTCTACACTTCACTAGCGAAAGTAAGAATATAACTGTGACACACACATGGAAGCAATAAATCAAGGTGTGTGCGATATGTGAAATGTGTGAAAATAGTAATAATGCTGATGGAATGGAAATGGAGTAAACAATATCTCGTGGAAATAAGATTAATTTACTTGGCCAAAGTGGTTCGTGAAAAATGAATGTCCGCATGCACAGAGTGAACAAGCAAACAAGAACGAATCAAGTGAACTGGCATTGTTCATTCGGCCAGCGACAAGTGCATCTCTCCAACATATGAGTAATAGATTGTTTGGCCAGGATAATGCACACCGAACAAGGTGCATTCCGTGGAGAGTGCACACAACAAGGCTCGCACAAGTGATGCTCATTACTGCCTTTGGTGCATAGCAATGATCAAGGTGATGAGCACACCATCAATTGTTTTGGCACATTCCAACAATGCACAAGCATTTCCAGGAATTTATCAAGCCTACTTCCTATGAACACCAATATATTGCAACATTCCAACAGCAAATATTATAATAATTATCACAAATATATATTCGTGTCCATGTGACACATTCTGTGAAGTGCATTAATGTGATGTGCACATACACACAGGTGTGATGCTGTGCTAACGCACTAATTGAGAAATGACAAATTCGGAGTGTCATCAAACAAATTCTCGGAATGCCATATTCAGAAATATTGTTTGCATTAATAGCATTTCACTATTAATTTATTATCACAACTGTTGTAATGATTGTATCGAATATACATACATCTAATTTCAAAAATAATTAAATTAAAGAAACAAGAGTCGTCTTATGAATTTAATATAAAATTGGTGCTTGAATTCAGATGAATTGATAAGATTTGAGATAAAAACAAAGAAGAACAAACAAGAAAGACACTTTGGTTATTTTCCTTAGGAATGCACAGAAAAGTGTTATCAGTGATGAGTCATCATCATAAGAGAAATATGCTGCAATGTTCGAAAAAGTCAAACTTTACGCCAACAGCTTTATCTAAGTACATGTACCATGTAGTATGCAACACTGCCTATTTACTGAGCACTGAGACTAGTCTAGAATGCACAATCTAATTAGTCAATTCAATTAATGATTAAATGATACGTCAATTTAAATGATTCATCAATCGTAATTAGATCCAACATACAAAACCCATTACAAAATTATTTACAAAAGCCGATTGCGAAATAGACTAATTGTTAATATTGGTAAGCACAAGCAGAAAGGGTTGTTTGTGAAGGAACGTAAAGGAAAGCACAATTCTTAAGGAAGGCAAGTGACTTACTCTCGCTGGTGATCGATCGGGCTGGCCATATCTTGATTGGGGTGCCGTATGGCGCCGACATAGCAAACGTTCTCAGCCTGATTTGCCATCATCTCCTTCTCGGTTAGGCCTTGCTCTTTGCCTCCCCTCAGCGGACTTTCCTTCTGGTTGTTGTTGTTGTAGTGCGAGTCAAGCTGCCGCATTGCGTCACATTCTCCATTTGGCATGTTGGCCACATTTGGTCCTGTGTTGGGTGCGAGAGCAGAGTTAGAGTCATTATGACCATCATATCGATGTGTTCGAATAAATAAATCATCAACAAATTAATAAACAACACGCTGCAAACATTAATCATAACTAGCATCATCATCATTTGGATCGTTCATAATTTTCAATCATATTAAATTTCCTTATTTTTTAATTTTAATAATCACACTCATTGGCACTGTTCGATTAATAATTTATTCAAATTGTCCCAAGCCTAAGCAGACCAACTTGTGTTGCATTTCGGAATTAATATTTAATAATAAAAGCATCGCAAAATGTCTGTTGATAATTTGCATTAATCGAACTAGGGCAAAACAAATTCTCAAAAGCACAAACATAAATAGCAAAAGGAAGATAAATCTTAATCGATAGCAGAGTGAGACTCGATCAGTGAGCCATCAATCTTTGGCATTTGGTTGGTTGGTGTGTGAGTTGTGTGTTGGGTGTCGGGCCCGAAGACGATTAACCTCTATCAAATCTATATTCTCGAGCCGAATCTATCAAATTCAATTATCGCTTGCTGAATCGGTGCAAGTCGAGCGACAATATAGTACGAGTGAACGAGTGCAGAATCGAAAAGAAGAAGAAATAGAAAGCTTTTAAATCGATTTGGCCGTTTCCCAGGAAAATGGTAATTATTAATGCAGATGCATCCAAGTGATGATCCGAGTGTATGTTTGCGTGTTGGTTTATGGTTGCTGTGTTGGTGTGTGCGAGTGTGGGAACTTAAGACTATTTAGGACACAGGAAGATTGAAACAAGCTAATGCAAACGGGAAGTGCAAGAGCTAGTGCAAGTGCTTGTCTAGCCGAAAGACAACTCGCTCTCGATGTTATCGCAAAGTCACGAATTTAAATCACAAAGTTGTAAATGCAATTTTCTGTTTGGTGGCTCGCTCACACTCACACAGACACAATGGTGCACTTTTACATTTGCAATAGCGTTTGTCCATTTGTGCATTTGTGCGAACGTCCACTGAAGCATTGGTTTAGTTCTCGTTCGCAAGACCGGACATCGAGAATCTAAATTCAAATAATATCCAAAACAACACCACTCGGTACACAAAGTAAAGCATACGATCGAGAGCATTGCCATAAAGCGAGCGTAATTAGATTGAGCCGGACGGAAAGAATGCAATAAAAAGTATTGCCATCGATGCTAAGATGGACATTAAAAAATTGAAAAGTGACCAAACCAGTGGAATACCGTAGTAGGGACATGGCTGCCCTCATGCCACTGGATAACTTATTGCCCACAGATGAATAAATAACTATGCAATGTAAAGACTTTGAACTGAGGTCGTGCAAGCCAAAGTGGCACACGGCACTGAGACATGACATTAGACAAGAGCGAATTAAATATTAAAGAATGAGATAATCAGCTGCAAATTTGGTGATGCACTTTCTGCAAGAAATCCAGAAATCCACCAAAATGGTACAATTCCATAATAAAAATCCCAAAATAAGAAGCAATTTGGGGTGTTGTACACAACATGCATTGCAGGACAGTAAAAACAAGAGCAACGATAAAGCCGGCAGTATCGTTTTATGCACATTTCGGTAGTGCTCATCTACACCACCAAATCTGAAGACTCTTGAAGCAGCAGCAGCAGCACCACTGGCCTTTCTCACACTAGCCGGCTCTGTCTGTTTTAGAGTCGTTATCTCGCGCACAAAGTCGGATAGTTATTCTCTCATGGTGAAGTGGCGAGTTATGGCGAGTGTGTAGTGCCATTAGCATTTATGGAACAATAATAAACACTTAGTGGTGTGTGTGTGGTGAGGCCGAATGCAAAGTAGTGCTAAGCAATGGGATCGCGTCTCGAAAGTGGTGTATCGGTGCTAACCTCGGCCTGCCAAATGAAACTAGAATTGCAAATGGCCACCAGCACCGGCACTAGTGTTTCATTCTCAAGTTCGCAACTGGGCCAAGCACGCCATTAGTGGATGCTATCACTGGCCAATTGTGTGCCACTGTGCATTAGTTCGCATACACGGCAAAATGGTGCGAAAATGGCATTTTAAAATGCTACCCACCGATAAAAGTGCACACCAGTCCAACTGACCACTCAAATGACCAAACGGCTTCGGACATCAGCCACAGAAAGACAGAAGGAAAGTGATGCCGTCCAGCGATATGTCCAAAGTGGCTTTATCAAACCAACCAAAGTGAAAAACGAAATCGCCCAATGAAAAACAAATCGAGATTGGCTTAGTCAAACGGACCAATGGGATTTCCATCTAAAGGGAAGCATTGAAACATATAGCAAACTCGAAACAAAACAAAATGAATTAAAAAGCCATTTAACCTTCTTCTTTGGCCATCTAAAACAAACGATAAAACAATGAAAAACTTTGCCCATCTTAACGATTCGCGGTACAAACAAAAACATTACGCAATCGAGTAAATTGCTTGGAAATTAATCGATGAAAAGAAACATAGTTGAAGAACGCTTAAATAATTAACCAAAAATGTTAAAAATGCAAAATTCATATTGAAATTTAGAAAACAATTAATTATGTGCATTCAATTAAAAAGAAATATAATAATATTAAACCGTTCTGAACGTTCATAATTAATTATGTTCAATTCTCAACAAAACTAATTCAATTCGGCTGGATGTCTATTCAGTGCACTCACTCATGCATACAAACAACTGATTGTTTGTCTACCATTGACCTTTGACCTTGTTTTGGGCTTAATTCAAAGTGATTGTGCCATTATATTAATAATAATATTAAACGAGATAGCACATAATTTGGTATTGTGCTTGGTCTGTGAGTGTAGCTTTCTATCTGTGCCGGAGAGTCATCCATTTTCGGGTGACAGTCCACGCGTTTGCCTCACTCAAATAGTTTACACATAGTTTGACTTTGTCTGGGATAATTTTAAATTTTGCAATTCAGATAACAACAAGGCAAAAACAAGAGGAAAAATTAAATTTGGAAAGTGCAAATACATTTGTCCAAAAGGTCACTGTGAAAGGTCAATGGGCGAATTGACAGTAAATGTTTCTCACAAGTTGGGACAACTCATTGTGTGTTCCTAAGCATCGAAAGTATACATTGAAACAATAATTATTAGAGCACAGTTTGCCAACCACTGACTCAACTAGATGAACATTAAAATAATCTAAACACACAACACAATAAACAATGCAAAATCATCAAACTAATGACCCTGCCACTGCACACACTGCCAAATGACAAAGCATGGTAATTCAATGCAGGCAAGCGGACCTAAAGGGGAGACAAGCGGAGGCAAGAGAGTGAATGTTTGTGTGTGTTTAATTAAACTCTATTATGTCATCATTGAAATAGCACGCAAAGTCGACACTGTCAAACAAGTAATATTCCACTCGAGATGAGACCAAAATAAATGTTGCCCTATATATGACTGCATTAATGTGCACAATTCAAATATAAATTGCAGCACAACATTTATCGATTTTAAACTTTCAAATTGGTTCACTTCCTGTCGACCTTTAGCTATAAATATCAATAATCAACAAGCCAGACGAGTATAATTCGATAATAATCATTAAGATTAAATGCATTCTTGTATTTCCTCTAGATAAATAGATTTGTTACACTCAATTCTGTTGAACTATATTTTTTTATTTCAAAATTGAGCTAATTCAATTATAACTAAACTATGGTCACAAATCGCAACTCAAAAAGCGTGCGCAATTATTGAATTAAAAAAGAAGATATAAATTAAATAGATCGTCTGTGCAATGAAGTTTGCAGTAAGTTGCGTCACTTGATTGTATTGCATCGCTACTTGTTTGGATGGATTCGATTAGCTGTAAAGTTAACAAAGTTATTATTAATAAAGTTAATAAAACAATCGACGACTGAGTGGACTGAGTTTGTGTGTCTGTGTGCCACTTTTGCTTATGACCACTCTCATAATGCAACAAAGCAAGGGGACAGATCAATGTGCGAGATAATCGAACCCGGGCCAAACAAGTGAGCGCACCATTCACATCTCGAGACATAATAGACAAAGATGGCTTCACATATCTGGTCATAAGCATCGCGCGCACTGCTCATCATCTAAATTCGCATTTAGCAAAATGAGTCCAATTTGAGATGGAATCTTCTGGCGGGAAACGGCAAAATATAATAGCAAAAGAAATCATTTGCCCTTTCAATTTGGTGTTGTGTTGTGTTACCAACTGAGCCAATGAAGCAGCCAGCCAGTCAGTCAGTCAGTGGTTGTCATTAGGCCCGACAGAAGATAATCGAAACGAATTAATTCGAGCAGTACTGAAGTGAGTCATTGAGTTAATCATAGTAATTATAACTGCATCTCCAGCATGCCATCATCAGATGATGTTCCTTCAAATCATTATAGTCCATTAGGACCTAGCACAAGCCAACAAGTAAATTTTCCACTGTCTGCCAGCGCACACTAACTTTAACTAGCCAACACGCGAACTAACCTGAAGACTTGCCATTGTTGTCACTGCCGTTGGAAGGTTTTGACTTGCCATTGCTAATGCCTTTGTTGTTTGTGGCATTGCCGTTCATTTTGATTTTCTTCATCTTCAGCTCACCATTAGAGGTTAGTGCAGTGGCCGAGTCGGAGCCGCCATTTCGACCATTACTGTTTCGATGATTTTGGGCACGGTAACGAGCATGGCGACCACGGACTATCAAAACCAGCAAGATAATGATTACTACAATTGTAGCCACTGAGCCGATGAGAATGGCCAGAAAAGGATGCACCACGATTTGTTCGATGCTTCCTGTGAACAAATGGATCAGTTAATCAATCAATTACGAGAATATGCACTAAGCACGTACCTCGAGCAATGTGTTTCTCCGGTGGTGATAACGTGACTGCAGACAGTGATACAGTGTGTGAACGTCCTTTGGCATTGCTCGCGTACATCACCAAAGAGTACTGCGTGCCAGGTGTGAGTGAGCTGACGATGAAATTGGGTTGTGAGGAACTGTGGTTCGAGTGCAACCGTTGCGTGGTGGCAATGTACACCTCCAGGCTAAAGTGCTGTCGAAGACCACCATCATCCCCAGGAAGGCACTCCACCAACAACGTGCTCATCGAGTGATTCGTGATGCCACAACTCCGTACTGGATCAGGACGACCTAGGTGAGTGCAAAGTGTTAGTCAAACGAGTCAAACCAAGAACAACAAACGTAAGCAAAAGCGAACAGAAACACGTTAATTAGTGGTTGGTCTTTACAAACACACGCGCCAATAACAAGGCAAACAGGCCAATTGTCTGACTCATCGAATAGAGACACTAATCAGACACTATTTACTTACACTTTGTTATGGCTAATTTGGAAATTCAACTGAAACAAGTGAGGCACAAGTGAAGAATCGCAAAGCAAAATTAGCCAAATCATTCGGTCTTAATTGGCGCAGACCAAGTCCAATTGAATCTAAGTGAACACCACCAACAAGAATTGTGTAGTAAACACTTTCAGTGAGCCAACAACAAGGATTGTTTACCAATGGCTCATTCATAGATGAAATGGTCGGACAACAAAATGATTGGTCCAATTGGTGTAATCAAGTTTAAAGTGCAAGCCATCATTTCATCGTTTGACATGTGTGCTCCTGTCGCTGGTCTATTGACTCGTCCATCCATTAATTCGATGTTGAGTATTGTTTTATTTATACCCATGGCCGAACACAACAGGCAGCAGACAGGCACAAGACAAATAACAACAAATCACTCATTGTTCGGGCAAATGTATTTACAAATCTCAATTTTGTCAACACAACACAGACAGTCAGCAGACACAAGTGCATCTGTATTTGAATGGAAAAATTTGTAAAACTTTCCTTCAATTTTGAAAATGTAAAAATTCACTTGATAAAGTTCAAAGAGTAAATCATGATGGAGAAGCTAAAAAGTTAACTATAAAATGCAACTGCTTCGCCAACAACTACAAATCCACGACATTAAAATTTAGATTTTTGCAAAAAAGCAAACAAACAAATAAGCAAGCAACAATAAAGAAGCTATTAAAATGCAATTTCAAAATGCAAACTCGACTGTTCATAAATACAAACACAAGACAAACAAAATTAAAATAAATAATTAATGAGCTGCAAAGCATTTCTTATGCTACAGAATTATGGCTAATACCCATTCAAATAGGTTTGGAAGGTTTCCACTCAATTCTGTAGAAATGAACACAAGAAACAACATTGACCATTAAGCAGTGACAGTGTGTTTCGACACATGGCCGGACATGTTGCCAAATAGCGAATAAATCAAATTTGCACAAATTTAGGCTCAAAATTAAAAATAAATAAAAATGACTATATATATATTAATTCAGGCATTAATTAGCGAACCAAGGTTGTATAAACAAGAATACAATGTCTGAACTAATGCATATGATTGACCTAGTCAAGTTGATATAAGTTGTTAGTCTCGTATGTAAATCTCGAGACAAATGGCAAATACAAATGAACACAAATGCAAACAACCAATAAAATGGTCTGAAGTGAGTCGATTTGTGAGCGAATTGTTTGGTGAATCAATCCAACTGGTCTCCAACCTAATGACCAAGAGAAATGTTTCCTGCACTGTAGTGCATTAGCAATTTGCATCGCATTCATTTGTGCATGCATCGCCAGCAAGTGGCCACTGTCCATTCGTATTCATACGCATCGTCCTCAGTTTGTCCATTTTGTTTTGCTCTTTCTCTTCACCACCACTATCGCCGTCTTATCATAAGTACTGGAGGATAGATCAGTAGTAAGCACTACAAGCAAAGCAACACAAACAAAACGTAGTTAATAGAAACGTGCATAACTAACGAACGTTAATTCGCATCGCATACTTGACTCTCATTATTATTGAGCGATCGAACAACGCAGTAGTACACTTGCACGGCCTCATTTACGTACAACATAACAAAGTGGCCATGCATGTGTACACTAAATCGTAGTTTAACTAATACGATCAACTTAATTATTTATAAATAATAAATCAACTATGGATAACCATGATCATTGATCAAGTGCCCGGGAAAGCGACAGCGAAAGAGAATATTTATATATTTACTTGATAAAGCCTTAAAATTCTATAATATTTTTAAAAAATTATGTCAAAAATTGAAATTATTATTTAACCATTTGCATAATCTCCGGGGAATTAAGATTGTGTCTATATTTATTTAGTGGTACATGTTTGGATGGCTTGCCACTGACCAGTGACCACTGTGCACCGCATACGACACATCTAATTAGACAGACAAACAAATTAACCAGTAAGGTAAATAGACAAACATACACGCAAATGTTCGGTAATTAAAATGTCCATTCAAATTAGGCGTAATGTTGTGTCCAAGTGTGTGCACTAGAACAAACAATGCTTGTTTTGTCTGCATAAGTTTGGCGAGTCTTTGCGTGCAAATTGTTTGTATAGGAGTTGAACTTTTTGTGATGTCACACATTGTTTTTGGTCAAATGTTCGTAAGTGCAAAGTAATAAAGGTTGTAATTGCATTGCACTACACTACGAATTACTGTGTAACCACATGAAGTCCAGAGAAGCAAAATAATTCTGTTTGATTTGCAGCATTTCAAATATATAATCTAATGCTCATGTAATACCAACCACATGTCGTTCCCCTTGCAGGTCAAATAATACTATTCCTAAAGACTCAATTTAATTTTCAATATAGATTTGTAATTACATAAAGATGACAAATGCAGGTGCTTGCGCAATTGCCTGTAATTGATACTAAATTAAATTACTTTTCATTGTATTCATATTTTCACTCCCTAAATTGTGACCCAATTTATATAACATCACATTTTGATTTGATTTTGGTTGAATGGAAATTGAAATGACTAATTTGATAGTCTGAAATCAGTTAAAATTTGATTTTAAATTCTTTAAAATGTGAAATGCTTAATAATCAAAGATATCTAAACTTTGGAAAACATTATTATAAGAAATAACATTAATTAAGTTTGATTCTATCTATTGGAATTTGAATTTAAGAGAATTTAAAACTTTAAAAATGCTATAAAGTAAATAGAATTTGAATATTGAACAATAAAGAACACCCAAGCAGCTATATGTATAGAAGCAAACCATCAACAAGACCAAATGGATTGGACAAACAAATTAATGGATGGCGTGGAATGCACGGGACAGAATGCGCCTTGCGCCAATGACAAATTTAAATTTCCAAATCATTAATATTTGTCTGTTGCCAGCTGAGTGGTTCACTGGCAAAGCGGTCAATTGTCACCACTCTGCCAATGTCAATGTGCATTCTTTCCGTTCGCGCAAATGGTTCACTCACCAGCAGGCACGACGTTGTAGATGCATGGCTCGCTCTGTCCACCGATGCTGTTCTGTGCCACACAGGCCAGGGTGCCATAGTCGAGCGAGTTCTCCGGTCGATATGTGGCGATAGAGGTGGTGGCGTTTACGGTGAAGGAAGCCCACTCCACCGAGGTCTCACTGCCCGACGTGTTGAGCGTCCATCGAAAGGTCAGTCCATTCGAGGGCTCCGCATCCACCTCGCAACGAATACGAATTTGCTCGTTGCGCGATACTCCATACTGATGCTTCTGTGCTTTGGTGCAGACGGGGGCGACTAGGGGAAAAGTGGAAATTGTAATTAGCAAGCAGATCAGATCGATTGGTCAACTTAAAGAAAGTATTTAAGAGATGGGTCTCAATGAAGACAGCTCGAATGCTTATTTCTCAATGCGCTAATTAAATTTCCCAGGAATTCAATTAACCGAAATAACATTCTGTGTGCGATTTGTGCACATGGAAACATTCACAAAAAATGTCTGCTCAAGACAAACATTGCCTAATCCATGGCGTGTTATGCACACACTGTTCTCTGTTTTCTGGTGTAACCCAAAGTCACTGAGTTTGTGTCCCAAGAAGAAGCCAACGTGATTAAACTGCAGATAATTAGCAGAGATTAATTAAATTAAAAACGATCTACAAAAAAGGTTGTTCGCGCTGGCTGGCAAACGAACCAACCGAGCGGTAAGTACTACAGTCTGCAGTAGAGGCAAACTTTGCATACATTAATTTAAATTTGCAAGTAAATTAATGCAAATCAATGCGCCGTCAAAATTTTATTTGCTACCATTTGTGCTGTTCGGTCTCGCTTTTGCACTAATTAACGATAACCATTTCGGTTGAGGCATGTGGCAAGTGGCACAAAGCAATTTGAGTGAATGAATCTTACTTTTCAAATTATTTCTTAAATTAACAGGAAAATTTTCTAATTTAAAATGGAAATATTGAGCTGCTCAATTGGACTTACAGTTTACTTTGAGATGCAGTGGGTCGGACACAGTTTCGCCCTGGTCGTTGAAGGCGACACACTGGTACCGGCCTCGGTGGGTGCGGTGCACCTTCTGGATGACCAGCGACTGGTTGGTCATGATGATTGTGCTTCGGCTCGCGTCCGCGGCGTTCACGTCGCCGGTCAGTGATCCGTGCAGTGGTCGACCGTCGTGCAGCCACACCACTTCCTTCACCGGTGGATTGGCCCGGACACGACACTCGAGGTAAACATCACTGCCCTCGCGAATGTTGTCACGACCAATGTTGGCACCGAACGAGATTCGAAGTTGAGGTGCGACTGTATGGGATGAGAAAAGGAACGAGTGCAAACAAACATTGCATTAGCCATTGAAAAGGTTGTTGATTGATTGCAGTGCACTGTACAAAGACACTGAACACAGGCTAACGAGACCAAATGAAGCAAACTCGACAATCGCCGACTAAATGTGTTGTACATTTCCGTTGGCAAACGAACCACTCCACAGTCTAAGACATCTGTGAATTTATAATTGCCTCACTTGTGTCAGTCATGCTCGTCACTAAGCACAACCATTTGGACCAAGCGTAAAAGTTAATTTGCTCTAATAACCAAAACACACACACACTCACAAAGTCACATTTCTCGGAAGGCATTGCAAATATAAATCCGCCACTTAATGACACATGACACTTTATGTTTATTAAATATTTATTCAAACTTGCAAATGGCTCAGTGAGTGCAAAGGGCCATGGATTGTTCGCTTCCTTATGGCACTCACAGCCCCACTCCAGCCATAAGCCCTTCTGGTAGAGCGAGAGGAATATATTCGCTATATTTCTTATATTGTTTCATTAATTAAATTAATTAAAGCAAGCACTGCTGCTGTGTTGTGTGACTGTTCCACTTGTGATATGGCAAGACGCATTATGAACGCTTTATTAGGCTAGTTCTAGCATGTGAATCGTGATATACGCTACTGGTGATACTGTGCCAGCACAGGGGAAAAGGTCAACAAAACGTAATTGTCCAAAGTGATCTTGTACAAATCCAGACAATGCATGCAATGCCAATTCAGTTCAAATAAGTCACTCTAACTCGTCAATTACTAGCTGTCAACATTAATTTTTCAAAAAAAATAAATTCCTAATGAATAAAACATTTGTCTTTTAGTTGTCACTCTGTCTGGTATAGCAAAATAATACTAAACCACCTCAATAATTATGAAGAATCAAATTATTTCTGGTATAAAACATCGAAAGCATTTCAAATAGCTAGTGAAAGTGAAAATGTGAATGCATTATGATATTGCCTCGAATGTGATAGAAGAAGATAAGCAAAAAAACAAATTCGAGAGTTTTAAATTACAACTTTAATGTAGAAATATTGTTCGATGCACTTTAATTTAGATTTGGAATATATTAGCATTGTATATTAAGGCCAAATGCACTCGACAATACATTTCAGGGTACGGCCAATGCGAAGGGATAAATTTTTGTTGTTGTTCACTGCACAGAATCAACATTTTGGTATTTCTTATTATTCTAAATGGGAAGTAAAATGTGTCGTAATTAAAAAGCACTGTCAACAGTATTCTCGAATAGCAGTGATTCTTTGCCTACTGTAAGAATGCATTTTAAGTTATGAGCAGTGTGAGCTTGTAGTGGAAGGGTGTTTGTCTTGGCTTGATGTGTTAGTTTGTGTGTGAGTGCAGTGTGATGGGAATATGATGGGACGTGTGATGTTTTACTGCCTGATCCGTCTCGACTGCCAATTTGCCAGTCACTCACTCACTCACTCACTCACTCATTGAGAGTATCCTCTCTGTCTGCTCGACTGTCCTCGCTGGGTCTCGACACTAAAAGCACATTAAGTGATCACTTGTGTGGCAATCAATAAATCGATTATTGCTGTCATCGTCAGCGTCCCACTCGGCACTGGTTCGTCACTGGACAAGCGAGTAGAGCCACTGATGTGCTGTCTTCAATTTGTGCACACAACTGCACTGTAACGCTATTAGGCCTAATTAGTGCAATCAATTCGTGTATCGCACCATTTGCGAGCGAGCAAAACATTCTTGTGCTTTGGTTATGCACTCGAGCACACCAGACAACCAACCCATTTGGTGGCCAATGTTTGACTCACAACTTGACTTGCGAAGCAAACCTATTTGTCACCTCGCCGCATTTGGTCAGCCATTTTGGACTCGATTGCCGGTTAGTGTGTTGAACATGCTAACTTACAGTGCACGTTGAGAAGTCGTTCGTCTTTGAGTGCGGTGTGCGGCATGGGCAGATTGTCCGCTCGACAAGTCAACATCTTGCCATTGTCCTCCACACCGGGCACGAAAGTGATCGACGAGATTGTTGCGTTGCCGTCCTCGTTCACACTGTCCCGCACATTGCTGCTAAGCCTCTCAGAGCCGAGCCACCAGGAGATCTGTGCCGCGGGACGTGACCCAATGGTGCGACATTGGAATTCGGCTTTCGACCCACCAGAAAGAATGATCGTCGACGGAGACGCGATGCTGGTCACTGCACTCGAACTGGACGAGGACTTGATCTGACTGGAAGAGGCCGAGGAAGGAGTGGTCGGCGTTGATTTGGTTAGTATCTTCACGTCTAGTGGACGAACTGAAACAAAACAACAAAACAAAGGTGAGCCAATGAAGCAATATTTTCTCATTATGGCCATGTATCGGACTGGCATGCATGGATTGCATGGCCCGAGCCAATAAGGCACGTATTCCTCTGTGTGAGCCTGTGTCCGCCATTGAGTCGTACATAATTTATCGAATTAATTTAAATTTTACAACACACAAACAAAGCCACACAGCTACAAATAACACAAATAACAGTGTGGAAAGTCCCCAACCGACTAGCTCTCTACCGGTGCATAGTTTCAATTCTTTCCTCGTGGCCCACTGCAGTTGACCGTGTGTCGGTGCAAGTCATAAAAGAGAAGCAATAAATTTTCCTAAATAAAGGTGCCTATTATTATTAGCATTAGGGTATATCACTATTATTGTGCTCAATTTTTCCATTCGTGCTGCATACATCGAGGTGTGATAATATAAATAAATAAATACATACAGGTGCAAATTGTGTTAAGGTTTAATAAATAAATTAAACTCACTTTGGCCGATCAAATGCCACGAAGGATCAAGGCTCAACCAGTCGCCCCCGACCAGACGTGATCTACTTTACCTCACCAAACTCACTGTGGGCACATTTGGCTATTTTAATAAAACACAATGTGTGCTTTGATCATATTAAAATGCTACCTGACAAATGTCGAAAGATTAACTCAAATGATGAAATGTAGACATCGAAACAAAGTAAAATGACTTGATTAAAAGTTGTGTTGCTCTGACTTGACTCGTTTGACCTTGATTAGTCTGACCACAACAGCTTGTTTGTTTTGTTTGCATGCTATGAGAATGAAATCAAATCCCCAAGTAATAAAACTTTATTATCTAACCATAAATAAGTCTGGTCGGGCAGTAATAAATATTTAATTAGCAACAAATGATAACAAGAGAACTCAATGCATTTGATCATTGACTTTGATTCACTTTGGCACAATGCAACTCAAATTGGGAAAACAAAAAAGCATCAGTTTGGAGTGTAGCTAATTATTATTCGGAATGCAAATGTATTCTTTGAAATTCCCGGGGTCAGGAGCATGCACAATGCAAAAGCACATACACGTGTTGTTCAGCCAATTGAATATAGACCGCAGCCACTGAATTTGACCTACGAGATTCAAATATATTGAAACGGAAAAGGAAATTGAAAAACTGAAGATGTGACTCGAGATGCTCGAGAGACAGACAAAAGACAGCGAGAGGGCAAAAGAGCAAAATGCAAACGATTGCAGGCAAGAAAGAGTTTGCCTCTCACCAAGTCTCTTTTAAGGGAAAATTCTTATTCTCTTGGAAGTGACTTCTATGCAACAATAAAGAATAGGAAAGAAGAGATGACAAACTAAGAAAGAGTGAGATCTATTAAACTTTCGAATTACACCAAACAGGATAAATGGAAAGTGTGCGTGTGTGTGCAGTGGAAAGTGTCTCTACTTTGAGTGCTCGAGTGGAGACAGTTTCTCTCTTTCTCTCTGGCTCTTCTCAATCCTCTCACTCGGTAGTCTTCCTCTTTTGGAGCACACAATTGAAATGTCCCTAAAATCGACTCGATAACAATAGGTTTAAATAATACTCGAAAATTTAAAATACGCAAGAAACCGAGATTGAAGTGAGACATTCATTCATACATTGTGTGTCTGGCTCGTTCAGTAGTGGTAATAGATTGCTTTCAAGTGAGAGCCCAGCCAAATGTCAAACTGGCACACAACCAAATCGAATGTATCAATCGAGAGGACAAGTGCACATTCACTAAAGTGATAATGCAATCATTGACGCTACCAACATTATGCACAAATAATCATTCTAATAAATCAAACAATAAAGCTATGTTTCGAAATATAGTACTATTCTTGCCCAGAAAATACGATTCAATGTTAGATAACTAAAAGTCATTGCAGGAAAGTTAACTTTTTTTAATTGGCCAAATAGTTTAATTATTTTATTTTAATTGATATTGTGTTGCACTGACTTTCGATGTGTTTTAATAAAAACAACAACGAAACAATTGAAATCAGTTTAAATTAATTTGTGAGAACAAAACTATTTGAATTAGATCGCTACAAAGCGGCGGCCAACTGTCTAAATCAATTGGTCAGTGTGTAGAGTGTGCAGTGCAGTGCAGTGCACTAATTTGATTACTGTCACCCATGCACTGCACTGCACACACTTCGCAATCACTTGTGTGAACGAATGTGTCAAGCAATTACGTAATTAGGAAGCGATGATGTATGAAGGCTTGACCGTGGTGCATAGTGCGCCAATGTTGCCATTGTGCACGCATTGTTCATTGATCACACTGCAATGGCAGATTGCTAACTGAATGTGTGTGCAACTGAGACTGTGAGCAATCTAAACCACAGGATGACACGCTGTCAGACCAGTGGCGATGAAAAGTCGATTGTTGGCATGCAAAGCAACAAGAAAATGGTGCACATAATTGGACTGAAGAAAGTGTGCCGCACTGACACTGGTGACACCACTGCTCACACTCGCACAGAGACCAAATTGAAAAGTACGTGTGTGCGTGTGAGTGAGTTGTCCTTGTTGTATTATATTGGTTCACTTACGATTCATGTCGAGTATCACGGTAGAGCTGATGGGCTCGGTAACGTTATTATTCGAGGCACGACACGTCAGGATGGACATGAAGTCAGATCGATTCAGATTGCGAATGTTGAGCTCGTTGCGAACCAGCCCGTGCGGTCCGGTGGTGAACGAGGAGTCCAACAGACGTGACCCACTGTACCAGTTGACCGAGGGCGATGGCTTGCCTACACATCATTGGTGATTACATTGGTTAATTGTTTTCAGGTAGCTCAATGACGGTCACTTACCTCCTTCTGCTTCGCAGATTAGGAGTACATTTGAATTCTCATCATAAGGCCCAATGACACTTTCTAACTTTTGGCCCTCAACGTCCATGATGAGCAATTCTTTGGGAGGCACTGTTCAAAGAATGACGATCAGTTATTAAGCTTACAAGGTCATTGTTTGTGGTAATGCTTACCTGTGACATTTAACGCAACAAGAACATTTTGCGTTCTCGACTGTCGAAAGTCGACTCGACACCTGTACTCGGCTGCATCAGATGGCAGGACAGGATTTATTCTCAGAACTGGTGGCTTCACGTTGATGTCGAAGAAGAATCGCTTGCGCAACTCTTCCGCGGTTGTGTGGGTCGATTTGGCCAGTGGCACGCTGCGAGCGTCCACTCGGTAGATGGGCACACCAGTGTCGCCCCGGAACCACAACACCAAGGACACTTCGTCCTCAGCCCAAGTGGACGTATTGCAGGGAATGTCGACTCGGTCACCAGAGACGGTGCCAATCTCGGTGAGGCCTGTATCAAAAGAGAGAAGAAATCAGTATTTGAAATGGCGCTATTAATCACATTCATTGACCTGCACTCAATAGACCTACATTCTAAATATATCATGGTATATAACATTAAAATGGAGTCAATTTAAATTTATAATTTGACTCGAGTTGGCCTGTCGACCAGTCGAGCTTCTCGATATATCTGCAAATCGCTTGTGCAACCGAATCGAGCACCGTAAAGACCGAACACTAAATTTATTACATCCTTCACAAAGTGCATTGAGAGTTGAAAGGAAAAAGCAAAATAAAATTTCAAAATTCTCAAACTTAAAGATTTGCCCTTTTGGAAGCCTTTAGCCAATCTCATTATCATTAAAAGTCAATCGATCAAAGTCATGCAAACTGACACAATGATACATGCAAAGAGGATGCAGTGGTGGTCGAGATGGCGAGATGGCTGGAGATGGCCATTTGAGATGGCAGGGTAATTAGATTGGCCATTGACGGCCCGACTCACACCAACTTAGCAAGCAACTGGCCAAACAAGTGCCAACAAAAGATCAGTCCGCGTGCCACCAAATTACCACCAAACAGACCAACATTAACTGCCATCATCCACACATTCCCACCATAGCAAACTTGCACGAAAGTGTAAAATCCAAACTTTAAAACTCCCATGAAATATTGCCCCAAAACGCCAAAGCCATTAAGCCCACACTTGCACTGGCGCAATAATTATTTGGAAACACTCGAAACACACAAAATCGTTTTGTCGGACTAATCGAATTGATCGATGGATTGACTGATCCACACTAAACAGTTGGACAATTATTCACAGGAGAATAATACAGACTGGCAATAAAGTTTGTCGATATCAATTAAGAAGGCACAGAGGAGAGCAATGAGAGCAACACACAAAGCAATGCACACCAGCGCATAAGAGGATCATTTATAATTAATTAATTAATCTAAGTCAATTGGGGACTTGGCACACACACACAAAGTCACTGGTTGTACATTGGCTCAAGTAGATGCCCGGGACTTGTTCCAATTCCCATTAGCAAGTGTTTTGTCCAACTCACACACACACCCGTCAGAGTGTCTCAAATCAAACATCTCGCTTTGAGGGTAATAATTAACTCAGTTAACCATGCACGGCCGAGTGGCATTGTGGCCCAATGTAATACAATGCATTATTGGTGGTGATTAATTATGGTAATCTAGATGGCTTCCATTGGCCACTTCACTGCACTGAGATCAGACTCGAATGCAATACAGACGGACATTTAAATTCGATTTATTATTGTTCAACCATTGTGGCACAATGAATGAGCTCTGTTTGGTTTCAATAAAGTGCTCATTCAATGGCTCAATCGGTAGCACTTGCCAGCATGCGGCCACTTTTGAATATATTCATCGGTAATAATTCAATATTTGCTCTGTGTAAAGTGAACATCTATTTTGCTTATTCCCGGTTGCCTTCTTACATTTGCTGAGAAATGTTTCGCAAATTAAATTCAAAGTGCAACTGAGAGAATGCAGACGCGAAATAGGGCAAATGGACATTTGGACAGACAGTGGCAGCATCGAGGATGAGACTAGTGAGATATTGCTCGAGTAGATTGGCTGGGACAGACACTGTCGAGTGTGCATCAGTGGAAGCCATTATTATCACACACTCGATCTACTAGTGGCTCGGTTCCGTAGTTGGCACCAATTTGTCGGCGGCAAATTACATTTACCAATGCCCAACTGCAGTACTGCACAACTTCTTTTTGCAGGCTAATTTACACAGACTTGAATGGCTAATAATTCCAGTCGGAATGTGTTTCACTCAGTTTGATCGTTACTCCACAATGCCTCCCCCAAACGAGCCCGACTTGTGTCTGTGTGTCTGTGTGTATGTGCATTAGCAAACCGGTTAGTCAGTGATAATTGCAGGGGATTGTCAATAATAATAATAGTGATGACCATCACGATAACACGATCATCAGCGAGCAAATACTTTTCGACAAGAAAAGAAGAACAAAGACAAATTCAGACGAGACGACTTAAAGAATTATTCATTATTGCAGTGCTGCGAAATAGTGGGAGAATGTGCCCGGCCAAATGTGGGTTTGTGTGTCGGTGGGACAGACGAGTCGATACGAAATTGTGCCTCACACAAAGGCACTCGGTCTTGCTTGGACAGTTCGGTGCAATATTAACTTGTCCCTGCAAAGCAAAGTAAATCCACACAATGGAGTGAGTCGTTCTCACTTAATTTGGCACACCAATCGGACTGGCCACAGCACCATCGTCATCCTTAGTGCAGCACCATGCACCAAGCAGAGACAGCACCACAGGCCAGAAGCCATTCATTAGCCACAAAATGCACCGCACCAACCACCGAAGTAACCAACAACGCACAACACAACACGACCGCACTTGAACGAATAAGACCAAAATGGCAAGAATAAGAAAAGTATTATCGCCACCGAATAGGGAATATTGCCAACACAACCAACACAACACGGCATACAGTGCCGCATAATATAATCGAGCCCATTGCCTCCTTCATTCTCTCCATTCACTCCATTCACTTATTATTATAATCGCCATATTGACGTGCTGAGCCAAGTAAAAAAACATTGCGCAACACAATCGAGTCTGAGATTTTCCTTCTTCCTCATTCTTTTGATTAAAGAATATATAAATTAATTCATTCATATTTGGCACACAAAAATGAAAATATATTAAATCTAATATGCGTAGATTGTTTGACTTATATAATCGACTATTCGGTAATTGAATAGATAATTTGAATAATCCCTATACTATCCGTAGACTATAAATATTCATTTTTGATTTATTTACGTTACGTCAATTGGACAGTAATTAAAATTCCTGGAAATTATTAATTAAATTAATTTTAATAAAAAGTTAGATTCAAATAAAAAAACAAACATTTTAGCATGAGCAGTCCTTTAATCATTTCAGTGAAGTTAACTTTTAGTCCTATAATTAAGCAATACAAAGTTTGCACATTCTTCTACCGACTGGTAACCGACATACGAATTAACAAAATCACGCAACTTGGAACAACAATATTTTGATAAATTCTTATTTGAAAAGATTCAAAAACAATTGAGTCTACCGAATAACATCATCGATAATGTACAAAAGGATTAATTTGCCTCGACAGTACAAAGAAAGAGTTAAACACAAGAAAGAAAGGTCAGATGATGATAATGTGAGATTGTGATCACTTGTGCTTTTATTGTTTCGTCCTGGTTTCGGTACTCTTCTGTATGTGTCAATGCCCAGGCGAGTAATTGAGCACCGGTGCAATTGAAGGTAGATGCAATGGCGCACCGGCGAACAATAAACAATAAAGAATAGACCATCGTGAGAGTGCATGACCCAAGGTGATACAATGGTGAGATTACTGGTGGCCCACTGGGGACGCTCAGCTCAGTGCCGCACCGATGCAAAGGTCCATTTGTGGCACAGACGGTGCAATGCACTCAATGTGCTGCACATGGTAATGCATTCACCGACAATAATCAATAAATCCATTTGGCCAGAGAGGAGGTAAATTAAATCAAGCCCTAACGGCACTGCTGCTGCACTGAGGCCAATGAGCATCCAATAAATAATCAAACATGATAAATACTAGCGAGACAATATTGTCCGATGATAAATAGTGATCGGTGCATGGAGAAGTATGCAAGTGTCATTAAAAAGAGCTTAGTTCGTGTTACCACTTTGTATGGGTTCGTGTCCATGTGTTCGAGTGTTCAGGCAGATTTCATTAATTCGTAACTCCGCTTGAGAGCGAGGGGTTATCCCCTGTCATTACTGCATTATTACATTATGCCGTGGCCACCGAAAGAATAGCACAAGAAAATGTCTAAATTGAAAACATACAAACACAACTGAGAAGTGCTCACTAATAGAAGTGCAACATGCAAAGGCAACTTCACTTAGACAGTGCACAATGGCACACTGCAAATGTGGCGATGGCAGCGTGTCGACACCGAAATTAATTCGATTCTCATTAATTATGGTTCCATTTTGCCATTCTGCACACACACCAAACCAAAGCAAACACACACCAAGCAGACAAACGTCTGCATCGGATCGAACAGACAGGAGTGCATGAGAGCACTTCTGTTGAGCACGGACAATGCAGTACAAGTGGTTGGGAACATATACATTTTGGCACTAAAGTGGCACACATTTGCCCACTCGCATAGGTTGAGACTCACTGCCACTGGCACAACACATTAGTGGCACAAATGTTTCACTACAGTCAAATCACTATAAATCAAACAACAAAACTAAATACATTTCACATTGAACGGTGGCATCATCAATAAATTAGAAATTATAAATGATCTCTCAAATACATAACACTCGAAATGTATTCTCATTCTCAAGCTAAACAACACAACACAACACAACACAACACAACACAACACAACCAACACAACACAACACAACAACACAACACAACACAACACAACACAACACAACACAACACAACACAACACAAATGCATTTGGATTACACACATATATTGACTTTAGAGTGTCGCCATGTTCAACCAAAATATAGAATCAATAAATAATACCAATTTTGTAAATGTCCACTCATGAATAGTAAGAATGCCACATTGCCACTTGGGCATCATCATCATCAGCACCACCCGCAACCACATGTGGCAAATTAAAGTGTTTTTCCACATCTAAATCCACGATGGTCCTATTCGACCATGTTCTTATATATTAAAATATTTGGCCGCAATTTAAAACTGTTAACTTGATACTTCAAGAACTGCAAGACCCGAGAAAGACATTAAAAATATTAAGAAAATATAACAACAACAAAAAGAAATATAATAAATTGGGAAAATATAATAAAATGGAATACAACAAAAATATTAAATTAAAAATGTTGCCAACTTTGGTGTAGTGCAGTGATCATAAAATTGAATAGTTATAAAGTTTCCTGCTGGTGGGCCATCGCCAAATTGGGACCGATAATTTGAAAAGAAAATACAGACACACACATAGACACACTCTCAATTGGAAATACTCGCCAGTTAAGTTGAGGCATTAATTTAAGGTCAACTGGGAATTTGAGATCATTCAGCACTGGCCCACAGTGAAGCACAGTCCGGCGCAGTGGAAATAGAAACTAATTAAAAGTTGACAATGTTCACATTTCTTTTCTGAGAGTTGGTCCTCTCGATGGCCATGTTTGTATGTTTGTGTGTGTGACAATATTTTCCATAAACTCAACCAAAGTGCGCCACTGTCTGGCATGACCAACCAAGACCTTAATTATTATTCAACACCACAAGTGGGCAAAGCAGTTTAGAATATAGTCAACATATATCTGCTTTAATTAAAATCGGCTCAACTCGCAAAACGACATTCAATTTATATTTGCTTGTTTACTCAAAAGTACACTTTCTCATTTTCAAATTCTTTTAAATCCT